>CM072154.1:12470531-13761923 GCA_036850595.1 Rhyacichthys aspro | reverse complement strand
GCTTTCCAGAGTCACTTAGAAACGTAATATTCCATATTATGAAACTAAAAAAACTGGAAAATGTAAACCACACAAAACTTTTAATAGCAACTATAATTCAGTAAACATTCAGTTTAAATTAAAAAAAATGTATTTGCGATCCACTATTCCAGTTACTCTTTTGTTCTAGTTTAAGTTACTCTTTAATCTGATGTACCGTTTGTGACGCAAACACCTCTGGCCAACCAGTTTCACAAAAACTTGTTCCAGTTTAACCTGATGAAGCAAAACGAAACTATGTCAAGCTTTAAAAGATGACTTCAAACTGTAAATAAGCCAGCTAGGCGAAAATACAACGCTATGCTCTATATCCTGTATAACCTGGCTGATGGTATCTAACCCATATATAAAATGGCAACCAGCCGTGGAGGAGGGGTCTTAACAAGTTTGGCCTCTTACGGTATCACTGCACGTACCGAGCATTTAAAACATGTTTTTACTTATTAACCATGACATGGAATTTTAACGTTTGTTTAACAATTAACATTTAAGGCGAAAATAAAAGCGATACCAAACAGGTAACGGGAACGGGTGGCGTTAGCTAAGCTAGCAACAACTAGCATCAGTGAAGTTGGCCATGTTGGGAGCGCGTCCATGTCGGATCGAAGTGGACTAAGATTAGCTTACCACAATCGTAGTTTTACGGACTTCACAATACATTCAACCAGTTCCATTGTAATTATACTTACGTTGTACGTACGATGTGTTATGTTAAGAGACGATACAACGATGACCCTAGATAATTATACCACAATATATCGTTTTTATGTTATTTCAAAGTATGATTATTTGGCTGTGACAATATGGCCAGCTACGCTTCGGTGGCAGCGAGCTCGCGCGACAAGCTAACTACCACAGGTCTTACCTTTGAGAGATGGTGAAACTTGAACACAGTCAAACTCAAAACAGCGGGTCCAAATGGAGAGACTCGAACCGTCAGTTTCCCCTGGCAAAGCAGACAAACCTAAAATTGAGTCAAAACGTCAGTATTATGTAACCCCTTTATGAAGTGAACATGTAGCTAACTGCAGCAGATCGTGATGGTCGTGGCCTCGCTTCGACTGTTCTCTTTCTTCTTCTTCGGCGTCGTCTTCTTTCTGTTTCTGACTTCCTGTTTTCGGCAGCGCAAATGTTGTCACTAGCGCCACCATCTGGATCTAGCTGACGCCAACAGGTTAGCCGTCTCCTGACTACTGGTAGTTTTCATGGTTGCTGTATATGTAGGTAGGTATATCAGCAATAGGGTCCTTTGTATGGTTGTATCCATCCATCCCAATAACTTTTTTTATGTCATCGTAATCTTGTGCCTATATTTTATGCTCAGATTGCACTGGGAGGTTACATGGCTTTAACAGAGCCACAAACCCTGTTTCACCACCTGGTGGTCACCTAGAAGTGTTACTTGACTTTAACGATGAACTACTGTAAATAATAATAATTGTGAAACGATTCATTATAATTCTTTGTAATTTTATCTTCATGGTTTAGGCTTTTGAATTTTCTGCCGGGCTGTTATATAGCCTATATATGTTTCATTGTGTTATGTAAACATTTAATTTAGAGTAAAGTTCACAACAAGGCATTGATATTTCATCAAAATACAGGTTTATTTAGATTACATAGTCTTCAGGACCTTTTATGTCTTACACAGCAGAGTCTTCTGTTGTAATGGCATTACTGACAGTGAGAGGTGCTTCATAATCATAAGGAACATCAAAAAAAAGCTCATCGTCAAAACATAATTCATCTGAGGGTGGTGCTAGGACTGGCAGCTTCAGGATGAAACCTGTGATGATGCCCCCCAGCACTGACACGCCAATGGTTAAACCAACAGCTGCAACTTGAAAAAGTGCTTGTTCCTGGGCAGTCCTTCCTAAGCCTGGCTGTAAACTAGGGATCAACATCTGCAGCTCAAGCAGCTTAGGGTCCTCTGTCACTGGTGCTCTGTGAGTGAAGATTTCATAGAAGCTGGGCCCATACACCTCTTCACTAGCCATAAGTATGGCACATATCCCAGCAACACAAGATATAAGTCCTGTTAAGCCGTGCAAGTTATGGATGCCACACTGATCCTGGATCTTGCAGTGTTGTGCGAGAAAGGGGCTTAAAAATCTGTAGCCCAGCATACAAGCAGTGGAGCCAGCTATTCCTAGAGCATAGGCAGCAGCAGGTGATATCATCATGTCCACAGAGGCCCCCACAGTCACTCCTCCAGCAAGTGTCACATTCTGAATATCAGCCATTGTGAGTTTACCATTTTTATTTAGCATTGCAGAAAGAGCAAACGCTGAGAGTGTGGAGGCACTTAGACCAATGAAGGTGTGAAGAATGGCTCTATGTTGGTCATCTCCTTTATGGGTTAATGCAGAGTTAAAAGAGGGCCAAAACACCCATAAAAGCAAAGTCCCCATCAGTGACAAGATGTCAGAATGGTAACTTGTGTTTTGCTTTGCATGACCTTTATTCAGTTGAGGCCTGTACAGTACAAATGTGACCCCTAAACCAAAATAACAGGCAAACAAGTGAATCAAAATTGAGCCTCCAGCATCATTAATCTTTAGATACTTGAGGACAGCCCATTCTGTGGCTCCAAATACTGGCACCTCTAAAAGAGCCATGACAAGCAGCTGCATGGGGCTAGTTTTTCCCAGCACTGCTCCAAAAGATATCAACACCACAGCACAAGCAAACTCTGCGTTGATTAGGTTAATCACTCCAAGATGAATCTTACCATCATGGCTGAACTGAAGGTACCCTTGTACTAGAATAGCCCATTGGATGGAAAAAGTAGCCATGAGGAAGTTGAAGACCATCCCTCCAAAACCATAGAGGCGGAAAAATGATAAGAGGCACCCAAAACCAAGGAATATCATCACCTGAACGTCTGTAAAAAACGGATAGTCCTTGTACACTGCATTGTCCATGGAATTAGTCCTGTTTGTCTGAAATTTGGCATTGGCATCGTCATCATAGGTGACAAAGGCTGCATAAAGGGCAAGAAAAATTCCCTGTATAACAAATACAAAGACAGGTAACCTTACTCGAAGACTGGTTGAGCGTTTCTTCATCCTGAAAGCTCTGTGTAACTAATGATACTACTTTCTTTTGCAGGTTATCATCTCAGATAAGAGAGGTGACATTTGAACAGTCTGTATTCCTCCCACCAAGAAATGCTTTTGAACTTTGCTTGATGTTATAATACAGCACTTATCAGCATTTTTTTTATAACACAATGTCACAAAATAAGTGCATGCAATGAGGCCAGTATGGTTACTGCCTTATTTTTACATTTTCATCTTTCTAAGAACTCATATCACAGTGAATATGGCTGTCTCAGTCATTTCTTTTTAATACATTTCTGGAAAATGACAGTGTCATTGGAGATTCACTTCATACTGTGTCAAAGTTTATAGTCAGTTAAGTGTGTGAATCAATAATCCCAATAGTATTATATAAACTTGTACTGAATAGATGTGAGAGATTTTTCAATCATACGATGTAGCAGCACTGACAACAAAGGCTGACTATTAATTTTTTTTTTTTTTACTTCAGTAAAAGCGTCCATATTGATAGCAATAACCTCTAATGAAGTGACCACTCAACTTGTGAGCTGGTGTTTTTTTAGCATAAAGCCTGATATTGATTTTTTCAGGGTGATATTAAGTAAGGTTGCCCTTGATCTTTAGCCCCATCAAATCAGCATTTTTAATCCAAGCAACACATCTGTAAATCTTGTCTGCCAAAATGCCAACAATCAGTAGGCACACACATAATAAAGAATTAAAAGGCAAATACCTTCTTTTGTATTGCTGTAAAATTATTTTTAATTTATTGCATTTTGTGCGTACATACATTTTACAAAACATTCTATTTCATTCCTACAAAACTTGTATTGACACAGACAATCGACCTACAGAGCCTCATATAAAATATATTCATTAATAACATTGAGCGTTGTGCTGGTATTCAATTTAAAGCCTGACATGTATATGAGAAAGTGCATCCCGCCATAAGAGAAACGAAAGAATGTATAAAATGTTACCTAAAGCAGTTTTTATGTCAAAATAAATCTGTCTCACCACATAACCACATAAATGATTAAAGAAAAGAAAACGTTTAAAAAAACAAGTATTTGTATTAAACCTGTGGACAATAACTAAACAAAAAACAAAACTGAATGTGTACACACTGGAAACAAGAATTTGGGAACTGCAAAATCTTCACTTTTTTATGATACCTGCCTTTTGCTGGGCTTTCATAGAAGTGCAGAAAAAACTCTCCATATACTCTCCATTAAAGTACAACATAACATACAACTGGTGTGAACAATAACATAAATATATTGATAATATTGGTTATATGTTAAAAGCAAAATATACTTTCTCATTTTGATAATAAATAACAGTAGACCATATGATTTGAGTATTATATACAGCAAAAAATATATCTACTTACCTAGAACTTCATTGGGTATTTTCTGTTTTAAACTGAATTTAACACTGATAGTTGTCAAAATAAAAATGTAGTATAAACAGAATAATCTGTGGATGAGCTCATATCAGTGTGACCTTTGGCGTCACATTCATCCAAACTGTTGCTCTTACGTTTCTTGTTCTTCTGTCAGATAAATCCCTAAATAAAACAAGAACCACTGTGCTCTGTCAGTTGTTATTTACCTGACAGATAACTACAGAAATGTATTTGTCTTTGTTTGAGAATGCACTGTCCATTAAACTATTTCTTATTATTAACTAGCCACTAAAATGTCCAATGCAGAGACATGATCCTCTTTCTTTTTATCTGTTAAATAATTACAAACTGTAGACTGGAAGTGTGAGGACTATGTAAACAGGTAAACATGATGGCTGTTTTTTTGAATTGACACACCTATGTATAGTAGTTTAAACATGCTTGGTTTAGGAGTAGATGGTTATGACCTCACGGCCTCCTCCGCGAACAAGGAGCACTCGATTGAGGCCTTCAGTGAGCACTTCGAGGAACTCCATGTCTGAGAGGCAGCGAATGAAGGAATTGTAGATCTGTAACTGTAATAAATGGGTGACAAATTTGCACATTTTGTACAGAAGGATACAGTTTTCATCCCCCACACGGTTCCTGGGCGGCCCTGGCATGTTGAGTAGGATGAGCTTTGCCTCTTTGGACTTCTTGCTGATAACTTCATTGAGTCTCAATGCTGTATGCATGCGCCTCACATCTGACTGGTTCCTTTTGAAAGAAATGCATAGGATAATCTGATACAATGCACGTATTAGCCGCAGAGCACAGAGCACAAAAGTAACTATACTTACAAGCTTTCCCACTCCCTGATGCATGTGAGGGGAGAAACAATATCTGTCAACTAAAGTAAAGTGCTTATACAAGACTACATTTTCAGTTGTTTAAGTTCAAAGTTTTATTTGTCACATGCAAATAAACACCATCGTTCTTTCTCATTTTTGAGCACAGGGTCTCAACACAAATATTTACTACTAGTTTGTATTGCAATATGCACGGCAAACGGAAAACAGAAAACAGAAAGGTCACTTACGGCTTCATGTTGAATAGGTCTTTGCCTCCCTCTGAGGCCTGGCTTTGGCTTTTCTCTAAAGCTCTGCTGTCCGTCCAAGTGTGAGTGCCCCCTGCTTGTGCACTGGGGCTTGTGGGTGTTGAAGTGTTCTTACTGTTTTTAGCATTGGAGGCAACATCAGACTGGTCAAAGAAAAAAGGAAAGAAAAGGTCAGAAACAAGTCAACATGAGTGTTTGTGACGTAGTGCAGGTAAGGGAGCACCTCCTCTTCTGGTTTCTCTGTCACACTGGCTGGCTCCTCTGTGCTGTGTTGAGAGCGTGAAGCAGCTGTGTTTTTGCGGCGAATGGACCCACGGGATGAATCTGTGATGCTCTGGATCTATAACAGAAAAGAAAAAAGTGAAAACTAGATACAAGTCTAGACATGCACAACATGAACAGTCTAATTTCTGAATCTGGGATGGTAATTACATTGTGAAAATTAGTGCCCTATTCTTTTGAATGGCAACATAGACAAATATTCTTTTAGAAATCAATCTTTTTATTATTACATTGAGTGTGTTGTTTACCTCTCTCTCCATTTCATTCTTTGTCAGTTGCATTTGTTTAATGATCTGTGAACGTTGCTCCATTACGAGAGTCTTCTCGTAGGTGTAGGCTGAGATGTCACTGTCATGCTTGAAAAGGCAATGGCATTTAAATATATCATTATCATGAATTATAGAATTAGTAATACTTTTACAGTGAGCTTTAATGTGTTTAATACGTTTCTCACCATCTCCACCACCTCCACCGCAGCATCAATACGAAGGTGATAGAGGAATGTGATGAGATCTTTCTTCATCTGGATACTGTTGTCATCCATTTGAGCAACGGTGAAAATGCGCATTTTACACTTCCTCCACACCTGTGCAACAAGGAAACCCATAAACAGTTAGAGATGTCAATGCCTCTTTAACAAAGATCCCAGTATTTCCAGTCAATGTTTTAATCAACAGTGTTTCAAAATGTTCTGTACCTTGTGCTGTCGGAGAAGGAAGGGCAGAAGCATCAACATGCCTCCATCATGGACAATCCACCACACGTCTATGTGGCCCTCAGTGAAGCGCTCTCCATTTGATGGATAGCTTGAGATATTTTTAGGAACCAACAAAGCCAGACTGGCAATAGTTGTTTCCCTGACCACCTCTGTATAATAAAAATATATGGGTAATTTACACATTTGGAACTGCACCACTATGAGACTGATCATAATGACGTCCATGTATCCATGACTACTCTTACCAATAAAGTTTCTAAATTGCTGGTTGTATTCTGTCTGTTTCCAGTTATGTGGCCAGCTGACCATCACAGTATTGTGCTTCAAGCCCCCGAGCCCCCCAACCTGGACCAAGTGAGATGTACCATCTCTCAGACTAGAAGAGATGACCACCTGTGAGAAGCCTTTCACTTTCTCTGTCTCCATTAACTTTCGCAAAGTCTATAGAGACAAACAAATTTGCATAAAGAGGTTAATGCTGTTTTTGTGCAGATAAACATGTGTTTGAACTGCGCTGGGGTCAAAGTGAGGACTCACTTGGTCGGCCCTCTGGGCATCATTGTAGTTGTCAAGGAATGTACCTTGAACTGAAGTGCCAACAATAGTGAGACCTTTTCCTGCTTTTAGCTGATTGGTCAGTGAGAGCAAACGAGGCTGCTCTACATTCTGCTCTGAGTCCAAACTGACCAAGACCAGGACCTGAGGCCTGTCATAAAACATAAAGCATGTTGTATCAAAACATAAAGTCATGCAGTTTACACATTTAATGCATGTACAAATCGAAATCTATGAGTTAAGTGCACAAACCTCCAGTTCTTGGTGTGTGGTGGTCCTTCCTCGAGCCTCATAAGAGCAAATCGAGCAGCACTGAGAGAGATGCCTCGTATTCCATCGCCCCACTCCTTCTCAGCTCTGTCAAACAACATTAGGGTATATGTGTGATACAAGGTTGAGCAAATTACAAACTCTTCTGTCTGTTCACAATATTCAGCTGTACACAACTGCCCATTACAAAATAAAAGGGACAAATGAGGAGAATAAACTAAATGCTTACCCACAAAATTCAATGTATTTGTAGATGCATGTGGCAATGCCCATGGCCACTATTGCATAATACCAGGAACACATGAACATGAGAGACAGGCAAAGGCTCATACCCAGGAAAGACAGAGTCCTGAAAAGGACAGCTATGTTAGATTAGACAAATGGTGCACTTACATCACTTTCTGGATCACATTTTTGTTATTGCCATTCTATTGAGATGTGGGAAATTAACTACATATTTTAGCTCATGGGATACATAGTTTATGTAGATTTTATTCTGCACCTGTCACATCTGTAATGCATGCATTACAGATGTGTAGTTTTCATACTGTAACATTTTATAGATTGTACTAAAAAAGTTTAATATGTTTCCATGCAATTAGGTAGTTGGCTTGCTTTTATCAGTAAATAAAGCGTATGATAAAAATGAGCTCACCAGTGATAAAACTTAAAGCGAGGCCTCCAGTTAGGCGTTCTCAGTAATGTTTGCAGGGCACAAGCAAGATTGACAAACATATAGCACATCAAGAAAAACCTTAAAAAAGAAAGAAAAAAATTAGATTTTCAAACCCAAGCATTGCAATGTGAAAAAGTGCACTGCACCCACATGGAGAGGATGGGTGCAACTGAATCCAGAGAGGCAATGATGATGCCAATCTCACAGATGCTCGCTGTAAGCAGGAGGGCCCAGGTTGGTTCCCCATTTGCTTTGCCATGGCCAAATACCTGGTACAAACATCAAAGCATTATTCAGGCATTAAGAGTTTGTACAAAAGCTTGATGAATATGTCGTCAGGGTTGGTTTCTGGACGAGAGGTTTATTTGTCTGTCTATACCCACTCTGAGAAAAGGAATGATGCCATCTCGAGAAATGGCCTGTAGAAGACGAGGAGCTCCAGTCAGACTCTGAAGCCCTGCTCCACACGTGGAAAAAAAGGAGCCAATCACAATGACCCATGGGGATGGCCATGCCAGTGTGCCAATCACGAGATTACCATTAACCCCTTCACCAAATCTGTGGAGAAATGTCAAGATTAATGATTGCAAGGGTGCACCATGCATTTTGTTATCAAATCTAAGATAAAAAACTGACTTGTCTCTCAGGACTACTCCCTCTATACAAGCTCCAAACAGCACCACACATGAAATATCTGAGATAAAACTGTTAAGTTTTTTAATCCATCATCAATAACACAAGGACAATAGCACAACATTAAGCATTCATAAAATAATATTCCTTCTTAGTGATGGATAGGATACACACAGTGGATGTTGTGGTGATGGCTGCAATTGTACCAATGGGGATTGACTTCTGAGCATCTCGCAGGTCTCCAGAGCGATTTGATCCTGCCATGATACCTGGAAAAAAAAAATCACCAAATTAATTATTTGTGTTAACCAGCCTCATGGCCTATAAATCCATAGGCTCCAGTTCTCTCAAAAATCCCAAGTTTATGATTCCTCTGGTACTAACCTGTAACAGAGGGGAAGTAAATTCCCACCAAAAGGGTAAAAAAGCTGGTTATGTCAGCGAGTACATATCGTCCAGCGTTTGTTGTGGGACTGTCTGGGTCCTGCTCAGATGAAACCCCTCGCTTCTCTAGCATCATGCCTTTTTCAAGATAGTTACCAAACAGATTTTCTAAAAGAAAGATGAGCACATATCCAGAGGAGGTGAGCATTCATCCCTTTGCAGAAGTGATTTTAAAAGAATGACTGGAAAACACCTTTACCTGCAAGAATGCCACTAGTCACCCCAGGGATGCCCTGTATCTCTGTGACATTGTTGTTGGTGAAATATTCATCACAGGTGGCATTAAGGGATTCAGAATCACAGAAGGACAGCCACAGTTTGGTGGTGACTGTCTCATTGTCTATTTCAATAACCTTTGCGCAAACATCATAACTTTTAGAGAGAAGAGTACGGTTTCCCAGAAGACAGACACTGCAAGAGAAAAAACTATTACATAATAAAGTCAACATATGCACTGCAAGCCTTTTACTGTTGAAAGGACCACTCACGGAAAGAATGGGGGTTCAATTGCAGTCTTAATAACTCCAGCATAAACAGCCAGAATGGAGAGGATCACACAAGCGAGGAAGACAAGGGCCAGTTTATTGACATATTTGACCCCCACAAAAACCACGAGCGCCATGAAGCTCAGCACAATAGTACCATACACGCGCATGTTGTTGAGAAGGGCCAACTCAGCCTCTGCTCCTTCCAGGCCTTCAAGCTTGAAAATGGCTGCTTGAGGAACAATGTAAATCTAGAGAAGGAAATTTCAGTGTGTTAATCTGTCTACAGTAACATATTTATACAGTAGGATTCATTGTGTGGAAAAAACAATTGACTATATAATTTATTTCATTCTGCCATTATTTATTTTAACAGATTTAACATAACAAGAAAGTGTGAAAAAGTGATCAACCAGAGGTGCCTGGTGATTAGCAGCACCTGGCTACATTTTACCCTCCTAAATCATGTGTGAGCAGGTATATAGATTTCCTAACAGTTTTATTTAGGTTAAATAACTAATGTCACCCTGAAAAAATGTTGTTTACCCAGTACTAAGATTTGGTATCATCAGATCATTTTTGTTCACTTTTACACACAAAAGCATAGAATTGCGATATCTTTTTTCACATTAGCATATGTTTCTTACCAGTAATATTTCAATACAGCCAAGTATGTACATGGCACCTGCAAATGTGGTACCAAGATAAAAGCAGATCCCAACAGCTCCTCCAAACTCTGGTCCCAGAGAACGAGAGATCATGTAATAAGAGCCTCCAGCTGTCAGTCACAAACAAAAAACAAGAGCCAATAAATGTCTTCTCACAAAAAGACACAATACATTAGCTCAAACGTCTACTCACCTGGTACAACTCCATTGGTGGCAATGGCACTCATGGAGATGGCTGTTAGCATCGTCTGAATTAAAGAGGAAACAAATACAGGAGGGTTCGAGGGCTCTGAGAGTCAAATTTAAAATGAACAACAGTGAGCCCTTTATGAAATGATCAGAGGAAAAACAACCCGTAACTGGAGGCGTAACTGGTAAAAACCTTGTCCTCAAAGCTAATGAACAGCCTTTACAAAAGTTACAAATAACATTCTTACTTCTACTACTTTGAAGTAAGTTGTTCAAAAAACCTTTATTAAATGTTAAGCAGTTCTGAAGATGTGTAGCAAGCTGCTTGTGCAGAAAGGTTTTTTTTTCGAAAGCCTAAAGAAATTTGGACTGCTGTTGAACCATGTGATAAATGAATGGCATGTGTGTGATGGATGTAAATATATTTATAATCGCTGCAAAGCTGCATGACCAGATTGACACGGGCTGTGAGGAAGGTGTTGACAGGCTAAATGCCTTCTGCTACAATTTACCATGTCACCTTCAGCATCTGTGCAATGCAAATTAAAATGGTCCAGTCTGTTTGATGATCTAACAGACTGCAGTTTAATTACATACCCAGCTAATTGTGCATATGCATATGGAAAACACTTTTTAACGCCCCATTTTTAGCTATACATTGCTTATTTGGTTTCAACAGATGTTTTCATGTGAACTGTTGCCATTAGAGCACAGGGTTACACAATTATATACACAGAAACATCAACTCACCGTGGAACAACACATAAAGACGATTATAAAAGAGCCAATGACACCACCAGTCCCCACCATCCAGGTCATCCTCAGGAACAGAATCACACCAAATATATTCTGGATACACGGTAAGTAAACACCCATCAGAGTCCCCAGCTGTGGCACCTTTTATCAGAAAAAACAAGATAAAACATATCAACTGATCTCATATGGTTCATCTCAAAGTTTTGTTTAATTTACTTTGATTGTTGAATCATCATCCAGAATGCTGTCTGTATAATGTATATAAAAAGTACTGGATATTTTGTTATCACCAAATTAATGTGCATATGTCTCCAATGGTACATATTTATAGTACACTGAGCATTAGAGAGAGTAAAGGGAAAGTCCAGCAGTGATGAAGGCAGCAGTTAGGACCACTCAGTCTCTAGGATTGTCATACTTTGAGTTTTACTTCGTGAATAAGAAGGTAAGACGGACCTTGACAGGTTTTTTGGATGCCCGCGGGGCCTCCTCATGGTTCTCAGCCTCCTCATGCTCTTTGCTGCCTGTCGGCAAGTTTGAGTAGTTGGCCAGACTGCTGAGTAGAGAGGACACCATTGGACTTGTATCCATCTCCTCCTGCAATTAATCCACAATAGAAACACTTTATAAATGCACATACTGTATAATTAATAACACTTTAAGACTTTTTTTACAACTCCATTCCTACCTCAAACAGAGCCATGTTCTTGCCATCATAATGTTGGCTCTTCTCCATATCGCTGTCTGTGCTGTTAATGAATGGACTACTTTCTTTCGGAATTCCATCACCTAAAACAAAGCAGAAGATCAGCGGTTTTGCACAGTTGCGCAGCAAATCTAAAACAGCAAATGTAATATTTTAAATGCTTAAGTAGTTTCCCATACATATGATATGACCTATAATGTGGAACGATGGCAGGAGATAATAAATTCCTGCATTTTCACGGTTCATACAGCTTCATACCTACATACAGACATCTTAAAAACAACAGACAAATTGTAAAAGATGGAAGCTAAGGCTCTTATGTGATTCACAGTAACAAGCGAGCTGCATGCTTTGTTAATCCTGCAATAAAACCGCGGTACAGATGGACAAAGTCACTTGCAGTTTACAGCAAATATGAGCTAAACAAGGTTAGCAGGTTCCAACAGACTGACCTGCTTTTAGGTCATCTTTGAACAAAACCTGGATTACTCAATGTATGCTGTGTGACATGTGTAGAGTGTGACATCCTGCATTTACATCAAACCAAATGCATCACTTTCCAGTCACACATATACAACAGTGCACCTCCTGACCCTGCCATTTGACTGTTCCTGTTAAACAAAAACTTTACATAAGCTGCAAGACGTACCTTGACAGATTGGCTTTCAAAGCCAAACCTTTATTATCATAGTTTAACCATAAAGGTGTAGATTACACTCTTTACTCACAATCATCAGAAATACTCTGTTATCATACACTTTTAGCTGATGAACACTGAATATTCATTATGTCATGGAAATGTAAAGGAAAATGACTGTCAAAGTTCTGTTTATTATCTAAATTGTTATTGATCCTATCTTGGTTTGTTGGTCTTTTTGCATGATTAAATCAGGAAAGAAAGTTTGTCTTTTGAACTCCATAAAACCAAAGAGAACATATTCCTTTGGATTACACAATGACAGAATCAATGGTAAAACATTAGTGTGTGTAAAATGACCTACATAGATAAAATCCTGTGGAGTACAGAGTACAAGGGAGAACTTGCAAGTGGTGAACAGAAGTCTAGACCTTTTAATGTTGTAAAAGACAAGATAAGGGCAAGCTTAAGAAGAAATCCTGCTGCCAGATTTCAAGTGAATTAGAGAGGACAGTGAAGCAAAAGAGAAAAGTTGAAAAGTTGGGCAGTCACCCAAGCTAGTGTTCAAAACTGACATGTTGCTAGAGGCTGACGTATGACTCAACTCAGTGTGAAGTAATAAAGTTCAGATCAAATCAGGACACACAACCTCAACAGACACACTGACATCCACAGAGCAGCACTGCCTCAGGATGGCCCTTTTGTATTCCTTTATTTGCATGCAGAGGGTCAAAGACAAGTGTCACAAAACCTCTAAAGTAGGTTGAAAATATTTTTGGCATGATTTTTATCCTTCACTTGACAAGAATGAGGTACAATGAAAATGATTTAAATATACTTGGTGGCTTGGTGCTTATATGGGCCAGAATATAGCCTAATATTTACGTAATAAGCCATCATTTGAGGCCCAATTCAGATGATTCCTGTACCAAGACACGAAATCAACTTCTGATGCAGTTGAAAGCGCTGTCTGGTGCCGATTTGTACCCTTGATGTGACATGGTTATTACAAAATGGGCAGTTTATACCGGCTTTTAAAAGCTTAATAGGCCATGGGCTCAAGGGGATTACAGAGCAGCTGCTGGAGGTCACATATGAAGACAGAAATTAACTTGCATGTGAGCAAAATGCACCTTTTCAGTGGCAGGGCAAATTCACGATCACATAATTTATTTTGACGTTCAATTAAAGATTTGATTAAATCAGTGGTTTGTTATATCAGTTATAGTATATGTTATTTGTCAAAGTTATATTATTATTATTAATGTAATGGAAATGTAACTCCATGAACTTGAAGGCTTACCTCCTCTGTGTGTGTACAGGATAGCACGATGGTCCACAGCATCTTCTACATCAAGGTGTCAAGCAGTTCAAGTACATTTTCTTCCAAAGACTTTTATAACTCCCCACATCACTGAACACAACTTATATATGTTTATCATGTATATCAGAGCTTAGTACAAGTGATGACATGGAGATGTTAACCTTAATACAGGGCCTACTGTAAAGCTAGCTAGCTAGCTAGCTTGCAAACACTGTAGGCTACCGCTAACTTGATGAAACACTACACACATTAAATATACACGGTAGTTTAGGGCTACCCTAGCAGCAAAAGTGTTTGGCTGATAACTATTATAATAACAAGTAACAATTTAAAACCCATCAATCAATTAATCAACAGATTTTGTCATAGTGTCACACAGCCTACGCTCCAGTAGCCTATTTCCAGATGTGTGTGTTGGGAAAAACAAGAACCCTGTCTCTGAAATCAATTTACACTTGTGCAGCTCCACCTCAAAGGAACAACAGTCTGTTTCTGGTGAAAACTGGTGACTGTGTTGAACTCAGCAGATAATGAGTGATTCCTCCTCTGTTTTCACAGGATCAACGTGCAGCTGACATGAACAGAGCAATGTGAAATCCAGGCAGCAGACACTGGTTGAGAAATACTGGTAAGAAATTGCTTTAGGCTCTTTTGTTTGTGGACATACTCTTCGTTTATCCTTCATTTTTATAAATTGTTTCCAACCTAGGAATGGAGGATTGGAAGAATGATGAAAGCTTGGTTAAGTTAGTGAGGCGTTTAATTGAAATGAGACTGCAGAGGTTGGGACAAAAGTTCAGGCTACGGTATAGGGTTATTGTTATCATAAAGTGACTCACTGATCAACATAAATGTCAATCAAAAAAAGGTAAATGTATTCCTACAAGATATAAGACTAACCAAATACCTCCAACTAATTGTAATTTTGAGCTAAAACTACAACCATGCTCTTATGCAGGGTGCACTATATCTGCAATAGAAAACATCATGTTACCAACATCTAGCACTGCAAAATGATCAGTCTTTACATGTGAATACAGACAATGTGCATCAAGCTGATGTTAGCTGATCATCACTAACTAGATCACTTTTGTCTTGCATTTGGAAGAAAATGTATATTGAAGAATTTATTAGAACTCATTAATGAGATATAACTATGCGGTTTCTCTTTGTGAGGATTAGATAAAAGCTTCAACATTTTTCATGTGTTCTGATTCTCTTTCCTAGGCCCCTGAGCCCTTAAAGATGACCTGTACTAAAAGTTATATAACTTAACATATATGAAATGCAGTTGTAGTTGTTTTATTTGCATTATAAGGCTCACTCCATGTCTGGATTAGTGCTATGAGTGGAACTCATACAGTAAGCATATTAACTACAGATCAGACTGCATTGAAGATGCTAAGACCTCTTTATCCAACGCACAGAGTGTTACCTCCACACTCTTTACATGGATTATTGGACCATTTTAAACACTCTACACTGGGCAGACATTCAGACTAGGATTATGTACTATCAATGACATGGCTTAAGTTTGTCAAGACACTTGTTAAACACCTTCAGTTATGTAAGAGGTTAAACAAGAAGTGTGACTTGTTCAACTTGGATCATACAGGTTACTCATTGATAGAAACAATTTGAAGTATGTCTTGCAAACATAAAGAAGAAGTGTTTTGATATATTATAAAAATGTTTTTCCTTTAAATTATAGTAATGGCATGTCCCAGAATTAAGTTTCCTTGCGTTGCTTCTTGTAGATTATAATATTGTGATTATTCTGTGGTTATTGTCTTTTCTCAGCCTCCAGCTTTGCATAGTCAGTAGTGATCTACATCGATAGAGGCAGTGTTTTGGACTGGCTTCAGTCACTTCATACTGTGTGGCTTTATATTCTCTCAGTGTAATGACTATGCTGAAGGCTCTGCATTAACGTATGGGCAATCAGACAAATTGATTCAAACATCAGTGGATGAACGAACAACATCTGGCTAGCAGATTAGTTCATGTTGGCGATCTGTGGTGTGACAAGGAGTGGCATATGAGGGTAAAAACCATAACTATCCAAGTAACTCTCATTTGATCATTGTTTCTCATTTTCACGTTTTGTTTTGAGGTGTAAAGATAGTAATGTGAAATTTATTAACTTTATCATTCATTTTGAGAATGGCTAGTTCCAGAAACTCATCTCTGAAATGGGGCCATGGTAAGCCTCCTGCTCATGTTAAACTATTACGTTAACCCTCCTGTTGTGCGTTATTACATGTTTTTATATACATACAATATTCAAATACAATACAATGCCAAAACTATGACATTTACATGACCTTTGCTTATCCCAACACCAGCTGTTCCAGATGATACCAGCTGACTTTTTATGGCAACTATCCATTTTAAACCCTGTGACTCCTAGGTGTGGTAAGTGGCTTCTGTTACTTCTGTGCAGGTCTAGAAGATTGGCAAATCTATATATATGAACTGGATACTCTGCAAGTGAATGCAAAGATAAAGGGAGGTTAAATACAAGCAACAAGTTCCTAAATTTGGTACATACCCAGAAACATGTCAAAGGCAACAATTCACCACTATTAAATTGCTCAAGGGCAGTATCCAGTAAGCTATTGCTTTAAATGCACAAGGAGATTTAAGGTGTAAGTATTTAGTAAAATGAATTTTTTTATTTTACACAATGCATGCCTAAAATTTTAAATGTTACCAAACACTGATCTCCGGTTTAAATAAACTAAATTTTGATTCGTCTCTGGCTCTCTTATAGGCGCCTCGCATAAAATCCACCCGCGTGGAGTGACATTGTAGATAAAACCATGACCTTTAAAACGCAAATGTCGCTCTGTCAGATCATGTGATAGACATATGTTATTCACCTCAAGTAACCATTTGTCAAATTTACTATTTGTGAAGTACACAGTATTAAGAATAACACATCTCACAGTGTTTAAATTAGTTACTTAATTTGACATTTGAGACTGGAGTCCGTGGCATATGTATTGTGCGTATAACTGTTCAAGGACAAAGGAATACTGCTTATTTTACTGAATCACAAAAACTTGTTATTTTACGGCCTTCACATAAGCCCTATTTAGTCTTTATTGTATGAAAGTAGTAAACAAAACAAGTGCTTCAGGAAACACTAAAACTGACACCTTACACCTGTCTGTTGTCACCATGAATTTACAGGCCTGACTAGTGCTGGAGGCGCAATACAGCAGCCAATCTTCAACCAAGACAAAAATACTGACATAAGTGATTTGAAGTCACTAAATGAAATGGCTGACATGACATTTTGTATTTGAAAATGGACACAGTGACTGACTTCAGTGTCATCATTATACCTGCCTCTATAATGACACCATGACTCACTGATCAGTATACTACAATGTATTCCTGAAACAATAATTCAAAGGCTATCTAAAATTTCAATATTTTTCTAATGCAATTTAATCAAAATGTGTAACCCTCAAATCAGATGCTAATGACATTAAAAACAACAATAACAAAAAAACACAACAACACTTTCCCATAAACAGAACCAACCTTGTTAATAATGATAAATCCCTAGGTGTGTGTCAGAGTAACAGCTTCAACTTAATCTTTTTAATTTTTTTAAACCATGAAAGAAACTTAATGGCAGCCTGTTCATATAGCAAAACAGAAAGGAATATCTGTGCTGAAAAATAAAATAACACAGATTTTTCTCTGATGCTCTGAAGGGGCCACAACTACCCTGACCAAAACCTACAGCATGTCTGGGATAGACATATTTCCATAAATAAAGGAAATGGAATGTCTTGAGAATGTGGGTTCATTTTAAGGACTAAAGACCAAACTACACTGAATATTGTACTGTTTCAATTTAACACGTTAAACACATACATTTTCATGCTGTATGATTGACTAAAATTACCTCTATGTCTCACACATCTGGCCAAGTGTTGCTTTTCTAAGTACAAACACAGGTATCCTCTCAATCATCCACACATGCAGCCACACACTTCCCTGTGAGGGGTGCGTGGCTGTTTCGTCACTCACCCTGGCTGTTGGGTCCCCCCTCTCCCTCCTCACAGTCCATTACGTTGTTCATCATCCTCTGTCCTTCTCAGGCTGCGTGCACTGAACAAGGCTCTGGAGCTCGTTGCTTGAGAAAAAGCTCTCAAGATGCTTGCTTGTTGCTTCTGGTAGCTTGGTACAAAAAAGCATTAGACAGTAATGTAGGAGCTGATCCTGTCTTTTATTTTTGTAAAGCTTGATTTCCTCTGTCTCTCTTCAGGGGTTGGATGGAGAGACTGAGGCTGCAGGGGAGCACGCTGTCACTCACATGCACGCTCCTCTGCCTCTGCATGTGCACTACTTGCCCCCAGTCAGTTTAAGCAGGATGACTACATTCATCATGTATTCAGAAGGTATTATCTCCCTCTGTCCCACCCCTCCCCTTGTTCTCTCTCCTCACGCATGTTCATCATCATCCATCTCATCATGAGAGGGATTGACAAACATGGACAGACTCATGTCCGATGACTTCTGAGATTAAGCTTCTCTTTTGATGTTCTTTTCAGACCGAAGACCAGATTCCATTTCATTTCAGTGCATTCATTCTTCTTTTGTTATTATTACCCCCTATGTTTTTCTTTTATATTTCTTTTGGTCATGGTCCATTATCTGCACAAGTGCTGCAGGCTGTACTTTTATGATGCTTTAAAATGCATGGCTCTCTTCAGAAGCACTCACTGGCACAGCTAACCTTTTGGACTTTGGGTCTACAAATTAACAAGTGATGTGTGCCCCAAGATTGGCCTCTTTTTTTTATAGTTACTTCAAATGTTATTGCTTGTTATCTGCCAGATGTTTACCTACTCATACCTTTATATCCATCAGCCAATTTCTTGTTAAATTAGTTTTAAGATGTATTCTTATGTAGTCCATTTGGCCTGTATTTGAGATTTCCTCTAATCAAATGCAGTTTACACTGCAGGTCTGGAAACACAGCGGAGGAAGCTGATTTCATAAAAGAGAAGTGAGCAAAAGAAAATGCTTGTAAATGTGTAAAATGGCTTTTCTCTGTCATTTCACTGATAAGAGTTTAACAGAGCATTACTAATGCACACCACACTAACATACCATAAACACTAATAGCATTTAAGGGATTAAAGACCAAAATGTTTCCCTAAACCATTACTATATCTACCCCTGCCACTGCCTCTGGTTGGTTGGTTTGAAAGATTTTGCAGGTGTTCAGACTTAAATCAACCGCAAACTGTGCCATGTTTCTCAGGCCCTTTGTGGCATAGTAAGTCTAAGACGCATATAAAAGTCAAATGGGACAATTATGAACTAAAACCAAAGTGGGATTGCATTAAATCACTGAAAAGCCTGTTGATAGAAAGATGACTCTAGAGTAAGATTTAACACGCCAGGGAAGGACAATTGGCCATAAGGTTAAAAGACTTATGAATAATATGGCCTATTGGGTTACAGAAAGAAAGGCAAAATTTATCACAGGGTTGAATTTTAGACTTTTGATTTGTTTCCCCATATTTCTGTTAGATAAGACTGTAGTCAGTAGGGAGACAGACAGGAAATAATAACAGCAAGAGAAGGTATGCGCCAGCAGTCCCCTGCATCAGAAGAAAGAGATACACAATACAATGTACAATTCAAACCTAAATGACTTGGGTTTCTAGTTTGTGTGCCAAAAACAATTTCAATTTGATAATGAGAAAGAATTTTTGTTTTGCTGAAGCCCCATAACATGTACTGCATGTGTCCAACCAGCCAGCGTGAAATGTTTTCTAGTCTTGTGATTGGCAGAGAGCCTGAGAGGCATCTTCATCTGGGCCAAGCGGCTTTAGCTCTTAACCCTGGGCCACCTCCCTGTCTGCCTCGCTCCAGCTGCTGCTGCACATGTGGATAAGCCCATACTACTGTTCACGCAGTCATTCACACCTCATTGTAAGAGGCCACAAGCACATTTGGCACGAGCGGAAATTACCCCTCAAGAAACAATACACACTTTTAATTATCTAGGGATAAAACAGTGATGAACTTTGTGTTGTGATAATCCTGCAGCTTACAACCAAACCCTGTCACACTTATTACACTGAACAATCTTTGTGCATGATTGATGATTGTTTGAAGGTTTTGTAGATGTTAAGTGATAGTCTTACAGAACTAAATGATAATTTACAGATTCCCAGTTTAAGTTGCACTTATTTTAATTTATTGTCACTAACTCAGCTTTCCTCGTGTCATCCAGTTAAAAAGCAAGCACCCTTATAAGAAGGCTCATACTCATTCTGAATTATTGTACCATTTATCATTTCAGCACCACCATATGTGACCTACTTAAACTACAGAGGAGTAGGTCTAGAGGTTGACAGAGTGCAATATGCAAAATTCCTTTTGAGCCTTCAGGGGCAGCTTTGTCATTATTGGCAATGCTGTCCTGGGAGGTTTGACTTATGGCCGGTGTGGGACCATGGGAGTAGAGGGGAGGAGGGATGACAGACAGAGCTGTTCAGAATTTGTCTCGAAGCATGGGCTCTGAGAGGACAATTAAAGACAAATAGTTATATGATCTCCTGAGACCCCAGCCATCTTTCATTGCTGCAGTTCTGACGAGTAATGCAAAGATGCAGTACACATGCCTCCCTCCTCTTTACCTTTAACCCTCATTACCTCTTCACCTCATTTACCTTGGGCTTTTTTCCTGTTGTTTGTGTTTGCGCTGCATGTGGAGGGTCAGAGTTTTATATTGTTATTATAGGTCCTTGGGTGGCTGTAATGCACTGGGTTATTTATTTTATATTTCTCCTTAGACACGTTGGGTATGAGGTAGCACCACTAACGCATTACATAACCCTCTTAATTGTTATATGGGAGAAAATGTTATCATGTATATGCTTCTACGTGGAGTATGCCGCTTCATATAATTGCATGTGATTTCAAAAATGCATTACCATAGGTCAGATGGGACAACTGTAAATCAAATGACAGGCCTAAACGATGGAGTATTTAAAAGGACAAATACAATGTGCTTTAATGTTGAATTACAATTAGTACTAAAACATGCACTGCTCTCCTGCGTCTGTACACCAGACTTAAAGAGTTGTGCCAATTCACAGCCCTGAGCTACTCAATTTCACATATATATTTTTACCTGGCCATGGCTTGTTAAGTTGTTATGGTTTTTATGGTCTTGGCCCCGGACTGACCTCTCTTTGATGATAGGAATCTGACAAAACGTCCTGCAGGGTGTTCAATAAAGATGGAGGTCAATGTATTGAACATTATGGATTTCACAATATAACGTGGGCTGTAAAAGAAAGGTGTGGTAAAAATCTTTTTAAAATATGTCCAGTTTGCAGATGGTACTATGCACTAAAGTCCATATTAAGTCCATAGTGCTGGTCTGGAAATACTGGTAAAAATGGTAGGATAAGTGTTAAGGAATATCATTAACTATATTTCAGAGTCTACTTTTGTCATAAAATAGCAGTTCTTATGGTGTAAAATCTATGGCCACCAACAAACTTTTAGGTTTATACTTCTGAGCTATAGTTGGTATATATTATAGATTATGGTAAAGCACTAGGAGGCCTAAAACACATCTGGAACTCATCAATAGATTTTTACATTTTCCAGTGAACAACAGTGAATCAGAGAGTTATGTATAGACAAAACAGATGCTGAGGAAATTGTTTAAATACTCCCCATAGGTCTCGTAATCAGTTATTTTTTACACATTTGGATTCACATGCTGGGGAAAATTTTAAAAGTACAATCCATGTCAATAAATAATTTTCAACTGCATGCTCAGAGGCACTGCTCAGACTAGATCATCCCAGTCCTCAATTGATCTGTGCGCATTCATGTATTTTTTTCTTTTCTTTTATTTTAGGCCCATAATCATAGTGGTTGGTTAAGCAGTTTTGGTCTGGGAAAATGTTGAATGGTGTAATCCCTTTAGCTGCTCAATCCTCTCAGTATGATGACGTCTATGCTTATCACTGAATGGCCTGACTCAAACACAGCACTTGATATATTAGTTTGAATATTATTAGTTCATTTTGGGGCAGTGTAGTTTCTCTGATGTGAAACATATATGATATATATAATTTTTATTATTGTATGATATTATGATATGTAAGCCTTTCTGTTTCTTGTGCACCTGCTGTTTTAGTGGACAACCAACAGATGGAGACACAGACCTTGTACCCTTGATTCCCAAACTTTTGTAACTTTACTTTTTAGTGACCCGTCAGTGTCAGCTCATGACAAGATGCGACTCTATTTCCTTGTTCTCTTGTATTTTTGGCAAAGCAGCGTCCAATTAAAGACCTGTCATCTGGGAAGGTTTTAGTTTGTGTGCTTTTGGAGGGAGTATTGCCTTCAAAGCTACAGTTACAACACAGTGATGAGACGGTGGTTCTATCTATGTAACTAGCGCTGCTGGTATAATATCATTACATCACTTATTACAAAAACTCATTGCAAACAGAAATGCAGGCTTAAAATCATATTTTGTCAATTTTTCTGAAGTGCATTGAGGCCTCTAATCCTTGAAGGAAGGATCAAATGCTAGCACATGAGGACAAACTAAAGACAGACCAAGCAGATTAATATTTTTTGAATCATTCCAAATCATTTTGGCAAAGCTGTCTGCTGGCTATAAACTGTAATGGTACTGCTGCATGACAACCTTAGTGCGCCTGGCAATAGCACAAATGAATGACAGAGGTTATGCAAATCCACAAAGTTCAAAAGGCTTTAATCTAAACTGAAAGTTCTGCGAAGTGATATTATTACTTAACAATGATAATCCAACATGCAGCCCATAAAAATGAAAAAACAAAACATAAAAAAAGCAAAGTTCAAAAAAAGGAGTGGCTTAAAGGAAGAGGTAGGACAGAGATAATCTGCTATAACAGAATGACACGGCAGTCACCAACATGTCACAGTACCAGGCTTGTGAAAGCCAAATCGAGATTACAGAAATGTTTAAAAACATTTTTCCTAATGACTGGATTACAGCCTTATGTAACCCCTTCACCACACTGTAATCACAGTCATATTTTTGCACAGGGATGTTGGCGCTGCATCAGTAAATTCAGACATCTTCTCAGTGGGTGGCTGCAGGGAGGAGAAGGGACCCCTGCTGTACACTGAGCTAAGTAGAGCCAGATCGCCGTGGGCTGCCTGGGAAGGAGCCAGTATGTGTGAATTATTAGATGACCCTTTATGCAGCTTGAAAACAAATCCTCTCCAGATGAGTCTTCATGCACTTTTGAAAGTCCACTTCTCAGACGCACTGTTTCCCTAGTAACTGGGTACCAAGTCTAACAGGCATTCATCACACTTGTCTGAAGTTGTGTGTGTGACTTTTTTATGTAATTTCTTACATTTTATCCTCAGTAAAAAGAGAAGTTAGGCAGGGATGGTCACATGTTAGCACTGATATAGCTAGTCTAATTCAGTACTGTATTAATCATTCAGTGATTAAGCTTGATAAAAACAAACTAATAATCTCCATATGCTGTTTGTTTCACATGATTTGGTTTCAGACACACACTTCTTCTTAGATTTCCTGCATATTTAGCCCATTAGCCAGCAGACACTTAGCATATTTCATCTTTATTTCAGTGAGATCAGTCAGATAACTTCACTGCAGGTGGTGCATCTGGAGAAAATAGACTGATAGCAAGCATGAATAGAGTTCTTTTTGAGGAGTAGAAGTAGGCTGCTTGTAAAATGTACTAAAGGCAAATGGAGAAGATTCTTTTTGGTGTAATTAATCTATAAGCAAATTATGTCTGCTCCTTTTACAAAGTTGGTTAATGCCTTCTATAAAGTCTGACTGTTACACCAAACACTGCCTGCTGTTACATTTACCATAACCACTTATTACTGTATTTGTCCCTTGAGAGTTCAAAGGGCAAATAGACCCATACATTACACTCTTCTTTCAACTTGCTTTTAAAGTCAACAATGTATGTTTTGAAATGGCCTGGGCTGGAAAAGTCTTTCCATTACTGGAGAAACAGATTCCAATGGTTCCGAAAGACCTGATGATGATAAATAATATACAACTGAAAAATACTGTCAACCGTTACTGTTCATTTTGTCCAAGCAGAATCAACCCCATACAATGTAAAATGACACATCTCCTTGATTAAGAAACATCGACTGGCCAAGGTTTGACTTTGACTATAAAGAATGGGCTGTTCCCTGGTTTAATTTTTTGATAGATGAGAGATAGTCACGCCATGCTCTGGAAAGACAAAAAGACCACAAACAGCACTGTTGTAAAGTAAGAAATCTGGTGGTGCAGTTTATTCACATTTTTAACTTTAGCATTAAGCTGCTTGGCTATTATATATATTTAGTGTACATTATGTTTAAGATTCACCATTCTGTCAAAGAAAACTGCAGTAAATCCAGCAGATGCTGCAGATCCACTCGCACACTCAGTAACCTGTGGGATTCATTAGAAATATGTTGAATACTTTAAATCCTGGAAACCTTAGTGATAGTCCAACTGGAAGAGGCCTTTGTCATGGCTAGACCTGTAGGAGGTGAGCCAGGACTTCCTGCCTCAACCCACATGAATATTAATACACAGAGTTTCCTCCAAACCTTTGCTGCTGCGAAGGTTTCTGTGGGTTTTGCATTGATGTGTTTTGTGTGGTAAAAGGTCCCTGATAGATTAGTCTAGTCGGTGGAGTGGATGTGCGTCACAGCCAATTTCATTACATTTTGTCCCATGCATTTCAGAGACCTTTGTCACACTTAAATTCTGCAGACTGTGGTTTCATGGGATTTCTAAACAAAATGCCATTCTTTCTTTTTGTGGAACATGCTTAGATTAATTTAAAATACTCTGCTTCTCACTCATCTGTGCTTAGCTGCAGTTCCATATCAGGCTTCAGAATGAGCACTGTGGGTCACATGAACTGACTCTTCTTTTGAAAGTTTAACCAAACTTCCATTTCAGAAATAATAATGATAAAAAAAAAACAAAACTATAAATTGAAAGACATAGACCGTCAAACCATGTAGCCCTCTTTCATTGCATTGTTGGATGTTTGGAGCAAGTGGTTTTTCACTATGTAGTGTTTCAATGTCATCTTTACATGGAACAATTAAAATTAAAACTGCAGCGTTCAATGAATGGCTCATTTTGCTGCCATGCCTTATACTGGTCAATAGCATCGGCACATGGGAGAACCAGAGTTTGTTCATATACAAAGCAAAGGTCTTTTCTGTGTTTATTCATACCCTGGAGTGGTTTTAAACCACTCAAGCCTTCATAATGTCTTTCCTCATCTTCCTCACACTGAACAGTTTGACTCTAGTGCCTAGTTTCTCTCAACAACCACACTGACATTTCAGCGTACTTGACCTCTGGGTTCAGAAAGTCACATCCCTGCTGTGCTTCCAAATGAGGAAATCTGTGGTTGTTCACTGTGTACTCAAGTTTTCCTTTGCTGTCAGTCACCCAAACTAAAACTCAGATCCTTCTCCTAAAAAACAAATTATATACCATGGATCGTAAAAACTTCTGCCTCTGGATAAACACAGCAACACAGTTGTGTGTGTATATCTACATCCAATCTTAAATTTACTGTGAAATAGACCTCCATTAGACTGGTGGGTCTTTTTGTCAAAATCTTAATGAAATTTCTGCATTTCTGCACAGACAGAAAGGGATAGTTTGGTGTTCCTTCTAATTGTTTTTCACAGACATTATACATTGTCTCAAAAATGAAAACATAAGGGTTTACTGAGAATTTAACTTAATTTAATTTTCTTTGTTAATGTGATTTTCTTTCCTTGGATTAAAAAACCATAAGGGCTTCCTTTTTGTTTTAACAACCCAGGCACAGGTCAATGGATTGATATATATGGGCTAAAAACTGGACTCATCTCCTGTGGTTGCATTTTAAATTAAACAAAATGAATTCTATTATGCATGGCATGTTTAATACTTGACAGCTATTATGTTATAAGACTGCTCAAGTTTAATCAAACTTTGTTTTTAAAATGATCTTCATTTTTGCATTCTCATAAACAGAATAGACTGAGCACGCATTGCCATATACATGTCACAAATTGGCACCCATTGGCATTTTAGCTGCATGTGATCAGGTTTAAAATTCCCATTATCTTGAGAAAAACAACAGAGTTCAAATTCTGTAAACACCACAACATCTTTAAAAACATGCAAACTGGTAGATGGGAAACTCCAGGGGTCATTATAACTGAGGTTGTTTAATTGTAAACAATTTCAGTATTATGTACACAATTTCAATACTCTATGAGAATTAATGCCGAAAAAGTTAGTGTGGAGGTTCATGGGATTTAGAAGTATAAAAGCAGAACTACTACTTGACATGAAATCAGCTTTATTAATGAAGTTGTTTTTGTGTTTACACACCCTTAAGGTCATCAGTTGGTGGTGGTACTACTACTACTTCTTCCCACTTTTGGCTTTCTCTAGGCCTTGGATGAACTTGCGTGGTATTTTATAATAATCTGAAATTTTAAAAAAAATGAATTAGAAAGCCAATCTACATAACGTAGAGACAAACTGTATTTAAACACTGCTAGACCCATATACCAAAAAAGTATTAAACTGCAAACCTAGGAGCAAATTGCCAACTTGTTGAATTTGGTTGCCTTGAATCTGCACCAGAACTTTGTCTTTGGCCCCAGGAAGGGGCTGTAAAACAGAGCTGGCCTGAACTCTATGTTGCAGAGCTGTCGACACCACTGCAGGATCCAAACCGTACAACTCCAGGTTCTTAATTAATGTCACCTACAGAAAGAAAATCAATAGATAATATAAGATAATATACAATAACAATGGGCGAACTACATGTTAACTTAGTAAATCAAAAAGTCTGTTTTTATATAGTTTACCTTTTTATTGGAACCTCTAGAGGCTACAGAGATATCTATAGGCTCAATGTGACCCTTCTTTACAATGGGCTCTTGTCCTGGGAACACGACTTGATGGCACTCTTGCATTTTACTCAATGTCCTGTGATAAAGGGTATTACTGATTAATGGGGGGAAAACACAGCAGTCTATAAACAGAGCTGTAAAAACACTATCTTTTAACTTTCATAAAAAGCTCATTGCAAAATGGAAGTCACTCAGAAAAAAACAAGCAATGCATCGAGGTCTATGTTTTCTTTCACAGAGATTCAAGGGGTTCTCAATGAACCAATAAGTTCCTTTTTCACAAGATTACAAGGCCATGGCCAAAGAAGGCAAGACACTTCCAACCCTCAGCAAAAATGTTGTGTTAATCAATTTTAAACAGTGACCTTACCTGATAAAAAGGTCATCCCACTTTAAAGACTCAACTTCCTGGTATTCTGACTTCTCCAGCAGACAGTCACATAAGGTAGCATTTATCATAACATAACTGGAAAAGGAAATAAAAAGAGGAGTGCAGTAAAAAAGATCATTAAAAGATGATTAGCTGATGAATAGCATGAGCAGAGAATGTTCTTCCTTGTAAAGCCATACTAATTGAATTTTTATTGAATTTTCCACAACAATTTATTCTCAATTTGGTTTACGTCACAGGATGACTGCATTTCTTGATATACTGGTCACATTTAAGCATTTTAGCTGATTATAACAGGAACACTCAATTGACTCAGTGCCCTTTCCACTTCACAAAGTTGACACAGGCTGAATAACCAGTACTCACTTTTTATTATTTTCAGCCACCAATTCATTCCTCTTAACGTAATCGGTAACAATACTCCTCACTTCTGAAGGCTGAAGTATTGTTCCTTTTCTATCGGAGGAAAAAAGGAAGAAAAATTATGTATGTGTTAATTATCAAACATAACAAAGTTTTAAAATTGAAGGCAGAGCTGCATATTAGGATTACATGTGATCCCCATTTGTATGATGTAATATGGCATGTGTTCATAACTTATTTGGAGGACAAAAACAACTAAAAGTTTTGTTTCTGGTCCATTTTTATCTTGGATGTTTCTGTAGTCCTGAACTTAGAGTGCACATCCACAATATATTGCAGAACTTGACTTCCTTAAAGGCATATAATTGTTATAACTGTTTTGGTTTTGACTTTGGTAAAATTTCTCTACCTGAAAGTCTAAATGTCAGGACCAAAGATGGCCAGTCTGACTGCAACATTGGCAGACCGGATATATGAGTGAAAACGATTAATTAATCAAAACACTCCTGCTGTCGTACATGTTGTCATACACAGTTCACACAGGTCAGTGGTTGGGGTCAGTATGAGAAACCCTCCTGGAGCTCAAGGGATTCGATGTCTCACTTTAGTAAACTTGAAACTTATGTATACATCACCAGTCCGGGTTATGAAAACATACTCTTTTATAGACACACCTCTTCTGTGCATTCAGAAAAAGAGCTTCCACACGAGCTGACACAGAGTATAAAGTTGTGATCTCTGGAGGATGGTAGGGAATGTCCTCTTCCCCTCTTTCCTGCACTGGTACAACTTCATAAGCAGCCTCCTCGGGAACGCTGAAGGAACGTAGTCTATAGATTAATGTAACACAAAGTTAAACACAAGTATAGCTGCTGGGATTGTGGGTCAACTGTGAATTTTCTGTGAATTTAATCGTAACCAGGGTCTCTTTAAGTTGAAGTGGGATTTGACTCACTCTGGATTTTTCCAGTCCACCTCCACAATGCTCTCCACACCCTTGGTCAGTTCTTTCACTCGCACCAGGTTGTGCTGCTGTTGCATGGTGTGTAGGAACTTTGAAAGCTGTTTAAAAAAAAAAAGAAAAAAAGAATTATCAATACATAAATATGTCTCTGTGTGTAGAATGTAATGTCTTCTTTAAGTCTACCTTCTTATAACTAGATTTCTTGATGTCCAGTTGCTTCCCGCTTGGGCTAAAATAAAACAATAATGCCTTAATTTAAATGAATTAAACCTGATGAGAAATTAAGACTGTATTTACCAGCAGGAGAACATATGGTTGCGGAGAAACGTGCTGGTCAGCAGAGGGAGCTCCGACTTCTTTACTTTGGTCTTGAGAGCATGGAGAAAACACTGAAACAGCAGGGCATCCATCAGCTCTGTGAAATCAGGGGTTTATTAAGGTCATAAAGGTTCTTCCATGAACATAATAATTTGGCTTTTAAAACTTAACCAAGCAGATGCAACTTAATGGTCTAAATGCCTGCCATGAAATTACTGAGTAATAAAAGTTTTAATTTGATATCTGAGATTAGGTTATTTTTAAAGCTTTGTCATTTCAAAGCTTTCCTGCACAGCCATGGTGGTGAAAAAAATCTTTATCATTTCACTTTATTTGGAATTTTATGGATGGGATCTGGTACCTTGTGGAGTTTTCAGGTCAACCTGCTTCTTTTCCTGTTCCTCCTGATCAGCTAAGCTCAGCTCTTCAACACCAGAGAAGGCTTGGTCTGTAACATCTCCAGTTGGACTGTGTACCTCCTCTGCACATGCTTCTACTTTAACCTTCTCTTCCTCCACTTTCTCATCAGGTTCAAACTCCTCTCCATTCAGCCCTTGTTCTTCCGTTTCTGCATCAGGTAGGGAGGGAGGACCTGACTTATCACCAAAAGCCCTAAAAGACACAAACATTTGGATCATTTCTGAATTCCACAGCAAATCGTATTAATAATTATCAGCATTTTTTCAATCACATTATGATATTTAGTTGATAGAGTTAACAATTAAATTAAATTAAATGAATACGGCATGAATGAAACTGAATAGCAGACAATCACCAATAGTGATTATATTACTCGAAAAATCTGAAAAAAGACATCACTGACCATAGATTATCCATGTATGTGTGAAGAATGCATATTCCCCTGCCTTTCATGCCTGAAGTGTGCATCTCTGTGCTGGAGACGGCAGCTGTGCCTACGGCAACAGGAGCCCTACAATCAAAAAGGAGAGCACAATCAGCCTTACTGCTGCAAACTGATCCAAAAAAATTTGTATTCTAAAAGTATAGTATTCTACATTTACCCATTGTTGACCATTTTAACAGCACAGCAATCCCCCTGATTCACATCTGGGAGACCACTTTGGGGCACCACAACACCCGGAAGCATGAGATCTATAGAAAAGTTCAACTTCAATTATTATAAAATGGATGGACATAAAATGCCCGTTTTTTTTATAAAAATACTTTAACGTGACAAACAAAAAGACTGACCTGCCCCTCCAATCATCTTCTGAAGCACAGGAGGCCATGTTGTAAATGTTGGTAGCAAAGAAGGAAATTGCCAAAGCACATACACTGAAAAGTGTAAAAAAAATTTAGGTAAAATCTGTGAGATATTTGAGTACATTGAATAACATTACCTGTGGGGTATAATCGTTTCTCCAACTCAAAAAACAGGGGATTTTTATGAAGAACATAAAGTGTCACCGCCTCTCCCTTGTGAGCATAAATTTTGACTACATTTAATTCCTCTTTGTTGGGAACCAATTCTGACAGCTCATCAGCAGACAGAACAGGAAAGGTTGCAGATATGTCAGCTTTGAGCTTTCTCCTAAAGGCAACGACAGAAACAAAAAAGAACAGTTTGTATATTTTTTACTAAATATCACCAATTATAATCCGTTAATAAACAGTACCCTCCCACTGTGAAGGTCCAGGTATATATGAGGTTTATGTGCAAAATACAAGTGTATTCGCATATCCAAACTTTTAAGGAGACATATTAACTTATCTCAACTTAATATTAGTTGAAATAAAACGTAATTCTGATTATATTACAGCATTAGCAGAGCTTCGCATGGCATAATAAAAATCACCCGCAGTAGATAATAATGTTAGGTTATTAAATCAACAAAATCCTGTTTCTATTTTTGGGATCATTCTTTGTCCCCACAAAATACTACACTGGATCACCAGCAGTAAGCCCCTTAGACCGGTGGCTCTATCTCCGAGTGCAGGACGTAAAAAAAAGACGATTGTCATTAAACTACACGCAAGACTTCGTGCCAAAATGCTGGCAGCAACCAACAGGGCTTACCTGTCAGATCCTTTGATTACGGTGTTGGATTTGACACGAAACGATTTAGCGAACATGTTTGAGAAAAAATCAATTAACACTACATAGTATTTTTGTCTCTAGACTTAATTCGACAGCACACCAATACTAAGGCTTTTCCTGAAAAACATAAACATATTCCATCTCGATGTTATTACTCATTCGGCTTGATGGTCCGAGGCCTTTTTACTACCGACGGGAAACTGCTGAAGCTACACTTAGTTCCCCTTCACCACGTGTCGCACAGCGGTTAAAGTGAAGCCTTTCATTTTACAAAAAAATAAAATATAGTTACGTAATTTTAAATAGCCTATATTAGCCAAACTTAATATGTATTGCTAATTTTAGTATGATGTAAATAACATTCAGAACTAACAGATTTTTGCCAGCCATCTTAATATTTAACTCGAACATAGCCTTCTGGCATTTCTAGGTGATATTTATGAACAACTGAGGTATGGCAAGTTGCTTATTTTGTTAAGCACCAATTCCTGAGTAGCCTATTTAGGTTTATTAATTTAACCAGGTCTTTTTTAGCCAAACTCATTCGTTCACATTGTTTATTAGCCTGCTGAACAAGGGAAAATGTTCTATATGTAAATGTGTACTATGCTTAGTACCTAAAGGTGAAAAGTGTGGAAATGTGTAAAGAAGAAGTATTCTCTAGTTGCCCAGATTGATCAAATATAAAAGACTTGAAATGTTTTTGTGAAAATGTGTTCTTTTTTTTGTTTTTTTGTTTTTTTTCTAGATAAAAACAAACACATTCATCTTCCCTATTGTGTTTGTCTGCTGCAAACAAAGGAATGTAGTTACTGCCCAAGTCTAAAGTAGTGTTGTACTGAGTGCATAAGAAGTGACAGGCTGTACTTAGAGCTCTTTCAAGTTTCCGTTTTTTGTGCTGTTGTTGGCATCAGACATAAGTTATTCCTGACATCTTTTAATTTTCTGAAATGACCATGCATAAGCAACAGTGACCTTGCCAAGCTTCTAATTCTAGTTCAACATCTGCTCTCGGGGGCTTGAACTTTCTATCAAGCCAGAAGGGGACATATTTGTGTTTAAAACATGCTTAAAGTCAGTCATCATATCAAATTATTTGTTTTAAGTTCATAATTTTTTCATTTTACTAACTGATTGAACAATTTATTCTTTATTCTACTAATAATAATTGAATAATTTATTTGCTGGGGTGTTTAAGTGGTACATTTTATTTTTGCTTTGTTTATTGAGTCTCTTGTCTCCTCACTTTTTGATTCTTGCATATTTTACAGCCCAGAAGCGGAGGAGAAAAGTTGAGCTTCATTGGAAGATTTCATCTTGTGATTGCACTGTAATATTTTCTGCAGGTCAGTAGTATGCCTTCTGTCTCTATGGTGTTCAGTTACAGTATAACACAATTCAGCATTTAAAAAAAGGTCACCAGCAATAATAATTTTGCTAAGAAAAAAAAATACATTGAAAAACATAATAAGCAAAATCTAACCAAATAGTGGTGATCAGTTAAATAAAATAGATTTACTATTTAAGGTGTGCCATCAGTGTAACAGCAAAGTTATTAGTCATCCCTAAAACCACTGATAAAATATAGCACTATGTAACTTTATGCCTTTTGGAGTCCAAAAATTCAAAAAAGTCTCTACTCTTATTAATTTTAGCTGTCATAAAGTGCAGAGGTAAAGTTCAGTTTGTGCAACAAAGATTTAGTGGCAGTGTGTAAGATGACTCCAGCTCTACTAGCTTCTGATAAGACTAAACACCAAATAGATTTCATATGTAGCGAGGGGATACAATGGACAGCTTTGAGTACTCCTTTGCCTGTGGCAAATTAATTAGACAATTTGTTCCATGAACAGTGCCAAGACACAAAGTTTTGTTGGAGGACAAATACTAACTTCTTTTTGAGTGCACACAATGTCTATGTTAAAAAAAGGCAAACTAATAGCAGGTATTTAGTTTTCAAGAATTATTTGCTTGTTGGTCCCAAATAGTATGTAAAATTAATGGTAGATACTCTAGCGTTTAATGGTAAACTTCACATCTAACCTAGTTCTCAACACAGAAAGGACGTTGGCATGTTTATGTTTGGACCTTACAGTGTCTGTCTCAGTGCTGAGTTTTCTGTAGATAATTTGTAATAGTGTCTCTTGTTAAGAAACTTGGTCTGCAGTGTTACTGGGATTTGGGTTGGACCTTTGGGGTTTGTGATTTATTATGTGCAGTTGTCTGTGGGTTAACATCAGAGCACCTGGTCATGCTTATAGGGCTCTGGGGCATTTTATATTAGAGCATTTTCAGCATTTTTCTTGGCACTTTTGCAGCTTTGCTGTGCATCAAACCCATAAGACTGGTCCAACTCAGGTGTAAATTCTGAGTAGCAAAGCCTTTGAAGTTGCTTATAAACAGTAATGTGTGTACAGCTTTAATAAGGTAAGACTGGCTGAGTGTGCAGAGACGGATGCTAATGCAGCAGTGCAAGTCAGTCTAAATCTCAGCTGTCAGTGCACACAAAGCAAGGCCCATTTCTGTTTCTGAAAGGGTTTTTAGTGGTTTTAATTCATGAGCTTTTTCATACAGGGAGTATTTCACTACTATGTCAAAAGACTTGTACATGGATTTGCTAAAATAAAATGGTAAAAATAGAAAAACAGTAAAAATAATACTGATGATATATCTAAACAATAGTATATTTGATAAAATGTGTGCAAATATTTATATTTATATACTTGAACTTCTGAACATCTAACCTTGCCATCTGGAAGATGTGATGTAAATATTTTTTTCAAATACTAATTACTTAACGTAATGGTCTATCCTCAGCTTTTTAAAAGCTTCAGCTCTGCCATTAACCTCACTACAGCTGTGATGCTGCAGGCTGAATTTTTATTTGAACTGTCACTTAAGCCTTATAGAATTTATTGTAAATTTTTAATGCTATGGTCCTTAAAGAAATGATGCCATCACAAAATGTTGTGATCTGAACGTAATGTTTAAAACATTATCTTTTTTTAATCTTTACATTAGCAGGCGATGTACATAAAAAGGCACAGGACACACCTGAAAATGTGTTTTCTATTTGTTGCAGAACTGAACCAACTGTAAGGCATAATGTAAGAATGTCATCAAAATAGTTAAAGTTTGATTTAATATCAAAATTCTATATTTATCATTTAACTATACTTAAGAGACCTCAGATACTCATAGATTAAATTGTTGACAATGGATAAAGAAACATGAACTTCATAAATTTTGGTTTTGGTATTCCTAGACAGTATATGCATTGATTTATTTCTTGTTTTGTTTGGCAAAAAATTTGTCCTCCAACGGCTGTGTTGTGACTAAAAGCCAGCCAAGTGCAAAAAGAGCCCCTTCTGTGTTCCTAATGTTTACTGTTCTCTCCAGTGGGATGTAATAGTTACGTTATTAGCAACCATTACTTGCTGAACAACATCCAATTCCAAAGCAGCACGATTTTGTTTCTTCATCAAAGATCAAAAGGAATGGGATTGAAAAACTGAGAAATCCCTGAAGCCCTATGTGAAATTTGTCTTCCTTCAGTAAAAGAAAAATGGTAAGGCTCATTCCAAAGACAATCAGCAGGATAACTGTGCTTTTCTGTCCAGCAGCAGCAGCACTGGCGCCAGCACAAAACAAATGTTGACTTTCTCTACAGCTTAAACACTATAATCTACAAAGTAGTGACTACCTGGAGCAAGTTACAAATGTTTTTGGAGCTGATTGTTCACAAATAATAGGGTTAGTTCATACACAATAAATCCTTAGCCAAAGCATGCTTTGTTTTTATGTATGTGATCTTTACAAAAGCTGCACCATTTTATTAGTGACATAATGCAAACTACATGGTGTACAGTACAGTTGAAATGTTTGATACTGCAGGCTCCCCATCAGAACAATAAACAACAACCCTGACTTTGAGTAGCTTTGCTAATGATAAGGCATAACACAGCAAGAGAAAACAATGTTGTTAAAAAGCAGATGTCTGCACCAGTTCACAGATGGGATTGATATTGACATGGCTGGAGGTGATATGCTGTAGTGTACGTGGAAAAATGTATGCGCTTTAATGAGACAGTGTGGCTGGAGCTACAGCTGCAAAGAGAAGGGGGATATTACCATGTACCAACAACATATCCCACTCAGTCTGAGAGAGACACAGACAAAGTGTACAAGGGAGGAGGCGTCATCCCTGACCATCCAACTGGTAAGTGTCCTGTACCCTCTGTTCATTTATAAGCACAAGAGAGTAGAATTTTACATGACAAGAGTGTTTGTAAGGCAGCAAATATTTAGTGAACACCTGCTTGTTATATATATAAATTTGTATATAATTGTCTTGTATTTCCCACCAGTGATCATGCAGACACCAGTGCTGTTCCTCATATTTGGATTAGTGGATCTAAGTATTGGACAGCAGCAGTATAGCCAGTTCCAGTGGCTGTCCCATTTACGGGGACGCTGGCGACATGACGGCAGGTGGGCTGAGGATGTGGACTGCCCCCTGGAGTGTGACTGCCCTTCGGCTTTTCCAACAGCTATGTACTGTCACAACCGGAACCTACAACATGTTCCATATGTCCCTTCTCATATAAAGTACGTCTACCTGCAACGTAACCAGATCACAGGCATTCAGGAGGGTGTGTTTGACAATGCCACTGACTTGGTTTGGGTTGTACTGTTTCACAACAAACTTACCTCAGAAAAGATCAGCAAGAATGTTTTCAGCAAGCTCAAAAACTTGGACCGACTCTACTTGAATCACAATGAGCTTACTCGCATGCCTTCTAACCTGCCCAAGTCTATCACAGATCTGCGAATTGGTCACAACAAAATCTCCAAAATTCCTTCAGACTCATTTGAGGGAATGGTTAACCTCACCAATATTCAGCTTCAGGCAAATGACATAGAGGATGTTGGAGGTGCATTTAAAGGACTGAAGTCTTTAACAAAGCTGGACATGAGAAAAAACAAGCTAAAGAAAATACCAGAGAACCTCCCTGAGAGGCTGCAACAGCTGTATCTAGAGTTTAACTACATAGAGAGTGTGCCTGCGGGCTTCCTCACCAAGACTCCCAAGCTACAGTTTGTCCGCCTGGCCCATAATAAGCTGACTGATAAAGGACTTCCATCCAATGTGTTCAACATAAGCACACTAGTAGAACTTGATCTTTCTCACAATAAACTGGAGAGAATCCCCACTGTCAGTAAGAACCTGGAAAACCTTTATCTGCAAGCCAATAAGATTAAAGGTATGAACGTCTACACATTATTTTGAAAACATCACTGTAGTACCTTAAAAAACTGTTTTTATGGGTGAATTTTATTGTTTTTGTAGCACACAATGTTGAAGTGGGGCGCATGTTTTTGAAGTGTCTTGAAATGGTTTGTAGGAATGTTGTTATGAATTCCTATTCCAAAAAGTGTGTTAGGCCACATCTTAAAAAAAAAGCACACATTTCATTTTGGGAGGATTGTAGCAAAAGCAGGATTTTTTCACACTTTGGCTTTTATTATCAAATGTCTCCACTGTTAAAACATATCACTCTGCATTACACGTAGGTCTTGACAAATGTAATTACACGCAATGTGAAAATTTAATTGTGGTGAAATTGCTAAGTGGCTGCAGTTGAAAGACTTTGTTTGATTGGTGTTTAACATCTTTAACCTTATGTACTAAGCAAACTCTTTTAGTCATTAGTTATAGTGTTGCACATTCATTCATGCCTTTATTCTGCTTAATGTTTCACTGTTTGCAATTTGTTTTGTTTCAGAGTTCTCCTTGAGAAGTTTCTGCAGTTCAGTCGACATGACGAACTTCTCAATGCTGAGAATGCTGCGCTTGGATGCCAATGAGATCAGTGCCAAAGACATTCCTGCTGAGGCTGCCTACTGTTTGCGGCGTGTTGCTTTTATTGATGTTTAGTATGTGGTGTTCTCTCTAACACCTGTGTAGATTTCAGATTTAGTTTATTTCACAGTGTTCTTCACAATCCTCTGAAGATTATTGCTTGCCATTATTATTTTATCGTAATGTGAGATTGGTCTTTATCATGAAACCTTTTGTGCATTAGTTAATTGAAAATACCACGAGTCTCCAGATGACAGACATATGTGATGAAGCAAAAAGAGACTAATGGAACACTGACATCCTTTTAGCAGACTCATTATTACATCACCTTACTGGCAAAGTAAAACAAGTATTCTGAATAAAGAGTTTGAGGTGTAAAGTGTAAATAATGTCTCAAGTGACTTGGAATCTTTGGCTCCACCATGTGGCCTGATGTGACACAGCAGGTTGGGCTTGGCAGCAGTGACTTGTGATGGTTTACATCAAAAGGTTAATAATATGTTTAATTTTCCCTCCTTCAGTTTGTGAATATTTCCTACCACAGTAATAACAATAACGATAATAACATAATACCTTCTAAATTGGTAACCTCTGTAGTGGAGTAAAATAATGTATTTCATAGTAAATTTTTATTGAATTTGTACAAACCATATATAGGCATTTGGAGACTGCCTTTAATGTAGTTAGTGTTTTTTACTATTGTTGCATGCTGTCCTACACAGGACAGGAGTATATCACTATTCGGTTAAGGTAGAAAGTTTATGGCCAGATTTGTAATAGGTTTAGCTAATGTAACCCATATTAAGGGGGAGGGGTTTTTTTAATTATTATTTCATAATGTCATATTTGTAGCTACTTGTACTTGATGATATATTTGAGACCACAGCCGTTTCCAGAGCTATTCCTTTTGACAGTAATCTGTATTTTGTAGCAGCAATTATTCTTTCACAAATTTAAGTTTAAAATTGTGAAAAATGTGGGAGAGAGAAGGGGCTGAGCCCTCTTGACAATACAGGCTCGTTTTAGGCAGTCCCCACTTATTTATTGTTGAAGACAACTTGCCTTTTCATCTTGCACAGCTGCCTTTAATCCTCTGCAGAAAGGCACTAAATTGAATTATAGAAATACTTTCCTTGTTTTGTAATGGAGCAGTGTCTTGGAATGAAAAATGGATTACTGCCCTGACAACAGTGGTTTGCACATTGATAAGCAGTAGCCTTTAAAATTAAGTATGTTACATATCATGTTATACTGTGGGATACACTTTTCCCCCGTTTTTTCCAGCAGTTGTGGGGTAGGTTCGTATGTTTCCTCAGCTATGACCTGCCAGCACACATGCACATAATCACATATGGAGAACGGTTTACCGATGTGGTCCACTCAAAGCCACATTCATTCCTATAAAACTTGTAGAAGACTTGTAGAAATGATTATTAATGAACTTTAGGGAACAATGCACTGGCTGACATCTCCCTCTCTAGTCACAATAAAGAACAAGAATTATCAAATGTTATGCATTCATTTGATTAGCCTGCAGTGGCACACATTTCCCACCATTTCCTGTCACACCCTGTGCAGTGAATACTGTCTTGTAAAGCTGCAGCAGCGACTGCAGTGCATTGTTCTTTGCCAGTAACAACAATTCAGTGTGTTTGACCAATAACACAAAATTCTCTGGAGCTCATATTGCAACTTTTCACATTGTTTTGCAATAAAGCTGGATGTAAGGTTTTAAGGTTATAACTTTTAAATACTGGCCCCATGAAAACATCTAAACTATAAAACTGCATTGATCCCAGGAGTCTGCTGATAATGAAGGGAGCTGCACTACAAAGCAGTGGAAAGGCTATTTTGGCATGGGGCAAAGCATTTTTGGCTCTAAATGAAGTGTTAAGTCACACAGGATGTAGGCAGTAAAGGAAACTTTAATAGCATTTATCTATTAAGAGTTGATTTCAGTGTATGCATATCAATACAGTGCTAGCTGAAGAACATGTATTTTATTGTACAATATTGTGATTCAATTAATCAAACTAATAAATAACTCATAAATGTGTTTTGCAACAAACATTACAGTCTCTGGGTTAAGTGGTAGCAAAAGGAGATTCAGTCCTCAATATAACTTGACTAAACGTGTAAAAATAAAACTTAAAAAGATATCTGCAATATATAATGCATAAACATAATATACAAAACATATTATTCCACATAATGTCCATCTTTGCTCTCAATCAAAGCAAAGCCTCAGATTAAATAAATGAGCATGATACACACACACACAAAACAAAAGCTAAAGACTCTACAAGTTGTATCATATGTACAGCTTCACAAGTGCGTCGTCTGCTGCAGCAGAAATGTGCTCTTTATGACCTGAGAAGAGAGAAGACGCTGTAACTACAAACAATAATCAAACAAAGATGTCTTTTACAACAACCTTTCACTGTTTTTTCAGCCCACTTAGTCTACAGCAGTTTAAACCATGATAGAAATGCACTTACATTATTACTCTTCCATCTCTGTACCTTGCAGATCTCTATTTAACACAGAAACACATTGAACAACATATGACTTCAACAATCAAGAAGAGGCACGCATGTGTAGTCGCACATCGTTGTAAAAAGACCTACCTTGGGTTTGTGTGTGTTCTTGACCTGTGACGGATTTGGGATTTCTATAAAAACAAGAAAGAAAAAGACATGAGTCATTAGAAAAAGGGTTCACATGACACTTAGAGTGAGTCATAATTTGTAACCCACAGAGAGCTGTGCACATGGCAGAGCCTTGTCTGGGTCACGTGTGAAACTGTCACGAAAACTAGGCATGTGCTTTTATTTGAGGAACTGTCTCAGGAGATCTTCTATTTTGATGTTTGCTTATACTTAAAGATTATGAGCAGAATTAACTTTAATTACTGCTGAGCTATCTAAACATTTGCTTTAGCTACCTTTATAATTTCTAGCAGGTGTTTGACAGAGGAAAGCTATCTTATGGGTGGAGTCTCTTGTGATGTTTATGTTGTTTTGACTGGCGCCTGTAGACAAAGCAATGCTCAATCCTGGTTCTCATTGGGTGGGTGGTGAACTACAAAGGGTCACAGGTCAGCTTTAGATGAACGACAGCCAAATCAAATCTACATTTTTTAAGTCTGATTTCTGAAGTTACATTTTACGGTTTTGACACGCTACTTTCCACTGCAGGGAAACGTTCTGTGATGGGAATACCAGAGGCGGTGTGTTTGGCTGTGCTCACTACAGTTGCTATATGTTTGGCCTGCATTTCTGGTCTGCTTCCAGTTTAAATTGACAAAAAATGCATAAAACCTCATAAAGAAATGCTAAATCTTGCAAATAACATATATTGTTAAAACTCCACACACATGGATTTCATTAAGCTGTAACAATGACCCAGACAACTAACAAGCTTCTTTGTTGGAAATGTGCAATTTATAGCTTTACTGAAATACACAGCCACAACAATATCAGTAGAGATCTCAGGTCAATTTGAAATGATTATTCATTAATGGAATTTAATGTTTTAGATCCAGTGCAGTGAACAATTAGGGCTGTTCTTCATTACAAATACCAAAAATGTACTGAAAGTTCCTGTTTTTTATGACAAGCTGGTGTACTTTGGTTGTGGTTTGTGTTTGGAAGTGGAGAGATTCGAGGTCTTTGTGACATGTGACTTAGTCAGACTGCATTATAGGCCCTAATGAAAACCTTTCTTTGTGAAACAACTGTGTCGTGTTGTACATGCTTTTTTCAAAAGTGCTTACTGTGAAAAGGAGCTAACATAAATGTATAATGTTCTAATGTGATTGGGTTGTAATGCTGTTTTAGAGCAGCTGTGGTGAGAGTCCTGACAATTCATGTTGCCTTCCTTGTATTCAAAGTCTTTCAGGGTAATACATGTTTTAGTGTATGCATTTTAATACTCCACCTTGGCCAAAGAAAGAGAAAACAGTGTTAATGCCCATGTTAGAGTCTGCATGCTGCATTTATTTAATTTAATTGTGTAGTTGCTTTAATTGTGTTGTTTCACACTAAATATAAACATTTTAATATTTAGTTTTCAATTCATGCTAAGGGTTTTGATGAACAAATGTGGATATTGAGAACAGGCCAGATCCCTGCTCCGAGTCACAGCATGTGAGATGCTTATGGTGCCAATTTTCCTCAATTGTGAGTAAGAGCACAGAGAATCTTTAACATTCACACTTTGTGCTGGTGCATAATGCCACAGAAATGTGAACAGTTTGGCCACCACCTTGTTTTGAAATGTTCAGTATTTACTAATGAAAGGGGGCTGGTACATTGACACATGGGACTGGTCTCAAAGAGCACAGCTTTTTTTGCAATATGACTGGGATCCATGGGTAACTTTATTAATGCACATGTAAATATAACATTAGCAGAACAGAAGTTCTGGTACCTTTTGTGTGATGAGACAGTAAAGAGTTAATATGAACAGCAGTCCACCACAGATGGAGGTGATGATGAAGCCCAGTTTGTATGCATCCTTGACTGTTCTTCTCTGAGAGGCCTTTATGGAGTCCCTACCATAACTGTCTATGGAAAATAACATTTGATCTGTTATCGTTGTTGCCCCAGACATGACCTGCATAATTCAACCAAGAGCTCTCTCAAGACTCCCACCTGTGAAGTATTGTGTGGTTGACTCTACTGGTAGCTCTGTAGTGGAGCTGAATGCCTCTGTGTATTCATGCTGGCATCTCCAGTCAATTGGTGCATCACTCATTGTCACCAGTTCCCAGTAAACAGACAGCACGTCAAAGGCCCTCTGCAGCGCCTCAGAAGGAGCCCCTCTGTAGAGCATCTCAAAACTCTCTGGTTTATCCTACGACAGATTCACAAATCCTCAATATACATTTCTTTTCAAGGATCACATTAGCTATTGATTTATATCCTCATTCTGGGCAGTGAACCACACCACATATTTGAGGGATGTGTTTTCAATTATAGAAAATGTAATCCTTCAACCATTAGAAAAGGGCATGAAAAGACTCACCTCTACCTCTTCATTAATCTGAGGCACACACTTCTGAGAATAGATGTTGAGGATAAGAGCCCTTAGGGACTGAACATAGCCATCGTTCACTGAACCTCTGCCATATTTGAAGTGTGTAGCAAGCAGCTCCAAGATCCAGGGTAAAGCAGCTTTTACAAAGCAGCATTTGCTCTGTGGGAAACCAGAGCAAAAGGTAATAAACAATGCAGGAAACAGTTGATGGAAAGTTTGAATCAAATGTTTCAAGAGAGGAAACAGACCCCATAAAAACAAAGGTTACCTTACCAAACTTCTCCGCTCTATGAATGTGTAGGTTATTGAACACCCGCCTCTTAACTGGTTGTCCATCTGCAAAAGCAACAGTGAGACATCATGCCAGTCTGTGCTCAGCCACTGACACATAGCCATGTTTCTTTCAGCACCTACCAAATGCCTGACTGTTAGCAGGTGCTCTCTTGTGATTGAGTGTCTGCATGGACCAGGGACCTCAGCCATAGTCAAAGGGAAGCTCAGTAACATAAGCACGCACAGACACTTTACCTGCAACTGAGGCAGCCAAACATTAACGTCAGATCTCTCATAGAAGAGTGGGCAGCACACATGTGGAATACTTGACTCAATTATCCTAGTCCAGTACATATGTTGAATATTTCCTTATAGATTATAAAAAATGTCTACGTTTTAATGTAGCTGTATGTTAAAGTGGCATAATCCTAAGAATAAACTAAATACCTCCCACATTCAACTGCTTCCAAGCTCAAGGAGTGTTACAAAACACATCCCTCTCACATAACAGTTTCTAGTAAACAGTTTTACTATAAAAACCACTGAAAGCTATTCTTTAAATTTAACTGCATTTCCTTATAATTTAGCATAACAATGAGCACTTTTCCAATTACTTTTTCTTTTTACACTGTCACAAAATCAGTATAGATATAAAAAGAAATTCTTATAACAACAATGCCTTAAGATTCCTTTCTACTCATGCACTGTTTGTGTTTGAGAGTTTTGCTTCTTGACTAGGGTCCTCCTAAAGTGTCAGGTTTCGAGTTTGGGCAATTCACTCAGCAGCGCTTCGCTGTGACAATATCACAGCCGAAGTTTAAATGTGCATGACCTCAGAAGAACCTGCCTTAGAGTTTGATTAGTTCCAGTTACGGTCAATAGTGCTGTACACCATGAAGCATGGCCTGAGAGGGCACCCTGTAAAGAGGGTTCCTGTGGCGAATATGACGACTGCTACCAAGCACCTTTGGCAAGTGTTTCAGTGAAACTGTCTCTGAGCTACGCTTATCAAGCTGCTGGTAAAATACCTAAAGTGGAGGGATATTCTTTACTAATCATGACTCTCACTCTTTAGACATGAAAGTCCTATTGAAGTTTAGCAACTTTTCTCAAATTGTCAAGACAGAAGCCTGTAAAACACTGGACTGTAACAATAAAACATGATTTATTACTTTTTTTTGTTACTTTTTTCTGAAATGCATTGAAACACACACAAAGAAACAATTTTGTGAAAGCCTCTTGAGAACAATATTGTTATGTTGATGTATAAATCCAACACAGACAGTTAACTCTTTTTTTTTTTAGGTTTAGAAATTATATAACGTATTAATGTTATGTATGTTCCATGAAGAATAATGACTGATTTTAATAAGTGGTGTGCACAAGTAGTTTCCCAAGGCTCCAAAATCATATTGTACCATTGTGGTTTTTAGTGACTATAAAGTTAAACTTGAAATGCACAAAGCATCACAAAAAACAGGAAGGTCATCCTCAACATAAACCTAGTAAGTTCAAAGAGGTCCGTCCTTTGACCATTATTGGGAGTCCACTTAGTGTCTGATGATGACTTTTAATCAAATTAATCTAATCTAATATAACTATTGATGTGCCTGGTATGTGGCAAATGCAGGAGCACATGATGCAAATGTCACCTATCACATGATTTGTTTTCCTGATCAGTTCCATGATGTCTGTATGTAGGTCAGCAAACTGCATAATAAAGCTGTAAATTTCATAAACACTCCACAAGTGTACTGTATTGTTTGCATGCATTGTTGAGGTTCACAGCAGTGTTTATATAAAAGTTCTCCCCTACCTTAGCTTTGCTCTGGATCAGGGTTGACACAAGGATGGTCATCTGGTACGTGTTTGACAATGGAAAACACCAGACTCCTCTGTCACACACATTGAAGCAAAGAGATCCTTTTCATATATTCAGTTCCACTCCACAGAAAGGAATTTGCTGTTAAGTAAATCTGACACTTTGTCATGTGGCGCTGTTCTTCAAAGTATTGCCTGATGTACTCCTTAGAGTGAGTTCAAACCAAGACTAACTGTCTCCGCTGACAGACGGCGCTTTTAAAGACCTCCCACCTCTCTTCTTCTTGACAAGATACAGTCTCTTGGACATCACAGATGTGTTATGACAAATTGGTTTTTGGGTGGTAGAAAACTTGAAACTGGCATTTTAATTTTAACATTCCCAGTGCAAAAAATTGCAGAGATTTGTTGCAAACAAAAAAAGGCCAAAGTCAGGAGTAGGAGCTCCAAGTAGGTGCAGGTAACATCTGTTCTTGGTTTTGAAAGTTTCCTAACTTGTCCTTGAGAGGTACTGAGCAACTGGGCAAAAAACAAAAAAATAAGATGCCCTCTTGTGCTGGGATCATCGCAGGGATCTGCAGAGGTTGTCTGAGGCAGGTGTTGCCTCACGCTCCTCAAAGAATCCTGTACTTTCTTTTTTTTTCTTTACTGTCCCATTGCACTGAGAGAGAGTGTGGTTTATTGGACCAGTGGGTGTGTGCTACTATTTGTAAAACCAAACCGAACACAACAGGGAGAGAGAGGCAAGCAACAAAGTGGAGACACACGAACACCCACAAATATGAGCTATTTTAAAAGGGGAATTCTTTTCATAACGGATCTATGGACCCTACAAAGAAAAAAAACACAGTCGGCCTGGAATCTATTAGCACAGGAAGTCAATTTTTACACTTTGTATTGTGAACATACTTACATCTAACATTTTACGCACATACTGTGTACTTAAGCCATATATAGCCTTCACACTGTGAGGCTTTGTAGTTTTCAAGCAGTAGTACATCTTGCATTCACATTGAAGTGTGGAGTGGACCACCATAATATTTTTTAATCAGAATGTTTTAATTCTATTCAGTTTAAATGCTACACTATATTCAGTTACAAACAAATCTTTAAGAGTGAATCCTAAATGCACTCTTTTCTCATCAGTTCTCTTGGAACGGGGTGCAGCTCTTGTGGGACCACTGACCTTGTCCTTTATCAACACAACTAATGGGAGCTGCTGGAGTGACACCTGAGATTCATTCCCAGCTACCTTGAATCATGATCGCACATGTCTAATTGCTTATTTAAGTCACAAAGAATTATTGCACGTCTGCCAGACTTAGGGTAAGTCCATAATTAGGTCTTAACTGTCAAATCCTTTCTGCTTAGAACGTAGTGTTCTCTGCTATTATAGCTTCTGGTATTACTGAAATACCTCAGATTTCCACATTCTCATTTAAACACAATTCAATGCCAAGAAAAAAGTAGTCTCATACTAAGTTTTTTGTAAGTATTGTTACCTTATTTATGGGCTCAAATATTCAAGAAGCAACTAAACAATACAATATGTCTTGAGTAAAGCTGCAGGGGATTGGATTATTGATGAATACCACTAAATCCAAAATGTTATGCACTTCACTGAAATTGCTCTCTGAATCAAAATATGTCTGCAAAACCTCCCCTGACAGAAGACTGCTGACATTTCAAATACTTGCTAATGCTCATTGGCTTTACTTATGAATCACAGTTTAAAAATATCACATCTGCATAAAAGGTGACAGTTCTGTGATGTTGCTGCATAACCACAATCAAGGAGAACTGGTTTGGTCCATTCATTAAAGAGTAAAGAACAAAAATTGTTTAGAAAGCTTTATTTGTGGCCTAAAATGGAAAATCACTTTAGCACAAATGTTAATGTCATATTTGCTGTTATAGTTTGGCAACAACTCAGTAATGCCCATTTAGAGCTGAAGGCATGTTCTGACAAGCATTTACACTACAGTGTGACCACTGACAAATATTAGTCAGACATGTTCTATCTGTATGTAATGTCTGCTTTGTGAATACAGTGCTTGCCATAGCCAGACTAAATTTCTATTTATGTGTACAGAGTAAAATGTTTTTGCAGTGGTTTAAATATTGTGTGATTAAGTGCCCACAAATAGAACCCCCCCACCCCCGACCCCAAATCTTACTGTGCGAGATACACAGATACAATTCATGGATATGAGAATGAGGAAACACAACCACAACAACTGTTTGTGACCAAGACAAACAAAGCAAGACAAAAAGGTCTGACAAGATCCTGTCATAAATTTATAGGGTCCAATTGTTTTGTTATCAGAATGCTTCATGCTGAATCAGTCCTGAATTCTATTTAAATTTGCTTGCTTAAAGACACAAGAACATTCATGAATGGCAAAATATATGGTTTCTTTGACTCAGAACAAATAAAGCCCCACTGTTCAGGAAACAAGTAATTTTTTTCTTGGTGTGTGCCTCAATCTTGGCAGTCCACATGGCTGCCACACGTGGGACAAATGTGTTTCTGTAAGAATAGAAAACGTCTACATTCATTCTAAAACAATGACAACTATTTCTGTGACGGATCTGCTGTGGCCAATAAAATATGTCACACCAATCTGCTTTTAACTTAACCTTGACACAGACATGCGGAAAAAATGCATTAGACAAACCTGGGGAAAAAAACAATGCTGTTTTTATAGTGGCTAAGATTGTAACAAATTGAATCCCAGTAAACAAGTTTATTCTTGTTACGTCAGTAGTATACAGATTGTCACTGTTGCAGTACAATCAGAACAATTTGTAGAGTCACACGCTTGTAATCTTTGTGTTTGCAGGCAAAGGCGTATAAATAAAATTACATTGAAAGTTTTCAGTAGCTAGTAAACCTCAATATGAATATGTGGCAAGATGTGCGACCCTTGACTTTAAGTGAATACTGATATGGAGTGACCTTAAAAAGGAAAGGCTAATGTTGTCTGGAGCTTGGTGTCAGACTGCTGTGGCGAACCCTATCCGGTTATTGCGGCGGTCGAACTCTGTGTAGTAGCGTGCAATGAAGTTAGCTCCCAGGATCCAGATGGGACCTGTAGGGGGCGGCACATCCAAGCCCCTGAAGGTGACAGTGCACACATCGCCTTCGATCTGTGATTGCTGCAGAAACATAGAGTCACGTGTTACCCTCAACTGGGGCATTAAAGATTAGTAATCATGTCGCTTATTCTTGTATTTCTGCTTACCCACAAAATATAGTCCTCCTGAGTGAGCGGGTACTCCTGGCCACCCAGATGGAATGTAACACTGGGCAAAGTCTTCACAGTGTCACAGTTGACTTTGTACTGAAGACAACATCATTTATGAGGGATGACTGAATCAGTTGTTACATGCAAATTTCTATGATGGAAAATTATGTGTGAAAACTCACTCCACTTTCATCCAGCTGGGCTCCGATGGTTTTCATCAGCAGAGACACAGAGGATGCTGGTCCAGTGATATAGGAAGAGCCTGTGTCTATCACAGCTGTGCAGCCCTCTGCACAGAACATCATCTCTGTCCCCACAGAAACTCTGGGAAAATGATAGAACAGCATGGGAGGCTAAAAGCTGTGCTGTAAACAGCGTACAAGCATGCTGGGTTGAACAAAGGACGAAGTTTTTACCCCTTCATGGTGACTTCCCATTTGCCTGTTTCTCGGGTGTCCATATAATTGAAGGTTCCGGTGTAGTAGTTTGGGTCAGTTCCACCAAGCACCAGTTCTCCACCGGGGGAGTGTTTTGGATCCCTATAAAAAATAAATCAGGTGGTTAGTTTGTATTTTATAAAGAACAAGATGCTTTACATATCCCTCTTCTCTGGTGTCCTGCACTCTTCAACTAAATTATCATCATCTTAAGTTGATTTTGTGACCCTTCATTCTTTTAAAAAAACTCCTCAGGAAAGAAAAACACAAAAGAAAGTTTCATCAGTTTCCATCCCGTTTGTTTTGGACTTGAGTGTGCACATTAAACAAAGAAGAAGAATGGCAATGAATGAGGTAAAAAAAACAAAACAACCCACACACATATAAAGTTGTCTTCTTTCTCATAGCTCCCTGTCTTCTGGCTCTGATTCAAGTTTATCTCTGTGGGTGTTCTGAGCTTTTTTTCTATCAATTTTTTTCCACCAATTTTTTATCATCGTTAGAAATATTTATTTTGGCGCAACCTTTGCTTCTAAAAGGACTTTGAATATTCCCCACATGCAAGAAGAAACGTATACTGTCAGATAAATCCCACCTGCTGTAGTAGACAGAGAACACCTCTTCCTTAAGAACATGTTGAGACATAATACGGTCAAATACAGGAGTAATTCCATCAATGGCCACACTGGGGTAGCCCATTCCCAGAACGCCATCAAACTTAGCAAAGATAAAGGGCATGGCAGATAAAGAGGTGGCTTCAGCAAACACTTGTACCACAGGAATCCCCCCAACCTGCAGAAATCACACAAGAGGAATGTCAAAGGTGCAACAGTAACATGTTTTTTCCCCTTTAGATTAATTTTCAACTCACCACTACCACATCTTCACTCAGAAATCCCCGAACATTTCCAGAGGCATACTGGATGGAAAATCCTGTTCCATTCTCAACATAAGTTCGAGATTTGGATGCGTCATACCTGTTGTGAGTAACTAAAGGTTCAGAATTGATTTGAGTCACAAAATCTGGCATGGAACATTTTCTTGTATTTGACCAGGAAGTGTGGTTCACTCACAGCAGGCTGTGGAAAAGGGTGAACAGCTTTGCGATGGCACCCACAGATTGGCAGAACCTGTGTCAAAAACTACATTAAACTTCTGCGCTGGGGAGCCGATGCTGATTTCTCCGAAGTACTGCGTCTATTGGAAAAAATGCTTTGCTCAACCATACAGAAATGACAGAACATTTGTTTTCTTCGTGCAAAGTGTCCCTCAAGCTACAGGTTATAAACTTTTCAACAATTTTCAAAGGATGACTCATCCATCAAGAAAATCAAGTGTTCTCCGAAGTCTTATGTCAAACTCAGTTTGAACACCCCACTTTACAGGTTTTACTCCTGACACTCTTCCAACATCCTCAATCTGTTCTGACCTCAAGAAGATGAGGGGCTACTTTTCTTTCATGCCTAGAATGCTGGAAGCTACAAATCAAGCAGCCTAGTGTACATTTTTGGTATTCTGTTACCTGTATGAATCACGCATCAGAGACACATCATTGTGATTTACAAATTTTCTTTTAATAGGAAACACGTAATAATGACTTACATCCAAGTAGTTGGTCAGAGGAGTGGGAACTGTCCCATTGCTGGTGTCATCTGTGTCTGTCGGGGCCAGTTCACTCAGCACTTGCTCTGCAGAAACACCCATCTCTTGCAGTGTCTCTCTGATGGATGGCATCTTCTTCAGGACGATTCTGTAAACATGACACATAAGAGAACGAGAGATCATCTTGAGAAATGAAAGTACCGCTATGATCTCTTAACATAATGCTTGAAAAAGTGCTGAAATGTGTCTGAAGTGTATTTTCTATGCCATATATCTGACACATATGCCTGGTCATAATCCCAGTGTAACAATGATCCTTTAATGAAGCACAGATTGCTTTCTGTGCTGAGCCAGAAAAATGAACAAAAACACATGTCACACCAATGTTGAAAGCCTTTGTAATGAACCAATAAACCACATTTGTTTTCCTGTCCCTATTTATTTTGTTACTTGCTTGCTCTACTTTCCCTTTTATTGGCATGCTTAATTGTACATATGTTTCTTCATAAAATCCTATAGATGTCTAATGATGCTGACTCTAAAGCAGGAATATAATGTAGTAAAAAAGAGTTGTTTCTTACCTGTGTAGGGAATGACTTGTGGTTACCATCAGCAATAGCGAAACCAAACACATCCAGGAATTCAGCAGCAGCGGCATTGTTACTTCTCTAATGCGGGTCAGTGATGGACTCTGTAAAAGTGCACTCTCTGTCTGACTCTTGTCCCTTCACTTTTCATAAGGTGTCTTCTTTTCTGTAGTCTCATCCAAGGACCACTAGTTATAGCTGGGAGCTTTCCCAGAGGTGAGACAAGCTCTGCCCCTCCTTTTTTTCTGTCACACAGGCCCTACTGAGAGGTCTGAACTTTGACCTCCTGAAAAACACTAAAGACAGAAAGCAGCAGCATCTATGTGATTGACATTTTACCATAGTATTTATGAATTTACAGTAGTAGTAGTTAGGGCAAATGAACACACACGACATAGCCTTGTTTATTAAGCAGAAACACACAGTGATTTTGAAAATACTTTGAAAATTTGGATTTGTAAGCTAAGTTTTATTTTTATTATCTTTTACCTGTTGGCAGTTTGGCTATTTTAATTGTTATATATTACCTTACAGTTCAATTTAGTCATCCAATAGCAGGCTTTTTAGTGCAACAAAACATGTCCTTTGTAGTGTTTTGTGTATTACAACATGGCTGTACTAGACAGGTCATGGGATGCACATGTTTACATGAAGCTGCACACCAAGGGGAGAGAAGAACACACATATTTAGGTTCATTTCAGGGTCTTTGAAAGGGATCATTGGTGAGCGCTGGAGCCCATGTCGAGTGTATTATGATGTAGAGGGGACTGGCAGTGAAATGTGTTTTCATACTGTAGCTCTTGCTGCGTTGACTTGACAAGGCTTAACACCTAATCATTTTGCCCTAGTTCTCTCTGAGCTTTGCCTGGGAGGATTTTCACAGTATCAGGATTGTCAGGGCAGGGTCATGTTTTGGAACTGTACTGACCACCCTGTCGACCTGAGAGATATGGTGGTCCATGTCATGCTTAAACTGAAATGGCCTCAGCACAGGTCAGAGAGGTCGTGCGCTTAGATACTCCCTGTGTGTCCACAAAATGATAGCACAGTCACACAGAGCTTGTGACAATACATAGGCCTTTGTAGTTTACGATACAGAACATGAGCTCCTCTTTACATTTCCATGTATTACCTTCAATATATTTTTTCAGACATGCTATTGCCTAGTAAACTCGTGGTGAAATAAAATCATTTGGTCAATCAATCAGTTCTTTAGTAGTCTAACGCCACACTTGTGTTTTTGTTTGTCTGTCCACTATTGTTGCAGAGCAGAAAGCAGGAAACAATGGTTTCAGTTGTTTGGTGCAGCTGAAACTGTCATCAGTTTACTGAATCCAGACCAGCTTGCAATGAGAAGACCACATATTGTTATTTATTGTGTATTGTTACATGTTTGAATGTGTGTCTTTGCACTCATTTTACAGTATAGCTGTCAATCTGAAGCAATAGGTGAAGCAATAGAGTTGTAGTTTGTTGAGATAAGTTCAGGACAGATTAGTCTTGACCTGTCTGGGTAATGGATACCCTTGTCTTTTTCCCACAGTGCCCAGAGAGACCTCTGCGTCACCCGGGCGTGGCCTCTCCCCTCTACAGTGACTCCCCCCCTTCAGTGGGCATGGGAAATGCTGCTGCAGTCTCTACTGGATGATCATTTACTCAAGTTTCAATAGTTAATGTGCCTTTTGGATTTGGGGTCAAAGGCACAACTCATATCAAAAAGTGACATTCTTCATGTTTAGTTGATCAAGTTTGATAGAGTTGACGCAGTCCAAACCTGACTTGGGTTCAGCAAAAGACGCACAGCAGACGCAGGTTTGGCGTAAGAGGGTCTTAAAGGGTTGTGAGCTATGTGTCATGATAAGAAAGATATGAAGCAGAGCAGTGGGTGTTTGCAGGAAATGAGACTTGAGGGAAGTTATCGCTCAAACAAAAAAGCATGACTCCCAAATCCAAAAAGCTTTACTTAAAATCCTGTCCAGCTGCAAGAAGAAAAGTATAACATTTGCAAATGTTTTAGGCTCAATTAGCAAATGTCAGATGGCATCAGTAAGACAGGAAACACAAAACACTGAATTGAATTAATTTATTTAATGCTTCGTTATGATTGAAAACCTGAAGGCAATGAACCCTAAATAAGAGATGATGAGCTGTTATTCCATCTGGACACAATATGCAAGGAAATATGTGAGACAGTCCTCGCAACAGGAGGCAAAAATGAGGAAAAAAGAACCAGAAACATACTGAAAACACATTTTTCAGAGCAAAGGATAAAAACAGTTCATTGTCTGTGTTGTATTGTTTTCTCCAACGGACTTTTATGCATTTGTTTTATAATTCTAACGAAGTAAAAGCCTTTTGGGCCTTTGGACAGGTTACCATCACTTTGGCCAATAAGGGGCGCCATAGGACTAAAAAAAAGTCAACCACTTTTCACATCAACTAACACAAGGTTTTTGGCTGTGGAAAAAGTCATACAAAAGCATATGAAGAGAAATTAAATAGAACAAATGAACTCAATGCAACAACAAAAATAAACAATAGTTTTCAAATGTTTTAAATGTAAAGTGGTAAGCCCATGTGGCCAAGATAGTCCTCATTTCATGTAAATACTGCACTTGCTTTATGTCCTGTGAAGATATGAGTCCCAGAGAGCTCTATTAGGAAACAGGTGCTTGAGACAGACAGTAAGCATCTGGAGAACACACAGGAAACCATAGCAACAGAGCTTGTTTAGTGTTTACAGCACAACAACAGCAACAAAGTGAAGCATTTCATCAACTCCAGCCACATCAAAACACATGGGGCTAGTCTTCTTACTATTAAATAGCTGAACATTTGCTTACCTCATACATCTTTTTGACAGGCATCTATATTTTTCTGTTTAGACTGTGCAGTAAATGTGTTTCCATTTGGTTGTGCACACATTTCTTAATCCTACTACTACAAATTGATTACTTAATTGTGGCTTTTTATGGCTCTGTGCACAGCATCATAAGATACACATACCAACTGTGGTCAGCTGATCTGAAATAGCACCCAGCCATGTCAGCGCCAAAGCCAAAATGATTTAGTGAACGGAAAAGCAAAGCCACAATATAAAGCTGAGCAAAGCCAACTGTTTTGTACATCAAAGTCTCTTCAGTATCAAAAAATGTGTTCATGCTGTCAGCATTCAGAACACAGTCCAGCAAAATGCTTGTTGCAATGCTGAATTATGCTATCCTGTCAAATTTGTGACATGTTTGCAGTTGATGTACACATCTGGCTCGTGGACATTCACATGTGGAGCATGTCTCCAATGTAAAATGTGAACATCTGGAAAACCTGCAAGATGGTCTGCTTTACCTCCTCTCACAGATAACTCTCAGTTGTGTTAATGCATTTTGAATGAACAGCCTGTAACACATACTTCGAAAAACAAATTATTGCAAACAGTTATTGGTCTTGTCATCATTCCCTCAAAAATTACCATTACACGCCTAATGTAAGAAATTACAATTATTTTGGGCTTGTGCTTTCCATTTAACAATAAAAAACATTTGTTTAGTGATGAGTTAGCAAAGTGCACTCAACAATAGAAACACTATTTGTTTTGAGCAGGATATCCTCATTAAAAAAATGAGAGCATGCTTATCAGTACTTCCTCCAGTTTTCTCATGTATTGTCTGAAGTGTTCAGGGTTGACTCATCTCTGATGGCAAATGATGCCACTTTGTCTCTGCAACTCTATTGATTTCTATAGTGGTGTTGTGATGTCTTTGGTGAGCTTCAGTGCATTTCCCAGAACTACAAAACATCATAAAGTTTCCTCCCTCAGTGGGAAAAACACTTTCCAATTGTGTTGCGCCATAGGTTTACTACATCAATTACACATAAAACATCTAGAAGGAGAAAATATTGTAAAGTTGTTAAATCCTTTTGTTTGGCTCAGTGAATGTATTTCAATAAAAAGCTTGTGAATACTGGGATCACTGACCTTTCAGTGTTATATAATGGATAATTAATATATAATGATAATGAATGTGAGGGTAGCTTCTTATGGATACACTGTTCACATTGTTGTTTTGAATCTGAATTGCTGGGCTCATTAAATATGACGATTAATTTATTTATTTGGATTATTTTTCTGTTTCTGCTGATTCTGGTACGAAATGCACATGCAATATACAAAATGTTTGAAAATATTCTGTAATGTTAATCATTTTGTTACATGGTCTGCTGTCTGTGGTATTCAGTCAGCACTGTAGAGAAAAAGAAAGAGCTAAAAAGAAAAAAGAGCAGCCACATCTGCCAGATAAAAGTAAATCCTATCATCTTTGCATTCCTCTTTGCAACTTTTTCTGTTTTACTGTTGCAAATGTGACCCATGTCACCTATCAGAAAATAAATATTAAATGAGTCGTCTAACGGCTGAGGGAGAAGATACAAGACTTTTTTCATGGCAGGGCTTTAGACATACCTCAGAACAAATGAAACACCTCTTCCCTTTCAGTCTGAACATGTGTCTGGAAAAAAGGGCCAAAGTGAAAACAAGCAACTCAGTAACTCTACCTTCACCTAGTAAATAAATAAATAAATACAAAGCAATAAGAAGAAGGGAATGTTACATCCGTAAAAGCGAGTTTTAAGAAGTGATTGAAAAGATTATGCTGATTCTGCAGGTGGTTCCAAGGTCAAGGGGCTCTGACGGAAAAAAAGCCCTTTCACAAATTGTCTCGTGATCTGAACTGTGAACTTGGGAGCAGAGAAAAGGGCTTGTTATCTCATTTGGGGGAATATTTTTAAACCATACGTGTGCTCTGTCGGTGATGTAAATCCCATGGTCGGTAATGAAATAAATTAGTGTGAGAACAGTGCTTGTGTGCGCAGTGAGACACCAGTGGAAAACAAGCTGTACAAACATTCAGTGAAATGTAGGAACAGATGTGTAATGGTATTCATAATGTATGCCTATTGCACATGAATAAAATGGGTTTTTTTACTGGATAACATGTGTATTGTGCACATACTTCTGGCTTCATATTTTTCTTTGTATGTTGTACTGGCGACCCTCTAAAATAGTGATATTGTACATAAACAATGAGAATAGATAGACTTCCTGCATGTTTTCTGTTGATGAAAACACACTTTTTCCTTTGTTCTTTTGCTAGTGTCACAGTGAATAACAATCAGGAAGTAATGTTGGGTTAGGCCTTTGCTGGATGCTTGCAGGACAAACTTGAAGCAGCCATTACATCACATTTTAGTCAAGACCCATAATATTGTTAAGCACTGACTGAGCTGATTACACTTTTGCCAATTTGCAGATGTGTGATCCACATGTGAGGGTCCATGCTGTACGCTTGTGACATTTTAAAACACGGTCTGAACTACTAACAAATTTCATCTTTCTAAACTCATAAAAAAACGACGACTTGTAAAACATGTATAATATAATCAGGCATGAACACTCTCCGGGTTATGTGGTGATAACGGCTCACTAATTCTCATAGCTGTACTTTCGTTTTCACAGTAAAGTCAACACAGCCACTGCCTCTGATGCTGCTCTGTGACTGAATAATTCAATATTGCTCACAGACTGCTCCTGTTGTTGACTGCATGGTTAAGAGTCAGTGAAGGGGAAGGCCCGATGCATGGCGACAGGCCCTGTTTTCAGAGCCCGCAGCCAAGCGTGTGTCTTATGTAAGGAAGGGGGCCAGAGCAAAGCATTCACGGCATAAAAAAGCTGATGTCGCTTTGTCATCACACAATCCCTCCCCGCTCTCTCTTGCAGCATCACTTGTTACCAACATAAACGGCTCATCATTGCACAGCTCAGCCATTTTACTTTTGGATTGTGTCTGTCATTGTCGCCAACACTGTCCCGGTGTGTCTCAACAGGAAAGCATTTTGACAAGAAAGTAGCGATAAACCTTTCATATTAAAAACCATTTTACTTGAAAAAAAAGTATAAATGTATTTATAAAATGTAACTTCTGTTTACAATTTGAACATGGAATCATTATTAGTTGTATTAATAAACATCTTAGCCACTTGATCAATGACAGGTGCATATGTTATTGTTATTTTACAGCACACAATCGCTGATTCTCTATAATGCTTCTTATAGTTTAGTTGTTGTTCTAAAGGGGATCTTAACATTTTTGTGATGTAACTTTTTATGTTGTTAACTGTATTTTAGACAATCTGACTGCCAAAAACATTGTTATTGCAGAATAAAAGTATATTACATACGTTTTCCTATGCTGCCCTTGCATTACTCTCCCTCGTGTAAACAAAAAGGTAAGTGAATGCACCGGATTATACTCAAAATAAACCACTGCAAGATCACACTGAGTTTAATGAAATAGCTTGAGTTCTCACAGTGTGGGCCTTTTGCTTTTATTTACTTGGACATCGTCTCCCTGACATCCAAGGGTAATCAATGCAGTGTTTGACTTACTGGTTAATATTTCATCAACATCACTGAGCGTGGGCAGGCACCTTCTTGCACTTACCAATGGTGTAAATATTCCAGTCCAGCTGTCACTCACTAATGTGACTAAAAGTGACTAAAATGAATCAGTAGAACAAACGCACAAAACTGTAAAGTTTGAGTGAGAAATAAGCTTTTAATGACATAAGAGAACACCGGTGTTGAGATGCTTGTTTGAGCACATCACTGCACTAAATGTGTTTCATGACCATTGGCCTGAAGTAGCAACATTCACATCACACGTGACTCAATGAACTCAACGCACAATATTAAGGAGTCTCCAACTCAAATAAAAAAGATACATCTAAGTGAATACAAGTGCATTAACAAACAATCTACATCTCCATTTGGAGTTCAGATGGACTAAATCTACTAAGAAGTGCCCTGGTTAGAGCATCATGAAGACTAGGGCGCTCAGAAGTGAGGTGAAATAGAATGGAAAGCTGCCTTTCATGCTATTCAGGCCACTGCCCTCTCTGCTTGTGCCCCAGTGCCAGTAGCACTACTTAATCTAAACAAGCAGAAGGTTTGTTTTTCCCATGCACTGACTGCATATGTTTCTGCTCACAGTCAGCCAGTTAATTATTGTTGACTGGCTGCATTGTTGACCTTTTTCCATTTATTCAGATCTAATTATAATAAAACTAATAACTCACTGTATTTTGTGAAAAAATTGATTAGTTGAATGAAGACAAAAAGGCCAAAAAAGGACACAAATGTGAGCCTCTTTCTCACATAGAACAATGGCTGAAGATTAAAAAAAATCACCAGTGGAAAAAAAAAAAGTTAATCATTGTTAAAATGTAAATTTAACATAAATGTAAAGGTAGAAATATAATTGCCTTCATATAGTTTTTCAGCGTTTTGTTGTTACAGTCCATCATTTATGAATAAGTTGAATGTGAGCTCGTGGGGATTAGACAAGAGATGGCTGTAATCGCTTTGAAACGCACGCTGTCCGCCGGTGGCCTGGGCGGAGCGTCAGGACTCGCTGAAGTGTGGACTCGTGTAGGATTGTCCCTCGAGGAGTTGCTGCTGGACGCATGCGCTCCTCTCCGCTGAGTCTCCATCCAGAGCGCGCGAGCAAATAGGATGAACTTGTCATGTTACCTGCTTAAAGGCGCCGCCGTGACGTGGGAAAGGTTAAGGTAGGATACTTCTCCAGCTTGGAAGTTTGAAGAAACGTGTGGAAATACAGTTCACAGAAGATTTACACAGAGTTTTTGAAGGCTATCAGGAATCAGCGGACTTGGACGCGCTACCGGACAGTCAGAGCGCACGTTGCTGAAGATGCGGAAACAGCACTACAAGCGATTAAAAGCTATTTTTTAAGTAAACTGGATTCATCCATGCACCTGTAGCAGCATGCCTTGGTTCAAGAGAAGGGTCAAAATATTACACCATGGAGTGACACCTACGCCTCCGGAACTTTTCGGCTTGTTGGCACTGTCTTCTATGCTATGAATCGACTCGTTGATCCTCCATTAGGGACTAACGACACTGGCACTTGATTTTGTCATAATGTCCAAAGTAATTCAAAAGAAGAACCACTGGATCACCAAAGTGAACGAGGTCGCTGTTATCCGCGACGCCTGTGGGGAGCTTAACGTAGAGCTCCGCGGAGGGGCAGAGAATGGAGAGTTCCCATACATCGGCCAAGTTCGGGAGGATGCTGTGCTTTATCAGGACGGTAAACTGTGCGGAGGGGAGCTGCTGCTGGAGGTGGAGGGGATGTCCGTAGCTGGGTTACCCCTGTATGACATATACACTGTGATTAAGTGCTGCAAGGATCCAATCAGGTTGAAAACTGTGCGTCAAGGTAAGGAACTCCCAAACACTGCTGTAACTAATCACCCAAGTCCCACTGAGAGTTGTTTAGTAATTACCATGTGGTGCATGATTCTAATCCACATCAACATGTTGATGCGTGTGTGGACTAGCACAGGGTGTTGTTAATTGGTGAGCAGCTAGGGATCCTCTTGACATGAAGGCACCCTGACTGACCTCCTGCTCTCATTTGTTTAACTTTGCTAAAACCACTCTGGGTCTGACCTGCGGGTTCACGGATTAGGCCACTTACACTTACTGCAGCTTCACACACTTGCACTCTCTTAGACACTGTCATGTGTAATGAGCAAAACCACAAACTTTAAAATCTTCTTTCACAGGACTGGTATCTATGGGCGGTTTCCAGTAAAGGCTGTGGCTGTCCTTAGTGATGTGCCACAGAGTTATTTCTAGAAGTGCTCTGTGTGAGTTAGATGAGCTTGACCCAATGCCCACGGTCTACTGCACATCTGTCTAAGAGATGGCCACTGGGAGAAGGACGCAGCACAGTGATCCCCTGTGTATTGTGCATGGCTTTGTGCATTTGTTTTTCTCTCTCTGCAGACTCATTTGGATGCTCTGGGATGCTTCCAGGGCATCTATGTAACTAAGCCGTGTTTAGTTATACAGATGCTTGTTTATCTCATGTTCATCAGCCAGCCATTTTAATTTCTCTATTCATAGTCTCACTCACACAATGATTGACAAAGCCTGCATGACGGTAAGGGGAAATCATTAACTGTGTTATGTAAGAGACGTTTAGTTTTGCTTGTGTGCTGTATATGTCCATTAGTGGGCTTCAACATGAGTGCTTGACCTCTGGGCCTGTAGTCTCCACCCCAGAGACACAAGCTCAGCAGCTTTGTCTTTGCAGAACAGGCGTTTGGATCCTCTTATCCGACATATGAACATGTGTGGCTTGCATTACTGTTAATGTACTCAGAGGATATTAAATATTCATAATGTTAAATGGTTGCATCAGTCCATTTTGAGAATCCAAGAGATAGTTGTTAAAGAAAGTATGTGGGTATAAGAATAACCTGAGACTACTTATGGCTTTGTCATTAACTTTTTATGAGTCAGCAGATTCCCCTTGGCTCTAATTAAGCACAGGGGATATTATTTGACTCTACAGACTCACAAGACTTCCATTGTGCTACTGCTTGTTGGGTTGCCATGTAGAAACGGCCAGGGACTGGGATCCAAGCTATGCCAGAGCAGATGACAGACTGCTGGGACAGATCAGATCTCTTGCCTCTGCTCTCCAAAAGAGACTCGTGTTACACAGGCTTTGCGCTTCAGCTGGAAACCCTATCACTGCGCAGGTACACCAGTCTGTGGTATGCTGCAGCTCTACAGGTGTGTGTTCCCACTCTGGAATGCTGCACAAAGCCCACCTGAGCTTTTCTGTGAGGAGAGGGGGGAGATTACACCCCTGTGGCCCTGACTCTGTGTTTTTATTAATCTGTGTAAATAACTTTTCAGACTAGAGAGGGGGAGCTAGGCGTGGGACAGGATTTTCCATAGACATCAAACATTTATTATTTACACTACACTTGTATAATGATACACTAGGAAACTTCCATACGAGGTGTTTGTGTAGGCCTTTTCACACCAAAGACTGGGAGTAGAACATTGACTTTTTGTGTACACACTTATACAACATACACTCAATTCTTTTTTCTCTCAGTAACTTCAAGTATCTCTTCTACTAAAGTGAATTATCATGAGGTTAAAGTACAAGTGGGGATTGTCAGATTTTATTTAGACTTTGACCTAGGACTTAGTCTTGTGTAGTTTGTCTTTTGATGTTGTGTATTAAATAACTAAGCAATACTAGATTTTAATAAAGTACTCTTTTGATACCAGGCACTTGTTTAGAATATTAGTTTACCGTTTGTAAAAAGCAAGGTATGTGTGGCTTAAGGTCACAAATACATATCATAAAATACATATCATTTCAAAGTCCATAGAAAAAACGCAAGCAGCAGTGAGACAATCTTTGACTTTAAACAGCATGTAGATCTAATTGTAGGACTACCCGATACCACAATTATCTTTTAGGTCAAGTGAGCGTGTGTGATCCAGAAAGCCCAGTAGCATCATCAGAGTCTGGGGGTTTACAGCTTTTTACGCTCTGATCTCAGGTCTGGCTGTTTGTCTGATCTCTGGGTCAAATTGCCCTTGGTCCTTCAAATTTCACCCCTGTCTTAACACCAGCCGGGGGTAATGGGCCCTGCCCACAGATGCCAGGCATTCCTGAGAGCAGGGGCAAGAGTTCACCACTTCCACTGTAATGTCTAATCAGTCATGTAATGCCTTTTATACTGTGAAACTCCACTTCCATCTTTGATACCTTTAATATAGTATTATGTATTGCCACATTTGACTAATTGTCACAGCCTATTCAGAGAATGTCAGAGGCTTTAGTGACATAGTCTTTTATGTTTTCTAATTTCATAACACTTTGTCAGCAGTGATTAAGTGTATATCCATGAAAGGCTCATATGTTGCATGAAGTATAGTGCAGTGTCCACCAAAATGAACTGAAGCATATTGACTGGATTTGTTTGCATGTGCCTCTTCAGCGTAAGGCCTGTGTTTTGCAATTTGGAGTAACTTTGGCCTTGGTTGACTCTTGTATATGAGAAAACAAGGTGGCGTACCATCAGCGAAGGTAAGTACAGTACCACAGTGACTGTGTCATTGAAGCTTCATTAAACGGCTGTGTAATTCAGACTTTGTAGCATGATGGATGATGTTGAACGCAAGGTCAAAAACCATAACTATCTGCAACAACATTATATTATATCCTTTCTACCAGCTAACATCTTTTTTTGACTCTTGGTGACCTCAGATCTTCTATTGCACATCTACTTCATCTGTTTGTGTGGAAATGTACCTTATAAAACATACGCAGAAAGCATTTTTAAAGGTAACGTTGTGTCATGTGTATTTGTGTGAGTTAGACATCATTTATTGGTGCAGAAACAGGTGTTAGCCCACAGGGAGTCTCCACTGACCTGTGTCCACACACGTTAGGTCTTTGAGCCGGTCTTTTAGTCTGAAGTGCCTTCAAAGTGGTGTGAGTCTTTCATCTGTTATCCCACATTTAGTCTTTGAGCACCTTAGCAAATATTAGCACATTAAATATTTCTTTATTACCTGAGAGGCCTTTTTCCAAGTTCCTTTTTTAACTGCATATATCACTATATATCAACCACCCGTCACCTAAGTATTAAACATAACATTAAACACCTTTGCTTCATAGCACCCGACCTGTGTTTTTTAATGTTGCACTGAGAATTATGTCAGCACAATATCCAGCAAATGTATTTGTATTGCAACATGCATATTGCAAAGAACTTTTACCACAATATTATAGTAACCCATGTGACAGACACTCACACTTTAAGCAAGTTATTGGCAGCAATGTGACCAATGAAAATGAGTCCACATACTTACAATTCGTTATATATTTGAAACCAACACTATTGAGATGTTCAGTGTATATAAACTCAAATGAACCACTCTGTAAGATGCTCTTCATCTCTGCTGCATATAATCCAGTGATCCAGAAAGAAACTTAACAGAGACAGAGCTTCAAGAGCTGGTTCTTTTCCTTCCACTTTGATGTGCAGTGACCTACACTCCTCACAAGCTCCCACCAAGTCCCACACTCATGCACACACACACTAACTGCGAGGGAGTCTTGTACAGTGGAGATAGATTGACATTTAAGCTGCACTCCTCCTAGATTCACACATCTGGAAGGGATTATCCACCATTACAGGCTGTGTTTTATACATATGAATCATACTTCTTCTTGTAGCTTGTTTCCTTGGTTTGTTGTGGGTTTTTCTCTGTGCTTTAATTGCACCTTGCTTAAGATGCAGATAGCCTCTAGCATGACAGACACTGTAATTTTATCTGAAAGTGCTATATGATCAATCTAATTTAGCCACAACAGTGTGAGAAGTCAGTAATAGTAAACTCTTCCTCCAAGAATAGTAAGCAGTTACCGTCACTGCTCTGAAGTCAAATTTATCCTTACTACGATTTGTCTACTACGTGTCTTGTATTATTTAGCAGAGGTGAAAGGTTTGATGATGACCCTTAGAGGATTTCTGGTAGCACTGATCTCTCTATCCCTCCCCTCCTCCTCATTGCTCAATCTCCAGAGATTCAGGTTGCTTGTAAGCTCTTGAGAGGCTGACCTAACCCTGCTCCGTTTACTAGTGTATTAAACGTTTTATGCAGCATCATCTGACGCTCCTGCTACTAACGTTACCAATGCTGCTTAATCTGAACTTATACAAAACATTCCAGCCTTTTATTGTTTAACTTGGGACAGACAGTCAAAGTGATAATCGTCTAATATTTCGGAGACCTTGTTTACTGTTAGAATTTTTTTTTTTCAGAGTCCCATTACCCGGTGAGCTCATGTAATCAGCTCCTTCTGTTGTTTGTTGGTTTGTTGGTCAGATGGATTAATGCCAGTGATTGTGTGGTCTTGCAATACACATGTTTCCTTTTAAAATGGCCTTGCACCTCTCCCTTATGTCAGAAGGCCTTACATTCTGTGCAGCTGTGGTTGTATCCTGGGAAGCTTTTACAGATGGATAGCGAGGAAAATGTGCTCATCAGTTTTCAGTGCCATAGTACAGTGATTTATGGAAAACATCAGAGGATGGACTGCTCTCAAAAAGGTGTCAGGTGAAAGTCTGAGCAGAGCCCTCTTGTGGCAGGATCACGTAGCCTGTGCACAGGGTTAGAAAAGCAGACTGGATAAGTTAAAGATTATGAATATCCTTCATTGTTTTCATACTATTTCACCATTATATTTGTACTACATTGTTAGTCTCCTTTTGTTATTTTTACAAATCTAAAGAGCCAAGCTAAACACTTTGTCTCCCCCCATGTTAAACTAAACCGTACGCACAGGATTAGGCCCTGAAGGCTTTGATCTCGTACCACCCTACCACTTTCTCATGAGTTTCTTCCCACAATTTTTTACGCTGCAAAAGGTGAAAAAGTCAAATCAGACCAGACGAGGTGATGACTTCAAACAGGTGGCGTCCGGTGCTTCTCTAGTTCAAACATCAACTTTGGGTTTGTGCAGGAGACTGTGAGTTTTGCTGTCTCCTTCATGTCAAACCGTATATCTGTGCCTTGTGGCAAGTGGAAGCTTGTCTGTTTAAATCAAAGCAGCTTTGCAGGAAATTGCCTTCTTGTCTGATATTCTCATTAGTGTCACGAAGCTTGAAGACTGTTCCAGTTGTGGTGGTTCCAGTTAGTCACAGCATCGACAGAAAAAGTGGAGTGGGTCTCAGTATTTTCAAGTAACTCTATGGAGATGTAGTGTTTAGCTGTCTCAGTGTGTGCCTTTATTATATCACCATATAGATGTTTTCTTTACTAATAAACTGTGTACAACACCATCCATATTTGAACCAGATTTACACCAGTGCGGCCTTTCACAATACATGTATTATCAACAAAGCCACATTCATGTCCTTACACGGTGCAATCATGTCTATGGCATAGTATTGACTTAATTCTTAATTTATGTAGCTTTGTGTCATACAAATGTCAACTTCTTACTAACAAAAACACAGCAATATGTCATTAGATTATCAGGGGCTAACCCCTAAAGTCTTTCCTTTTCAAATCAAACCAAATACTAAAAATTACATGAAATAAAATACAACTGTTTACACAAATTACAAACACAGAGGATCAGTAGGCTGGGTCACTGAAGAAAAGGACAAAGAGAGTGCTTTGCCTGTAAATAATCCCATTTATAAATAGTAAAGTCAATAATTCTTATATCAGGGGGGTTTTAATGATCTCCAAAATAAATGAATCCTCATTCATTGTTGTCATTAGCTACTTGATTCAACACTAGCTAATATGGGGCTATCTTATCTCCTGCAACTGTAATATTTTATTTTGTCTGCCTTCCTCCAGCCTGTGAATGCATCACGTGAGGTCCAGTAAAAACAGCACTGCTTCATTTCACATAAATCTCAACATAATCGGACAAATTCCACTTCCAATAAAACCCGCTGCTTTTTTCCTCCAGATGTCGGTTTCAGTTGCTGAATTTCCAAAGTAAATTTAGACTGTTTTGACTAAGTGACATAATGATGGAAACATTTTACCTTTAGCTCTCTAACATTTAACTTGCCATTCGCTTTTCATCTCATCTTGCCTTTGTAAACCTGCCCTAAAAGCAAATCTAATCTTACTGAGAAAACCGTTTCCATCTTTTAACTTGTTGTGGTCCGTGTTCTCAATATAGAGCTGCAGTCTGAGGCTTGAGATAGTTTCACCTCTAATCCATCACTGAAGGCATTATAATCCATCAAAAACACCTTCACAAGCATTTCCTAATAGAGAAATATGATGGTGTATTTTTAGATTTTTACATCTGTTTCTGCTTCCTTTGTGATAGTGCAGAGTGTGTACTTTTGCCCTGTTACCACCATTTGAGTTTTTCTGTCAGTCTGAGGGTGGGGTGACCTTGGACTGCAGCTGTTTATCAGAAGTTGGCAGCAGCTGACCGCACTGAGGGCCGAGGTGTGTGGCACGAGGGCTGGACACTCACGAGGACACTCATGGAGGACAGAAGCAGATAGAGCACATAAACATAAAGCACTGACATACATGTATTTCTATTAAATTTAAAGAAATTCATTTCCCATCTGTCTACTGATCCATGTAACGTCCATATTTGAGAGGTAGTGGCATTTTTTTTTTTTTTTTTTTAAATGAGGACGGTGCACATTAATGGTGAGTGTAAATATGCTGGATTTAGCTAGAGGCTTATTTCCACCCGTCATCCTTAACACTGAAAGACAAAAACAAACATAACATCAACAAACAGACATAACAGCATATACAACGCTATATAAAGCAACAAATAACATGTCAGTCCAATAAATAAAGACTGCTTAAAGTTAGAGTTTGTGTGTGTTTAATGCAACTATGTTCCTCTTCATTGTTTGGCTTTTTTTTTTTTGCAAGAGCATCAACATATTTCAATATACCTCATGCAGGCCCTTAACTGAAAAGAGTGCTGTAAACTTTTATTATTTTATAACAGCTCAGGATACTATGTCTTTGTGCCTTTGTAATAGTGTACATCACAAACATAAGCAGCCCATGGCAAGAATAAATGTCAGAAGCTCACTATAGTCTTGAACTTACTGCAAACTAGTTTCAAATGTTTTCAACGGAACGAACTTTGCAGCTTCAGGACCGTAATGTCTGGATTTAACTGATCTTACCAAGTTTTCAGATATAGTATACTACTAAATAAACCCAGAATGGACGGAAAGACAGTGTCAACAAATCATGCATAGTGTAAATTTTTCCTTTGGGTGGAAGTTTTATTCTGCAAAATGTGTGGAAAAAAATCACAGGGCAGTACATTTGAAGAAGGGTGTGACCTTTTGAATATCTCTTTTAATACCCTATTGAATATCTTGCATGATATTACCAGGAAGAGCATTAAAAGACACAAGGTCTTTGCTTTGTTTGTACACTCCAAAAAGACATCCTTCCTCCCATTAGACCCTGAACACACCAGTGGCTTTTATATGATTGGGTAAGCACTGGCAATGTCCAGTGCTATTGTCATCAACTCTGCAGCTCAGGTGGAGTCCTTGCCATTTGTGTGAAGGACGAGGGAAGGAAGGGATTACTAATCAATTTTGTGTGACAATAGCCTTTAATGTAGAGGTGGACCACACACACAAAACCCCTTCCAAAAGTACATAACGTCAGTCGTAGCTATGAACAATTAGAAGAGGACGCTTGACAAATTACTGTATCACATCAAACACATTGAAACTGAGCCTCATTAAAACCACACTCAGCGCAGCCACAATTAAACCGCAGTGGGTGAGAAGCGGTATTTGATCTCACATTATTAACGCTCCTCTATTATGTAATTATATCTCTTCCTGAGAAATGTCTACTGTATTGTATTTATTTTTAAACACTCTCCATTTTCCCACTCACCAAAATGTCAACATCAATAGTTCCCAACACTTTTATAAAGATTTCAAAGATCCAGCTCAAAGCTCAAGAATGCATTATGTTTGATTTTGACTTTGAGCTTTGTGTTTGGTGCTGGAGTAGAGACCGTTGAAGGTTGAGATAGTGAGAAACAGATACGGGGCTTTGATCAAACCACTGCAGCTCGCTTCTCTGTTGGTTTTTACGAAGGTCAAATGGAGCCCACTTGTCCATTAGTGAAAGGATTTAACACAGAAACGGTATATTTTTCATTTTGAGCTGTGATTGTATATTCTGAAGTGATTTATTTTATGGATTGAAAGACATTGTGTAACTGAAAAGGGAGAAAATGGAAAGTCACCTAAAGTAAGTAGTCCACTTGGGGAACATGGGGATCCTAGTGGCTTAAATTGACTCTGTAGAAAGCGTCTCATTTAGTTGGCTACTGATGCTTCTTTATTATTTCCAGATTAATGTCAGTCCATTTTTCATGTTTTTGTTTACACACGGTGCTACAAAAAGAGACAGACTCTTCTGTTTTCGGTGAACCATCTGTTATCGCCTCTCTCTTGGGGATACTTGCCGAACGATCAATTGTGCCGCGCCACCAGAAGCCAAAAGCACCACTTCATAGTTTAGTTTTGGAGCTTGTATCAAAAACATTCTGGCTCTGCACCACACACCCACTACTTCATTGTTTGATTTATTGATTTGGACAGTTACAATTTGCAGTTCTTAGTTCTTGATCAGTCGCCCAGCTGTAATATTTTCATTATTGTTTAGCAGGCATCCTCTTGGGTCTGGTTGCTCCATAAAGTTCTTTGACAAATTGTGAAATGCAACACTAACAGCACTTAGTAATGTAAAATTAGACTTACAAATGTCATTGTGTGGACAAAAAACATAGGCATTCGTGTCATTGCGAGATAAAGCAGATGCACTCTCAAAGCCAGTGGCGGCCTGTCTGCTGTGTGTTACCTCAGGCCGCTCTGATAAAGATTGACACATATAACTCTGTAACTGAATCTTCTCCTATTTTCCACTTAAAATGCTCCCTTGAACACAAAACACTTCAAAGGACTGTAATTCTGTGCAGTATTGTCTGATTTGGATGTATTTAGCATATTCGGCACTACTCAGTCTGTAATGTGCATTCTATCAGCTCCAAATTCTGGTCAGAGCGTCTGTGGGGTAACAATGTGAGGAAATTCATATGACAGATTAATTTAATGAATCTCCCTGTGGGGCCTCTTTTCTGTCAGCTAGCTCTCTGCCACACAGCTCTTTACATGTGATGGATAGTCCCACAGTACAAGCAGCTATTTTTGTAAAAGTGGGTGTTCCATATATGTTCATTTTCATTTGGTTCAACGCTGTAGAGTTTTCACATATGTCATTAAACTAGCTTTTAACTTAACCCCAAATCTAGCAAAGGCACATCAACCTCATCCCTTCAATTACAACCTTCAAGTTACAAATTAGAGGTTGTTACACTTATATTCCATTGCCTCATCCATATCATTTCATTTGTTACTTTCTTGCATCTTGTGTTTTCATCATATTAGCGACTGCTGATGACATACTTGTCCCTGTGGCATGATGTGTTTCAGTCTGCAGCAGTGGCAGTAGCAAAGAGGGGTAAGATGGGATGTGTATCTCATCCCCGTCTCATTGCCTGTGGTTACGGTCTCCTGTGAAAGCAGTGGACTTTAATGACAGGAGGGGCCTTTGTGTGAGATGGTAAGGCGGGCAATGACATTTAACAGAGGCAGCCAGTTAGAACTGATGGCATGCACACAGCCTTTTTATCACTAAAAGGGAGGATTCAACTCACTCTAAGCCTAGCTGTGGTTTACATGTGGAGCCCATGGGAGTAAAGACAGGACATGAAATAGATGCTTTTTGTGCAGTCTTTTCACTTTTCTACATTGTGCATCTACATCTACATGTATCTTCCACAAAGTACAATGTTGAGTGTCCATGTGTAGTCTGTTCGGTTATTTTTGCATGCACAGATGGATGGCACATGACTCTCCTTGACTTTTTAAGAGTGCTTTTACATTATATTAATGAAAATAGCACTAATGTCACTTGTCTCTTCTCATCCTTAGGCCTTCTCAGCTAGTAACACAGGGTCCTCTAGTTATATTTAGCAGTGAACAGATGCAGTGCACTGGAGCGTAACACACTGCCTCTGCTCTCCTCATCGTATGCGTGCGCACGTCTTTGTCTCTGACTCTTCCCTCATACCAGTTCTCCCATCATGCTCTGCGGATTCTGACTCAGCAACATGGCACAGGAGAACAGGGTCAGAACTGACCCACATGCTTCTGGCCGTATATGAGCGTCCCCCAACCTCAGTGTAGTGTCAGTAATGCAGGCACGATTACTCTTCATTTACATTAAAGCAGTGGTTCCCAAACTTTTTTATACCAAGTACCACCACAGAGCAGAGAATTGTATATATCAATATAATATAATCAATACTAGTAAAAAGTAAAATAATCAATATTAATTATCTACAATCATCTATTCTGACAAGCTAATGTTAGGAAGGATAGCATAGCATAGTGTTCATTGTCCTTCTTATTATTGTGGTTGTATATGGTCATAATTAAATTGTTGCCTGGTCTTTGTCCTTTCTGTAATAGCAACACTGAAGCACTTTGGCCAAGACAAATTTTCCCATTGGGGACAATAAAGCAGATAGCAGATACTGTACATATAATAGCCATCCTAATGGTTTTCTTAATCTACACAGAAGAATTAATCTGGTCCCTCAGATGTTTGAGTTTGATTTCCAGGGCGTGGGATAACAAGTCATACAACCAATCAGAATTCAGGGAGCAGTACCAACCAAATTACAAAAAATGTACAACCTATCATAAAAACAAATTATTGCATAAAGCCTGCTCTAATTTAGATAAACAGATATGATTGGTCGGTTGTATTGAACTCAATGGAAGCCATCATTGGATGCAGTGCTTCCAGACCCACTTCGCTAAAAAAAACCCGTGTGTTTTAGTAGTATCTTGTTGGTAATGACTGCTCTACCAAGTTAATGACACAAGGTGAGGCTGAAAAGGCATATTGTCAATTTTTATGTGTCACCTACAAAACAGAAGATGCCTGTGTGGTGCTGGGTTAAATTTGGTCTTCACATTTTTTAAATGTGTCTCACCAGAAATTAAAAAATGTCATTCAGTCACTGCTTTTGGATGAACTCACAACAGGATAAAGACATATGCGTTTTGTTATGTTCTAATTTCTGTCTGGTTTCTCAGAGCATCCTGTGCCTAAAAAGTAGGGCTTAAAAGTGCAAGATGGAGCCTCTTGGGTGTGGCTGTGGCTGGAGGTAATTATAGAACTCAAAAGAAGAGGTCCAGTCTGTAACTGTACAGTGGACCTCAATGCGATTGTTGTTTTTTCCTCTCCACCCTTTCTGCGCTGATTACAGGTCTCCTGAAATGTAGCAGTGAAGGCTGGATGCTGTCTGTGGTGAACATGAAAAACATGCTGCTTTGATTTCTGTGGCCATGTTATGTTTTGTATGTGTGAGGAATGGAGTGAGGGTGTTTAATTGACATCATAAAACACATTAGGTTCATGTATAATACTATTAGCTCATGTCTCCTGTATCAGCTGTCAAACTCTCTGCCCAGATAATGGCTGCCTAATAGCCACAGATTGAAGCCAATTTATCACACCACCAGAGCCGACTGAAGACATCACTGAGAGAATTTGATTAGTTTTGTACATTGCATCCCACCCTATGTTCATCCCTCCCCTGCAGTGCTGCTGGAAAAAGCAGAGTTAAATGCTCTCATGTGTAACTGGAGAGGCCAATGTTGTCTGACGGGATGTCCTGAGACCCACAGGAAGCTGCTAAACAATGGAATTTACTGTTTAAGAACCAGCATTTCCAGTTCCTACTTTGAGACCATTATATGGAAATGGCCACAGGAAATACAATATTATTTGTTCTGCCAAGGAAATGCAATGTATTTGAGCTTAGTTGGAACTGTTTTTAATTAGCCTAAGGTATTGTGGGGCAGCATGAGAAAGTTATCAGTGATAGAAAAAATAACTACAAGGGGCACATGCTCTCTCACGTACATCTGAATAAATTATTGGCTACAAGTAAAAGTCTGTCTATCGCTCTGCCTTGTATCATTTACATTGGATTGAAATGGTTGGTTACCTGCGGTTTTGTGGCCAAACACCTCAACAGCTTCACCTTAGCTTTGTGGTAAGGCCTAAACTTAGGAGGGCTTCTTGTCTTGCAGTATAATCCTCTCTGTCATCACTACAGGTGGCATTTCATTAGACAGACCTATGTGTGTTGTCTCTGCAAAGTCAGGGCACCCTGTCTGTCATTTAACACCTCAACTGTGCAGGTTGCACCTTCCAGGGAAGAGGCACACATCAGCCAAGCCTGACATACAAGACATGCACTCTTCCCAGCATGTGTCCAGTACTCTCTAGCACAAATCATCAGGAGTCCTGGCAGTGAGCTTTGTGTTAATCCATAATGTTTTCCACTTTATTTGCCTACGGTGTATCAAATATTCCTGAAGTAGTCTTTATTTGTAGTTAATAGCCTTTATTATTGCAGTTTCCAGTGTCTCATATTCATATAGTTTGAAAAGAAATTCTCATTGAATGTTTAACTTTTACACATATAACCACTTTTTTATATTAATTTGTTGTTAAGCTGTTTCTAGTTTAAACAACTGTCTCTAAATGTTTTTTTTTCCTTAGGCCGTATTATTATGCCTAATCCCACTCTGTTTTGCCACTTGGGAGTTGTTAATGTACAAAATTTATGGAGCACATTTATGGTGTAGCTTGGAAATATGAAAGTTGAAGGCCATCTAATTTTAATCCCTGCAAGGAATTAAAAGTCTTCCTCTTTGAAGTCTTCTCTCCCTACTCCTCACATATGTGACATCTGCCACTAGGGGGCAGCAGCCCCTACATGCTCACTGCTCACGCTGTGCACAGCTCATGAGCTGGTAGGATCTTGGTTGCTGTGGCAACGGGACTGTCTGAGGCCGACTTTGAATAGGGAGGCTCAGAGACACAGAGGGCAGTGTTGAGCTGGAGCACAGCAGCTGAATCCCAATCAGGCAGCAAACAGAGCTCCAGTGACATGGCAAATGCTCAGCAAACACTCTGCACATGAACCTTCACGTTAACGTTTACATATCAGAAGACAGATATACACGAGAAAATACTGGCAACAACTGATATTGTAAATTTTAAGCATGTCCTTTTTCTCCACACACTTTGTTGACGGGGTTTAGCTGAGGCTTATGTGTGACAGCTGTTGTGTGCTGCTATAGGCTGCAGCTGCTTGGTCCCGGCCTGTGCTGATGTTCAAGGCAGCTACTACCATATGTTTGTGTTGCTTTTCTTACATATATGTCACCATTGTTTTCTCTTTAATTGTGACACAATATTTATTATTAAAGCTAAATGTCACATGTTTCTTAATGATATAGTCTGAGAGGAGGTGTCCAGATGTTAATTTAGTAACAATATGTTCAGTTACACTTAATGTAAATCTCCCCAGATATTTGCACCCCTCCCACCGTCTTTATACAAGACAGGGTGCATAACTAGATTTAAGGTTATGTAATGCTGACTGGGGGCATAGAGGATGTGTATAATCCACTCGTATTTGGGTTAAACTCACCACTCTGTCAATCTGACAGCGACAGGGCCCTCACATGTTCAAAAAGTACTGATGTATGTCAAACCCAGTTGTCAACGTTTTGATGGGAGCGTCTCTCAGTGCACTATGATGTAACTCCTATTTTTGATTGAGAGCTGCACTTCCTCTATCAGATATTTTATAAGCTTTAAGCAAACTTCCAAATTATTCATCTTTCAAATTATAGACAAACACATTCTTTTAATCAGAGTCTAATATAGGGTTGTTCCTGAGACAAATGATAGAATGGAAATGGATGGATGGGAATATCAGCATAAGCAGAGTGTTGTTATTATAGGCATTAATTAATGGACTGTGTTCGGAAACGTCCAGAATCACCTCTTAATGATAATACACCATATAGTTTACCATAGAGAAAATCTGCATTCATTTAACACAAGACAGTTCAGTTAGTTTCATTTGTTAACTTGTTTTGGTTACATTTTTAAGCTTTGTTTTGAAGTTAATGCAACCAGAAAACAGCACAGCATTGCTTTATGTAACGTGTGGTTAAACTGAGTTTACTGATTATAAATATAAACCTTTTTCTTAAATGGCTCTTTGCAGAAACACAACCGTTTATCTGCTGCTGAGAATCTTTTGATATGATTTGATATTGTAATCTCCCCTGCATATGGCTTTAATCCTCATAAATATTGAATATTTAATGACTTCCTCATTGATGGAGCATGACACCTAGGCGGGCCACCCTCAGCTCGCTGAACGTACCCACCGGAGGGGGTTGTTCCTGACAGTGGTCCTTCGCTCAGAAAGCATCTGAGCCAGCACTACAGCCATGGCGTCAAATGAAACTGCACAACATGAAGTGAACAGACTTTATTATTGATGAGATGCAATTAAAATAAAGCCAACCTCTAGAGGTAGCCATGAGGTTAGGATACAACGATGAGGAGGAAACACTAGCGTATGTCGGATGTCTGTGTGTGAGTCAGAGAGTGTGCTGTTGTATGTTTTTCCTTTTTACAATCTAACTGCTGCTTGCCTAGCAGGGATTGTAATGATGGTCGTCAGTACTGGCTGGTTGCTAGGTAACAATTACCTGACTGCGCTTCGCTTGAACTGAACAGTGGTCTGTGTGCATGTGTGTGAATGTGTAAAGGAACGGAAAAATACAGCAAAGACAAATGTGAACCTGTGTTTCTACCTTGCCCCAAAATTACTTAGATTATGTTTATCTTTCTATGGAATTTTTACATATTTTCATCCTCATCAAAACTAAGCAACAAGTAATGTTTTGTCTTGTAGATTCTAGTAACATTGATTCATAATAATAGCGTTGTTTTGATTGGTCCCACTCAGTCTCACAGTTGTATTTATAGTTAAGTCCATCCGGGGAAGAGGCACATGTGACACATGATGATGTCAGTGCAGGACCACACCTCAGGGCACACGACAGAGGCACTGCTTGCTCCTTTGCTTCCAGACCCTATTAAATCAAAGATTATACACCAATACCGGCATTATCTCTTTCAAATATAAAATCAAGAAACAATTTTAATATCGTACCCACTGAGCAGATCGAACCTAAAAACACTTTTATGTGAAATAGTTGTACATGCTTATCTTTTCTTACTTAAGTAAGTATCCAAATCCTACATCCAGATATAATATCTTGGGAATTGTGTGTGTGTGTGTGTGTGTGTGTGTGTGTGTGTGTATTTACACTAGAAAATATGAGCTGCAAACATTCTGTATTATCTGTATTGAGACTGTGGCTTTCATTCAATATGTATGATATATGAGAGGCTACATTCAGTGAACATAGACCTACAGCAGTAAACCACCAGCAGGTGTTTTTATTTTTTTGGACTTTGTTTTGATTCCTATTCATTCTGATGGGAGTCTACTTGGCCAGTCAGCACACTGACCGTGCCATCCCAAAGCCACGAGGAAGCCTTGTGCTGTGATCAGAAGCTGACAGGAGGCCACAACACCTCCCCCCAGAAGTGCTTGCCAGCTCTCCCAGACATGGAAGATATATTTGGAGATCATTAAATGGTCCTAAATGAGACCCTGGCGTGAGAGCGAGCTCTGACCATCTGGCCCCATTGTGAGCGCCCATGCTTTGTTCAAACGCAGCCAGCAGCATCAGCATTTCTCATTGGATACATGCTTACTAAGTCTGTGATTTCTTTCCAATCAGAAAGCTTTTTAAATAATTAAGCCTCTTTCTGTAGAAAATATATATACTGCATGGCAGTTTTATGAGCACTTAAGGAATTATTTTAAGAATTGTTTGTCTGTTTTTTCTAGGTCACAAGCTTAACAAGGACCTGAAGCATTACCTGAGCCTGAGGTTTCAGAAGTCTTCCCCTGACCATGAGCTGCAGAAAATCATCCGAGCCAATCTGTATCGCCACGCTGTGCCTTGTGAGTATAAATATTAGAAATGGGAATGATATTGTGACAGAGCTTGTCTTGAACGCATCATTTTTATAGCTTGTTTCTTACTTGTCCTCGTAGTCTTACTCTTCTATTCTAATTCACACATCCAAATCATGTCTTTCTTTTTTCCTTCGTTTTATAAAAAAATCACAGAAAAAAAATCCTTATCATACCAGAGCATAACTTTTACCATTATATGCAAAAATAATAATAAAAAATAATTCAAACATCTAGTGCCACTCCAGACTCCACAGTTGTGCTATGATATGTGTCCAGCTGTTGGACCCACCAGGTTATATAGAGCAGCTCTAGTTTGATTAGTATAAGAACAGTGTATATGTTCATTCTCAAACTTACTCATAGACAAAATCAGTTGCTCTTGTTTGTATGAAGCAGGGTTTGGCTATTTGTGCACAAGTTCATTTGCATGTGTCTCAGTGCAGCTTTGCATGGCAGTATCTTCTCATAAAATGTGGCTCAGAGACTGGATTAATATATTTTTATTCTCAGATTTTTCCCAGTTTCTCTGTTCTTTCTATTTTCACTCTCGTTCTCAATCTGTGGCTGGCTGGCTGTCGTTCTCTTGCTCTGTGCCATGTGACCGCTAAATCCGCCTCTCTGAGCCTTCCCCCTGATGGTGACCGGCCATGGGATTATGATGTTCTGATATATTGAAAATAGACTCCTGCCTGATTATGCGATGAGCATGTTGAGCCCTTACAAAGATGGCATGACAAAGCCTAACACTTAGAAAACACAGAGAAAAACTCGAAAGAGATGTATAACATTTGAAGTATTTCTATCTGCTTTACTTATCCTTGCATATCAGATTGCAAAACCCAATTTAAGACCAGACAGAGACAAGTCAGTTTAGCTTGTTGTGTTTGACTCAAGAGCCACTTAATGCTCTGCCAACAAAAACTAAATGCAAATCCCCAACTGCAGAGCAACATTATTGTTAGGTAACTTTGCTCAGCAATTTCAGCAGTGAATGAATTGACTTTGTACGTGTGAACATCTACAAGGCTTGGAGTGTGAATGAGCTGCGGGGAATCGAAACAATTAGAGCGGGGTGTCAAAAAACAAAAGCAAGTGAAGGTAAATGGTTCATATCTCCATTCACATAAAATGCAGGAATGATACCTTCAAGGTCTGGTGTGTACGTTAGTAAAGAATAAAGACTTCTGTACTGAATTTTTTAATGCCTCTCTCTGCTCACTGTCACACTTACAGTTACATAATGAGCAAACAAAACATATTCATGATAAAACACGTCACGTCATCAAATAAACAGGGCTATTGTATCATAATGGTTGACAGTGTGAATTTGTCAAGCAGAGCACAAATTCATCATTGGTTGGGTGCTGTATTTTTAACATCTGCAAGCTGATTGGCTGAAAGCTACACACCCAAATACGTCCCTGTGAGGAAAAAAAGTGAAATAGACATTTTTACATTTAGATCCATTTACACATTGTTTTACAGGGCCTTATAGCTGTGAAATAAAGAGGACATGAGGTTTCATTTATTTCTCTGTGGCAATCCTGTGCAGTATGCCTTTAACAGAGAGTAAAGACATGACTACAACACAATGCTGCTCCAGTCTAACACTGAAATTTTACACTACTCACGCCTCCTCGCTTCCTTCTCATCTTCTCCCTTTTTCTTTCCTTTCTCTGTGACCTACTATCACTGCCACCTCCTGTTTATTGTCTCTTCCTCTCTCTCACACACACATGCAAATATTGTCTTGGCATGACACGGCAGAAGAACAAAACACAGGCAAATAAAGGCCACACTTCTGGGCTTCTGGCTTTGCTTTTGTCTGCCTCACATGCCTGCCCCCTCCTCTTTGACTCCACCGTCCCGAGCACATGTGCTGCTTTGCCTTTCCCTGTGTTTGACTCAAACAGGTGCCCCTTCTCTGCCGCCACTGACCCCAGATTTCTTTTCCCCTCTCATTGGTGTGTGTTTATAGGAAGAGCACACTTGCCATGTGAACTCCTCCGCCACCCCAACCCCCACCCCTCCATCTTCGTAGCCCTCCTTCTTTGCTACAGATGGCTATTGTTATCGTGTGCGCCGAATGTCACAACTGATAGAGAAGTCTCTCTCTCGCGGGATTCATTTTCCTCCGCTCGCGTCTCCACAGCTGCCGCTCCGAGGGGGATGAGGGTTATCGCTGCGTTATCCTGATGCTGGAGCCACACGGCGAAGCAATCCTCCCTCCCTCCCCCCACCTGATCTCACCCTCCCTCTCTCCGCTCTCAGCTCTGTCGTTCTTCACTTGAAACCCTCCAGTGAGTGTCAGCGTCCCTGTGGCTCGGCGTTGACTGCTGCCTTCCTCTTGTCGTTCTCTGTCACATTCGAGCTGCTCCCGCTGCCTCCCACTTCTGCTCCCTCTCTTTCTCTCTGTCTCTACCTTGCTTCCTTGTTTTCCTCTCCGCTGATGATCTTGGGGAAATCATTGAATGGAGACTGTTTTTTTTTTTCAAACAAAGTGTGCGGATTACTGCTTGATTGGAAAGCTCCTGTCTGACTCTGCATACAGGCAAGTGTTGTTTTACTCATCCACTGCCATCCAAAGTCTAATGGGATGTATGTGATGCTGTGTATATAGGCTACGGGAATCAGGGGAGGTGGGGGCAGGGGTGGGAATTATGTGAGGGAAGGGTAGAGGGGGGCAGGCACACTTGGAGCAAGCACGTCCAACCCAGAGGGACAGATGGCCAGTAGCCCTGGTGCTTTTTCCTCTTTGGTTTTCTAATTCAGCCTGCAGGCTTTGTGTAAGGCCCGCTAGTGCACAGAGCTCCTTTTCAAGAAGCTAGATGGCTGCTCTCCTCGGCTAAAACAGGGAGGGAGGGTGACTGTGGTGTGTGAAGAACGGTCAGGGTATAGGAGAAGGAGAGGGGATAAACTCAGCAAAGGGGTGGAGGGCTGGGGGGGTGCTGTAGAGTCAGGATTTTTGAAGACGAGGTTAGTATGTAGGAGCCAAGAGGACAGCAGTGGAAAAAGAGTAGCAGAGGAGAGGGTGGTGGTAGGGGGGTCATCTGCCTCGATCGCATGGAGGTCAGGTCCAGATGCTGCTCAAACAAAAGGGCTTCTCTTGGTGGGGAGGGGGGTACGGCAGGGGGAAGCGTGGCACTCGCCATTGTGTGTGTCGCTGCATTGCAGGGAGCTGCCGGGGAGCCTCATGCTAATGACGGCCATTCATTCTAGTAACGGATGAGTGGGCCCCAGCCTCTGTTTGCCTGCTTTTCACATAACACACTGTTTATGTATTTGTGTTTATGCGGCCGCATATCTGCTCTGTTGTCTCACGATTCTTTCTGTAAACGACGGATGAAAAAAGGACGGACATGGGGCTTAATGATAGATCTAGGCAAATATGTGTTTTTGCATAATAATAATGATGTAAAAAGGCAGGTGCACGCTGCGCTCTGTCTGTTTACATGGAATAGTTAATGTTTAATGCCTGTGTTGGTTAGTCCACTGTAAGATTTAACATGAATCTCAAATATCTTAATGAATAAAAGGAATTTTAGCATAAAAATCTTAAACATGCCATACATTAGCCAACAGGACTGCACATTCAGCTTTATTGCTCATGTGACTAGCATGCAGAAGGAAAATGGTGGTCTCTGTTGTTTTTGTTTATCTCCTACTGGACCTTCTGAAAGACGTGGAACAGCATACTATCTTTAAGAAAATGTATGATGTAGCTGTGCCCTGGAGTTTAGAATAGACTTTCTTAATCACAGACAGTCTTACCCATGAGGAGTCCAGCACAACAAATAGGAAGTATCATTTTCATTGAGTATGTTAAACTTCTTACTTGTATTTCAGGGTAGGCTCATGCTAAAAGATCATCTGTTCTTCTTAAAGGTGAACTACTACACTTTTAAGTCATTTGTACCTTGTTAAAGACAAATATCTTGCTCCAAATCAGCACACAGGCTTTCAGCAATTTTCTATAGTTTAGGTCCAAAAAGCTCAATAAATATAAACGAAACAGTAGTTTTTGAGGACAGTGGAATGAAATGCGTGAAATGTGTTAATTCACTGACCAAACAAGGATCCACTGTTGTGATCATAGATGTTGTTTCTGGGCTCGTGTGTGAGTGTCTTGTGATTATTTGGATAGAAGTCACTATGGAGGCCCAGTGTTTACTGGCATCCATCCCTCCAAGCAAGTTCTGCAACAGAACTTTACTTGTATGGTCAAATCTCAGTGGATGAATGAATATTAAGGGTTTGTAGAAGAATGTACATATTTTCCAAGCTCATTTTGTCAGCATGATTTAGAAGCAATATGAGTTGCATTTGATCAGTGATGAATTACATAATGAGACTACTCAAACCTTCATTCTCCATTTATTGTCAGCTGTCTATAAACAAACAGTTAACATTGATTTGACCAACAATTGTAATATTTATGGGTAATACCCAGCATTGTAGTTGCAAAAAGTCTCTTGTCAGCTCCATTAGATATAAAGCCTTAGTTTAACAAACTATTAATGGCTCCCATTTCCATAAAGACTTTAACCAATTGCAATCATCTTTAGTTTCAGTAATGTTAGTAATTCATAGGAGTTTGCAGATAATAATAAAACCATATAATCTCGTGGACTGTGTGGTTTAAATATTTTCTAACCAGTTTAAACATTACTTATTTTAAAGTATTAGATATATGAATTTATTTTAAATGAATGAGAAAAATGCATGTGCAAACAAAACAAAAATCTGCAGTCCTCTTCCCTCAGGGCAGCTCCTGGGTTTTTCTGGTCAGCTTGCTTGGGCAGTGATCCATGTTTTTGCAGGTACAGGCCTGCCCTGCCAGGTAAAGCTCTTCTTTGGTCTGCCATTTGGCTCCTAATCTCTCCAGGTCCTAATGAAGTCTGGGCTTTCTATGCCAACGCTGTCAACATATAGTAACTTAGTCTATGAAGCAACCAGTCTTTTCCTGTCTTATTCTTAGTGGAAGTGTGTTTTAACCTTTTAAATCCTGAAAATTATCTTATGTAGTCTCTCCACTCTACATAACCTACAGAACCCAGCACTCACTCCTGGAGAGGTTTCTTAGTCATGAGATCTGCATGAAGCTGCTGTTTATCAGAAGAGACCATGTGTTAGGTAATGTCAAGAGTCTATATTTATGGCTAAGATAGCAGGCGAGGGAGAAGGGATGGAGGAATATGGGGAGGGAGGAGGGAGGCAGTGGGCGGGAGCATGCAGGGGGCTGTGGGGCTGCAGCCATTGGCCTCAGACAGGAACTGAAGTGTGAATAGCTCACATTGGCTTAGCCTCTAAGCTGGGCTGGACCCATAATTTGCTCCGCTTGTGGAGCTTTGAAGAAAAACGGCAGCTGCCTACTAGCCTGCCGCTTGCCTGAATGAGCTCCACAAGCTGGGAGCTAGCACCCGCTTGAAGCTGACTGGGTGATCCATGGATGGTTTGGATGGAGCAGGGAGGGCACTGCTTGGATCCAGCCTTCTTGGATTTATCTGGATGAATATTTCGGTGGATTAACGTGCAGAGAGGATAGCGGTGGCAGTAGCAGCAGCGGCGGCGGCATAGAGGTAATTCTCTGACATTTACTTCGTTTCTGAGGAGTGATGCCCTCGCTTCCGGGATTAGACAGAAAAAGATGTGGGTGGAGAGAATAGACATACACACAGCGACAGAAATACCGTGGCAGGTTATTTTGTTTTTTGACATGAGAGGCAGTGGGTATCAGTGTCTTGGCAGATTGCTGTGTGTTGTTGATGTTTGTGGTGATGGCGGATGTCCTAGGTGCTGTTAAGTTTAGGTCTGCATTAAACACATCTTTTGACACGCTCGGCTGCTTTTGGAGGGCATTATTCCCTGTGCCAGCCTGTGCTTATTTTCTCTCTACATCTTCTTGTGTCACCCCATCCTTGTGCACTTGCTTCCACCTTCATCTTCACTCACCCTCGCTTTTCATCTCAGCCCCAATAATACTGCCCATGCAAATAGCTGCATACAAACTGCCCCTGCCTGCTTTTGTGTGTATTTTTATGACATTTCGGGCTAATGACGCTTCAAATTGTGTGTGCTCGGCCCTCCATTCATTTGCAGCCCCCACCCTCACTCATTCTTCTCTTCCATAGTGAAAGGGGGGCAGAGGGGAGGGTGCAGGGGGAACAGCAGGAGAATAGCGACCGGGACTCAGCTGTGAGGAGTGTTGTGGCGCGAGCTCAAAGAATGGCCTGTTGTGTTGGGCAGCAGCAGTATTGTGTGTCTGGCTTCACTCTCTCCCCCTGTCCTCTGTAATGGTTTAGAGCATCATCCCTTCATTCAGTGGATCACAGCAAGAAACCAGCTTTACTCACTTCAGAACTGGCCAAGACGTCTACTTTATGAAAGCTGGCTATTGTTAGGCATAAGTGTCAAAAGGAAGGCTGGATTTTTGAAGAAGTTTGGTCACAATTCTTTTGAGGTATGAGAATGTTTGCCCAGATAGCAGAATTTATTAAGATGACAAATCTCTAGAGCTATTCATGGCCAGCTTTCACTGTTTCACGGCATATAAAACTCACTGAGGCAAGTGTTAACATTTTGATGTAGGGTCTTATGCAAATGCTAACCCTTTTCTGTAGCATTGCATTAAACTTCTGGGAATATGTTTTGTGTTGATGTGGAGGATGCGTCGTAGCTGAAAAATCCAAGACACATGCTAGTTAATTGAAACTACTACAGCATGACGAGCTCTTAGCAGCACCTTACCCTCAGATAGGATCAGGCCAGCTATTTGCTTAATCATTAATCTGAGGGCCTCTGCTACATTGATTCTCTCTCTGTTCCCCTTCATAAATCATTATGGTCCATGCAATCCCTTTAATGGGGGGATGGAAGTGCTGACTGAAAAGCCACGGTGCTCAGGACCTAATACTCACCTTGGTGTCCAGGTCAGATAACCAGGATTGAAGGGATTCTTGTCTGTGTGTTACCTGCAGCTGCAGTAGCTAAGCCTCGTCTAAAGTAATGTAAGTAAGACATCCAGCAGTTCTCAGATGCTTAATCCATGTTCACCCACATGAAATATAGATTGTTATTTTCAATTTTAGTCCCATTACCTATGTCTAAAAAATGTGTCCTACTGACACCATAATGGATGCAAATGGCTGTATATCCATAGTTGTGGTCGAGATGCTCCCATCATCTGACCAGTGTATTAAGGGAGTACTTGTGTAGATGAGGCCTTAAAGTGCTGGCTCAATCAATGCTGCTCCGGTAATTGGCTTAGCGGCCCAAGAGAGTTGCCTGCTAACTCCCTGTGTGACTGTTTGCTTTCCCTGCCCCTCCTCTGTGCTGTCTGCTCAGAAACATGTACGTAATTCTTCTCACGTCACCTCACAGCCTCTGTTTTCATAACACACACTTCACCAGCAACACTAAACATGTGTTTGTCATGGAAACACACCTTACTTTATACTCTGGCTGGCTCTGTTCCCATTTAAATGATCAAATATGCATTATATCTATTATTTAGTTATAGTATTAAGTTTTGACTGGGGATGCACATTATATTTAAAATGTATTGTCATAGTGATAGTAAGATGCTTGATACATTTTGCACAATACAAAGCTTTGTTGTGATTGCAAGATTAACAAAAAGAACATAAATGCTCCTAATAAGCTCTTGTTTATAGTGCCCTCATTATGAGTCTCTGAGTGAGGTCAGTTGTAAAGGGCTCTCTGGTTCAGCGGGGGTTAAACACAGCAGATGTTGAACCGGTGTGCTCTTTACATGTGTCTATCTTAGACAATGACTGGAAGCCCAACAGACCGTCAACAGCAGGAAAGCGATTGAGAGTATCAGATGTCACCGGAGACACCCACTACCTATTGTCGACACACAGGAGGACATGCTTTCACCTGGATTTCTGTAATATTATCATGGCGGAAGCAGACACGTACTGGGTAGTTAAATTTACATTGTGCTGTTTGTACTTCTTTCTGACTCTGGATAGGGTAGTAAAAACCTGGACAGTGAGTGAGTTTAGTAGGTCACGTGGCAGAGGAAACAGAGAGGTATTCAGGTTATCCTGGCCCCAGGTAAAAGTCGACCAAGTTGAAGCAGAGGTCAGAACAGGGCACGAGATCACACACTAGATGTAACCCTTAGGACGCTCTCAGTTGTTTTCCCAGGCCATTAAAAGATAATAACAACATTAAGCATTTTCGGCTGTGAAAGTAACAGTGGGTTATTTCAAGTATAACTCATGACAAATTCATTTTATAGCCTTAAATGTTGAGCTCTGTATTCACCGAAAGGTTGAGCCATTTTTAGACAATACGGACATTTGCTCGGTCTCCTCAGATGACTTCTGTGCGTCATCCAGCCACAAAAGATTTAGATACAACTTTGTTTAATGCTTTTGTGGTGTACTTGTGTTTTCCCAAACCTTTTAGTCGCAGCTTACTATTAGCTGAGTTTGATGATGATTGTTATGCCAAAATAGTGGAAATGGAGCCTTGTTGCTTTGTAAAAGATTCAGTAGCCAGATGGCCCCCTAATTTTCTCTGAAGCTAAATGAAAGCGGCTTGCTATGTTTTCCCGTTCATGTTTAGATTCAAAGAAGAAAACTATGAAAGATGTATGTTATGAGGTAGGTTTTCTGGCTTATAGGTGGCGATTTCAGTATGGTGAGGATTCTTTGTATCTTCACTGGACAAAGAATGAATGTCGGAACTGGACAGATCTTCCATCTCTTTGTAATTCCCTTTGCATTTTGACTGTCAGGACATTTTCTCCATCTCCTCAAAGCAGCCTTCTTTATTACAGCTGGAGCCTCATTGTTCTCCGACCTGCAGATAAAGCCTACTATCTCCGTCTTATCATTTTGCCTTGGCATCCCTTCATGATGGTAATCGTGTCTTCATATACCCTTTAAATCCTGGGTTTCCTCAGAGACACAGACATTTATGTGTTGATATATTGTCACTTGTGAGCCGCGTGGAAATGGAAGCCGTTTGGTAGATTGCAGAGTGAGATTAGGGCCTGATGTGAAGGTGGGGTGTGTAATGAACGGCTGTAGACTGTAGGATGTTCGTGCAGTCGATGTGTTCAGTGTGGCCCAGTAGAAGGAGGCAGGATGTGGGTCATCGCTTGGACGTCTTGAGGGACGCATGTGCCCCGCTCCAAAGCTTTTTATGAACTGCCAGTGAGGACACAACCTGGCTTCCACCGCTTTCTATTATTAGTTCAAACCTCCTGTTTATTCACTTCTTCGCCATTTGCAGTCGCTCGTGTCGCTCTTGTCGTCTGTACTTTTTCCACACAGATGCTCATACCTGCATGCATGGATGTGTTTACTGTCAATTTCAAAGCTGAGTTCTTTGCAGCTATATTTAGACAAGGAAATGGGACTAATAGTATTCACGCATGCAGCACTCAGTTGGGTTTTAATATAAAATGCAGTCCACATGATGAATTCCAGAAATAAGGTCCTAAAATTAACAGAAGTAAAGCTTTTGCACCGTCCTTAACAACTTATCTTCTTGTTTTGACTTCTAGATAATGCCTGATTTGTTTCACTGTGATAGACAATGCCAGAGCTGTGACAGAAATAAGGATAGGCTTTACTCCTTTATCCTTTTAGCATTACTTAGATCAATACCTCTCTCACACAAACGCATGCATGAACACGCCCAGCTTCGGTTTTATAAGAAAGACAAAGTGATACTACTCACTTAATAACAAGATGCCTCAGACAAGATGAAATAATGGAAGTTGTTTATGCTGCATATCTTTTGTTTGAATTTTGGGTGGTGTCTCATTTACCTGCAACAAAAAAACTGGTGCTGCTTGTTGGGATTTGATGATGCTTTTTCAAAATGACACAAAATAGAAAATGATAAATAATATCTGATAGAAAGCTTGGATATGGAAACAGGTCAGAATTCATACACTGCACTTAGACTTGATGGCTTGTATTGAACTGGAGCATTGGATGAAGTTGCACTGATATGACTCCGTTACACCTGTTTCAGTTGACAATTTGCAGTGTACAGGATGCTACTGTGAGATGAGAAGGGGAATTAGATTTGCTGAATCTACTAGTGTAGAAAAGCGAGGCAAATAATTCATCACCTCTCTGTAGTGTGAAGACAGCTAATGGTGATGTTTAGTTTCTGCATTTTCATCATTTGTGTTACATAACATTGTTAGTTTGGGGCTACAGTACAAGCATGAATGCAGCATGGCAAGAAACTAGGACACACATTTTTAGGTCATTATTTACCAACGGAAAATTGTGACAAAAATGTATTCACACCAAATGTATCCTTCAGTTATTTGCAATATCCATATTGCAGCAAAATTTATTGCAACAGCATTATGGCCTTCACTCTGGATGTCAAAATAATTGTCCAATCAGGATCTAAAATCAAACTTTGGTGTGACTTTACTTTTAGCTAAATGCTTGGTTGAACCATGTCAATGAAAAAATACCTGGCAACATTCTAGTTATATCTTTTACATTGGCATTTAACCTTTTCATTAATCTGCACAGTCTAGCCAAATTTCTATGGCTCCGACCCGACAGTGACAGATGGGTTGTCTGTCTCTAGTGTTTGTGTGAACTTGACAACTGACAAAACTTTGACTTGGACTTGGAAGTGATTAGATTTAGAGGTTGGAGGTTAAGGGTCAAGGTCACAGGGATCTCACAAAACAGTGGGTGAACAGTTGGTGGTTTAAACATGGGTTCAGCTTGTATTTCTGCATGATGCCTGTGTTTAATATTGGAGGCTTTCTTCACATGTATATTTAGTATAAGATGTGTCTTATAAATATTCAGAACTTTTAACAGAACTGTGGGGATGCTGTTGTTATTCTGAGTTTTTATGTAGGCTCTAGCTATCGTTTGCAACAATTTACACGTACTCTCACCGAAAAGTTGGAGAAAATGGAACAGTTCACTGCACTTAATTTAAGACCCTTCTTCCTCTTTTTGATTATGCATTAAAATGCATGCCAAATTAAAACGTACACCTCGGTGACACCCTATACAATGTTAATCTTACCAGGCCTGCAGAGTTCATTCATACATTCAAACGCTCTCTTGTTTAATTGTTGGATTTTCAGAACAACTCTCTGCCAGCTTGGTATTTCCAAAACTTGAGGTGTTTTTTAAAAAATATGTGTTACATTTTCCCAGGCCATGTGATGACTGGTTCCTCACAGTGGAATAATAAACCCATTGATGACGCTCAGTTAGCTATTTAAGGGTAGCTGGGGTCAGACCCATGAACGGTCCAGTACTTGTTTCTTAATCCAGAGAAAATACAATGGACAGTGATAGTAAAGAGACAGCACTGGCCTGAGTTCAAGCTGCTGGCTGCTTAGTTTGGTTAGTTTACTGGCTTCTAAATGTCAAATGTCTTTAGATACTGAAAGGCATGCATGAATTAATGCTTCAACCTAACTTATCACTGGTCACACTAGTGCCTTTTCACTTTTATATTTGGTTGCATAACAGTTTTTAAGGCTTGGACTGGCCTGTTATTTTGACATGGAAAAAAATGAGTTTTTGTGTTGTTTCATCCTGCAGCTCACAGATCTCACGCCTCATTTACACTGACTGCGAAACGGATTCCGTACGGAATCCGTAAGGACTGCCATTTACACCGGGAGCGGTGTGTGTGCTGTACGTATCCGGAAATCTGCATCCGCGAGACCACAAAACCAAAGGATTCATAAATTAGTAGTGATCATCCAGTAAAAGAGAGGTCTGAAAAAACTCACCAGTATATCCCAGAGCTCCAGCATTTCACTCATGCCTTCTTTCTTCCTTAAAAAGTATGTAAAATCAATGGACTTCCGATAAATCTCTCTTTTTCATACCCGGACCCGTCACTGCACTTGTAATCTTCAACTTCATGAAAACCACATGCCTCCGAAAAATAACTTTTGGAATTCGACTCGTAGGAGACGTAACACACCGCAGCTGGTGTAAATGCTTGCACTGACTAAAATTCTTTTAGAGCTTTCGTATGTTTAGCAGTCAGTGTAAATTAGGCGTCAGACGTCCACTGGCTGCTCTCGATTGTTCAAAAGCTGAATGCAGGAGGTAGTCCATGTTGTTCAGTATAGCATCAGTCCTGTTGTGACTCTGTTGCTTTACTGCTTTATTCTTGTGGAAATTATCCTAGTTGTAGTATCCATTAATAATATATATATATAAAAAATCCCCAACAAAACAAAAAAAGAAAAGAAAAATTGAGAGCAAATTTGAAGTGGTACTAACATTTACAACTTTTCTGGGGGAAAAAAAAACTAAAAAAAAATCTTTTTGTTGAAAGATCAAGAATGACTACTGTGTATGTGTGAGTGTATGTTACATAACCCGTGCATGATTGCTTGAGACTTGAGAGACTCAGAAGTAGCTGACCAAAAATATGATATACAATGTACATACAACAAAGCAGAGGCACATTGATCACATTATATCTTAAATGTATTTTTATATCATACCAGAAGTAGTCAACTAATCAGAGCAACCCGCATGTGGGCAAAGCCTGGAATAACAGCTCAGTTCATCCTTTAGCAGATGACGTCATTAGAGTGCTATCTCCCACCGTGGGACCACCCAGTCCTATGACTCAAACTCCCAGACAACTTCACTTTCATCTCATCTTCATCCTCTGGGGTGAATACTAAGAAGCCCATTGCTGCATCCCACTGCTATACAGGATTTTATTTTTGTGATATGTTTCAAGTACATTGTCTGTACTACCTGGTATCCTTTTTAAAAGAAAAGTAAAGAAAAAAAAGATGTGTATAGATTACTGCACATTAGGGCCGTAGCTTTATTTGGTAAAGTGCTGCTTATTGTCAGGTGTTTGTGAGATGAATGTGTCCTGAGGGATATAGTGTGAGCTGAAAAGGCCACAAGAAAGTGTCACATTTAATTATTCACTCCCTGGAGTCTCTCTGAAGTGTTTTTGACAAATCTGTGATTTTTGCATATGTGGTCTTAATAACAGTATTTTGGACAGTGTATACATGTATTCTTGTCCTACACACAGATGGGTCACTACTTCCATCAACCATCTGGTCTTGTTGTTTTTCTTTAAGACACAAGAACAGTAGCTGCTGTCTCCATGTCTGGAGTCATCTTCCATTGTTTCTGCTACAGCAACACCACAGACCACTAATCATTAACATGAATTGTCCAGGCTCTGGACAGTTCTCTTATCATTAATGTGGTTTACAGTTGTGTAATTGGAGTTTATTCTTTGGCTTTGAAAGGCTACACAAAGATCATCATTATTTAATTGCAGTAGGAATAATGGATTTGAGTCTTGGCTATATTTCCAAAAGGTGACCTTTATTTTATCTTTTAATTTACCAGGAAGCATTTCCCATGAGGCTATGGGAAAACTAGAGAAGTAAGCACTGATTTAATTTCCTGACATCATAAGTTGTAGTGATTCTAATCATGGCCCTGAATTACATTCATGCCCTCTTGATTTCTGCACTTTCTCATTTCCTGCTTTGGAAAGCTGCCCCAGTGACCAATTTTCCAATTCATGGGATGTAGGCAGATGTCATTGTCATTCTTGTTGACCTTTTTTTTTTTTTTAGCATTTCCACCTTCAGACAAATGTAATAACATGTTTTGAAGATAAACTGCTCATTGGCTCTCAACTAATTCTGTTTGCCTTTTGTCTTCAGGTACAACCCGCCCTCCTCGAGACGGTGAGGTCCCAGGGGTGGACTACAACTTCCTGTCTGTGGAGGACTTCCTAGAACTTGAGGAGAGTGGCACTCTACTGGAAATAGGAACATATGAAGGTGAGGAGGGCAATGACAATGATCTCAGTTGACATTGTGTGCAAGTCATGCTAGTGCAGGTGTCCTGATTCACCACAGCTACAGAGACACAATAGGCGCAGCATATCAGCCATCAACATTTATTTTTCCCTACATGCAGTGGGCCTGTAAGTCAGTGCACTTGGTTGATTTCGATTAGACTGTGCATGATGGGAGTGGATGTATCCAGGAGACAGCAGGTCACTCCACATCTGCCCCTCTCATTCTGATTAGGACAGTGTTATGCAGCACTAAGTCTGGTACTGACACAAACTGGTGTGTGTAAACATGAGCGCGTGCGTGAGTTGGCACATTGTGTGTTTATGAGTCGGGAAGGATTGTAACGGCGATGTGTGTTTGGTTGTGAGTTTCTGTGACTGTGAGCACAAGGCTTGGGCAGGAGAGAATGTTACAACATTAATCTGCTTGGCACCGCTTCCTCTGTGAGTTGGCACGTTTCTTCCTTTCACGCAGACAATGTCAAATACCTGTCCACGGGAGTCTGCAGTCGTCCAAACGGTGACATGGCTTTATTGAATCAGAACATCATTTGGATATATTCATATATCTCAACAATTTCTTTTACATCTTATTACATTTAAAACCCAATAAAGTTTTGCTTTACTGCGCTTACTGTTGTTTTAAGCCTCTTTAAAAGGCCTTAGTTTCCAGAAGAGGGCTAAAATGAACCTCTCCAGTCTGGTTTGTACAAATACATATAACATTTTAAGGCATATCTTATAAAGTATTTGCAAAAGAGTATCAAAATTCTGCTCAATATGATAATGTCTGACAAATTCTTGGCAAACTAAAGTCAAAAATACTTTTGTCAGTAAAATGGTGTTTTGAGATTGTCCATTGTTTCTGCTTTGTATGCTTTGAGAGTTCAGACAATGTAGCTCTGCGATCCATAACACAAACAGGGAGTGTTTTGCTCTCTCGCCAGATGCTTATTTCCTCGATTTGTAGTCACATTGTGCTTGAGCTTTATGTCTTTTCCTCTCAGCATAGGATTAGAAGGTTTCATAGATCCTCTGCCTGCTATCTCCCTTTGCCCTGCTCTGCCTGTTTTGTTTTTTTTTATCCCTGGCTTCCTCTTTCTGTCTCGCTTCCTCCATCTCGCTCCTTCTCTGTCTCTCTCAAGCATGCTAATGTCCTTCTTGTTGCCTAGGTAACTATTATGGGACCCCCAAGCCACCGAGGCAGCCCATCATTGGGACAGTGATTCTCGGTGTTCCAGACTCACAGCAGTCCACCCCCAAGCGCACCAAGTCCTACAATGACATGCAAAACGCCCGAGTAGTGCCTGCTGACGACGACGATGACGACCAGGCCTCGGAAATGAACAACAGTTTTACAGGTGAGCGCCTCACTGCTGCATGGTCCCTCTGCCTGCTCTGCAGCTCTTCTCATCTGCTCCAGAGTGCATTGTTTATTTAGAGAGTTGCAAGATTAGAAATGCTGCATGAGAGAAAGATACTGTGTGTTTATAATGCTTTTCAGTGGTTGTCTGACGGTTACATCATGTCTTTGTGATGTTGATATCTTTTCTGTCAGACTCCAAACACTGCCATCTGCCTGTGAGGAGGGGGGAAAGAGTGCTGCTAGTAAATGCAGCATTCTGTAGCAGACAAAAAGCATTAAAACCTTACATTACCTCAGAACTGTCGTCACATTCCTTCTTTAGTATTCCCATGCCGTGTATCTTAATGTAAATCAATATATTTGAACTCAACCTCTGTGCATTTTAGTCTACCATCTCCTTTGAGGTTTGGAAATGGTGTGTTTTTCTTCTGATGCTGGGAATCTATGCTTTCTCTGTGTCCCCCTGCCAAGCTGCCAGTGTTGAATTAGCATTTGATCAAGACTGAAAGACCCACGGAAGTGTTGGAAGCACAGTGGGCCAGAATTTGGGCATGGGGGTTGGGGTTAGGTTGCATTTAGGAGAAAGAAGCTTAAGGGTGGAGCAGTGAAGTGGGGTAAAGTGGGGGTTTTGAGAGTTTGGAAAGCACTGTTGTTGTGGAATGAATTAGCATAGTTCTGGAGCCTTTCAGTACACTAAGAATGGGCGGGAACCAAACCAAACATAGGGGGAGAGAGAAATGGCAGCTCAGTGTAGTTATAGATGCATGATTTGTGTTTAAGCATGCTTTCTTTTGTGCATGATACATAAACCTATTCTTTTCTCTCTTTTTGTTGTTGTGTCGTGCTTGTTGCCATATCCAGGATCCTTAGTGCGTAGTCTTTTCCCCTCTCCTTTGTTGTGCACAGGTAACCCTAACGACCCGGATGAGAGCCGTGGCGGCATCCTCCGGCCGTACACCACACGTGATCATGCTCCATCCATTGGCCTGAACAATGCAGCCATATCCACGTCAGACAGCGGGCAGCAGACGCTGGCTGAACCGCAAGTTTCTCCGGATGACCCACTGGGACCACTGCCTGAAAACTGGGAGATGGCCTACACTGAAAACGGAGAGTTGTACTTCATAGAGTATGTGCCTCAGTCAGTTTTCGTTAAGCTTTTACACACCATAAGGTTTTCTATATTTTACCTGCACTGTTGTCTGTCCAGAGGCTTGTCTCCCCCCCGTCATTGTGGTTTTAGGCCTTCCCTACCAACATGCCCAGCCCCCTGGGTGGCACTGCCTTCCTGTTAATCCCTGCCTGTCCCGATCTCTAAAGGAGATCACATCCTGATCACCTGACCACCTCCACTTCTCTGTCTTCCCAGCAGCACAGCAAAGGCATACCACACAGTTATGGCTGTGTATTTACAGAGCTTGTATGTCTATTTCTGCAATTACAGAAATATTCTTGTTTAACTTCAGTGGGAACTGTCAGCATACTTCTGTCTCTATTGCTTTGCATTTTCTTGTTTCTCTCTGCTGATGCCTGTTTTCCACTGTAAACTTGCTGACGGGTTTGTTTCTGTAATTCTTATTGACGCATTCATGCGCTCCTGCTGTGCTTTTATATGTTGCTTTGACAGGCTTTGTTGAATCACACTGGTGTTTTGTTTGTTTCCTCTCAGCCACAACACAAAGACCACATCATGGCTGGATCCTCGGTGTAGAGACAAAAGCTCCAGACCTCTGGAGGAGTGTGATGACGATGGTAAGCTGCCAGAGATGATTTACACGTTAGAACATTAACACTTGTATGAAGTGCTTGAGGACTATTCAGGTGGTGTCGGAAGTCTATTATATAAGACACTCTTTGTCCCCAATGGTCAGGTCACATTCTGTGGGTCTCTAAAATTTGTAGTACATTAATTTAATTGCAAACTTTAAGATTTTTGAGAGATATGGGCTGTGACACAAGAAAATCAACCTCTTTTTCTATATAAATGTAATATTTTTATAAATCTAAATCTAAAATACTGCCCAGTTGAGTCAGAACAGTTGACTGATAGAGAAATGCACATGACAGGTTAGTTCATGTTTTGCACAAGCTGTAAAATTGCACCCTCAAGTGGCCACCTTAAAAGTGGCACAAAAATAAGTACAAGAGCAGTAAATTTCCTGTAGAGTTTTTTAAATGTTGGTTGTTGTTATGCTTTCTGAAACTAAGGGGCTTTGTCTTTCTTTTTGTTTTTCTCTGGGCTATTCTTTCCATTTTTTTTATTTGTTCCTCCTATTTCCTTCCTACAACTCTTTTTTTCTACACATCTCTGTTCTCTTCATTTGGTTTTCTTTGTTTCATCCTGCTTTCCTCTTGGAGAAGAAGGGATACATACGGAGGACCTGGAGAGTGATCTAGGTAGGATCATTTGCATTTGACACAAAACATGCCACGGTTCCACATACACTTCACAGAGAGCAGTGTAATCCTACAATACATATGGTAATATAATGCCTGTTGTCAACTTCAGGCTGCAGTTTAGTCAAGGGTTTGCCACCGTTACAACTGCTTTGATGTTTACATATTCAGCTGGACATGAATTAGGGTCAGATTATAAAGAGGAATGCAGTTTAGTACATGACCTCTGGTGGCAGTATTGTACAGTGAAACCATGTATCTGGCAGTGTTAAAGCCTTTTCAGAGTAAGGATACTTCTATTTATTTTACAACTGAATTGTGCAGCTAAGCTATAATTTGACAGATGAGATAATATTTTTATTCTAAGAGTGACAGGAATGCTGTAGCACAATGTGAACATGTTATGCTGTGGTTTTTGTGAGGGCACTGGTTTTATGTATTCTTGGAGACACTAAACAGAATCCGAGTCTCAGCTGGCGATCCCATCCCATTTTGTAGCTTGAAAAAACAAGCCTGTAATGGAACGAGATGTCCGTCTCAAACAAGGCATTGAGTGTCTGGCTGAACCCTTTATTATTGCTGGCTGCTCACATGCCAGCAGTCTGTGATTATTGATTGTGAAATCCTGTCTCTAATAAAAGTTGTTTACTGGACTTGGGAAAACCCACAGTAACAGGATAATGTCTTTGTCTGAAATCAAATAGAGTGGAGAGGAAAACCAAGATGGAAAGATCTTAATGGTATGAGCTTAATAGGCCTCATCTGTCAGGTTAGGGGTGTGAACATGAGTGAGTCAATGTAGAGCTGTAATATAAGTTATATTTGATCTAAAATTATGACAGTGTGCGGGTATTCTATCATTTAACATGTCCTGTTTGTGTTTCTGATTAAACTGTCAATACTTTATGACTTCTTCTGAGTATTGTTGCCGTAGACGTTTCATGCAAACATCTGCATTAAACTGATGCTAAAGGATGAAAACTGTTTGACATTGTTGTTTCTGTTTTTCAGAGCTGCCTCCAGGATGGGAGAGGATAGATGACCCAGTGTATGGAGTATATTATGTAGAGTAAGTTCATTACATCATTCATCCAACCATTCGCTCACAAATACAAACACTCCTCCTTCTAATTAGACATTATACAAGTCTCTTACGTTTCTTCGTACCCTGCACTTCCAAGTAATTTCAGCTCGCAGTCTCCAAGTAGAGTCCTCACAAAACTCTCAACGTCTTGTGTGATTCTGTCTGTGTCTCTCAGTCACATCAATAGGAAGACCCAGTATGAGAACCCTGTGGTGGAGGCGCGGCGCCGCAAAATCCTGGAGCAACAGCAGCAGCCGCAGCCTCCAGAAGGTGAGCGGTATATTCGAGGTTCGTTTCCTGCCCTGGCACGGCACCATTTCTTTCTTTCTTTGTGTCTGTGAGTGTCTCGTCTTTACTGTGAGTTTGTCTTTGCCATGGGTTTGGGCCAGGTTGCTTTTCTCTGTCTCTGTGACTAGACCCCACCATACTTGAAGAGAAAACATCCACCTCCAACAAATACAAGTTTTGTTTCTGTATTTGAGCTGGTCCAAATCCTGGTGTTGTTGTCTTTAGTGTGTATGTTTTTATTTATGTGATTATATCCATTCTCATTTTTATTTAAAGCTAAATGATGCGTTACATACAAAGTCATTTTAAATTAAGTTTAAAGACCATCCAACAGAATTAGGAAACTGCTCAGACAATTGTATATGTATAGTTTGCGCTTTAAGCTCTGTGTGCGAGTGTGTTTTGTTGCTAAATATTTACATGTTGCCAGACTCCACTGAAAAGAGTGGGTTTGAACTAATAATTATACATGGTTTTATCTGGGCAGAATGGATAGAGGAACACTCTTCAGCTGCAGCTCCACTGGCAAACTATGCTCCAAACCACCTGGAGACCTACAGGGACCCACAAGTCCTGCCAAGTCTACCTCCGGGCCCCGTAGGAGCCAAACGTAATGCTCACTGTACTTTATATACATACTTGTGTGTTTTTTGAGTTTCTGAGTGCAGCTATTTAATTTATACAGATTTTTTTTATTTTTTTATTTCCACATAGCACCTGTGGTTTTGTTCTCAAGTGTATTTAGACAATCCATCCTTATATTGATAATGGAAGTAAAGTTTACAGACAAATTCTCACAAACACACTCTGAGTCGGATCCTAATATTAAAAAACCAATAACCACTACCTACAATATCTATACAGTTAATTTTATGGTGGAATATGTGGACAAACATAAAGCTAGGGCTGTTATCTGCTGCTCTGCAGGAGGGAAGCCTTTCTTCACAAGAAACCCAGCCGAGCTGAAAGGAACCTTCATCAACACTAAGCTAAAGAAGAGCCGCCGCGGCTTTGGCTTCACTGTGGTCGGTGGAGACGAACCAGATGAGTTCCTCCAGATCAAAAGCCTGGTGCTGGACGGCCCTGCAGCTGTGGATGGAAAGATGGAGACAGGTGTAGTACATCGCCACCAACCACAGGGGGCACTATTCTGTAGCTATTCCTCCACAACATCAAGTTTCAGTCCATGGCTATTTTTTAAAACAGTATATGTTTTTGTTGGAGAGTTTACAAAATATCTCTTTTTGACAACTGTACACCCTCTAACAAGTCCACCAGACCACTAAGTGATAATAAACCAATTCACCAGTACAAGAGAACAACATTCTTTTATGTTATTAATTTGCATGGACATTTTGGGTTTTTGATTAATAGTTTTTAGCAGTGTTCTTACAACACAAAATTGTGAAAATTATAAACTTGTAATTTGTCCTAAAACCCAGTACTGCGATGAGCATGAGCAAATTGAACTGAATGTCACAGCTTGTCTACCTATCTTACATTAAAACACAGTTTCTGAAAGTCTTTACCAGATCCGTGATAGAATTACAAAGAAAAATAAACTTTTTTATGAGCTACACCTTTCTATGTGGCCTAGGTATTAGTATAGCTTATCCAAGTATTTGCTGAAACTTGAGTTTTATAAAACACACCCACTCATTTACTTGATCTCACCAAACACTGGATTCCTCATAAAAGTGAAAATGAGACCAAAAAATAAGATATTTGAGATTTGGTGACCCATTAGAATGTAATCTGAAATGACCTCAACTCTCTACCTAGACAGAAAATTATATAATAAGTAACTGAAGATATTTCAAGTACACTTGTGTAAGTAAGGAATAGTTCCAGAGTGCTTTAATCTTGGTAGAGGTCTTCCTGGCTGACGCTCTTGTCTCTGGTGCAGGTGACGTGATAGTAAGTGTGAACGACACTATCGTGCTCGGCTACACGCACGCTCAGGTGGTAAAGATCTTCCAGTCCATCCCTATTGGTTCCATGGTGGACCTGGCCTTATGCCGTGGCTACCCACTGCCCTTTGACCCTGACGACCCCAACACCAGCCTGGTGACCTCGGTGGCCATCTTGGACAAGGAGCCTATCATTGTGAATGGACAGGAGACGTTTGACACGTCCAACCAGGTGGGGCCCGTCAATGGCATGAGGGAGCCACGGCCGCACAGCCCTTCAGCAGATGTAGCCTCTAACGGATCCCATGGCTACTCCAGTGACGTAGTTACCCTAGCCTCGTCCATAGCCACCCAGCCCGAACTCATCACCATCCACATGGAGAAAGGAGACAAAGGCTTTGGCTTTACCATTGCTGACAGCCTGACAGGCGGCGGGCAGAGGGTCAAGCAGATAGTGGACTATCCGCGTTGTCGGGGCCTGAAAGAAGGGGACATTCTGATGGAGGTCAACAAGAGAAACGTCCAGAATATGAGTCACAACCAGGTGGTGGACCTGCTGAGCAAATGTCCCAGAGGAAGTGAAGTCACTATGCTGGTGCAAAGAGGTATGTGTTAAATCTCAATGTCTGGTATTTGACAGAGCATAAATGAATGTCTAAACAGAAGTTTTTAGTTGTTGTGTGTATGTACATAACAACACAAAGGAATGTGGCGCTCAGTAGACATCTGCTGAACAGAGACAGCTTGAATATCTGGCACAGAAATAGCAACATAATAACAAAGCCAGGGAATTAGGACGGGAGAGTGGGTGGCACATCGCAGTGGATGATGTAAAAAGTGGACGGCTCGGACTGAATGGTGGAAGAAAAGATAATAAGGGCAAGGCAATAGAGCAACTATACATTTGAAATACTCAGATTAGACTCGCAATTAGATTGACTGCGGTGCAAAGAAAGTGTTAGACTCTTTCAGCAATTAATTAAAAATATCTTTGCTGAGATGATAATTGGCTGAATTTGAGGAAGACACTCTTGAAAATGCCTTTTGTCAGAGAATACTCCTTATCCACAATGGCTTTCTTTAAATGTCATAGTTTGGGAGTATTGTGGTTTGGAGAGATCACATTTAGGTCGATTTATTGTTGTAAAATTACTGTCAGTCCCAAATAGCCCTGATTACATACACACACATACATACACATTTGCATACTGCATGCTGCTTAAATAAGGTGGTGTTATGTGTTAAATGTCATAGCTAGGATGGCATTTTGTGTAAAAGAAACACCCAAGAAATGAGACAGAAGAAGTTAGGTATTGAACCACAGCATAGATGATTTTCTGTCATATGTTTTAGGAGTCGACATTATACACAGATGAGAAATGTATAGAATGAGGAGATGTAAAGAGCTAAAAAAGTTAACAATACTTAAAAAAAACAATAGTGTGCTCTCTGTATGTTTAATCTTTTTTGTTTTACTATTGCTGGTGTGGCATTTTATTGATATTGTAAGAATTCTACTTGTCCCCGACTGTATTTAAATTCTCCAATGATTATACAGGATCCAATTTGAAATACAAATATCATAAAAACATAATATGCCCTATGTTTTTCCAAGAAAGAGAAACAACAAAATCTATTTTCAGTATTTGGGCTGCAGTAAGTTGAAGACATTATCCACATCTTTCAAGCAAAAAATGACTCTAACCATAGCCTGCTTACAACTAAAACAAATCACCTGAGGCTTAAATAACATTATGGGGCACTTTATAGACTAAACAATCTTTTAATGGGGATGTAATAGACAAATTAATTGCTCATAAAAATAATTGCTTGCAGCTGTACTCTATAGCGATTTAGAGCTGAAATGTATGCCGGGCTTCTTAGAGAGAATGATGCAATGACCTTTCAAGTGATCGCTAGCAGCCAAGGTATAATCATTCACAAACAACAATTACTGGAGCTAAGAGAAGCAGAGTGCGTCAGATATGAGCAGACGAGTAGAAATACGAGGGCCAGGGATCATGTTAGGAGAAAGTGAAGAAGGAGGATTAGAGAAGAGAGAGAGTGTGAGATTTGCTGAGCGGTGCTGGAAGTTCAGCGACAGGATTGTGTGCATGGAGATTGGTTTTGAGGAGTGCAGGTCCTAGGATGACAGACATGCTGGACTTCAGCTGAAGAAGAGGCTTTAATCTGTTAACCTGTGACTCATCAATCTGCACTGCGAGTCAGCGCAGAGCACTTTATCACAGGCCACAACGCCCAAAGCCACATCAACTCAAATCTGCACAGAAAGAGCTTTGTCTTATATTTTTAAATCACTAGTGATGTTGTTGTCTATGCAGCACGGAACAGCAGTACAAAAATAACAAGTCAACCAAGTCCTACTGGAAAAGGTGTGCATTCATTATAAATCAATTTAAAAAACATAATAAACATAAAAATGAATGCCGCTTGCAAAAGCTGTTCAAATTAGACTGAGGCATGTTGGTTTCAGACCCCTTTTTAATTTTCAGCAAACCCTTTAGTTTGTTGGATGCTCTAGATAGGGACATAAACCCAGTGCTCTGAGGTCTACATTCTGTAGACAACTAATGATACAGCACTAACTTGTTTTGAATCATAAAACATATGTGACGTTAATGGCCTTGCTAGCACTTGACTTTGCATTGCCCTTTTCTCTTTTGAGTGACACATTTCCATTCTAATATGCACTTAATGTTTATGCTTTTGAAGCACTATATGTAGTTGCATACACAAAAACAAAAAAGCACTAAAAATATTATAGCACAATATCTCTCCCTTAATTAGTTAATCTAAGGAATTTAAATCTTATCCTTTGTCCCTCCTTAGATAACATCTGGTTTGTTCACATGCAGAATTCCCTTCCTGAAAAGGAGGCCAACTATGACTCCTCCATCTTGTCTTCCTATCGTTGTTGCCATGACAATCGTGCACAGCGCTGCTGTCCCTTGAGACCGAGAGGAAGACGAGAGAAAATGAGAATTCAGGAAAGAGAATTATATTGTAGAGTGAATGAAGGTAGGAGAGTAAAACATGACAATAGATGAAGAAGAGTCAGGCGTTATAATTTAGAGTCTGGCAACAAAAACAGCTTGGGGATCTTTTGAGCAGAGCAAGAACAAACGTTTACTAGTTTAGCTCAACAAGATAAAAGATAGAAACCATTGAGGAGGAGCTATTCAGTGTCCGTGTGTGGGCTCTGTGCAGGCAGACCAAGGCCACTACTGCATCATATTGAAACACTGAGCCTTTCACAGTGCTGCAGATTCAGGCTGAAAACCTTCTGCTTCTGCTCTGCTACACTCCAACTCCCACTTTCCTTAACTAGTAGCTGATCATCAATGACACCTGCTGTTTGTGCACAACACCCACCCACACATTTCGTTCAGCACATTAACAGCACAGACACGTTTCAGAGTAAGATATAGGTGATTGCAGATCCTTCCTTACTTGGCCACACTTTTAATTATTGAGAACATAAAGGAGGCTCAAGGTTGTCAACACATTCTATGCTGTTTTATAGATTGTCTTTCTACATTTCTGCCTTCAGCGCTAATCAATAATATCCTCATTAGCATATTTCTTTGTAGATCTGCTACGGCCATATTCCACTGTCAACAGATGAGTTCAGGAATCACAGGCTTCTTCACAGCAAGAGACAGTTTTGTTCAGAGTGCTGGCTTTCACTTCTGATTTGTTTACTTCCTCTTTCATTTGAATGATAATAAAGGCAGTCTTTTTGGTAGCAGGCTTTAAGCTCATGTAGCATTCTCGCTGATCAAGGCTTTGTAAATGGAGCGACACTCTGTTCTAAGGATATAGAGCTGAGATTTAGTGTCATTTGGCTGCTTCAGCAAAATGAAAATAGCAGGATTATGGCATAGATGCAAAATGTAAATGCTGTTTTTGGTTATGTGCACATACAGGTGTGCATTGTGTTCATTCATGGAGTAGAAGGAGCACTTACCTACCTGCCTGTGGTCATATTACAAATGTATAGCATGCATTTTTAGCTGGAGTGTTGCATGCGTGTGCAGGAACATGTGGTTCCCATATTTCTTTCACCACGCTTCAGTTGCTCATAAATGTTACATTTAGCCAGATCTGATTAAGTTGAAATTACATGTATACATCAGCACCACTGCCAGTATGTTAAATAGATTTATTTTAAAGGGAGAATCATGCATAAATTTTGTTCACACAGTAATACATGGAGATGAGCTGTTCAAGCTGACACAGGCTGGATTGCGAAAATATTTTGGGGTCATATTAATTTTACTTGTTATAAATATTTATGGCCCTGAAATTGTGCATTAAAATGATTAACCATATGGCCACAGTTAAATTCGATTAATATCGAAGCTTGATGCTAATTATGACTGTGTTGCCAGTCAGAAGATTTGTCAGAGGTTGTTTCAAAGAGAAATGTAGCCGTTGAGTTTCACAGTGTAATTTGGGGTTTCAGGGTCACAACACCTGCTGTTGTAAAGAGAGACACATATTATTGACATCTGACCTTCTGCTGCATGTCCTTCTAGGGTCATCCATTCACAATGATAAAAAACACATCCATTAACAAAGCTGCAGCTGAGATCTCACTTATTCCAGGAACGGGAAGCCTATAATCTGAGAGAAAGGAGGAAGGAAGGAGAAGGGAAGGAAAACAAGGGATGGATGAATTATGAATTGTGTAGAGAGAGGGGCTTTGCAGCAACAGAGAGTTTTAACATTTAATGATTTTTTGCCAATGCAGCAGAAAAAGCCTAAGACAGATGCTCGAATGTCACTGCATGTGTTAATGTTACTGAAATGTTCCATTAATATCTCCATAGGTTCTCTGTCTGTACAGTCACAGAAATCTTTTTAAACAAATGGCAGAAAAAGCACAAATAGAATAAATATAGGCTTGTTTTGCCTTGTATTCAACTTCTACTCTTTGTCCCAATCCTGTCTTGTGTCATTCATTTATTCATTTTGTCTATTTTTATCACATTTTTCACTCTCAGTAAGTGGCATCTTCACAAGAAATAAATAATTCACATCTTTGAGGAGAGGAAATTATTAGGTTGCTGTTAATATGTCGAAATGTAGAGGACCCTAGAAGATGAAGGGTTTGAGCATTATGATGGATGTGATTCTGCTAATTGGCAAGGTCTATTATTCCTTATGTTTCTGTGCTTGTGTGGATCCTCGAGGATTAATATTTCATTAGCACAAATGAGACTGATCTAGTTGGTGACTTGGTGTTAACAGCTCGGTATATATTGTAGATATTTATACATGATGTAGGGAGAGATGGAGACAGATAGAGCGAGAGTGTAGAAGAAGGAGGGAAGGAGGGGGAGGGAACAAGAAAGAAGCACAGAGAGAGAAACCATCAGCTTCTCAATGTAAGCCCTGAGTGAAGCAGCAGAGGTGAAGGAAGAGCACTAGAATAATAAAGCCCGGGTCTTCTTTTAATATGACGTGGAAACTGCTGAGCCCTTTGGCGATAGTTGAAATTCTGCTGGAGCACTGAGAAGCCGATTTCGAAGGAGAACCTGTAGCTGGGGCCAGCAGACTGGGGCTGCTGCAGCATCACTGAGCCTGTCTAATGCAGATAGATCAGTAGCTCGGGTGAGAGCTCTATACAGCCAGCACAGGGGGAGGAGATCACTCACAGATTAGCGAGCTGCCTAGCGCACCGTGTTGTTCAGGGAGAGGAGTACAACGCAGAAGGACAAGAAAGAGGAGAGAAGAGCAGGAGTTGTTACCCAGTGCTCTGCAGCAGCGAGGAGGCTGTGTTCGTTTGGTCTCGTGGGGGAAGTTTTTGATCTGGGGGGACAGGGCAAGAGCAACGCCGGTCATTAATGCTCTCTCTGTCTCTCTGCCGATGCTTTGCAGGAGTGGTGCCTGCCAAGAGGAGTCCAAAGCTGGTGGTGAGTACCAAAATCTCTTTTCCTCTTTGTGTCAGTGCATGCTCTCTCCACTCTACTTAGCAAAGGAGTGCTATTTAAAGAACAAAGGATAAACAGATATGATAGTCAGCTCCTGCTCTTGTGATCTGCATCTACAACTCCAGAAAGCATCCACTTCTGTTCTGACTGTGCTGTCACCATCACTCCTCATTGCCTTTTATGTCTGACACTTTGTTTCTCCCTACATATGTGCCTTCTTTTTTACATTATTTGCTCGTTTTCCTGTGTTTTAATTCAGACCTGTGACAGATTAAGCATAGGTGAAAGAGGTACAAGTGACCAGTGGTTGAGGAGGGCAGTGGGCCACAGAGAAAGGGAAGACAAGTCCCACAACAGTGTTTCATTATGACAATATAAATAGATGATACAACAAGCATGAAAGAACAGGTGAGGGTTGTAGGTGAGGTGTGTGTGTGTGTGTGTGTGTGTGTATGGGGCAAACTGAGCTAAAGGCAAAGAGGAGAGAACTTGAAAAGGTAATTGCAACAGACTTGTCCTCTTATTGTTGTGACATCAAGTACAAGAAGCACAAAGAGGACAGGGCAGTTTTCAAAGTGTTTAAAAGGCACGCAACTCTTCATTTTTACAACTCATCTCGAACTGATCCCAAAATCAATAGGGACTCAGAAAAGATGCCAGTGTAGCTTTAAATTGCTGTCACCCAAGTTCACCTCTGGAAAGGCAGGCTGCTAAAGCAAGACAACATTTTCTCTGGACAGGCTCATCCAAGGCTCATTAGTGAAGGGTTCAGTTTCCAGCAACACAAGAGAAGAAAGAAGAAAGCCCTCATCCCACATCTCTTGATCAACATTAAAAGCCTTGCCTCAGCCTGCTGGATACTGGGATTAGTTTGAAATGGTATCACTGAAAGCTGTGGGTGTTACCTATTCAGGTCACATGGCGTAGAGGTTGAAAAAAGGGCTAGGCTGCTCTAAAGGGGTTGATTGAGGAAGGGGAACCAGTAACCCGAGCTGACTGTCACTATGGATTAGTCTTTTCCATGAGAAAATGACGCTTTTTTCCCTCTGTGTTGTGTCAGTGAAATGTCACGCTGCATGCAACACAGCACAGACAAACCGTTTAGCCTCCAGTTCAGTGTAAATAGATGCTCACAGTGAACTCCCATATGCAAGAGAGACTATACTGTCTCAGGCCATTAGCCAAACTGCCACTGTTCAAATGAGAAGTCAATTTTATATGGCTGTTGTGCTCATTAGGCAGTATTACAGGATTATTTGACCCTTTGTCTCATACAGTGATGTGTGGGAGACTTGTCTACCATTACAAGGGCTGTTTTATTATTCATACGAGATAAAAAATGATTCAGTTGTCAGTAATTGCATTGTCTCAGCAAGACTCATTTCTCATAAAGCTGTACAGTGATTGTAATGTGCAATCACACACAGCATGCAAATAACAACATGAAAATGACTCCAGTGCATTTTCTAGTTTCAGAAAGTCATTGTGTAATATGACAGCCACCACAGTTAATGTTAGAGTTATTTGTCAGACTCTTAATAAGACAATTATTTATATTTACATTAATATATTTTTAGTTAAGGATTTTACAGATTAAAATATCAATTACCATTAGCCTTCATTCTGTTTTAAATGCTATTTGCAGAATCAAGGCACTAATAAAAGGCCACATCCTTGTTCATTACATTGCCTTACATTTCAGTCCCATCTTTGTTTGCAACCATGGAAACCGAGTCATTTCTCTCACACTTCAGCAGATGTTTTTTTTTTATTGAGGGTTGTTGCTATTGCAAAGTCAAAAGATGACCTTGGGTGTTTTTTTTCCTTTTCTTTATCCTCTGTCAACACTTTTTCTCTCCTCAGCACTGACTCACTTATCACGTGTACTCCTGTATCCACCCATCACTCACGCCTCTCTTTTGGTTCTTTCTGTCCAGCACCAGTTAGAAAGAAAAGACAGCCAGAACAGCTCCCAGCACAGTGTTTGCAGCCATCGCAGCACCCACACCGATTCTCCCAGCCACCCACCCTCTGCCATGCCCAGCGAGGCCGTGGCTCCAACTCCTGCCGCACCCACTCAGCCGCTGCCAGGCCTGCCGCCCCAGGACCCTGCAGATGGCACCCTCACCCTCCAGAAGAAGCCAGACCCCTTTAAGATCTGGGCACAGTCCAGGAGCATGTATGAGAGTCGACGTGAGTACCGCATGGACGCCTTACAGAAAAGATCACAATCAAGATAGATTTCATATCTGTGTAGTAACATGTATGAAAAAACCCTTCTTAACTACACTTATATATCAGCTCTAGCGTTGTTCTCCTAGACTGGCCTGTGAGGACCGGCTGACGTTGCTTCCGGGGCATTAGCAAATTCATTTTATCAGTTGTGACTTTTTCTAAACAAAAACCAAAGAACATAGTATTTAGGGCGATGACTTCAGGGCCTGTGCGTGTTTACTAAACAATGGTGCACTGTCTGAGTCACATCGGATGTGGTGACAAAAGCTGCCTGCAAGAGGAAGCTGTCCTTGAATCAGAAGTGTACTTATGATAGATGGAAGTATTGTACACACAGTAAACACATAATTGGTGGCAAATTATTTATACTGCAAAGAAAATGCATGGACATGACGTCTTTTCTGCACATTATTAAGTGGAAAGACTAGGCTGGGTCATATTTAAACCTCTCTGTCCACATTCACATTATCTGTGTCCAACAGTTTGTCACACAGTGGCAGTGGCAGTTTCCAAAAAACTAGAGCAGCCTCCTCAATATTATTTCTAGCCGTGGTCCACTTTTGCATTATTCACTGACAACCTAGCGCGTGTTTTTATGTTTTGAACTGAAAAATCTTTGAGGAAGATGATGTTCATATTGAGAATACATTGAATCATACTGAGAATATGTCACTGGATTGTGTTTGGTGAGAGCAGTAGTTCTAGCAGTAGTTCTAGTCTCGTCACTCTTGACAAGATGCACTGAATGCTCTGTGTGTTACAGCGTTGGTTAATAATTATGGCTGCTTGTAAAATCTAGGACTGCTGCTGATTAAATATTAACTAGGCCCAGAGAGAGCCTCTTTAAGCAGTGGCTGATTGGTATATGTGTTTGATAACCCCTGAAGGATCAGCAGACCCCTTTTTGAGTCAGCGGGGAGGTGTGAAGATGAGATCAAACAAGAAATGGAGCCAGAAACAAAGAACCCTGGCTCAAATCTGTGTAGTTACATAAAATATTGCGTTTTTTGAGAAGGTTAAGCAACACAGTTCATAGTGAGTGTAGCCAATAAGCATTTTCCAATAGTCATAGGTCAATATATGTGAAACAGAGGCTTTTTTGTTTATGTTGAGCTTTGATCATGGCAAAAGCATAGGTCTGGGAATGGGTAATTATATAGCCGCACTGGTCCAATTTACACTGGAGATGGAAATGGAGAGCTGTGTCTAATAAGTTCACCAAAGGCCTTTGCGTGGCAGCCGCCAGGACAGCAGGCGGTACAAGGAGAAGTAGCCTGCACCTCCTGCACGGGCTGGCCCTGTGGGTTGAACAGACTGACAACAAATTGCGTGTGTCCTACTCGGCAGTCTGCTCCAATGTGTGGGTTGAAGGAGAACGGTGGAGTAACAGAGAAAAAGAAAGATATTCAGATACACTCCCATACGTAGTGGATGATAATGAGGGCAGAAGATGATTAAGTCTTCATCTCTAGGATGTGATGCAGTCACAGCTTGAGTCTAGTTAGTGTGAAGAAGCTAGTCAACCTGTGTTTGAGTTGCAAATAGAGGAATCTGGTCAAAGTGTATTGGCTCAAAACGTGTAACTGTAAATGGTGATTAGTGCAAAAATCAAAATGAAGACCTAATTTAGTCTGAATTAAGCTTGGTGGTGTGTTTGATGATGAATCTCCATGGAATTCTTCTGACTGCCCCCTTGTGTTTTACAGTGCCAGATTGCCAGGAGCAGGACATTTTTCTCTGGCGCAAAGACACAGGCTTTGGTTTCCGTATTTTAGGAGGGAATGAGCCTGGGGAGCCGGTGAGTAACTATAAAATCATCATTTGTTTATTGTTAACTAAAAAGTTCAAGGGATGCTGATCTAAACTACTAAAAGGTGATTTAATGTGAGGAAAAAGAGGATAAAAGGTATTTCCCACAACCCCCCAGCCCCCAGTCGTTTTAAAAAGAGGGAGAAAGTAGAAGATTGAGCCGCTCATACTGAGAGAGAATAAAATGGCTGTGGGCTTTAGGCCTCCCTCATATCAGTTAGCGTTTGTCAGTTGTGCCAAGAAAGCTGCATGCTAGTTATGCGCCTGTTTCTGTAAGAGGTGTGTACACTCCCACACATTATGCCTAAAGCGCATTAGCTTTTGAAGCCCCAACAAGCTGCACAGGCCTTCTCAGTTCCTCAAAGAGGCAGCCACAAATACCTTGATGTAATGATTCAAAACACCCCCATGGTTAACAAATCAATTAGAATTAGATAAATCACACCGAATCCTTTTTGTATTCACAAGTGTAGATAGGATTATACAGATAGAGATGAAGCATTTATCTTTACTTATTTAAATATGGTAAGTTTATTGTTTGTATTTCTCATACAGATCTACATAGGACACATTGTGAAGTATGGAGCTGCAGATGAAGATGGACGCCTGCGATCAGGTGATGAGCTCATCTGTGTTGATGGCACAGCGGTTGTGGGCAAGTCTCACCAGCTTGTGGTGCAGCTGATGCAGCAGGCCGCCAAACAGGGCCATGTCAACCTCACTGTGAGGCGCAAGACACCTGGATATGGAGGTGAGCAGAGCTGTATGCAACTTTTAATGCCTCAAAATGTCCGAAAAGTATAACACACTTACTGTGTGCACAGAAACAACAAAAAATGAGTACATTTTGAAAGATTAATTATTCTGCTCTTCCTTTCTAGTGTCAAAAGGTGAAGGTGACGTCCCCCCATCACCTGCCTCTTCCCACCACAGCAGCACCCAAGCACCCAGCCTCACAGAGGGCAAGCGGACACCCCAGGGCAGCCAGAACTCACTCAACACTGTGAGCTCTGGCAGCGGCTCTACCAGTGGCATAGGCAGCGGTGGAGGAGGTGGCAGTGGGAGTGCCGTGGTGCCTGCCAGCCTGCAGCCATATGATGTGGAGATCCAGCGTGGAGAGAACGAAGGTTTTGGTTTTGTCATTGTGTCCTCCGTCTCCAGACCTGATGCCAGCACCACCTTTGGTAAGTTGCACAAATTCAGCCACAAATTCACAAGAAAGAATTTGTTTACTCACTGCTGGGTCTGTTTGACTTCATGGCCTCAGGGAGATTTAATGTTACACTGTCTGGCTGTGTAACATTAAATCAGCATTATTATTACATGCTACAGAGAAAAAAAATTACATTGCTCTGGTAATAATTTACACTCCAACTGTGATCTGCATGCACAAATAACTACAAATAATCCTTCTTTCCTAAAGTAATCTTTTTCGAAGTTTGCAACAAAAGACAAGAAAATTTTAAATAAATTTTGTAATTAATATTTTAACCTTTCGAAATGGTATCAGTGTCCTGGAGTGACCAAATACATCCACAGAGAATTTATCATGACTAATGCGTTTTGTGGCAGAATTACAATATTTGTGCAGTCCCCCCCTGCTTTTACTCAGCTTAATGAGTAGCAAGTCACTGGGATTTGACAGGGCTATGTTAATGTCACTGTCCGAGGTCACTCAAAGCTACTATCATGAGCTGAAGGATTAGGAAATCTCTTTCTGACCCTGGAGTATTCCCCAGAGATCACACTGCCTGAAGCTATCACAAACTCCATCATCTCAGATTCACATCTCGCAGCTGCAGTTCAGCTTGTAATTGAAGTCAACTTAACACACTCCACAACTGTCTATTCTGTTTAGGAATTGTGGCAAAGCAGTCGAGTTTCACTTATTAGACTTTGGCAACCATTCATAAGCAATTGCAGATGTCCTTCTCAAGCAGTTTGTGAATTAACCTTCAATGTGATGAATTTTCAACAGCAATGCCATGTGAAGGGCTCTAGTATTGTTAGACATTATGATGATGTCCAGTGGTGTGTCACAGGCGAAACATAATAATGAATGTGTAACATTGGTCACACATTGATCTCTTGGGCTAATGCCAATGCATACATTATTACATTATTTATAGTGACAGTGCTTGTCAACAAGCATGTGTTAATGTCGTATACTCTGTCGAGGTTGAGTCATTGGCTTCTGCTGCTGCTCAGTCCATTTGGGAGGAAAAGATGAATGGACTTTCATGTGCTGGATTGGGATAGTGCCACAGCATAGAACTCAGCCTCGTAATGGATAAAACCATTTGGGACATGAACTGAATTCTGACAAAGAAATGTGTATTTCTAAAAACACACACACATCTCTGAGGATACCTCCTGGAGATGTTTAACAGTGTGGAGAAGAATAAAGCTCTTTCAGCAGATCCAACCTCTCATACGTCTTAGATACAAAAACATTTTGCTGCAATCTGCCAGAGCCCATCCCCCTCGCGTCCCCTTCTCCTGTGACCTGGGGCTGGTGTTGTGCTTAGCAGATTGGGTATTAAATCCTGATTGCTTGACACACCCTGTAATGTCCAATATCTCATTATTAGGACAGAGTGACAGTAAAAGTGCATTTTTCAACGCTGACACAGGGAAAGCAGCTGTGAAGGAGGATGGTGTAATAAATATAAATGTAGCAGAATTACAGAAGTAGTGGACATGTTGGTAGGAACGGAGCAAGACAGACTTAGACAGGAGAGAAATTAAGATCCCCAGGGTGTGTTCAGTGCTTCTGTGTAAACAAGATGAGCAGTATCGAACACCGTCATTCAGACACAGCTTCTATTTCTTGCAGCAATTACACTTACCACAACAAGTGTGATATATCGGCCATAGGCTGCAAATCTCACTACAAGTGGCCCTCTTAAGGTTTCCTTAGCATTTTGAATATGTCAAGCTCACACAGCTCAATTACCATTGAACTGAAGCAGTGCGCGTGTTGTCACTGAGGGGAGCAGCCATGACGCTGAGAACACTGTATTGATAGACTGTCAAGAGTCAGCCGCTGTGGGCGCTGACCACTGCCATATGATTCACAGTCATTGATTAACATGTCAGTGGGTGGGGGCAGGGGACAGCTTGTGTGCTGTCCCACTGGGACCATGGATTTTATTTTTGACATCATATCAATTTCCTCTTCTTTATATGGCATGTAGTGTTTTGCATGTGTACTGATTGCAATGCCTTGTACATGGAAATTATGGGATTTCTATAGATGAATTGGGAAATCTTGATTATAAATAATTCATTTCTTTTTTTCTCTTCTACTCTTTTTACATCTTCATCAATTACAAATCACCTTTACCCAATCCCACACTCATTTTCATGACAACCACATATATTTACATAAAAGCTGGAAATGCATGTGTGGCCATGCCTCACAAAATAGGACGGATCATCGAGGGGAGCCCTGCAGACCGCTGTGGAAAGCTGAAAGTTGGTGACCGGATATTGGCAGTTAACGGCTGCTCCATCACCAACAAGTCCCACTCGGACATCGTGAACCTGATCAAAGAGGCCGGGAACACGGTGTCGCTCAGGATTATCCCGGGTGATGGTAAGGCTCCTGGCTACAGGCCTCACATGGATGTTTCATAATGCAGCATGATGTGACTTATTCATGAATATGGTGGGAAGGAAAGGGCACTGCTGTTGTTCACTGGCAAAAGCACTTTCTGTGAGGGTGTGAGCCCAGCGATCGCAGAGTGACTCACTGAGTAGTTGCTCAAATGTATCTTGTCTTTTCTTTCCTCTCTGCCTCTTTATTTGTATCATGTGGTGCCATTTATTAGTGTCGGGGAACACATGATACTTAATTAAATTAAAATATAATCGCTACGTACATTCAAAGAGATTCTTTTGTCTAGATTTATATAGGAAATACACCAGCTTAAGCAGATTGTTAAGCCTATGGCCACAATCAAGAAACAATCTGATGAAACAATCTACCTTAATATACTTTAATATACTCTACTGAGAATACATATATAGAATGGAAGTAAACAGTCCTGACATGCATTTGTAATCTCTTTTTCTGATTTCATGCTGTATAATTAAAGAAAGTGTGTTGTTAGGAAACCCTCCTGTGCACATAGTCATCTTTCTTCAAGTAATGACAGAGAGTGAGCAATGGAGACAAATGAGTCAAGCTGATGTTCTTGGTCAAAACAAACATGCAGTTCTCTTGCCGTAAACAATTGTGTGCTTCTGTGTACAAGCTGAACAAATGATTATTACCATTATTCAAGTTTATGGATAATATGAAGTCAGATAAAAGGATGGTGAAGTATGTATTTCTGTATATTTGTTCTCGATTTGGCCCAAATGGCAAATGACAACATCACAGGCAATTTGCATCAGGTTGGATAGAGTAGCCTTTGGGGATTTGTGGGACCCTTCTTTATGTCTTTTGAGAAAACAGTAAAGCTATAATACATTGTTATTGTTACTTTACTCTTGTTTTTTCTTTTTCTCTAGAATCTTCCAATGCTTCTCTGCTGACCAATGCTGAGAAGATAGCTACCATCACCACAACGCACACACCTCAGTCTTCAGAGTCCCGGTGGGTTACGATTATGCATTTTCTATGAATTATCTTTTGATAGAGCACAAATTAACTTGCATTTGACTTTTACTTTTTTACAGGAATAACTCAAAGTCTAAAGGAGTCCCTCCACCTCCTCCAACACAGAGCCTGACACAGGTAAAGGCCAGCATCTGCAGTTTATCTTTATTACAAAGCAGACAACATAGATACAATTCTAATGTATTGTAAATGTACTATAGTCAGCTGGACAAAGAATGATGTAAAGACATGAACATAACCTGAATTATTCAATAGAAAACTCTTAATCATTCATTTATCATATTTCATACTTACTGGTGGCGGTGGCTGAAGCCTATCCCAGCTGCTTTGGACGTGAGGCAGACTACACCCTAGAAAGTACCAGTTATGACAACTTTTGGGTCAAGCTCTTAAGCACCCATGTGAAGTACTCAGTCTGTATCCTGCTCAGCATTAGCATTTCAACATATTGTATGCCCATTGACATTTTGGAACTTTTCCTGTGACGTAGTTTGATTAATCCCAAAGTTTGCCTCCACATTTTGGCTCCTCCGATGGATTACGTCCTCCTCTCTGGTCTATCTATGATTAAGTTCCTACCCTAATCTTTCCCAGGATGCTGAATTCTACTCTGTGGACCTGGAGCGGGACAGTAAAGGCTTCGGCTTCAGCCTGAGAGGAGGACGAGAGTACAACATGGACCTGTACGTTCTGAGACTGGCTGAAGATGGTGCTGCTGTCAGAAATGGAAAGATGAGGGTATAACAGAAAGTGCCACTTACATCACGTCCTCTTTTTAAATTTGAATTTGCTACAGCAATAAACACAACTCATCCGTTTCAGGTGGGGGACGAGATCCTGGAGATAAATGGTGAGAGCACAAAGAACATGAAGCATTCACGTGCTATTGAGCTGATCAAGAACGGAGGTCGGAGGGCACGGCTCGTCCTCAAGCGAGGCGATGGTTCTGTACCTGAATATGGTATGTACACATGAGCATATCTTTCTTGTTTCCTTAATAACAATTTCTGAACCAAAATAATGTGATTGTTTTGTTCTTTTACTTAATGTTTTATTGCTTTGTATTTTCAAATCAATCTTGATTTTGAATGGCACATTTCTTTATAAAAATGCATATTTTCTTGTTTGTTTTTATTTGTTTGTTTTTAACAAATGACCTCTCTCTGTGAAGATATAGTATAAAACAGCTTCTTGTTTGTTCTATGTTTCTCTTTGCCTCTCTTTTGCTTTATCTCTGATTGTTTGTTGCTGGGCTCTTCCTCCTCTCTCCAGCGATGATGGCTCCTCATCTCGCTGTTGGTACATTGAGGAATGACAAGATGGGAGAGCCCTGTTTCTACCTAATGGGCCAAAATCAGACCACGGTTTGTAGCCAAAAGTCTGTCCCAGTCCATTTCCCTGTCATTTTTTCCTTTTGGTTTGATCTGCCCCTCACTACACTGTTGGCCTCATTCCTTCTTGGCATCCCACTTTGTGTATATTTGCACAGGTGTTACAGTGAACGTGCTTCATGTCTTGTCATGCTTGAATTCTGCTGTGTAACCTGTGAATTTGTGCAAGCCCTTGCTTTTTTATAGGGATGAATTTAACACTTACCACATGCTTCTCCCAAAGCGACACACTTCTAATCTGACAGCTCTGCAGCCAAAATTGTTCCTATTTTTGTTTTGTTTGGTTTGTTCTTCCCAATGGTGCACACTGACATGTTCATCATTGGTCTTGGATGGTTTCCTATAGGTGCCTGTTGTCATTGATAACCCCTGCCCATCCGTCTGCCAATATGTTGCTGTTGTCGCTGACTTCATCTTATCCTCGATGCAGTTAATTGGTGTAAAATAAACTTTGGAATATTACAAACAAAAGTTAGATATTTACATATATAGTGCACACAAAACAATGCATGGTCATGCTCATGCTCAGCCATGGAAATGTGTCTTTGTTGAACACAATAATTACCACGTAAAAAGACTTCCAAGGTTGCTCTCTTCACCTTGCTTTTGTCTTCTCTCTTCCACCAGACGGCAGCAGTGACGGGTACCCTCCCACACCCGGGGCACAAAACCCTCCGGAAGTGAGGACGCTGCCACCAAACAGCCGATATCACACCTCATTGGAGCCCAGTTATCCACCAGACCTTCACAAACCATCACGGCAGGAGGAGGCTGTGCGTGGTCGGGACAGGAACAGGGACAGGGCTGGGGCAGCAATGATGGACTACCAAGGCCAGCAATTTAACCCCCACCATCATCACACCTGGAATAACAATCACAGTCAAAGTACCCCCAGACAACAGTCTCCAGATGACAGTAATGGCAGCAGCAGTGGCAACAAGAAGAGCCGAGGCCGCAAAGTCAAGAAGTCTGAGTCTGAGAGCGGCATCTCTAAACTCCTTAAGACTCTGAGGAAGGACAGCTCCGGAAAGAAAGCTGCCGCTGCGGAGAAGCTCAGAGGGAGAGAGCTCTCCAACAGCAGCTCTACATTGGATGGCAGGTTTCGTCTGCAGCGCCGCGGTTCCCTCGATCGCTCGCCGACCCGTAAGCGCGGCTCATCCCCAGACCGCCGGCGTGCCAAGTCAATGGACCGCAGGGCAGAACGAGCACAGCGTGACCGAACGCCTGAGAGGGAGTGTGACGATGGTGGTTTCCTTGAGGTCACACCTGAGCGCAAGTGCTATGAGAGACGGCTTTTGAAGGACTCAGTGATGGCGGGGCGAATGAGGGAGGCCTCGACCCCTGAGCGCTCCAACAACAACGGGGACACCTTGTCCTATACCAGGGGCCGCACGTATGACAGAGCCACAAAAAATGGCAACCTCCCTAGAGACTCTTCCTCTGAGAGATACCGGATGAATGGGACGCCAGAGAGACGATACCGAATGGAGCGGGATTCTTCTCCTGACAGCACCTACAGCCGGGACGAGCTGAACTATGCAGCAGCACCCAGACTGAAGGACTACTATAGCATGATGAAGAACAACGCTGCACACAATAATGCTGCCTACAATAACACAGGCCACAATAATAATGCAGTAGGCCGCAGCTCCAACCAGCTCCCTGAGCCCAAGAGAAGGCTGTACAAAGAGAGCCCCAAAGACCTGAGCATTTAGAGCCGAGCAGAGATCATCCTCGCCACTCTCTCCTCTCTCTGTGCAAATGATGTACCATACACTGGAAACAGACTTCACAGGATACAAGTCTTGTGCTATTTGGTCAACTGGTTTATAATTAATTGATTAATTTGATTTTACCTGTGATCCCCATACAGAGATTCATAAAACAGCAAAAGTACAATCGTATCTGTTCATACTGGTTGTTTTGTCATTGTTCTAGTTATTTTAAACCTATCAGAGTTGTTGTACTATAGTAATGGTATTGTATGTGCCTGCATATGAAATCAGTGATATTGCTTTTGATAGGCATTGATGAATCTAAATAGTTGTTCCCTCTGAGGCCTAAACCATGCTTCCAGTTGTGGTCATTTCTAACCAAGTTTGTTTTAAACTTGTTTTTAAATGTCTTTTTCATTTCAGACTTGCTTTACTGAACAAACTATAGCACAAGACACTAATGGTTCACAAAGACTGTGAAAATGACGTGTGTATTGGACTTGAATTGAAATTTATGATTTAATAGCAAAACGGTTATGGTAATGATAGAAATAATATATGACATTTGACATTTTCTCACTATTTATTATTCATTTGGCACATATATGAGCTAAAGTCATGAGAAGTTTCAGGACAAAGGTAGGAATACACACTGTACCTGGGGAAGTTTGCTGGACTTGCTTGTCTCTGAGATGTGTGGCAGCTTATAGTTTTATGGCTTAACATACTATTACTGCTCAAATTATAAAAAAAAAATATATGGAAATTGGCAGGTTAAGTTTCCCCCTTTTAAAACTAACTCTTCATTTTGAAACACACTTTGATGTAGCAAAAAAGAAAATGTATTTTTAACAGGCAGAAAGAAAGTTTCTGATGTAGGAAAAACACTCCAAAAAATAGTCCAAATTTGTTGCTCATCAAATATTCTGTTAAATACTCGATCCAAGTCTGAATTGTGCCAGAATACCAGCTTCAAGCTGCCATAAAGTAGATGTTTTCTAATATGCCAAAAAGAAGTCCGTTAAAACAAGCGTGTACATTTTTTCCTGCACAAGATGCACATGTAAATTGTACCCAAATGAAAATCTGAGTGAAATGCACTGTACAATGTCCCACAGTACGTTGCCCTGTCCTCATGTTAATAATGGTGCACTGACCTCCTCCTGGGTCTTGACACAAAAAGCTGCTGTGGTTTGGTAACGTGGAGGGTCCCACTACAGGAGACGACCAATCTGCCACGCTGAGCCATGCCGTCACACCACTGAAGTCTGACTGCTGCTTTACATTATGTTTTGTGTGTATTCTGTTTTATGTTTCATCAAAGAACTAAAAATATATTGGGTAGAACACAAATGCATTGTTTGATCACTGTTGTCACCATGGTACTGTACTAAAAGAAAAATGTGGAAAAAAAGAAATACATTTAAGAAGAAGTTAACCTGTTGGCCATCACCTGTAAAGATTTTTTTCCAATATTACTATTAGGAACCTGTTGAGGATTAAAATGTTGCCTTTTTCTTGTACAAAAGAGAAATTTATGAAGAGCCTCTGCAGTGAGGAATGTGATATTGTGTTTATATCTCTGAAATGGACCTGATGATTTATTGGAAATATGTTCATTTACTCTGGGTCAGGTATGTAAAGACATTTTATTGAAAGACTGTATTTGGTCAATCAGCTGTTTGATGGTTTGAATCTTTCTCGATGGTTAGCCTGCCTTTGTATTATAAAGCACTTGTATGCAGTCTGTGTTCTTCAAGCATTATTTCTTGCAATGTGCTCTGGACATAATGCTGTCTCTGTGTTGATAAAAGCAGTACATGTATATGGGCCAATCTTTTTTATAAAACTATGCATATATAAATACTACATTGTTCATAGCTTTATTTGACCCATGAAGCTATACATAACATTAGTCTAAGTACAAGTAGATGTGGACTTATCCAGCTTCTTTCCTCCAGATGGATTACAATGTATATGTAGCTATCAAAAGAAGTCTGTGAATGCTATTTTTATTATCAAATAAAGTTTTCCATACAAATTCTAATGTATTTCATATTTCTGTACAGTCACACACACTTTAATACGTTTCAGTAATTCAATAAGAATAATTAATGGCCTATGATTTATGGATCTCAACAAGCTCACTGGTTTTAAAGTAATGTTAAAGTAATATTGGCATTTTTAGTTCTTCAGGAATTCATTACACAGTATTCCGAACCGTTAGTTGCTATAGCTACTTGTGAAGGTCATATAAAGAGGAAAAGTGCGCAACCAAGGGTTGTGTAGGAGGAATCACGTCATTATTTGGAGTCTGTCTTCTGTGAATCACTGTGTGTAGAGAAAGGAGTGGAAGAATTCAGTCACTATGTGTTGTATAATTTACTAGTACTAGTAGTACTACTTAACCTTGGCACAAAGGTGTGTCAGGCTAATACTGGTTTGTGTCATACAATAATCCTAGATCACCTTTAATTATGGTGATTAATAGTCGTCATCTGACAAAGTGAGTGAGTGTTGTATCATGTCCATAATCACCCCCACTAATCTAACTAAAGTCCAAGGTGACCTGGAGTTTTCTAAAGAAATCCCAACACCACAAATCTAATTTCATTTTTTTTTACTTCTGTAACAGAAAGGTAATAGATGTCAGAGATGTTTTAAAGCAATAACTGACTCCAGACATAAATGCATTCTGAATAGGTCATTCACATTTATTGGGTTGATTAAATAAACTACAGTCATTTGTAACACTCCCCAATGAAAAGTAAAACATAAACAGGTTTTGCCATTTGCAAAGTGCCTTTTATTTTACGTTGCCTTGATTACATGCCTCTACATTTAAAAATAAGCCAGTAACATTAGGATCCAACTGTAAAAGATTTTTCCCTTTCCATTTAGGAAAAAATCTCATAGATTGTTAAGTTGGATATTCTGTACATACAAGAACACCTCTGTTATGGGCTGACCTTTCCTGGTACTGTCTTTGGGTTGAACCAGCTCATTTGTAAAAATACAAAAATGGAAGTTATTTGTGTAGACATTAGCCTTCAGTCGTTTCCCAGGGGAGCCGAAGTCGTCTTCTCGGATTGGAGGTTGCGCTGGATGTGCTGCTGGTCTTCTTATGCTGGAGACACAGAGCTGGAAGAGACAGAGGAGGCCTCGGTCTTGGTGGTGGATGCACCCTCCTCCTCTTCGAAGGGATTCTTTCCGCAGCACAATGTGGTAATCATGCAGTGGCGGAACTGCTTGTTCATGAAGATGTAGATCAAGGGGTTGTAGATGGAAGAGCTCTTGGCAAAGAATGCTGGGAGGGTCATGAAGACTGGTCCGAACTCAGAACCCTGATGTGTGAAGATCCACCAGGCCACTCCTGCATAGGGCACCCAACATACCAGGAAGGCAATGACCATGATGACGACCATGCGGGTGACCTCCCTCTCAGCCCTCTGGGTGGTCTCGGACTCCTGCTGAGCAGCAGCAGCCTCTTTGACGGCACACAGCAGACGGCCATAGCAGAAGAACACCACGACCAATGGGATGAGGAAGTGGCAGATAAACATGTAGATGACAAAGGACTCATTGTTGAAGCCCTCAGCTCGGGTGTAGTAGTCAACTCCACATGAGCACTGCATGCCCTCAGGAATGTAACGAGACCAGCCGACAAGAGGGGGTACAGCACAAGCAGAGGCCATGACCCAGGTGAAGGCCAGACCCATGATGGCATGATTCTCACCAAAGCGGAAGTTGCTGATGGGTTTGCAGACAACCACCCACCTTTCAATAGCCAGGACTACCAAAGACCACAGGGCAATCTCACCACCGAGGGTAGCAAAGAATCCTTCCATATTGCAGCCGAGGCGTCCAAGAACGAAGTAGCCATGCATTGAGGTATACATCGTTGTGGTGAATCCTCCGAACACCATGAAGAGGTCAGCTACCGCTAGATTGAGCAGGATATAGTTTAGAGGGGTTCGCAGCTTCTTGTGTTCGATGGTGACGTACAGAGTGAGGAAGTTGATGGGGAAGCCCAGAAGGATGAGCAGGAACATGTAGGCACCCAAGGCAGCATAAGCTGCTGGGCTCACAAGGTAGTACTGAGGGTATTCATAAGGACTCCGGACAATGCCGGTGGTATTCACCATAGGGACATAGAAGAAGGGTCCCTCTGTGCCGTTCATGGTTGCGGCTTGCGGTTGTGATCAGCCCTTCAGTGATGTTTCTTCTGGCTGGCAGACAGAGTGATGGAGAGGGACCTTGCTACAGAGGGACTCAGGTGGCTACACTCTGGCTTTTAAAGGCACACCTTGGATTATCACTTTCCAAATCCGTCAGCACAAAATGATTTAGGCCACAGTTAATATCTAATCCAGCCACCACTGCAAACATAACTGACCACTCATCAAGATATTAAGGTTACACCTGCTCATGCATATCAGTATGTTGTGATACATGTTCATTAAGTTTGAATTTAAGTTGATGGTAATTGCCTGGTTTACCTCTTCTGTCGATCTGATTTCTGATGGTGATGCCTTTGAACATTATACTGCAATATGCACAAATGTTCAGCCTGTTGTAGATGGTCAAAATGTATAACTGTCAGAATTAATATTCAGAGTGCAGAGGTTTGTATGGTATTCTGTGGTAGATGTCTTGTAAAGCAAAATGACATTCTGTAAAATTATCTCTTATTTTCAGTTGTTAAGGCCAAACAGTCTGTATTACTTTTAACATTAAAAGTATGAAACTAATCCATTATGGTATCAGATAATAGATCTGAAAAAAGGCTGTGGGCTCTTTCATAAATGTGAGATGGTTATTTTTGTCATTCTTTGGCAAATGTGGAGCAAGGGCTGCAGTAAGAGCTGGACCATCTTAGCTGTGGGTAAAGAGCTCAGCACTTTCCTAATGGGAGTCGTATTAAAGAGATTTGCAGCTTATCAAAGTGTTACTCTCACAGGCCTGTAATGGATTTAATGTCACAGTGGGTCATTCCCTTTTACAATCAAGTTCAATCAACTTTTTTTTTTTTTTTTTTTTTGAATGTTTGAATTTCTGGGTACATACATAACTCTGCACACAGGTCTAAATAACTGTGCAATGCTTTTCCAGGTCAGGAGGGTCTGACAGGTCAGAACAAGTGATCTCTTTAATACTGGATATTTAATATTTTTTATACACTTCAAACACATGCTTTAATCTTAAATATTAAAATGTATTTAGACAGAATAGGAAAAAAATACAGTATGGAAACTTGAGGAGATTTTTACAAACACAAAGCACAAAGAATCTTCTGTTATGTGCTGACATTTAGATACATTATATAAATATTTGTTCTCTGGTTTATTTATTTTTTTCTTTTTCTCCTTTTTGTACATAATTTGTATGTATTTAAAGTTAGTCCTTGGTGTTATTGTGTGCTTTAATATTTAGGAGGAGGCCTTGATGGAGCAGGACTGTTGCAGATTGAATGGAAGAAGCAGCAGTCACTTTGGTGTGTTGGTGCCCTCTTCAGGATAAATAGATAACTGCAAATAAAAGACAAAAACAGTCCTCTTCAAAAACATCTTATTCAAGGACTAGTACTTTTACACTTCACTTTTTTGAAGAGAAAAAAAGACTATAGTTTCTAAAAGTCAACCTTGAGTGCATGGATACCCCAAATGAGCACCTCTCAAATGAATAATACACAAAGTTTGAGCCTTGCCTTGATGAATAGTGTATGACTCTTCTCCTAACAGACACGTATAAACACAGACTATGCACTGTTCTTTTGCCCTGAGATATAAATGTTTGAAGGAGACACGGTTTGAAAGGACGCGAACTTAGCTCGAGCTTTACCGGGGAGAATTTCTGTATATTACAAATAGTGGTGGTGTCAAAAAGCCTTTTACTGCATACGGTCTGTATCAAGTCTTTTCTGACCCAGTGCTGTTTAAATATGTTAATGCACAAGTTTACATATCTGACTTGCACCTATGTTCAAACAGCCTGTGTGCCTCATTTTTGCATTTGAAGATGACAGCGGTTTTTGGAGGACAAGTGAGTGGGCAGAGTGTGATGCTCTCTCACTCAACCCACAGGAACTCTCTTGCTGAGTGACCGGTAAAGAGGAGGGAACACTGCGACCAGGACATGGCACTTTCCACACCACCAGCTCCCACAGGCAGTACATTTCACACTGATGATTGTACACTATCGCCCCGATAAGAACAAAAATAACTGGCTAGTGGCGAGTGCTTCAGGACTCATGCGATAGAAAAACGACTTTTAGGCCTGGTTTAGTCCAAAATTAAAATGACAAGTTGGGTCTGAGTGGGATTATTAATAGACAAACGTCTTCATAATACCTCAAATATGGTCAAATGTGATATTACTTTGTATCTCCTGGATGTCTAAATAAATTGCTTTAAAGGTGACGATATGTCTAATGCTGCCCCTTGCCTCGTATTCATATTATCAGTTAGAGTTGAAGCTGTCAGCCATTTCAGGTACATGAACCAGAATGAAAAAGAAATTTATAATGAGGAAAAAAAAACAATACAGCCAGAAGTGATGTTTTCTCAACTCTTACTTAGTCCTCCCTCTTAAAACGAGTCACTGCATTGAGTAATATACTGTTAGAGTTGTTTTTAAAGACTTCTCTGACAGTCCATGCATCAGATTCTGAACTAATTGTTGACCATTACTGCATATGGACTATTTGCAATTTATTTCACATTTTTGAGATTTTTAATCACACACACAGCAATAATACATCTCACAGATATTATTCCAATCCATTTACTTTCTACCTATACTTTAAGGACAAAATATGTGTATATGTGTATATAAAACATGAAGCAGCTCATATGAATCAGTGCTGACCACAAAAGGCTCCTGGCTGAATGTTTCTTAGGCTTCGATAGCTAACACAGCACGTTTACCAGCAGTGGGAGCTGTTCACCTTCTGTCTGCTGCGTCACATCAAATCCCTTTTTATTTATGTCATTTACTGATTAAACAAGACGAGACTGAAGCAACCTTTGCATGTAGTTGCTGTATAGGAGCATTTCCATGTCCGCCAAATGTAGAGCTACTGAGATTTAGTTCAGTATGGCAATTGTTTGTAAAAGCAGTGCATTAGACTCATCCAGCTGATTGGCGCATGACCATGTCCTCTTCATTAAATCAATGTTTTTTATCGATTCCACGCAGAGATGTAGTAAGCTAATGTGTGTCAAACAGACCTCTTACACCATGCCCTCCTGATGTTTGTCAGAAATAGCATCCAGGCCCATTCACTTACTTAATACCTGATGAAGATGAGGTCAGAGGTGTGATTACAGCTCCAGTTATCGAAGTGCTATCTAACCATCCCACAAGAACAGCAGCTATTCACACCTTGAAACATTAAATGAGTCAGACTGGCTTTACAATGTAACATTTACTGTATAGCTTTATGTACAGCTGGTAAAGTGATCAAAATTATAAACATTTATTGGACAAAATATACAGATGTATTGAAAAAAATTGTATTTCAGAATTGGCTATATGTGTTAACGGGCTATAATGTTTTTTGTCAGCCTTAGTCTCAATTTTTCGTGACTTCTATCTTTATGAGAGCTTTTCAACTTCACACACAAATACATAACATTTTGTCAATGCTGACGTTTCTCTGACTCCTTCTTACTGCCTATTGTTCATGTTTGACAACTGCAAAGAAATTAGCAGTCTTTGGCATGATTCATCATCTTTCAATCGGCTGGTTGCTAAGGTGATGAATGCGTTGTGAATGTGCAGAGTGCTGAAATCCTGTGAAGTGTGTGTGGAGAGCAGTGTCCTCAGTTTGACACACAAGTATGGGCACTAGGTACGACTAAACCGTGGGGCTTAGCCGGGTCTTGATTTGCTGTTTTTGGGGTTTGAAGAAGAGAAGCCCCAGATGATGCTGTTAAAACCTGTCACTGCGCGCACAAATGTCACCCTCATCTACACACAGACACACACACACACACACACACACACACTAAACACCTCCCACGCTCTCATCTGCACACGATCACACAACAACCGCTTCAAAGCCACACATATTCATCAGACTTTTCAAAACCCTCTAATCATATCTCATCATTTAAATGCTAAAGAGCCAGGATGATTTTGGATTGTACACTGCCGGGTGAAAAACCAGCAATATATACAGTACACATGGGTCAGCTGTGAGCTCAGTGCATGGCTTTTATTTTAGGAAAAGGCCAAAACTGTTGAATATGTTACCATGGACCTGGTCTGATTAGGTGAGCATTTGTGCCTGGGTAGCCAAATTGCTACGCTTAATAGGACTGTAATTCAGACTCGTGCCTAGTGACAGCAAAAAGCAAGCCAAGTAAATTAGGCTAAAATGGATCAAATCATCACACAAATTCAAATCTAATTGTTGTTGAGGTAATTACCCAAATGTGTGTATTCAATAAAGAGTGTGTAATAAGTCAGACTGACCTTGTAACAGGTAATTTTGTTTTTTAAATCAGATACAGGCTACACAAGAGAAGCTGGCTGTGTCTTATTCAATACAAAAGAAACAATACTGTTGTCAGGCAAGAGGCACAAAAGGAATTGTTTGTTTAATATTTATTCTATTTCCAAGTCTCACATGAATGGAGCTGCAACAGTCATGTACACAATTATCCTCACTTCACGGCTGAATAGTTGTTCAAGCGTGACTGTAAAAGCAATGCAACACAGTAATTTTGGTGAACCAGTAATGCTCGACCATTTTGAGGACATTAATCATGTGGATCCTAATGTGCCATGAAACATATGCAACAGTTAAACCCGCCAGCACAAATCTGTCAGAGCAACTCCAATTTAAAAAAAAGAAAAAGAATAAAGAAATTTCACAGACAGACACGACAGAACATTAAGACAATTTGTGATTTAGTGATTGCAGCGGAGACAGAGCCGAAAGAGCAGCGTATGACAGATTAGGCATCTGAATTGTGTGACTGGGACTAGACTAACAAAGCACCAACAGCCCATCTGGTCACCAGCCTTATTTAACTTCTCTTGAGAACACATGCCTTACATTTGTATAAGAGATACAATACAACTTTACAATATCTGTGAGGTTTGTTTCAGAGCTATTAATAAATAAAAATAAATACTGGCAGTTAAAATTTTCTTTCTCATCAGATTAATTTTGTGTTTTGTGTCTTTTTGTTATGAAAGAGTCAAGAAGAACTTAGGTATGGTAGATCTAAGAATAATAATTACTGACGTAAAAAAATGGATAATTGAAAAATATATTAATAGAGAAAAAAAAAAAGGTATAGCAAATGCAGATGCTTCAACACAGGTGTACTTTATGGCACAATTGAGCAATTAGCCTCCAATCACAAACTGCTAAATGTAATAAATGCTGAGCAGGCGCATGTGAGCTAAATCTTTAATCAAGGTGATGGAGGAAATGACTTTATTTGTAGGGATTTGAAAAGAACTATTTTACAGCAGAACCAGTGATTAAGATGGTATTTGCATAAAGACCATTGAGGAACATACTGACACATTTGAATGTCATGTTTGTCCATTAGTAAAGCGTGTTAAAAATGATTGTACAGAAAAACAGGACATGTTTAGAATGCCAGAGCAGTCAAATAGTCCTCTCGAAATCAATTACTTGAGTTAAGTGGAAATGTCATTACACAGAAGGACGCACATCTGAGAGCAGTGGCAAAAAACACAAACAGTGAGTGATAACAAGTGTTCTTGTCAAATGAGTAATTGATTATTCCATCAATATATCTATGCTGTGGGCCAACATCATGACAGGTTCAACCAAATTAAATACAATTGTTCTCTTTTCAAATGCCAATGGAACCGAGCATAAGCCACAAAAACACAATTTAGCATGTTACATACATCTCAATATGGACAGTCACCAGGCCTCACTGAAATATAGACCAGTTTATTAAAGCGCATTCTCAGCCTCTACCATCAAAACAAATGATACATATTTTAAAAAATGAGATAATTATCAAGTGAGATAATTAAAAATAGATAAATCAAAACTAGCACTCCTGTGACTGCTACAGCTTTCTGCTTTTTGTTTTGTTTCTTATAAATTATAAATATGCTGACGGACTGTGTCTTGTGCATTATGTATAGCCCATATCTCAGCAATACGTGCGCTGACTTCTGTTACCCAGTACCTTTTTGCTCAAGGTATCACACCTTATTTCTACCACACTATAGGCACCCGCTATACAGCCATTTGTTGCTATAAATGGCTTGTCGCCTTTGACGTAAGTGGGTGTGAATTATTTATTGTGCATGTTCACAGCAGAGACAGCCAAATAATAAAACAAGATGTCAAGGTGATAGTGTATAATAGCTGTTTACATTTACTTAACCATTGCTATTTGTTTGAATAAGAATGTCTGAGTAATGAAACAAGGTGTTAGTTCTGCTTTAGTCAAATGACAGATAAACAGTCCAAAATGTTTTCACTAGACAATAAAAAACAGCTTCAGATGCACGAGCACATGTGTTTGAATTACCATGCCAGGCTTTGGAGGTGCTGATTATTTCTGAAATGGGTGGATGCAGCCTTGATTTTTAACTCCTCTGCGTCTGCAGTCTCAAAGAAAATGCTGAATGCCTTGTGTGGTTATGTGCTGTGGATGATCAAAGCAGGATCAGATGAATATTTATTGTGTAAATGTCTGTCTCTGTGTATTTATGTGCGTAAACTGAAAGACAGATCAGTCGTAAATGAAAGCATCACAGACTTGTGATGTTTCTTATGATTACACACAAATACTGTTAACAGGTTTAGGATGCCATTTTACACAAAATACATTCAATAATTCACTATCTCTCACTGCGTCAGAGGCACACAACAGCTTTCTTCTCTTACAGGCTCTTTTATTATCGCAGCTCAATATTAAATAATCCCTCTTAAATTGTGCTGCCAAAAATACTGCAGGGCCATTATAATTCTTGTTCAGGCTAGAAATAGAAATGAATAACCCGTTGCATGGCATACAATATTTTGTTGCATAAGGGTTTAAGCTATGCCGTCCTTCACCCTTGGTTCAATCTCTGGGCTATATTTTCACTTCTGTAGTTTGAACCCACTTTTGATCTGATGGGTCTCGTCTGACTCGCTGACAAAGCAGTAGTGCTGTACAGATTGTAGCCAAACTGTGTGATTGTGTTTGAGCTTAGATTTATATCCTCCTGCCTCAGTTTAGTTTACACTCAGAGCTCGTGTACAGCTCGGAACAGACTCATGTCACATCTTGCTTTGGGTTCAATCCTGGATTTTACGAGGCCTGGGAAAAACAACACATGCATTCTGTAATGAACAGTGCTCAAACATTTATCAAGCCAAGAAACCAAAGTGAGTTTGATGAGATACATGTGACTCAAAGTGTTTGAAAGACCACAGGCAAAAAATGTTGGATTAATCAGAACGTAAACACAATCCTATGCACAATCCAATACATCCTATGTGTCAGTTAATGTTCGTTTTAAATTTGAGTGAGTTAAAGGAAAAATGAAAGCTAATGACAGCACCTTCATTGAAACACATTTGTTGGCTGAATGTCATTACAACTGTTGTGTATTAGATTTAGTTTTCTTGTCCATACTGGTCACAGGCTGTGAAACTGGCACAATGTAATGGACATAAGCAAAAATTGCAGCAGGCTTGTGACTATGAAATAGTCTTAAATAGGGCTATTTCTCCGTTTTTATGAAGAAAATTACGCTAGGTTCCTAAATGAATGTGAGCAACACAATGCAGTTTCAAAAGGCCTACCTTGTTGCCTACAGCCTACTGAACTATTCCAACCCAATCAACGGGCCCACATTGCCTTTTTGTCGTTCGTACGTTTGGCGCTGGATCTACATTTTTAATGTTAAATCACTGTGTTCAGCAGACTTTCCCCGCCCTAAAGATGAAGAGGTTGGTTTTTTTCGAGTTCTGCATTCGTGCTCTTCCCCTGAAGAAGCACAAAGACCTTCACCAGAATCACCATAGAAACCAGCAGGTAGCGTTACGTAGCCTAAGCACGTTTTTAGAAGTTAGCATACAGAAAATAGCATAATATATGCTACTTGTGCATTAAAATAATTTCTGGCTAATTAAACAACTGTCACTTTATTTTCGAATACTATGTGAATGTCTAGCTAACTTAACTTTGGGTTCGAGACTGCTAGCTAGGCCAACATGCTAGCACACCAGTTAAACAGTCTGTTTGTAGAATAGGATTTGCATTGTTGTTTAACCTTTGCTTGTTGTATCAATTTAATCAGAAGCAATGAAAACACTTGAGAGTTACATGTGTAATGTTTGAAGTCCACTGTCCAGATAGATAGGCTATACCTAGTAAACAAAAACTATCTAAAAGTAACTTTCTCATGTAAGACTCATTTACACAGTCTTTCAAAGCAAAGTCAAAGATAGGAAGTGTGATTTTTAATCCCACTGCAAAATTCCCAGCCCACTCTTTCTTCCCCAAAATAGACGTAATCATTTTCACAGGGCATAATTGAGAAAGCCTGTTTGGCAGTAAATAGTAAATGAATCTTTTCTCCATAGACATAATCATATGACCTTTGAGCAACATTAGAGTGACCTGCACCTCACTGTTTGATGAGGTTGCATCTCACTGAAGCTGTTAATCCATGACAGTCTCCGTGACATGCTCAAGTGTTGCAAAAATAGAAATGCAAATGGTGACAGTTTCATAACACTTACTATAGAAGCCATTATCTAATCTGTGTAGTACTGCACTGTAGTGTAGGAACAGACCTAGATCATGCTCTCCCCCTTCATTTGTTGTTGCTATTATAGGGGAAAAAATCCTATATAGAAGCTGAAAATTAATTTACCAAATATTGCTGTGTGATGTATATTGAAAACCAGGCTCTACACATTATTCACAGCAATCCCAGATGTATATTTCAGTATTGGGTGGCAAAGCGCAGGAGGGTTTACAGTTACACTGTCTAAACACAGACCCAATCAGGGGTGATTTACTGCCCGCACACAAAAGCAAATGGCTGTATGATAAAATAAGCCATCAGATTCCTGGATGTGTCGCTATTTTTTAACCATCACTATGCTTTGTATTGCAAAGGATTCAAGAGCATCACATGCAGGTTTATCGTTATTCTTGTGTGGTTTTGTAGGAGAAATTTAGAGCTTAAATCACTGTTGTTAAGAGACTTCTTTAAACACATTCGGTCAGAGATCAGAGAAGGAAGCTGACAAACATTTAATAGCCCCTTGTGTGTTTCCTGCTATGGTGGCATCTTGTAAAGATGGTAACAGTTTTGGTAACAGGATTAGAGGGCAGACTGCACACAGTGCCCATGTGGTCCCCATCTCATTTAATTCAACGTGTTGTCGTTAAGTCTGTCATTAAGTGTCGTGTCTGATTATTCCTCTTCAGAGTTGATGTGGCAGATCTAGAAGGCTTGTCGTCAGGGCTAGTAAAGGCAAAGGGGCATGAATACAGGTTCTATAGTTAAAACTGTGAAAGTGACGCATTAGTTAATGATTATTTGATGTGTGCAAGAGACAGTGGACTCTTTATTTTTGTTTGATTTCATATTGGGTAAGCCAGAGATACAGTGTCTGCTGTTTGACAAGATCTTTTGATCTGCAGCAAATCAAAAGTACAAGATACAACCGGAGGCTTCTCAAAGAATTCTGGCACAAACCTCAGTTCTCAATCCTTAGCCATTCAGTTTAATTTGCACCTTTATTAAACAGATGATTTTCACAGTTTTTTCCCTTCAAGGTTAGTCTCACAAAAGCAAGCAACAAAGCCCTGTCATACTTTTGAATGCCACAAACTTTTCATCAATCCATAGACAAGCAGAACATCCTTCAGGAGGGCATTCACATGTTATGCCTGAGCACAGAAGCAGCTTTTGTGACAGAGAGTTGCATGAAAGACATAAAGATGTATGCCAGTCTTTTTAAGCACTATACACATATATAACATTGAGAAGGTTGCTGTTCATGAGTCAGACTTTAAAGAAAAATAAAGGACTTGGTGTCACATGGAAGAAATTAATGGAAATTCAGGACTGAGATTTTTTTTTAATTATAGATGTTTAATTTCAGGGTTTGTGGTTGAGTCGATTGTTTGAGCATGTACTATGAGCAAACTTTAAATTCTCCCTTATTCTTCTGTCTCGCTCTGTATGTTAGTTTTTTCAGGCCCATGAAGGTGGATTATCATTGCAGCGTGACTGTCATCCTCATGTATTGTGCCAGTGCAGTTGTGCATTGAGCCACAGGGGAATCAATGGCTCATCTCCTGAAAGCTCTTAGCAGCCTTAATGTAAGTAGTTATGACTTCAGCATTAACCCCTTGGAGCCTTCATTCAAGCAGAAAAATTCAATTTTGTACTGTTTGTAAAATAAAAAAAGATATTCTGTCCCCTGATAGTCAAGCACAGGTTTAAATGTTTAAATTGCATTTGGACTTTATAATTTTTGTATGAAAAGTCAGCCTGGATGGAAATAGATGTAGCCCTATTAATCACATCTATATTTGATTCATAAGCCTGGACTTCATCTAATAAATCAATTCAGTTAAAAGAATATTAAATCTCAGAGAAAACATTCCTCATTTGTTCTCAAAGTATAAAGTATAGGTAGACATGTCTGTTGTAGATTTGATGAACTAAAAAGAATCCATAAAAATGGGCTGGTATCACCCAGTACAAGTGTGGTAATTGGAAAGGGATGCTGGGACATTACATTTAGTCTGGTAAACTTGTGTTTCCGGAAATTGGTGAGGTTTTGTTTAGATGCTTAAGGTCATCCATAAAAAGCAAGGGCTCAGCAGTAGCGAACACAATATTTGTCCCATACTACCTCAACAATAAGATGTGTTTTTACCCACAGGAAATGAGTAGCCTATTTGTCACGTTTGCCTCTGAATTTTGAGTGTTTTCGGAGATGCTGATGGCAGTTGCTAGACCTTCTGAACAATAGTGTGAATTGTATCTTTCCTCGGTGGGGTAGCTGTGGCTTCACACAAGAAAATTTACTTTTTTCCTTTTCTGTTGTCTTCACATATTGTCAGTTTATGACTGTACAGTGGTGTTCAGTTACAGTAATTGCTGATTTTCCATGTTAATTTTCTAGGCAAGTTACTAATGTCTTTTGCATAACCTACCTTTTTGGAAAGAAAGGTAGACTGTATATCAAATTTGTTTGTAACTGTAAGGAATAGGAGAAATCTTCTCATGCTGGTCTCAAAGAGGACTGTGCAACTTTGAATAAAGACAACACACGACTGTCATTCTCATTATCTTCCTTCTTTATTGACCCCATCACCTTAGTAACACACTCACCACAGAGGGGTCGTTAGCCTATTAAAGTAATTGTGGTGAGCTGAAACACACAGGTGTGTAGATATATTATGTAGAGTCCATCTCCTCAGGGCTGTGGTCCAACAAGGTTGTCTTTCTGTGGAGAGAGTAAATCTAAATCAAAAACTGTATCTAAGACACAGACCCTTAGAGTGGACACATACTTCTGTAAATTCCATGGAGTATTGCAGGACAAAGGTCCCTCACCTCAGAGCATTTAACATCAGTATGCAGGTATCAGATGTGGGCATTCTCAAGGCCACTCGCTCATAATTATTTTAAAACCTACTGATAAAATAGGGTATATTGAAATAAAAATGATCAGGCCAAGTACACATTGTTAAATAAAAATTTTAGCCAGTCTCAATTATTGCACTCTTGTTGTCATACAGTGGTCTCAAATGAATACAACAATAAATCTACTACTCAATAACAATTAAAAAACACACAGGAAAAAAAGAAAAAAAAAATACACTTCTATTTATGTGCCCATTGTTAAATAGGTGTCTCATGTGACTGCTATACCATCTGTCACTGTCAGTTGCTTTCATAAGGCCCAGTGTTGCATAGCTGTGTTGTGTATCTGAGCATGAAGCATGGCATTTCCCACATCAGTCTTCTCCAAGCTAGAGGGATATCTGTTTTAAATGTGTTCTGACTTTATCACAGTTGTTGAGAGTCAGGAAATGTGTCAGGCAGAAGAATGAGCTGGACATGTCAACTTGTTTATCTAGGGGTTGTACAGATTTTTCAGAAGATTAACTGACTACAGCTATTTACTCTCTTCTGTGACAGGCTGCTGACTGGCTTTTCTAGTCATGTTTGTGGATTCAAGGTTTGTTTGGCAGTTTTTGTCCTGTAATTAGTCTAAATGTTTTGTGTTTCTAATTGTCTCTGTTCGCTTCTTTGGTTTGTTTACTCCAAATATCTTTAGAAAAAAATAATGAATTTTGTTCCTATACAGCGGCGTTAGAGCAAATCCGTGCGGGAATGCAATATGTTGAATAAATGAAGCTCAGCCTTACAATCATTGGAAAGTTCTATTATTTGTGTTTAATGGCGAGTCAATTTTCAGCATGCTACACAAATTTCACACAGAGGAAATGACTAAGCTACTCTGCTGCGTTTTTTACAGTCAAATTGAATAGGCTCCATTTCCGCTTGTCGCCTATTTTCGTCTTCCTGTTATCAGATGATTAGCTATTGATCTCCTTTCAGTCCACACTGTCCCTCTCACTTTGTCTGTGTTCTTCTACCTTTGCGCCCTGTGGCTTAAATCATTTCTCCGAGATGACAGAAATTGAATTAGCCACAGGATACTGGCTGAAGCCCCCACAGTTAGGGATGTACAGACATTAAAACAGTTTTGGTGGCACTTATTAGGTTACTATTATTGCATTATGCACCCCACACTTCACAGATGTCCCACATCTGATCAGATTTTCTTCAAATCTGCCACCAAATTTAATCAGGTCTCATCCACAAGTGCTGTTCACAATTGATTTCCAGTGTAAATACCCCATGCTTTTAGTTATATATGCCAATTCAAGTGCTCAGTTGTTTGAAAATGACAAATAAGGTTTTATAAATACTTATATTGTTGTTTTAGAGTTATGTTTAACCTTCAGAAAGCCAACAAACTCCTCCAAATTCACAATTTTCTGTTTTGACAATTTAGCACAAAGAGCCTGATGTTCATCAGTCTAAGAACTTCTAATTTCCTTAACCACTGCTGCCCAAAAGATTTGTTTTTCCAACTTTATCAGTCACACTCAAGATTCTACCAGGTGCTTTGTTTTTTTCTTTCTTCTTTCTCTCAAAAAGAAACAATTGAAGCAGTGAGCACATATATTTATAATCATATCATAACTTGTAGTTGCTTATTTCCGGTGCCTAATTTGTCTGATAAATACTACACATGCCATTTTCTTTGGTTAAGGTATGGCAAGTCCTTTCAGACAAAGCTCTCTTTGATTTTCATCTGAAAATACATAAATGCTTGTGTTATTCTAATGTAAGGCTATGGCTACCTTGTCATTGGCTGAGAGCTGATGACTCATTTGGACAGGCTGGTGCGGGGCTGGCAAGAAAAGGATGGTGGGTGGGTGGTTGGATGGTTGGATGGTTGGTTGGTGGTGAAAAGGGGGAACAGGAGGTGGGAGTAAGCTTTCTCTATCTCTCCCACCAGCCGTACGCCTGCGTGCGTATTGTTTTTGTCAGAGCATGTTGTTCACTCGCTTCTTATCCGCCACACACATGATACATACTTGTGAAGGGGGTGAGATTCATCAGTATACACTTTATGTTCATCTCCCCTGCTATGGTTGCCTTTAGTCAGACTTGGGGAGAGACACAGAGCCTGCAGGAGAGAAAGAGAGGGTGAGAAAAAGGAGGGAGAGAGTTGCTGATGACAGAGTCTGCAGCCCCCAGCCTTCCTTGTTTTGCTGCTACAGTACGTGTGAAAGCTAGAGCCACTGTTTCTCTCGAGAACGTGAAGAGAGGAAGAGTCCAGTCCAGTTTACTGGTATGTGTGCAGTTTGAGTCACTGGGTCTAGTCTCTCTCCAACCTCACACCAACACTCAGACGCACAAACAGGTGAGTGCCAGAGGATCTTACTTAGTAAAATCTTAGGTTGCTTGTATGGCAAAATGCATTGTTGTAACTAACTCTACTGTAGATTCTTTAAGTTTTCTATTTCAGAAAAGGACAAGTTTCTATTTTTGTTAATGCGTTTGTGTGAGTCAGGTGTGTGTGGGTGTTTTTACAGATATGTTTGTGTGCGTTAGTTTGAGTAAGGATTTGTTTACCTCTTGAGTGACAAGTGAAAAAGACCTCAGGGAAGTGGGGATATGCTGTCTGTGACAGTGAATCTGTCTTTCCCCATGTGTAAACCCATGTGTACCTGACCGAGAAAGTGGGTGGAGTGGAACCCATCTCAACTGTAGCTCTGCTAGTGCTCTTTCACTCTTTTTTCACTCAAAAAAAAAAAGAGAGAAAAAATGAACAATCTTAGATGGCCAGCTTGGCTACCGTGTTTGATGGAATGCAAATCAAATGCGGCTTAGTGCTTGCGGAGCGTGTGGACACAGACATGTGTCAGGAAAATCTGCAGATGTTTACGTTTCAGATTCATGCTGTTTTTTTTGGGCTTAGTGTGAGTCTTTTGTCTTAACTGTGCCAGAGAGCTGATCCTGCATCTCTGTTGTGTTTGGTTGTAGAAATATTCACAGTTTAAAGTGGAATCTGTTACATAATGCTTTCTAGTTACAGGCATAAAATCAGAACTGACATTGTTTCAACCCCTGCGTTATTTTTACCACGTTTTCTGTCTTAGTGAAGTTGTGGGATTTTTTTCATTTTCGTTTCTAGTGTGTCCATTTGACCTCATTTCTAAAACTCATGTCTAATGGATGTTATAGGTTTTGCTGTGTGTAATCATACTGTTTCATTGGTCTATGGTAGGATTTCTCTAATCTGTCTCTGCCATTCTTTCTGTGTTCATTTTTGATGCTTATATCATTTCCAACAACAACCTGTGGGGATTTGCTATTTGATCCACAATCCTTTCTGCAGCAAAACTTGTTGAATCCACAAGTTTCTAGGAACTTGGCAAAAAAAGTCTTAATCTGTCATGACTTGTTCAAAACCTTTGTGATTTGCCTGGAGAAAATACAAGGCTTCACCATATGGCTGAATGAGATTTCACAGAGAGGCATTGTCAGTGTGTAAACCCCTGAGCCATGACCGTGAGCTGGACTGCCATTCACAGTGAAAAATCCCCTCACTGTAGATGCTGCTGTTGTTTGCCTCTTCCTGTCAATCTGTCAGTGTCAGTGATGTTCACGATTCAGACCTCGCAACCCCGCTGACTTCGGCCACATCTCTTTATCACCCATTTCTCAATATCTGTTCCTTCTGTCCATCCGTCCCATCTCTCGTCACCAGCTTTTCAAATGTTTGTCTCTTCACTTTCCGAGAGCGCCTGCCTCCGCCCCCCTCTGCTCTGGTCGCCACAGAAACGGCTGATTCAGGAAGGGTGGGTGGGTGTCTCGGAGCTCTCGCTGCTCTGCCCCATGCGGTGCTTTCACAGTACATTTCTGCTTCTGCACTGCTTTTATAGCCCTGATATGCTGATAGTTCAGGTGGTTCACTCTGGTGTTATACAAATGCACAAGGACCGTTTGTTCAGTTCCCTCAAAGCACATAGTCTATAAATGAAAGTTGCCCTAAATGTTACATAGGTCGAATTATTTCTGTGTCCTTTTGTATATTCACAGAAAGCCTCTTCATCGTCTACTGACAGTTCATTTATTCTGCAGATTTCTGTTCTCATTTTGTCAGGTCTTTATTTGTGATTCTGACATAAATGCCCCTAGAGGGCTCCTCTAATTAAGTGTTCTAAAAGACTGCAGGCCTTTATGTCTTAAACTTATATGGGTTGGTCTCATGCTGTGTGTGTTTAGAGTCTGCTCTGGGGTGATTAATAATGTAATACACCATGACCCAGTCATTTAATAATACATATGCGATGACCTTTCTCTTACTTAAGGTCGGTGAGGCTGAATGAGAGCCAGCATTGCACAAAACCCAACCTAAAATGTATTTACAGTGCAAAACAGTCTTGCCTTTCCCATAACTATACATAAATTATATACTTCCTAAAGTAAAATATTAACAAATGAAATTAAGCATGGTTTACTACAGGTGGCTCAGTGGTGTGTAGTTTTTAGCCATTTTGTTGCATTTAGGACTGATCTTGTTACCATGGTGATAGTTTGTACAGTAGTTTCAAACAGTGCATTTCTTTCTGAGCAGGAAATGAAACCTGTATTTTATTGCAGTGGATTTCAGTTTGGACCCTATGAGCTCGCCATGCTGTGCCTGATGAAATTAAAAAGGGAGTTGCATCCACTCAGGAGTTAAAGATTGAGATGTGTCTGAATGGTTGTTCAGACTTATCTTATAGACTGAAATAACTGAGCCATGGACAGTCTTTACCACAAACTGCCTCACAGACTGTTATAGCCCACACTATTATGATATACCTCAGTACATATAGTATGTTCTTACATTTTGTCAACAAAGACATGTAAGTGTATGCTGGCTGCAGTGTTTTTCCCTTCCTGCAGTGTTGAGCCATTATAGTGAGTAGTGACGCAGCCACAGACTTACGGCACACTGCAGACCCATCACGAGACACAGCCAGAACAAAGAGCACACACTGTCATCTAAGAGAAGGCTATAGCACATTGTAACCTTTCTACATTTTCTATAAATACTATAGTGGGTAGTGGGTGGAAGCCATGTGACGCAAGCTTTTTCACTTCTAAGAAACCTGGGGATGGAGGGGGCACTTTGATGTGCATTTGCAGTGTGTCGATATCTGTTTACCATCGTCTGTTTGTGTTTGTTCATGTTCAGAGTTGGAATACACAACTTAGTCACTTTGTAAATGCCTTTGTAAAGACATACATAAACCATATGTTAAAGGTTCAAAATGATTCCTCTTAAAAAGATAACCCATTTTGTTCCATACCTAGGGCCCTTTTGAACTATGATGAGGTGTATTTTACTGTTTTCAACCTTTGTTTACATGAGAGGGACATGTATATGAGTATATGTACCCTTCAGTCAATTACAGCCCATGAATAAAAGGGTTAGTGTAAAATTATTTGACAGGTGCCTAATAGTGTTTCAAAAGCCATAGCAATTATATTATATTTGACTTTACTTACTGACAGATTCAATGAAAGAATGTGGCAAGGAGGCAGGTTTGTTTACCAAAAAATCCTCTGAAATCCTAAACACTCCTCTAATTTGTTGTAGTTATTCATTTTAAATAATAGAACCACCCAGATACTAAATTATATCTGATATCCAAGACATATGTGTGCCTGTAATGCAAAAGGGAAAGAGGCTTTGGTTGGATCACATTTTCAGTATTGAAATTTAGGATTGATGTTCATCAAAATATTTTAATATAAGTTTTGAGGGGCTCTCCATTAATCTGCTAAGTCAAAATAGTGTGCATCTTTTCATTGCTTTAACTCTTAAAGCACTCAACAGGCACTAAGATCATTTCGAGTCTCATTGGGTTGTGGTGATATAGTCATTTTTCAGTTATTAATGTAAAAAGATGAACAATTTGTATTAGTACTAGTACATTTGTACACTTCATAATGAATGCAATATGGATGATTTTGTAGTTTTATTTTTGTTTTGTCAGAAATTCATCTGTTCTTGAAGTAAGTCCTGATCAGTTCCCTGTGGTATGCTTCTGGATGATGACTAATATCTTCCTGAGTCACATATTTAAGTCACTTAAATGCTTAGAATAAACAATCAGTGAACTGTTCATTAAAGCTTTCACTTGGAGACTGAAGTGAAACCCAAAGTTTTGTTGTGTCCGTTTGCAACATCATTCACTCATCAGCCACACAAGGTCCTGACTCACTTCAGTTCTTTAAAGATTCCTCCGCACTTAGTGTCAGGGTGTTTCTGCGCTAACCTAAATGTTCTTGCCAAAACTTCCCATCTGCAGCCACTCTTCTGCCATCTGCTCTCTTATTGGCCAGTTCTGACAACAGTTGTGAGGCCTTGAGTTTAAAATAGCCCCAGGATGACAACAGAAAAAGAGGTGAGCTGGTGGATAATGACAGAGCCAGAGAGATTCATAAAGAACGGGGCTTAAGAGCAATTCACCACAGTGCCTTTCTTTTAGCTGTGTGTGTCTCAGCAGTTTCCATCCCGTCTCTGTGCATGCTAGAATGTGCTGACTAGCTTACGATAGGGATCAGAAGAGAACACTATTCAGTTTGTGCTTAGTCAGAAAGAGATTGTTTCACCTAAATTAAAGTTACACCCAGCGCTGAGGGCTTTCTGCCTGTGATTGTGGCACAGGTCTGGCCTCTCTGACTGATGAAATGGGCAAAGTTAACTCGAGGGTAATCATCTGTGGTGCACCTGTGCCCCGAGGTTTGTTGTTCACTCCGTCCTCATACTAATAGCATCATTACAGGGCTTCTGAGACATCATTCTTCTTCACCAGAATCTCTACGTTTAACAGCACACCACATGCAGCTGTTGTGCAAACAAACATGGAGTCAGAGATGCACATGAAATGCCAAAGAAAGCCCATCTAACAAGGCAGGGCAGGAAATGACAAATGCATTAACTGAAACCTTGAGAACTCTGCATTCATAACATGCATGTCTGGTTTTATATTATTTGTTCTAAGTTATTGAGGTGTAGAATTCAATTTGATCTAATATTTCAATATTAGAAATATGAGAAGCAGTAGCTACAGAGGTGATATAGAAAAATCAACAGCTTCTGCGAGCACTGTTAACTGCACTGTTCCCATAGGGCTTTGCTTTGGTGAAATGACTTCCCACTACAGTCTTGGGTTTCTTTATAAGTGTTGCATTACTCTAAACGACTTTGACAAGATCAAAATGTGATGCGGGCAAATCTGTTAATGGTTACACGTTGGTGGAAGCCATACACACGCCGAAAGCAGATGCCGTGTGTCGCCGCACAACCTTCTCTCATTAAGCCCTTCATCAACAGCATAAGATCACTGTGAATTCAGTTGGCCTGGGCCGAGGCGTACCTCTAGAGCGCACACTGAAGCACTACTGTGTGCCTTCGGGGCTTAGAGTAAGCCAGTGCAACAGAAAGGTGCTTACAGACTACACGTGATTCTCCTCTTCAACTTTTCATACTTGTCTGTCCTTGTTTTGTGCTTTTATGAAGAAATGGGCTCTTAGCTTTTACAAACTCGAGGCCAACAAACTTGTATATAGCTAATACAATGACAATAGATTGGTGCCTCAAATAGCCTATTGGCTTAAAACAGTTCATATTAGTTTTTCTCCTTTCCTTAATTAAAGGCATTTATGATTGTGTTGTCCCCAATGCCTGCTCTTTTATCTGGAGGAAAGATTGTACAAAAGTGAGAGAATAATTTTGGCTGCAGAGTCCTCCAGAGGATCATAAGGGGAGCTCTGCAGCCGTGGAGGTAATTTAATTCAAGGTTTTAGCTGATTTTTCAAACAGCTGGGCTTTCTTTTCCCTTGAGCTCACTGTCATGCATGGTCAGAGCACAGCATTGCTGGGGCAAGCTCTAAATCATCCAATAATAACTGTGGAGAAGCTAAGTACCTCCTACACCTTTAACAAGCAGCATTTAATACCACTTGTTAACCCAGAAATGTATTTGTTGTCTATAATAGCATGTTTATGTGTTTATATAAATATATATATATATATATATATATATATATATATATATATATATATATATATATATATATATATATATAGAACTGCAGTAAGTCCTTACATATGACCTGTCTTGATTAATTTGTTTAGTTATTTGGTAGACTAACAATAATGTATTATACACACTTATATTCTTTTAAAGAGTTAACTGTATACTTTCTAAGACCACATTTGTTTTGTCATGAAACTCCAATCAAATTTGGACCTTGTTAACCTCAGGGTGGACTGTTCTTTTTCTCTTTTGAGTCTTCTTAACTCTTTTGTTGTTGTACATACTCTCCATCTTACATTCTGTCTTCTACAGAATCCTATTGCGTTTTTTAACATGTTTCGAGAGTTTACGTATTTACTTTTACTTTCAGCTCATTGCCAAATAAGCTAGTATCATAGTTGCTCTGCTTATCTCCTCACTCCTAAACACACACACATTGTGCTTCTGTGCTGTAAACCATGTCAGAGCAACATCTTGTTGTTACCCTTCAACTGACTCACAGCTAATGGCCTCCAATTTTTCTCATTAGTTAATTATGTTTCATGATTATGTGCATTACATCTTTGAGCCGATAGCTGAATAGCTCTTTGGCTTCAGGTAACTGATCACCTTTTGCACAATCCAAAATGGCTTTTTCTTGCATGGATATAGTTGCCACTGCCACCTATTATGTTGGACTATTTTCTTTCCCTATCAGTCAGCTACGACACTCATGTCTTAGTGATCTTGTGGGAACTTTGCTGCAGTGTCTCATTGAAGCATAAATGGGGTCAGAAGCCAATAGAAAATGCTTTATCAGAGATAATGGTGGCGCCCACTACCCAACATGTAATCATACTCTTACTGCTGGCTCTGCTGCCCAGTATCATTTTCCTCTCAGCCCCTAATGTCACTTTCCTGTCACAAATGCGTGAGTAATTTACCGTGGTAACACCTGTACCAGCGGTGCACTGTCACATACATATCCAGATTTGCTCCTTTCACGATCTATGTCAGCTTTTGACTTAATTGAGACCTGATCGATTTGTTCCATGTCTTTGTCTGCTCCTTTTGTAATGCCACAGACAATTTTTATTTCTTTGTTCACAGTGGAATGGCTCTGGTGTGACTCATTATATGTTCACTGTTGTTTGAGTTTTTCTACAAAAGCAGTGGCTTTCTAAAATGCCACAACAATGACAGAGGGTGTCAAATGAATCATGCCTTTATTGGCTACTCTCTTCACTTTAAAACTCTTCTGAGCTTATTCCAAACCCACTGTATCTTTGCTATCAAAGGTTGTGGCTAGAAATGCTCAATTTCCTATTGCATTATTTTATTTTCCTACCTCCTTACAACACGCAATTATCTGTTTATTCTGTTTTTTTTTCTTTTGGGTTAGTAACTTGTCCAGTTACAAATGATGAGTTAATCGTCAGAGTTAATGTTGCGAATGACATTGTAAAAGGCACTAAAAACTCATCTTCAGTCTGAGCACGCCAACCATACAGCATTATTCACACTTTTGCCTTTTCAGCAATGCTTCTATTAAGACATTTGTGACTGGTTTACTGCACGTAAAATATATGTAAGTATCTCTAAAATGTGTTTAATTTATAATAATTCCTCTCTCCTCTCATATCCTATATCTCTACATGCATTTAAGCTTTGGTAAAGGCTTATGAGGAATTTATATATTCATAAATTATGTAAAACCTCTTTAGAGTACTGAAATTAAACTGTTTAACTACCTGTAGTTTATGTAAAATCCCAGTTATGTAATAAACCATGTACAAGCCTGACAGCCGGGCTGTAGTAAACTTTTACTATAAAAAAAAGAAAAAATGAGAAGTGACTTCCTTTTGCTGAACCATACTTTTCACCTTGGAATCCATCAACGTAATGGAGCAATCTGGTGAAACAGCAAGAAATTTTAAGGGGGTCCAGGCCCTTTTCCCCCACAGCATTGAGACAGCTCTGGGATATGTCTGACCTGTAATCCTACTCTAAAGCGTTCAGTGCTTTTACATTTTAAGTGTTGTTGCATTGCAAGAAAATGTGTGTTTTCCACTCCGAACTGCTATGCTATTTCATGTGAAGTGAGAGAGCAGTGGGAGGACGTGTAAAAATGCATAGCAACAGACTCTCCCATTCTCACTCTCTCACACACATGCAAAGACAAATAAGTACAAGCATGGACCAATATAGCACACACCATAGGCTCTGAGGAATAATAATGGCCCTGTTTTACAGATTACACCCTTAGGCAAGTGATGCAAATGGCATCACACAACAGGAATTAGCCTCTATTTGTGAATCACCAGCAACATTCAAGGGAAAGCATGCACCAGTGCCCACCCAGATTCACTCATCTCTCAGGTCACAGGCTCGAGCGGCTGATCGAATGTGTGTGTTTCCATTTTAGACAGTCACTCTTGTGTGAAGGGCCTCTGCTCCTCCAGCCTGGCTTGTCATAATACCTAATCACACCTGTCCGTTTCCTAAAACTCCCATATTGAGAGGCCAGGCTCATGAATACCGGTTTCTACAGCATCCATTTCCTGACTGAGATGCACCGTGTTGCCTGTGCAGTAGAGAAGAGAGCGATTTGCCTGTTGAAACCCTGCAATTCTATTTCAGGCCATCCCACACACAGTGGGAGAGGAGCCGAAATGTGTCACCCTTTAATTACAGTGTTTCAGGTTCTTGTGAAATTTGGTGCATCTGTAGGTAAGATAGTTCTACTTGGGATTTCATGAACACATCTTCAGTCATTAGCAAAAATACAAACATTTTAGTGCACATAAATTGAATTTGTTTGATTAGGTTTTCTGCAGCATCTGCTTGTATGTTCAAAACTGTCCTTCCAGCTATTGATGATACCACCGTGTGTGAGTAATCCTGACGGACGAGGGGAGTCTTTTCTGTTCCCATTTATATCACCAGTGTTGTCACCCACTTGAGCCTTTTTCTCAGGCTGTTCTGCGAGCTGTACTGCAGATTTATCCCTATAGGGTCAACCCTTTTCAATTAATTTCTTGTTAGCCCTGATCCAAATAAGCTGCAGTAAGAATTTAATCCTCATAACTGGATTATGGGCTGATTGGTGTTACAAGAAAGCTGTTTGTCATTCAGCTGAACTGTTACATCTTTGTTTCGATCATACTTTCACAATCTATCACAACTGACTGACCTCTTAAATGTTTCTGATTGGCTGTATATTTTCCATACCCTGACTTTACGCCAAAGAAAGATGGTTTTAAAATACCACCCAAATACCATGGAGGGCTAATCAGACGGACTGTGTTCTCAGGTGTTCTTGTGTCCTCTCTCATCCTTAACTCAAACTACATTGTCATCTCCCTCATTTGGTACATTTAGATGAATAAACGTTGAGTACTTCTGCTTGGTTGCCATGGCGTTATTTTTCCCTTTTTTTCCCTCTTTTATTATACAAGCACATTTCTGAGAGAGAGCTGTGCAAGGGTTACTGTATTTACTCAACCTATCTGACTCCATGGCAACAGACTTCTTTGCTATTATCCTATATGAAAGGTTGCTGTTCTGTGCCACACTCATTTCCCACTTCGCAAGATAATTCTCGTTTCATTGTGGACCGAGAAGGCTGTAAGTTTGAGACAGGTGTAGGTGTGTGTAGGCAGCGTATGTGTGTCTATAAGCCTTTATTAATCACTGTCGACAATGGGAAGGGGGAAGGGCCAGCAGTTGACATTTTGGGCCGACGTTCCTGCCAGTGGGGAGGATCACACACCGGTGTCAGTGGAGCAGTAGGTTACTGTTTCAGTCCTGCCCACAGTGCAATGTGTGTCACTGTGAACATATCAAAATGTCCTTTTCCATTTGCAACAACATGCCTCTTCTCTTATCCTCTAAAGATGTCTACCAGTGTTGATCTCTGAGGGTGTTATTGAACCTGCTTAGCCCTGAATGTCAATCTAAGCTGCACCTGCTGAGCCATTAGCATCAGAAAGCAGTAGGTGCAAGGGATGATACGGCATTTCTCCCATCTGTTGTTTCATTCGATGGATCAAATGAAGTGAAGTGAGGACTGAGATGAGACAAGATGGATTTCTTTGTGGATGTATTTCAGTTTAAATCCAAGCTCATGAACAATCACTCTACTGTTGCTAAAAGCTCATGATCATTCCAGTCCACTAATTACAAAAATGTACTGGTTTTGTTTTGCATTGTCTTATTCACACGCAGTCATCAGCGGATGTTTGTGGATAATCCTGTTACCTCAGCTGTATGCATAAACAAACCAGTCCCTGCAGATAACAGGACACATGAGACATATCTTTGTGATTTGTTTTGTTTACTCTCAACCTGTTTTGCAGCTGCTCTCCCCAAATTTATTTGCATTTCCAATTTTTATTTTATTTTTTCAATTATTGACCCTAACGCACAGTGTTACATCATTTATTTGTTTGCCTCAGTTCTCAAAATCACTCGGGGAATAGTGGAAGCGTTTGATGTTGAACAGTTATGCAGAAGTGGGGACAGCACAGGCCTGGAGGCAAACAAATCCACGACAACTTCTTTAGAGATAATGCTCATGTTCATGTGGAAATATTGCATTGAATGTGCGTGTGAGTCTTTCAAAAAGCATCACAGGACAAAAAAAAGTGACTGACACGTTCTTCTTATACTACTGTTATACTGCACTGTAAAAACCTTTTCACAGAGATTTTAAACAGCTCTATGCAACACATTACCACAGCTGTGTCCAGATCAGACAAAACATGATTAATGATGCTGTGCAGCACAACAAATCCTCACAGTGTTTGTTTACAGTGACATAATGAGCCTACACGAGATTAGTCGACAACTGAGAACCTGTTGAGACAGTGATCATATTTTTTTTTTTTCTGGCAATCCCCCATGAGCAATTGTTGAGAAGTAGGAGCCTATATTTTCAACAACTGAGAGTCAGATGAACACAGTCAAATATAACTTTTTTGGGTTAATTAAAACTGCAAGAAAAAAGTAATCTTTTAAATCTATCTAACAACCTGACATCATCAGCATCATAAAACATATAGATGGTCGACTGCATTGTGTTTGCTGTCGAAGTCAGCTCACAGAATACGTTGATTGGAGTTGCTCTCACAGTGAAGAGTTAATAAAGGCTCGGTCAGGGTCTGTGCTTGAGCCGAGCACCTCCTCTTATGTCAGCTTTTACATAAATAAGAGCTTTTTCTCTCATCACTCCCTCGGCTTCTCTTTCTCTCATGCACACCCACACAGAGCCTGTCAGAGGCACATGAGGATGGGAGGAGGACGGAGGAAGGTGGGTGAAGCATGACACGTGAAAAAGGAACAGCACTGCTCTCAACGCTGCATCTACAGCGTTCCATTTATTGTTTCTCTTTCTCTGTCTCAAGATAAAGGCCCATTTCCCCCCGGCTTAAATCACTAGAGCTTTTGTGATTTTCTAAAGCACTTTGTGTTGTTCTGAAAATGAGGCAATTTGTTGGTGAAGATCTTCTCTCCTTTGGCTCTGAGACGTTGATTAATCTCTGCTAATTTATGTTTAAATTAACACACAGTTAATTGGATCCAACTGAGAGAGAGGCAAATTGTGGTTAAACCAAATTCAGCCTGTGATGATTTACGATCTGTAAAACATGATATGCCTACAGCGGGTATTATCTATTATATAACCCGACATAATGTGAAAAGAGACGACTAAGATGAATGTTTTCTTGATCGAAATTTCTTCAGATATTCCTAAAGCAGTGTTGTTCTCGACTGTGCACACTAATCTGTTGCCACGGCAACTTGCAGAGTTTTCCAACTGACCTGGAGCTGAGTCGGCTGACTGCTGCTATGCCGAGGTGCACTTTATATGAGTTATCTGCTTCTCTCTGCAGCATCTCACTCATATAAAAACTCCACATTTTCTGCCTCAGAACAAAAGTCATTTTTGGCTGATCAAATGTGAGAGGATCAAAATATAAATATAAAATGTAAGAATTGTTTGGCCACTTTTTCTGCATAATCCAGAAGCGAGAGAGGGGTTATCATTCTGCTTGCAATCAAGCCCTCTTCAAATCATCAAATACAGGATTATGATAAGATCTGGCCCATCATGTCCTGCCTGTTCCTCTAGAGACAAATGTCAAGTCAATCTTCTAGCTATTTACAGACTTCACAGGATCTCTTGTGTCACTGGTGCTAATTACAATCTTATCACGGTCCAAAGGTCAAATATCAACCCAAAAGTGATGGCAAGGCTCGCCGTGTGTAATTATTATAGAGTATGTTTTTTGGTAAAGACACAGTACAGGGAGAGAGTATATTTTTATTGCAGCCAATCACTACTCAAGCTTTTTTCACTGATTAGTTACTCAAATGGATGAAGCTGTATTGATTGGTGGCGAAAAATAACCTGCAATCTGTGTACTCTGCCTGAAACCTGAACGGTTTGCATCATCCAGAGCTCACAAACCCATCGCTGGCTTTACTGCTGTAAATATTTGACAGCTTTTCTTAATTTTCATAATTTTGATTTCCTTGAAGCATGTATTGTTTGACTGCCCATACTCACATCATTAGATACAGAGGCAGTTATTCACAAACAGATGATGTTAAAATACTGTAATTTTATGACATAGTTCAAATGAGAGGTTGCTAAATGGTCACAGTGCTGCCCAAAGAAAGACACAGAAAAAACATTTGTTGTCCCACTAAATGGATTTGAATTTTTTGAGATACAAAACTTTGCCTCCTCCAGGAAGCAGAAGTTCACAGCTCTCATCTCTGACTTGTGTTGCCGGGGAAGAACAGAGCATTGTGTGTCTGTTTGTGTATGTGTTATGACTAACTGCTCGGTCTCGCCACTGTGTATTACGTCAAAATGTCACACACTCATCCGCAACCTTCTGTAGCAGCTCAAAGAGCATTCAGTCAGAAGTTAAGTGTAAAGACTGCATTGACACCAGATCTGTCTCTTTGTTTGATAATGCACACTACATCTTATTAAGTTCGGCTGTGAATGGATTATTAAACTAAGCGTTGATGTGGGATCTTCATCTTATTTATTATATTGCTGTTTTATCTGCTCACACTATAACTGTTGATAACACTATCTTAGAAGGACATTATAAAGTAAATCTAAATGTTTTTTGGATTTTTGTTACCTTTTTCACATTGCCAGCGTGCATCCTGTTTGATTTTGGAGTGAGTCTAGCAGGTGCAACAGAATGCTGGTTGTGTCCCTCTCTGTCTCAGACTCCATACAGTAATGAAGAACAGCCTGGGGCCAGCCCAGAGGCTCAAGGTTACATACAGACAATCTCCACTCACAGAAATCAGCAGCACCAATCTCACAGACATAAACAGTACTCAGCTGAGGCTGGCTCTCTGGCTTAGTCTGTGGAACTGTCGACCACTGCTTGGCTCTTGCTTAAGCCCTGCTTTTCACTAAATTTGTATCTGCTGGAAGAAGCTGAAGCTCTGAAAAAGTGCCAGTCAAAAGTCTGGTAAAAATTAATTTGAAAAGTGAAATGCCGTGGGCTGTTCGTACTTTTATGTGGATTATCAAAGCATTGATATATCTGTCTAAATTTGTAAATACATTGATTATGTGGTATAAAAGATCATCCATATTATATCTGATAACCTTTATTGTTTTTCATTTTTCACACAACTGATGACTTGATTAGAAACCACAACTGTGCATACATTTATCTCTAATTGTAGTTTTACCCACTCCACTCATGATATAAACACTAAATATTCCTGTTGCCAGCAATTTGACTTGCATTTCATTTGAAACACTTGGCTCAATTCCTACCTGTGTTAATTATTCATGAGTGCAGCTGTTCTGGCCGCAGACAGAAATGAGGAGAAGCGAAACCAGCTTTCATTTATCCATGCCATTGGGCCATCATTTTTAGAAGTCCTAATGTATTTTACTTTTACAGATGTAATCCTGTGAGTGTACTCATCTGAGAAACAAAATAATTTATAATTTTTTACATTTTATATTGTGTAACATTATTTGTCTTTTGTTGTTGATTTATGAGATTAATTGAAGTTGTGTTGCAGTGTTTATTGTTTATTAAGTATATAGTATAATGGCCATTCTGTATTTCTACATTTACAGTACGCTATATTCTGACACCAACAGGTTTGAGACCTGTGCCCATTTCTTCCGTTTGTGTGGAGAAGCATGTTGTGACAGCCATGTCTCTGGAGATGGAGAAGACCATCACCAAGCTGATGTATGACTTACAGAGGAACTCGACGTCTGACGATGACTCTGGCTGTGCTCTGGAGGAGTATGTCTGGGTTCCCCCCGGCCTCAGCCCTGAGCAGGTATCACTGTGGCACTGGCCTGTTCATTTAGTATATCAATATATTCTCCTCACATCTGCTAACACATTCACATCACTGTGAGAGCTGTGAAACATCCAGTTCTTCATTTGCTACTGTTTATTTTTGTCCTGGGTAGCCAGACTGTGTCAAATTCAACCATAACGGTCAGACAAATTAAATTATTTGGACAATGAATTATCTGTGGCATTTTTCAATCTGAGATGGAAAATTCATGCATATGAAAACAAGACAATGGCTTATTGCTGTTTTTAAATCTTCTTCACTGTGTTTTACAGCTTTGTTAGAGCGGGGAAAGGAAAGGGCAGGGGTGACATACAAATTACTGCTGTCAGGCCTTTTGTGGTAGAATAATTGTAAGGACATTTTTCAGCTGTCAGTGTTAACACTACTAACTCTGTGTTGGAGCCAAGATCACAGTTGAACAGAATGACAACCATAAATCCAATCATAAAAAGAAAGTGATTAGCTTACAACATTTTTTATGACAAATGAAAAAAAAATGCAAATATTTTTGTTTATCCTGTTCATAATAAATACTATATTCATATGACTGTATTACACCAGGCTAAACATCATAGACATTTAAAAGCACTAGTTTAGCCAGTGAGTCTTAAAAAATAGGATCTTTATGGCTTTTTGTTAATGAATGTAGGTTTTACAAAGCCTTATCTGGATTATTTTCTATAATCAAATATAATGAGTGGAGCCCATTTTACAAAGCACATATTTAAATTTGGCTTTGTTGTTTTGTTTGGGGCTGGAATAAGCAGGTTTCTGCGAAAAACACGTGCCTTTATTTAGTATGTGCAGCTCTCTAAAGCAACAGGCCTCCCAAGGCTCTGTTAACAGATGACAGGCTGGGCTGATAACAGTCATTTTCTCCAGTCAGCCATCTTGACAGGATGCTCAAAGAGGCTGAAGCCTCTCTTATCCAACAGAAGGTGGAGGCAAGTGGTGCTGCCTGTTGCCTTTTTAACACACTTGTAATGTTTTTTAGGCTTGACACTTGTGTTTTCTCTCTACAATGTCTTTTGTTGTTCAAAGGCAAAATCAAATAAATGGACAATTCATTAATGTGACAGAACTTTCTTGTATAATATGGTTGTAGTAATACACAACAATCCTTATATATTTAGAGAAAAAAAACTTTTTTTTTTTTGTTACTAGTTAAAGAGGCATATTTAAAGCACAAAGCACTTGACCCACAACAACAGTGAATATACTGCTCTGTGCTGAATGTTGTTGGAGAATCAAATAGTAATGATAACATTTTCAGAAGATAAATGCCCACAAGTTCTCTTCTCTTTATTTTACTAAGGAAATATTAAAGCCAGGTGAGGCCATGGACATTACGTTCTACTACATCTTGAATTAAAATTACCATATTGGTGGGAAAGTGAGATTTTCTTTAACCATTTGAAAATAATCTGTTGAAAAATTAAATAGTTTTATCCTTTCCAAGGCTGCGACTGCTACAGCTCACTACAGTACAGCCCATTGTACCGCATGTGATCTCAAACTGATGTCCAAGGCAACAGTGAAGGAAGAAACACAAAGTTATTCTGCATCAAATGTGCCATTTTGTGTATTTTATTCCATATGATGTGTTTCAGGTGCATCAGTATTACAACTCTTTACCTGAAGAGAAAGTCCCATATATAAACAGCCCTGGAGAGAAGTATCGCATCAAACAATTGCTACACCAGCTACCACCCCATGACAATGAGGTAATCACCAAATACCACCAATACCATACATAAAAAAATCAGTGTCCTGAACTGCAAATGTAATAGTAATAACGTTTTTAAAATTGTTTCAGGTGCGTTACTGTAACGGTTTAGATGAAGAAGAAAAACGTGAACTAAAGCTCTTCAGTAACCAACGGAAGAAGGATAACTTAGGCAGGGGCAATGCCCGTCCCTTTCCCCTTACCATCAATGGGGCTATTTGTGATAAGGTAAAAAATGTATAATTATTCTTTCTTTCACTTAAATTCAATCAAACAGAAATATGATAATAATAGTTTTCTGTCTTGTACATAATTAACTGTGAACCACTGTTAAATACATATTTCTGCTCTTTCCTCTTCTTCCCCTCCAGTGTGGGGGTCAGATAAGCGGAGGGGACATTGTGGTTTTTGCTGCAAGGGCTGGTCATGGGAAATGCTGGCACCCTCAGTGCTTTGTGTGCAGCATGTGTGAGGAACTGCTGGTGGATCTCATCTACTTCCACCAAGATGGAAAGATCTACTGTGGCCGGCACCATGCCGAAAGGCTGAAGCCCCGCTGCTGTGCCTGTGATGAGGTACGCCTGTCTGGGCCTGGAGCCCCTCGTGCTTGGTAAATGCTGAATGGTTCATAGCTTAAAAACTTGGATAAGCTTGAAACTGGTCTCATTTGAAAAGATGGCTCAGTATTCCTGCCATGTTTTGGAGGCTGCTTGTTTTTTTCATTATATATGGCAACCATCCCTGAGATACCTGGCAGCAGGACCCACACTTTCATTTTGATGTGTGATTTGTTTACTTTAACTGTAATGATGTGCAGTCGAACAGGTGTCATGTGGAGTAGACCTTCAAGTCATTGTATTACAACTGTCTGACTTAACCTAAACAACAAAATGATATATATATATATGAAAGAATGGATTGTAATTTTTGTGGATAGCATTGCAAAGATATAACCTCAAATCATCATCAAGACACTTATCTCAATAGTTTCACAATATAAAATCAAAACAGTCAAAGTGTAAAGCCAACAGATCCTACAATTATCAGTACAATTAGCCCTTATCACACACTGAAACCAACAAAAGTAGTTCGGTCCAAACAGCCATAAAACCTCATTTATAGAAGCTGTATGAATAAAGTGTGCTGATGAATTCATTGTCTGGGTTACACAGATAATCTTTGCTGATGAATGCACCGAGGCAGAGGGCAGGCACTGGCACATGAAGCATTTCTGTTGCTACGAGTGTGAGACGACGCTCGGGGGTCAGCGATACATCATGAAGGATGGCCGGCCACACTGCTGCAACTGCTTTGAGTCCCTTTATGCGGAGTACTGTGATGCATGTGGAGAACATATAGGTATATATAAACCATAGTGCTTTGTGTGTAGATGAATATATTTTTACAGTGCTAATGCAATAGAAAAGCTCTATTATAGACTTGCTTTTTCCACAGACCATTAGAGTGGGTATTATTAGAACTGAACACAGCTGTAGAGGGTTTTATGGTCCCAAGTCTACATACTGTGTTACTGAGGATTTCCATTCTTTCAGCTCAGACAGGCTGATAATAATGACATTATCTTACAAATATTCATGTACAATCACAAAGGTCAAATATCGAAACTGATAAAGGCAAAGAGCAACTTAATAAATACACAGATAAGACTATTTATAATAATAATTACAATATTTATTGAAAAGCACTGTATTCCTGATGTTATATCCATTTTGCTGAAGGGATTGACCAAGGCCAGATGACATATGATGGGCAGCATTGGCATGCAACTGAAGAATGCTTCTGCTGTGCTCACTGCAAGCGCTCTCTGCTGGGACGTCCATTTCTGCCAAAGCAGGGTCAGATCTTCTGCTCCCGGTCTTGCAGTGCTGGACAGGTGCTTAACTCAAGCATATTATGACTATTGACTTTATTCAATGAGTGTGATACAGCATCTGCGCATCTAAATATGTTTTGCTAAATTGATATGTCTTCATTGATTAGGATCCAGATGAGTCTGATTCTTCAGACTCTGCTTTCCAAAGTGCACGGTCACGTGAGTCTCGCCATAGCACCAAGATTGGAAAAAAGGAGCGTCGAAATGCTGAGCAGGAACGAAGGAGTGCAGAGGCTCGCCAGTCAGCTCCTGCTCCAATGCCTGACCGTCTGTCTGCTGAAATTGATCCTCTGTCTGGTCAGATGGACCGTTTAAGCCTTTCATCGAGTCAGACCCCAAGCAGGACGCCTAATCGTACACCTAACCGCACTCCAAGCCGCGCCCCAAGCCTTAACCAGGTGTGGATGAGCCGAGATGACCCCTATGTCCCAGCAGCTTATGAAGGACCTCAGAGGGAGCCCTCACCTACCCCAGCACCAATTCATATGCTGGGTCCCAGGCAGGGTTACAACCCTAATGCTAATGCCCATCCTCCAGCACAGAGTCCTGTGAACCCAGGGAAGCGTCCTGATTCTTGGGGAAAAGAGCAAGGCAATGCGAAGAGGACACCTATGGCAGCCCTGAGGGGTCACTCTTTTAATGAAAACTGGATTCACCATAGCCAGGATGAGTTCAGGCCTAACAAGCTCCGCACCCAGATGAGTTTCAATGAAGTGTCAAACCAGAATCAGGGCTTTTCTGACAAAAGGAGCACTAGCCTTCATGGTTTCCAGAGGGATGGCCGACCCCCACTAACCAGAAGGAACCCAATTACAGCCATGAGCTTCAATGAGCCCCTCACTCCTTTAGAACAGACTCCACGTGGATCCATTGATTCCCTCACAATGTCCAATGCCACAGGTAATGCCACGTTACTTACCTTAAAAAAGAATTGATAATTGCTAAATCTTTACGAAATGTAACACAGACTCTCTTTATATTGTAGGTAACTCTCTGGATGGGGTCAGTAAACGCCAGGAGCATTTGTCAAGGTTCTCTATGCCCGACCTGAGCAAGGACTCAGGTGTGAATGTGTCTGAAAAGAGTAATATGGGGACCCTTAGCTCTTCAGTGCAGTTTCACAGCACAGAGTCACTGTCCTCCAGCCGGCCCTTCAACAACAACAACATGTACGCTCCACTCAGAGTGGGATACCCACTGGGATACTGGGATGGTCCACAGCCTCTGAGCTTTGAAAGCAAAGGTCGTGTTGGAGTGATGGGCAGCAGTGGAAACCTGCGCATGGCTCCAATGAGTGACCGTATGCCCCGCCGACGCTTTGCCACTCAGGACTCTGTATCTCAGCAGCAGCAGCAGCCACAACCCAGGCGTCGCAAACATCATCGTGGAAATCACAGTAACGGCCAGCACCGGAGTGGACGTCACCACAAACGCTCTCGCCGTTCGCGCTCTGATAACGCTCTGCACCTTGTGGCGGACCGGCCCACTCACATGGTAGAGCCTCCATACCGCCGTGTCCAGGAGGATTATGACCGCTTCCCACCTGGTCATGCTTCCAGAGAATTGTTCAGTCTGGAGGCCGGCAGCTACAGACAACAGCCTCAACGGCCCTGTCCGCGGACCACCTCTGATCTCACTTTGCACAATGCAGGCTGGCCTCCTGTGGGACTGGCTGGTGGGCCATGCTGGGGAGAGGGCTACATGGAGGCTGCTGACCCCTGGTGTTCCAGCTGCTCCTCTTCCTCTGAGTCTGAGGAAGATGAGGGTTATTTCATGGGTGAGCCAATCCCTCGACCTGTGCAGCTTTGCTACATCAACAATGAGGAACTACGCCACCGCTACAGCCCGTCTGGGATGGGTGGCCATCACGGACCTCTACACGGACCAATTCATGGCCAGCTGCACTCTCGTCAGAGGAGGAAGAGCAAAAACTGCATTATTTCTTAGATTTTTTTAGTAGTGCGAAGAGATGGGCAGGGATGGACAGGAGAGTGAAGGATGGAGAGAGGTAAGGAGATGTTGGCAGAGTGGGAGTAGGATGGTGAGAGTAACTTTGAAATGGAGTGTGTGTGCGTGCGTGCGTGTGCTGTGGGGTCAAACACAGAAGGCCTATTTTTTGTGCTTGTGAGCTTACACAACTCTACACTGGCTGGTGTTTATGTACTCCTACACAGGATGATCTAATCATAATAGGAAACTCAGCTGGCTTACACAACAGAGATGTTTACAGTGATGGAGATCGCATCTACTGATCCACCTTACCTGGAAGCATTGATGATGACTACTAAATACACTGCTGTATGCTGTATGTGCGTGTATCTATGAAACGGAAAGACTGAACAACCAGTTATCTTTTTGAAAGATTAATCACATTGATGAAATTGACTGTTCATGAAAATGCTCTGTGATCTAATCCTTAGGCACTTAAAACTTTCTGTGGACAAAGAAATTGTTTTGGAATAGTGAAAGCTATGTGTTAGATCCCAGGATATGTGATGGTTTACCTCTGTGGAATCTACTAAATGCTGCTGGAAAATAGTGTTGGCTTGCTAGCCCGGTTATCACTTTGTACAATAGTCTGTTGAACCTTGTGCTCTACATAGCCAGCTCCATGCTTTAACAAGGACAGAAGGCCCAAAAGCCTCTGCTCCTTGACCATTCAGGCACAGTAACGTCAAGTTTGGTCCTGTGTTCTCTTCTGCAACATGCTTTGTTTCTTGAAAATTAGATATAGACGATTAAGAATAATAATGCTAACAATAATAAGCTTAAAATGCCATTAATTATTATAATATTTAAAACAATATCTGTTAAATGTATATATAGTAATGAACTTATTAAACTAATGGATGTAGTAATGTAAATGTTCTGTACATATGGTCTTAAATATTTATATATTTTGTAACCTAAAAAATCATTATTTGTATAACATGATGTCAAAATAGGGAGGCTTGCATGTCAATTTGTTGTTGTTGTCTCATTCTGGAAATAAAGTGTTCTCCGATTAACAGCCAAATAAGTAACTGTCACATTTGACTTTAACCAAATCAAGTTTCATTTAAACATTTTTCCAATTGAAACATAATCAGGACAAATCCATAATTTAGTATGCACAAACAATGCATTTTACATTTGACCAAATCTGTTTGACTGTATATATTCTGCAACCCAATAACTCATGTGCCACTAACACGAGTGCTTTTTTATTTTACAGAATAGCCGAAATGTTTTATTACATTATTTACTATACCACAATATTTGCAACAATAATAATTTAAGCAGCGAACAAAAAACATTTAGAACAATAGAAAAGAAATACAGCCAGTGCATTCGGTCATATTTTAACAAATCAGTCAGTTTCTCTTTCAGATTTTACCTGAGCCAGAGAAAGAACAGTCCAGTCTAGCAGTGAGATTCATAGTCTTACAATCTAATAGAAACATTGCTGAGTTACAAAGTAAGATTCAGCCATTACACTAACACACAAGATGAACACTATGTGGGTCGGATCACTGAGGCGGCTCCTTGGAGTCATACTCTACAATGAACCTCTCCATGGCCTCCACACAACGAGCACCAATGTCCCTGAGGTTCTGCTGTAGTGAGGCCTGTATGGGGCCCTCCAGAGACGGATCCTTTGCTATCAGCATCTTTACCACAAAGCCAAACATTTCACATTCTTGGTAATACACCTGAAAGACATAATGTGATATTTTGTGGCAATACTGAAAAAAACTTGTTAAAAAATGTTTTTAGCTCTATGAATAAATGGATTTTTCTTGATTCACGTCTCTTAGCAGGAATCGACTCTTGTCAGTGTTTCTCTAAAATACGTTTCTCTTATTTCTAATCTCTCTCTGTTAATCTGTTTATTACAATCCCTTTTCCCAAGATGTCTATACCTACCTCATCTATTTCTCTCCTCTTCTTTTGAATGGCTCTGTCTCTTGCCTGGCTGGCAATGGAGGGAGGCTCCTCATCCCTGTTGCGCTCCCTTTCACTGCTTCTGCTTCCCCTGTGATCACTCTCTCTGCTTTGGCTCTTGTCACTTCTAGAAACCTGCAAAAAACAGCGATACAACGGAGCTGGATGGCAGTATTGTGACAGTTGGCCAAAGCAATGGGTACAAAGACCAATAACAACTGAGCTGCTAATGATCAACACATGACTAAATTCAAGTTCTTGAAGTTGAAGGCAGAGAGACTAGTATCTATTCACATACTTAATAAAGAACCTTTTGTATAAAGTGACAACTATTAAAGTTTTCATAGAAAGTAAGATGAAAAAACATAATTTACTGAGAAATATTAATGATCAGAATTGGGTGCACATTGGCAAAGTGGTTAGCACAGCAACAAGGTTGAAGGTGTAGAAAATGAATTAATTAATATTACCAAGGAGTGTGTTATAATACATGTAGTCGTTGCATGATTTTACAAAGAATCTACATGTGGGCGTAAAACCTCACATTTCCTTATGGGGCCAATTTCTTTTTCAAAACTCATCACACCAAACCCCAGCAACAATTCATCATGTGCTGCGCTGCTCCTTGTTGTGTTTAGGTCATCAAAGAAATTTATGGTATCAATTAATCTGAGCATCCTCCACAGAATTTGGGCTTTGTGTTCGAGCCAGTTTCATCTGTGAAACAGCCAAATGTAAATTCAGCTTTAATTCATCTATATATTTAATGATGAGGAACAACCATTAACAGTACATTTTGTTTTTTTGTTGTTTTATCCATCCTCTTCACACTTGGCACAATTTTAGGCGTTTCATTAGATTTTTTTTCTTTTCTCTTTTTCAGAGGCTTTTTAGTTCTAGTGCAATAAACAGAGGGGAAAGAGGTTTTTCTGCTCATGAACTTACAAACTGTTTGTCCTTGTCTCTGCTGGAAGTAGATCTTGGCAGGAAAGCTCTTCTACCTGGAACAGACAAACAGACAAATCAAGGATCATCATCGCATTTCATGTAAAACTGATGTTTCTTGAGGTTGTAAGTGCTTTTTAGGCTCCTAATGTAGTTTCAAATGAAAGAACCCACATTTAAGTAAATTAGGAAGCAATACCATAAATATAATTGTTGACATTGAAAACCATTGTCAATAGTAAGACTATACCGTTTCCATATTTTGTTATGGTTCATCACATACTCTTGGCTTGGTTCTTTTTTCCTTCTTTCTCATATAAACACAAACCAGGGATGAGTCACTATCATCACACCATCACTCAGGCACACAAAAAAACCTGTTCTACTCTCACACATACACAAACACACCTCCACAGTGCTGCAATGTGCGCACAGATACGGTGCCAGAGTGCAAGAGAAGATAAAAACATACAGTATCAAAGGCTTACTTGTTAAAACCAAGTAGAATACAAGGTGGAAGGAGAGAATAGACAGCAACAAAAGCATGATAAAAGTTACCTGGCTGAAGATCCATATATTAATAAAAACTACATTTATATGCTTTCCCTTTGCAGATGTGATGACACTCAGCCTACTATTGTGTAATGATGGATATCTCTCAATGCACTGCTACGAGCTATGACATAATCCATCTACTCAGGCCATGAAAAGCCTTTTAGCGCCGAGTGTTATGTAACATTGATTTGTTGCTACCAGAATGTGACTACCTTCCAACCACCAGTAACAAGATGAGCGAATGCCGTCAAAATATTTGTGAAGCAAAGTGTGGCTAAAAATGTAATTCTACTCTCCTGGTGTACGCTGCCACCTAACGGATAGTAGAGGTACAACAGATAGTGTTGAAGAACAAATGTGCAGTTTATTGATAAACTATTTGCAAATTCACCTCAAGTATAGTTGAGTTAGGATCCAAGGACTGGGGTCATATTTGGGACAATGCCCATGAGAATTTATTCAGAGCACTAATTAATTAAATAATTAAATAACTAATTAAAAGGAACTGTTCATATCACATATAAATAAGTACAATTTAAGGACAAGGCAATCCAAATGTCTTTTTTTCTTTTCTCATTTTAACTGTAAAATGCTGAAAAAAAATTACAGAAATAAAGTGAAAAAATATTTAGTTGTTTTCACTTAAATGTTGCCTATATGATTGTGTAAAACATTTGATTACTTTTGTTTTAATATTATTAAAAAGTGTAAAATTACAAGTTTCTTGTTATGTAAAAGGAGGATTTGTCATAACACATTAATAATAATCCTGGAAAAAGCCTACCCAGACCACAATATGCCTAAAAAGAGTTTTTACTAACTCTTGCTGAGTTTTTACAAACTGTTGCTGCAACTCTTGTTTTAACCTACTGTTGTTTTGTTCTGTAGGTAAGGTTTCTCCACCACTCTTTCTCTGATCGTAGCGTTCCTCTCGTTCCCTGTCTTTCTGTGGAGCAGCAAGACCCTTTCTCAGGTAGTGGTCCCGGCCGTGGAAGTGAAACTTGGAGTGAGGGTACCTGTGGCTATTGAAGCCAGATTTGTGGGCTGAATGGTCATCTCTAAGAAAACTGAAATTGAGAGCAACATAAAATGTTCAAAACAACAGTAGAACACCAGGTGAATGAAAACAGCTCATATGGTTTTACAGAGACTTACAATTTCCCTGCAAACTTTGGTTTGTAAGAATGGGACAGCCATGCCCTCGGCCTGGATGGACTTCGCACTCTTCGGATTGGCCTCTTCACATCCTGGAAGAACAGATAGTCAGTATCATGCAGTGGTAGCACCTGAAATGGGCAGCTTTAAAGGGTGTTCAAGGTGGGCTCTAGTCCTTTAGAAGATGAGATTACAAATAGGTGCCCCATTTTCGGCTATACACAACCACCCAACCCTCAAAAGGACTAGAGGTTTAGCAATCCTTTAAGGGTTGAATTTGACAAGTTCAATTACCTGTGGTTTAATTTAGACTAATTAAGCATTTTGAATGACGTTTATTATATACATATATTATATACATTAAAATTAGTGTTAAGATAGCACCACTGACACTACAGCTAAGGTTAAAGAGCAGCTCTTTTTTAAAGACTGTGCCCAACTGAGCCAGTGAATAATAGTAAAAACAGTCAGTATGACATGGAACAATACACCATTTTCAAACAGGAACGCTAACCCTAACCTTAACCATATCAGTAAGTAGTTAATAAAAACCTATGACTATAATAATGGAACAATATCAATGTATAGATCAGTAATCGCACAGCTACAGCTCGCTTCACAGTCACTGTCAGGTTTGGTAACTTGTGTTCTCCTGCCTTTGTACAGATCACAAATAGAACAGTGAGTCCAAAATGGTAGGATCAACAAACAATTCTCTGTTTAAATCAATCAATGTGCTTAATGGTTTATTAAACAGACGCTGAAAGCTGCAAAGGCGCCCCCTGGAGTCAAAGGCCCTTCTTAACATTAAAGAGCAACCCTGACCTGATCTGAAAACCCCGGACTGTCCGACGGCCTTGTCTCATCCTGCAAACAGAAAAGAGCATTTCATGAGTAGTTAGGATATGATTCAGGATATAGATATATGATATAGGATATGCGTCAGGATATGATTGCATTGCCAATGATATTAGTCCACAGTTTTCAAGATAATGACTATAGTTAACATGGGATGAGAGTGTATAATAAAACAAACACATGTACGGAGGATAATTGTTGTATTCCAATACTAATAATATGCACTTTTTAAGAAAACACTGCTGCGTCACCCGTTGGTTTTACTTTCGTATGTGAAACACGTGGGCTTGAGCTTCATTTGTGGCTTATCACCCAGTCCCAGCAGGAGACAGTTTTTACCTTGATCTGCAGCATGTCCGGAGGCGCTGTGTGCTCCATTTCTACCTGTTTGCACAACTACAAGATGTGTTTTAATGTTTGTGTGGTCCGTGTCCGAGTCCGAGACCAGGAAGCGCTAGTGGTCCTTCTAAACCCGCCTCATCGATAAAGATCCAAGTGCAACATTTCAACACTTCAGAACCACTCTTCCAAATGTTTTTAGTAGTTTCTATCTGTCATGAAAATACACAGTCGAACAACGGGCGTAGTCTGCAGGGCTATGCAAAATTTCTCAAAGTTTCACTTCCCCTTTCATCTGCTGTCCAATCAGGTCGAGACTGTAGTAGTGTAATATCAACACGAAACTAACATCAGGAAAATCAGTCGGAGTTGTACGCATGCGCAGCACTAGGCCTGTCTGTCCCACTTGTTTACAGTATTGATTATTTAAGATGCCTGTTTGCTATAATTACCTAAATACCTTTCTAATTAAAAAAAGTATTTATCAGCTTATGAATGAAAAAAGTGGTGTGGTGGTTACAGATGATCCTAAATAATATCATAAATATTATCCAGCAGCCATTTATCAAGCGACAAACATGTATTTCATAAAAGATTGGTTATTTCAAGTAATTATTTGTCCTTACAACATGATTAGATCTTTATAATACTAAAAGGTAAAAAAAAACAAAAAAAAAAACATCACATACTTTGATGAATACAGATTTCTAAGAATAAAAACATTTTCTTTCGTTTTCTTGTTTCCATTTGCAAAGAACAGGTGAGGTGAGTTGTTATCCGCCTCAAATTTTAATGTTCCCCTCCCAGCCCTCTGTCTCCACCTCCTTCACCTCTTCCTGCAGGTAAAGACAGACAGCTACACCAAGAAACGACTAGCAGAGACAGACATGGAAACATCACCTAGATCTTGAGTTCTCCTTTTCTCCTCCATCTCCTTCCCCTTGTGTTGGATCTTTCTTTGGACGTTATTTGGAAAGGTAATCTTTATACAAACTCTCTCACTCTCGCACCTTTGAAACAGACAGTGTTTTACCTGTCGACTGTTGGTGTTTTTAGTGCCTGAGGTTACAAACCTGTTCGAACAGGTTCTCATTCATGCCGTGTCAGGGTAATTGTCTTTGGGAAAGAACAGATGGATGATGTAAACAGGGTACCTGCTATAGTCATGTGTGACAGTAGAGTTGATGTATGAACTCTCATAGCCTCGTCCACATTGTTGGTTTTGGTTTGACATGTGTAAATAATAAAAGAAAACTACTTTAGTACTTAGGATTAATAACTTATTTCATGAATGCATGTGTTTAAAATTAAATTCACCTCTTCTTATTTGTATCGTGTTGTATTTTAGAGTATTACAGTCAGCACAGCATTGTTAAGGAAATAGAATTCCCCTTTGACAAAAACACGAGAGGTATTGTCCCAACATGACACTTTACACTGGTGTTACTTGTATTTCAGTTTCAACAGTGCCACTTGGATCATTAGCAAGCCAAGCATGAGGTAAGAATGCAAAATATCCTGGAGCATCCTTGTAAGAAATTAGTCACATTTTAAATTATAACATAATAACAAATGCATAAGTATAATAAGCAAATGTGTTGACAGGGTCCAAACATTTTCAAGAGGACAGATTCTAGAGGAGTTTACTTTACGAGTTCAGTCACTTGCTGCCAATGACAACCAAGGGTTTAAACAGGAATTTGAGGTAAATGTTTTTACTGTTTGTTCTTCTAACCATTGTAAGTGAATCTGTTGTGCAGCATTGTTTCTTTTTTGATTAATAAAGGAGCTGGAAGAAGTTGGCAGAGACCTCCCTGCCAGAGTGGGTACTGTGGTGGCCAATCGGGAAAAGAACAGATACCCCTACATTTTACCATGTAACTACATTACTTGTAAAAAAAAACATGTTTTTGCTTTTGTGTATTTTAAATATTTTTATTATATTTCAGATGACCACTGCCGTGTGAGGCTGTCTGTTCAAAGCTTCAGCCCATACTCTGACTACATTAATGCTAATTTTGTGCCTGTAAGAACAATTTTTCTATATTTTCTGTCAATAAAGCATTTTGTCCCTGTTCTAACTCTCTCTGTCCTTTGGTATTCAGGGTGGAGGATCAGAAAGAGATTTCATCTGTACCCAAGGTCCTTTGCCCAACACTGTGACTGACTTCTGGAGGATGGTGTGGGAACAAAATGTCAGGATAATTGTAATGGTGACAGCTCTGAGACACAAGGACACAGTGAGCGCCACACACATTCAGTTCACATGCATGAGTCTGACACACACTCAGATCAAGATCATATCATCTTGATCTCTTTGTGAGCTATGATAGATCTGAGGTGTGATCTTGACATCGCAGGTACTGTGTGAAAAGTACTGGCCACTTGAACAAGGAACAGTTTATCATGGATCAATACAAGTGACAACAGTGGCCCGGCATCATGGCCCCGATTATTTTGTGACCACCATTAACCTTAGACAAGTAAGCAACATGACAGGTTACACATACATTACCCTTCGCTGGACTTATACAACTTAACTGCAAATGCTGTGGTTTGTTTCAGAGAGACTGTCCCACAGATAGGACAATTACACATTACTACTACCCTTCCTGGCCAGATTTGGGAGTTCCTAAAGAAGCAGCATCACTGTGCACCTTTACTGAGCATGTGCGCCAGCATTTGGAGACAATTCCTCGCCTGGGGCCAGCTGTGGTGCACTGCAGGTCAGACCTATGACCTCAGACTTATCATTTTCTGAAAAGAGCACTCTCAGCTTCAGTCCTGGAATACTTTTACACACTTCCTGATTGTTGTTTAAATTGATCCTATTTTGTTTCAGTGCAGGGGTCGGACGCTCTGGAACATTTGTGGCCCTGCTGTGGCTCATGCAGCTTTGTGCCAGAGGAATCAGACCTGACATCAGGGCTGCTGTGGAAGACCTAAGGCTACATCGAATGTGGATGGTCCAGAAACTGGTAAGTTCCAACTTTTAACCAAGACGTGAAGTTATTTTTTTCCCTGGCATTTTTCAGTTTGTTTCTCTGTGCTAGTGTCCTTCTCTTAACACACGTTCAATTTCAGTTCACTAGTAAATTCATAATGCATATATTAATGACTTGCTTTTTCCTTATTACAGCCACAGTACATATTTGTTTATCAGTGTCTTCTCCATTGGCTTAATGCAAGAACAGTAGGACCATCTGCATGGTAAGCACAGAGTAATAAGAAACTAATTTTAATTATAACAGTATAAAATCACACTTTAATTGGATATTTTCCTTCCAGCCCACAGGTTCAGGGCCCCAGTTTGAACACTAACCACGTCCAGGAACAGCCACACAGTTCCTCAGCAAAAGGACACAAAGGGAGGAAGAAACGTCGACAACGCAGAACGTCTTCATCAGATCAACAACACACAGTGCAGCACTTTTTACATCCTGCAAACCTACTGAGAAGGCTTTTGCCATCCACAGCACTGCCCAAGTCAAGCTCACACGTCTCAAATACAACACTACCTTCTAGGTAAATAACTTTCCTGCCCAAAATACTGCTTGCTTTGCAGACATTTAACAGGTCTGACAACAAGCAGAGAACTGGTAACAAAAGCACACAAGTAGCAGGAAGATAATGAAGAAGCCAACCTGCCTGATCTGGTCAAACCTGTTCTGCAGAGTATGAAAATCATGAGAACAATGAGACAGATACATATTGCTCACACTGTACATAAGCTCACTGCAGACACTCAAAGTGTGCAGCTAAATTGTATTTTATGCTGTAGCAAGATATTGAATTTTGTTTCTACAATTAATAAAGTAACTTTGTGACATGACATTTGTTTTATTTGTTTTGAAAAATGTGCATCACTTTTATATCACACAATGCAGGCCATCAGTTCTTTACAAATGCATGTGTAGAATTGATACCGGACTCACTGTAAAGGCAGACATGTGGTGTAGTGGCTGTACAAAAAGGTTCATGTTTCAAAAACACAGGCACTGCCATTCTCCTTAGATGAAACTTATTACAGTACATGAAGGAGTACGAGTATTGTACATTATAGAACAACAAGGGGTTAACCCACTTTTCAGAGTTTTTCCTCCATTGAGTAGTGATCATCTGATACAACAGTGTCCCCTTGGGTGGGTAGGGTTTGAGTGGGATGGGAGGAGCTGTTGGCAGCAGTCAGTGTCCTACTCCAGAGGTCTCCATCTTGTGGCAAATACTTGTAGATGCAGTTTAAGTGGTGATACTGTATTGCATTGAAGTACTGGTGTGATTTGTTTGAAGAGCCGTACTAGAGAGATCCATCCAAAGTCCAGAGAAAACTGAGCTGACTGTGTAAATCAATAATCTAGTTTACCCACAACATGAATGTGAGCACTTAGCCTATGTGTGGCAACAGAATGCTCTAGTAACAAATGTACTGAGACATAATGACAGGTGTGGAAATAAAGAGGGATGAAATGTAAATTCGGCATAGCATGAGCCCATCCCGATGAAAACATATATAAAATATATTACAAATAAAAACATAACAGAAAAGAAATAGTTCAAAATCTTGAAGAAACAATATCTAAAATAACAATTAAATTAGGGTCAGATTAGACACTACAACCTTTGGCCAAAAAGTGTTAAGATTAAGAGAGTGCCTTATTAAGACAAATTATCTGTAGTAGTATATGTATGTACAGTCAATGTGTATATACAGACAAAGATATAAACATGTACATGCCACCCTTATAGAGCACATAGGAAGAAGATAGAAATCTACTGGTATCGAGAGAACAAAGGCTGTGTGAAGAGAAAGAAGTCCATTTATCACTCTCCTCGTCCAACTAATGCACACTCTCTGACATGTTAATGGCTTCCTGGATTTCACGGACAACAAGGATGCGGGCGAGCATCTGCTCCAACTGTTCTTTTGGAATTGGCTGAGTAGAGTACCAAATAGGGCTGTTTGGAGCCACCACAGGCTCAGGAGTCAGGTAGAAGGTATCATTGCGACCTTTAGCACTCTGTGGACTGACAAGGAAAGAGAACAAATTTTTTCTTATTTAAAAAAAACTTTTTCTGACAGTTGTGACATTTTAAAAAGATCATTTTAAAGTTTTCGGACTTGGTGTTTCAATGAAATCAATTTATTTAGAAGAAAGAGTAAAATGGCATCTAGTATTTTTTGTTGCCTAGAAACTGTGTTCTAAGACGGTTAACTAGTTAAAGACAGGGCAATCTCCACTTCTTCCATCAGTAATAAGAGTTCATTATGATCTTCTGTAATTTTCAGTTGCCTCTGCCCATTGTGAGTCAACCTTGTTTTAAGAACACTGATTAACTCACATTTCACTATTTAAACTACACAGAGGCAAGATTACTATGGATTCAACTGTACTTACCATTTAAAGAGGTAGAAATCATACAGCTTAATTGGACATCGCAATGGGTTGTCTGGGTCCTCCAGTTGTTCTGAATACATGTCATCTGTCACTAAATTTAAAAGAACATGGGTTCATGACTGATAATCAACCTTTTGTTCCCACTTAGACACAACAGCATACTTTTCATTTACCTTTTTGTCCTATGAACCTCTCTGTTGCCTTTAGGTAGCGGATGCTGGTACTTTTGTCTTTAGGGTTGTTGGGACTCTTTCGAGTATGTCTCAGCACTTTGGAAAAGGCCACTTTTAAATGCTGATCCACTGTTTTAAGGTGAAAATACCTGAAAAATAAACATCAGTATTAAAACTTATTGTTCTCTTCACTTTATAGATCAATATACCATTACAATTATCCTGTTCAACTGTGAGCAACAGTGTTACTTAAACGAAAGAGTATTGTATGCAAAACCTTCCACTGCCCTGCCGCCAAAACAAACAAAACTAAAATTAAATCTACAGTTGGCGGCCTGGTGCTACTTACTTGGTGTTAAAGAACATTAGAGTTGTTAGGAGCGTCGAGGGAGAGTGAGCCCCCAGCTGTTTACATTCCCACAGCATCTCCTCGGTCACATGACTAGGAATGACATAACCTGTAGAAAAAAGTCACGGTATTAAAATGGTGTCAGAAAATACACTTTCTACCACAAATAATGTCTTATGGACATCCTTAAATACAGTATAATAGTTTCAAGAATCTGTGGAATTTGGATTTTGATAAAATTGTATAAAATGCATTTATTTTCTGTTGTCTTTACTATTTGTAAAATAAGACCAAGTATTCATAGAAACATGTGATTTAACAAACAATGTCCAGACCTAATGGATGAACAGATGGTCTCCAAGGCTCCAAGATTTGGTGCAAACTTTGAGCAAACCGTGTATAATACTGATCTGAGAAAACATCATCCACTCGACCATTATCAAAGAGATACTGTTGAAAAAAAAGGATATGTTTACACCGGAAAACCATGTTTGATCAATTATATATTATTAGTATGTGGACTTACTTTTTGTATGCAAAGAAAAATATAATAAAGAACATCTGCCTCATAGGACTCCCCCTCCAGGCCACGGGCCTCAGTTGTCATGTAACACAGGCCCATGCAGAGCTCAGCAACAGCACAAGACACTAAATCCTCCTGGAAACGCAAGGCTTGGCGTCCTAAAACACATAAAAACATGTCAGTGAATTGGTCTGTTTTAAGAAAAGAAAATACATAGCACTTGCACTTACTTCCAATCGGAGCCAACTTATTTTTATCAGATTTTTCCAACTCTGCATTTTTCCGCTGAGCCCAAAGTCGCCACACCTCAAGTCCTTCTTCTGGCTTCAGCGTTGCAGGTAGTAGCAGCTCTTGAACCTGCACCTGCTGTTGGCCTTGGCCATCCACCTCTGCTACGGTCACAGTCTGGCCCTGCACAATAAATACAGAAACAACATGCACCTAAAACAAGTGTAGAAAACAAATGTAGAAGAGCAGTATCATTACAGTGACAATACCTGTAACTGCTGTGCATCTTGCCCAGTAAGCCCTTGTGTGTGCAGCACCTGCTGCTGGGGATCCCAGATAAGAGACTGTGTAGTGTTGGAGTAGCCCTGCACTGCCACTGGGATGTGGATGTTTCCATTCATCAGTTGGGCAGGGAACAATGTGTTTGCAGCCAGGGTGTGTACCACTTCCTCTTGTCCCCCCATCCCAGAGTTAGTTATGCTGGAAACAGCCTGTGCAGTAGTACTTTGGCTCACACTGTTCTTCAGCTTGTCATTTTCAACAGTAACTTGTGTTGGCATTGTGGTCATTGTCGTAGTATTAGCCCCAGCAACCTGCACTGTTCCATAGGCCTCCTGGGGAATGGCAATGTGCGTGACTTGCTCACGGCCAGAGCCAGCAGGAGCTGAATAGACAGGGATGGTCCAAGTCTCACCTGTGGGACTTGTGATGGTTCCTGTAGCACTATACAGATGGGAACTGTCCACAGTTAAGAGGTCAGGTCTAAGGGAAACATAACTCTGCTGCTGACCTTGACCCTGGGGAATAGCCAGAACTGTGGCCACTTGCTGACCTGGCAGCGCATAAGACACTGTGATGGGCATATCCACCTTGCGCTTCTTGGCAGGCTGTAGGACACCTGCTCCTTGGGATGTGGCAACAGCTGTTCCAAGTACCCTCCTTTCAGAGCCGTCCTGCGTCTGGGTTGGAGAAAGTGCCCCAACTGTCTGAATTTGGATCTGTTGTCCTCCTGCAACTGCGGCCACCAACTGAGCTTGCAGCTGCAATCCAGAAAATCAGATTAGATAGAAATGAAATAGTGGCATGGACGCGTTGAATTTATGACAGTGGGTGCACACCTGTTGGTGCTGCTCCTCTGTAAGATCCCCGGGCTGAATCAGCTGTGCTGTTGTCACACCTTGGAGTTGTTGATGGGAACCAGAGGGCACTTGAAGCACCTGGCCCAGCATCTGGCCTTGTTGTTGGCCTATCTGCACCTGATACAGTAATGTACAACCAAGTAAGTTTGTGCCAAATGAGCAATGAACAGTGAATGAAGTGTAAAAATTGGTACGCACTTGCACAATCTGCTGCTCTGAATTCTGCTGCACAGACTGCTGTTGGGATGTGGCCTCTTGAATCTGTTGCTGCTGTGGTTGGACCTGCACTTGAACCTGCACCAGCAAACAATGCCTGTCAGACTAGACTGATTAATTTATACTTTGATTATGTGGCATTTAAGTACAGAAAATTACCGGGCAAGCCAGTTCTAGGAGTGACCCTGCCACCTCTGTGCTGTCTGTATAAATGCAGTTGGCTTCTTGCTGGTAGACCATAGTGGTAGTGGTAGTTGTAGCATCTGCACTCTGCTGGCTGAATTCCTGCAGGGCATCTGGACCTTTGCTTGCCAAAGACTCCAGGAACTCCTTCATGCGATGTTGAGGGATGCTTCGGGCTTTCTGTCGCACCAGCTCCTCATAGGAGCCCGTCCCATCCAAGGAGTTATTCATTACTGCTACAACAATATCTTACTGCATTGAGAAATAAATAGAGGAAAAACCAGTAAGAGTAGGTTTCTAAAGGTTACATTCAGAAGAATACAATAGATGTGTTGTCTGTAGAGGTTCCCAGACATCCACAAAAAGTACAAAGAAAAGAACTGGCCATAGATTCATCCTGTCAGAACTGTGAAAGTCCCTTATATCTTTTTTTTTAATAACAGAAATGTTAAATTCGTCTCCAATACAAAAGTATAAACCCATTGATTTAAAGTGGGCTGCACAAACAGCACCAAAAGCGATGTCTAAATTTGAGTTAAACGTTAGTGTTCACGATTAGACCAGGGTGACGTCCAGCGGGAGAAAACCAGGCAGAAATACGAAAGGGTTAACAGTATCTGAGTGTGTACGCGATGGGACAAAGCGCGGTCTCTTTCCAAATCCCAAACACTACCCATAGCAGCCATGAACAATGCTGCATAATAAAATAAAGAAATAATCAACAAGAGGGATATGTGACAAAGAAAATTAATATGGTGCTCCTTCTTTAGCACTGCAATCTATTAGACTATACAACAAGCTACGTTAGCCAGTTATTCGGCTAACTAGCCGCGTGTTGTTTGTAACACGTAGTTAGCTGTTTATTATGATTCGTTATACAGATCCACAGGAGTCAATAACAACTAAATGTTCGCATCATTGTACAAAAACTGTTGACAAAGTATGTCCGTGAATTCATCTCGTTAATAACTGCACGCCGTTGCATTTTTTGATATTTTCGGAGCTGGCAGACTATAGTTAGCAATGCACGTTAGCTTAGCTACCTCTCTTCTTCCACGGCCTCCAACAAGTGCTCTCTGCCCTCGAAATGGCGCTCCTCTTCACTAACCTATGAGGTCTGGTGCTGCTGTAGTTTCTTTATAGTTCGGCAATTCCGTGTTTGTGAATGGTTTTGTATATATATTGTTGTATTTTCCTTCTTGATTGCCACTCATATTTCGCTAGGCGCCATCTTACAACAATTGCCATAGACCAATCGGCAAGCGAGTTGGAATTCTGCTGTGTTGTCGCGGTATCTTCGCCACAAAATGTCGCGATACCTTGTGATAACACGGTGATGGTTAAAGGCGACGCACACAGGAATAATAGTTGAACGAAAAAGGAAGACGCCATTCCACCTTAAAACCCGGTTATTCTAGGCAAACGCTCCTAGTGGCTCGCTAACTTCTGATTCTTTTAAGGCAGTCCCTTCAAGACGTTTCGATTAAATGGGTCAAGTTTAGGGCAGTCCGGGAGTTAGGTAGTTAAACTCTATAAGCGGCGCTTGTTTTAGGTCTTACACTAAAATTTTAACCTATTGCTAAATATTTACGGGTTTGTTTGTTTTTTTTAATAACAATTCAGTTTAATAAGTACATGATAAAACACCATAAAGACAACAATTTACACTTGATATAAGTCTTTTTTTTATTATTATTTTTGTCTCTTTAGTAAAGAAGAGACCCACATGTAGCAGTTTGGCAGTTCATAACCCTTTTAAAAAGTACTGTTTGGTTACAGAAAACAACTCTTTGTGACAGAAATGTAATGTCAAAGGTCTTTTGAATAATGCATACATTCAGCTAAGAGAAAACATGTCAATATTTAAGTCAATATTTTTGCAGTAGCCTACTGTAAAAAACAGTAGTCAATTCACCCATTATAGTTGTTGTTGAAACTGATTTTACTTTATTTTTTATTTTTTAATAAAACCACAGCTGAATCAGACTTGATCAGACTTGGCCTGCTGATGTTACATGTAAATAGATGCCAACTATATTATAGGTTATCCGTGGTCTCAAGAAAAGCACAAGTGCATGGCTTTCAGTTATTCAGATCTTGCCTGGGTCCTCTTTAAGGGTGACTGTTCTGTTGAACACAAGCTGCAAGGAAGAATTGAAGCGGTTATATGACAGTTACTTAAGACAATGCAGTACTGAACAAATTAATTTACTTGTATGTTGAAATAACCAATTAATATGTCATAAAAAACAACAACAATTAAAACATAAATAAGACAGGTTAACCTAAACATTATTGTCATTTTACCTTGTCTGCTGTGGTGTCAGGGTCCAAGGAAAAATATCCAACTCTCTCAAACTGGAATTTGTCAAAAGCTTTGGCACCCTTTACTGAGGTATCTACAAAGGCACTGCGGATCACCTGCAGGGAATGCTAAAAGACAAGAATAGAATATAAAAACTGACTAAAGTAAAACACCAGACCTGTACTATAAAAATAAAAGAGCTGTAACAGAGGTACTCACAGGGTTGATGTCACTCAAGAAGCCATTGGGCACTTCAGAGGTATCTTCTGGATGTTTGTGTAAAAATCTGAAAAGAAATTTGGTTAAAAAAAACAAAAAAAGAAAAAAAAAACATAAACTGATTGAGAAGTCTAACGACATTTCTGTAACTCACAGTCTTTCATAGAGCCGCACTTCACACATTAGGGGTTGGCTGACCCAGTGAATAAAGGCCTTTGGTTTTTGGTTTGTGTCCACTGCAGTCGAACTGCAGCAGGTCACTTCCAGCTCCACAACCTTTCCCTGAGCATCCTAAAGTGGGTCAACCATTAAGTGAAAAAAAGTGAAAACAAAACACAACGTAAAGACAACCACACAAAAAAAACATTGTACCATTGCGTATGTAGTATTATCCTAAGACTCAGACAACCTTTTAAAACTTCTCACCTTGATAACTCTCTGGACAGATATGATATAACCTGCATGCCTTAAGCCCACTGGTTGATCTGGTGTCAGACGCTTGTAACCTTTTTCCATAACCTGCAAAAGCAGTGAGTCTTTTTTGTCTAAAGCCACAAATTGTGAAATTTCATAAACATTTGCCATTCATCTTTAGTGTACCCCTTAATCTCACCTCTCTGAAGTCACTCTGCTCTATGTAGATAGTTCTTGTAAAGGGAACCGTGTGACTGCCCTTGGCTTCGTTAGCAGGAAAGTCTGGTATTGTGACATCGGACTATCAAGAGTAGACAGTAACAGGAGGAGTAAATTAATGCAACCATAGTGTAATTGTACTTCCAACGGTGTGTACTTTCACTCTCTACACACCCTAAAATGGTCAGGTAGGTTAGTTATAGAGACTTTCAGGGGTTCCAACACAGCCATGGCTCGAGGTGCTGTCTCATTTAACACATCCCTCACGCAAGACTCCAAGAGGTGGGGCTCAGTTGTTGTTTGCGAAACTGTGACTCCAACCTATCAGTGCAAAAATAAATGTAAACATGTAATTTATTTGCAGCCACCCACGACCCCAAACGGGACGAAGCGGTAGAAAATGAATGAATGAATAATTTATTTATAGTAGCAATAAAATTACAATGACTACAATCTGTTCTACGTACCCTTGCACAAAAGTTGTTTATTGCCTCTGGGGGGAAACCTCTTCGTCTCAATGCAGTCAAAGTGAAGAGACGGGGATCATCCCAGTCTCTGAAGGAAGACACAAGTTTACAAATACATCAATACATGCAAAACAGTGTACATAAAATTTTAACACCAAGTAAATCATGATGATTGCATTAATTAGTGGTCTATAAGTACAAAGCAAGTTCATTTTACCTTACAGTTCCAGTTTCTACCAATTTAATGATTTTCCTCTTGGACACAACAGTGTAGGTAAGGTTTAAGCGGCCATATTCCCACTGAACAGGGCAGTACACATCCAGCGCATTACACAGCCAATAGTATGATGATCGCCTGACAAAGACATTTAATGTGTTAGTGCTCTTATAATTTAAATTAAAAAAGAGACTGCCACCTAAAAACCTGTAATAAGTGTGTATACCTTGCCTGAAACTCTTTAGTACAGAGTGAGTGTGTGATATTTTCAATAGAATCACATAAACAGTGCGTATAGTCGTAAGTGGGATAGATACACCTGGAAGAAAAATATGATGTTAAGATGTTGAAATGATGCAGTTCAGTTCAGTTGTTGAATACACAAAATACACAAGTATTACCATACCATTCATCTCCAGTTCTGTGGTGTGGGGTGTATTTAATTCTGTATGCCACAGGGTCCATCTTTCCATCTTCCATAACCGTCTTCATCCTCAGTGTAGCCTCTCCCTCTGCAAAAAGGCCCTTTTTCATCCTCTCAAACAGCAGCAGTGATTCCTCAATGGGACGATCTCTCCATGGAGATGGAGGAGCATTATGACCCTTTAGTTCCTCTCCCTTCTGGTGGCAAACATATGCATGCCCCCTGATGATGTAAAAATAAAATTATTTGTCTGTTTAGACAAACAGCATTTGCAAAAGGTTTACGCACTCACCTGCGTATAAGATCCACTGCAAGATCGTACAGTTTCTGAAAGTTGTCTGAGGCATGTGTCACTTCATATGGTTTATAACCTGTGAAAAACCATGTGAATTCAATCAGAAACACGGGGTATTTATAAAGTAAGGAGTAATGCAAATGAGCAAAAATAAACTCACCCAGCCATTCAACCATGTCTCTGATCGCAGTAAAGTACTTTTCCTCCTCTTTTTCAGGATTTGTGTCATCGTACCTCAGGAAACAAATTCCATCGTTCGCCTACAAAAAAAGACAAAGTCAATTGGTTTAAAAGTGATTATTTTAATATAAAAATATCACTGGTGAATTTAAAATACCCACCTTAGCATATCCAAAATTGAAATTAATAGCTTTAGCATGTCCAATATGAAGAATACCATTGGGCTCTGGGGGAAAGCGAGTACGTATCTAAATAGAAATATGGATATGAACTTGTAAAACATTTGTGCAACTGGGCTTTCTTTACAGTCAAATTAAAAATTCTGCACTTCATGTACCTGTCCACCAGTGAAATCCAGATGCTTTTTCAAAAGGTTCTTTGTATTTGGTGTGACCACATAACCTTCAGTTGTATAGTTCTCTCCTGTGAAAACAAAACAAGGATTAAGTAAAACAGACTTTAAGTAAATAGTATATTTAAAGTGAAGGAAATATAGGCTGGAATTGTTTATCTTCGTTACCTGGTTTATGAAACTTAAGGGCCTCTCCTCTAAGCTGCTCCATAAGTGATTTCCCTTCTACAGGCACTTCACCTGTTAAAGGCATGCACAGTTGAAAAACCAACAGTTTTTACATGACTGCAAATGAATGTTCTTTATTCTGTTTACCATTTACTGCAGCCTCCTCTTTCTTCATCTTCACCTCATTATCAGCGGATTTAGCTTTGGTAGCCTACAAAATTATTTCATTAAATGTTGACCCCTAAAACTGGGTTTGTTGTGTTCATTTTTTTCTTGTGTCTTACTTACCTTAGGTTTCTTCTCAAGGTCAGATTCTGTCTTAGGTCCCAAGAGGTGGAGGACCTTAAAACATGAAATAATACGTTGAATAAAGAGCGGTAAAGGCGCAAACCCACACAAGTTGTTTTGTTTACTCACCTGCATGTCGACTTCATTTTTAATGACCTTTCCATCTGCCCATTTAAGAGCAGAGCGGGCATCCCCTGCAGAAAAGCTGAGCTGAGTAAAGCCTTAGTTTACGTACGATTTTAGAAGATTTATGTCTAAAAGTTACATTCTTACCCATTAAAAGTCCCATGTTGAAGTGGTATCTCTCTTTTAAGAGCTGCTCCTTGTGCTTCTTAATTACAGACTCCACCTGTAAACATTCCACGGTCAATGAGCAAGCTCCAGCCCATAAACAGATTTTTAATAGTGATGGGCTATTTACTTACAGCATCTTCAATTTGCTCAGGTGTTATGACCACCCCAACTCCACATGCGTTTTCAAACTCTTTCTGGTTAACAGAGTCCTCTGGGTGGCTCTTACAATACTCCAAAGCCGCTGCAAGGAAATGTATGAACAGATTTTTTTAGTCTTTTAGTCACATACGGAAGTCATTAAAATCAGAGGTCAAGTTTAGATGTAATTAATCATCAATAAATTGTGTAAATGTCACAGTGCTGGCAACACTTCAGGAAAAAAGTCGGGTTTTGACATGTCAGAAATGTCACATCTTACCAGCCAATTGCAGCTCTGTGCAGATTTTACGTTGAGCGATATTGTCTGTGAGGAATGCCAGGCGCTTGAGATCTTTAAGGCGAGATGCCATGCTGTAGAGTAAGGTGCCCATAGCTTTGTCCACTCCAGACGCTCCATGGACGCGCTGAGCCTGACAAAACAAGAGGGCAAGTGGTTATAAAATTATTTGTGCATTTAGTCAGCACCGATTTCTATAACTTCAATTTCTAACTTCAACTCTAAAAACTTAACTTGCAGCCGCAGAAGTAAATGCCAGTCAACGCCTAGTCACAGCTGTCCATGTTGACTGTATCCGCACATATACAATTTGGAACTTACCTGACTAATCGCTTCTTTAAGAGCAGAACTCAGCACTTCATTTTTTAGAGTTTCCTTTGCCTTCTGCTCACTAAGCCCAATAGAAGTGAAAAGTGTCAAAACTTCCGCCATTGTCCACCGTATTCACCGGCTATTTCGGAGCCACACAGTCACGCCACCGCCACACTCGACTTGTCCTACTCGAAAGAATGAGGCAAAGCTACTTCCTGTAAAACATGGACATAATAATATACAACAATATTGGCCAATCACACACGGCGGTTTCTGATAGAATTGACCAATCAAAAGTCAGCGTTGGATTAACGAGCCAATGAGCGTTAGTGTTGACATCGGGAAAGGCGGGCCACCGGAATCTGAGCGATGTTGCATCAGATTTGAGTTTTTTCTTTCGTTTGATTCAGGCATTAAGGATTAAATCAGGTGGAACGAACATTAAATTGGGTTTGTTGGACGTATTATCGGGCACACAGAAAAAAGTCACCGTTTAAGTCAGCTGTCCGAACGGTTGTGGAACTCAGAGTAAAGTTTTGGTTGTCCAACACAGCGTTAAACACTGCACAAAACGTGTTGGACGCGACTTCACTCAGTGATACTAACCACGATGTTGTTATGGTTTAGCTTTGTAACAAGCAGTGGAATACGCTGTAGTTAGGTTTACAGTCATACAATATATACTATTGGTGTATGTCACTATATTAATAGCACCAAACTAGTAATGTCCAAGTTGTCCAAAGGGGTACAAATGTGGAGATCTCTTGAATGTGCGAGGTCAGAACTGCGCCTTGATCTGACTCTTGCCTGTGGACAGTCCTTCCGGTAAGTTTGGCTAGACTCAGAATCATATAATGCAACATCTTTGCAGGGCTTTTGTCTATTTCTATTTGTCTGGGTTGAGTCTAAAAGCCTGGTAAAATCCAGAAGCATACACAACAAATATTTACAAGGCTATGTTTTTAACCTACAGTTGGAGGGAAACTGCAGAAGGCCACTGGACAGGAGTGATGGGAGGACGAGTATGGACTCTGACCCAGACAGACAACACTCTGTGGTATTATATTTATAAAACCCAGCAAGAATTTACTCACAGGAGGTGGATACCTGAAGAAAGCAGCTCAGAGACTAAATTTAATGGAGATCTGAAGAATGAAGCACACATCTCTGAGGAGGAAGAAAAGCTGCTAAGAGATTACTTTCAGCTAAATGTTAATCTTGGAGAACTGTACAGAGAATGGGGAGCTCGGGATTCACATTTTAAACAGATTTCAGATACTTTTTCTGGTCAGTCTGTATGTTGTGTGATAGTAATTTCAACAGACAGTTGGAAATGTGTAGTTTAAAATGTTTAAATATTACTTCCATACATTTTCCAGGTGTGAGGTTACTTCGCCAAGATCCAACAGAATGCCTGTTTTCTTTCATTTGTACCTCCAACAACCATATTTCACGTATCCAGGGCATGGTGGAAAGGTTGTGCCAGGCTCTGGGGACCCCACTGTGTCAGCTTGATGAAACCTCATACCATGACTTTCCCTCCCTTTCAGCTCTAGCAGGTGCTTTATATTCAAAAGTCATTACATCGTTTGTGTGTACAAGAGTTTGTGTATAAAAAATTACTTTCACTTTTGCAAGCATCTGTGGTTTAGCTGATACATCCTGTTGATGTTTTAGCAGTAACTCTATTTTTTATTTAACCAATAATTTTTCACTGAGATTGCAAATCTATTTTTAAAGGAGTCCTCCCCAAATTTGACTTCTGCTTCTTTTATGAAAGAGAAATATATAGTACAGATAAGAGGAATGGGATAATTTATAGAAAATTACTGATAAAGACCCATCACATAAAATACACATTTATAATGTACCTGCATTAAATTATGTATTTACATTGTAATTGCAGAAACCAGTGTAGAGGTGTGTCTAAGGGATCTTGGTTTTGGATACAGGGCCAAGTTCTTGCAGCAGAGTGCAAAGCAGATTCTTAACATGCATGGACCCCATTGGCTTGAAGGTCTTAGAAATGCCCCGTACCTGGAGGCCCGTGATGCTCTGCGCACTCTCTCTGGTGTGGGAACAAAGGTACGTTTATAAAACACCTCTTTACATTTACTTTGGATAAATGATTGAATTGATTTTTTCAAAATAATGCTTTATGTTATCCTGCAGGTGGCAGATTGTGTCTGTCTGATGTCTCTGGATAAGCCCGATGCTGTGCCCATTGACACACATGTATGGCAGATTGCTAAGCGTGATTATAAATTTGCTCCTAATAATGGGCAGAAGAGTATTACTGACAAACTTCACAGAGATATTGGTCAGTCTGTTTCATTTGTTTACTACAAAATGGAAACTTAACATATATGTACTCAATTTTACTTTATTCTTCGATCATTAAATCAGTGTTGTATTTCTACACAGGGGATTTTTTCAGAAAACTGTGGGGGCCTTATGCTGGCTGGACACAGTCAGTGAGTAAATGATGCAACAGCCACCATGAGCCTTATAGATCTTTGCACACTGTCCTCTATAACCACAGCATGTTCTTTCTTTGTTTTAGGTATTGTTCTGTGCTGACCTTAAGAAATTTCAAAAGCTGAAACAGGCACCAGTTATGAAGCATCCAAAAAGTGAGAAACGTTGCAAAGAAGAAGAAGAAGAAGAAGAGACATTTCAGGCTAAACTGACAAAAAAAGAGGATGTAAGGAACAATCGAACAGTGTGTCACAAGAAAGCAAAAATGTCTGTGGGATGAAGAGGTTTTTACTTCTGGATTCACAGAAACACAGACATATTCCTCCTGTAAATTAATGAATTAATGATTAGTCTTTAAAAAAAAAAAATCAGCTTAAATACACGTCTACAGATCCATTTCTGATGAATTGACGTTCCCCACAAAAACCCACAATAAAACACAACTATTTTTCTAACATGCCTCGAGGTGGCAGTATGTGCTTTTTTTAGTTTTACATAAGCCATTTACTTAATTCCTCTAAACCATCCCTGAATTCTTTCACAAAGTCATAATATGATGTGGAGCTAGTTTCCATATTTTTAAATCATTGTTCATAGGACACCCAAAGGCAATGTTGTGCCTTTTATACATTTTCATACTTTAGTCATTTGTCTTGCCAAATGTGACTTCAGTGACAGTACCAATTTTTAAACCTCTATTTAACCTGTATACCAGGAACAGGAATAGCAGAATACCTGGAAGATATGCAGTATTTCTGTTAGATGTTAATAAATTGTGTTAAAAACAATTATTATTCCTAGTGTGTGTGTGTCCATAGCTGTCAGCGACCCACATTTATACTCCACACTCTTGTCTGCGCAGGTGCATCATGTCATTGCAGCATCTGCAGTTTGTCTGGCTGTGTTTTCATGTCTTCCAAACAGGAGGCTGTTTATTTGTAAAACTCTGTGCAGCCATGTGTGGTAATGAAAATGTGAATCATCTTTCATTGCACTCTCCAGCTGAGCTGAACAGAAGCCTGGGCTCAGCTTTAGGGCAAAGTCAGAGTGAAAAGAACAGCAGAGAAAAAATAGAGTTTAGAGGTCAAGATGGCTAAAAAAAGAAGGGGAAAGGTGAAAGTGTGCTCGGAGTAAGAGGAAGAATTTCTGAAGAGGCATGTGAGCATGCAAAATGACAGCCACACACCCCAACTAAACAAATGGTAGTGGCCTATATGTTACATAAGAGATGGGTCTGGGAACGTGCTGGCCCTCCGGGTGAGTTTAGTTTAAAGGACAGTGCACCAAGTTTTTGGTAATATAACTTTCTTAATCACCAGGGGGCAGTATTTAAATAGCTTTGGTAAATTAAAGGTCAGAGTTGGATGAGCACAGGAGAGTGCAGAAAATGTCCCTAATATCCACAAATTGAAGTTGGTCTGTTTTTAGAGATTAATTGTAGGCCTATGTGTTTGTAAAGAGATTAGCTAGTAGGCTATTTGTAAATCTTACTGATAAAATAACCTATTTGTCCTGAAAATACAGAAAACAGGCTATATTGGAATTTAAGGAAACTACTATACATGTTAGCATACTGATAAGTGATAGACCTTTTGTTCACATAGGCCATTATCTTATTTTCTGCCACTTTGATTATAATGTCATTCTTTGGTGTTAAAGCACTTTAACCTGAATCAACTCTAAATTTCCCAAAGAGGAATGTAGCCTTCCTGCCACATTTCTTGACAAAAATTATAGTCCAAACTCTTATCAGTATAGTTCAGGTGTGGCAAAGCACGAGCACCATATTAGTGCAGCTCAGCAATACGAATGAAAATTTTCACCTTAAAATTATTTTTTAGTCCCCTTTTGAGTTTCATCTAAAACATGTTATATCAGTCAACGGGCTATGGTGTGAGCTGTTTTAACTTCAAATGTTTAAAGTGAGTAAGAGGGGTGTGTAAGTGCACGACTGTAATGAACATATGTGTGTTGTATGTGAAAAGATGCAGCTCTGAGATAGCTTCTGTTTTGCTTTCTGTCATGGTGTATGCATATTGTACTTGATACAACCAAAAACTAGAAAAGGAAGATAATGTTAAATTGTCTGTGGGCGGTGTACATTAAAAGATATTATTTTATTAACAAAACAACAACTTCATCCTCTTGTACTAGTTTATAGATAGATATCTCGCTCAGTCCTTTTTATGTTGTTCCCAGGTGTCAGATGAATCAGACCCCCCACTGGAACACAGATTAAAGTAATCTTGTTAATGTGAAAACATAACTGGATAATACTCACTACATGTTACTTTATAAGCGCTTCATAAACACCTAGACATCTGCTCACACAATCCCTTTTCATTCCTGTATGTGGCGGGTGTCTTCAGATGAGGATTTTGAACGCCATTACTCATAATCCATGTGTATAACCCTAATATGATTACACAATAGAGTGTGTTCCCACTTCTGCCGTCCACACCCCTCAGTCTCTCCTGCTGGCTCAGTAGTAATGTAATGGCATTAGGGCAATCCTCCGAGCTTTAGTTATTTTTGGACTGCTCTGTTCAGAGAATCTAATGAAAGTGACACAAGGAGGGATGAAAAAAGTGATGGAGATGTGTGCTGACATTGTGTAGCTTTACACGAATACGGGTTGGTCTTGAAGACATGTTCAAACTATAGTCCAGTGTTTGTTTAAGAACTGGGGATAGGGGATGATTGGAGGTGAAGGGAAGGCATAGATCCTAGGTGCAGTATGAGGAAACAGTATCAGATTGGCTCAGGGTGACTCCTTTACAAACCCTGGTTGGAGGGCAGGGAAGGAGAGGAGGATTTGGTTTCATTAGACAAATATGTCCCTGCTCATTATCTTTGCTGCTGCATCATTCTGCTTTTTTTTTACCTGCAGAGTGCATGACATTTCCTATACATTTTCCCAGGAGGATTGCGCACTGTGTCTGCTGCACGCTTTCTCATGATGCGTGCCATGTCGTCACCTTTCCACGAGGCTAACCTGGTGCTGCTTAGTCCGTATCGCTTTACAGATTAAGGCTGAGTGATAAGGTGCTCACACGCTGAAACATGCTGTTGTGTAATAGACGTGCCAGGCGGACGTAGGCAGGCTGGCCGGCTGGTACGTCGGAAGGTATAGTGGGCAATCCGATTGAGGAAAGAAAAAAGGAGAGGGAGGGAGGGATGTGGATATGGACGGAGCACTGAAAGGGGGCGTACATCTTAGCGACTCGTGGCTGGAGAGCTGGCACAAGCTTGAGCGCAACCTGCCTGTGCGTCGAAAGAGGAGCGTGTTTTTTTTTTTTAACCTCCAACAGCACCGGCACAGTTTGATCATGCGTCAAGAAGCGGGGCAGCAGACGGCACTATTTACTGTGTGAATAGCCTTCTACCTCCATCGTCGCTGTTTTGCCGCAGAGGACGCCATCGGAGAGGAGCCACAGAGAACAGCAGGTAGGTATGTTTGACGTGATACGATGGACTACGTGTGTTGGGAAACATTTTGCGGAATGACGTCGGTTTTACCTGTGCCGCGGTAGTCGAGCGTTTGGCGCAGGTTCACCCTCAAAGGTGACTTTATGCGGCACTTAAAATGTTAAAATGTAAGGGCCACACTGTGTTTTGACTGGGCCTCTTTCAGTTGGCATTTTGTTGTAGGCTTCATGCAGGCTAAGTGGCAGACAAATTGGAAGGAACTTTAGTGCATTCGTATGTGGTTCACTGCAACATTTTGGGTGAAGATTAAGCTGTAATGGATAATCGCAATTGGCTGGCCTTGTGTCAAAGGTAGGCTGTATATGCTGCATTTCATTGCACTCATATGGTCCACCAAAACAAAGTAGAGGTGACCTATGTCTGTCTGTTTTACTATTTTCTTCTTTTGTTTTAACGGAAGAGACGTTTTAGAGTATGCAGCTTACAGAATTTAAAACAGAACAAATATGACAGGTTGATGAGGTTTATTACAAAGCCAGGCTTGTATACACACATTGCCATCGAAGTCCTGCACATTGGGCCTTTAACCCAGTCAAGATCAGGCTCATTGTGTTTAAGCTTTAACCTTATATTTTGGTGGTTCACTTAAACAGGCTGTACCAGATTTTTTCTTCTTCTAGTTGGGGAAATGGTTTAAACCCCAAATACTATATTGTGGTTTTATGATGCCATCTACTGTTTATTATAAAGATTTTAATAGATGAGAACCTCTATTCAGAAACAGAAAACCTTGTCCAATCACATTCTCACAAAGTCACATGCTCGAAAAAGGAGCGTTCACATTGGTCAACGCCGGCTTGTCATATAACGTTCCAGGAAGTTTAATAGCTGTTTACTAGAGGTTTGATAGCTGCCAATAAAGTATATTTTTAGCCTGGAAAATGTCTTTTAACACAGAGAAACAGCCCAAAAAAGAAAGCGTCAACAGAAAAAAGGGAGGCAACGTGAAACGCTGATAAATACTGTCAATTCAGTCACATAATGTTTTACAATGTGGAGATAATTGGCGTTCTGATGCTAAAGTCGCAGCTAAGCTAATGCTAAGCTAACGCTAAACTGTAAACTTCAGTTTGGTGAAATGTATTAGTATTTTGTGGCGGAAAATTTGTTTTGGTTTTAGAGAGGTCACTTGACTACTTTTGAGGGTGATTTGAGTCTGGTCAAAAAAAGAAAATCAGGTAGTGGAACTTTAATGTCAACACAACAGTATCTTGATCATCAATAACAAGTAAACCAGAGGTACACTGGGTAACAATATAATCCCTTGAATGAAGAATTGCCTCACACCACATTTATAACATGCTTAGCCCTGAAGTAATCTATTATTAGTAACCATAGTAGGCCTAATCATGTCAAAACAGCAACAAGTGGAGTTGGCCTGTATCGTTTTTAAGTCTTGCAGGTGCAATCCATTATTCTGGTAATCTCAGACCTGCAGGCTATTTATGATTTCACTGTCAAAATGTAGACACTAGGGGTTGCTGCAGAGGATCTTCACCTCCTGTTTCCCATCAGCTCTTAAACACATAACAGGCAGGGAAAATCTCAGTCAGCAGTGGTACCAACAGCATTTGCAATGATTATAATTAGGCTAGTCAATATCTCACTACAGACTTCAATGAAGCAGCCATTTGAATATCTCAAAGTGTATCTGGGTGTCAAAACCATCCTTAGTTTTGCTCAGTGATGGATGCCAGCTGAGAAATGGCTCAGATCCATAGTGACTGGGCCATAGCATGAATCTAACACAACATTTTATTGCATCCAGCTGTAACAAGTGCCTGTGTTGAAGTCTTGTTGTGGTTAACAAGCAACAGTTTATGAGTTGCATAGTCTGTAATCTGTTTCCCTGAAATCTTTTGTGGCTTGACATGACTTACCAATTGTCACATTGAGTTATTTGTAGGGGTTTCCACATGAGTTGTCAATTCCATAGATGACCTGAGTGTTACCATGTGTGCACAGGGCCGACTCTGTCTGAATGGGTGTGGGGTGTAGTCACGGTGCAGTTATAGGCCTCACCCTCGATGGCCGACCTTCAGCCTTTGATCTGTGGCCTGGGCAGAAGTGGAACATCAGTCAAAGATGTTATTGGGCTCAGCACTTTTAAGCCGGGCATCCGTTTCCACCAGGGATCAAAAGCATCCTCGATTGGTTCTGGATCTTCTTCTCTTCTTAGAGCGTGACCTGACCTGAGAGCTGTGTGGGAGGCTTGTCTGTTGGAGCTGTGACACCCCTTCAGGCATCTTTAACAGGATTTGGTTTGTATAAAGTGCTAAACAGAGAGCTTAGGCTTAACAGAATTCAAAAGTTGGCAAGATTTAGATTGTGAATTAAATCCAAATAGTAGTACACGCAAAAAGTTCATATGGTCTGAGATATAAAAAAAGATAAACGTTTAAAGCGAGAAGATATTGGACTAGTTTTTTAAAATCCATATGTTATTTCAAGGTGTGGAATTTCCAACGGTCAAACTGTTGACCTCCCCCACCGCCTACATACCAACATAACCACACATACTCTCCCATTTCCCTCTCCCTCTGTGTCCTGTACACACAGATTCACGTACATACACTGCTTCACTATTTCTCTACCTACTCGGTACAAACAAGTTACACATCTGCAGCTGATGGGCACGCTGTAATACTTAACCACTCTGTTGGACTGTGAGACTGTTGCAGAGCAGTGCTGCACTATGACACATCGCTGAGAGCTGGTTTGTTTCAGTCTTTCTCTCAGTCTTTCCTAAATGTTTCATTCTCTCCATCCTTCCTTGTAGTTTTAAATGCATCCACAGTGCATGCAATTATTGTTGTAAGTTTCCTCTGGCTTCCTCAGGACCTTGTAACCACGAGTTACTTTGGCTCTCTGCCTCATTTAAAGACCTTCTCAGTGGATAGAATGCAGAGGAAAACAGCATACTCCTTTACAGAAGTATAACTGTTTTTCACATTACTTTTTGCAATAAAAAACATTAATGTTTATTACCAAAACCTCTGACACCAGACACACCCTTCAGCTTTCTGTTTTATGTCTTTCAAAAAGTATTGCCCTCACATTAATGGAAATATTGGAGTGCCAAATCCTGTTTTGCAAAAAAAAAAAAGACCTTTTGCATTGTAATAGGATTCTCTGAAAATCTCTGTTTGGATGTATTCAGCAGTTTTATATATTGGGTAAAAAGCTTAATAGTAATCTTCGGATTGTTGCTTGCGGTAGCACTACTGGATATTATGCATAGGCATTTCCTGCTCTGAATAAAGGGTTTATTGTGTGGGAGAAAGTGACGACATCCATACAACGCTCCAAATTAAATATAGCACGATGTGTCCCTTGACCCCCTGGGGCCGACTTTGATAAAAATACTTTGTGTGTGAGTGTGCACCCTTCTGCTCCCTCCCCTCGAACAGTCACAGAGAGATGTGCTGTCTTATTGTCTGTGTGCATAACTGTGATGTACTGAGGGTGTCTTAGACAGTTCCTAACTTCCATCAGCAGCTAAGAGCATACAGATATCCATTCAAGCCTTTCACTGGTGGTTCACTGTCGCTGGGAGGTTAGGTGAACTTAGAGAACATGTCAGGGTATGTCCATTTGTTCTGTTTACATCAAGTTTAGTGGAAACTTGATGCCACATTGTATAAACCTAGTGAAGAAAAGAACCATTTATGGGAACTAATGTATATGCTCTTCCATGTGAACTACACACAAACCTGTAGGGACTCATATACAGTAGACATTACCATATTAGTTCATGAATGAATGAAATTCCTTGTGCTTTTTAAAATGATTGTTATGGGTAGAAAAATGTGCATAGCTAAAAGGTCTTGAGTGGCCTTGTAGTATTCCCTTACACAAAGTGCTTAGGGCTTGACTTATAAGGATCCTCACTATGTTTTGAGGCAGACGTTTGTATGGTTCTAGTGCCTTTTGCAAATTAGATTTATGTTGACAGTGTTTTAAATACAGCAGCAATGTGTTCTTCCATTTGCACTAAAGCTTATTTGGCTGAATGCCTTGCAAGACTCATTAGGTTTTACCGCCTACATTGGTACTCATACCCAATTTGGATTAGTTTGGATCAGGACAGGGGATATGTTTACTGAAAGACATTACTCAATAGTCCTGCTGTTTATCTTTGGCTTCTTGAGACTGCACACCTGCCAGTGAACCTCAGCTGAAAGGTGAAGACGACTGATTTTCTCTGCGTTCCTTCCTCAAACAGCTACAACTTATCTGTGTGTGACCATAACAACCCTGTTCATCCTGAAACATTTTCTACCTCGTGACTGTGTTTTTATATATCAGATGGAACGTCATTTTAATTTAGCCACAAATCTCTTCCTTCCTTTCTCTTAATCTTCCATCTACTGTCTGCTTCATTACATAGTGGGCTCCAATGGCTTCCTCACTCTCTCCAGCTCTACTCCCACTGGGCTGTGCTTTCTTACACCCACCTCCTCTCTCCCTTATCTCTCTATCTTTGCCTCTTTCAGTCCTTAAGCAGAAAAAAAAATACATAGCTGTGTGAAATACCTCCACTTAACTAGGAAACAGGAAATGATTGAAGGGAAAAACATAGACTAATCTGGAATTGGCCAACAGTGGCTAGACTAAAGCAGAAGATGTGTCTGGGCTTGAAAAATGGTTGTTGCGGTAGGTGGGTGGATGTTGACAAGTCTTGTTATCACAGTACAAAGATTTTATAGATCGTGGTCTTTTCTGAGGCTTAAATGAGCTACAATAAGCAGGACTGAGGTTATTACTCGCTGAATGGCTCACATACCTTCATTCTGTGACTTCCTGCATTTTGACTGACCCCTTCTGCCAAACACCTAAACACCTGCAAAATGGTTCTACCATATACTACGAGTTGTCTCACAATGCTAACTGGACTGCACATCTGCAGTTACTGAGCCCAGATCTAGACATCACAACTGCAAAGGGGCCCTTGGTGAGTCATAAACACTAGAATGAATTCTCCCATAGGCACTAATTTCCATTTTCTGTGCTTTCCTCCTGTGTTTCAGGCTGAGGTGTCAGTGTGATTGTGCCTCTGCTCCCTGGGGCTGTCTCACTCTCTGACTCATAGGTGGAGGCTGAGGAGAATGCATGAGCTTTATGTAAGTTAGAGGATGAAATCATGAAAGGGGAGTGTTTTCCGATAATAAAGATGCGCATGTTTCATGAGATGCAATTGGCAGCTGTTTAGTTAGTTGACTAGCAGAATTGTGTAATCATCTAGGCCTGGGGAGCGCTGTGTGTCACAGGGTCGCTCAGCTTCACTACACTCAGTGTCCCAGCTATCCTCCTGGCATCCATAATACACAGCAATACATAAGAATTATCAGTACAGAAAACAACATTTTGAAAGAGAAACTGACCTTTAAATCTGTCATTCAATAAAAAAAATCTGCTTTCATTTCTAGATTTGGTATTAGAGCTTAAAAAGTAAGCTCTCAGTTTTGTCTGTTACTATGTGGAACGTCATGTGCCATGTAACCATACACCTCACCACACCCTGGTTGCTTCTGGTGTCATGCTGCAAAAAGCCTGTGAAAGTTTCATTAACTTGACACTGAAACTACATACCATAGCAAAAATATTTCAGTTCAAAACATAAATGGAATATTACAATAGCATTAAGGTGTCTCCTCTTTTCTTTGTCATTAGAAGCAGCATTGGAAGAATGTCATGACCGACCAGCTGCCAGAAAGACCAGTCACCTTCTCACTTTAGAGACGGATCATGGCTGCCACGTCTCTTCTTGTCCTAGGACTCTACCTCCTATTTCTCAGTCCTTCAGCTGCACAGACTGTCATTGGCTCCTCCCCACCCTTCTCTTCCCTGGACCAGCCTGGGAATTCTCCACCTCATCCCACTAAAGAAACTATTCGATTCTGGCCCTCTTTACCTTCCAGAGGGCGCAGTGATGTTCCAGTTCGGACTACCCTACAAGATGTGCTAGCAAAATCAAACTCAGTGCAACCAGGGCCAAGATTGACCCACCCTACAGTACCCTCCAGTCCTTCTTTAAAATCTACCCTGACAACTCAGAACTCCGGCAGTGAATCCATACTAACACACACAAGTGTCGCCAGGCCTAGAACTGACATAGCCAGTTTAGCCATCAGCAGGGCTAAGGCTAAATTAGATTCCAGTACAAAAAGCAGCACTTTGCCTCAGATGACTTTGTCCTCTGCCACTGGTGCAGAATCTCAAGATGTCACACTAATGGAAGAGAGTATTCCCACTAAGGGACCTGAAGATATACATGTGCAGGGGTTGGGGTCAGGAAATGTTCCAAGAGTAAATGAGGAATCATTTTCTCCTCAACCAACTCTGGCAAATGAAATGGCACAGTATCGCCCAGAGGCTCAGACAGTAACTTCTGAAGGGATCTCACCTCAAGTTTTGTCCACATCCCAAGATCTGACTGTGAAGCCTGTGTTGGTGCAGACAACAAGTATCAGGACTTCTACAGCAACACAGAAAGAAACAAGGCTGACAGAATCTTCTGTTTTCACAGAAGCAACACCTCAGCCAGTAGTGTCAGCAGGTGAGAAACCAAATGTTTAAATACATTTTCTATGATGATCAGCTCAAAATCTTAACACTGATTTCCTCTTATGTTTTCAAGGTGAATTGACAGCAATCACCCCTTCAACTCACATAAGGACTCCAGTGCAGGAAAGGACATCAGCACTGCCTACTATGACCACCAAACAGCTAGAGACTACAGAATTACTGGTTAGCATCGGCAGCATCAGCTCTGCTATGAACACCACAACCAAGCAAGTGACCACATCAACGGCAACTACAACACGCAAGGCAGTTAAATCAGTGACCAAAACATTAAACCCCTCCAATAAAACGGCACAGCCAAGACAGGACACAGCTGCTACAACTGCTCAGTTAACAGGGACAGGTAAGAGAAGATAGTCTTTTGCTCTATTTTCGATTCAACTTTCATCATTTGAGATTGAATTATTTCAGCAGCTGCAACCTTTTTACTGGCTGGAAAAGACTTCAAAGAAACGCAGAAACGCTCCATGGAAAGTGGGGTGGAAGATGTGTGGAATATGTGGGTAGACACAGTGAGCTCTGGATGGGGAGTGAGCGGGACTAATGATGGGGGGAGCATTGAATTTCAGGTGGGCAAAGAGACAGACGTTTGCTAAACAGACCGTTGTGACTACACATGAGGGAGTGGAAGTCTGGGGTGAATTTCCAATAAGGGAGAGGTGAAGGCACAGAAATGCAGGGAGTGGGGATGGTAATAAAAACCAGATGCATTGAGAAATGGAAACTCAAAAAGTAGATGGAAAAACAAAACACATGAGACATGGTTTCTAAGGTACCATGACAGCAACTTCATGATGACTTCAAAGAACTATTCCCTGTCCCATGAGTACGTTTAAAATTTATAATGAGTTCTATTAATTTGTGACAAAAAATGTTAACTATTTCTGTTTCCATATGAATTCATGGGCTATGCTCCCAGAGGTGAAACAGGATATTTACATTAAGTTCATTGCCTTTTGTGGGCATGAAGCAGTCACAGCAGCTTGTGTGTATTTAAAGGAAGAACTCAAGGATAGGGAAAAGTCTAAGTGCATCCAGCTGTGAAATTTGATCACCACATCTGGAATAAGTCTGGAGCATGCTTCTGTAAGAGAAAAAAATCTGGGAAGGAAGTGAAACATACCTATATATAAATAAAGAAGTGTGTCTGTGATCTACATGCAGGGTCTGTCTGTGTCATGGGTGGGACTGGCTGAGGGGAAAAGTGAAGGAGAGAGCCTGGAAGTAAAACACATGTCGGAGTGAGTCATTATTAGTCCGTACGTCAGCTTTATGGCTGTCTTCGACAGGAGAGTAGGGGCTTAGCGTCCTCGGTGTGGCTGCCTATCGGACTGTTTTACCAGTGACTGTGTTGTTCCAACATTCATCGATCTTATAAATGTGTTTGCCCAGAAATAATTCTAACACTGTCCCGCTCTAGTCTCACAGTCCATATATTTTATGCATTTGTTGTGTTTCTATTATGTTCTCATTGTACAAATCATTTTACTTTATCTGCTGCCAAATTAAAAATGTATTTCAATTAGCTCTAAAGCATAGCACATTGATATGCTATTGGTATTTGCATTATTCATTTTGATGATTCTTTGTGTGATTCGTTATAGCATATTATGTTTTAATGCTGTCTGTTATTTTTACAGTCTAGTACCTCCCAAAGCACCCAGTTATGAATGGCCTTATGATTACATTGCTCTTGGGTGTTCCCAGAGAACATAAGAAAAAGGTGGAGTGCCTCAGTAAACAGTGTATGATAGTTATATGTGAGCCTTTGTGAAAACCTGTTTTAGGACCAGACCTACAATGTGAGGATATTACCTTCATAGTAACAGCTAATGTTGTTTGAATTGTGTTTTTGTTAAGGCTGGGAATGCAGTTTTGATCACCATCAAGATTTGTGTCCTCACTATTCAGCACAAACAAAGTGTGTGTGAAGATCTTTGTGAACAAGATACACAGTGATAGGGTTGTCACGTCCCATGGCTTTGCAATTCAAGGGACAGTGTTTCCAGTTATGTAACAAAGATGTTCTCTTTAATTATGTAATGTAATCCAATCAAGTAACACAATTGTTTATGGAAAATGAAATGTTCGTGTTTATGAATACAAAGTGGATAATCGCATGGCAGTACATGCACAGGCCACTGTTTATTGTGTAGACAATGTCTTGGCAACTAGTTTATTAGATGTGTTTAATAATGAGTGATAAAAAAAGCAAAGTGATTACTTCCATATTATTTGCTTTATTTGGTTGAATGAGTGCTCACGGTTATTTAGGTACTCTGGAATATAATTAACTGAGAAGGCGCTGCTAAAGATGAAACAAAATGTGAAGTGTTACTACCATCTAGGGGCACTTGGTGGTAGCTTTTTGGTTGTATTTGCCTTGCAGTGTTCTCTTTTTACTATATTTAGTATTTTTCGCTATTTATATTTCACATACATATTTTTTCTTTTTCAGGAACACCTTCCTTCCTAACCACTGGTATCGTACCTGTTACCAGGCCACGTTTCATCCCTACATACCAGACTGCAATAAGTCAGAGGAACCGCTCTATTCTTCTGGGACATCCTCACTTAGCTCCACACTCAACCTTAAATCCAGCACCCTCTCCCAGTGTACTTCCAGTCAATGGCACTCTTCTTTACTGGGGTGACCTGAGCCGGACTCTGGCTTTTGTCTGGGAGCTACATGTGTACGGCACAGCCAGCCTCTTTCTACTCCTGTTTGCTGGAGCTGCCCTCGGTCTCACTCTGTCCCCTGGAACTAACTGCCCTCATCGAGGTGCCCTGGCACTCGCTAATATTCTCCTGTTTGTGGCTGGGGGCATCAGAGCAACTTTCTTTCTAATGGACCCTTATGGCACACGTAGATTTCTCCCTCGGCCTGCTGTCACAGCCTTGTACAACCTACCTTTGCACTTACTGGTGTGGACACAAGCGGCACTGGCCCTACTGTCTTTGAGGGTGGCAGGGGTAAGCTTGTTTCCTTCAACACTGGAGCGCCCCCCACTGGTTGCTGTGCTGGCTGTGTTGCAGTGTACCCTCCTTCTGGCAGCTGACTTGCTTTCACCAGCTCTGTCCCCAGTGGTGCCTGTCACGCTGCAGGTCTTGTCCTTGTGCTGGGGCTTAGCTCTCTGTCTGGGATTTCTAATCTATGTTTTCCCTCGGATTCGCTGCCCCCATCTTCCCCACGCAGCACTCCCTGAGGAGGCAAGGAGAAAAGCCTGGACTGGGAGCAGGAGGCTTGGTGTCATACTTGGGAGAGTGTTAGCAGTATGTGCAGTTTTAGGGGCACTGTGTTGTGGGCTGCATGTCCATGCAACATTGTGGCTATATGGACTGTTGGGGGACTGGACTCGATTTAACTGGGGGTGGTGGCTGGTGCACTTCTGGGCGCGGCTTCTGGAGCTGGCTTGGGCTTTCTCTCTCCTTCTCCTTGCCTCTTGGGTGTTCTGGAAGCCTCAGGGCTGTAGTGGCAGAGATGAGCCAGGGGCAGATGGCAGGGCAGCAGGGGACATGTCCTCTCCTGGACAGTCTACAGGGTCAACACACAGACACACCTGCTGGTCTAAGATAGTCCAGAGCCTGAGAGGGAAGCCCTGTAGGAAGTCTGAGAGTAATGGTGTGGGAGCAGGACAAGGGGAGGTGCCTAATAATTGGGCGGGACAGGACCGGTCTGCAGCAGACATCAGTAAGAGCCTCATCAGAAACCAGAACTATGGGCAGCCCATTGCTGGGCCAGGGAGTGTCAAAGACAACAATTGCAGAGGCCACTATGCTGAACGGGGCATTTCTGACAACTCCACGGGCTCTTTGCTCAAGCTACAAGCTTTAGGTCGGCCCCCACAGTGCTCTGTAAGTGGGAGTCAGGACTTGGATAAAGACACATCTCTGTCACTGTATGACTTTGATCTGCGGCCCCCATCACCCATTAATCTGACCCGCAGCATTGACGAAGCCTTGCACAGGGAACACTTGGTTACAGGAGGCAGCCTGTTTCATCCTCAGCCCTCACAGTCCCCCTCCCCGGGGTCAGGGGCCAGCCAGGGGCCCTGGCTGCGAAGAAACAGTGACCCTCAGCTGCTTTCTGAAAGCAGCGAGGCCCCTACAGAGTCCTCCATGCCACTGGGGGGCAGCATTCTAAGCAGTGTTCCCAGTAGGCAGGTGACAGCACCCCCTACACCTTCCCACCAGGGACACAGGTGGGCTGGGTCAGCAGGTGGAAGCGTCCCATCATCAGTGTCCTGCCCGGTGTCCCTCCGTCCCTCCAGAACATCAACAGGACGTCTGGAGGAGGACGGAGTAGACGACACACGGCCATTTATTACACCAGATTCAGAGAGGGGCCGCAGACGTGTTGCAAGGCCAGTGGGATCACGGAGTTATCTCGAAGTGAGCCGACATGACGACTCTGCCAGTGTGAGCAGTGAAATTATTGATTTGTGAACCAAAACTTGGGCGCTAGGACCACGCAAATACACCCATTCAACAATGCTTTTCTTAAAATATAAAAGGTTCCATTTTTAACATAAATTTTTTGAGGAGGTAAAATATGCAAAAGCAATTCTGGGATACTTACATTAGTATCACCCTGCTGCCTTTTACCTTGTTAAAAGGAGTTGTTGTTTAAACATGGTGTATGTTTATGGCACATTACATCTCTCATACACACATTATTTCCATCTCTGTGTTGTATGACTCAGTTACATTTTGCATTACACACTGGTATAATCTATAAAACACTGGGACCATATACCTACTACATCTTATTCAAACCCAGCTATCACATCTCAAGCACTGCTAATGAGTTGGTTAATATTTTGAGCGACAATTATATAAACAGTAAAATGTCCACTGAGGCTTTGCATCATCTATAACAGATCTAAAAACTCTGCTGTCTATACTGTATATGAATATTTCCAACACAAATAGGAAGTGTGTGCTGTCTCAGAAATAAGTTTCCGTTTTCATTAATACAATGTGCCATATGACTATGTTAGTTTCGTGCTGCTCTTGGTTCTGTGTATATTTTAAAACCCATTACTTGGTTGAACTTGTCAGTGTCTTGTATCACAGGGGCTCAGCTATAGATTACATTTTCTAACATTTTAACATGCTGCCACTGTCAGTGTTGTTCTGTCAGTCCTTGTTTCTATGAAGCTGATTATACAGTGGCAGGACATAAACATTAGTCACACACAGATGCTACATTTTTAAAATAAGTTCAAGTATTTACAAGTAAGGGAAATTATTCAGTGAATCTTTTTTTCAGTTGCCCAGTGCTGTGCAATTACTACCTTTTAGTATGCATATTAAAGCCTATGACTGCATTTGGCAAAAATATGAAATATAGCCATGAGATGTTGAATTAAACGGGAACATCTCATGATCCTTTAAATGCTGCACAGCTTGGCAAGGCTGCATCATACCATGATAGCATGGCATTGTCTAATAGACATGTAAAAAAAAGCACTTACCTGTAAGCCTGAGCACTCAGCTAAAATATTTTACTATTGAAAATTTATATATTTCCAGTGTATGAAACATAAGCAACAATGTAAATACAATTATTTTTACGTCCGTAAACAAAGGTGAAGATACGGTTGTAGTCCTTACTGTGAAAGACAATCTGAGGTGGCTTTGCTACTGTCTGAACTTGTTGGATGTTGAGAGACAACTGTAATCTGTTCAGGACATGCAGATCCAAGCGCTGATAAAGGCCTGCAGGTAATGTCAAATCATTTCTGAGCTATGCCCAGGATTGTATTATGAAATATGAATTAAAGTTCTGTAAACCTTAACTAAAGGCTTGATTCTGCAAGATTTCTAGTGTGTATTTTTCTTGTACTAAAATGATGACAATTGTCACAGAAAGCTGTTTTTAAGTGGAGCCATGTTCAGTCATTATTTCCTAATGTTGTTTCCTAATAACCCTTTAACTCTTCATTTTAATGAGGCTTGCTCTTACAGTGTGATTGCTAGTTGTTGCCTTGGGTCTTTGTTATGAAATATAAATGATGTACAGTATTTTGACTACTAGTGAACAAACTAGATAAACATTATTTTGGAATAAAACTTAACTCTTGCTTAATTTTCCCAGTATGAGCCATTCTCTGTTTTTCTGTTTACCTCAGAGTGGCTTGCATTACCTCCCAGCGAGATGCTTGAATTGAATTGCCTTGTGTTGTCTACATTCCAGTGAGCCTATGATAACTTCCTGCATTTGTACTTGCTGTTTCCTTTTTAATGTATGAAGCAGGGTGGTGTGATGCACACCTGTAGAGATGTCAGCCCAAAAACCTGGATGTGCCATAGGAAATGCTGTCAGTGTCGTCACAGTGCAGAAGTACAGTGTTAGCTCTGTTCGGTTAAATTGCTCTTTAAACATTTGTTCAATGTTTCTTGCTGCATTTCTTGTTTGAATTCAAATAAACTAAAGGAACAAATCAACACTACTATGCTGTTTAATTATATGGTTTACATGTCACTTCAGTGTTGCATTAAGAAACAACAATAGCCAAAAAAACACTGGATCACTTTACAGCCCAAGCAATTTATACTGATTTATAAGTGTGATCAAAGTAAATGGTTGTGTTTATATTTTGTTGAGCCTGAGCATCTGTGCTCATTTTCAGGCACAACTGGCTAATTTGGGCTCAGCTGATTAGTGTTACAACAATCAAAGTACTGTGATATATTTTAACTGTCACTTACAAGATGGAATTAGAGTGATATAATACAATACATTCAGTAAATGAATGTCAAGTAAATTGTAGAAACTGAAACCTTAATATTTAAACCTCTGGTGTGTTTTTAAACTTCAGTATGGAAAAGTAATGTCGAATCCTTCATTTTTTGCTTGTAGTCCTCATCAAAAACCTCATTTTGGGTTACAGTGAAGTGGGTCTTCCAGTCACCAACTTTTCCTAACATGAAAGCATATTCATTGGAAAACATTCTCTTTATTTATGTATAACATTAAGGCTCATCCACCAATTGATTCAGATTCACTTGAGGTTGCATACCTTTCCTCATGAAGGGAGACACCTTCTGATCCATTATTTTAACAGTTGAATAATTGGTCATGCTGTTTTGCTTCATACTGCCAAACATTGCTCCAGATTTGACTTTTTCCAGTTCCTCAGCTGAAGGAGAAAGGCCGAGGAAGGAACAGAGACGGACTATTTCTCGTCCAAGGTCCTATGGGTGTTAAAAAACACACGCAATTGAACATTTATTGGAAAAAGATTTTTCAAGATGCATACTACATCCAGATCACCTCAATCAAATCCTCATAAAACATGTAGTGAAGTTTTGGGTAAGCCTCTTTCTTCTTCCACCAGTTGTTCACATGTTCATACCAGGATCCAAACACCACTGAAAAAAAATAAAAATACAATTGGTGAATCTAATAATAGTATATATATATATATATATATATATATATATATATATATATATATATATATATATATATATATATATATATATTTTATTTTTTTCCCTTCTTCAGCAGATTTACCCTTTCCATCCATGAAGCTTTTCAGGTACGTGTCCCAGTCTCCAGGATCTGGCTGACCATAATTCATCCGTCCAAAGTGATAGTAAGACACTGCACTATCTTTAGCATTACGGGCCACATAGACTATCTATGCAGATAAGAAAATACATTTTAATTTGTTTTTTGCATCACTGTTTCAGGTTTCCTATAGAATTTACCCTGCAGTTGTTTTCCCAGAAGGACTTGGGGACAAACTGGACAGGCAGATGAGATTTAATGAGTCTAGGAGATGTCGGGAGCTGGTCTGCCAAGTCCTTCCCTTTGACCAGAAAAAGATTAGTGACACAAATGTTAACAACTGTGCAAGTCACACTAATTAAGAGTAGGTATTGGAAATCCTTCGGTATCAAAGGTTAAAGTGTTGTTTGAACAGTACAGTAATTTTAAATATTAGCTAAAGTCACATGGTGGATTCAAGCCAATAGAGTTGTGTAACTGAAGTGAAATATGGACCAATCCCTCTTTAGGAAGTCACTGTAAAAGCACTACAGAGCCACAGTCCATTAATCAAATCCACTGACCTGATGGTTGAAAAGGAATGGCAATGTCCAGGAAAGGCACTCTTTCATGAATCGGGACAGAGGCCTGGCGCTCTGGACATGTCTGTCCAAAATACAGGAGGTCAATGATGTACGAGACCCAGGTTGTTCCTACAATTAAAACAGTCAATAGGCAAAACATTAACCAATAGACTACCAAAGGAAAAAGTTTAATTCACCCACAGTTACCTGCTTTGGGATATGTTGCTATGAGAATGTCATCTGACTTGGCTTGGAAGTTTTGGACGTTTTCCCAGTTGTCAGTGAAGCATTTTGTCATACTGACACCATGAAAATCAAACAGTAATGGCCGTGGTGGCTTCTCCATCTATGACAGTGTAATAATCCTAAAAGAAAACCCAACATTTGATAGTAGTAGTTTTTGTCATGTGTGATAAGATACATTAAAAACTCTGTCGTATTCAGCCCCACTTACCCCAACGAGAAGGGACTCTCTTTGCTTCTGAGGTCTGAGATTGTTTTGTAATAGTAAGGAACACAGCGCAACTTCCTGAACTAAAAAGAGGGTGTGTACTGTACTTACTGGCTTTGTATAACAGATATGAATGATCACATATGAACTCTCCAAGTGGCTCACTAAACTTTATTCTATTTTCATTTTAGTTTTGTCTTAGGGCACACTAAAGAACTACTATCTATCTTTTATCACATTGTCACATTGTGTGCTGTTCTGTTTAATTAAAAAGTGTGGAGTTCATAATCTTTCTCTTGTAGTCCTTATTAAACTCTCCATTTTGATCTGCAGTGATTTTTCTAGCCACCAACCTTTCCCACAGAAAGTTTAGCTCCTGTGGCTGGTTATTTTCATAAAACACAGACATCAAAAACACCTTTACATTTGCAAATCATTTATTTAAACTTTTATGATAAAAAGTATTTATTATACATTTGGTCCATTATTTGAGGCAAACACAGCTAAATACTACAGAGCAGTATGTGGTGTCACCTAAATACCTGACAGTATTATAAATGGAAAAAGTAAACAAAATAGACAGAATTTTCACATCTTCATTCATACATCTTAGTTAAAGTGTTGATTAGTGGTGAGGAGTTTAACTGTATGTTTTTGGTCCAATTTTTAATCAGATTGTTGTACGGAACTGGAGTGTGGGGTCCTTCATCTTTTGTTTATAATCTTCATCAAACCTCTCATTCTGTGCCACAGTGAAATGGTTCTTCCAGTCGCCGACCTTCCCTGGAACCACAGAGAGTTAGGATTTTATCTCAGTGGACTGAGTTTTAACTTCTTTTACACGTCACACTATTATAGTGTTATGTTACCTTTTCTCATGAAAGGAGACACTTTAAAATCCATAACTTCAAGTGTGGAGTAATTGGCCATGTCGTTCTTTTTCATTTTATCAAACTGGACTTGGCCTGTGATGTGCTGTCTTTCCTCAGGTCTGACAGACAGACCAAGGAAACTGCACAGTTTGTTTATTTCCAAATCTGTGTCCTGGAAGTACAATAATAAATCACTGGTGTATTTGACAATAAGCAAACATAAATAGGAAAGGACGCTCACAAAGCAAATCTAAAGTAAATATGTTACCTCAACCATGTCTTCATAGAACATGTAATGCAGTTTGGGGTATGTCTTTTTCTTCTGCCACCAACCATTAACGTGGTCATACCATGATCCAAACACCACTGCAGAAATAAACCATACAGCAAAACAAACTCACATGTATGAAATATTTAAATATTTTATATACTTTTTCCTTCCAGAAATCTTTGGAAGAAGTCACTCCATTCTCCAGCCTCTGGTTGAACCATATTCATGCGATCAAAGTGGAAATAGGACACCATGTTGTCCTTGGCGTTGCGGGCCACATACACTACCTACAAGGACATCTAGAGGTTATCAAACTTTTTAAATGAACAGTGTGAACCTGAATTTTTAACTGTACCCTGGAGTTTTGCTCCCAGAAAGATTTGGGCACAAACTGAACTGGAAGATGAGTCTTAATGAGCCGGGGAGAGGTGGGAAGGTCCTTTGCCAAGTCTGCTCCCATAAAGCTTAATTCTGAAGAAAATAAAAGGTTTATTACCTTTATTGTGCACAAATAAATTTAATGTAAGTGTTCAGCTTTTGAGTTGCACCTGGATCTGAATTAGGGAGAGCAATTTCCAAAAAGGGTACTCTTTTATAGATTGGGATAGATGTCTGTCGGTCTGGAGATGTCTGACCAAAATAGAGCAGGTCAAGAATGTAGGAGACCCATGTAGTTCCTAAAAGAAAATGAAAATGTAATAGTAAACAGGCCTATATCCCACTCTTCACATGTTGTAAAAGAATGCTGAGTCACTTTTACAACAAACCTGCTTTGGGATATGTTGCGATGAGTATGTCATCTGGCCTTGCTTGAAAGTTTTGGACATTCTCCCAGTTATCTGTGAAAAAGTGAGTCATTGAAACTCCATGAAAGTCAAACATCTCTGGGCGAAGTGTTGACGCCATCTAAGAAGTAAAAAAGTATATAAATAATTGACACATGGCTTAGGAGTAGATTAGTAGTAGTTGTGCTGACTGCTGTAGTATCAGTAAATGACAATGCTAGTGTAAAGATGCTGTTATGCTTAGCACAAAATTTCGCTCAATCATCAAAACAGAAACTACAGAAGAACAGAAAACCACTGCAACACATTCTTTTGATACACATAAGAATGAGTCACACTTACCTCTTTTGGGTTTGGCATGTTTCTCTGCTTTCCTTCTTGAGATTTTTTCCCTGTGTTTCCCTGTTTCTTCTCCACTGTGGTGCACTTTCTCCTCTCACAAAAGCATTTCCCCTCTTATTGCATAACCAACTCTCCAGAGTAATCATATCCAAGGTTCTGTATGTGGCAAAGGCCAGCTCCTCCCTGTCGGACGTTTCTCTCAGGCTTTTGTTCAATCCCACTAGTTTACTGATGACCTAACATAAAAAACTTAATTGCAAAATAGAGCTTTAACAATTTTAACAAACTAGTTTTACAATCTTACTTAAATCTGTGCATATAATTTCTTTCAAAAAATAAATAACTAAAAGGCACACCTGTTTTTGACACCAAAACTACAACGCCCAGATTTTGGAGAGCGTGCGAAGAAAAAAAAAAGGAAAAAAGGGAAAAACAAGCGTACGGGTGTCACGTTACCGGAAGTGACACAATATACACAACAAACATGGCGTCCGTCTGCGAGGTACCGGAGAAGGACTCACACGTGGAGAAAAAGAAACAGGTAATGTTCATTTAATTAAAGTTTGCTAGAACCGCGTTACGTATTAAACAGTTGTAGATAAACCGTGTCAAACTTCAAAGTAATTTCTGGTTAGGCTCACGCAGGAATCGTACAGGCTGCTGATATAGGAGTGACTTCACTGGTTGGACGTAATACTTTACTAAGCAGTAAAGGATCAAATCAGCAGCAAGTGTGTAAAATATAGCTTAATAGTAAAGACAGTTATAGGAAGCAGCAATGGATGTTATGTAGGTAATTACACCTGAAAATGAACTGTTATAAATGGTACTTGTTTTCTGGCAGCCCGCGGCTCGTTATTGGCAGGAGGCTCCGAAAGAAGTGAAGGATGACAATAAAGCTGAAAATGATGGTGGACAAAGCGAGCAGCAGCAGCAGAAGAAGAAAAACTCAGAGACATCAAAGAAAAGAAAACATGAGCTCGAACAGGGACATGGGAAGAAATTTGTGTCTGGGGTAAAAAAAAAATTAAATATATGAAATCCTCCATTTGTGTTGAATAAATAAACTAAGTAGACTTTTTTCTGTCATTGTAAACATTTTTCAGAAATCAGACCCCTTTCCTGGGCCTGCTCCTATTCCTAAAGACAGGATTCAGAAGTTCAAGAGGAAAGAAAAGACCACAAAAGTAAGTATGTTGTACATTATTTACAAGCTTTGTTTCTGTGTTTTATTTTATTGGCTATGGTTACCCTTTGCATTACATGACTTCTATCAACGTTCAGCCACAGCGCAGGCACCACAAGCTAAGAGACCTCATTGTTCGCTCAGAAGATGCTTCTGAAATGGCCCAGAATGAAGCTGCACGCTTTGACCTTCTCCTCCCAGAGGATGCAGGGTAACTTATGTTTAAAGCAGCTGGTTTCTTTATGCCAAAATAACACTATAACACCTAACAACACCAAAATATCACTTGTTCACAAATGTTGTGACACTTTTGACTCTTCCCTCTTTACAGGTTTCTAGAAGGAGATGAAGGGGAAGACACTTGTACAATTTCTCAGAAAGATATTGCAGATGCTATAAATATAATGTCTGGTGCAAAGGTGAGATACTGTAGGTTGTACTTAAGTATTTTCTATACTGCACACTGGATTGGTAAGATTTTTTTTTTAATTTATAAAATAGATTTGAATTTAATGTTATTATGGCTTTTGCCATAATAATAATAATAATAATAATAATTCCATGTTTTTGTCTTTGTCTTGAGCCATAATTTATTTATAAATGTGAAAGCATTTCAAAGTTTACTATTCCAAAGTGGTCATATTGCAATCAGATTTTCTTCACAATACTCTACACAGAATTCAGTTTGTTACTGGGCACACTGCAAACATCTGGTGATTTATTATTTCTAAGACTTAGGAAGAAATGGGGTATTTTCTGTGTATGGCCTCACTATTGGATATTATAAACATACATTTTCTTTCTTTCTACCTCATTTTCAGTATTTCAATTTAAAACTATCTCAGTTTGGACCCTATCGATTGGATTACAGTAAAACGGGGCGGTTAGTATCACACTTTTTGTATTCTTAGACATTGGTACGTTTTTTTTGTGAAGAAGTGTATGTGATGATGATCTTGCATATTAATCCGTACAAACATATTGTGGTCCCCTGATTAGTCACCTGCTGCTTGGCGGAAGAAGAGGCCATATTGCTTGTTTAGACTGGCAATCCAAACAGCTGATGTGTGAAATAAATGTGATGGAGTCTGTCAATGATGTTAAGTGAGTCCTTGTCACATATAATCCCAATATTTTATGACCTAAACTCTCATCACGTTTTCCCTCTAAATTGTATTCTCTTTTATTAGATGGCTTCATAGTGAAGCCATGTATGCAGTGGCACAGAAGAAATGGCTGTATATCTATGACTCCAATGGAATTGAGCTTCATTGTGTTCGCAAGTTTAATGACGTTCTTCGCATGCAGTTTCTTCCCTACCACTTTTTGCTTGCCACAGCGGTTTGTTCATTTTTACTTACTAAAATGTTCTGATTTTAATTCTGAATGTAGGTCTGTAGATCTGTCTTTTTGATTCAACCCTCACTCTCATGCTCAGAGTGCCACAGGTTTCCTGCAGTACCTCGACGTGTCTGTGGGTAAAGAGGTAGCAGCCATCTGCACCAAGACCGGACGCCTTGATGTGATGTGCCAGAACCCTTATAATGCCATCATCCATCTCGGTCACCCCAATGGGACAGTCACACTTTGGTCCCCAAACCAGAAAGAGGCCCTTGTAAAAATGCTCTGTCACCAGGGAGGCGTACGCTCTGTCAGTGTAGACAAGACCGGCACGTGAGTCGTCTTGAAGCTCTTCTGTTTATTTGTTTTCGAAACATAATCTAATTGTTTAAATTAATTGCCTGTTTAAATTAAGTGTTACAGGACTTCCATGTAGGTTTGTGTGGTAAGCTGCAATTTTGTAAATGTGCACTAGAGGGCAACCCCTTGTCATGTTTTGTTCTTTGCAGATACATGGTGACATCAGGCATGGATAAAAAGCTAAAAGTTTATGATATTAGAGCTTTTAAACCTCTAAAATCATACTTTCTTCCTGCTGGAGCATCTTGTCTATCTCTGAGTCAGAGAGGCCTGTTGTCTGCAGCTACAGGCGATATTGTTCAGGTAAGGCAGCGCACACAATGGTACATTATTTTAAATAACCTTGCAGGTTTTTCCCAAAGTGGTGGTCACTTTAACAATGATTTGCTCATAGGTTTATCTGTTTCCATGCAGGTGTACAGAGATGTATGGAGCACTCCTGTTACCAAGCCCTATATGGCTCACAGAGTGAGAGGAACAGTGTGGGGACTGCACTTTTGTCCTTTTGAGGATGTTCTTGGTGTGGGACATGGAGATGGTTTCACAAGCATGCTTGTACCTGGTCTGTAACTACTACTGCTCACTGCTTCTAAATTTTATGTACACTGTACATTTCTTATTAAAATTATTTGAAATGTTTAGGCTACTCATATTAGGTACAGCATAATGATCAAAGCTGATATTAACAGGTGCTGGTGAGCCCAACTTTGATGGTCTGGATGCAAATCCCTACCGCAGCGCAAAGCAGAGACAGGAATGGGAAGTTAAAGCTTTGTTGGAGAAGATCCAGCCAGAGCTAATAACCCTTGACCCAAACAAATTGGGAGAAGTCGATCGAGCAACGTTTGAGCAAAGGCATCAAGACAGGGTTGAAGCTTTGGTCAGTATCAAAACATCTGCTCAGCTAGGCATTATTGTTATTTTTGTTAACTTCAGTCTTTAAATGTTCTAGGGCTTTGATCCTCTTGACAAACAAAAGTTTGTTCCCAAGTTTAAGAAAAAGGGTCGTAGCTCTGCAGGGGCTGTTGAAAGACGCAAGAAGCAAGTGGCTCATGAGGACCAAAGAGTAAGTAATTCATAGCAACTACCTGACTTGATCTGATCAAATAAGATGTTGAGTTTTCTGATATGTATCATGGTTCATTTCTTTGTCATATTTTCTCTTAGGATTTAATCAAGAAAACTGTTGATGAGAAAATGAGAAAAGAAAAAGAACAAAAGCAGAAGAATAAGGAGGAGATCATGGTATCTGGCCACAGATCTGCTCTGGATAGATTCAAAAAATAAACAACATGGACCCATTGTTGAGCCTAATTCCCTATAACCTTCTGTGGGAGTGACCTGTGAACACTGGTCTCTTCTGTGTCAACAAATACCACAGGACATGCAGTCTCCTAATAAGGACTACCATTGACATGGAAAGCACTGGCATGTCAATGCCAAAAGCAGTTCATCTGTAATCAATGTCTCTGGCTGTTTTTGCTCACAGCACTTCTGTGTGCTGAGTGCTCTTGAGAGAATGAACCAATCTGAGATACCACATTTGGTCTGACTGTCACTGTCACAATTTGTGTGACAAACATTTTTCAGTAACTTGTCAATGCATTGCTTTGACTAAAATGACTGTAGCTGTATTAAATGTTTTACATAGAAAAGTTATAAAATAAACAAAACATATGGACAGAATTTGTGATACTTTCCATTTGCACGTAACAGGAATAACATTTGTATAGTAATTATTAGGACTAATCGTGTTCTTTTTAGAAGGACAGCTCTTCAAGAGACTGTGTGTTTTGGTGTGGGGAAAAAAGAGAAGAAATGTAGGAGGTGGGATAAAAGGTGGATTTTAGTAGAATAACACCAGAGGGGAGGCACGCTGACTTTGTTTATGACTAGTTTATGCAAAACAGCCTGGGCTCCAAACTGTCTTTTATAATGAAAGCATTCTATTGTGACCCTGAGGGGACCACAACCAGCGATGTCACATCAGTACAAAGTTGTAATTCATATTCTTCTTCCTGTAATTCTTGTTCTTGAGATCAGAGATACAAAAACAGAAACACTTTTCTCCACACCTGTTCAAAGGCAGCAGGTTGACTTAACCTTCAAAAAAACAAAGACTGATCTCTCCAGCCAAATATAGAGTGGATATTGAATTCAAATTTGAACTCATGGAATCTAATGCTAAATCTATGCTAAATTTGGAATTATATATTTGCTTGACATTAATGGGGTTTACAGCAATGTTTTTGTATTGTTGCTTCCTGCAGGGTTGATTGTTAGCTTGATTTTGAGGATGGCAACATGTATAAATCTGCAGTAATTTGCAATATACTCTAGTTTTTACAAATGTAGCCTAATATGTGGTGTCACTATCTATCCAACATGCCTGTGTTGTTTTGTTCCACAGTTATAGTGTGTGTCAGTATTATGTGCACAGTGGAGCAATCTAAGGTGTTATAAATATAGTAGAGCTGCGACAAATGTCTTCCTGGTTGCTATATCTCCAATTTTTTTATGCAAAAAAGGCATAAGGTAATGATTAAAACACAAATTCTATAAAAAAGTTCAATTACTCAGTGCATACTATATTGTATTTCTTCACAGAGAGAAGAGCACTTGTGCTGTTCACAATATTAAAGCAAATGTTTCTTTATTACAAGCCTTGCTCTAGTCCCAGTGCAGTGCCCAGCATGGCTCTTACTTTGCAAACCCCTAGAGAAGCACGAACACTCAACCAGGAGCAGGGAGGGGAAGAATGGACATCTGGCCAGTAGTGCAGCATGTCCCTGGGGGCAATCTTGTGGACAGACACCATAGCTTGATAGCAACAACGTCCATAGGGAACACCTGGGCCCCCAGAGAAGAGAGGGCAGTGTAAGGGCAAGACCCCTGCAGCATGGGCACACAGGCCCACAAAAACATCCTCAGGGGGCAGGGGCGTGGACAAAGGTGAAGCGGTGGCTGCGAGGGAGATTTTGAGCAGTGCAGAGCGGGACAGTACATACGCTGTGCCACTGCAGTAGTCTGGGAATACAGAAGGAGAGTATGCCCCAGATGGGAGGTAGTGCTTACTGTCTGGGTCACGGTTTGGCGCTACATGGATATGGACCCTGCCGAGGTACAGGTCCCCGTGCTCATAGGGGTTTCTGCTCTTGTTCAGGAAGTGGAGAAGGGCACTAGGATTGAACAGGACGTCATCATCCACTTTGGCCATAAAGTGAGCCTGGGGGCAGAAGCGGCGTGCCCACCCGAGCATGGACAGGGTCTTCAGGGTGAGGTTGGAGTATGTGTCCAGAAAGCGACCCTGAATGAGATCCCCTCGCTCTCTGGCCTCCACTATGAGCAGCTTGCCCAGTGCCGGGTCAGACGGGACGCCCACCATGAACAGCGTCATGACCCTGAGCCTCCTTACCTCCACCTCCCCTCCCCAGGTGTCCCGGATGGCTTGGCGTGCCCTCTGATTGGCAGGTGCTGAGGTAACCATGGTGATGAGGTATGGCTTGGCTCGCTGGCACACGAGAGGGCTGGGCATGAGTAAAAACTCCTCAGGTCTGGTTGGAGGGACGCTCTGCGGTGGAATGATGCCGGTGTGCGGCTCCATCACTGTATTCATTCCCGCTGAAGTGACCCATGATTCGATGAAGTCCATAAACAGCACAGCCAAAATAGTTATAGTCACTATCGTAGCACACAGTAAAGGTAATATCCCGGGCCTACCCCCTCGCCTTCCAAAACGGGCTTTACATACCCGCCCGAGCATGACCGATGCGAAGTCTTTACACCGTTATTCGAGGTGAATGCTCTGCCTCTCGTCGACGGCTACAAGCGCACCTCTGTCGTGCAGTGTTTCCTTTGCGGCGTGTCGTTCATGCTTCTCTCAGACCGCAGCAGGCTGTCATCATCTGCGGCAGGAAAAAACAGTGTTCATAAAGATGAACTATTAATGCGGCCGTTGTCCCGATGCTGCTAACAAAGAGGGCATGCAGCTGCGCAAATGAGACGGTCGATCCGGCACTAGCCCGGAGATATTTTGTGTCCCAACTCTCCAGCATGGAGGATGATGACAGCAGAATGTGCCATTTGATCAGAGTTCTCCTTTTGCTTTGTCAAAACGGAAATCCGCTAAGTAGTAGGCTATAGGTCTATGCATGGGCTACAGTAGGCTACAGCACCGCATTTATACTGACTTAATAAAAATGTGGCCTACTATAGCGGACTGAAATCAGTGTTACTGATGGTAAGGACAGATGTGACTGCAATCAATTACCTTTATTTAATTACCGTTATTTTGTGTAACTGCAAATGGGGAGTAACATCTTCCTTCACTCTACTGCTTTTTTTTTTTTTTTTTTTTTTTTTTTTGCGCCCCCTGGTGGTAGTTTAGCAATACTGCAGATTTGACAAATTCAACCAAGTCCAGGCCTATTCTAAATTTGTGAAAGGATTTTAGTCCTAAATGACAGACCTTATGCAACATTTTGTTTAATCACTGAAAAGGTATTTTTGGCCATTCATTTGAAGGACTTCACTGACATAAAAATTTGCATTATATATTGTATGTATCTCAGATATGTTGAGATCTAGCTGATCAAATGTTTTCTCATGAGGTGGTCATCTACACAAAGACCTAGATAGGGCCTATGATGTGGACTTGGTCTTGTGTGCAATTGGGTACTTTGAAAGATGAGAACTTGATTCTTTCTTTTTCATGTTGGGAACCATCCAGACACATTTGAGGCTATATTAATTATTTCAAGGCTATATTTTCTGGTAAAAGTTAGTATGTTTTAAAGTTGTTGTAGCATATGCTCAGAGATATTTAGTGAAGGAACGTTATGAGGGCCACATTTGTCCTCTCCTTCTCTTTCTCTGTTCGTTCATAGACTGAAGACCTTTAGGTCCTTGGTGTGGATGAGACCCAGACCCACACTGGACTTGGCCTAGACGACATGACGTCAGCGGTGTCTGTCGGAGCACGGGGGCGGAGGCGCGCGGGGACGCACGCGGCGGAGGAAGCAGAAAAAACTACCATCAACGCGCTGCGGAGAGGGGTCACGAACTATGACCTTTAACAGGAGAAAAACAAAACAAATACTTTGTAAAATAGAAGAGCCCGTTAATTCTGCGAACACCGTTTGTCAAAGGTAAGTGTCAGACATGAACTGAAAACAGCAGAAAGCCTGTGGAGATTGTGGATAAAAAGCGTTCAGCTAATCGCCCGGTTAGCTTTAGCTGTAGCCGAGGCACAGCGCTCTTCCTGCTCGATTCTGCTGCTCTGCGATCCGCTGAGGGGCACTGACACTGGGCACACTCTAGCTAAGCCGACACTCTACTATCACAACATAAACACCAATCCTGTAGCCGAGTGACACCACAGCTGTCTTAGCCTAAACACATCCTCGTGTGGTTTAAAGATAAATCCTCAGCCCTCCCAGCTTCTGTCTTTGTTGTGTTTACTTGTATGAGGCTAACTGCAGCAGCAGCTAATGATACAAAGCTGTATGTGGTGCAGATGAACTCGACCCTTTTACCTTTGCCATCCCAGTGACCGCAACGGATCGGGATCATTTCATACTGACTCCATTCGCCCAAAGTGTATTTTATTTCACAAACCATGCAAGCTCAAGAGTAATTCTTGGCATTTTAATGAAATAAAGCTCAAAGATATTAAAGATGACTCGTGTCTGGTGTTATTGGCTGAATGCCAGATCCTCCATTTTGTTATGTGTTTTCATGCATTTGGGTAAAGGTAAATTACTTGATTAGTGAATCCTCGAAGCTGCTGCAGAAAGTCACTTTTGAGAAATTACCCTGTAAACAGTCATGATTCCACTATGTTGTTCAAAAAGCCAGCTAAAGATAGACATATAAAATAAATAGGACAATATACAGTTGTTATGTACAACCACACCTAAACCAGTTGCTAGTGATAAGTAAGATTTGTCTTCTATTTTTTGTGAATGTATAACCCTTTGTGAGGCACAATACCTTAAGAATGATCCTCTTCTGTGAAATAAAGTTGCATCCTCTGTAATAATACCACAGCATTTATACCGAATTTATAAAATGTTTCTAAAAAGTATTGACAATATACTGTATCTGGTCTGTGTGTATGTCATTTGTCAGACTTCCCTAATGACCTTACATCATCATGACAACCAACCTGAACCTGCTCACTCAGCAGAAAGTTGACTCCGAGCAGGCAACTGAGGTGAGTTTGCAGATCAATGTACATCTGACTGGGGCTGGCTTGCAAAAATTGTCATAAACCAATCTTTATTACTGTTTTCCTCACTTTATATCTGGATACTGCCTTTGTTGCCATGGAGACATTTTATTGTTAGAGGGGAGAGTACAATTGTTTTATGACTATTCACTTGCAACTTGTTTTTGGATTATTTGGAACAAAATAATGTAAAATCTGTGTTCTTTCTACTAGCTTATTTAGCAGGAAATACATGTTATAATGTTTCCCAATTTGTAGGGCTCAACCTCTCCTTCAGATTCAGTAATGAGTGGGTCTCCACATCGGTTTCAGGTTATTTCCACTGAGCCTGCCACAACACCACCAAGAATACAGGTAAATCCTTTTAAAGTGGCACTGCTTCTACTTGTTGAGGCACATATTTATTCTACCATATGTGATTCTAAAGTAGCTCTCCTCTCTTCTGTTTTTTTTTTATTTTTTTTGGTACCTTTCTCTTCCTATCTGCCACTTCCACCTTTAACACCCTCAGATTTTAACTGACCAGCAGACAGGTCAGAAGCTCCAGATAGTGACAGCAATGAACCCATCCAGTGCTCCCAAGCAGCAGTTCATTCTGACAACGGCTGACAGTTCAGGAGCGGGCAAGGTTATCCTGGCCTCACCAGACAGCAACAACGCCAAACAGCTTATCTTTACTGCTGCAGACAGCTTGATGCCAGGAAGGATACAGGTATTCTTTTATTGCTTAATACTACAGTAAATACACTGGATTTATTTTACAAAAACAAATTGTCTTTTTTAAATGCGTTTCAGATTGTCACAGATCCAGTGTCAATGGAGAGGTTGCTAGGGCAATCAGGGGATTTGAGTCGGCCCCAACCGGTGGAGTACTGTGTGGTGTGTGGAGACAAGGCTTCAGGTAGTCAGGTTTAACCAGTGTGTGTCATGTGGATTTTTTTTTAGTACTTACAAATCAGATGTGTTGTTCTCTACAAAGACTTACTCACACATTCACTTTGGTCTTTATGATTTTTGTCTATGTGTCCAGGGCGACACTATGGAGCGGTCAGTTGTGAGGGATGTAAAGGCTTTTTTAAAAGGAGTGTAAGAAAGAACTTAACCTACAGCTGCCGCAGTAAACAAGACTGTGTTATCAACAAACACCACCGCAACCGCTGCCAGTTTTGTCGGTTACGAAAATGCCTTAAGATGGGAATGAAGACAGAGTGTGAGTTTATATTTCGAGCCATATTGCTATACTGGAACTTGCTGAACTGGCTTAGAAAGTTATCAAGTCATAAAGAACAATTTTGCTTGTCCGTTTTATAAGAAACTAGAAGGAGAGAGTAATGGTAAATCTTCAGGTAAATATACATATTAAACCCATCACAATAATAAAAAAAAAATTCTCTTTCATTTCCACAGCTGTGCAGAGTGAGAGAAAGCCTATTGATATACTGCCCAGAGAGAAACATGGCAACTGTGCTGCCTCCACGCACAAGATCTACATTCGTAAGGATCTAAACAGTCCACTCATCGCTACACCCACCTTCATTTCAGATACAGAAACTGATGGTTCCAGGTTAGTGGACATTAAATGCTGAGCTTCTATTCTCTGAGCTTTATTTTCTGCTGTCCCAATGAGCCTTTGGGTTATATGTACTAGCTTTTAATAAATTCTTAATTTATGATTCAGGTCCAGTCTGCTTGACCAGGGGATGCTAGTTAACATTCAGCAGCCTGTCATTCAGGCTGATGGCACACTACTCCTCGCAACTGACTCAAAGGTGCAGAATACACTGTTTACTGCAAGTGTTGTGTATTAACAATGAAAAAGTTTAAAAAATTTTGTTACTTATCAGTGTGACCTTCTTCTTAATGTTAAGTTAAACAAAATATTTTTATTTTGTGTCCAGATGGAGTCTGGGCAGGGGGACTTGGGGACACTAGCCAATGTGGTTACATCACTAGCCAACCTCAGCGATTCACTGAAGGAAAACCTAAACAATGGTGATACTTCTGACAGCCAAAATGAAGAGCAATCTGCCAGTGAGATAACGCGGTAAGCCAATATTACACAAAGGTTCCCTTAAACCCTTGACAAAACAAATGTACGCATTATAAATGGTTATTTATATAATTTATAACTATGTGTGTTTTGTACAGTGCCTTTGATACCTTGGCCAAAGTCTTAAACCCAGCTGAAGCAGAAATGGCACAGAGTCTGGTAGAAAAGTCTCATTGTGCCAGTGGAACTACTATCCAGTTGATTGGGCATGACCAGGAGACTCCCATCATCGAGGTGGAAGGACCACTGCTCACAGACAGCCACGTCAGTTTCAAGGTGATTGGACTGCTTCCTGTAGATGAGCTGTTCCTGTGTGAAAGCAGATGTAGCTAGTCCTGCATACTTTTCCAATAAGAGTTTCCATCACCATTGATTCACTGTTGACAAGCCACGTAGATTAACCGTGCTGCACCAAACAATCTCCTTTAATAAAGCCTTCCAGAGGTCTTAAGGACTTGATTTTTTTTTACATACTATTTCAACCATTTTTGTTACAATATTCTATTAGGTGATAAACCAGTCTTTCTCTGTAAAGTTGCAATTCAGATATTCATGCCTGAATATCTAAATTGAATTAGACATAGTAATATTAAAGAGTAGTTGTCTTTTTTTTCTTTCCTCATATGATTTGTAGCTGACAATGCCAAGCCCCATGCCTGAATATCTGAATGTACATTACATCTGTGAGTCAGCATCCAGACTTCTCTTCCTTTCGATGCACTGGGCTCGATCAATCCCTGCCTTCTCAGCTCTGGGGTAGGATGTATTACATAAGAGATTACTATTATAAAAAGACTGAACAGAATGATTTCTTTTTGTCACCATGACTGTCTTTCAGTTAATAATGTCATGTGCTTTACAGTCAAGAGGCAAACACCAGTTTGGTTAGAGCCTGCTGGAATGAGCTGTTCACCCTGGGTCTTGCTCAGTGTGCTCACATTATGAACCTGTCAACAATCCTTGCGGCCATTGTCAACCACCTTCAGAGCAGCATCCAGGATGGTATGGGCCACAGACCCATCATCATTTCTCTGTAGGACACAGAATGTAGGAAAAACATATGGAAAGAAAAATTGTAATTAGTCTATAATAATTCAGTCAAGCCATGTTGTATTTTGTTTAAATGTGGATCATTTATGTATGTCTTTTTCTATGTTAGACAAGCTTTCAGGGGACAGAGTCAAACAGGTGATGGAGCACATCTGGAAGTTTCAGGAGTTCTGTAACAGCATGACGAGACTAGAGACTGACAGTTATGAGTATGCCTACCTAAAGGCTATTGTGTTGTTCAGCCCTGGTGAGTCTGACAGAGGTGTCTCTCACATATTCTGTCTGTTGTGTATACTCTATGTAACAATGAGTATATTTCATGTTAGATCATCCAGGTGTGGACAGTGGAGGACAGATTGAAAAGTTCCAGGAGAAAGCCTTGATGGAGCTCCAGGACTATGTGCAGAAGACATATCCTGAAGACACATACAGGTACATTAACAATCGTAAGTTACAACCATTTAATGTAATGATGATGAAGAAATGCAATGAAAATTTGTTTCCCAGGCTGACTCGCATCCTAACACGTCTCCCAGCTCTGCGCCTTATGAATGCAAGCATCACAGAAGAGCTTTTCTTTACTGGTTTAATAGGCAACGTATCTATTGACAGCATCATTCCCTACATACTGAAGATGGAGACAGCGGAGTATAACAGTCAGGACACTGATCTTACAGACTGACAGCACAGTAAAGGTATATGGATTAGTGAGTCTCCACTTCAGGTACTTTCTCTACATTGTTGAACCCCAGTTCAGAATATTTCGGTGCCCTTTATTTTCTTGTGGTGCATGGAGCAAAGTCATTAAGAAATCCTTTAAATATTAGGATAATCTGGCTCTCAAAAGCTAAGATGACACTTGGAATGTTCTCTGTAGGCGACACAGAACTGTAATATGGATATTTTCACTACTTTAATGGGTCTTCATAAAAAGCTTAATGTTACATTTACTTACCTCTTCTGCCTTTGTAGCACTTCAAACGTAAATTTAGCCATTTCAGCTACTTTTTAAAAATGATTAAATCTTGTCCACATCTAATTATTCATGTTAATCACTTAAACTACATTAGAACTAGCATAGTGATGACACAAAGTTGGCATACATCTTTAGTGTATTATTGTGAACCTGTTTCATTAAATTAGGTGACCTAAAGTCATTTTGGCCCTTTATACATTAAATATACAGTATGTGCTTTGACTATTTGGAATTGATAAATAATTGATCCAAAACAGAATTTATTTGCATCCACCATAACTGCTTTATAATTTCTCATTTTACAAATGAGCTTGTCTTGCCTGGGCTGCATTGACATCATTAATAATTTCACCCAAACACTCAATGGAGCCCCTAAAGAAAGTTTATGTTTGGGCTTGACCTTCAGGTTATTTCTAAGAAAGTCTATAAGTTCATATGTGCTATCACCACATCACTAAGACAATCAGTTGTTTTTTCTTGGCGTCATCATTTATTTTATTGTCGGCATTTTGTGCAATTTTGTAATTTTCTTACAACAATGTTTTATTTGAAGGATTTTGAGGATCTTAAATATTTAGGTTTAGATAAGGTACATGTAGCTATGCTACTCTTTTTGTACATGTATTTGCTTTTGTATCTGCTAAGTGCACATTAATCAGCTGTTGTGGCATTCATGCTGACTAAAATTATATATTATATGTTTTTAATATGAACTTCATTTGTTGTAAACAAATGTTTGCTTCATACCAAGTGTACTTAAAGTACAGCAGGTTTCCACTTATTTAAAAAAAACAAAAAACTTTTTTTTTGGGAAGCCACTCGATTGTATTGATGTCTTGAAGACAATGTGTAGATGCTTCAGCATTTGTCCAATGCTTCAGAATGAGCATCCCCGGCAGCATGAGTAATACTGACAATGTAAAAAGTCAACAGTGGTTTTGTCTTGTGAAATTAATGTAAATGTGGGTTTTAAACTCATGAATTAATGAATTTGTTCATTGAATTAATTGATGGGTTTTGAATTCATACATATTTGAAAGGCACTTGTGTAAGACCTTTTTACATGTATTTCATTAAATGAGTGCATGTTTTAATAGGTGGGATTTACTGTCTACCCAAACGGGGAGCATAGTTATACTTTTATAGTGCATTGCTGTGCATGACATTATGCTTATGTGCATTTTATTAAATGCTGTACAAAATTAATTTTAATGTTGTGGCTTTAAAAATATTAACAATGAGAAGCTCCCATTTTAGATAATACCAGACAATATTTTTCCTGCTTTGTGGATCGAGTATTTTACAGATCTACTTTTTTTTTTTACATGTTAACGTCTGTCTTTTGTCATTTAAATGTATTTGCAAAAATTGTCTCATCCTTACATTTTCTACCTCACATGGATTAAAAAATACAAAGCAAATGTATTAAATGACCGAGTTTATGTTTCAGCATTCCAGTTTCTGAGAATGGCTTCATTGAAGCCTATCATCAGAAAAAAATAAACTTTTATTCATGAAATGTCAACGTTGTCTTCTTACTTAAAGGCATAATATGCAAGTAAGAGTAAGATTTAAAAAAAAAAAAACATCTCCTTTAGTGCTCATGATCCATGGTAAAAGTTATGTATATATATGTATAGAGAGAGAGAGAAACCCACAGCTCACTGTGTTCTGGTAAGATTAGGGTTCTGTAAACCTAGAAAAATGAACTGACAATGAGCTGATCCATATAAAACTATGTATTCTACAGAGTGTAATTTAAGTGTGTTCCTAAAACACATCTACTACGCTGATTGGGCAAGCGCGGTTTGTACGTCATCAGTCTGCGTCGCTAGCTTATGGCACTAACAGGAACTGTTGATACCAGATGGTAGATTAAAAAATATTTAGTAAAACAGGCTTAGAAATGCCTATGAAAGGAAGGTTCCCGATCAGGAGGACGCTTGAATACCTCCAGAAAGGCGACATTATTTTTAAAAATAGGGTGAAGATCATGACAGTCAACTACAACACGCATGGAGAGCTAAGCGACGGGGCAAGGTCAGAATAAAAAGCAAAATTAGCATTATATTTAAAACGGTCTCTCTTTAGCAAACGTTTACATTTCAATAATAACGTTATTATCATAGCTTTATTTGGTCTTAAATGCTGATTGCAACCTGTAAATTACTGTATTGTGAGAAGTTGCATGAAAAAATGTTTAAGAGAAGACTGAACTGGTAAACATAGCCTTTTGGAAAATCTAATTTTGCTCATAATTGTGTATTGTCTGTGTTTTGCAGAAAGTTCGCATTTTTCAATATTCCTCAGATTCAGTATAAAAATCCAAGAGTCCAAATAATGATGTTCAAAAATATAACACCGTCTCCATTTTTAAAGTTCTATTTAGGTAAGTAGTACATACATGTTAAACATAGTTTATCTTGTTTCATGTGTGGGCTAATTATTTGGCTTCTCCTGCAGATAATGGGGAGCAAGTGCTGGTCGATGTGGAGGGAAAGGACCACAAACAAATTTCCCAGCACGTTAAGAAGATTTTAGGCAAATCAGAGTAAGTTTAGTTAAAGATCAGTGTGAAAATAGCTGCATTAAGCATTGCACCATAAGAACTTGGTGAAGAAATACTTATGGCTTGTATTTTGTCTTATTTCTTACCTGTTCACAGAAACACATTACAGGCTGAGGCAGAGGCTAAGATGCAGGCCTCTAATCCTGCCAATTTTGGGCCAAAGAAGTACTGTCTGCGGGAATGTATATGTGAGGTGGAGGGCCAGGTACCATGCCCTGGGACCAAGCCACTGCCAAAAGAGATGACGGGCAAATATCGTGCTCAGATGACAGCATCACAGGAGTGAAAGAGTGGACTGGACACTGGCATCATAAGGTTGTGCCCTGATTTAGAAATTAGGCAGTAAGATCCAACTATGTGTGACTGTAAATATTACTAGCTTTTGTTTTTTGCTTCTCTTTGACACAATAACAATATCAGAAAGATATCAGCCATTGCCTGAGAAGGAGAAACTGACAAGCACTGTTTACTGTACATGTTTTTATTGGTGAAGAGATGAAATTAATTTTCTGAATCAATAAATTAACATTTTCTTTGTTGAATCATGGTGCTTTAAATTTTACTCAAAGCCTAAATTCATATACTAATACATTAAGAAGTTGACACAAAGAATGTCACATTTTTATTTCACCGTACTGTCATAAGGAGACCACTGTTTAGACTGAAGACAAATGCAGACATTCTGGCTGACCACTTTCTTAGCAGCACTATGAGTAATACTTGCTGGCATTCACGTAGTGTTAATATAGTGGATGTAACTTAGTTGCTAGTTGTCCTTGCCCCAAATGTTAATGTGTTGTTTCTAAACAGATTTTAGTTTTTCATTGATGTTTTATCTGTAGTTTATCCTTGGTTTGTACCATGCCTTTCCAAGTAGTGTTTGTATTTACAGTGTTTTGCTGCTTTTATGGCATGTTAACATACAGATCTTAAAACCATGTTAGCTCTAACAACAAAAAAACATCAAATATCTCACAAGATTACAACCATGTTGCATGCGCATACATGTGGGTCACAGCGGAGAAACTGGAATATTGTTTTGTTTATTTGGCTCACTGTGGCAGGTGTGAAGTTATGTTGATTTGTTATGCCACAAAGATGTAGAGGCAAAAAACATAAATAGACCAGATCCATTTGGATCTAATCCATGCTGGACAAATACAAAAAGTCGCCTGCAAGGAGGTGACATGTAAAGTCATTATACAAAAAGGCGAGGCTGAAAATACTCTGCAGTTCTGTATTGCTGCAAGCCATTTGGTTAGTAGTAGCGTGATAAGTGATTAAAGTTCCAATCATTTTCAGATCCAGTGGAAACATCATTTAAATATTAGTGTGCTATAAACCTTTCTTTTAAGCAGTAGGATAAACATCATGAGGTTCAACTCGAGTTGTGACGGTCGCCATGGTGGGTCGCAACCGGCGGTAATTGGCGCTTAACCCCGAATTTACACCGAGCTACCGCAGGGTGTAGAGTAGATGTAGTCATTTTACGTGCGTATAATTAAAAGTGTCAGTTCACATTAGAGACGTAAAGTGCCACTGCTCCTGCGCCGCCCGCGTGGATCTTCTCTCTCTTTTGCCTACTTTTGCTGCCGTGCAATTAGAAAGCTTTTTTTTTGAAAGGGTGACGGAAGTTTATTTTGACTTTTCGTGTCTACTTCCTGTGTTTCCCCTGCTGTAGCTCCGTAGAGTGGCACCAAGCTTGAGCGGAGTGTAGCGGCGTGCTGCTCATTACACGCGCGTATGCCGGCGCTGGTGTTAATTGTCAGAATTATTAAAATAGAAAGCGGTTCATACGCATATATTTTTTAACTACCCCGCCACCATGCCACCGCCGGTACTTGGTCCTTTACCACCGCAGTGGTAAAACAAAATGCCACCGTCACAGCCCTAGGTTAAACCCTATGTTACATTGCCCTAAAATGGACTGAGTCCTTTACTATGCTGGCAAAGTACACCATAAACGTCTAAGGTTATGCTAAAATAGTTTTGTTGCTCTGGTAAAACAGAATGTGTGGTTAAAATATTAGTTGACAGACTTTATGTTAACTATCTCACAATTTAAAAGCCAATGTAACAATGAAAACAAATAGACCTGTGCACTGAATGGTGTGTGCATTCCTTTCTGTAACATGCTACTCTCAGCGTTAAACAACGAGGTCTAAGAGGTGTTTGAAACTGCTACTTTTAACATTCATTTCGGAAATGTATTAACTGGTTTTTATATAAACAATTTTTAACATGCAGTATGTAAAAATGGAAATGTGCATTGTTGTCCTTATAAATAAGGATGTTCATCTCCCTTTATCAAGTGCATGGCCTTGGGCCTTACAACCAGTTATGAGAAGTGGTCAAAAAAAATCTATAAACAATTGTAAGGGCATCACTCACTTTTGTGTGGTCTACCTTTTGTGTTACTGTGCAGCAGCAGACCTCACACAAACTGTAAGCAGTGGACTCATCAGTTGTAAATTTTCCAATACACGCAAGTATTGAGTAAGTTAGGTCTTGGCAAAAGTTGTCAGTGCTTTTTTTTCTTTTGTTCCTGTAGGGCTTGCTGTAGCTCTCTCAGGTTCTGAGACAAAAGCTCAACTTCATCAAGACGCCCACTGAGTTTTGCATCAAAAATGTAGGCCCTAATGTTGTCAATTTGCTGCAGCAACAGTTCTTCCTCAATCATATCTACATCTGGCAAAACCTCATCATCGTTATCTCCATCAAAAGGATTGGTTGAGATTTCTGGAGAGTTCCCACATGCCTCCATGAATGGGTTACCTGCATCACTGTCATCATTCTCCTCAAATGGGTTGCTATATGCAGCCTCAGTCTGTTTGCTCCCCTCATCTTCTTCATATTCATCAAAAGGGTTGTATTCTTTCTTTCCATTAGAAACTTCTTTGTGCTCCTTCTGGATGTCCTCAAAAAAGGGATTGGATGGATCCTCTTCGATGGGAGAAGAGTCCTCTTCATCAAAGGGATTGAGGGAGCTACTACTCTGTCCTTCACCACTAGGGGGAGTGACATGCCCTCCTAAACTTCTCAACCTGGGAGGTGACTCCTCTTGATTTGTAAGAGCAGGGAATGCTCTCAGTGAGCTTGGGCTCCTGTCTGCTTTAAGGGGTTGGTCCTCTGCTGCAGTATCTTCCTCTTTCTGCAGGGTGCCTGCTGTGTCAATGTCCAGAGATTTTTCCCAGGTGTATGATGGTTGGAGAAAGCTAACATAAGGGCCTCTGCTCTCTCTTTCCTCTCTTTCGCGGGCCTCTATGCGTTGGAGTTCCCCTTGCTGCAAGCTCTCCTCTTCCGCAAGCTTCTGAGAAAGTGCGATGGCCAGGCTGGTCTGCTGTTGGTCGTATTCATCCTGCAGTTGACGCAGATTCTCTTCCAACATTACGACCTCATCTGTCCTCTGAGCCTCTCTTGCCTGACGCAGAAATGACTGAATGTTCTCAATCTGTTGCAGCAGAGGGTCTTCAAGCTCGCTGCGTGTGTGAACAGAGTCTGAGGAGGGCAACCAGCCTCCAGCTTTGGTCATCCGAGGCCCTCTAGATGCCTGAGGCAGTTCACCGTTGGTGCGGTTTTTTTCTTCTCTTTCTTTCTCTTGCCTTCTCTTCACAGCCTCTTGTGAAGCCTGTTGAGTAAGACATTAATGAGTAACCAATAAAAAAGTAAAAGAAAATACAAAATTTAAAATCACAGAAATGTTTACACAATTATCTCACCAGTCTTTCTTGTTGGAGCCTCTTTTCTTGTTCTTGTGCCCTCTTCTCTTTCAACTCTTCATATTTTTCTTTAGTGGGTAAAGACATTAGTCCTAACAGCTTCTCCTAAAGGAAAATAAACAAAGCTTTGAGAACAAAGGTGTGTACTCTGTCTGGTACAATTGTATATTAGATCTGCTTGGATGAGTACCTGTACAAATAGTGTGGCTGAATAACGGATCATCCTCTGAAGCTGCAGGGTTTTTGGATGGGGCGGTGGTTCATTTTTTAATCCCAGTGTTAAAATCTTCTTACTAATAAATTAAAAAAAAAAAATCTAAATTAAAATTAAATTTTGTTTAGTAAATGTAACAAGAAAGTGGCATCAAGTATACCTTAGTGCATCAATTAGTTCGTAGTACTTCTGAACTTCCAGCCTCAAGCCCCCAGCAGTATCAAGATTATAAGTGGTTTCTCCAGCGCTGCAAAAGGACAGAACCATGACCATGAATACTTTGTGTAACACTGTAAAAAATATACAAATATAATTATCAAAGCAGATGCTTTGTTAAGGCTTACTTGAGAGACTCTGCCATTCGAATATACTCAGGAGCCTTTTCATCCACCTTCTCCATGCAAATCCTTAGCCTCTGACAAGATGATGATGGACAAGTAAATAAGACACAAAGAGAAAGAGGTCAAATGTTTCCTATGAATTCTGTGCCTACTGCTCAGAGGTTTTATGTACAAACCTCATAAAGTTTTACAATGTCAGGCACATGGTCTTTTTCATCAAGCTTTTGCTGCCGTTTTAATAGTGTGTCCATACAGTGATGACAACAGCGAATCTTCTCATCGTCCTTCTCCTCGAGCATGGACGTGACGCTGCTCAGGCTGGTGATGCTGCCTCTACGAGAACCCATTCCACCACCACCACCACTTTCTGCTGGAGGTGACTGGGACTGACTCGGCTTTCTTTGTATACAAAGAGCTTCTCGAGTTGAATTAATTAACTTTTCTGCTTAAAGAAAAATAATGATCACTGCAATGCATATGTTCTTACTTAAATTAGTTACCTATTAATTCTCTTTTATACATACGAGCCAAGGGCAAGGGGATAAACTCCATACATTTTCTACACATAATGGAGCCACAGAGACGGCAGTGGTGCCGCCGGTTTCGGATGTTGAACTTGTTGCCACAGTCAGGACAGAAAGGGACATCAGCATCATTCACCCATGACACTACGGACTTCTCAATGGCTATCAGGCACAGACAACAACAAATTGTATTTATCACAATAAGAAAAAGGAAGCGAAATAGTAGCATGTATTTACAAAACAGACCTCTGATTCTGGCAGCATCTGAGTTAGTCCTATCAAAAGAAGTCAACTGACACAACATTGAAATATTATTCACCCCAGAAAAATTGCAGTACATTTAAGGATAATATTACTTAAATGTGGTTTCATTTGTTCATGTAAGCATACCTTTTCTAGTCTAATAATAAGCTTATTGACTTCAATCACATAGTGATCTATCCTGTCCGCTCTGTGTTTTTTGAAAAAGTCCAGGTGACTTCTGCTTGCTCCTACAAAACATAAGCATTGCAATAAATCAGTCCAGTTAACTTTTAAAATTGCTATGCAGTTGTTAAGTTAATCATACCCAGCTCCTGAGGTTCCCACATGTAAGGATCAACTCCTCCATAGTAGAAGGACTCATAACTGCCACTGTCAGGTCTATCTTCTCCATCTCTCTTCAACAGCTTGTCTTTAGCTTTTTTTGCCTTTTGAACCAAACCTGTAGTCAACCAGAAATATCAATTAAGAAACTAAAAGGAAATAATGTGTCCTTTTAAAAAGGCAGTAATGTTATGTAATATAAAAATACTATATTTACCCTGGTTCCATGACCCTAAAGCTATATGCATGATCATTATATTATTTATTATTAATTTATCATTTCATTTTGGCTAAAATGGGTATAGTTAAAGGCTGTTAAATGTTTCTTGGAGGACATATTCTTGGCACACATGACTTACTTTTGAGTTGTCCTCTAACATGGCGGTCATCACCAGAGTGCTCCTCCTCATAGTGGTCTTGAAGCTGATAGAATGACTGTAGGTCCTTAAGGCACAACGGACAAAGAAAGCCCTCCTTTACTTCCCCTGTGCCTTCAAATGGGGGTGGGTAACTTGAAGCCATAGCTGTCTCGTTGGTGGCTGAAGAACTGGATGTTTGCTGGTTCCTGCCTTCGCCAGGCTCTACAGGTCACGATGTATGCATCATACCCATGAATGGCTCCATCACTCCACCTCCAAACCTACGATGCAGCAAAACTGTAAAGAAACTGTATCAACTGAAGAAAAGGAATAACTATTCATATTATTTTGGGATAGGCCTACATCCTATCACTTGGAAACTTGCTTCATTATGAGAGAAAGCAGTGTCATAGTCTATAAGTTCATTTCTAGAAGTGCAATGTGTATCTTAACTTTGCACTTGTCTTGCGTTATGACATTTACATAACAGCATTAGTTACATATTTACCTGTGTAGAGTAGGCTGAAGTTGCTAGCTTATTGCTACTACTATGACACAAACAAAGCACTGCGATACGTTGTTACGAACAGGTTTATTATGTGCGGACTGTAAACCCTCCAGCCGTGCTTCATCCGTGATATGGTTAACATCACCCGGCATTACTTTAGCGTACAACCGCGACCGCTCTCATGAACTCAGAACTGAATGTTAGCTACACCCAGTTAGCACCAAGCATCGCCCTCTACACCCACGACTGGTCTTGTTCACAGAAAACAGAGAAATATAGCACAACTCGACAAATACATGACGCATATTTGCCATTATTTGATAATAATTACCTACAACTGTGTCAACAATAGGTCAGTTGTTGAAGGTTTGGGTTGTGTTTGACAGTTCGACAACACCAGCTTCAGCAGCAGCCCTGCCTGGTCATGTGATCAGCGTTTGGTCAGTACGGAGAGTGACGAGGATCAAACGACACGACTTTAAAGAAAGTTGGAAATCTATCAACGTTTTTAAATATCCAAGGAATTCAACGGATTCAGGGCTAAGGTATTTTGTATCGCACTGATTTTAATGGTAGACATCTATTTTGAAACTTGTTAAATGTTAATATTGGTTGGTTAGTGAACCAGTCAGTCAACCAGTCAGGTAGTCAGTCTTACTAACTGGTCCTTATGTCACTCTGAGGGTCACTCTGAGTAGTTTCCAAAAACCCTTTCAGACGTTCATCATTTATGGGAAAAACAACCTATAAACTCAGTTAAACTCACATAATCAGAAACAAAAGTCTCTTTACTTCTCTGCTGTTACAGGTGCATCTCACATGTGAACGTCTTGCAGATTTCTGATACCTGGTTTTCTATGGGAATGGACAACACTGCGTCCATTTTCCATGAAAACTGTTGTGAATGGGGTATGGCTTACCAATAAGTTTATTAGTTTCAAGTTTTATCTACGATCATTTGATACCTTTTTCAAATCTTTTGTCAAAAAGACTTTAGACCTACCTGCTTGATTGAACATTGTAATCTCTTATTCCAGAAACATTTTTTCAGAATGGTGTCATGTTTATTTTTTAACATTTATATCAAACTAGTTTTGTAAAATATTTGGTCCTTAGACAGAAATTGCATTATTTTACTCACAGTGGAATATTTAAACCGTTAGGTCTCCATGTGTACAGATATGTGGACAGCTCCTCCTAAGCAATGTAAAGAATGAGATGATTAAACTGGAGAAACCTTTACACACGTGATTATAATATAAACTCAAATAATATTAAATGTGGTGCTGAAGTTAACTTATGGTTAATGGACTATGTTATTGCAATTAATTGCAAGTGATGGAGACCATAGAACTTTGCCTACTAATTTTATTGTCCAACTATAAAGCCGGTCTACTTTAAGGCAAAGGTAGCTTAAATTACAACATAAAACCAATAATCCAATAATAACAATGACAATAATAAATGACACGTAATTTGCTGTTGTATTCATTATATTTTACATAATTACAAAAAAACCCAAAACGAAATAAAAACAAATCCATTACATTGAGGAATTTGTTTGTCCATTACAATAAACATGGCCCTCATTCTTAAGCATAAATGTTACTGACATATGTGTTTCCTCACAGAGGGGTCAACGCTTCAGTCAATAGATCCATGCTCATCCTCATCCTCTTTGAAGATGACCGGAATTAACTCATGAAACATTTAATTCTTTTTGTTGACAGAAACAAGAAAATAAACACCAGCTTTTATGAACATATTTACAACAGTAGCCCAAATAGCTTTGGATTACAATTGCACAATCTCCAAAGAAAGACAAAAAGCTGATTTTATGTTATGAGGATACAATATGTCACTTGTCTGTTGTGGCACAAAAAAGTTATATGTCATTTTTCGATTTTTAATAATTCCTTTTGACCATTTACACATTTATTTAGTTTACAGTGCAGCTACAGATGTTTTGATTGGATCTACTCTCCTTCCACCAAATCCTCCTCGGATGCAAACCTTTTTCCTGGATGTTGTCGCTTCTCCTCGACGTGACTTGTGTTGATGTTGTCTAAAAAGTCGAGCAACAGACGGTTTTTGCTGTTGCAACCACTGGAGTCCAATAAATCACACGGAGGGTTGCTTCCTAAATACGGATTTGAGTTATCCAAAAAGCGTTTTCCAGGATGTTGGCGCTTTTCCAACTCTGGCAGGTCTTCTCCCTTCGCGTCAAACTCGGAGCCCGCCTCTGATGGGAAGCGCTTACCTGGGTGCTGGCGTTTAGAGTGGAGCACCAGGTAGCGCTTGCCTGGGTGTTGCCTTTTGGAAAGTTCACTCAGGACCAGCAGTGGGTTGTCAGATACGAGTCCAGTCCCGGAACGCTTTCCCGGGTGCTGCCTTTTTTGGGACTCCATGTACGTCTGCATCTCGTCTTCGCGTTTGCCCGGATGCTGTCTCTTATTAACGTCTAAATACGGTTGATCGTAGTAGAAGTCATCGTCTTCTTCCGTGTATCTTCTCCCCGGGTGCTGTCTCTTTGTTACCCACCCTGGCTGAGAGGGGAGACCCTCTACGGAAAAGAAGAGCGTATTCAGAATATGTCTCTGCGCGTAAAGTAGCTACTCCTATAACTACTTGGTGTATGCAGTTACGCACACATTAGACAAGAAATAAAACCATTGCAGTTGTAATTTGAAGTGAAATAAATATAAATAAATGACATTATTTAAATGCACATGTCTAAAGCTAATCCAATGCTTTGTTACTGGGTTTAAAATGTGAAAATATTTGTTTGCAGTCTATTTATTAGTGTGCGCTTTTACGCACCGTATCTGTCGTCCTCCTCCTGCATCTTCTTGAGAATGGACCGTATCAAGAGGCTTTCTGCTTTCTGTAGAATGACGTCGTCTATGGTCTTCTGGTCCGACTCATCTTCGCCGAGGCTTTGTCCTTTACAAAGCGGCAAGTTGCAAAGTGCCAAAGAAGCTAAGACGAACAGATATGTCGACTTCATGGCAAATGGACCTTTGTCTGTCAAAAATCCACACATGACAGCAAAGTTTTTAAACAGCATCCTATATAAGAGGCTATTATAATTTCATAAAAAGAACATTTGAAGTTGTAATACCAAAAAGTGTATTAAGTCTATAAAAAGGCATTTTAAAACAGCAAAGGGATGTGTGATCTTGAAACTGAACTCAAAAATCATGTTACAATTAATGTGAAAAAGAAAAAATGAATTTCTTATCTACTTTGATTTCTTATGGATAAAATAGTCAAGAACATATTAAGTTGATATAGACTCACCCGTATCCAAACTGCTCTCCTTCAGTGCGCACCAGCGGCAGTAGGGATTGCTCTCGGCTTTACGCAGATATTAGTGACCCTTAAAGGCCAAGTCTAGAGGTATGAAGAGCTAACTTTTTCTCTCACTATTTATACCTACTGGCCAATGGCGTCACACCAGCGCTCTATCCACTTTCCCTCTCGTCTTCATTGATGTCACCATGTCGTGCGCAACTGGCAGCTTCCTAAACGATCGCCCTATAGGGGACGCTGCCCAATTTATCATATAAAAGTAATGGCAGGGGCTCAGATAGACACCAGAAACTTGACAAATCCATTGATAAAACTACAATTTTGTTATGCACAAGTCCATCCATACTATCCCTTTTATTTGACCACCAATGCCTCCCGCAGGGGGCCAGTAAGACCAGTTAGAGAGGCAGTAGGGTCTAATTTAACAAAAGGTCAAAGGACTCAAGAGCTTGGCTGGAAATGTCTATCTTTTTTAAGTAATGTCTTGCCATGGCACAATAAGGCACTATATACTGCAGTCCCAGTAATAAAAGAATGTGCTCATACAGAAGATAAATAAAACTTCAAACAACCGTGTACAAAATGTCTTTGTATTAGGATGAAGGGTGTATACAGCTGTATTATTTAAACCAGAAAAAATATAATGTATCATCTATTGCTGCATTTAAAGCTTTCTGTTTTCTATAGTTTACTGTATGAGTAGAAGGATGCAATTGACACTTTCACTTGGATCCTTATTAATGCACGAACTGCACTTAGCTAAAATAAACCCTTTTGCAGACCAACACAGTACAACTTCTGAATGAACCTTGATTCTCACACAGTCACCAGTCAGGTCCTCCATCTACACTTAGTCCCAGTGAGTGGTAAATATCAGCGTGAATTGAATTGAGCGTGTAATGCTTTAATTACATGCTTTCCACTTGCTGTCACGTTCAATGCTTCAAACTGGTTTAGACTCCTGTCAAGTCAAAAACGTCATAATGAAGCAAAAGATGCTTCACCATTGATTCTTTATCACATAATCTTTAGATAAGCATTACAGGACAGGACTTGCTAGAATTTTCATTCAAAATGTTTCTTTCCTGCATGATTTTAATGGGAAAGGACATTGTGCTTCTTTAGTCCAAAAGAATCAATTCATGCAAATGTCATTTAATAGCCAGAATCCAGTGTCCATTGAATGTAAGACAACAATGAATGAGGGTAGCAGATGTCACAGCATTTGGACCTTTTTCAGTCTTAATTATGTTTTACTGTAAAGGCTGCATTTTAACACAATTTCTTTGTTTCATTTACTCCCACTTGTCCTGTGGCTACAGTCTGGTGATCATCATCTTTTGAGAGCTTCAATATTAAAACTATTAGCATTCTAGTCAGTGATAGGAACCTCATGTCCTAATGAGTACAATTAACCTTTGTCTAATAAAGAGGCAGGTTAAGTATACACACTGTGCGTTGATTGAAAATAATAAGGCTCATTAGCCACTGGTCTCAGTTTACACTTCCTGATCCCACTGGTTTGTCTAAAAGACTTTTGTCTACCATGGGATAGCGACGATGACGTGTGTCTAGATTAATATGATCCAAGTGCCTCTTCACACATTTTTTCTGAAAATATTTTGTCATTCTCTGTATATAATGTGTCATTTTCAGTTCAATTCTCCTATTTGGTCTTAGTTTTTAAATTGTAAAACTGAACTTTTCATTGTTCAATATTAACATACACACAGAAGTAAAAAAATAAACTACATCTGCAATAGCATACCAATTTGGAATGTGCCATTTCATTGTTACACGGCATACACTGGATTTACAATGACCACAAAGGGTCAGCTGTTTATACTATTACAGGCATTTCAGTCAGAGCTGCTCCAAACATACCACATGTTAGATAAAGTCAACATTTTAGTTGTAGTACTAGTTTAGGGTGATACCAGTCTGTTGCAGGGATGTGCTGTGAGCTGTTTTAATTCAATGGCTGAGTTTTGCTATCATTGTTGAGTTATTCAAAACACACTTATTTAAGCACGTTCCATTTACATTTTACTGATATGATCATCAGTGAACATTTTGTATTTGAGAACAGCTTAAATCTTAATTTCTGACTTCTTTATTGTACAATTAATAACAGTAAAGAAGAAATACGTGGTTTCAGAAAATGGCCTCTTCTGTCATTATACAAAATGTACTCAACTTTTAATTACTGTATGCAGTAAGAATGACACATGACAAATCATATCAAAACTATTTCCATTGGAATCAAAACTGATACAGCCAACTAACTTGGCAGGATGAGATGAAATTTATAATGTTTTCCAGCAAGCCACTGTTGTCCCAGCACTGATCTTTCAACGCTTTAGTCGATCAAAAATCTGACTGAGGCACAGCATGTCCTGACTGTCATGACTTAGTAATATTAGTTTTATGCTGGAAATAAAAAATGCTTTGGTCACACAAAAATGACAAGCACAGATAATAGTCTCAGAAGTTCAGTAACTTTGGACTAAGTGGAACTTTAAGGAGACCTGTCGGCTTGTACAATCCAACACCTTGGACTCCGTGGACACAGAGTAAAGCATACTGAGCTGAGAAAGATAAAGGACGAGACACCTGACATGGACATTGGAGGTGTGTAAGGAACAGAGAGAAAGGCGATAGACAGGATGAAGGCAGACACAAGAAAAGTAGTGACGCAGGCAAACAAATAAACAAACTGGGAGCTGTATGCGTGCGTGCCATGATAACCCAGTCCACACTGAGAGTGACAGTGCTCTGACAGGGGTCACTGCCGTGGGGAGTGACTGACAGCTTACAGGGGCCACTGGTGGGGCCCATGTCTGTGTGTGCTCGGGTGCATGAAACCGACTGGCTTGTTTCCTTTGCTGTGCATGTTAATATTGAGGCACAAGCTGCTCAAGTGTGTAAAGATTTTATCATTCACAGCTATATGACACTATGTGCATTATGTTATGTGTTTTCTTTTTCCTGTTCATCCCCTAATCCCATTCACACTCTGTGGACAGTGTTAGTCTAAACCTTTGTGATATGATTTAATGAATAATTTTATCATAACATTTGTGGTGAAATATTTGGTAGAGCTTAAGATTTGACCAGCAATAATTAGCAGGTGTCTGATTCATAAGAAGGACTGAGGCACTGTAGCAATTGCGTCAATGCTGAGATGGAAAATGAAATGAGATCTTGTTCAGGCACACACAGTGGGCGACTTTACAACACTGCCCTGGAGATGTTTATGAAGCAACACGGTTTCAAGAACCTAGTTTAAAGAGATTTGTGACATCAAGTGAACCCTTGATTGTTAGAAGCCTTGACATGGATGCCATTTTCAAGTTACACTGTTTTTAAAAATTTTGAACCATAAACAATTTCACTCTAATTGTGCCGACTCACTAAATGAACAGAGTTTTGTTCTTAGTTTAGCTGTTGGTTAGCCATTCATTATTGATTTCATCTGGAAATATTTCACCAAGAAACAATCTACAAAAGTCTTTTCAGATAAATTCTGAAGCTGTTACTTAAATATTCAAAGTCTAAAAAGCTGGGTGTGTTTTCTTTCCTCTATATTCTTTCCTTTATTTCCAATTTTTTCATCTCACACACACAACAGGAGAGTTTTGCATTATTTATTTTGAAATTCCATCGTTCAGCTCTGTGTCTGTGGCCCTGACAGTCCCATTATATCTCAATAACCTGTGAGGCGCCGGTGTGTTTCTGCTGCCAGTGACTGTGATTAGTGCACTAGCACATACAGCTCACTTATCACCACGCTGCCTCTCCCTCCATTTGTGTCTGTCGTCCCTGGGCTTCGCAGCTCTCCATCACAGTCAGGTACTGTCAGGGACCAGACCTAATCATGGTAGATTAAGGTGATCTCTCAGTCACACACCCAGATGAAATCCTAGATGTGAGTTTTTAAATTCTATTCTTCAGGACTGACGGGAGGGGAAAAAAAGTCTCATAACTGTCGATTAAAGGACACAATAGCCTCATTTTATAACAAAGTATGATTCTTGTAATAAACTTGATAAGCTTCAAACTCTTGCATAAAGTGTTGGTCTATTCATTTTCTTTTTCATCAACAACTCCTTGACACCAAAAGTCCTCTGCTTTTCCCAAACCCAAATGCCTGTTCTCATTTTTTTTTATCAAGGTCAAAACTAGATGAATTTAAAATGTAAAAAGTAAAATTATTCCTTTATTTATCTTCTTCTGCTTATTCCTGTTAGGGGTCGGAGGTGACTGGAGCCTATCCCAGCAGCTTTGGACCTGGGGCGGGGTAAAAACCCTGGACAATGGACAGTTAGTTGCAGGGTTGACATTTAGACACAGACACTGACAAACATCCATTCACTCTCACTCTTATCCACTAGGGGCACTTTAGATTCACCAGTTCACCTACACATGCGTGTCTATGGACAGTGGGAGGAATGGGTATATCATTAAAAGTCATTATAGCTGCCTCTGATTTACTGAACAAATGCCTCGGGGGTCAACTAAATACTCTGGTTTGCTGGACCTGCTCCATTAATGCTGTTTAAAGTTCACTGTGACTGAGCAGTTAGCTTTACTCTAGCACTTTATGACCTTTCAAATACTGCACCCTCTCTCTTCTAGTTTCTAAAATCAATTATCCTCTACTAATCCTTGAAACAGGCACATAAAATCAACCAGAGTCCAGAGATTACAGTCAATTAATAACATCAAAGGATTAATTATTTTAGCTTTAGTTTAGTTTTAATTTAGTTTGATTTATGAGTATTCTCAGATGGTGTGTATTTATAAAGCTTATCATTCTTGCCTTTGCATTAGTAAATGCATTTTTCTCTTTTTTGCCAAACGTTACTGTGCATTCAAATATGAGATGTGTTGATTTTCAGATCAGGTCATTACCTTTCACTAAACTACCCTTGGAGTACCTCAGTAACATCTCAGAGAGACCTGATACCAGCCCTTTGTGCCCTTCTGCTCTGTGTGGGAGACTGTGAATATGTAACAAGATAGCAGTGTGCTACCAGAGCATCACTAGCAGCACATAAAGCAGACTACGCCTGCCAGCGGTTTAGCTGCATACACATCATCCATCATGTGAAAGTAACCAGAGGGAACATCAGATGAGCACAGTCTTTCTACACCTAACATCCCCCAGTTTAGTTAATCGAATTGTAGGGAACAGTAGGCAGCTCCAAAGCACATTAAGAGTATATTTATCATCAAATGTGAATGCCACAACATGCAAATGATCTCACCTTCCTCTGCACAGGAGGCAGCAGTTATGTCATATTTATGGGAGATGCTATTGGAATAAATATGTTCAGTGTTTGAACAAACATAAGAAACTTAGAGAAGTATGAGAAAGTAAAGACTACTTCTTAAAATACACAATAACAAAATCATTTATATTATTTCCTCTGTTTATGAATTCCATTAAGCCTTGGGGTTGGGGTGGCATGTTAGACATGGGGAGAAATTCATCAGTGGTAACATTATGAGCAACAAATGGTCCTGATTGTGTCTTTCACAATAAACAGTTATGCTGAAGTCAGTATTTTACTGAATAAATTGTCCCTGTGCTTGCTGAACCTATTCCTATTCACCAGTATTATTGTGTGCGAAAAGAAGATGCGAATCTTATCTTTTTTTAGTGTTTGTCGACCAGTGAAACCCTGGTAAATAAAGAGATGTATCCACTTGTTGTTTAGAAATAATATACAGTCATCACTATAGAATACCATATGTATAGTAGAAGAGATGTTCCTTGTTTATTTTTAATAAGAATATTTTTTAAAACTTTACTATGAGGTAGATATGAGGCAAATACACGTTGCCAATATATACTATTTCTGCTGTTGCTTTGTTTTATCATCTAAAGTTGTTTGCACTCCCCTCATTTGGCATGTCTTCAGATTTGTTTACCAAACATATTTTTATAAATATATTTTTATGGTGGAAGTAACAAGCACCTTTTTGTTGTCAATGTAAACGAAGAGCAGCGATTACCTTTTTGGATATTACACAAATTCACAAACAGATCTCAGGTCAGTCATTTCCCTTCACCCCAGAAAGTGTGGCTAAAAGATTTGTGTTATGTGAGGAGGAGAGACCAGGAACAATCTGACGTGGAGACACCCGCAGGCCGTCATGAAGAGGGAAATTAAACTTTCACACGTGTCTTAAAAACCATAGTCCCTTTAATGAAAAAGTACTACTCTGCGTGTGGATAATTAAAAAACTTCCCTGTACTTTTTATCTTTTCCTTTTATAAGGCTCCACTGAATCCCAGAGCAGCAGGGAGTCATTCCTGACCTATTCCCAGGAGATTTTTGGGGGCGCTAGTACTCTGTCATTTGTTGGTGGCACCTGTTGCATGACTTATACACTTCTTATACAGCCATTCTTTCTTTGGTAATGAGGTTTAGTTATTGTCTCATTTGAATATGTTGTACCAGAGTCGATTTACAGTAACAAGCATTCCTGACATGGTCGATTGTTTGCTTGTGGCAAGGTTGAAGTCACACTGCTGCTTGGTCAAATTTAAAGGTCAGACAAGAGTCCAAGATGCTGTGACACTAGGTAATAAATTGAGCCCAGTCTACACAGTACAGTCAATACATCAGAGACAGCCATAAAACCACCAACATATAGTTATCTGTTGTATATATATATTTGTAACTGGTAATGCACATCCACTAAGACTGAGGAGAATGGTTTGTAGTAAAATCGGTGATTCATAACATTGTATACTGCATCCAAAACTCAAGAAAAACATGAGCGTTGTGCTTGAATGAATGGGATACTATTTCCTGCCATAAAAAACTAAACAGTATAATAGTAAATCAAGCTTCTGTGAGGCTTCAGTTTCTGTTTCAATCCAGAAACATTATTGGTAGATGGTTGCTTTTAGGAAAACACTGAGCAATTCCAAGTCTTTGTATTATTGAAAGAGGTTCCTTGTTCAGCTGGAAGAAGTTAAGTGGTTGAAGGTAGACAAAAGTGTAACAGATGGGGCCCCTGTTCCATTTAAATCAACTGAATCACAAAATCACTTTATCTAGGCCCATTGTGGCAGCTGCAACACCATTGAGCTGCACAGAAAGTAAACTGATTTGAGTAAAAGGCCAGTGTGCGAAACATAATGGTGTTGTGATTGTAGCGTAGGTGGTTTCTTTAGAGACGTTGTTCTTACTCATAAAAGAGCACATCTTTATAAAGACGTACATGCAGCACCAAGATTAATAGTTTGACATAGGAACTGTTTCATCATTTGTATTCCAAATAACACACAAATCAATTTGTCTGCTCGAACTGATGCCTAAAATGAATCAGTGCTTTTGTTTATTCACGTCTGACCTATTCCCCTGTCAGTGTGTCGTGCGGCTATTCCCAAGTGGAAAAAGTTCAAATGTCATGTGCAAAATAAATCCTGATTGTGTCAAAAAGTGCCTTCTTTATAATCCATCTGCGTTTTGTCTTCTTCATCTTTTTTCCTGATTTCAAACTGAGGGGGATCTCTATTTTATGTAGGTTTGCCTTGCGGTTTAAATGGTTGAACACTCTCAGAACAGGTTAGCTCTGACCATGGCCTTCTCTTTACAGATATGAGCTTTGTGATCTAGTCTAGAGGTTTAAAATCACAAAAGCCATTCTTCCAAATCTGTGCCCCCCACACGCCAAATGAGATAAAATCTCATTGTGCTGTCAAAGCTCTGATGGACTCATAGAGAACCATTGGGGTGTTAAATTTCTTCTGCTGTAATTGGTTCCAGCGCTTGAGTGAGATGAAGAAATCAAACTACAGCCACTTTTAACTCCTCTATCATTTTTTTTCACTCAAGACAGGTTGAACTTTGAGAAAAACTTTGCTATAAAAACATCAATGGCATTAAATATAAACCTGCCGTGAATAGCCTCATCATTCATTACTGCGTCATTACAGCACACCAGAGTCCAACACATCCCAGTGCTTTGTAAACCATGAAATAGCTGTTAGTATATAAAAGTAGCATCCTTTGCCATCTATATTGGTGTAATTAATACTGCAGCTGTGTAATTATGTACAAATATAAATAACGTGAGTGAGGATCTCTTCAAACTCTCTTTCAACTTCAAATTTAAAAATGAGAAAGCCCACCATTTCTTCCTCTTGACCAGTCCACTCTTGGATTCTGTGTATCCTTCCTCGCTGTCAGATGTCCATATAACTGTCCCTCACCCTGTCCCACTGACGGCCCCCCCCTGCTGCTACCCTAACGGAGCCGGAGAGCAAAAAGACTGACACTGCTCGTGACTCACCAGTCCCAGGGGTCTGTGAAGAAGCCCTAACCTCTGAAAGTACTGTACCTACACATCTCTGTCGCAGCGTCACGACTCACTCCGCTTAAAGCTCTTCTATTAAAAGAGGCATAGGGAAAAAGCTCAGTGTTAAGTATGGTTCTTAAATGAGAAAATGTCCATGCATCCAGTTGATATATGAAACATTATAAATCAACAAGACATTTATAATGACATTATAATAGATATTTAAAAGCACTGAATTAATTTCTCATTACTTTCAGCAGATCAGGTGATTAAATAAAGCATTATCATTTATAATGTTTAAAGTTATGTCAACTGGTAACCGTATATTTGTATTAGGGATTTAAAGGAGTTTGTGTTTGGTTGTATCAGTATACGACTAGTTGGTCTGTGTTTGTTTGGTTATGCTAAAAAGGAATGGATATCTTATGTCTTTGCCTTCCTGGTACATTTAGGCCCCTGAGTCTACCAATACCACAACACAAAAAATCACAAATACTCGATGTTAAAAGGCTCGCAAAGGCTAGACATTCTGCGCAGACTAAAGTATTTCACTGTAGTCCACTTATAGCTTTCTTCAAATTGATCCTTTTTTCATTGTATTATCTTTCTGCACAACAATTGTTAGTGTCTGAGGCCAGTAATGTGATTAGCAAATAGCTGTTTTGTCTCACAAAGGTCTTTGAGACACATTTTGCAAAAGCCCTTGTCAATATTGTCCAGCTCAGACCATCCTCCTTTATGTTTGTTCCTCTTGTCTTCAGAAACAAATATAGAAAGAAAAAAAAAAAGATTGTGAAGCACTTTAAATGAGTTTTTTTCTGTTCTCTTATTTTATGGTAGCATAGCATCATACTGTATATAATGATAATTGATATTTTAAATGGTGATCAGGATACGGTCTTTAATCAAGTTGTGTTCTACATTTTTAATGTATGCTGCTCTTTGGGAATTTCTGCAATGACTTTCAGTCTTTTAGTAGCTTCTTAGTATTCTCTGTTTATGTGCTCTTTGTTACAGGTTACACTCTGCTCCATTGATAATTAACACTGTACTGCTGTGATCTGGCATAAACTCTATGCATCCAGCGTATCTACTGGGAGGTTTTCCCGTTACGACACGAGACATAATTGAGGCTCATCACCGACAGCATCTGAAAAGTAGCTTTGACATGTAACTATTCATTAAAAGACTTTGGTGGCAGCAGCTAAAGGCCAAGCAGGATCTCTTATTGTTTGGTGTGACATCTGCAGGAGCGCAATAAAGTGGTAAAGAATAGAGGTAGAAGAGGCTGCGAGGAGCGTGTGTGTGTGTGTGTTTGTGTTTGTGTGGCTGCAGTTCTGTAAGCTGTAATGGAGAGGAGAGAGCATTAGGCACACTCAACACTGAGGCAGCAGGAACTTGCGGCAGAACTCCACCGAGTCCTCTCCATCTGTAATCAGCCGAGCGAGAGGGGAGTCACACCTGCCTTTTTCCTCCACACAAACATGTTTCTCCATAGCCACATCTCCCTTGTTATCGCCGGGCTATCTCATTTTCCATTTCAAGTGAACTTTATTTTACATGGATCTGCATTTACTTTGCATTTTATTTTCTGTGAGCGAATGTGAAAGATTGAAGGGGATTTTTCATTCAGATGCCAGATCCTTTTTCTTGTCAAAAGTACTCTCTTCGTTTGAGACATAATTAACTGGTCTCATCATGTTAAACTGTGAATTATTTTGGTCTTGGTTCTCTCATTTATTGCTCTTTATATAACTAAAGCCCCTCAGTCGTATTACCTGCTTTCCCATCTCCCCAGTCTCTGTGGGATTGTCTGTATTTGAGAATTCATCTCTGTGACGCTGGTCGTTTCTCGGGCCCCCTTAAGAGGCACTTCATGAATAAATGAATATAACCTGTAAATGAGAACAAGACTGCTCATTTTGTTGCCTTGCATTTTATATGTGCATGTTTGTGATATGGATACCGAATGGGGGACCCCAGTTCACTCTCTACATTTATCTATAGTGTACAATGCTTCATTAAATGTGGCATAAAAGTTTGGTATTAAGCGGCATCTCATACTAGCACTTGAGCCAAGCGTTCCACCTGATGGAGAACATGAACATTGAGAATGATTACTGGTGATGCTACCTAGCTTCATAGTAAATGGTGATTGTTCATGTTGACTGAAAAAGCAGCCTGGATGGGCTCCAGTGCTCTGCAACCTGTGAAGGAGAAGCAGTAGAAAATAAATGACTTAAGGAATTATTGGTGATTAGCCAAAAACGCATTTGACTACATAAAATCTTGCGAATTCTATGACAAAGTGCACTATACATATCGCAAAGACAGCTTGAACAGAAATAGTTAAATATATAGTGTGAACAACCAGAGGCAAGAACATAATCTACCACTATATCACATATTGCATTTTTTCTTTATATTTTGCAGCGCTAGTATCTATAGGCCGCAAGGAGCATTTAACATCTGTTTCCAGTAAACAAATACTATAGACCACTTAGGGTTTCATTCAAATTTATCCCTTTTTCATTGTATTATCTTTCTGCACAGCAACAATTGTTAGTGTCTGAGGCCAGTAATGTCATTGGCAAATAGCTACTTTGTTTCACAAAAGTCTTAGAGACACATGGTCCTTGTGAATGTTGTCCGGCTCAGACCATCCTCTTCTAGATGTTTCTTCTTCTTGTCTCCAAAAAAATGAACCAGAAACAAAACAGTGCTCAGACGCCTGTGAAGGATAAGCAGTAGAAAATAAATAACTTAATGAAGTATTAGTGATTAGACCAAAAACGCATTTGACTTCATAATGTATTGCAAATTGCACTATACATATCGCAAAGACAGCTTGAACGGCAATGTATAGTGTGAACAATCAGAGGCATGGAAATTCATATATTAACAAACAATATATCAACAATATTCTAGCACTATATCACACATTGCATTTTTTCTTGTTACCTTACCAAGCATCTACAGGCCACAAGGAGCATTTAACATCTATATCTGTGAAAGAGTGCTTTCTTCCTTAACTCCATCTAACTTACAGCTTTTCTTTACTCTGCTACAGTCTTTAGGCCATCTGTGTTTTTTTTTTTTTTTATGTTCTCTTTATTCATCTTAAGTCTTTTAACTACCTTTTTCCTCGTTTGGTATTTACTACTCCACGCAGAACTTGTACATCACCGCACTGATCATAATAAATCATGTGCCTGTCACAATAGAGGTAGTAACTCTTGGGAATGAGACAGATGTTGTATAGATTTTCTGTAGAACTAACCTCATAAAGTTGTTGCAAATCACGTAGAAAAAAGAAAAAGACTTCAGTTTTCTGCAAACATGACATGTACAACTTGACCATGACATTACATAACGCAAAGCACACAAATGTTGCTGATGTGGTGAACTCTCTCCTCTCCGTCTAATTAACCAATTAAGAAGGCCCTGAATAGAGCAGGTACTACACTACTGTCACAGGGAAGGTCAGATCTGTCACGTGTGTTAGTGATCGTTTGTGTATGTGCGTGTGTGTGTGTGCGCGCTGGAATGTGTACATGTGCATCGATTGGTGGAAGCTTTTCTTCCGAATTGAATAGCATTGTCTTGAATGATAGTTGTCTTAGTACCAGTACCATCTAATTACCGCCAATTAACATAGGAACACGAGCACACCGTTGGTGCCCAGAACGCCATTCTTCACTTGGATGTGTCTTTTAATTGCTCTTACCATTATTTCTGAGAAGGACTTGAACTGAGAACTTTAATAAGACAGGTTCAAACCCCAAGTGGCATATTGTATTGTCTACTCTACTTAAAGAGAAGGGGATCACTGAGCGTCAGAAAAGAGGGGATATTATCTCACTTTTTGCTAATATCGGCTGTTAGACTTTAATTATAAACACATTCACGGTAGCTTGACTCTGCAGCTTTTATTTAGACTGAAAAGAGAAACATAACGCAATTTAAAACCCAATAGTTTCATAGATCTGATCTTTTTGTGCTTAACACCAAAGGCACCTTTAGATGCTTTATTAAGCTCCTTAGAGAATTTAAACTCCAGAGACTTTAAATAGTCAACTAATCTATACATATTTTTCTTGTCTTTTATCTTATTATACTCTCATTTGCTTTCGTTTGTTTTTTTATATTGATCAAAAATGTCTAAAATAGCCTAATCTATAGTTCCTAGTTTGGCCATATGACTTTGGCAGAATTAGCATGTGTGTGTTAGGATGTGTTGAAGTTATCTGTTTGCCCTGACACCAAGTTTACTTCATGGGCTCTTTGCCATATGGATTGCTTTTGTGCTACTCACTCTTTCAATAAATTATCTCAGATCAATAGTGCACACGGCTGCTCATTGTTCTCCACACCAGACATTTGTGTTATAATTAGCCAATTAAAACCAGGATTCTTTATAGGTTGGACCTTTGTAGCACATGCTGCTCTAGCTCCTATGTCAGATAAAATAGGTCTGCCATCTTTTAGATTTTTTAATTGTAATGTGTGCTGGCATTGCTGCGTTTGCGGGTTCTCTTCTCACTTTAATGACATGAATATCTCTCAAGAGACAATAGGGTTTTTATTCATGGAGCTTCCTCTCCCTCTTAGGAGTCATCCAACTCGTTCTCTGTGACTCATGCTATATATTGAAGTATTTCTACCACTAGCCCCCAGACTCCCATGAGAACCTACTGCAGGTTCAAAGAAAGCAATTAAGCCTCATCTTCAAAGTATTGCCCAAAATATGTTATATTTATAGCCTCTTCTCTGCACTGATTTGCACTAAACACATGGGAATACTGTGGAACTATAGCCTTCAGTATTCACGACCTGTTAGTCCAAAAATATTTTAAAAGTGTTTTGAGTTTGGGTCATCGTTTCCAGAGTTAGCTTCGTCTTTATAAGCTGTCCCTCCACTGCCTACCCCTTGCCTCTGAATGCTAATCTAAAGTGGAGATGGCAATTAGGCCTATTAGCATGCAGATCACTGTGGAGATGCAGAAACACTGAGTAGGAGGCAGAGGTCCTGACCTTATCAAAGACTCGACGGCAGTAGTCATGCCTCGCATACCGATCGTCTTTGTATACTTCACAAAACGTTGAAGTTGAGGGGATACCGCTCCACTTCCTGCCTCTGCTGAAAACCAAAGCAAAAAGATGATGGTTAGTCTAGTCCACGTCAGCAAGGCTACGTCAACTGCTATTTCAAGATCAGTCTAAATTAAACTCTGGGGTTGTGTTGTACTAGTGTGGAAACTTTTAAGGCTTCCTCAATCCTTGTCATGGAGGCCTGATGTAAGTTGTATACTGACATAATTACTCAATATCAAGAGTGTAAAATAAAAAAATACATGAGGGCAGATGTGGCATTGACAAATTAGAATTTTTAATCCATCCATTGGTAGACAACAGGTATTTCAGAGTACATGTTTATTTGTCCTGTTGTAGAAAATAAACTAGTAACCATATTCAGTCACTCCCGTTTGAGTTGCGTGTTTGCTGATACTAAAACAGTACAGGATATACTCTCTAAAAAGGATCTGCTCAGGATTAAAGAATGGAGAGTGAAACACCAATTACCTTACAGTTTATGAGCAACCTGTCATTCACATAGTAGAGCTCATTAAGTCTCACACTGAATGTAAAAACCCCGTAGCTTCCACTCCGGATGAGCAATCACACCTCAAGCAGGATTATTCAAAGTAGTGTACAAGCAGAAAAATGTACAAGCTCACCATAAAGCTCATTTTGATATGACAAGGCGAGAGACAGACCTAAAATAACTCAAGCCGGCATCAATCTCAGACTTACTAGTATAATGATGTTGAGAGGTCAAACAGGGGAACAATAAAAAGATGGAGCTGTATGTTCGAGAGGGTGACCTATGTGTGATGAAAGAAGACGATGCGGTCCCTTAGTCCCTAGGCTTTCCCCTGTCAGCCTCCCAACCGTGCCCTCTCCAGGCTAGGGATCGATCCATGCCTGGCTGTCTCTACTCCCATGCTCCGGACTCTTCATTAGCCCTGGCCTGCTACAAGTGGAGCCTCTAATTGGCGAGGGCCATTGAGAGCCAACATCCTCGTCTGCCACGCTCGCAGAGAAAGGGTCGTCAGGCATTGGCCGCTTACACTAATCTTTCCCATTACCCTCGGCTCTATGGAGAGAACGTGAAAAACAGCAGAAACAACATTTTTTGTCTGTGGTCCTGTGTAGTCTTTGTAGCAGAGGTCTCCTCAGACGTTGTGAAAAAAGAAGCCCAAATTTACAACAAAACAACAAAAAGACAAACTATTTTTCTTTTCTACTGAATATTTTCTGACCCTGTGCCTGCATTTCCTGTGTTGTCATAGTTTTAATACATTATCGTTGTGCCGCTTCATTTACCAGTGCAGACTGATTTCTTTCACAGTTCCTCTGATGATTCATACTTCTCATATAAGTCTAACTCTGTCCCTTAATCAATGTGATTGAACATTTTAATGTCTGGATTAAAGCAAATGAACGAGTGGTTAAACAGTTTTCAGGGTCAGTTGCAATCTCTTTTACAAATTTACGTGAAACTATTTTTACATTTTTTATGTCACAGGTGTGTTAACTCTAATATTGAAGCTGATACTTCAGACAAAAAACCTGTAAGCCAGACCAAACTCGAACTTTCTGTTGGAGTTCAAGCACGCATAATGCAAGGTTGCCATCTGGAGGATCCCATCAAAAGGTACAGGATTATGCTTCAAAATGTGTTCATAGACCTAGCCATTCAGCGGGTTCAAATGAGTTTTCTGGAAGAGAGAAAAAAAGTGTGAGTGTAATTTTGAGTCAGTTATACATTATTGAAAATGTAATTTTGACCAATGTGTTCCATTTTGTCCTTCTGTATACCCCAACATTTTACACAATGCTCCTTTGATATCTTAAATATTCTCTTAGAAAATCTTGTGTAGCAGGGATTTTGGCCTCTTTTCACACTCTTGCGTTATGGTTTCTGTTGGACTCTGATCTCTCTCTCCTGGACTTTTACATTTTATGTTGCTATAGAAACCTAGGTGTTACACAAAAAGATCTTGCAGAAGCACAAACACTAAGGTTTTGTTTGAGGATGGCATGTCTTTAAATGACTCACTACTTTGGATTCTTATGTTATCAAATGCAAATTTTTGTGTTCTGCACTAACAACATTTTGCATTGTTATTTTTTTTCACAGAACAGACAACACTAGACTTGGTTACATAACCATTTGTCATAATTTTGTCAGAGCTCAGCAAAGATGAATATGAACATTTGGTCCTTTGCAAGTAAAGTAACACTTGCTTCTTGATGAAGCTATCAGATTAGTTTATTTATTGTCATGAAAGATGAAATACGTAGAGATATAATGACTACGCCCAAAAATATAAACTGAATTAAAGCTGCAAGCAGCGATAAAGGTCCTTGCCTCCTCTTGCAACCACGGGAGGCACATGTCCTCGGGAAGACTGCATTTTGCCTCCCCTTGCAACTGCTGAAGCAAATGTCCCCGGCAGCACTGCATTTCATGCTTTAAAGTGAAAACTTCAAGGTTTTTCCGGGTACAAATCAATAAATATTTTTTTTCTTGGGGGGAAACTCAAATTTTTTTTTTTTATTATTTTGGGCAACTCAAAAAAAAAAAAAATATTTTGGGCAACTCAAAAACATTTTTTTCCCCGGGGGTGGGGGCAACTAAAAAAAACGATTTTTTTTTTTGGAGGCAACTCAAAAAAAAAAATTTTGAGTTACCCAAAAAAAAATTTTTTTTATTTTTTATTTTGGGCAAGTCAAAAAAAAATTTTTTTTTTTAATTTTTATTTTTATTTTGGGCAACTCAAAAAAGTTTTTTTTTGGAGGGCAACTAAAAAATAAACTCAAAAAAAAAATTTTTTATTTGGGCAACTCAAAAAAAAAATTTTTTTTTTCATTTTGGGCAACTCAAAAAAAAAGTTTCATTTTTTGGGGGGGCAAGTCAATTTTTTTTTTTTCTGGGGGGCAACTCAAAAAAAAAAATATTTTTTTTCTGGGCAACTCAAAAACCCCCTGTTTTTTTTTTTATTTTTGGCAACTCAAAAAAAAAATTTTTTTTTCCGGGTGCAAATCAATAAATATTTTTTTTCTTGGGGGGAAACTCAAATTTTTTTTTTATTATTTTGGGCAACTCAAAAACATTTTTTTCCCCGGGGGTGGGGGCAACAAAAAAAAACGATTTTTTTTTTTTGGAGGCAACTCAAAAAAAACATTTTGAGTTACCCCCAAAAAAATTTGTTTTATTTTTTATTTTGGGCAAGTCAAAAAAAAATTTTTTTTAGTAAATTTTTTTTTTTTTTTGAGTTGCCCCAAATTTTTTTTTTATTTTGGGCAAGTCAAAAAAAAATTTTTTTTTTTTGGGCAAGTCAAAAAAAATTTTTTTTTTTTTTTTTTTTGAGTTACTCCCAAAAAAGGATTTTTTTATAAATAAATATATATATATATATATATATATATATATATATATATATATATATATATATATATATATATTAGGGGGTAAAGCAAAAAAGCAAACTGTTCACTTTGCCAAAAACAAAAAATCTTTAGTTTGAAACACAATTTATATTAATTTAGACAAAATTTGCCCTTGTGCTTATTACACACAATCTTTATTTCCATGTGATGCTGCATATTTTGTTATTATTGTCGTTCATTCGTCTTCACTTCGATTTTGCATATTGTAAGCGTCCGTGAATCATGCCAACAATAAACAATCTTTGGTGATTTCCGCCGTGTGTACGTCCTGCGTCATGACGTCACGGTGGAGAGAGAGGGATGGCTGCGGGAGGATAGCTGTCGGAGGAGGGGTGCCGCGCAGTAAACGTATGTGTGAGGTCCAACAGTTTGCCTTCGCCCCTGTAAGTGTGAAATATGTTGGAGTTTACTTGTTTAGCTCGTGTTTCCGTAACTTTGTGCACGTGTGTGAATTGTGTTGAGTGTATGTGGCATGAGAGTCAACAGTGAGACAGTCCGTGGACATGTTTGATCGTTAATAGCGGCTCTTTACGATGACACTAACTAACGGGACTGTCAACCTGAGCTCGTTTCATAGCCTCGTGCTGCTTTCAGCTGCACTGTCTGGCATTGAGATCTACAAATGAAACACAGTATTTGTAACTGTGCAACTTTTATATTGTGTAAATGTGTGGACTAAAATCTAGAAATTACTTTGATGCCGTTCCGAGTAGGGTTAGGCTACTTTTGGCAGACTGGCAGACTTTTTACACTTACATATCCTTCCATAACAGCTGGATTATTAGCCAATATCATGTTGTGTCATAGAGAGATCCTGAAAGTGTTGTTTGCACTATAACCATATGTGTCAGCTTATGGAAGTGCAGTAGAAATAAAAGCATTGGACTGGGTAAATTGTAGTGACATTAAAGTTACAATATTTATGAAGAACATCTTTAATTGCTGGAATGTAGTTATAGGGATCGTTTCTGTGCCTAGTGATGTAGGCCTTGTGATGATCCAAAGGCAATGTCTTAGAAAAGATGGGCTTTGACAGCCTGCTGTTTGGCTTCATAGTGTCTCCAAAGCAGCCTGTATGTAGAAATGTGCAACTCTTATCAGTGTCCTGAGACAGATAGATATGCATATCTTTAGGCATCATAATTAACAGACATTGAGGCAGATGCAGATAGCACAGTGCGTCAATAAATCAGCAAAGGATAACATTTCCATATCACTTTCTCTAGTGACCCAGTAACGAACACATTGCCATCGATCCCCTGTACTCTATTGGACTCTTAATCATGACTTAATAGTCACAATTAACATTTATTTATATCTGTCTTACCTTAAAAAAACAACAACAACAACAAGAATTCCTGTTGCTCCTCTCATCTGCAGCACCAGGCTTTATGTCTGATGTCACTTGATAAATGCTAATTATCAAATTGCTATGAATTATCAAATACTATTTGTTCAGCATACTCCTCGAAATGGCTGAGAGCTTGGCTGCCCCTTCAGGGCATTGCTAACGCAGCCATTCATGTCTCACTCTGGCGGTCAGACCACCGTGATGACGCTGCCCTCCTCCTCCTTCTCTTGCAATGCACTCACATTATGTCTTCCTTTCAGAAAGCCAAGCTTATGATTGTGTGCCTTTTTGCAAGTCTTGAGTGTTTTGGTCAATTCTCAAAAGACTTGTTTCATCCGATGCATCCGTAAGCTTTCAGTGAAGATGTGGTTATTCACTGAATAACTAATGCCTCCAACTAGGCAGATTTAATGGCCATAATGTATATACTGAAGGAGAGAAAAACATGATGTGCTTTTTATTGCACAACATTGTAATGGCTTGACTTTTGCAAAAAACAATTTGATTCCTTTACATTGCAGCACTCCTATGTTTAACTATATGTCATATCGTGTTCCCAGACTTCTCAACATAAACAGTGCAATGTTATGTTCTTAAAAAGGCACACATTTAACTGTGATATTGTTATTTTTTGTGCAGCAAAGTAAAGGTGAAAATGTCCAGCCCCCCCTGTGGATGACTGTGAAAAGAAGTTGAGTTACCCTCTACCATTCGGACTGACTCTTAGAAAGAAGCAGAAAGAAGGTAAAATTCCTTTAAAGGCTGCTGGTTTCGTTCTGACCCCCTTCCACTTTTTTTTAAATAAAAGCTCACACAGGCTGCCAAGTGTATATAAACATAAAGGGCATAGTATTTACATATATCAAAAAAGAATAAATAAAGTGCCTAACATGCATAAGAAGTGGGATAAGGAGAGTCACAGTATAAGAAAACATACCATCATGTATCATGCAAAGTTTCCAAACCAGTGCTAGGACAATCTTATCTTCTAATATCAGTCTTGAGCGGTGTCATATTACCTGAGCTCAGTAATCAGAATGAAAGCTTTTTACATAGTTGATAATAATGAAGTGATGCGTATGATTTACATGTGACTGTGTGTTAAGTTTTTCCCACCTGCAGCCACCAAAGAGCCACATGTCCTCTTGGGCTAATAACCTGGCAAGTCACTCTCTGCATCAACTCTGACACACATTCCCATTCCTCATGGCATTGCGTCTTTTAACACCATCTCTGGTATGAGATTTCAGCTCGTGTGTAGGTGGTTTCCAGTCTGTTGACAGTTGATGATGGTCTTCGAGAGCTGGTGGAATATGAGCTTTGTTGGCTTGGGTAAAGGCCTGTTAAACACCTATCAAGTGAGGACCAGTTTGACACACATTTAAGGCCCACTGTTTTTCCTGTGCCTCTTGTTAAAGCCTACTTTAAAAACATCTGTTTTATCATTTAAATACCAGTCTTGTCTTCACTATGTCAGACACAGTGCTTAATGTGGTTGTACTTGTAGTCAACATTGACCTACTGTCAGGTGCAAGCATCCAGTAAATTATTTATAAGGACACTTGTTTTGGTGTTGAGCACAGGTGTCTTTTAAACAAGGCTTGGTAAGAATCATATAGGCTAACGCAGCATGATGCTGCAGACTGTTGACTCGCAGCCAGCTTTATGTTGTGTGTTAGATTATTAACTGCCAAGCTCTTTTTCTGTCTTATACCAGCAGGAGATATATCAACATAAACTTACAGCTACTACTTTGTGCAGATAAAATACTTTTGTTTGCAGCAAACCCACAAAAAATAGCAGCTGCTCTTTGCTTTGGTCAAGGATATATGTTTAATTTGCTTTATTAAAAGCACATAAACACGGATACTTGTATGCAGTAAAAATTTATGATTTGCAAAATCTTTGTTGCTCTCCTCAAATGTTTTGCAACAATGACTAAAAATTTGTAATATATATTAATCTTCCAAGCTATAACAGACTCATTTAACTGCAATTTATTTGAGTAGCATATCAGATGCATCTTTATCCAAAATGCATATGTGTTGGTATTAATCCTTAGAAGCAAACATTAATAAGCATTTTTAACTTGTCATATTTAGCTGTCAGTTCCTATTGATCCTGTTCCTGGGCTGTTCAGAGTCTTTTAGCCAGTCTCCTTATACTCATGCCTGATACAAAGAGCTGTGTCTGTTGTCACTTGCACTGAAGTCATCTCCTGTACCGTCATGACTGGCACAACTGCGCTGTTCTCTGCCATGCCACACACACAAAAAACAATAACGGTTGTTCCTGTTTCCTGCCTGTGTTGTCCTTATGCAGCTGCTGAACGAGATATGGTCCAGTTTGCACAGGACATAGATGCACATACAACCACACATGCACACTTATGTGCATGTGTGGTTATTAAGGCAGTTCTTACTTTCTCTTCTCTTATATCTTTTTTATCCTGTCTATTGCCTTGTGGTACAAACACAACTACACATTTGTGCAGTCACACTCAAACACTGCTGCCAGAACTCTCTGGCCTAATTCCCCTCTTATTGATGTGTGTCTGTCAGTGAAAGAGGCCCAGTACAAAGAGCAGCGATGGTCCTGTCTGTGGCTCCGAGCAAACAAAGACCAGTCTATTTCTCGTCAACGCGCAGACTCTTCTGGAACACAGCATGGTCTTGTTTAAGCTATAGACATCTTTTGAGTTAAATGAAAGTATGTTCAACATTGAACAACAACATTTCTAACTGAGTGTCAAAGGCCAACAGTCAGATTGACCCCACTTTGTGTTATTTATGTCTAGCTCTCTTCTGAATAATAAACCATGTCTCAATGATCTGGCTTTTGCACAGATTTTGTTTATCTGGTCTTACTTTGAACTATTGCCTGCTGTATTGTTGACCTGTTTGCTCTCATTTTAACTGCAGGGCTTAATATCCTCATACAATCACATTCCATTGTATTCTTTGTCCAATAATGATAATGGAGTGTGATTTAAACCACTTCCGTGCCACATATTCATTATTATAATGACAGGAACTAATCATACTTTCATCAGTCATATAAACTGAGTAAGTGACTTAGTTTAGCCTGTCAAATACAATGCGTGGATGTCAGGATGAATGAGTGGGGCCTAGGGCTTGTACATTTGTATGAGGCAGGAGTAGTTCTAGAGAGGTCATTGTCTATCTTTGTTTAGCATTCATCTGCATTTTTTGAGAAAAATGCTGAGTGACTGGGGTTGCTAAACCTGGCGTGAGCTTGCACGTGTTAACTGATTCTGTTGAAGTTTAAATGGCATTACGATATATTGAAATTTAAACATTAGTTTCTGTGTGTCTCTTGTAATTAACTGTTGGTATAAAATGCTGTGACAAAGATGTAGCTATAGAACAACGTAGGTTATAGTTCTGCCTAGTTCTGAATGTACTGTCACTAGAAATAAAAGAAAAAAATGCCAAAAGGAAAATATAAAAAAAGAAACAAAAAAGTTCATAACGGGACATGACTCAGCTTTACATTTCCTATTCATGGTTTGCGTCCTAACTTTATCAAGGTGGAATCCCAAACCTTTAAGTACAGATGTAGCACCACTCACACATGCATACACAGCAGACTTAACAATAAGGCTTTGTCCTCTAAAGGCTTCTAAAAGAGGATTTAGTTGAAAATAAAACTGCGGGCAATCAAGACAACATCCAATCCAGTATTTAGGATCAGCACAGGGATGAAGGAGAGGATTTACAGACCGGGAGGGAGGGACAGGCGTTGGGGTCGGGACAGAGCACCAGGTTCAGATGTAGCTTCAGGACAGGATTAACTTCCTCCAGTCAGCACAGCCCATCATAATCAATCACCCTTTACACTGACAGCTAGAAAATAAATGCCATTTACTCAGTGAGTGGTCGGCCTTGGTGCCAAGTGTGTAGATGCATGCTTAATTGCAGTATACATGACTCCCCCTATGTGATTTATAGGCTTATACATCAGTGCAAACTTAAAGACATGCTGTATATGAAAACATCAGCTTAAAATGATTGAACATTTTTGAACAAAACATTGTTGATCTAAGCATTTGTGTTTGTTTTTGGGATGAAGAATATAGTTTGATGTAACAGTCCCTCCCCAGGGCCCCAAATGTTCCTGCGTGTCCTCAGTGGGATCAACTATTGGTGCAGCAGCGAGTTTAGAACTGCCCATCTGTGTTTGCATCTATGTACTGCATCTATGAGGCGATCTGTTGGACCGATAACAAATAGTCCAGTTTATGTTTTATCAGGTGTCCACTTTATTTAGGCCAGCAAGCGAATTAGCAGGAGGCTCTTTGTTTGAAATATTATACAGATTGTTGTTTTTAGTCTGGAAACCTTTGTCCCTTGACACTGACAGAAGATAAGGAAGTGGGACTCTGGGGATTCTAAATGAGCTCCTGAGGGAAAACTCAGTAACCTTCAGGAGATCTAAAACTGTAGTTCTTTCTCAGTATGATTACATATATATATATACAGTATCTCCTTTTGGTATCACCATTTTGAAAAAAAAATCCACTTTTGTTCACTTTCTCCACCTTCCATCCCTCTCAGGCTATCCAGATGAGAGTGACGCCACACTGACAGGACCAATGGTAAAATGGTAAATGTATTTCTTCTTCTTCTGTTTTTTTCTCATACTGGCCCATATTATACAGTTTGTGTTTGTCTTTGTTTAAATGTTAAAATGATTCAGAACACACACTTACACACAGATAACATCTCCAACCTACTCTATTTGTCATAGAAGAGTTGCTTATTCATTTTGAGACATGCCACAGGCTTTAAATTCCCATCCATCTCTTTTGCTTCTGTTATTTGCATAAAAAGGTTAAAAAAAAAATCTCAAAATGATGTGATAAAGATTTTGCTTATGATTCATCTCCTTTTTTCTGTGTTAGAACCGCATGACCTCTTGTTCCTGAATAAAAGATGCATGCCCCCCTGTGGATCCATCCCTCTGACCCACTGAGCTGACTCACCCTCCATCACAGTCCCATCTCCACTGCCACTGTACCCGGCTCTACTGTCCCCCGGTCTTCTGTGCTCTCATTGTCTTTGTGGAGCCTGTGCATGTCTGACAAATAGAGAGCAAATTGTTTGCAGGTTTTTAGGCATTTGCATTGTCCTGCATTGTAATCTATGAGAGTTCACCAAGGCCGTGTTCAGCATGGGGAGAAGAGTCAAAAGGAGAAAGAGGGTTCAAGCTCAGGGTCTGAAGCTAAAGGAATGACAGAGGGGTCAGTGAAAAGGGCTTTGTCACAGTCAGACCCCCCCTCCTTCAGTAAGATGAGCCAAAACGCCAAAGAGAGCATGGGGTTCCTCGGACAGGGGCTCAAACAGCTGTTCCAGCAACAGCGCAAACGCCTCTCACTTTCTCGGCCCGCCATCACATCCTCATCTTCCTCTTCATCCTCCTCTGTGGTGTCAGCAGGTGGCGTCTCCGTGTGTGCTCCTGACGATGCCCCAGGCCCCCACTGCCCCGATTCTGACCACTTCTCTGCTCCTGTGGTTCCCTTCACAGCTGGACAGGGCTCAGCTGCTGCAGGCATGATGAGGCGCGGCACTAGCCTCCAAAGCCGTCGCAGCAAGGGGTCAAGCTCTGGCAATGGAGACAGGGATCCTCTCCTGAGAGGTAGCCCCCAGGCGCCCATCCGACGTCATACACACGATCCACAGCATCACGTTAGCCGCCCGCGCTCCTCTTCTACTACTGAAAGTGCCCCCAGCAGCCCTGCCCCCACAGGCGTCACCTGCGATGTGCTGCTGTCATCTGGGTACCAGTCCACAGAGGAGACAGACCGAGTAAGTGACAGCAGCCGCTCACATGTTCTCCACAGGCTGAATATTCTCTGGAGGTTGTTTGTTTTTTGTCTAAAGCTGTTTGCATGGCTTCCATCCAGTGATTGCTTACTTCTTTAACTTTTAAGGCTTTTTGGTGTCACTTTGTCCTAATTTATACAGTCATATTTTTAAAACAACCAATGCTGGTGAACGTTTACCCACTTGTAAATGGGCAACAGAAATATTTTGAGTTCTTAAGAATTTTACATGCTGAGATTGTTCATTCACAAAACATCCAACTACCTAGTTTTAACTTACTGTAATAAATAGAACTTTATTGAAAAACAAAAATCCTTATAGTAAATACATTTTCATTTTAAACTAACAACACACAACACATTTCCCTGTGTAATTGTGAATTTAAACTTGCACCCTTGGTTCACATCCCTGCAAATTGTAGGCTAATTGTGCATTAAATTTAAGCAGTATTTCCAGCGTTTTGTTTTATTGCCACCAGAGGGCGCAGTCAGATCAGCAAACTGTTGTGATGGGCTTGGTTCACTGAGAGGCTGAACATGATCAGCCCTTTTTTTTTTGTAGACTAGACTGATCTTTGACTAAATTTCTGTAATTACCATTCATCATGTGTCAACTTAGTTTTAAATAACCCATTCTCTTGTTGTAAATTCAGGTATTCTTTTATGATATTTAACTCACCTGAGATGACAAAGACAAAGGCTCAAACCCAGACTGCTTCCCTCTGCTTTTACAGACGTCTGTCAACTTTTGTTTGACAGAAATGATTCCTTGACCCGCCCTGTACAGTCCCGATCTATGTAGCAGTAACCCACCAATGTCAGTCGGGTCATTTTTTGCGGTCTCCGTGGTAACCCTGAAACTTGCAGTAAGCGATGTAAAGCTACACCCAGCATGTGTTACCATAGTAACAGTGTGGTGACCTTGGAGGTGTGTAACATCTTGTTGTTTGAGCAGATCAAGGGCATGCAGAGCTAAGAAGTGAAGCTGTATCAGAAATAATCTCTCCCTTTTATATCCTAATAATAATGCTTTTCCTTTTCCCTTCCACATGCATTTTTCTCTGTTTGTCTGCCCCCCCATCCATCCCAGGAGAGAGTTAATACAGACAGTCAGCTGGTCCTGCTAGCCCTCTACCCCCACCCCTCACCAGTACACCTCCTCCCCTCTCCACCCCACGGTTTGCCGACAGGAAGCAGGAGGCAGCCTTGCCTCATCGTAGTTGAGTGGAGGCGTAGCACCGGTTGTGTGTGATCTATGCGAGTGTTGTTGTTATCAAAGTGTTGGGTTGTGGAGGATTGCACATGTGTGACTGTGACTTCATTCTTATCTGTTTTTAAACACTGTCTGTGTCCGGTAAATCATCTGTGCATTGACAGCCATGTGGTGGTAGCATCTTGTGGGACAAATCCCGGTGAATATGAGCAGTGGGAGGCACAGCTGAGCTGCCTTTATCTGGGCGCGCTCTTTCTCCCTCTCTTCACTTGTGTTTGCTTAGTAGAAGAATATGGTGTGGACCAGAGATGTGTGTTTGGATAGGAGGACACACACTGCCTTGAGTGCATGTGTCAGTTTGAGTGTGCAGTGCATTATGTGAGACAGATTTTGGAGGGGTACAGGAGCCCGGTAAAGCAGGGGTACAGCTTTTGCTCTGCCACACTCATTCAGGCAGGATGGTGCAGCGCTTCAGTCTTCGCAGACAGTACTCAAAGGTAAGCTTCAAAACAACAGTGTTCAGTAATTTATGTCTTTAATTTATGTTTCTTTTTTTTTTCTAATTGTGCATCCAGTTTTATTTGCCTTTTTAAAGAGGATAAGCTTCTGGTCTTGTTTAATTTTTGGGTTGTCAATCAACTGAATCAATGCAGTAGCTCATTTCCTCGTCTTTATCTCCACTTGTTAAACTGTAACTCTTGGGGCCACTGTGTTACAAAAGTAGGCTGTTTGTGTCAGTAAGAATTGCAGTTATTAGTATTACATAATGTTGATTATTGCTGTTTAGGGAACAGTAGAATTAATAAAACAGTTTTCCTTATGTGGTTTTTAATATTGTTTACAAGAAGTGTTATTGAAGAGAGTTGAGGACTGTGTAAAAGCACAGCATCAGGTCTGTTAAGAGCCCGCTGTTCTGCAGCTGGTGCTCAGCCTGTGGGATTAATTACAGTTTGATGCTGATTAATTGATTGACTGAATACACTCTCACTGTGTGTCTTGAGCTCAGATTAATAATGATGGTGGATGCCTGGAAGCATCAAGTGCACACATGGACTGGCAGATGCACAGTCTGGGATAGGAAAATCTGCACCAGACCAGCTGATGTATCTGTTGGTCTGGTGTAGTCTGGGGTATTTTCACTCTAAAAAAAAAGAGAAAAAGATTGAAACTAATGCTTTAAAGCAATTAGATGCAACAGAAACCAAGCCTTGACAGACATGGACGAGAACTGATTGTCTTTAGTGCGTAACCTCCTCTAGGGCCTGTCTGCAAAACTTCTCAAAATGTCCCCTTTCAAAAGTGTAATTTGTGGAATATTACCAGAAGTGCTGTCATAAGCCACCTTTTCCCCTTAGGCCACATTCCCATATGCTGATACCTCTTCATTCTTCATCTTCTATTGTTAATGCCTTTCTTTGGGTTACGTGTGAGTGAATAGCATGCTAGAAGCAAAAGCACAATTTTACAAAACAAAAATGAATTTACAGAATTTCTATAACACATACTCTGTAAGAGGCTTCAGTATATCTAACATAGACCAATCATATTCTTAGTATAATTTTTTTTGTCGCGTATTTAAACAATGCTGTAATAATCCTTCATGGACCAAAAATGACTGCATGCATTATTTTATAATATAAATGACTTATAAAAATGAAGCCCAATTTACTGTTGTCGATGTAATTGCTGCCACTCAATGTAACAATTTTCAATAATGTCAATTTGCCCCTTGCTTCATTGATCCCTGCAGAGCAGTCCTGTAAAAGACATTAGGAGAAGTGTCAGTGGGAGGTGCACACATAACCTGGTCCCTCGAGGCCTGTTCTGTCCCAGCTTAGAGCTTAAGATCCTCATCATTGCTCTCTCTTTGTCCTGCACCTCTTCAGGCTAATGACTCTGTGGTAGTTAATGTTTTTGTCCTTTTAAATGGGACATTTTGGCCTGTTCCTTAACTGTTTTGGTGTCACCCAGTTATTGCCAATTTGCTTCTAAACAACAAAAGGCCACAGTTGGATTTGATAACCATTACGTTTTATTAAAGCACTTTTGCAAATTGCCCCAGAGGGAACTTAAACTTAAATCCATTCACCAAAGCACATACACACACCCGTGCATAATCAACAACTGAGTTTCGATTGACTTTCGGCGGAGATACACTCAGCCTTCGGGGGCGATGAAGCATGTGCTCTTAATCTACACGGTGGTGATGTCATCCTCGTGCTGTGTTTGCCAACCACCACTCCATGGCAAATTGTGTGTGTGCCATTGTTTCTTTCTCACTCTGTCAGTATAGTTAACATGAGCTCTGCTTGCAGGTTTAGAGGAGGAAGTGACCTACTAATGGGTGTGGCAATTGTGTGGCTTGTGGTCTGTAACGACCTGAACTACTTAAAACCGTTTTTATTTCCCATGCTTTTACTGCTCGTCTTCTGTACACGTGCGTTTTTAAAACTCATTTGAACGTATTCAAACCAGCATGTACACTGGAGTTGTTTTTTCATGGTTTTAGTAATGACAAAGATTGGATTTAGCTGTCTAGGTGTGTTTTTTTATATTATGTATACGGCTCCACGGAACACTCAGCTTGTTTACTGATCTGTTTTTTGTTTTTTGTTTTGCTTTGTCTTTTTGTACAAGCTGTTCTTCTTAAATGTCTCCTCATCTTCCTTTTTCTCATCTGTGTCCAGTGCACAGACAGAGGAGCTGATGCCCATCGTCATGGTAACAGTGATGTTCAATTTGGGTTGCTAAATGCACACAGGTTAGTCTCTGAGCCCACTGCCACGTTGCCACCTCATCAGTCCGTCTGGCAAAATAATCGTCTTCTAAATTTAGATGGCAAACAATTGAGCGTATTCCCTGCTTTTTGTTAAACCATGACACTGACGTTGTCCCTTTTGTCAGCCTTTTGGATACCAGCTGTACAGCATGTTGGCACGCTGTTGCTTACATCTCACTGTCATCTCACTGTTTCTTGTTACTATTCTGACACATATTTAGATATCACTCAGGCTGATCTGCGAAAACTGTTACACATCACGGTGGGACTCCTGTTTTTAACTTCAAAGAAAATTAACGTGTAGCCTGTCTGTGTAGTCTCAGGATTTTGTATGCAAGCTGGTGTGTTTAAGTTGCATCTGTGTTTTGTGACCTCAACTGTTTCTGCTTCCTTTTGAAGTTCAGCCCCAGCCGATTTAATTAAGCTGCTGAATATTCATATCTAATTATCTATATAGGACAACGCCCTTTTTCGGAACCAGTATTTTGTGTTATTCACTCACTTAAAACAGGTTTGTGTGTGAAACCACCAAGGCGGATGTGATGGTGTGAAAGGCTGGGCTGAGCAATCACGTCTGTAAAGGGAACATGGGCTGAAGGAATGTTTGGAGCATAATGGCTCTGGAGGCGTGATTAACCGTGTGGATAGATGAGAAAAGGGAGAGGAAGCCGAAGCAATGAGGTTGAAGTAATTCTTTCCTCTCAGTCTGTATTATAGGTTTTTATCTGGGTCAAAAAAGGAAGAAGTCTGCTGTAGTTCTGTCTTGTGCCAAGCTATTAATAGACAGATGTCTAGGGGCTGGACAAGTTCACAGTTCAAGGGCATTTCATCATATTGTTTATTGGACAATTTGTTCTGGAAACACTAATTGCAACATATTATAATTTTGGGCCATTCAACAAAAATAACTTTCAGAATCTCTAATGTACTGAAACCAAAATGTAATGTGCATGCCCTATTTCAATAGAAAAACAGTTCTTAATTGTTAAGTGTATTTACAGTGCAAACAAGTTCAAAATACAAGCTTATGATTTATTTTTCTGGGTAAAATGGACCATTATTTTTTCATATATTTGAGGCTTTTGTTGCACAAGCCTGTTTGCAACCCAGTAAACTTTATCTAGAGAGAAAGATACTAACGCAACATTTTGTTCTGATTGAATTTAAGAATGATCCCAAAGGGCAACTCAAATACACCAACTTTTTCTGTTGTTGCATTATTCAACAACAGTATTGCATATGATGTGTGTTCTTATAATTGAGCAGCTTCAACTTTAGCTTTCCTCATCAGAGGCCTTATTTGTAGTCTCTTTGACTATTTTCCAAGTTTATTGCCTGGGTAAGAGGTCATGTGCATTGAGATTGTGTACATGTCAGCAGTGACTCATTATGGCTCATCCATTGTGTACTTATTTTTGGGTTGCAGCTGGTCCTGCTTCCTTTTTGGGCCAGTGTGTATGTGTTTGTAAAAGGGGAACATTAGTGTGCACATGCATGTATAGCCTGTTTTCTCAGCCGCTGTTGCATTGCTACATATTTGTTCGCTAAGGACGTCCTGATCAACCTTGAGTTGACCCACGTCTGTTCCTTAGACATTGTTTTTTGGCTAGAGTCAGACTGGATTTCCAGGGTACCATTTCTTACTCAGACTGAGCCAAGCGGTTTATTAAACCTGAAAATGTATGGTTTCACCTGCGTTGTTCAAACACACCACTGTGTACCTTCCTCAAATAGCAGTTTGTTTGGCTTAGCAGTGTACTGTTTTCAAAGGGAAATTGCTTTTTCAGAGAAAACAGTGAGATAGTGAGGGCGAGGGCATGCTCTGCATCCTTGCCACTCCCTGTTCAGTCTATATCATTTGTGCAACTCTGATGAATTATGGATGAGGCTATAGATCGCTCCACTCGACTCTGCTCTACTGACCCACTTACACAGAAGACACAGTGCTTTTCAAATCTGATTTGAACCTCTTGGGAAATATTATTATATTATCTCTCCACTAATAATTAGAGCTATTCCATTTAGTTGGTCCATTTTTTAGGAGGACATAGGAATGATCCTCTCTTTCTGTCACTTTACAAATGGCATTCATTTTGGCACAATGAAACAACTGACAAAGCTGACATTAATAAACACAGTTATTCATATTATCTGCAAAAATCTGCTTTTTAATGTAATTGCAACCTTCTTTTTAACAAACACATAACCACAAGATTTATTCCCACAGTCCTCAGTGATTCACTTATGTTTTAAATCTCACATTCTAACCCTAACCCTCTTTAATGGTGACAGTACAAATTATGTTGTAACAATGTTTTTACAACTGCTGCATCTGGTTGTAATAAAGGTTATGCGGTCTATGTGTCTTATTTGTAAGATCATAATAAATGATGATTCACTTGTAGAACAAAATAATGTGTAAAATAATGTCACAGAAGTGTCAAAGTGACAGATGAGTAATATAGTGTGAGCGGTCCTCCACCTCCCTCTAGTGGTCAAGATGCAAATGCAAGTATTGGAGCAGACTGACCAACTGGGTTACAGTCAAAGGCTGTTCATCAAACTTCTTCAATATAAAACAAAATATGTGTTCAGTGCATTGGACAATGTGAGGTTATATGATGAGATATGGTTCACCATAGTTTACTTTACACTTTTATCAGATTATGATTCTAGCACACAGTCTACAGTCTAGGAATTCATGGACATATAAGTGATCACAGACTTTTAGTGAACTTGGTTATAAAGCTCAGAATCTCCAATACCTTCTTACTCTGGTGTGAGTATGGTCAACTAAGGAAAACCCTGTACTTTATGGGCTTACAATGAAGCCTGACTTTGTCAAATATCTAAGAGGGATGGTCTTCCGGCTTATGAATAGCCTGGCAGTGGGTCTAGGCCTGTAAACAGCCCCATGCCAGTCTGGTTATTGTGCAGCAACCAGCCACATCAACTTTGCAATTTGGGCCACTGCCCTTTCTGTTTTCTTGTTACATAACCAGGCTCGCCAGAGTATAAACAAGGACTGCTCCAACAAATACCAGCCATAAATGATGGACAAACTACACATGTACTCATTGTTTCTGCTAGTACAGTTTACTCTTACATTCATACCTTTCCCTAGTGAAGACTTTGAGATTCTGAAACCTGCCTGTAATACTCACAGTGACAAACATTACAACATTATACATTTAATTTTATTTATTTCTCAACATTTGTTATTAGAGTATTGTAAATGCGCTTACTGTTTTCATCTACATCAGGTGGAGCCTATGCACACTATACAGTTATGTAATTAACAATTTATGTTATTGTGGCATGTCCACTATAGTATTTATACATTTTAAGTAAAATAAACAACGATAGGCCTGGCTGGGTGGAAGTGGAGTGTAAACTGTACAATGTAGGGACGCCTCTGTGGCTCATCTGGAAGAGCATTACCACCTGCTTGGGTCCATTTGCTCAGTGTCTTCCCCTCTCTCTCTCTCACCCTGTTTCTTGTCTGTTCTATCTCAAATAAAGGCCAAAAGGTAATCTTTAAAATGTACACACTTTACAGACATTTCACTAAGATTGTAAGACTGCCCAGGTCTACATACTTTCCCCAAAAGGGCTACTTCTTACATATATGAGATGGCCTTCATTTTCTCATAATGTAATTCATCATTATCTGCTCCCAAACCCAGACAGTAACTAAACTGAAAGTGCTGCCTTGTTTGGCATGTTGTTTGTTTGTTTGTTTTTTCTTCCTGCTTGGTTCTTTTAGATGCCAGTGCTGGAGTTGGCCATCTTGTTTCACGCTCTGTGACCCCTCACTGAGGGCCCCACTGTATGAAGTGCCCAGTTGTTTATGTAACATCTAATAGGACCATTGATTACACTGAAGCTCAAACTGGTGCCCCGTGACAGCCGTGGTTGAACGCCGGCATCTTTTATGGGTTAAGTATTGTTCATAAAAGACTGAACCCCACTTCATGGCTGTTTTTTTTCTTTAGCTTGAATTATCCCCAGTCCGTGCAGACAAAGCTTTTGCTCTTCTGCTTTTACGTAACCTCTCACACCCCCGACTGCAGCAGACCCCAACACAACCATCACATGGGTTACACATTTGACCATGATTTCAGCTTCTTTGGAGATTATTACACGTGTTTTTTGTAACAGTTACTTAGACATACAGTGTCTCCTCCTTTTCCTGTCTGTCTTCTTCTAGTACTTTCAGCCTGTGAAGCTTCAGCCTGACCTGAGTTTAGCACCACGCTCTGTCCTCCTGAATGATAATGAGCATTATGCTGCTGCCTGTGTCTTCTGGCTGAGGACAATTCTAAACAATACCTAGAACACTGCGCATTAAAAGAATACACTAACTCTTTTGTTAAACCACAGAACCAACAATATACTAGTGTAATTTAAAACATGCTGACAAACTTTTAGGTGAGTGCTTGGTCCTCTACGAAACACATACTACAAAAAGTGTGTGGTCATAGTAATATCTACAAACAAAAGATATTAATACAGTACTTTATGTCAACCAAGGCTAACTAAAGAGCCACAAGTGTCGTTATTCAGAATTTCAAATGTAATATGATGACATTTTAAAATAACAAGGTACATCTAACATCTAGAACCTTCTTTTATGTTTTGCAATGACTATAGTATGCACTGCTGATGTGTTTAATATTTCCAACTAGATTATCTTTTCTAAATCTATCTTATCTAAATTGTTAATTGGTGAAATGCATGGGAGAAAAAAACAAAAGGCATATCGCCTGGAGAGTGTCATTGCCTTGTTTTAGAGATGGGAGTATTTACCTAATAGACAGACAAATAGAACCTCTGAAAGTAAACACAATTAATGTCTGTAAATATTACCCAGGCCAAGTCACAGATGTCATGTTTGACTGTTACATTTCACTGAGTGGGTGAAACTGCCCCTAAGGCCTGCATTTCTGCCTTTTGTTGTCTTGGTGCATCAGTCACTTGTAAGGACATGAGTATACCCCCCATTGTGAGTTTGTCATTGCGGAGCCACTCTGTTGTCTGTGGTATGCGTAAGTTAAAATTCCAAAAGGCCCTGAGTCACTCTTTGTGGAGTGACAGAAGCTGCTGGAAGCCACATGGTCAGAGACTTTTACCAAAGGGCAGTGACACACTAATAGTAGGAATGCCTGTAGTATTGCATTCATGCTGGTAAAGAACCTGTTAGAATGACTATCCGGTAATAACTATAAAATAAAAAACATTACATTATTTGTTATTCTTTGTAAATAGCTCTGATTCACATTTACTAATGTAATTAATAGCTATGGTTTCAAACTTTAAACAAATAATCATAGGACCAGACTCACGTGTCCCACACAAGAGCTAACCATTGAGTAAGTTTGGTTTTCTTCTTATATAAGCAGCATTTTCTCTAAATCCTACCCCTTTTCTCACTCTCTTTCTGTCGCCCTAACTCCTCCTGTGCACTCATTAATGCCCTGTATTCATTCTTTTCTCTCCCCCTCCTTCCTGTCCTCTTGTGCACAGTAGCCCCTCAACCTCGTGCCCCGACCCCATACGCATCCTGCAATGCTTTTATTCTCTAAATTGTTATACATTTTGATGTGATAGCAAATAATGAGACATTTCTGGCAACATTTGTAAGTGTATTTGTGCAAGTGTTATTACAGAGAGGTGACCAAATGTAACCTGTTCTTGACCTTTTCAAAATGACCTTGCATGTATGTATGTGAATTATAGTATTCCATTAAAAATATATTAGAGACTGCTTGAAATATGTTTTATTGTGGTTATTACTTATGTTTCTTCATATCTCTTTTTGAAACACATCCTTGAATCTTGCCTTTCTGTGGTTGTCAGTAAATGCTAGTTTAGTAATGACTGAATACGTATTTGCCATGACGTTGGTGTGAAATTGCAACAGGATTATTAGCAAAGTAGTTTAGCTTTCGTCACTGGATAACTAACAGGGAAGCTGTTATACGCTGTGGTCATGTGTACCCACATATACACCATTTTCAATAGCAGCTTTGTAGCCGTCATATGACAAGGTAATCTGTTTTTCTACAACAGTCAGTGCAACATACTGCAACATGCAGCCTGATAGAGGAACTCTGGAAGGTGTCACTGATCTGAAAAAGCATTTGGACTGACCTGTTTGCACACAGTTGACAGAAGGTGATGGCCTGCAGACTGATCACTTACTAAATTGATATAATTGGGTGTTTAAAAAGAGGGACTTGGTTGTTTTCCTTTTTTTCCTCTGCAGCTATCCAGTGTTATGTAGCTCAACTAGAAAGTTCAACAGAAGAAAAGCCCCCCTCCCTTCATCAAAGTTTCTCACAACCCCTCGCTCCTTTAGCTCCCTCCCTTGCTGCGTCTCCCTCTCTGACAGCTTGTGGTGGGCTCCTTTTTTCCTGTCGACTCACATCCGTCCTCCGGGTCTCTGCTTCTCACTACCTCTGTGGATTTATGCCCAATGGACTCTTTTAACTTCACAGTAAATTCTTTACCCTGCATCCGTCCAAAACGTAAGGCTTCATGCAATTAACTGTCTGGGTGTGGTCGCCCAAACCTGGATCAGACGGACCCTTGGCTGCGCAGGAACTGGGTGGGGGTCAGGCTTGTTCAAGCGCATTCACATGTGATTCATAGGTCCTGAGTGAAGCGTGTGTTATCACTGAAGCATGGCCATGGACTTGGAAGGGCAGCTGCTCTGTGAACCAGTAGCCAGCACTCTTTGGATTTAGTGGCTGTCAATAGTCATGCTTCACTGGTAAAGGGACTGTGCTCTCTGAGGATTATTCAAGCCAGCACTTTTTCTGAGAGACTTGTACAAAACTTCCTTGTTTTCAAGTGAAGTCTTTGTCTCCCACTTAAAGTCAAGTGGACTTTGTTGTGAAGTGTTGTGAGTGATGAGTGTTGTTGGTGGGCTCTGTTCTGCCTTGCTCCCTCAGCTATGGGCTTGTCTCCCGAGGGACACACCAACAGATAGAAAGTCCCAATGAATTGAGAACACAGAAAACAGAATTCAAGATACAGCCCTGCACATGCGTCTTCCGACCATGGAGGTCATCCTCAACCTGGTAACTGCTGATAGCTCTCCCCCCTCCACTGTGAGTCTACACTGAAAGATGTCTATTTAGTAATCATTTCAGTCAGTATTCAACAGGTATTTCTATGCTCCACACCAACCCACTCCTGTGTGTGTTGACCTTTTATAGACAGGTATAAACTGTTCTATTAGTGGTGTAATGATACTCTAATGACCTGTAACAGACATTTCAGAAACTTACGGACTGTGAAATCTGGCCTGAGCTTGGCGGATTGAAAAGGAATTTGTCTGAAAATTGTGGGGATTCAGAATCTTTGTTGTGATAAAGAGTTCTCAGAAAGCTTTGTTTCACTTTTCCCCATACCTGCTCTATCCGCTGGACTAAATTCTTCAGCAAATCTATAAACAGGCAACACTGTAAGTATAGGGTTGGTCTACAGTACAATTGTCAAAAGAAAATTGTTAGCTTCAGTGTAATTATATTTATATTTTAGGTTGGGAATACATGAAACGGGTGTTGTTTTGGTTAAACTTTACGCAATATGAATGTAACAGTAACTTAAGCTGATACCTTCAAGTATTTTACACTTGATTATAAACTTTAGGATTCCTGGACAGTCATGTTGGCGCTATGACTATGCCTTTTCATGTTTTTAAATCTTTAATCTACATGACAGGTTAAAACTCAAACAGCCTAATCAGGGAAAGTAAAGTTCATTCTGAGCTTATTGACTCAGTGGCCAACAGAGTAAGTGCAAAACATACACAGACATACAAGGATAACTGTCCAAATGACATGAAAGAATCGTGCAATATGCTTTATATACTGACATCACCTCAATTTGGTGAGTAATATTTACAATATTGAAACCTCTGCTGTCCCATTTTCAGTACTCTGCTGGATATTGGATTTTTAGATAAGCAAGGTTATAGGCCATACTAAACAAACCTTCATTTGATGAACTCCAACATACCAGCCCTTCACCTTTTCCATACTTCAGAGAATGCTGTAAAGGGAGAGGCACAAAGCAGGAAGAGTTCTCCGAAAGAAACCTGAAGTTACACTGTCTCTCTAGTATTACATTTGCATCCTGGCGCGTGAAACTGCTTTTTAAAGGAAACCTAAGCTGACAGACAGGAAACTGGCTGACACTCAACTAGAATGAGAGTCCTTACAACTAACAAGATATCCTGCTTATGTGCATGCAGATTAATGTACTGTAGTAGTAATTTGACCTTGACTAAGGTGTTTGGTATTTTGTTTTTAAAAAAATCTGAAATTAATCCTGAGCCTAACACCTAATCTTCACATTCAATATATGGAAGAAAATGTTTATGTAACAAACACTCGGAGCTGAGGCTCTAAGCAATATGGCAATGACACAACAAACAATATGAACATAGTTTGTTTCATTGTTAAGGCTTTGCTGCAAAAATCATGCATGTTTAAACAATAAACAGAAGTGAAGCGGTTCAGATTGCACTTGGCCTGACCTGGCTTGAATGTAGATATCTATCACTGTCACATGGAGCTTAGGGCCAACAACTGAACCTAAAGCCACTTTAATGCTCATACATAACACAATGCATTTAACAAGGCCAGGAAAAGCTGCACAGTATATGGATAATTTACTGTTATTATAATATCAGCATACACAAAGAATGTTTGTAAAATACTGATACCACCATAGTTCCTTTTCTCTGTCCTTTTATTTACACCTGGTTTTATTTGGTGACACAGATTACAATGGCAGTCTGGCACCTTTTTTAATTACACATTTTGAATCAAGGCAGTACTTTTTATAATTTTGAAATAAAATGTTAAACTTGGGACGCACAGTGGCTGTGAATAAATGTTACTGTGAGCCATATCATTATCATTAGACAGAGTTGGGTCTTATGACTGGAGTTTTATTTTCTCTTGTATGGCCTACATTGATAGTGCTTGATTTTGGGACATATGTTTTGACTGAGAGAGTAAGAGAGTGGGAGATGGCTATACAAGAAGTCCCTGTTGAGTGTATCTAATTATGTGTGATGCATATCTAACTACATTATGCCGCTAATACCTTCTAAATGCCTGTTTGTGTGAGACATATGGCCGTGGCTCTGTGGGTTTAGGCTAGGCTTGGCTTTTCCCAGGCCTGTGTTGGATCTTGGGTAAGTCATGGTTGCCCCTTCACAGCTCAACAGCTTTACCTGGATCAGTTGCACAAACAGGTTACTGGTGGGTGGACATAGACATGGGTGGGGTGAGAAAAAACTCCCCCATTGTTTTTGGTCAAAATGCCACAGGGCAGGGGACAGGTCTAAGCAGACCTTTTGTTTTTGTCTTGGAGTCCCTCATTAGACTGCATAGGCTCCAGTGATACTAGACCCATCGCTCCTTTCTTCAGTGCAGCAGCACATAAGCTTTCTGGCTCTGTTAACCATCTGATAAACATGTTTAATTGTATGCACAACCAAACAGACAAAACCCAAACAACTGCCAATGACACTGAACAAGGACAGCTACAAAAAGTCAATTATTTCTGCTATTTTAACACACACTTAAGAGTGTAATTATCTAGTGTGTCGTTATTAAAAAAATACAAACTATCGTTGGAGCTGGTATAGTAAATGTAAAAAATAAAAGTCCCAGGAAGACCACACTCTGATCTGTTGCTTTACATAAGCACACATTTGTGCTGACACTGCCCTTTGGTTCAATAAAAGGGCGTTGATCTGGGGCTAGTGAGTGCAGGTCACTAGGTCTTTATCCTGGTATCTGGAATCTGTATCTGCTGTGCATTGCCTTGTTCTTTATTTCACATGGTTCAGTTGGCCTTTGCTCCATCACCCTATCTTCAGTCAAAGGGCACATCAGATAATTAAGTCATCTTTGAGACAATGAAAAAGCCTGAAATCACTACATTTGTTCTGTTACATGCTAATTTGGGTAATCCAAGCCCCCCATTCATGCTTTTCTTAATAAAACTATAAATTGTTTTAAACCGAGAACAGACCAGGTGCTGCCTGAAACCTCTGAGTTCCCAACTGTGCCAGCTCAACAGGCTATTCTTGTTCCCTGGCTCATTTGATCTGCTTGGCCGGCCAAAGAGGATTTATGAATGATTACAATGTACACTACATTTGTTGTGGGACTAATACATGCGGTCTATACTTATTTTTACATAATTCGGGTTAAACCTGGAGAGTGCCTAACCTTGGTTTACACTGGATTTGTATCAGAATACACCACAGTTTATGTTTGTGTGTCATGTGTGCAGTTGAAGAGATGTCAGACTGGTTTTTCTAGACCTTTACACCTCACCATTAGCTGGAGCAGGAGGAGACAGGGAAACTGAGATTAGCCACAGACTCCCAGTCTGCCCTCAAGCTTCATATTTACTCTGTTTTCTGAATTTGACTTCACTTAATCTCTATTGTTTTTCAACCCACATTTAAGTGATGTTTTTAATGAAACCTTATTTACCCATAATATCCACCAACAGTGGCACTAACCACTATCCTATTAGTAAAAAGCTATAATAATCATTGTTATGCAGGAGAATGCATAGCTGTGTGACACTCACAGTAAGTGAATGTTCTGACTGTCACATACAGTAAGTGTGTGACTGTGGCGCTATTTCAGCCTCAGGGTAAAGCTGTGTGGATGATGTCACCCCTGGGCTCTGGGGGCGGGGCAGGGGGCGGGACTTCCGACTGCCGCTCGGCTGAGTTTCAGGTGCGCTTCAACTTTCACAACAACAACCGGCGAGTGGCAGTCAGAAGAAGAAGCAGCTAGAACATTAGGATCCACCTTTTGAGCTTTTTGGCTTTATCTAAACGACAGACAGATGAAAACACACACGCTGTGTTATCTTTGGATAAAATGCACTGGGAACAACTTCTCCGTTTGACTAATGGAAAGGTGAGAGTCGATATTTGCGCTCTTTAGGTCAGATGTGTAGGACTCCCTTTCACGTAAAATTAAGATAAACGTTGGGGCAAGTATCTGTGGGGTTTGAGGCTAATGTTGTTGCCTGATTATCTGCCAGGTATTAGTCAAGGGTTGCGCATCCAGGTGAGCTAAGAACATTAGGTTTTTACCCTTTATGGTGTGGCAATAGAGACAAACCCAGCTGGAGTTGTCTAACTGGTAGACGTCAACATGAATCACGATTCATTTTCTTGGTGTGTTTATTTGCTTATTTGTGAGTAATTGGTAGAAAGTTGTTTTTAGTTATTATTTTAAATTGTAAGGGTCTTACTCATGTGAGGGAATGTCGTAGATAGAACTGTTTTATTTTATTTAAATTTGAGGGGACAGATTAGTAAACACATTTGGTTTTTTGTCTTTTTATTTGTGTAGTATGTTGTGTGTTCATATGCTCCAAACTAATTTCTTTGCAATAATGCTGAGACAGTTTCCATTCTGCTTTTGTTTTTATGGATTTCATTTCTGGTTTGCTGTTAGTTTTTCCACTTTCTTTTCTTTGTAAAAACTAAGAGAATGTGTTCATCTTCCTCTTGAAAAATGACCACAAGTTACCCTTTTCAGTTGGCTCATTTTAACCTCTTTATGGATGATGAAATGCAGAAGTCACTCTTTTTGGTGTTTGTCAGCAAAATGACTTTCACGTGAAGCTCACACTCTTTTTTCCTCATTTTCCCTCTGTCCCATTTTCTTTTCCTGTTCTTCTTTTAGATCGACCGGCTGGAGGTGAGCGCCCTGTCACAGACGCCCCTGGCTGTTTCCTGTGGGGCAGATGGTTCGTTTCCTGGGGGAGAAGATGGAACCCCGGACCCTCAACGCACCAAGCAGGCCATCGCCCAACTGCAGCAGAAAATCCTCAAGCTCACAGAGCAAATTAAAATTGAACAGACAGCCAGGGATGATAACGTCGCAGAGTACCTCAAACTGGCCAACAATGCAGACAAACAGCAGAGCTCCCGCATCAAGCAGGTACAGAAAAAAAATCAAGATTATTGAAAAAAAATGTCCTAAGTTGCTGTTTTATCACCTCTCAGCTTTCATTAGAATGTGTTGCAAACATGAATTGCAGCAGTGTTGTGTATTTCATAAGAAAATTCTACTAACATTTTCTCTCTGCCGCTATAAGGTTTTTGAAAAGAAGAACCAGAAGTCAGCACAGACCATTCAGCAGCTGCAACGCAAACTGGAGCACTACCATCGAAAGCTGCGTGAAGTGGAGCACAACGGAATCCCACGACAGCCCAAGGATGTTTTGCGGGACATGCAGCAAGGCCTGAAGGATGTAGGAGCCAAAGTGACAGGCTTCAGTGAAGGTGTGGTGGACAGTGTCAAAGGGGGCCTCTCCAGTTTCTCCCAGGCCACTCACTCTGCTGCTGGGGCCGTTGTATCTAAGCCCAGGGAGATTGCCTCACTCATTCGCAACAAATTCGGCAGCGCTGACAACATCCCCTCCCTCAAAGACTCTCTAGATGACCCAACAGTGGAGGAGGCAGTGGCTGTGGTTGGTGGACGTTCTTTGGGCAGCGCCAGTCATCACCTCCAGTCTAGTCCTAAGTACGGCAGTGAGGAAGACTGCTCTAGTGCTACGTCCGGCTCAGCGGGGGCAAACAGCATCACAGGGGCCCCGGGCGGCCCTCCCAGCTCTAAAGGCAACACACTGGAAAGGAGTCAGAGCTCCAGCTTTGACATGTTACTCCAGGAGATGCAGGAGTTAAGAGAGGGCCAGGCGAGGTTAGAGGAGAGCCTGGACAGCCTGAAGAGCCACTATCAGAGGGACTACACAGTTATTATGCAAGCGTTACAGGAGGAGCGGTTCAGGTAAAAGAGAAGCAAAAAACTTGCGAGAATATAGAGGCCTAACAAGTTTGTCTAGAAAAATCCCCTGAAGTTTAATTACAGTTTCTAATTGGAGATCATGTAACTGTGAATGTTTATCATGCCACTCTGTCTCATGATTGAAGGTTAGACACATAAGCAGACATCACCCAGATGATAAAAAACTGAACATTGAACCTCATTTTCAGAAACAGATATAGCTTACATAAACATGATGCATATTATTTCAAAGATGTCAACGTAATGTTTGCTTGCATTTTTATGAAGCAGTTGATGTTTTACAACAAAACACACACACACAGTTCACAGGTGTCCGTTTGAACAAAAGCACCTTCAGTGTTATTTCAGCCCTTTTCAGTCATCTTTCTTTTATTATACTCAGACAGTGTTTTTGTTGTGGTTTTGTGTGGGCAGCTGCCTTTAGAAAACGCTCACAATACAGTATGTTCAGAATGTTTTGCTAACAGCACAAACATCAAGATATCCCGTAATGAGGGAAGAGAGGGAAGGCATAGTTGACAGAGTGAAAGAGTCAAGAGCATTTTTCTCCCTAAAATGTCCATCCTCAGTCACTGTTTGTCCTAAGACCAGAATAATTTGGGACAGAATGGCCAGGCTTTGTCCTTCGGGAATAGTCATTGGGAACAAATCATGCTGCCAAAATGACCATTTTCAGTTATATAAACACATAAAACATTAATTAAATTGATCTTTAGGGACAGTTTTGTATATCTTATGTGAATTATGCGGTTGCTGAATGAAAATTTAGCCATGGCCTTTTGTCTATAGTGGTGCTATTTGTGGCTGCCAAAACAAACAATGCTATAGATCCATTTTTCCTGCTACAACCTCATTGGTCAGTCTCATCTTGTTGCCCAAACGGGATTGGTCATTTGGATCAGCAGATGAATAAGTGTGCCCTAATCTTGTCAGCGTGAGTCATCAGTTCAGTCAAGTGCCATGTGGCCAAATGCCTTCAGGATCTGTTTCTGCTAAATCCCACATGTGTTTTTGTGTGTAAGCCAATTATGCCCCTCGTTCTCACGTGTGTGTCTTCTGCGTCGGTGTGATCAGGTGTGAACGTTTAGAAGAGCAGCTGAACGACCTTACAGAACTTCACCAGAATGAGATCCTCAATCTCAAACAGGAGTTGGCCAGTATGGAGGAGAAGATAGCCTATCAGTCGTACGAGAGAGCTAGAGACATCCAGGTTTGTGTCTCTCAGCATCCACACAAGCACTCATATCTGAAACACTGAAATACTGCCGAAATTTACAGGATTTTGTATAAATACATTTTGGCTCTCGGAGAGTTATTCTATCATTTTAAGATAAATAGGTCAATAAGAGGTTTCCATTCTTCATAGTCTACTATTTTGCTTTTAAGTTTGCCACACCTCATTCCTGCAGGATGATTTAAAACTGAAAGATCTGGTTTCACTTCACACCTAAGTTGATTTTAAGTGATATCCAAGCAGACACTTTCACTTGTAATTTTTAACTGACCTGTTATTGTAATGTAATTGAAATGTAATTACAATATAATGTAATTATTTATGAATATATGGATGTATGTTTGGAGAACTGTGGAGAAAAAGCAAGTTCTTTGTCACAGTTTGTATCATATACACAACTTAATCTCAGCGTTTTCCTGCTATTTATTTAAAATCCAGATCTCACTGAGGTCCACAGTAGAAGTCATGGGCGCTAAATCCTTCAGTATTATGCAGACTTAGGCTGCTTAGTCAACATAATGATATTCATCTCAAAGTTTAAGGTTATCACATACCTGCCAAGAGTACAAAGATTACCTCATTGTCTGAGTGTACAAACCAAACAGGAAGGTGAAGGAAAATTCAGCCAGTAAGGCCTTTTTTTTTTTCAAAACATGGGCATTTCCCTAAATATCCCACATTACTTCTCTGAGGGCTCAGATTTCTGTTAGTTTCCGCTCAGTCTATTACTCCCTAAATCAATACCATTCCTTGGCAGCAGAGGGCGATGAAGTTCTATGAAATACTGATTTGGGTGTAGTTCATGTGGATGCATGTATATGTTTATGCTGATGAAGGTGACCTTGCTGATTAACTGTGTGTTACAGGAGGCGCTGGAGGCCTGTCAGACCAGGATCTCTAAGATGGAGTTACAGCAGCAACAGCAGCAGGTCGTCCAGTTGGAGGGGCTGGAAAATGCCACAGCCAGGACCCTCTTGGGAAAACTTATCAATGTGCTACTGGCCCTTATGGCTGTCCTTCTGGTCTTTGTCTCAACTGTGGCCAACTGTGTGGTCCCTCTAATGAGGACGCGCTCTCGTTCTCTGTCCACTCTGCTGGTCATCATCCTGCTGGCCTTCTTGTGGCGAAACTGGGACGCTCTGTCAGGGTACACACACCGCGCCCTGCAGCCTCCAGGATGACCTGATCGAATCAGGCACATGTTCCTTTCGTGACAACAGTTGAAGCGACTGTAACTGCAGTCTCACAGAAGGTTGTAAATCATGATGGACAGCGTGACGGAGTGTGTCTGAGGCTGAAAACTCAGCTAGACACAAGGACACACAGAGCTTGAATCAAGATGAACAAAAGGAAGAAACTGTGAAGTGAAAACACATGTTTTTCATGTAAGAAGGAAAAGACTGTTTACATTTTAGAAATGAACTATTAGTCCTCACAGGATGCAGCACTGTAATGTTTTATATGTTTAGATTTTAATCAATTGTTATGTTATTATTTCTAATGATAATAATATTTTCCTCATTATTTTATTCAGTATCATGTAGCACTGGGCTCCTTACTCTACACGACAGGAGTTTAGTCAGGACACTGGGCCAGCCACCCCCTTCTCCCATTTGTAGAGACATGCAGTTGTGAAGATGTGGTTGTCTTGATGAAGAGAAAGACTTTCTAGGACTTGATCCTTTTCTTGCTGTGATCATGTTTGCATAGATGAAGGACTGACTTTTGCGCTTCGTCATTGTTTCTCCCAATTGCTTTCAGTAATTCCCTATTAAAAGTATAACAAAACAGGGAATATAATCAATATCAAATTCTGCAAAATGATGAGTTGATTAGATTAGAATAAACGTTTGGTTATTTTTGAGGATGTAGCTGCAATATTTGCAACATGTATGACGTGTTGCATTTAAGAAAAAAAGTTTGCTGTAGAAAGCAGTGTTGAACAGCCACAGACAGCAAAATGAATTTGTTGGGATAACTTTTTCTCTGCCATGTTTGATTTGATCAGGTAAAACCACCGGTGCTTATCCAGCTCCATCATGGCTGGAATGGGGAGGCTGCTGCTTTATATTTCCAGTTCAAGTTGTCTCGACTGCCCTGTCAGGTGCACACTGCCTGAGTGTTGTTGTAATTCACACTCACCAGAAATAATCAGTAACTGCCCCTTTACCACACATTGTTTTGATGTACTTATCCGGTGCCAAACCTTGGTCTATCCAGGGCTATCCCAGCACCCACAGGGTCCAAGTTGAGAGAAGACAATAAAGGTTTCTGAGAATGTTGAAAGAGTTGCTATGAATGTCTACACTTCTCTTAAATTGCCTAAATTTGGAGATTTTATGAATGAAAGTGTGACCTGATAGAGATATTGACTTTTATGTGCTTCTTAAAGTACATTTCCTTATCACTGCGTCCAGTAATTGTTACACTCTCCTTCACACTTGGAGGACGACAAAATGACGTAGCTTTAGTCCACTCTGCATTGTGTGCTGAGAAGCTGATGTCTTATAACAGATAGAGAGATCATTTGAATTACAGCTGCACTTTAGCACACCACAGATAACATGGGTCAGACTGGGGCAACCTTTGATAGAGACTTCAAAGGTTGTCACTCTTAAGACAGTAGTCCCTGCAGGATAAGAGAGACTGCCTGGGGTCAGGATCACTGTCATCTCTGTCTGAAGAGAAACCCACAGAGAGCTTGTATTCATTTCTTGTCAAAATGTCAATAAACGTGACTCTACAAAGTTTAAAATGCAGTCAAATTACAGCCACTGTGTAACTACTGCGGACAGGTTGAGAGTGAGTTTTGGCCTTAGTCAGTCCCCACAGCAGCTACCATGTAGGGCTCTGTGCTACCACTCCAGTGCCTTCAATGTCTTTTCTAAGTGTGAAATAAATAAAATGCATTCCTGACTTACACATGTTCTATAGTTTTTTCTTTAATTTGTTTTTGTGCAGTTTTCAGTGTCAGCCGGTCATGGTAATCCACATTTATTTAGGCATCTAAAATAGGGTTTAAGTAGTATTTGCATGGTTTTGTTGGTTTATACCTGGAATCCCAGACTGATCAAACGTAGAAACCACTTTGGATGAGAGGCATCTGTCCTAAAGCTTAGAAACTCTGGCAAGCTCCACACTTAGTGTACACAAACTTTATCTTCAGTGTTTTAGTGCTATATTTTATCACCGTTGTTTGTGTTTTTCCCCCTTCATTGTTTTGTTTAGAACATAATTCATAATATGATGTTTTGCAGGGTTATGAAGTAAGATTTTACTGGTCTTCCTTCCACTAAGACGCCGTAAGAGTTATTCTCATTATCATTCAATATTTTATGTATAATATTATATGACACGTCTTTAAACAGTTTAAGTTAGTACTGCTTTGTCACCTTCCTGTTCTTCATTCATCCAGTAGATGGCGCTCTTTAGCCTCATAGATCCTGTCCGTGTGGCTGTCGGGCCATGTGGACGCTTTTATTGGAAGGCGGTGGTCTGAATGCGAGAAGGTGTCACTCCTTATCTGGAAGGAAACAGGTTGGCCCAGACCCCTTTAACGACAGCCTCACTGCCAAAAGTCAGAGAGCGCCACCAGGGACAATGTTTTGATTCTAAACACAGGAGAGACGGCTCGGCCCCACTCTCCGTGTCCTTCTGTGACAGACAGTCACAGCTTTAACGGCGCGTGATTGAGCAGCAGCACCTCTCGCTGATATCTGATGCTGACAGCTCTGACCCATGCCGCACCTTTATCCCTGCATGGCCTCGCGCACGCACCCCACAGCTACTAATAGGACCCCGTGATTCACGCACACAGCCTAGGTCGCCTGCTACTTCTGTCATTGTCATTGAGCGGTGCAGTTTTGGGGGTCATTATGTTGCACTTTATCAGAGCGCTTTCCTGCTCTTCTGCGCGGGCAGATTTGATGCGCATGGCTGTGCGCCAAGGTAAACACGGGGCGCACTTATCTGCCCCACTGAAAGCGCCAAGTGGCGGCAGGGGACAGCCATGTGGGAAGAGAGTCTGTCTCCAGAAGAGTCCACGGTAAATAGGAAGAGGCGATTTAACATCTAGTTTAATTTTTGCACGCTTTTAGGGCTGATGTATGCAGTGTTTGACACACTCCTCTCTTTGTCCAGGAGTGGGAGAACCAGTTGTGGGGGGATGACAAATAGGATAGAAGTTAGTATGAGTTAGTATCCTATGTAAAAGACAATAGCTGTTTGGGAGTCTTGATGGAAATACTTAGGCCTATACTAAACCTACACTGAGTTTCGATTAATATTAGATTTAGGCTTTAGAGTCTATTTTTATTATGTTTTATCTGTTCACCAGATCACTAATCTACACACATCTATTATATAGGCCTGTAGGAAAAAATAGGCCTATTAAATATAATAAGTAAAGCCAAGCAGTTTTGTTTTAATCCTATTTTCTCATGACTCCAGATGGACCTCAGGGCCACATGTTGCCCCCCGGGCCGTACATTGTCCTCACTACACTTTTGTCTTATTTTAAAGAATATGAACCCACACTCTCCAACCTGACACAATGCCAATCTGTGTGAGCGGGGCGCATGTGTTGTGCTTGAATATTTATGAGCTGAAGCTACGTTGGAGAGATGGGAATGTCAGAAACCGGAAAGGTGCGCTGATGTGCCCATCTGGCAGCACTTTCACGGTGCTTACCGTGCCGTGTGTGTGTGCCCATAACGGAACCCTCCGGATCTGCAGAACTAATCTGAGAGTAGGGATCTGGAGGCGCGGGAGGTGGGACTTTGACCTGCCATTAACCCCTAGATGAGCAGAACCTCGGCGTGGGGTGGGGCCTTATAAGAGAGCAGCTTGAAAGAAAAAGTTAGTTAGACCTATTACCACTTCAGAGACAGAACGACCCCAATAGAAGTAATCTGTCAAATCTTAGTACTCTACTAAGAATGTTAGATCAAAGTGGCGAAAATATGATATTTAACTATGAATAAGACCAATGAAGTGAGCAGAGATCATAAGGTGAAGTCAGAATAGTTCCATAAATTAAAAGTTACATGAGACTGATTTATGTGGCCAACATGCTTCTGACCAGTGTCGGTATAATAGAGATTTGCTCTATATTACAAGTTGTATTATGACTCTATATTTGAAATTGCCGAGCCCGACAAACACAACTAAAGTCATCTGTACTTCTTTGTGGATGCCAGGGTGCAATTAATGCCATTGGTTTGAGTGGTGATAAAACTATGAGTGATGTGCTGTGACCCATTGCGCGTCAGGAGCGAGGCTGTGGAGCAGCACGGTGCACAGTGGGCTGAGAAGGACAGAGGAGGCAGGATGAAAAGAGGAAGCACGACTCGCTTATCGCGTCATTCTGGTCTAGGCGTTGAGCAGGAAACAGCCTTTCCTCTCGTATTGTCGCTGTAGGAACAAACACACTATTTTGTCTTTGCTCAATGCACCCCACGGCACAGAAGACGCGGAAGCCGGTCAGAAGGAAAAATGCCTCCTTCGATAGAGATAGCCGTCCTTCTGCTCAGCGTCCTGGGTTTGGAGACGCGTCGCGCTGCCAGCGCGCTGCACATCCAACAGGCGTTCGCGTCTTCCAATCACACCAATAACTTTGTGGTGGACCCGGTCTCCGGCAAGGTCTACCTGGCCACGGTCAACACGGTCTATCAGTTGAACGGGACGCTGAGCCTAGAGGTGGAGAAGAGGACGGGGCCGGTGGAGGACAACCTGTTGTGCCACGCGCCGCAGCTGCCCCAGGCTCCTTGCGAGCATCCCAAATCTCTCACGGACAATTACAACAAGCTGCTGAAGCTGGACCGGGAACAAGGGGTGGTGGTCCTATGTGGGTCTGTGTACCAGGGCTTCTGTGAGCTCAGGAAAATGGACAATATCTCGGAAATAGCAGTGGAGTTCCCACCTCAGGGTGAGAAGACTGTGTTCCCCAGCATGCTTAACATCGCTGCCAATCACCCAAACGCGTCCACAGTGGGGCTCATCTTTAGGAGCCACGGGGGCAACACCCGGCTCCTGGTTGGGGCTACGTACACAGGGGCTGGCACCCAGTATTTCCCCAAGAACCACAGTAAGGAGGACCTGCGGTTTGAGAACACACCCGAGATAGCGATTCGATCCTTAAATGTCAAAGATTTATCCCGACTTTTCACATATGACATTAACCCTTCAGAGGACAACGTGTTCAAGATCAAACAAGAGGTCAAAACCAAAAACAAGCTGAACTTTGTCCACGCGTTTATTCAAAAGACTTACTCCTATATTGCCTTTAATAATGACGCCAAAATGGGCCACAAGGAGAGCCAGCCCAACAGCATCCTGGCCAGGATATGCCTGGACACAGATAACCCCAAGAAACCCAGCGGGCCAGAGAGCAGGAAACTCACGGAGTCCTACATCCAGATGCCTCTGCTGTGTGGATTTAACGGGAACATTTACAACCGGCTGTTGTCTGTTTATTCCATGGACATTCACACAGAGGAACGGACGCGCACGGAGCCTTACCTGTTCGGAGTGTTTTCCAAGGCGGACAGAAAGTCAGCTCTGTGCGCCTTCAAGTTCAGTGACATCGAAGAGGAGATAAGACAAGGCCGAAGGAACTGCTCCAACTCTCCCAGCAGCGACGTTCAGGTGCTGGACAGCGTCATTCAGGGGTCCGGGGCAGCCTGCATCCAGAAGGGAAACCTGGTGGTAAGGCTCCATTCATATCCGTTCATGGGATTGGGTTCAAATATAGCCAGCAGCAGCTGACTGGATTAAATCTAATCTTTAGCTTGGTGTGCATTAAAAAGTATTTTTTACAGAAATGAAATGTGCCCAACACAGATTTAGCGAGAGCAGGGAATATTAATGCCACTGTCAAATCAAGTAAAAATCTAGAAACTTGGTTATTGTTACTAGTAACCTTTTCCCTTTTGGCATTTGAATAGGTTTTAGCACAGATTTGTATAATTTGCGATAAATAACAGCTATGTGGCCCAACATTTTTGTGGCTCCGAAAATGCAAAACTAAAGCAATATAATTACTGTAACATTTTTGGAAGTGGCTGCCTTTTGTGTTTTGCTTTATAATTTTTACAAGACAGATCACAAGTCACATTCCAGCTTAAAAATCCCTAGTGACTGCTGTATCTCATTGACAGCTTTCATTTTTGTTACAAACCAGAATGGCCTTGTGCCTGAGGCTCATGACTGAATGAGACAGAGAACAGGGTCTCCCTCATGTCACGAGTGCAGGTCATGATCGCTGGAGAAGATGCTCTGGCTGGAGCCATGCTGGGGGTTGTGGGAAGGGTGAGACTCCTCTCACATCCAGCAGACAGCTCTTGATTACATCTTCAAATATAAAGATGGGGAGGGGTCAATAGTTCAGCTCTGTGCTAAAGGCTCAAATATGTTTTTTTTAACTGTATGTCTGATGCTAACTATAGCATTACCAAAGATTTAACACAACTTATTGAATAAACAGCTTCTTTGTCAGAAACACATGTTCAGATATTATCTAGAGTCTCTCACAGCACAAAATAATACTTTTTTTTATTATTACATGCTTTGTTACTCACATACCAAAGGAGGAGTTTGCCCTTTAGCATTTCACACTGTATTGACCAGAGTTAAACGTGATGTAAAACTGTTAGGAATGCAGTGAATTCCAGCTCATTGTGCCATGTTTGAGTGACAGAGGCGAGGTCAAAGGAGGGTCCAACAACTAATGTGATGTCAGGTCAAAGAGCTGTCCCTAACACTGGCAATGTCTTGTAGGGGCCAAGAGGCCACTTCACCCATAAACCAGCTTCTGATCTTCAATTTTTCACACATAACCATCTTTAACTAAATAACTTTCTCTTTTGTTTTCACGGCCACTGAAATCTGATCTCTTTTGTTGTCAGTGGAGCGAAGGCCAGTATGAAGCCAAAGCCATGATAAGAGAGATGAAGCCCAGAGCACGAGTGCCCGTGGGAAAGCACTCCGCAAACATCCACACTGCTTAATTCTTTTTTGCCTTTGTGTGTGCTAAAAATCTTCAGAGAATTCCCTGTAGATCCTGGTGCTCATCCAAGCGTGGCATTAATGTGTTATCATTGCCCGCCAAGGATTTGACAAAAGCACAGTCTTATGAGTGTTGAAGACCCTTGTAAGCCCCTTTCAAGTATTCACTGAGATGTCGAGAATGTGATTTAGTGGAATTAGCAGCACGGTTGTGATTACTACTATCAGCTTTTGTTTCCCCCGTCACTTTTATCATTCCACTTTTGTGTGCTGTGCTTTATCGTGTCCTCTGATCTTTATGTGCCTCCATATGACAGCTTTTTAATTATGTCTTGTAGTTGCAGCCAGACCAGCTGGACTGTGGTGCGGCCCACCTGCAGCACCCTCTGGCTCTGAGGAGACCCCTGAGAGCTACACCCATGTTCGAGTACCCTGGCCTCACCTCTGTCAGTGTGGACATTGTGCACGACCACACTGTGGTTTTTTTGGGAACTAGTAATGGACGACTTCGTAAGGTGAGACATGTTTCTCTGCTCTTAAACTATGCATTACCTCAGGCCAGAATCCAATTGCAACATGTAATTGTCGCCACTGAAAAGAGTTAATTTCTTTAATGGGAACACACCCTCGAGCTTGGAAAACTTACAACGTTCCTGAGTTACTTAATGTGGCTTTCATGTGGTTGATAAAACAAGAGTACCGTAGGTGCCTGATGATCACTGAGAACAAGTATGAATGTGTGCGTTCATATCCCTGCTTTGTCACTTCCCCTTGCTCTCCAGCCATCCATGATGACCCACTAGGTCCATTAAGTAGTCCTAATCACATGCTCTAATGTTCATGAGACCTGGTTATTGTCTGAGATCACCAGAAAGCTGCTTAACAAGATCTCTGGATGACGAATGAGTAGAGCCTTTGTGTTGAGTGATTTCTATCCAACATTCTACAACCTGGAACATCTGCAGACTCGTGAGAAAAAAGAGTCTAATTAACAACATACCTTAATTTAGTCTCAGCCACATTCCTAGTCACCCCTGACTGGGCTTGCTAAGCAGCAGACTGCTTTACCATCACCACAAGCTGGTCTGCAGGAAACAACAACCCCAGGAGCTTTCTGCCCCTATTGTTTGGCATTAGGCATGTACCTTTTACAACATTACATCTAAAACTGCTGGTGGGTGTTTCACTTTAGACTCGCTAAAAGAGTTCCTTGCTTCCCTTTCCAAAGATGAAAGTAGTGTTTTAGCCCCAGCAGAGCTCACTGTAATTGGGTTTTGGGTATTTTATGCCGGATGTGTTTGTGTTGGTGAGTGTTGATGCATGTGTCTTTGTATGCCTGTTTGCTTGATTGCAGGTTTCAGTGTGTTCTGAGGTGTTTGAGTTTGTATATAAGCCAGTGCGAGTGGTTTTGTGATCTCATGTGTTTACTCACATGAGCATGTACCCTATGATTATGTGCTATATGTGTGTGTTCCCTCAGCTTGTGCGTTATACGGTCAACATAGTATTTTTGTGACCTTGGGCAAAACGCTCTGTGCTTTTTAGCTTTTTGTGCCTCTCATTGTTTGCGTATTCACATGTGCTTGTGTGAGGCTGTGGCTGTGTGTGCCCTCAGGATAGAGCCGTTACAGAGGTTAATGGTGCTGTTAGTGAGTGTAATGTGATTCTGACTGTGAGTTTGGCTCCGACTAAACACAAGGGAATAGTGGTTGAGATTAAGTTAGGCCTCTTTTACTGTCTTTCAGAGAGAGGCCTCAGTGAAGTAATTTGTAATTACATGCATTTTTTTAATGAAGTCTCTCCCTCCCCTTTACAGCTGACGTCCATTAGCTCCCTCTCTCACTGTGTCCATCTTTGCCTGACTCCTTTTCATCCAATTTCCTCATCACTCGCTCAGTCCACTCCTTCCAGTTGTCAGTCCATAACTTAAATGTTATTGGAACTTGTCAAAACATAATTATTTGCATTTTAGAGATGTCACTGATAACATTACAATAACCAAACAAAGTGTTATGGAGATGTCAGCAAAATAACAAATACGTTTAATCATAGACAGCTAATTATATTATTACAAGACAGAAGTGGGAGTCATGAGCTGCTGCATTCAAAAGTAGAGTTGATTGTTTTTTACTTTTCTCTGCTAACATGGAGCATCTATAGTTTTACACAGTTTGCTCAAAATCAGTCTGTTTAAGGACATTTAACTTAATTAACAAGGTAAAGGTCAAAGGTTAATGACCACTCACAGCAGCAGTAAATACCAAGGAAACTGTGACTAAACCACCAGCTTCTGAAGAACAAAACTGAGACACTATTTGAGTTTGTCTTGAAGCAAAACAGATGATCCCATAACATACCATAAATAAATCTGAAAGAAAACCATGTATAGCCTCTCTAATAGACCCTTTCATCTCATACAAACAAGCCGACTCTACCTTTTCTTTTCTTTTATACCACACCTTGTTTTTTTTGGTTTTTTTTCCGTTACAGGTACACATCCAGACATGCACACACGTAGAACGTACAGCAGCTGAGCACTCTTGAAAAGGGTCTTTCATCTCCAAACAAATAGCCAGAGAATAGAGTCAGATCGGCTTGTCGCTAAAGCAGGTGTCTGTTGGTTGACCCGGTGGTGCACTATGCTCACGTCTTCTCTTCTCTGCCCCCCGTCCAGGTGTGGGGGCTGCTGTTTGTGTTTGTAGTCGCTACGGTGAGGGGTGAGAACATAGCGCCGCTGCTAAGAAGCGTAGAGATGGCGCTTCATTTGGTGTGTGTGTGTTTGTCAAAATAGGTGTTGTAAAATCGACAGTGATTTTGGGATGAGATAAGTTAAGTCAATGATTTACTAAGCCTGTTTCAGCTCTGGTTGAACTGTGACCAGTGTCTCAGTGGGTGGTGAATGTTTGTGTGTGTTCAGTGGACGGTTGTAATGCTGCCCGTGCTTGTCACCAGATGCTGGTCAGTTTGCCAGTTCTTCAGGATGTCTCCATTGAAGGGAAACCAGACAAATCGCAGAAATAAGAGCTTTGCTGTCTGCGTGACAGGAAGTCTAACTCAGCACACAGTTTGTTTTTGTGTGCCTGCGTGCCTGTGTGGGTTTCTCTCCGTCCGTGTGCACATGTCTATGCAGACGTGAGAACATGTCACCCGTTCTATTATGCCGAGGAGTAAGAAGGCCACTGTGTAGATAAATCACTGCTCAGCCAAACCAGATTAGGCACAGTGCTTGAACAAAAGCCCCCCTAAAATCTATTTTGGATTTGACAAGGCTGGATTTATAAGAATCTATGGATATTGCTGATCTTTGTGATAATAAAAATGGGCCTTGGCAAAATGTTGATTTATATTTTCATACTTTTTATAACCAGTAAGACTTTTGATGGCAAGTAATGTCATTAGCAATTTTAACAACAGATTTAAAAAAGAAACAGTAACTTAATTTAAAACTTAAACTGGAATCAGGAATTTTAGACATTGAAGTCAAAATGGAGGTGGATCAAGTAATCCTTTGATTTCTGTTGCTCTCAAGGCAATACTAACGCTCTTTCTTCTTAACCACTCGCAGCATTGGGAAATCTTCAATATTTGAGCACTCTTTGTTTGAATATGAAGTTGAGAATTGTTTGTGGCACCAGTCTGCAAAGTTTCACAACAGTCTCATACCGTGTCAATTCTTTTCACAGCTCACCCTTCGGTCGAACCTGACCTTGGCTAATCAGTGGGCACTGAAGCTTCCCGCGGGCGAGCCAGTCCACCACATCATGACCTTTGACCCCTCGGACAGAAACTTCCTTTATGTAATGACTTCACATCATGTAAGGAGCACTCTCAGTCTTTACATGTTTGTTTTCTGTCATTTAGATTTGAATGAAAACGCCATATTTCATTATGACCTCCTGCAGACTGAGGTTTAGCACAGTTTAGAAGAGTCACACATTTGTTTGCGTGTGTAGAGGATTCAGTGGGAGTGAGTGGTTTTTCAGGTCAGTATGTTGCATATAGATCGTGCGTATTACAGGATGTGGCTGCACCTCAGGCGCTTCTGCTGTATGCAATAAATGCACCTGATTGTTAGCCCAGCACAGCAGAACTAAATAGCTGCTCCTTCAGTTCAGCATTCAATGAAGGCATGCTTTGATATGCCCTTTAGTCAGACACACTTACTGAACCATTGCTTAGAAAATAACATATAAAATATGAGGATTGATTATCTGTAGGGGATCATTGATCATGACATTTTAAAAAGCAGTAAAAAAAAATTACGATTCATGTTAAAACACTGAATAATGCTATTGTGAGAGTATCTATGCCTTGCTGAAAAACATACAGGGATCTTGTACATTTTTATCTTTCTCTATTTGCCTTTTCACAGTATCTGAAGTATGTTTTTTCTGTTTTGTGCAGATGCTGAGAGTGAAAGTGTCCCAGTGTGACCAGTGGAGGAGTTGCAGTGACTGTTTGGGAGCAGGTGATGCCCACTGTGGCTGGTGCACTCTGGAGAATAGGTAAGGACCACACGCACACAGTTTATATCTCCAGTAGAGTCACAGTCTTCCAATGCAGTCAAGACCTATAATTCAATCTTGATATGTCTCATTTTTTGGATGAGACATTGACTGTGTATCCAAAATTTAACTGCGGGTGATTAGGGCTCGTTTGAAACTGTAATAAAAGATGATTGACGATTTTTTTTTTTGCTCTTTCTAGTGTTTAAATCTGTGAAACCAATGAGGCCTGTTTTTTTCTGGTTCATTCTCAGTCTTCAAAATGTTGCCAAGCTCTATGAGTCTTGGCAGGAAGACACACACACACATAGACAGAGCGTGTTTTTGGGGTTGGAAAGCTGCTGTTGGAGAGGAGTGGAATAGATTGGCTTTTTATTCGCCCTCAGCCTGGGGAGCCACATCATTGTTTGGAGCGTCCCTCAGTTCTTAGAGCCTTGGGTTGGGAGTGACAAGCGAGGAGTGACTTGGCTGAAGTGTTACAAGAGTGCGCTTTGATTAATGTGGCTCTCTGGCTCAGCATTCGGGCTTTTTGGGGGTTTGTTTGTTTGTGTAATAGGGCTGGTATGGATGGACGGTTGCTTGGAAGTGATTAAAACAGATCAGACAGAGATAGCAGTTGAATTTTGCGTTGAGCTCTGGAGGCTCCTGCATTGCCAGGGGCCATTGAAAGCTGGAAGAGTGGAACTGATGAGTCTTGTGTGTGTATGTGTGGTCCCTCACTGTCATCTTATTTATCTATCTGTCAATTCTTTATCCTATTCCTTTTCTCGCCTCACTGCACTTTTTTTTACCCCTGCGATTCCCTCCTCTGTCTTCCTTTCTTTCTAGCCTTGCCCTCATATTTTTCAGGAGCTCTGAGACTTTAGTTATCCGTCTTTCTATGTCTCTGTAGTCCTCGTCTCCTCCTCCCCCCGGTGCCCTTGTCGTCCTCTCTATCCCTCTACAAAGGAGCGTGATTGTGATGATGGTGGTGGGAGGGAGAGTGCACACTGCTTCTTTTGACGAAGAAATGTCAAAGTCTGTAAGGCTGTGTGTCACTACTGTCTAGCTCTCAGAGGCCAGGGAGCTGATGTCATGTGTGTGTTTGGTTGGTCATGTTAGCTGCTGGGCTGAGGGTGTGGTCCCAAAGCCCAGGGGTCTATATATGATGTGTGTGATACAACTACTGTACAGAACCAAGAGCATTAGAGGGAAAAAGTCCAATCTGTAAAAGCACTAATGTCTCCACGGGGGTCTGCTTTATTTTATGCTTGGCTCTGACGTTTCCCTGCATGTCGGCATGAAAACATGTCTGTTTGCAAACGGAGCCAGCATTGTTGTCTGAAACTAGATAAATCTCTTTACCCTGTGCTCACTCTTTTCATGCTAGAGCCTGTTTAATCAGCAACATATCACTAGAATTAATATCTTTGTTCCACTCAAATTAGACGTCATGTGCTGCTTTTCCTCTCTTGCAAATTATCACGCATATCTGCCACTGCATGTCACAGTAACTCGCTGTTTGAAGCTCATACAGTATGTTCTCCTGCTGTTTAACAGCCTCACTGGCTCAACACCTTATCACCCCTCTGACGTTTAGACACCTTGGAGGTGATGAGTTTTCTCAGGTCATATTTTAGCAGCATATATGTTGACTCTGTTTATTTTAAGAACTTGTTTGAAAGGCTTTTTAAATCTTGGCACTGCAGGAAGCAAGCAGTGAATATGGTTTGTGAATTAGAAATGAAGCTATTGTGCTTGATCATAATGGTTAAAAAGACTATGTCTGACAAGAATGGTGAAAGACCAAAATTATATATGGAACACGTCTCCTTTGATATTTAAGTTGGATAAGCTACAGCGCCGTGAGTGACATAAAGAGTTCGTTGGACAGTATTGTTACATCTCATCCGCTGTTTGTTGATGTTTATCTCAAGGTTTGAGTCCACTTCTTTTCAGATGTTCTTTCCAGGAAGTAGGCTTGAGTTTATATCAAGCTTCAGTGATGAGGTATTCAGCACTTCAAGATCAAATCTGAAGTGTACTTGAAGTTTTAAATAGATTTCTGTAAAGGGAAGACCGAGGACACTTGTGCTGCGTTATAAGACATAAGACAAGAAAACTGAAAATCATTAAAGAAAGTGGATTGTTTTAAAGTGTGGTTGTATGACATATTTTTCCTTAAATTATTACCTAACCCGGTGTGTGTCATTACCTAGAAGCTGTATAAAAAATGCCCAGATATAAATATTCATATGAAATTGTTGGAGCATAAAAATCACATCACAACTTTGATTTGAGGTCAGTGGGTCACGTGACATGGAAATATAAATATCAATGCATCCACATTTTGAAGAAACAGGAAGAAACGCTGCTTCCACAAATCTTGTCACGCTGCATGGATATTGTTTTTACCTTTTTGTTGACCCCAATTACTGTTCCAGCTTCGTCTGAACCTGTGTCATTTTCACTCAGGCAGCCACTCCACTAGACAAGACTCATTTAACTCCACTTCATAAAAACATAATTTTCATTTTGAAGCATCCACAATTCACAAGTGATTGTCAGAAAATGTAATTCAATGACAGAAGTGGAACATATTATATATAGTATTGTATGTGAGAATGCAGTTAGAAGTTTAGTATGGGCTTTCACATTTTCCTCATTTAGGAAGCAACTAGGACTGATTACATGTTGCAAAGGACCATTCCTGTGCTTGTGCAGAAGAGGTGGCAATCGAGAGTCAAATTTGCATGAATATGATGAGAAAGTGTTGCTGGCTGATCAGTCTATAACTATTTCCTCAAGTGCTGCTGCTCAGTTAGTCAGTCTGTTTAGAGCTTATGAGTGTGTTCGCGACAGGGGGTTTTTATGTGGCTTGCAGCAGAGCCACTCCATGTACTATTTTTAGTGAAGCAGCTGACCTCGCAGCCCTTCTCTGTCCCTCAATGCCACTGGGACTTAGTGTCTGGACGTACATTTTGCACAAACACCAGCGGGCATGGGAGGGGGAGCCTAAAGATACACACTTTATTTTAAAACAAGTATAAAAGAGATGTGCCAGACTCATTGTATGGCTTGGTGGGACATTGCTAAATGGGATCTATTTGGGTTCTCCTTAGTCTAAGGTCACATTGTCCTTTCACAGTGCTCTGCAGATGAACTGAGCCCTCTGCCAAACAGACAGGGAAGTTCATTAGTGAGGCAGAAGTCAGAGTACGAGGCCACCTTGCTTGTTGAATGCCCTCTCTCTCAGTCTTTCTGTCCGAGACCTTCATTATACTCACAGATAGGCACACTGCTGGTCTGTGTCCTCGCGCACATCGGGGCCACAAGTCAATGCCGCACACAGATGTAGAAACTGTCTTTTTGTTATTGTTGATATTTTTACTCTACTATTGGTAACAAGCCCCTGATCTTTGCCTTGAGCAGGTTGCCATAGCAATGTCTGTGACCTAGTGTCAAGTAGTCTCCTATGTGAGCCAGACAAACTGACAGGCAAAGTCTGAACGTGACATTATGTGAGCGTAGCACCTCATAAATCTTTGGGAAGCAGACCAAAATTAAACAGTAGCACTGTGAAAATTTGTGTGTCTTTCTACACAAAGGATGACATGTTGACCTTAAGGCTGGTATTCACACTGCATGGTGCAATTGCAGTGTCAGAGCTGCTCTTGATAGTTACAAGCTGCAGCATTGACAAGCAATTACTGTATATTAGATGTTCATGTTCAGGGGAAGGAAATGCTGATAATAGACAATCGCCCCAGAAGCTGCTGCAAGCGTCCCCAGGAAATAAGTTGCTGAATGAGCATGTTTGAGACTCTTGTCAAATTTACTACAACACAACAGCACAGGAAAGCAAATATTTATTGAATACATTATATCTGTAAGAGCATTGAAGATGAATATTCCATTGTGTTTAGGTGTAGTATCCAGAAGGAATGCACTCTGGGCCTTTCGCCGCGCTCTTGGATCAGTTTGGGAGAAGGACCACAGCAGTGTCCATCTATGACCCTGACCCCACCCGAGATCAGCATCTCCGCAGACATCAAGGTTTGTTTACCATTACTCACTCTACAGTTAACCATTAAACCTCTAACTATTAGAGGTTTAATGGTCTGATGCTTAGTCTCAGGCTGCTCATAGCAAATATCATTTTGACTGTAAAACAGCCCTTTTATTTTACATACTGAAATAATTCTAAAAGTTTTGTATAATAAGGCATTTCATAAATCCATGACACAAGAAATGTGTCACATATTGAGCGCTTTAATAATGCCACAAATCGGATTTGAATGAAAAGTGACATAATGATTAATCAGGAGACCCAGTGACAAATACGTTGCCAGTGACATACAAAATCGATGACAGGTCTGTTGCTCTTTTCCTTGGTTTATTCAAAACAACCACAATAACACAAGGGTTTAATTGGATGGCTGAATTCTGACATGTTAAATGCATTCGACCTGTAATTATAGCTCATAATGAGAGAAGGCAGAGTGGCGGCAGGTCATTAATTGGTTCATTAATTGGGGAAATTTTCTTATTATGTAGGTCAGCTTGGCTGGGCTGGAACAGATCCAGCAGCTGCCAGATCCGCAGGCATCCTCTGAGCCACAGGAAACACAGCTCAAGGCTGTCCCCCAAACAGGAAGCTGCAGGCAGGAACTTAAAGCCTTAGCCAGGAAATGATCAATTCCAAAGGACAATAGAGTGGATTTTAGAGACATGTTAGCGCATGTTCCTGGCCACTTCTGTTCCTATCTGCTCAGCAGCCACAAAATATGTCATGCTGCCCTTCCTTTTAGCCGCCGCAGCTCCGTTTGTGCTTAATTTTTTTCTCACATTGAAATCTTTTAGCTGAAACGCAGTCATGTCAGTGAGGTGTTATGTTTCTCATTATACGTCTGTCATACTTCATCACTTAGCCAATTTTAGATGTGATGCTAGCACCCTGCCATCTGTTTCTTCATTGCACATTACTTTCTCTGCTTCTCCTCTTAAACTCCTGAACATATTTGAATGAATACATGTCATTTAACCTCTGCTGAAGACTTATTGTAAATACTCGTGTAACTATAAAATAGAGTGTGGGCTTGTATGACATAGCAGTTATTAATGCATATTGATCTGTCTTTCGTTCATAGGATGTGGGCATCCTCATAAATGGCAGTGTTCCTGATCTAATTGGCTCACGGGTGGAGTGTGAGTATGGGCCGGGGGTTTCCACAGCTGCAACGGTGCACCTAGACTACGGCCTCGCTCAGATCCAGACCTGTCCTTTGCTCCCTCGAGAAAACTACCAACCCATCCTCCCAGGCACAGGTGGGCATCAAAGTTAAAAACATATCTCCAAACTCCAGCAAATCTTGTAGGACATCTGTCTGCTTTGCTTTGTGTTTTGACATGGACAGAATCTTGAATGGTTGAAATCTGGCAGCAATTCTCACTCGCTTTTGTTTCTGCAGATCATCTGACTGTTTCTGTGGCGATAAAAGTGAATGGCACATCTGTGGTATCTGGGAGCTTCATCATTTATGACTGCGAAAGGACTGGAGCGATACATCCAAAGACATCGTGAGTTCCACAGCTATTGTCACTATTGTTTATCTCAAATCCCTGGTTTATTCCGTACTGGCCAAGCGAAAACATCCATTACATGCAAATTTAATTCACTTACCTTCAAGTACTGGCTTTTTAGAGCTGCAGGAATAGTCTAAAAAAGACCTTTCTAAGCATTTGACATGATCAGAGCAATTCCTAAAGCTATGGCTTCACTCAAACGTCAACCAAAATGTCTCTGCGGTATTCCTGACAAATAGCTAGAGGCTGAAAGAAGAACAATGCTTCCTCCCTGTTACATTTGGTCTCTCACTTCAGCCATTTTTTCTTACCACTGTTTTATGCTCTAATAGGCAAGTTCTTATTGTATATATGGTCTGGTTTTCAGGGTAAGATCAAATGTGGGATTAATATGCTGTCAAGCCAGGAAATTGGATATGTGCGTCTGGCCGGTCATGTCGCATTTAGTTTTTTTGTGAAGGACTGCGACTTGTATGGCCCGGTCACAAAGAGGGCTTTCTCATATGTGGAGGGGATCCAACTGGCTTCTTCCTGCATGGACCATGTCAAAGGATCCACTTTATCTGATGGGCAAACCACAGGCGTATAGGGGCATCAGTGTGCGTGTGTGTGGATGCATGTTGACTGATTGCCTGCTTTTGAAAGCGTTTGGGTGTGTCCTCTTTGTTCTTTTTATTTTCTTGTTTTGATAAAAGCGTCGGAGGGTGTGAATGCAGGAGTTGCAGGTACATGTGTGCGCAGCAGCACATGGCCTCAGTGCTCGGTGAGGTCCAGGAGTGTGAAATTAGACGGCAGTTTGTTGAAGGTGATAATGAGCAAAGTGCCATTCTCACAGGATGCACATTGGGCTGCAAACTGCCATGCTCTATCCAATTTCAATCACTTCAAGCTGTTTTTAAAAAAATAATCCCTAAAGAGACAATATTATGAGCAAATTTGAAATGTTGCTGGATAGCACAATCCAGTGTCGGGGATTTAGGTGTGTCTAATGCCTGCAATAAATTATCTTTGATCCATCTTTCATAAATATGCATTACCAGTCATATTTGTCTTTCTCAGTCAATATTTGTATGCATTAAGAGCACTTTCAAACATCTACATAAATAACCATCAAGATTACTAATGCATATTATTGGAATACACATTTCTTTTCAGTTACATTTTAGTAAGCAATTACACTGATGTTAAATGCTAAGAGAGATATTTTATTGATAATGTAGTATGTGGATTGACTAATTATCAAAATCCTTGTGGCCATATGTCAGCATAGGCTTTATTTACAATAAGGTCAGTTTATTGTGGAAACCGGTCTGGGCAGGGCCTTTCTGTGTAAAGTTTGCCTCTCTGGATTCCATTCCCAGATTTCCTGTTTCCTGACACCATCCTTGGAAAATATAGATACTAAAGGGTAATCCTTCTATCAGTGCTGACACTGGTTTAAGATCTGCAGAGGGTCCCCAGGTGCTGCTCAGTAGTTGCACCAGTGGCACTATTGGTGGTTGAGAACATTTAGAGAGATTTTGACAACATAACTATATGTAACAACTCCAATGACCTGTCCATAGGAAGAAATGTAACAAAAGGAAAAAAAGAAAATTTTGCAAATAATTAATTTTCTAGTCTGTTAATTATGTTATTTTTACACCAGTGCTAGTTTTGTAGTTTTGCACACTAGTACTACTGTAATGGTTTAGAAAAGCCAACAAATCAAAGGCATCTCTTGTCTTTCAGCTGAGAATCTGATTTGAACAATAAACCTGCCTTGACTTTATGTTTCATGGATTTTAGTCAACTGAAAATTTCATTTAGTGTAAGGGTTATGATCCATGCACAAAGAAATTAAAGCTGTTGTTAATTTCTGCAATCTTTTACACTGGGAGCTACCCAAAAAATCACTAAAGGATGTATTGTTTTTAGAAGAATGTCTCAGTCTCTACAACAAAGGGAGGTTTGAGTTACAGCACTTTAAAAAACATTTCAAAGCGGTCACTGAACAAAGTAGTAATGACAACCAGCCCAGGAGGACGACCCTGGTCTTTTTGTCTCTCATACACAGTCATTCATTCTGCTTTTTATATTACTGCCTGTGTCTCAAGTTTTGGCACCCCTCGTCTCCTTTTTCTCCATCTCCACTCCCCTAAAACTCTTCTTTTCTTCTGGACATATTTCTCCGTGACTGAGGCGTGATTGAGGATGTGTGTTTAACCGCTGTGTCCACTGAGAGGCCCTGAGAGCTGGGGCTTTGCTGTGTACTTAGTGTGTGCACGTGTAAATTTGCGTGTGTGGTCATTATGACTTGGGGTGGGCAGTGTCAGAGAGTATTTACTGTCAGCGTCAGGTCAAGCAGAGAGACGGGGGAGTGTGAATAGTGCAGACATGTTTGTGTGTGAACATGTGGGTGGGTGGTTGTGTTTAGCTGTTTTAGTGGGACAGAAGAAGAGTCAGGGAAAACAGAAACGCTGCTGCTGATAAGAGCCTCCGGGGGCCATCTGCTTTTAATCAGTGTACACTCACACACACACACCGGCGTTTCCATTACATGTCGGCATCTCCTTACAAGCACACCTCACTCCCCTCAATCTAGGAGGACTGGTATCACTGGAGGCGATATCCAGAACAGGACAGCTGTCTGTTCCTCCAGGCAACACACCCTACTTCCACAAGTTAAGTTATGGTAGTTCATCTGGAGAGGCATACACACAGGTTTGTACCACTTTCAATCCTGTATCAGCTCACTACAATCAAAAGACGTGCGGCCCCAAGTCAATCCCCCAGTGTTTGCTCTGTTTGGTATCTAATAACTACAAGCTGTATGTGCTGTACGTCTCGCGTGAAACTTACCATGTGGAACTTAGTAAAGAAAAGTGCATATATCACTTTTTATTACCCACTTGTAAATGTCTCTTAACATAGCCTTTTAAAAAATCAGACATTCTTGCACCGTCTCGGTTGCCCATAACAGCCTGCGGGGTTTCAGATCACATTTTTACTTAAATCCGGTCTTCTTTCACACACACAAAAAAAAACAACATCTATTACTCCTCACTAGGAGTGTGTTTTAATCAGTAGCATCACTGCAGAGAGCCAAACAAACAACATTTACTTACCTGTTATTGCACCTGTAAAACCTTTTCATCTTCAGTCCGTTTCAGTGTGTTTGAGATAATGTGCCAGGTTCTCCCGGTGCATGTGTGGGTTTACTTCTATTGTTCTTGATTCCCCCATTGTTGGGAAAAAAACATGTTTGTGTACTAGGGTAATTCTAGGTCTAAGTGTCAGGAAGTTTCCACACGACAATGACTTCAAATATGTTGTTGATTTATCTTACTAAGTCTCTCTGCAACAAAAACACTGTGTATCTTATAATTATGTGAAAGGTTGAAGCTGCATTTCTCCATATAGACAAATTCATAAACAACATGTGATTCATAGACTTTAGGACATGATTGGGCAAAATGGTTGAAACCCCAAAGAGTAGATTGTAAAAGCAATCATTTGTGGGGAAAAAATAGGCTTCATGATGCCATCTACTGTTTATTATAAGGGATTAGATGAAATAGATGAGAACCTCTATTCAGGAACAAACCTTGGCCAATCACATGCTTGGAAAAGTAACACTCCTATTGGTCTAAACCGGCTTGTCATATGACATTCCAGGAAGTTTGATAGCTGCCGATAAAGTGTATTTTCATCTGTGAATATGTCTTTTAACACAAAGAAACAGCTCAAAAAAGAAAAGCATCAACAGAGAAAAGAGAGGCAAAGTAAAACACAGATAAATACTGTCAATTCCATAACAAGGTGGAGATAATTGCCGTTCTGATGCTGCTAAGTGAACGCTAAGCTAATGCAAAACAGTAAACTTCAGTTTGGTGAAATGTATTAGTATTTTGAGGAGGAAAAATTGTTTTGGGTTTATTTTGTTTATAAAAAAAATAAGGAGTAGATGTCCCTAGACTGATTTTGTGGGGGATGGAGTCTGAGACAGGGACATAAAAAGAAAATCAGGAAGTGAAACTTTAAGTCTCAGCATAAAAACATTGCGTGTCTTGTATCTGTGTAAAAGGTTGAAGCTACACTTTTCCTGTAGGCACATTCAACTTCAAACAACTTCTGATTCATAGACTTTAGGACACTATTTATCTGTATACCCTTCAGCTATAGATTTTATCCATGCAAAATAAAATGTTTACTGTTGGGCTAAACAGAAGCCGTTGTTTCCTGAGAATTCTAGGGTCATAAAGCTGCTCTGTGAAAAGTCTATAGAATAGAAAAAAAGAAGTCTTTCACAAAAGCTACAGACAAGCCTCAGTCACTCCAGCTTTACCTAAACAGAGTAAACAACAGTGTTTTTCTTCACACAAATGGCAGTGTCTTTAAACTCCTAATAGACCTGTTCTGCTCATAATGGCTTCACTGAGACGGTCTAAAATTGATAATGCATCTCACGAAGTAATAAATACAGGGAGCATTACACACACAAGCATCATCATTTACCAGTGTGGATGTTTATAGAGAAGTGCTTTGTTTTATCTCAGCAGATGTGGCCCAGTTTGACCCCACGGCTTCTGGGATGAATGTGTCTGCTACTATGACTAATCGTTACTTCCTTTTATTAAACTTTGATGTGTGTAATCATCTCATCCTTGGAGCTTGTGTTAAACTGCAAAAAAAGAAGATCAGAGTAGGCCACATACTTAGCGTTAGTATAAGTACTGTATTTACCAGATAACAGGATGAAATGATGACTGTGTTTTCACTGATTTTGAACAGATGCCTGAGCTGTCTGAGCACCAGGTGGAAGTGTTACTGGGACCACGAGAACCACCTCTGCGTCTCCAGTAAAGATGACTCAAAGCACAACCTGCTGGAGGTGAGAAATGGTCTGCTTTGTATGACAGATGCCTTGAAGATCTCTTAATATTAAGATCCTTAGGCATAATCCAGACAAGTCCAACACTCACTGTAATGATCTTAGTCCACACACGTAGAGCTGGCATTGGTTAACTTTTCTGTGTAGAAATCCCTGCAGGGACGTTTTAGACTCTTTCCTGGCTAGCAGATCTTTTTAAAGCTTCTTCTTGACCTTCTCTAAAGTTTCTCTGTTTAGCAGTTTAGTTTCATATCCCAGCGTCGGGACAATTAGTCTCACCGTGTTACTGTTTCTGCAGGGGAATTATTACTCAACTGTCAAGAATGTTTGTTGCCAGCCAGGAAAAACTAAACCTAACTATTTTCTTCCACGCTTTTTGTTTTAACTAAAGAGACTGTATGAATGGGTTATGAAGATGTTAATATGTCAACATAAAACCCAATTAGGAGTGAGCTAGTCTGTAAAGCAAACATAACCGTGTGAAAGCCTTGGCACAAGCTTGTGATAAAGCTGTGAAACTGGGGGATTTATTGAAAGTCTCACTGGACTTCAGATAGCAGTGTGAAGTCATTTTATTCCTCTTTCCCGTGGAGTTTTATTGTCCAGCTAAGACCAATGGCCAGCAGACTTTGGCCTTAGGGAGTGGGGGTCTGAGAAAAGAAAAAGGACATGACTCAGCCTTCTGTCAGCTGCTGCTCAACTGGTGTGAAAGGTTTAAGATCTCTATTGTTTAATGCTATAAACATCACAAGACCCCCTCAAACAGGAAAAACAAACGGTTGTAATAGAAATTTTCCAAGGAGTACCTCCTGGTGAGCCATTGCATCCAAAGACATACAAAACTTAACATGCATGAACAGGAGACTGGTTGCTCCTTGAAAATAAAAACTTGCTTAGGATCATTGTAATGTAGGTCATTGTGGGATGAGGAGGAAGAGGACGAGGTGGGTTTCCCGTCTGCTCAAATCATCACAGTGTCCGGTGCGGTTTGTTTTTCTAATCCTTCATCGTCCTTCTATTTGAAGCTATTGTTGTTTCACTATGAGCATGAAATCACTGTCTCATTTCCTCTTACTTTAGATAAACAGGACAGGTATTTTGGGGTTTGCGGATGTGTGTGGAGAGCGCTATTGTTTGCTTTACGTCCTATATGTCACTTCCTGTCCACAGAATGCCGCTTTCTGTCCAAGTTTGGTGGCCACAGAAGTTCCTCCTTCTCCGTCAGGCATGTCCCAGGACTTCACCTTATCCCTGAGCAATGTGGAGGAGGTACGGCAGACAGATACCCAGCGACACACTTGGAAATAGTCCAAAAGACATGGTGTGAAAATGATTGGAATAAAAACCAGGCATATGGTGTGTTTGCTTCAAGCTGCGTTAAACACAGATGGATTCTTTTGGGTCAATAAATGAGCATGGCTGAAGGCCGGGTGGCGTTATGAGCCAGATGAGACGTATTTTGTGCTCTCTACCTGAGATGTGTCAGCAGCAAGCACAAGCAGCTTTACTCCGATTGTGTTCATTTTTAATTCAGCCTGCTGCTTCCCAAATCAATTTTTAAAAACTCCTATTCTCATCCTTAATCCACTCCAGACGTTTATCCCGCATCAGTGATAAGGACACGGCTGGGATCTTCTCAAAATTCCAGTGCTGACTAGTTGCCAGGCGTGGTCAGTCACACGCCTCACCCCGACTGGCCTTTAGCCGCGGTGTTGCTATGGTGACAGACATTGAGTCACATACAAATGTACTCATAAACACACACAGGCAAGCCAGGACTTCATTGGCCAAAGCATGCATTTAGGTTTCATTATAAAAGTTTACACAAGTGTCTGTGTTCAGTGAGTCAACAGTGGACAGTGATCTGTCAATCATGCTTGTTCTTGAAAAGAAGTTTTGAAACATTTCCCACCGTTTTTTTTACCAGAAAACTCAAAAAATGCATAACTAAGACTTAACAGTCTGTTCAAAGTAGTCAGCAACAAGCAGAGACTTGCAAGCAGCTTCCAGAGCCTTACTTCTCAGACTAGACACAAGTGAAAAAAACAATCAGAGAGTGTGTTGAAGGATTTTTTTTAGAGAAAAGGAACCTGTCAAATCCTAGAAGAAAAATAGCAAGGCCCTGGAGAGGCTGATCAAAGTAGACCAATTTAAGATGGCTGGATTCTCCTATGATTTCATCGACTCTAGGTTCTTATCCTCCTCTGGCCTCACCTCTCGTCTCCCTATAGCTTTACTTTCATATGTTCCTGCTCTCTTTGACTCTGGGCAGTAACTTTTTACAGACTGGATTCATATTCATACACTTCCCCCAATGACTTGCAGAGGTGTGAGAGTCCAGATGTTTATGAATATGAATTTTGAATGAATTGCAACTTTTGTTGGCAGGGACAGTTATTTTATTTTCCAGTGAAACAATTTTGGTGTTGCCAATTGTTTGACGAATTTGAAAGAGCATCTGCTGCACTTCCCCTCTGTTGTGTTGTTTTGGGTGCTATACTTTCTTTAACATGGTGTTGTACTTTACAGGAAGAGCTGCTGGAATGTGACTTCGGGACAGATCAGCGTTATAAAGTCACTTGGTTGAACTCTTCTACAGTCAAGTGCAGTGGAGTTACAGTGAGTGCACAAATCATTTTTTAATATAGCAAATAAAATTATGGCTCAGTTATGATTATTTTATTATTATGCTGTGTGTTGTTGGATTTAAAGTCTATTTTAATGCAGTTACTTTAAACCCTTGATTAAAACGACCTATTATTATCAACAGCAACAGCATGTGGGAATTAATGCATGCACAGCTAAATTTATACACACACAGAAAGATAACAGACATGTCTACCACTGTTTTATTGTTCCATTTTTATCCACATAGCTGTCCACGAACCAGAGGAGTCAGGTTTACCACCTGAATCTCAGGAGAGCGGCATACTTTGATCATCAGGGCCAGGATATATTCATCGACACACCCGAGCCCATGAAAGGTAAGCTATTCCACCAGTGAATCGGTAGACAGGTGAAGAAAGAACACAATTATTGTTAGCCATGCTTCAGTGGCCCTCTGCATTTGCCATGTACTAAGTAGTCACTCCCAAAAACAACACAAATCTGACGTGGATGCCACTGTTGCTCCCAAATTGCATTGCACCTGAGCATGAATATTTTGTGTCTGTGGTGATGAATTTGATTAAAGCTGTAGAAAAATAAAGACTGGCTCACAAGGACAAACAGTGCTTTTACTTACAATAATAAATACTCATGTAATACACCACGTAATTCGCCACTAAGTGCTAATTTACCATAATATCATGTGGCACAGCTCTCTAATTGCACCTAAAGATTAAAGCACGTACAGCACTGCAATTTGAGCTGTTATTGATGCTTTTTACAAGCCTCGTCTTCACTTATTGTTGAAAATACACTTTAAGCTCCATGACAACAGTGACGTAATGAAAAGTGGCATGCGTTTTGTTCTGTCTGGCATGTTGTGTATAGCGCAGCTACAAGCCAATCCTGGCCTATCCCAGGACCAGATGTACTGCTCACAGTCCATGTGTATAGCATGTGAACAACAGTTCTGGGCCGCAGCCAGCCACTGCCGGCTCTTAACCGACACAACAGTCTCTCCCCTAACATGCAGAGTCATCAAAATTTAAAGACGTGCACTTTTTTATCGCTCACATGCAGGCACAAAGATTTGGTATTATGCACAGCAATGCATGCGCAGATGCACATGCCGCGATACAAATGGGACTTCTCACTGGGAGGCACATTGGAACATGAACATAATCATCTGTTTCTAGGTGGCTTTGTTCTCCTTCACTGTTTTTTTCCTAGTTTATTTTTATAGCCGTGAATATATCATCCTCTAAAAATGCTTATGCTTGTTTTTAGAGCACACAACCCATCTGGTTTGTATGAACACTAATATGCAAGTGCCTCGATATAGCCAGACAGGCCAAATTAGCTGTAAATAATGTCTGCATTACAATAATCGCTCCTGTTAACACTATGTTCCTCCTCTGCCACTTTGCCCTGCTAGTGGAGGTGTACAACTGCGCAGTGGGTAGTTCTGACTGCTCCCAGTGCTGGGGTCGCGAGGATCAGGGCCACCTCTGCGGCTGGTGCGACAACAGCTGTAAACCGAGGGACGACTGTCAGCCAATCAGAGCTCAGTGCCCTGCTCCTGAAATCTACAAGGTAAACCCTCATTTTGTTAAATACTTGTACTACTATTACTATTCATTCCTCCACATCCTCCCTGTAGCCGCCGGCTCTATTTCCAAGCTGTAAAATGGTGAATCATGGGGTCACTCACATGCTGCAGTGCCCTGTGCCCTGTCTGTCCTGTGTCAGCTGCTGAGGGACTGTTTGAATAGAGTCTCATTAAAGCGGTTGGCTCAGTAATAACACTAACACTCACTTAGCCACAGCCCTCGAGGGACATGGCCAAGTAGATCTGCAGCCAGTAAGGAGGGCATGGGAACACCTACTGACCCTTGAAGCTACAGTATTTGCGCCTGTGGGAATTGATTCAATGTGTAGGGCTCCACGTTTAGCTCGTCATGTCAGCCAAAAGAAAGCAAACGAGAACCGCTGGTGGGATGTGGATTTGAGGCCAGAAAATGTGCAAACCCACACTGGTAAAAAGGAGTAAAGAGTGTTTATTTTACACAGGATGTGACTGTGGTACACCAAATCAGTTACTGTAGTTACGTGTATTAAGAACAATTTTAGAGATGGGCAGAAACGTCATCATTTTTGTAAAAGTGCTGTTTTTTCTTTGAAAAACTGGAGTAGAACAACTTAATCATTGCTTTAGTTAAATAAGTGTGAAGGCCACTCAAGTACAGACTTAGTTTTCTTATACTGTATTGCACAAAATAAAGTATTCGGTCTGATTTTCATGAGACTGAGCTTGAAATAATCTTTCTGAAACGAGTCCACACACCAATGGGTTTCTATCTGTGCTTCAGGTCTTATAAAGAATTAAACAGAGGGTGAGCAAGAAACAGTTTCAGGACCTCATTTCAATCTATGATTACATTTATTTGTTTTTCATTAGATACGGAATTGTGTTTATACCCATCCTTTGCCAACACTGCACGTCATATCAGCACTACCACGGGAGGTGGTCATGGGAAGCACGGCTGACATGAAGGCCAGTTGGCCTGAACTTCCTGTAGATAAAACCTGGTCAGCCCTGGAGAATAAGCAAGCAGAACAAAGCAGCCAGACACACACATGCACACACACATAGACTCACAATCTGTCCAACAAACAGGCCATATTGAAGCATTCATGATTATTTCTAATTCTCTGTAGCTGTCAGCAAACTGTGACTAACAGGATGCTCTGTGAGAGTCTAACTTCAGTGGACTTCTTACGTGACTCAAGTTTCACTGGGCTGTGTTGCCTTATGCGTGGGCACACTATTGTTACACAGGCACACACACACACACTCCCACTGCCTCTATCTCAGGGGAGACGTGTGCAGAAAGGATAGAGAGGCTGTGGTTCTGTGGGGTGTGTGATGCAACGCTTTGGCTGCCATGTTTTCCCAGAGTATCCACAAGGGTTAGAGCCCAGAGTTCCCAGGCTTACAGAGGAAAGCTCGGCTCACCCCAACTATTCACACACCTACGAACTCACAACACTACAGCAGCTCTTTGTGACATTGTGTTAGAGTTACAAATTCGATTGAGGGCCGCTGTAACAAAATATCAATGCTATGGAGGAGGATTTCATCACAACCTTCAGTTTGTCGCACTAATTTTGACAAATACTGTCCATACACAGCATTGACTCAGACAATGAAGACATTTATTCTAATATTCACAGCAGCCTTCTACTGTCTACTGTTATGTGTGGGCTTGACCAAACATTAATAATTGGTACAATCTAAAACAGGAAGTACCCAGCAGAGTTTGTATAAGACATTAAAAGAGAAGGAAAACACAAGGATTTGGGCGAGACTTAAAGCAAGAGGACGGAGAACTGTTGGACAGAGAAGTGGGTGGAGAGGGGTAAAGTATAGTGAGAAGCGCTTTCCTGTTTTTGTGCTCACGTCCTGCCTGATTAGTGAGATGCGGTCGAACTGAAGAGAACAGAGAAAGATGAAAGTTCTGACCTCATTGCCATTTTTTCCACAGTGAAAAGTAAAGGGAAAAACATATGGGATTTAGTTCAATTTGTTGCCTAAAGGTAGGGTATTTTTTTGTCTTACAAAACCCAGGAGACGTTTACAGCTTCTGGTCTGACATTAAAGAGTAAGTAAGAAGATACAAAGGTTCCTGTCCAAATGTAAGCACTTTTCAGATACACTGCTTACATTGTGGATGAAGTACTTGAAATACGTATGATTGAAAATCGCTGATCTATTGGCCACAGCAAAACTATCAACTTATTGGTTTAGTTCTTTGGGTAAATATTAGAGTTTATGTGTACTATGGCCTTAAATATTGCAATTGTTTGTGATCCTTGTCTCTGTTGAATCTCAGTTATCCAGGTCACTGTGTACTCAAATGGTTTTAGTAAAAGACATAGCTTTGTACATAGATGGGACTTTGTCAGTTAAACTAAAGTAGTATCTATACAAAAAGGGCCTTGCACATTTTCCTACAAATGTTTTTTACTATACTGTAATAACTCAGTTGTAATATCCCTAAAGACGATAAATACTAGAAAGCTTAATAGTATAGCCCATGTTGCACTAAAATAAAAGAAGCCTTATTCAACGTAGCATTTTGTCTTCACCTTACAAAACCAACAAGAAGCCTCAGTCATCTTTACTTTACTAAGGTGAAGACATTCTTCTCTTTGCCTACTGTAGTTTTAATATAGTGCAGCCTGTATCAGTCTGCACAATATGTGAGGTAATTCTGGTTTGAATGTGAAGAATAATTTATTCCTTGAATGCATTTAATAGCTTCAACCTTCCTGATGGAGGTTTTGTCGCAGAGACACATTCACACTGTGTGATCTCCCAAGAGGCCTGGCGGAGTTTGTGCTGTAAATCAAGACTTGTATGAGGTGTAAATGAACAGCATGCCAGCTGATGTTGATGTCAGTCCTCAATGGCACCGCTGAGACTCTCTAGGTGTTATGAGATGTATGGTGATAATAAATAACCACGCGTACTGCTGAACCCTAGAGAGAAACTCTGTGCTTTAATATGTGCGTCCATACATGCTTATACATATGTTTTTGTGCTTTTTGTACATGACTCAACATGATTTTCACACCTATCATGCCAACACCTAATAATACTGTACAGGTTTTAACATTTATTTTCTTGTGGTATTTAAAGGTGCACATTCCCTCCATGCTTAACTACTTCTTCCTTTTCCTGTGGTAGTTTATTTATTCACAATCACTCTTACATTTTCCGATTGCGGCCTTGTCCTCTCACCTAGACCAAACAGAAGAACTGTTTTCATTCCTAGGCTCAGTTCCTGATAGAGCTGGAGCCAAACTAATAACACAGATGGGTCACAGAGACTCAGGCTCAGCTAGAGGTCATTCGGAAAAGTACGCACGCCGCTGGCCCTAGCCATGCCACAGTGGCAAGATGATAGTAGATTGCTTCTGTCTGGCTGTCTCAGATGCTATCTCTAAGGCTGTGTATCTCTAGTTATGGAGAAGTGACACTCCTCTCTCTCTCTGCGGCCGCTGATTTGAAAGACCAAAGGGGAGTCTTGAAATGATGCGTGAGAGTGCGCTCTCTGAACAACAGCAGAAATTGGACTAAGGAATTTGACATAGCAGATGCAGGAAAACAGATGAAAGGGAAGCGCTCTGTGCATTAATTCCCCCGTTGAGGATTTTCTCTCTCACCACTACCATCAGCATTCGCCCCCCTCTCGACACTCAGTTCCCTAAATTGCCTCCACACTCATCCACCTTTCTGCTGTGCTCTCCAGCCCTTACTCCTCTGTCTCGCTGTCTCTTGTGGGATGTGAAGGGGGCTCTTAGGCTGCTCTTTATTTGCATGTGCTGTAGAGGATTAGAGGCTGAAGAGTCTTAGACTGACACAGTTAAGTGTCTGCATTGTGTGTGTCTGTATACCTAAACCGTGTGTGTCTATTGAATTAGAAAAGGGGACTCTTACGCTGGCCACTCGTTCTCATCTCTTTCTGTGTCAGCATTGCAGGCAGCATCTCCATTCTCTCAGCCCCTTTGTTGTCGGCATTGTTAAATGTCATTATTGAACTATTAGTGAGGTAGCCTGTTTATCATCTCCAGGATGCAATATTGTGAATGTTTCTCACCTCTAACAACCTTTTTTCTTTCTCCTCTTTGTCTCTGTCAGATCTCCCCCTTAAAAGGTCCCATGGAAGGAGGCACCCTGATGACCATACAGGGCAAGAACCTGGGTCGAAGGGCCGAAGCAGTCAAAGTTTCGGTTGGAGATGTGCCGTGTATCCTCAAGCCTGAACTCTACACTGTGTCTTTGCAGTAAGTTTCATAATACCTTTCATTTCAGTCTTTAACCAAATTAACTGCATTCAATTCTCTCTCTCATAAACTTGGAAATCCTATAATCCATCATTACGTTTTATATTTCCAGCCTTATTCATCAGCTAAAATTGGTTTGATGATGCAAAAATGTTTTTATGGTAACACAAGACGCTTTCAGTCAGGTAAGTGATCAGATGGATGGCAGGCAGAAGAATAGACTGGGAAATACTAATGGAAGGATTTGTCACAGTTAACAAAATGGATAGGTATATTCTAGTCAAAATAAATTTCCTTATTTTATTTAATAGGTAGACTAACCCAGAATTCAACACTGGAATGCTTTATCACCTTAGAAAAGCATGGAAATGGGTCATTGGTATTCACAGTAAAATGCTCAGTGCATTCACTAAAAGTTTAATTACTTGATGATTTGAAATTGTTGAATGTGTTGTATGATTATTATTTCACAATAAACACATTTTTTCTGTTGACACAGTTCTCAAATGAACCTGCTTAAAAACTCCCCTCCACTGATCACAAGGCAGTTATCAATAGGATCCGCCTTGAACAAAATGTCACAAAATGAAATGTCAGCCACTCCGGTGGGGTTTAGTTTTTATGTATTCATGAGGCTAATTTTCACAAAACACTCTTATGCAGCACACTTCTCATTTTAAATGACTCCATTGCTATCCCTCCTTAGTAAAGGACCATTACACTGTCACCATGGAGACAGCAGGACCCCACTTTGACACTAGCAAAACAGAGCTCAGTGGAAGTCAGTAACTCAACAATTAGAAACTTCCAGTGGGCATCTGTAGTGTCGTTTAAACAGGACTGTTTATCTGGTCTTGCTCCACTGGAGCCATTCATTGTTACTGCATGGGGGTGACCTGGGTCTTACCTGTCAGTCCAGCCGGCTGACACATTCCCCCAAAGCTCTCACGTCAAAAACAGCGAATCACGTTTCGCTCCAGGGGTGATCTCATCTCATGTCGTCATTCTTTATTGGCTTTGTGGCCTGGTTGTTTTGACAGCAAAGTATATCCTTTTTGCCGAAAGAGGCATTGACAAATCATAACACATCAGGACATAGGACAGTGTCAGCACATTTGACTCTCACACAAACACAATATGTTCAGCTTATTTATATCCTGGCGGGTGCTGTCCATTGACTTGATTACATTTGATCCTATCTCCTCACCTTGTAGAGTTAGACGTCACTTTAATCTATGCTTGGTATAAATTATCCTCAAAGCTAATGCTCAATTAAGTCCTGTCCTGATAAATGACTGGACAAAATGGCTGTACTTCACAAAAATGTCCTCACTCAGGCTTCACATTTGAAACCAGCTCATGCTGAACACACTCACACCTGCATTCGTGACCTCATTTATCAGGGCTGTTGAGACAGGTGTCTGCTCGTGTGCTGCGAGGTGAAAGTTCACATCTGCGTGCCAAAAGGAAAACGTGTAGCACTGCTGAGAGTAGCGTTCGGCTCACTTGGTGTCAACATTTTAATTAATGGCTCACTCAGTCTAGGCACACCTCATTTACTGGAGTACTTCTCTTGATATTTGGCTCAGGTCCTCAACTCTTTTTTCCTGTTCATTTATCGCTGCTGTAGACAAGTGCTCACATCCTTGATTGGTGATGATCATGGTCTGCTCTGGGGAAATGAACAGAGACATCTTTGGTACTAGCCAAAATATCGTCCTCTGAAAGCCATAATATCGCCACAGTGGGGATGGGTGGGTGCAGGAATGTGAGTGTGTGGGTCAGTCAGGGCCAAGAGTACTCCTACTGCGACTCTGGATGTCCTTTGACTGAAATCATACCGCATTAACATCATGCATGCGCTCACTGTGAACAATAGCTACAGGCTGACCTTATTATGGCAGTTATACAGAGAAGCTTTTGTTCTAGATTTGCTTATGTGCTTTAGTTTATAGCAGAAAACATTATAGTCTTGTTGCAGATATCATATGGATGCCATATAATGATGTGACAGCCTGAATCCATTGTAATGATACATGCCCTTATTTCTCTTTTTCCCTCAGGCTTGTATACTTTTTCATTGCTGAATCAGAGCTCGAAAATGAGGCTATTTTTCCAAACAGGTGTGCGTCTGCCCTTGTGGCCTGTAACGGACAGGAGTGTAATTTGAGTGGTGACATTCTTTACCTGGCGCTCCTATAATTATCAAGCAGAAATTTCACCACTGTTATCAACAGATGGCTGTAATTGTTGGTTATTTGTAACATTTGTTTTGATTTTAAAGGGAATCTGTTTTTTAATTGAGTGCATTACATTCTTTTCAGGAATGGGTTCTGCAAAAGAAAAAAAAAAAACACTTCAGGCTGTAATTAAAAGACACACCATTTCATAGGTGGTCTCAGAATGACCCACCCAACCAAACATAGTCTATCCGGCTCAGCCTTTTCTTATCATAGCCTCTGCAAGAACTTCCCACATTAAAACCCAGCTCCTATGCTTATGTAAATTCCCCACAATCCCTCTGTCAATCATTGTATCAGCAGCAGAGAATTTATAACCAAGCACCTGACTAAATAAAGCAGAGGTGTCAAGCTGCAAGGGGATCATGTGAGATGATAAAGGTTGTTATACCCCTCTGGTAGATTTCTCCCCCACGAACAGTAGATCCCTGTGCCCCTTTTGTTACACCACTGTGTCATTAATGTGAGACGTCCCTGTAGACCAGAGCGTGCACCAATGCCATGAGGCTTAATAACAGTCAGGAGGTGAAAGAACAAGCCTCCGCAGCCCCTTAATCTCCTCTGTGGTAAAACGCAGCTGGTGTGAGGCCCTTTGAACTTTACGTCTTTTAATATCTGATGTCTGCGTTATTGGATTTTACATGCAAATGTATTACGGTATGATAAATTGGTTCATAAGCATAATTCTCCGAGATTAATTATGTGTCTTTGTTTAGCAGTGAGGAAGACGATCTCATTCTGCATCCTATACCAGGGGTGTAAAACAAATTTCCTAATTGTCTTCAGACATTTTTACATTAGTCTAGAATAAGTCAACTAATATATAGTCTAATACACAATGCAAATATTTTATGTGTCCTTTTATATCAGAGCTTTATTCACTAAAACTGATAAAATATGGGTCCTATAAAATGATTTTGTGGGCTCAGATCCCAGATCTATTCTATGTCATTGCATTTTGGGACTCTTATTGTATTACTGTAAATGAAATGTCTTTATTATGTTAGTAACTGATCTTTGATTGGGAGGTCACACTCTGCTTCATCCTCCAGGCTGGTGTGTGTGACTGGGAGGTCCTCGAGTGACAAGACAGATATTGTCCAAGTGGATGTGGATCAGAGTGGGGTGGGGACGTCAAGGGAAGCCTTCTCATATTTAGTGAGTATTCTCCAGATGTCTATCTATCTATCCATCTATCTATCTATTGCTCCTCCTGTTGTGCCTGTCTCTCCTTCTACATTCCTCTTCTCTTCTCTCTTGTTCCCTGTTCCCCACTGGGAGAGCCTTCCCCAGTGGTGTGGCTTGAGTGTTAACAGATGCGTTTTATGATTCTGAGGAATGCAAAATGTGTGGGAATCTTCAAACAGTCATCTGTAATGAAACTGCACACCAATGTCCCTCTGCATTGGCTGCCAGCAAAAACAAATATGGCTGTTGTTTGAATGTCCCCCGCTCTGAATTCATCACTGTTAAGGGAAGGGCAGCTAGCCACCATTGTGCTAATTGACCTCGACCCAGACAGTCTCCCTTTGGATTAGGAGAATGTAACAGTGGAAATACCCACATTAGTGCTTTGATACCATTCTGTTTGTAGACAATAGGTTTTTCATAAAGCAATTCTGGAGAGGCCTATCATGTCAGCTGCTTCTAAGAGAGAAACTGCCTGTGAGTCACCCCGTTGAGAAATCACTCCAATCTCCAAACCCTCCTTGATACACAAGGATGAAGGGAATCCAAAGCAACAAAAATGATGCTCTGCTATTGTGGGAACCCCTCTCAGGCATTTTTATTCACCTCTGAGATGCTGTAATGAAAGAGGTTGTTAAAGTAGGGTGTTGAGTTGGGAAATGTGGGAGAATATAGATTTGGAGACAGGATATGCTGTCTTTACTGCATCTCCTTCCTTGAACCTTGGTCCGGAAACATCTGCCTCCTTACTGCTGCACACAAACACACAATAGGCTGTCTCCTCCATGCACACCGCGGAAGTGAATCCTGTCAATGAGGATAAGGGCCTTCCCTGGAGGTGAGGTTCATGGAGGGGTTAGAAAACTAGGGAAGAGCCAGGAATGCTGATGCCAGTAGCCGCAAAGATGAACGGTGATATTCATATGTGCCTAAGGGGAGCCTTGTTTGCCTGTATACTTGTATATTAGTGCATATAAGACTCTGTAAAAGGCAATGTGTCTAACCCAGAGTAAATGTCCTGCACATGTGGGCCCATAGGCCAGTTGGCTTTAGCAACACTTTAGCATACTGCAGCGTGGGCTGTCTTCACAGTTTTCTTCACTTTGTTACTGTTGTAGTCAGCAGCTGTCTTAGCCAATCTGGGAACAGAAAAGATATTCAAAACCTCAAACGATTTTATTTTGTGTCAAGAAAGCACCATATTGTGTTTTTTTCTGTCACTTAAATGTTCAGTAAGAAGAATCTTGTGTTGTAGGATGAATTTAATATATTGTGTTTTTCCTTTGTGTCCAGGTCCCAAAGCTGCTATCTATGCATCCAGTTAAGGGTTCTCGTGCTGGAGGCACCAGAGTGACCATCTTAGGGGAGCACTTGGACATAGGCTCTGAGGTCAAAGTGAAGGTCAACAACACCGAGGAGTGCATCATCACTGAGTGAGAATAACTCTTCTATTCTGGTGTCCTTGTCACCAAAACACAACTTTCTAGTTCAAGCTCTAAAATATCAGCCATTAAGGCTTTTCCAAGTGGAGAACACAATGTTGGCACAATGGCTTTTGCATTGCACATGTAGACGTCACAAGATTTGTGGTTTTTGATGTTTACTCCATTTTCCAGGAAAACAGATGAAACCATTGAGTGCACCATGCCTCCGGCCTTGCAGGCACAAACTGACTCTGTGCTGGTGTGTGTGGAGTTTGAAAACGTTCCCTGTCAGTATGACAAGCTCAGCACTACGTACACCTATGAGAAGAACCCCACCATCAGCTTTATACACCCTAAAAAGAGCTACCTCAGGTATTGGGACACATATGACTACACCAAAGCATGTCAAGCTGGATGAGTTTGCAGTTAACCTTCCACAATCACAGTCCCAAGTAATTACTGTAATGCAGTCCTGATGTGCAGCTTCTTGCTTCTTCTGCCTATTGTGTGTCTAAATAACAGCATGTGTGTGACAGCGCAGCGGCATGTCTTTGATGACATGTTCTCTTTACTCATGCTTTATTATTATCTGCTCCCTTTTTCTTCATCTACGTTCCAAAGTATTTACTTACCAATATGCAACTGTTACATTTTAGTCCTGGATGAGATTTGACGCTCTGTCTGTGTGCTTGTGTCCCAGTGGTGGCAGAACCATTACTGTCACAGGCCAGGGTTTTGATCTGGTGCAGAGTGTCACCATGCAGGTGCTGGGAATTGGAAAATCAGTAAGTAATTACTTGAATTTGTCTATTTTAACACCATGTGGCTAGTGTGAGGCTTTTAATGTCAAACCTTATTTTAGTATTGCACAGTACTCTCCCCATCCCTGATTACCTGCCCATCACCGGCGGCAGTTCAGTCCCAGCAGACCTCAGTGCAGTTCTACCTAAATGGGGTCCCCTACACAGGAGACAGTCCCACCTCAGCAGACAGCGAGGCGGAGGAAGAGGACGGTGATGCACTTAAAGGTCACTTCCTGCTGGAGTATGTGGAGGACCCACAGTTCTTCACTGCCAACAAGGAGAAGTTGATTAAACACCACCCTGGAGAGCCGCTGACACTCATCATCAATGTGAGTAGGGGCGCAGAGACAGAAAGTTCATATTAGCAGCGGGCAACTCACTGTGATGATAACTCAAGTATAGATTCACCTTAAAAACCACATAAAACTACAAATCTTTCTTTTATAAATTGTTTCTTAATAGAGCATGGATTTAGTGTAATAAGAATAAAATTACCCAGTTATATCACTTACTTCTTCTTTGGTTTTGCTATTAGCACTGCATTTTACTGAAAACATATAGTAGCAGCTCACCTGCAGCTTGATTTCTTATGTCTGCAAGTATTTAAAACACTGTAAATGTACAGGCAGCCTATTTGTGGAGATACTACTGATTAGATAAAAGTGGACAGGGTAGCCAAAAACTGCAACGCTGAGAGTCTGGGACAAATGTTCAGGACTGAAAACTCAAGGATATCCGTTTGAATCTGGAGCTATTTAACAATTGAATTTGATCAAAATGTATCACTTACTTCTCCTTTAAATAAATTCTGTTTCCATGTTGTTTGGCTTCACAGGAAGCACTGTCACAAAGCCAAATGCTCCCACTGTGAACAGCCAGACAAGCCTCACTGTTTCTTTATTCATATTCACATAAACCAGAGGCACATAAACCACATCAAAGGCTCGGTCGTCTGAAAAGTGTTGATTTCTGTTGGGGGTCTGAGAGGGGGGATGAGGGGTAATGACAGCTCAAAGGGTGGTCCATGTTCATGCTTTTTGGCTGATCTAAGCACCTGTCTGTATGGATTCGTCACCCTTTAAGAGCTCCTAGCTGTGAAACAGTGTGTACGACACGCAACACAAACAGGGAAGTGCAAACATGATGCAGCTTACCCAGTCTGACTACAGGGGTGACTGTTCTGTCGTTTCCTGTTTTTCTTTAGGAAGGTGGATTCCACTTCTGCCGGACCTGGAAGAGTGTCATTGATGTTTAATAGGAGCTTTTTAAATAGGCCTACATACAGCATACAGTACTCCTGTATTGAGGACCTGAGGGTTTGAGACTCAAAGAATGATACATTATTATAAACATTTTACCTTATATATTAAGTTTACAAGTATGCTTCAAGAATTTATGTGCAAATGGTATTTCATGAGTATGTGTGTTGTCTCTGAGTTGGGAAGCGTTTGTTGACTGAGACCCAGGGGGTGGCATCCTGCAGTAGGGACAGGACACGGCCCTGAGGGTGCAATCAAAGCACGGAAGCACACTGGGAATAAACACAACCACAATACATACACACTGACATTCCTTGCTTTGCATTTGTTATGTTGAAAGGAAATGAAAATTACATACAACTTACCTCATACTATTGCAATTCATTTCCACCGTTTTGTTGTCGACAAAAACAGTGCATTCACAGGATTAATTGCTCTAGATCTTAAATAATACAAATGGCTCTAGAAACACAATCACTCAACTATCAAACGACACCCAGGTCAATCAATCTTATTACGAAGGAAAAACAGTCAAATGATGACAGAAATGTCTAATGTAAACATCTTCCACAGTTTACAGGCTGACTTCCTGGTTAGGATTTCATTACATTTGTGTTTACAACATTACTGATTTTCCAACCATTTCTGTTTCTTGTCTTGTCACTATGAATTTCCTATGTTCCCAGATCTCCACAGTTATTTGAACAGCAGAGCTATTAATGAACTGAAAGACTTGCCAAATATGGCCAGTATACTTCTCATTGATGAATAACTTTAGGGTGTTGTGTGGAGTTTGGATGAGTACATGACAGAGTTGGAGGAACATGTGCTAAGGGCTGTGCAGGCTTCTGAAAAAGGCCCTGAGAATGTTATTTTGGGCAGCAGCAGTGATGACTGTCAGTGGATTTGTTTGTAGAAACTTCCCTGGCCATGTGAGAGAGACTCGGAGGGAATGTTTGCTGCTTTAAGCTGAACTCTAGCCCAAACTGGTTGAGTTTCAGCTGTTTTGTTCAGCCACACAGCTGTGTGACAGGCCTGCTGTGGCTCACTGTCTATGTAACAAGGACATGTGTGAATAAAACTGCTGTGCCCTTTATGAATATATCTGTGTGCATGCCTCTCAACTGTCCTGCTCCTGACCTCCTGATGGCTTTTTGTCCATTTTTTGGCACAGAAAGGACCCAACGATCTGGAGTTGGTACCAGAGGAATACTCAGTGATGATTGGCTCATATCCATGTAACATCAGCTTTCATAATGACCAGCTGTTCCACTGCACTATCAACGAATTGCTAAGCTCCAGTGAGAGTGAGCTACCTGTCACAGTAAGTATGAACACAAGTAAAATACCAGATATTGGAATTGTTAGCAAATAGACTATGGTAATCTAAGAAAAACACCCATCTGTCTAACAATGTATTAGAGGTTTCTGTGGCCAGACGTTTAGTCAGAATCTCTACCATCTGCGAAGCTCATTCCAACAGGCCTCGTAGGTCTATACATATTCAATGATGCGTGTGTCCCTCTCTCTCTGTGCATTATAAATGATTTGTAGTTGTGGAGCATGAGTCAGCACTTAGAATAGTGGTGATTCATCATTGTGTGCCACAATGCCACAGTAAAACAGTGTTTACCTAATACATTTATCAGTCTGTTTTCAAAGGCACACTCACCTATCATACAGATGGTATTATCTCAAAGGGAATATACAACAAAGCCACCCACTCCAAGCTTTCTAAATCATAATTAATGCCCCTAATTAAAAGCTTAATGTGTTGATTTGTCTTTTTTACACATATGGTTGTATGAGTGTAATAATTAAACTTGATAATAGAGACAGGATAATGGTCATTATAATCTACTAAGTATGTTACGAGCAGTCTAATAGCATTTTTGCCAAATTACCATGATGTAATAAGATGAAAACTTGACTACTTTGATTACTAGGGTGTCTGCAGAAGGATACCTACCAAAAAACAGATCCAGTTATTGAAAATGGCATCATTAATTCAGATTCACAGTGCTGGATTCCCTTCCAGATGTCAGTAAGCTTATCAATAGCCAGGACAAAACATCTGTTAGAGAATACACCAAACTGTATAATGACTAATCATGAAACCTGACTTTCATATTTAACATAAAGCCAATGAAACCCTTTTCTTAGCCACTGTTCCCAGCTGCTGTTGACCATTCAAGTGTGTTTTGATTTTTTTATTAGATGAGAAGCATTCATCTATATTTAAATATGAGTGGTTCACTGGACAGAGTTAGAAACATGTGTTCATCTACCGTATGTGCTTTGTGGTTGGTTTGTCGCTACTCTAGAAAGCCTTTCCCATCTTACACACAGAAATAGCAGTAAAGCTTTTATACCACTGTCTTTTTTTATGGTTACTTACCTGTGGCTCCATCTTTCCCTCCATTTTAGCCTGTTTTACGATGTCTGAAAAAATACCCACAGGCAATTAGCATCGACATAAAGACAGGGCAAGGGTCAAACGAGATGTCATAACACAAATTGGTGGGCTGTGTGCATCTCCATATCCAGATTACCACTAAAGATGATTTAAGTGCATGTGGCATGGGGGTATAAATACAGAGTGCATGTGTATTTGCCTTTGTGCCAGCACATTTCAATAAATGCATTGAGCTGATGCATAGCTCATGGCCATTTGTTTCCATACTTACTTTGTGTACCACATCTATTTTTATAAGCCATATTGTGCTTGGCTCTGAAGTGAAGCTGAGCCAAGGAGGGGAAGCAGTGTTTTTTGTTTTTTTTTTAACCAAAGTGTAACAGGAAGTCAGAACAATGGCATTTTCCCCTCCATTACACCAACTCTACAAGGCTTTCCTCTACTGGTTTTGGTAAATAAATTAAATAAATGCCTGGAACCAGAAAGACAAAAAAGCGAAGAAGCCCAGTGAGGCTGCCGCTTCTCCCTCTGAGCCAGACCAATGTAAAGAAGGATTTGGTTTGAGGATTGGAGGCTTTTTATCGGAGGCTTTCTCATGAAGTTAAGTTAGGATTGGGGAAGGAGAGCAAGGATGTGTAGGGGAGTTGCACAGAGACCCTGCTGACTAATCAGAAGGGGAAGTGAAAGTCCTTTTCTTGTCACATCTGGGTTACTCTGAACTGTGTGACTCTTCTTGCTCATTGCAGGCGCAAGGCCATTTTTCAAATCCTCTGCTGGATTTTTTTTTCTTTTTTTTTTTTTCAAGCATGTCTGCACCTGCGTCCATTAAAATTTATGTGTGTGTGTGCACTTGTGTAGAAAGCATGCACTTGTTTCCATTAAGACCTGCCTATATTACACTGCACGCAATTCTTTCTACTAAAGAACAAAGTATTTTAAATGTAGCCACTACATCATGCTTTAGCAGATGTATCTAATAAATGGGTCTTGGTATTTCAGAGCTCTTTCTCTGTCTATAGATTCAAGTTGGGAACTTCCGTCACACCATTGCCAAAGTACAGCTGGGGGGCAGTGAGCTGGCCATTGTCGTGTCCATCGTTGTGTGCTGCGTGCTTCTATTGCTGTGCACTGTGGGTAAGTAGTGTTTACACACTCCCGGCTGTTGATGGATGGAAGTGCGGCTGTTGTAGCAATGGATGCTCCAGATGTGCTGCAGATAAAAGGAACTCAGGGGTCGCAGTGTCCCTTGTTGCTTCATCTCCCTTCTGTAGCAGCAACACAAAGATGCCTCTGTTCCTTTTCTCTTCTTTGCTCTGTCTGTCTGACTCTGTCTGACTGTGTGACTGTATCTTGTCATCTTTGTGAAGAGTCTTAGTGTACGGAGCAGGTGGAAGGGTGATGAGTGGGGCTTTGGTGGATTTGCAGTGTTTCCTGCTCCAAATCTATTCTTAAATGTCCACAAAGCACCTGTTTTTAATCTGTCAATCCTCATATACAGTATGTATCTATGATTTGGAATGAGGCTTTAATAAAAGCTGCACATTTTCAGCACTGTACAACACCAGTCAGTATTTTTGTCATTTACATTAGTACTGATTATGCATGTATAAACTTTCCTATGCGTTTCCCAAATATGTAAATTATTGTGGTTCTATAAGTCTCCATAAGTTCATTAGGAGTTCATGTGGTTGACAGCACAGTTCCTCAGTCCACTCATTCATGATTTCAGCAGGTGCCTGCAAAATATTACTGTGCCATCTGGCTACACATAGCTCCAGTTTTACTAGAAACCTCTAACATCTAAATGGCCAACGATTAGCTTTGTTGAAATTGGCACTGGAGGTAGAGTAGTGTCATTTCTTTCATTTTCTGACAAAAATACAGAGACCAAACACAAACTACAGCCTCTGTAACTATAAACATAATCCCTACAAATGTCTAAATATTATTATGTCATTGTCTGTTGTACCTCCCCAAGCCTAAGAACCTTGTTTTTAGAGGTTTAGTTGAAGTTTTTACTGTACTAAGTCTTTTTTCTCTTGTCTCTTTGGGTTCCTTCCAGCACTTGTAGTATATTGCACGAAGAGCCGGAGGGCAGAGCGCTACTGGCAGAAAACTTTACTCCAAATGGAGGAGATGGAGTCCCAGATCAGAGAGGAGATCCGAAAAGGTGAGTTTGCACAAAAGCACTCACACATTCATGCACAGACACCTTCTCTCACACCATACTTTGGCGATATTTACTCTGAAAGCAGCTTAGATCCCAAATGATGTGTGGTGTCAGTCTGATATCGACCATGTGTATTTCCTTGTCTGAAGGATGTGTGTTTGTTGAAAGTGTGAGGTGGGAGGGACACACCACAGTTGACAGATTTGTGCCTAGTAAGTGTGACTCATAAAACATAGCGTCTGACAAATGATCAGTCACTGGCAGACACAGCGAATAACCACTTCACGTCTGCCGTATCCCTCCGCCGTCAGAGGCCGAAGTGTGTGCCTCTGTTTCTTGGTGTTTGTGCGTGTCTTGGGCATTAAAGTAAAGTGCCGTGAAGGCCACTCTGCATCCAAGAAGGACCAGATTTATGGTGTGGAGATGGGGCGACGGATAGGGAAAGAGAAATGGAGGGAGGAAGCGATAGGAGCACCGAGTCAGGGCCGCAAGTCGGAGGAAAAGCAGTAGCGTGGGAGGGAGAGGTTATTTAGTCGGGGGACATAGATAGATTTGTGGCCGAGTTCAGGGTGAGTGTGCGCAGAGGCGAGGCATAGCTCTGCCCCAAGCTAAGATGTGATAAAAGGGGAGTAAAAGGAAGATGGGGAATTGACATGTTCCAGGTTACAGCAATGGGAGGGCTTTGGCATTAAGTGAAAAGTGAGGTAAAAGGGGAGTACTGTATTCAGACCTCTGCATCTAATCAAGAGTTTATGGTGTGAAGTGTCTAGTGCTTTGATAGATAAATAACCTGGAGGAGTAATAAAAATGTTGTAGCTTTAAATCCCTCAGGTCTGGTTACCTTATTTCTGCACAAACAGTCTGGTGTAACCCAAAAATGTCCCTCATCCAAGAGCTTTTCCGTAAAGGGATCTCCCGTGTCTCATTAGACAAGAACATCATCTGCAGCACACATTTGCATGCAGATTCAAGTGTCTGGACATGTTGATACTGTTTCTCTGCCACCCATAAACCTCAGCCTGGACACACTTCTTGGACGACAGCCTCACACTGGATTAGGCCACTCACATTGTCTTGTGGTAAATGTTTGTATTTTTGTGTTGGACTGCACAGCCTGGCAGTGGAAAAGGAAAGAGACAGATCAGAGGATATGCATTTGGCATATTTAACATTCAGCCAGAACCAACCCAGCAGATCTGGAAAATTAAATGATACAATTGTGCTCTGCTGATCTAAAATCTCTTCCACTGTAATCAGCAGCTTGGCAGATCACTTTGCATCATGAGGAACTGTAATGCATTTGTGCCTGAACGCATTTCAGACTCATTTAGCATAAAAAACGATTTTGGAGCCACAAACAAATAACAAATGGTAAACCACTACCAAGTGTCCAATATATTTTTATGTGTTTCCCAGGTTTTGCAGAGCTGCAGACGGACATGACAGACCTAACCAAGGAGCTGAATCGCAGCCAGGGCATCCCCTTTTTGGAGTACAAACAGTTTGTCACACGCACGTTCTTCCCCAAGGTGAGGAAGCCTGCTTTTGTCTGCTATCTGATATCATCTGGCATACTGACAATAGTATTTTTCTCAATGGGGTTTTTAATATTTTGCCCGCCAGCACATAAAATTTTCCATTTCCCATCGACACTAATATCTAGGATAACAATTCACCTTGGAACTTTTTAAACACACAGTGAACATGTAGTGAGGTATGGTTCAGCAAGGCCTCCCGCTGGATAGTTAATGTATTCTCTATAGGTAAGCACTTTCCTGATGTGTGATCCGCCCTTAAGGTACAACAAGGGTGTTTTTTCACTAATACAGACAGTCACAACTGAGTGGCCTTTGTCTTCAAACCACAGGCATGGGCTCTCAAGGAGACAGAACAATGGCGGGCACAGAGACAAGGAAACTTTCCCCTTAATTTCTCAAAACACACGCCCATGCTGTTGTGCAACTGTATACATCCTTGTGCAATGTCACATGAGTTCATTTGTTTGGTTGGACACAGGACACTGTTTTTTGGTTGTGAAGGAAACGAGCAAGGAGAGTGTTGAAAAGCAGCGATGGAGGGGAACATAAATCCTAGTGTTGTTGCCTGTATTGTCTACCCATAGTTTTCCGCAAAGGCAGCAAACTACTACTCACAACCTGTCATGCTCTTTTTTCACAGCAGCCTCCTCTTCCAACAGATTACTCTCAGACAAAAAGGGTGAAGGCACAGTTTGAAAACTAGCCAAAAGTAACTGCCCTGAAATGACAGATTGAGTTGAAAAGCCTTCTTCTTGGCTTCAAGTCAGTTTCCTCTGAAGCCATTAAAGCTCATGACTTGTGGTGTCATGGTGTCATGTTTCCTTTTCATGGTCAGTCACAGAAAATCCAGCCCTTTGGTTCCAGTCTGTAAATTAGCACCAAAGTCTCAAGACCTACTCTTTTTTGTTTCTGTTTGACTGTGTATGGTTTTGTCTGTTTCAGATGTGTTCGGATTATGAGAAGAGTCTGGTTCAGCCGGTCTACGAGAATGATTCTCTGGGCTCTAAAGCCCTTCCAGAGACCCACCCACTGCTGCAGGATTGGCAGGTGAAGGGTTAAGCCATTAGGACCTGCTTCTGCCAGAGTGCCTTCATTTGGCAACTTTTTAACTCCTTTGTTTTTCAACTAGGTCACTGTGAAGCTTGTTAAGGTTTCACTGTCATTAAGAAGTATAGGGAAACAGCACATTGTGCACTTTTGCCTGTGTGTGCTTCCTGTGATGTGTGTTTGCACTTAGCATGTTAGCAAACTGTGTGGTTGTGCAAGCCTAGTGCAGGCTACTGCATGTCATTTAGTGGTTTCTATTGAGACATACAGAAATCTGCTCGTCAGACAGCACACTGCCCACTAAGTTGATGGCGGGTGTTGACACACACTTCACACAGAGAAGTATGCTGTTAATCTCTGCTTTTCAGAGATATAAATGATTGAATGAGAGATGTTAAAAGAGCATGCACTTTCACACACCTCTGTGCCAAAATGTACAAGTGAAAGCATGTGCGCGTGCATGTGTGCATGTTGGGGTGAAAGAAAGTAACGATTGCAGTGCTGGTTTTGGGTCGGCAGCCGGGGGAGCCTGTCTAACAGTGATGAAGTGCCTTGGATCCACATCGTCTTCCCAGGAAGTGTTTTCCAGGTCACAGCAAATAAATCTCACAGGCGGGCATTTATCTTAATGGACACCCCTGTTCTCCTTCTGTCAGGCTCCAAACCATACCATATGGCTGCAGTCCAGAGGGAAGACTTCATCACACTGCTGCTTAGTCGCACCATAGATAGACCATACTCATTAAGTCGACTCGGCACATTTAGAGACAATTGCACCCAGTGAGAGACTCAAGTAGGAGATACAAATGCAGTAGGGACAACCACAACGGGAAAGGGTCTGAAGCGGGATGTGATGGAAAGATGAATTGTTCAGTAGATAGGTCACCAGAGACGAGACGGGGGTGAAACAGATTAGGAGGAACGCAGCAGGTGTGTAATGCGTTTAGGATGAAGTCATGAAAGAGAATTAACAGTTTTATCCATCTCTTTATATCACCAGGCCAACAACAGCATAAGGCCCAACATGGAAGAGGGCATCACTCTGTTCTCTACTCTGCTCAATAATAAGCACTTTCTCGTCACATTTGTCCATGCGTTGGAGCAGCAGAAGGACTTTGCAGTGCGGGACAGGTAACACAATGTCACAATATATACTTTTTGGGAAGCATGAGTGCCATTTTTTTTAAAATATATTTTACATTTTATATACAGTAATATATAATATATATATATATATATATATATATATATATATATATATATATATATATATATATATATATATAAAAAAAAAAAATATATATATATATATATATATAAAGTACTGTGTTACATTCTTTCTAATCACAAAATAGGTATTATATATATAAGCATACATTTGATAGATTTTTATGTATGGATATTTATGATTTATGTGCACCTAATTTGTTTTTATTACAACACCAAATCTAATCATTGAGTTTAACGTAAACATTTAAAGCATTTACAATTGATTGTATTTTCACATTTTCTCAGTTTATTGTTAGTTTAAGTATTGAATTATAAAAACTTCGATGTAAACATCCTCACTGTCTAAATATGTTGTGATGTAGCTGATTCAGTCCATGCCAAACCTGAGTCACTGTGGAGAACCCTTTAAAGACCAGAGAAAAAGTCCAGACCACATCCTTGTCCCATCTCAGTGTCAGCACTTTTTGATTGATGTAGTCTCCTCCTCGTGGATAAAGAGGGACTTTGTGAGGGAAATCCCCTGCACCTCTGGACCGACTCACCCACACACTCCTGACATTAGATCAGACCTGTATTTAGCCCTGCTGTCACAGGTGCTACAGGGACGACTAAGCCTTGTTGTTGTTTCTGGTGCTGAGTTATTTTTAAATCTCCACTGACCACACACTGACAGGGAGTGTTTGTAAGAGCATGTTTTTGCTCAACAGTCTCCTCTCCTAACATATTTTTCTCATTGTTCAGATGCAGCTTGGCATCACTGCTCACTATTGCCCTCCATGGTAAACTTGAGTACTACACCAGTATCATGAAGGACCTTCTCGTGGATTTGATTGATGCCTCTGCGTCCAAAAATCCAAAATTGATGCTTCGCAGAACTGAGTCCGTTGTAGAGAAAATGTTGACCAACTGGATGTCTATATGCATGTATAGCTACCTCAAGGTAAGGGTGATAACAGCCCATTTACAGCCTCAGGATTAGACCAAAAATACCTTTCAATACCTCAGCCTATGCCTACATTTCCACATTTTTCAGGAAACAGTGGGTGAGCCCTTCTTCCTGCTGCTCTGTGCAATCAAGCAGCAGATCAACAAGGGCTCAATAGACGCTATCACAGGGAAGGCGCGCTACACCCTCAATGAAGAATGGCTGCTCCGTGAGAATATTGAGGCCAAGCCGCAGGTCAGATACCACAGTCATGTCTTGACCTTGAACATCTAATGCCCGACCTTAAAGATTATTCATTTAACTGGACTCCTAATGGTTAATAAGGTTTGTTTCGTTCTTTTTTTGCAGAACATTAACGTGTCCTTTCAGGGCTGCGGCATGGACTCACTTTCTGTCAGGGTCATGAACACAGACACAATCTGCCAGGTGAAGGAAAAAATCATAGAAGCCTTTTATAAAAACCTGCCATTCTCCCAGTGGCCCCGAGCTGAGGATGTAGACCTGGGTAAGAGGACATTTTGGCTGATTATTTTCATCCTTTCCTTCCCTCACCTTCTGAGATATAGTAATCTCCTTTGCAAAAGGTCAATTCCCCCTCATGAAGCTCAACTAACCTGAGGCTGTAATATAATAAATGACAGAATACATTGAGGAGGGTGTACAGTAATAATCACAAAGAGTTATTGCTTTCAAAAGCTGTGGAGCCTGCAGAGCTGATTTGATTAATGGCCCGGGAATATTTCCACAGGTCGTGACACAGCCTGTTAGTGCTCGACCGCCCTCTGTCTCAAATGTACTTCTTCTAAATTTAGGATGAAATTGTCTAATATCTCACAGTGCCATCCTCATGACTTTTCTCACTTTTGTCTCTTTCAGAGTGGTTTGACTCAGGCAGCAACAGTAGGCTTCTGCAAGACTTGGATAACTCCTCAGTGATGGAGGATGGCAGAAAGAAGCTCAACACAGTCTTCCATTATCAGGTGTGTATTAGCGTGAGTGGGGTCTCGCTGGTGGATGTCATCATGTTGTGTATATCCCGACAATATAACAGCAGCAGCGGGAGGGTTAAGGTGAGAACTCCTTGTAAATGGTGTCCTCCATGGGTGGGCTATCATGTCTGTCAGTGGAGCTTCATATGATGTCCAGTAGTCTGTGTACTGTACTGTCTGGATATATATATTACCACTCAAAATGACATTTACAAACAGGACATATTGGATTATATGAAAAGTATGATTACTTTTGCAACAGCTCAATCATGGTACATGCCATTTATCTATTTAGTCATAGAGCAGAAAACTTAGCTTCAAACAGAGCTTCAAACAATAAAAAGGTGTAAGATTTAAGAAATTGATGTCAGGCAGGTTAATTGCTTTCGGTGTTTAATGAAGCACAGTTTAAGTCCTACAGCCTACCCATTTAAAGAATATTTTATTTAGTTATGCAAGAAAAGAAAATGGTGTTATTTTGGACATAGCCCTGCAGCAGCACAAAAATGACCACTAATTTAGCCTTATAAAGAAAAATAGGCAGACTGACAGCAGTGTGTTATTGCTTACCTTTTTGGATGTCATTATGAGTGTGTGTGTGTTTGCTTATGTCCCCATTCATTTGCACATGAGTAAACAGACTTTTTGTGACCCCCCGACCTTTGCCCCGTTACCTGTACTTGTTAAGTGCTCTGTTTAGTTTTTGTTGAGCCACTGGGACAGAGCTGTGAAAGCGATGAGCTGCAGCGTGTACTAACAGACCAGGTTCACTGGCGAGGCTGTTCACCAGGACTTGACTTTAATGAGCCAAGCCAGTCTCCCACTGATTTGCCACCACTTTAGATGCACATGAGACCAACAGACAAACATATGCCCTTCTCATCACCACAACCCCTAGAGGGCATTTGTAATGACACTGCTGTGGTGTGCCCCAACTAACCCCTGACCTTTTGCCCTCTTGTCTCCCCGACTTTCTCCTCTCCTTCTCTCTCTCCTCATGCAGGTCCCTGAGGGGGCATCACTAGCCATGAGCATGAAAGACAAGAAAGAAAACACCCTGGGGAGAGGTACGTCACCTTCAAACACACCTACTTCCAGTCACTTTGTCACACACACTCAGCTGCCCTTGGGTAAATACAGCCACTCACTCCATCACCGCGAGTCGCACATGGTGTGTTCATCAAGAGAACATGATACGTTCATGTAAACAAGCATTAAACCACACACCCGCCTGCCCCAAATCACAAAGCTCACATCTCAACACACCCACAGCTAATAAATCACAACACAAAGTCTTCAAAGGGAGCTTTGCCACTATGTCGTTCTGGGCTCTTTTCTATGTAATAGATGTATTCCATTAGCAAATGTCAGCTTATAGAAAAAATACCACTTAACATGGCCCAATGTACAGCCCTAACTCTGAATATGATAATGGCTGTGCTTGTTGACAGATGAGTTTACAGCCTTAATGGGCTTGTCCATTGGTCCGCTTGGTTTTTTACCTTTTCATAATCAGTACTAGACCAGAGCTCTATTCTGCACAGTCTATGTCCATCAAAGCCATTCACACAGTGCCAAAAATAGGTTTATGGACCAAACCTGGCACAGGCTTCAAAGCATCAAGGGGTGTTATGAGCCTGTAGTGCTCCCTGGCTAATATAAAACACTGTCCTGCCTGCCTGTGATCAGTGCTGAGGGTCTGGACGGAGGCCCGCTGGGCAGGAGCATCTCTGGCAGAGCAGCCTGTAATGAGAGCACATGAGTGTTTGTGTGGAGACAGCACAAATGTCTGCCATTGTTTCATACTGCTTTGTAAATGCACAATAATGTGTATATCCACCTATACATCCTTCCATGTATTTAGTATGGACTGTTTAGGAACCGGATTTGGTCTGAAATGTAAAGCACATTTATACTGTGTGTCCTCAACCACTCAGCGGCAGTATACATTATTAACCCATCATCCTGTTTCATCCTAGAAAACAAAATAAGACTGAAAACTCCTCTAATATGTTAAACATGTTTTTTTGTGTAGAATTTTTGTTTAATGCCCAAGTCAAGCCAAATTTTGTCCAGATTAGAATTTTTGGTTTGGTGACACAACACATCCTAAATGAGGAATAAATCTATCTGTAAAATATTTTCTGTCTACAGTTTTATGTGCTCATGTGTATGTTTATGTTTAGTATCATGTGTAAAACAGGGAAGTTTAATGCTCTTTGCAAACACTGTCTGAGCATTACCATCTCATTACAGCGGCTCCAGAGCCAATCACGGCCTCTGTGTGTCTGTCTCTCCTAATCTCCTCCATTCTCCCAGACAGACCCCCACTTATACCAACCCCCCGTCCACCTTAATCACTTTCTCTCTATCTCTCTTGCGCTGCTGTCAATCTCTGCCTTGTTTTCCCCCCGTCCTATCTGTCACACACACCTCTGTCTCCCTCCTGCCGTCTCTAGGGTCTCCACCTTGCTGATTGCAAATTGTTTTACACTATATTTTTTGTCTCTTTTAGTTAAAGATCTGGATACAGAGAAGTACGTGCACTTGGTAAGTTCCACATTCGGTCCTATGTAATCAGAATGTTTCTCTAAGTGCCCTGAGTTTAGAACCAGAGCTTTTCCTGTGCGTGCCATTGCTAGTCAGCCAGGAGTGCGGCTGACGACAGAGAAAATGAGGGTGAACGGAGGTGAAAAGGAAAGCTGCTGAGAGGACATGACAGCACTAATGCCGCTTAAGCTCTTTTATAAACGTCAGCCAAGATATGGGGCCTTTGACTTTAGAATAATGAGTTCTTTGGAACACAATTTGCCGGGTGAATAGTTAGTTTTCTAGTTCTTTACCACAAGTAGGGGGACTTTGTGTGGGTTTTTTTATCCTCACCTCTGCAAAGACCTGTGTGTGCAAGTCAGATGCATGATAATGTTCAGGGTATCTCGAGAAAATGGAGAGAAATCACTTCATTAATGAGGCTTTAAAATGCCCTGTGGTGGTTTCTGGATTGAAGCACAGAAAGATCCTCTCTGACAACCAGGCTGCAGAGAGAGTTGAGCATTCATAGTGTTACTCATATGCTAGTTTCAGTGCTTTAACATGTGTGATGACCTTTGGTGTTTTAGGTCCTACCTCACGATGAACTAATGGAGACCAAGAAGTCACACAGGCAAAGTCACCGCAAGAAAGTGCTGCCTGAAATCTATCTGACACGCCTGCTGTCTACGAAGGTGGCTACAGACTTTTGCGTACTCTCTGGTTTTCAACATTCTTGGCTGTATGTGTGAGCCGCTTGTTACTCTGCTCCACAGGGAACTCTTCAGAAGTTCTTGGATGACCTCTTCCAGGCCATACTCAGCATCCCCCCAGACCGCCCACCTCTAGCTGTCAAGTACTTCTTTGACTTCCTGGAGGAACAGGCAGATAAACGAGGGATCACAGACCCAGACACCCTGCACATCTGGAAAACCAACAGGTAGACTTTAAACTAAACAATATTCTGCTTGGTTAACTCATTGTACAGGGGAAAGACTGTGTTTAATTGGGTGTGTTACTCTTCCTGTTCAGTTTACCTCTCCGCTTCTGGGTGAACATCCTGAAGAATCCCCAGTTTGTGTTTGACATTGACAAGACGGACCACATGGATGCGTGTCTGTCTGTCATCGCCCAGGCTTTCATAGATGCCTGCTCCATTTCTGACCTGCAGCTAGGCAAGGTGAGACTATCTGCCTATCAACTAATCATCCTACCAACTACCAAAATTGAATTTTTTTTTTTTTTTTAATGTTAATTCATATTTATTTGTTTATTTATACATATAGGTAAAGCCAAAAACTGTGACTTTTACAGCAAATCTTTATATAAAATTTTGTAGTATGGTATAGGACAAACAATGGAGGTACCACCAAATAACAGGGACTTGGTTTACACACTAACAATCCTACAGTCCATCAAACAAAATGAACAGCAAATTAACGAAAAAGTTGAGCACCCTTTATCCAACTGAGCAATCGAGCAACTTGCCAGCCCATCAACAAATCTGTCTATAGTTCATCTTTGGCAATATATTTATCTCTTGGTCATCCTCACTTGATTATACCTCGTCCCAAAACGTTCTGACTGTCAGCTCCATCTACCTCTCCTCATGTTACTTCTGAGCAGTCGACTGATCCAAGGTCATGAGCACTAGGGATCTTTTTGTGCATACGTGTGTGTGTCTGTCACTGTGTGTGTGTTCTTGCATGTCAATGTCCTCGCCGCTCACAAATCCGTCTCATTCGTCAGACACAGTGACCCTGAGCACGCTCTGCTTCCTGTCTCTCTGACCGGCTTCCTCCCTGGAGAGAGCAGAGTACTCATCAAATAATGCTCTTCTTTCACTGAGAAACCATCTGAGTTATATAGTTTAGGGTTCTGAGCCAAAAGGGACAGTGCAGTCACAGCAGTAATAGTCATTAGGTACTGTATATGGTTTCCCAGGTATAGATAAAAGCTCATTAACATGGCGTCTGGCTGTGCTTGTTTTGTGGAGTCAACTGGTTCAAGGATTTTGTCATAGGTCAAGGATAGGTAACATGCCTCTTCATTTGCCTCCAGTGTTTGCTTGTTTGTAATGTGTGTTGGCTATGGGACCGGCCAGTGAAGAGTACGGGGGTCTGGATTAGCAAGGAGCAGCAGGGGAGACAGAGAGAGAGGTAGGAAATGGGGTGATGCTGGCTGTTTCCACGGAAACCCTCTTATCTGGTGAGAGGCACACACACAGAGGGCCACAAGGGTCACTGGGGGTCACCAGGCAGATGGGTGAACAGCAGGAAGTGACCTTGTGGACAGGAAGAGAGAGGGTTCCCCGTCAAGAGGAGGGACTGTGGCCACAGCATTCTGGCCACAGCACCATTAACACACAGAGACAAAGACAGGCGCGCACACTGAACACACATTAGGTGACATAAATAACTCGTGACACATAGGAATATTTACGTGCACTGTAAGCACATTCAGTAATGCTGAAAGCTGAGGCTGGCTGTCTCTTCTTCCTTGTCCTAGTTTCCCTTCTTTCACAGACGCACACACACACTCAACAGTCCCCACTAAAACCTGAATATGCCCACAACCTCTTAGCCTCGCTACGTTTCTTTTCTGCTTGAATAAGCAGCACTGCGAGAGCTATAAGTGAATGTGGAGAGTGTGACCAAGGTATGAAGGGGATTGTTTGGACTGGAATGTTCATTCACTCTGACTCAGACTTTTTTAGTCTCATATTTTGAAGAAAGAAAGCTGTTCCTTCCTGCCATTGTTTCATCTCACATGGCCACACCACAGTTTCCAATAAATAAACATTCAGTTTCTCATGTGGTCTCATATTAAGATGTTTCTACAGGCTACACAATGATTTTCTTCATTTCCACCTCAGGGATTGAATTGGTCCAATAATGATTACTAATGAGTAAATGTCCACCCCCAGAGGGTACTTCATCACAGTTAAAATTTGTTCAATATTCTTCGCATTAGGACTCACCTACCAACAAGCTGCTGTATGCCAAGGAGATCCCAGAGTATAAAAAGAGAGTCCAGTGCTACTATAAACAGATACAAGAAATGCCACCTCTGAGCGAGCAGGAGATGAACGCTCACCTGGCCGAGGAATCCAGAGTGAGTAAACTGAAGTGCAACTTAAAAAATAGCTGTGTGTTGCCTACAAAATGTACAAAATTTAACTCTGACCTCATGTCCCTTAGAAATACAGAAATGAATTCAACACCAACCTGGCCTTGACAGAAATCTACAAATATGCCAAGAGATATAGAAACCAGGTAAGGTTCATGTCTATAAAAACTGATTTTTATCTTCTACAATCCTGTGTTTAAACTGGCCTTTTCTCTGCATTGCAACACCTTAGCCTGCACCCAGCTGTATTAAGTTTCTCATGTGGGCATCAGAGCATGACGCTTCAGCTCTAAAGAGCGTGTGCATGTTGAGAGATCTGACTCTGCAAACACACTTACAAAGTGTCACTCAACCAGTTGTCAAAAGGCCTGGCATGGCAGTGCAAAATAATTATTTTTCTTTCCCTAAGTAGTTCTGAAGGGAACTTATGTCAACTATGTGTAGTATTCAACACTAGACACCGCTCTAGCTGCTTAATGGTACTGTCAAGTTACAGCTTCTTTGCTTTGAACTATCCCCTGCTGCACTCCCCCATGTTTCCCTACTACTGGGAGTATTCTCCAGAGAGGCTTAGTCAGTGGTGACTGTGCCTTAATAGAGAACCCTCATGATAATACCATTTAGCTGCTTTCCTCTGTCATGCTACTGTATAGACATGGGCCAGGGGCTTAGAGCCTGATTCGCAGAACTCTGTGAATGGCCTCTGATTGCCTATTCTCTCGCCTCGGCTCAGTTCGCTCTGCCTTGTAGCACACTGCTGCTAAGAGCCCATAAATCCCACTGACACTGTGACAACTATTGGGCATGAAAAACAGAGCAGATGTGGGTTTTGTAAATATGTGAAGAGCTTTTGTGGTGTGGAGGCATGCGTAAAGGCAAGACAAGAGGCTAAAGCACTTTTACCCAATCTCCTCAATGCATGAATGCTTGACAGCAACTAAAAGTATCCTTTGTTTTGTGTTACTGCATCAGGTGGTGAATGCTCTGGAGTCAAACCCGACTGCACGTCGCACCCAGCTGCACCACAAGTTTGAGCAGGTCATAGCCCTGGTAGAGGACAACATCTATGAATGCTGCAGCGAAGCCTGAGGTTGCCATCATGCTTCTGTCTTACTCTCTGCTGAGACTGACTTTCTCCTGCCTGAGCGGATACTTGGGAATGTTGGTCACTGAGGGATTAGCCTTTTATAAGTGTCATTATTATTCCCGCTCCCCACAGCCACAGACTTTAATAGTGTGAAAAGCAGCACTGCAAAGGACAGAAACCTGCCTCATAAGCATCATCTATTAGCGAGGTGTTCGGCACTTCGTCTTCACATCTGGGGAGTAATTTTCCCAAATCTTTTCCTGTGAAAGTGGCAGATAAAATTCCAGTTCTCCTTGACTGTGCTTTATCAGAAGCAGATGAGCTTGAAGATGAGGCTTATTCTGGATGTCTTTAGCGTTGCTGGGACCTAAAGCCCTGGTGGCAATCTTAAAACGCACTGAGCCCTTCATAAGGGAACGAGCCAATGATGCACTGTACTGTAATATAATGTCCATAGCAATATTTATAGATGTGTTATAACACTTTGAAGTGGCCTGTGTATCAGGTTATAGAAGGACCTTGGAAAACTCCTCCCATCTCTTAAAGCCTGCATTGTTCTCAGGTGTGTTTGCTGAAGATGAGTGACTCATTCATTTCTGTCAGTGCTTTAAACAAATACATCCCAGTGTGCTATGCAGGTTGATGATGGGGTTAGGAGGAGAGAGAGTGAATAGTCCTCATTGTCTGTAGGTGATACCTGCACTAAAATGTATGAATTGAGATGTAATGTAGCTCAGTGGGAAGAGTTGCATCAGTATTGAAGTGTTAATCCTTGTAAACAAATGATTATCATCATGGATTAAAAATTTAAAAGAGGGAAATTTACATTTATGAAAATAATGTGAGCTCAGTATTATCTGAAGAGAAGATGACTGTATTTGTGATGCCAAATGACTTGTCAAAGTTTGTGAAATAAATTACAGTATTTAGGATTTTAACATGACATTTTTTGTAATAAGTACAGGAGTTCTCTATTTCCAAAACACATTACAGCATAGCAATTTTTAACAACATTTGAAAGCCATTAAGTGCTTGGTCTGGCTTCCAAAAGCCTACAGAGCAGCATCTGGAACTTTTCGGCATGCCTTGTAAATGTTCTTGTGAAAAATCGGAAAGGGAAAAGTCACGTCGATGTTTAGCTTTGTTTTTATTGCAGAAAACACAAAACACCTTCCACAAGTCTTTTAAACAAACAAAACAAAATAATAACCCCATATCTTCATTAAAACATACACAGGCTTTCTAACATCCATTCAAAACAAGTGAACATCCATCACACACATACAGTCTGTTGCAGGAGGCACCTTCCTCCTGTAGAGGCTCTTTTCAGGTCCATCTGTTTAGACTCGTGCCTAGCCCATTTCAGCAAAGTATACTCTGCAGCTTTGCCATCGTAAAGCCCAGTGGTAAGACACAGAGACTTGTGACAAGACCTGTACAAGGACTGAACTAGCTAATTGTCACAAATAACTTAAATAATAATCTAAATTACTACTACATAGTCATAGAATTTGGGGCATCATTAACTACAACAATAATTTAAAAGGGAGAAAAATGAGAATGAAATTGCCACTTGATAAAATTATAAATGCAGAGATTATGAGTTTTCATGGTAGTGGGGGACTTGGAATGAGTTCAGCTGGATCATCACCAGGACAACATCCCCATGTTGCCGGGTTAAACTCTTTGAAGCCAGCTGAACCCTTTCCATGATTAAATGGATGGAAAATACGCATGCTGGCTTTTCAGTATGTCCCACCAAATGTGCAGTTGTGCCACTGCGGCGAAAACTCAGAGAGGTAAGTCAAGAGGATTGGCCAATAGAACATGGTGCTACCTAGCTCTAGTATACAGTAGGTCCCCATGTGTGCAGAAACAGATGGGACGAGGAGGGAGGGCGCGCAGGTCAAGCAGGGGTCACCTGGCTTGAGGAGACAGATGAAGTCTGGGTCTTGGAAACAGTGGTCCCAGTCTCATCATCTCCAAATGGGTTTTTTCCACAGCACACAGTGGTTATCATACAGTTTCTGAACTGCAAAGAAGAGAAGGTGATTAAAACATTAACATATACCTTCTAGAATGTGTCTTAAATGAGGCTGTGCACATGACAAAAACATACTTGTTTATTAAGGAGAATATAGATGACTGGATTGTACAGAGCAGAACTCTTGGCGAAGAAGGCAGGTGCAGTCATGAACACAGGCCCAAACTCTGCTCCCTGATTGGCAAAAATGTACCAAGCCACAGTAGCATAGGGCACCCAGCACACAAGGAAGGAGATGATCATGACAACAACCATGCGTGTGACCTCTCTCTCGGCTCTCTGGGTGGTTTCAGATTCCTGCTGCTGGGCTGCAGCCTTCAAACAAACACAGAACAGATGATCATTTATCACCTATCACATTTATCTGCTACAGAAATGTCAATAAATCATAACATTAGACTTTGGAATTGATCAGCAGGTGGAATAATTAATTATCTGCTAAGTTGACGTTAGTCATTACAGTTTTTAGAAGTAAGTTCTCATATATTACTATATTGATTTCAAGCAACCCCAAAGCATAATTTATCAATAATAATGATTCCAACACAAAATAACAACACACAAAACATGATAAAATACAACATCAGTGTTTTGAATTTGAATTCTAACAAATGACTGCTGTTGTAAATAATTAGGGTATTAGGATGACACAATGAGCAGGCAGACTGTCCTTCAGCTGGGGGGCCTGGGTCTAAGCCGTTGGCAGTGATGTGCCCTTCTGAAGTGTCCTTGAGCCATTAAATCCTTTACATCTCTAGAGACTGTGCTCTGTGATGCCCCTAACCTCCACAAGGAAGGGAGCAAGGTAAAATATATATCTACAGGGATAAACAAGGTATCACATTTCTATTATTAATATTGCATCAGGCAGAGGTGTTCGTACCGCGCGCACTGTGCAGAGAAGACGACCATAGCAGAAGAAAATGATGATAAGAGGAATGGAGAAGTGCAGGATGAACATATAGATGACGAATGAGGTGTTGTTGATCTCAGGCTTTGGGGTGTAGTAGTCGATCCCACAGGAGCACTGCATTCCCTCTGGGATGTACCTGCATCCATGAACACATTAATAATCTAGTATGAATTTTCAACAATAACATGATGACTACAGTCTCTGCTACTTTTTATAGCAATGCAAGGCAAGCAAAATAATTCCCCTAGGTTTTTATTGTGCAATCATATTTGTATCTGTTTAATAAACAGTGTGCATACCGGGACCATCCAAACAGAGGGGGAGCAGCACAAGTCAGGGCCATCATCCATGTAAATGCTAGGCCAGCTATAGCATGTTTCTCTCCAAAGCGGAAGTTGGTCATTGGCTTACAGACAACAATGTAGCGTTCAATTGCCAAAACCACAAGTGACCACAGAGCAATCTCTCCTACAAGATCAGATCAGATAAATTAAAATAATTGATGTTTTTTTTTGTAACATTCAAATGCAGTATACACACACTGTTCAATTTGTTAATTAAGCAAGGGATAGGATATCAGAAAGCAAGAGACAATAGAGGTAGAATATTTCACAATGTACTGAAGAGCACTTACCTCCTAAAGTGGCAAAGAATCCCTCAATGTTGCATCCAGTGACCCCTAAGCTGAAGTATCCGTGCAGGGCTGTGTAAAAGGTGACTGAGAAGCCCCCAACAACCATGAAGAGGTCTGCTACAGCCAGGTTGAGCAGGACGTAGTTAAGAGGGGTCCTAAGTTTTTTATGTTTAACAGTGACACAGAGGGTGAGAAAGTTGATGGGAAAGGCAGTGATGATGAGAAAGAACATGTAGGCCGCCAGAAGAGAGTATTTCCAGGGCTCAGCCAGGTAATACTGAGGGTACTCAAATGGGCTGCGCACTAACCCAGTCTTGTTAGACATGGGCACATAAAAGTTGGGTCCTTCTGTGCCATTCATTGCTGCTGCTGGTAGTGGTTGGAATGTCCTCTAAGATGCTGACAGTGAAGGAAAAGAACTGTGCCTTTTTGAAAAGAACTACCAGAGTCCCGTCATGCAGGTGGAGTGGAAATAGCACAAGGATGGATGGCTCTTATGATAGCAAAATGTGCTGTGCACTCCCGAGAACAGTGCAGCACCTTTTAACAGGGAGGTCGGATTAGGGACGGCCATGAAGTGTTAGCATAGATGGTATTAAGAGACTCTCAGCCTCTTTCACTGTCTCTCTCACACACATAAAGCTTTAAGGCATAAAAGTAGTCATGTGTTATGCTAAGTATTCTGAAGGTCAGAGGTTACAATCATCCATAAACCACAATTGATCAATGTAAATTGTAACAATATATTATGAAAATCTTTGGTGGAGAAGCTGTATGCATAAGAAAAGCAATTTCAGTGTAATTTCAACCACTCAAAGTGGACAGACTTCAAATGAAATTTCTTGGTCAGTTCAACTTATTTGCATCCGGAAAAGCCTAATCCCTAATAACAGCATAATGCAGAACTCCATCCATACCCCTAAGTATAATCAAAATCACTGGCGCATCCCGCATGGCATGCACTTTCACTCCAGCTCTGAGTAAGTTTAAACTGGAGAAAGTTGTCATCTTAAGTCAATGCAGAAAAATATCAAAAGTCTTTAATGAAAAGTGTGTTTCATATCTTAAAAATAGATACTCATTACAATAAAGAATACACGTTCTATATGTAAACAATCTTATAAAAAATACAGTACATTTTCAACAATAAATAAATGCAATGACGATTAAATCTATCTATGTATTCACTTGAAGAAAAATTATTTAAGTTTAAATGCTGCCTTTTTAAATAATGTATTTTGCAATAATACTTTATACTATTTAAACCAATGTTATCTTAAAAGTGATGATGTTATCAGTGACTGCATTAGATGATCTAATCTCAATAATCCAGTCAAGTTGAGTGGCTGATGGTGCACTCTTCTCAGTCTGTAATGACAAACACTACAGGAATTAGTCCAGTCAATCATCCTTGTGTACAAAACCCTACACTTATACACATATTCAGGAATGGTCAAAGCACTATAGTACATTAGGAAAAACAGCATTGTAGGACAAAGGGGGAAGAAAAACGTTACAGTAAATAAAAGATGTTCAGTTTATTCAGTTTAGTTCAGTTGGGCTCATCGATGGGTCTACGGCAGTAAGGACAACAGTTGTGTTGAAGCACCAGCAGCTCATAATCCTCACTGTGAAACATCTGCAAAGAAATCAAAAGGAAACATTACAGCCCAGAATAAACGGACCTTAAAAAGATGCTCTCTTAAATATACAATAACAAGAAACAAAAACAGTGTTACTAAAGACATCAGGTAAATTTTGTCAGGTTCCATTCACTGAGTGTTTTAAAAGCTGTACCTTAAAGCAGGTGGGGCACATGGTGATGCTCACATCAGGCAACAGGGAGCGAAAGTATTCCCATTTGAGTGGCCTGGGCCAGCGTTTGATCAGGACATCTCTTCTACTCATGGAGCGCAGCACTAAGCGACTCACCTTGACTGGAACAAAGTTTGAGCCCCCCTGCTGTTGGACACACAGATATATTCACAATGAATTATGGACACTATCCTTTTGTCTCACCCAGCTGGTTGAGCTACTTGATAGAATATTAAACACTTTTCGCCAGTCATTCCTTACCTCAAAGCTCATTTTGGCTGTGAATGGGTCCTCCTCTGCTTCATCGAAACCATCATCTATTCTCCAAGCCTGGGACTCTAATGTGTTTTGGTTAAGAACAATGAGCTACATGATTATATTGAATTGTGTTTGTTTGCATATATGTTCCCAGGAACTATACTTTGATTTATAAATGTACCTGCAAGAGCAAGACTGAAAAGGTTCAAAATGCCAATCAATTTTTGCCTGTCAGTCAGATGTGGGTGTGTAAAAACAGGGCAGGCCTCGGTGCCCTTGAGTATCTGTGGGCTAATGCAGGTTAATCCCTGCACTACGGCTGTGGCTACGACTCTCGGAGGGTTAGTGTCATTAAGATGAGACAGGAGAGCTTCACTAACCCTATTAGCTCAAGAGCTAAGATGACTTAGCTCTGACAGCTTACCCACCAGCAAAGAATCGAGGCCAGTGCAGACTAAACAGCTTCTTAGAACTGTCACAAGGCAGAGGAGTCACATGCTCAATTTTGAGGATGATGAACAGAGTGTAAGGGCACAAATAGAGACTGCCGACAGAATGAGGAGTAAATAATTCATAAACACAGCATGCGAACCATCTGTTATTTTGTGTGTCTGATATTTGTTGCAGGTGATCAAAGGATACCACCATTGTCCATATTCTGCCACTGTGCATCCCTCTGATCTGTGGTAGGGACTTCTAGGTCAATAAGAGAGACAGCCTCTTCATCACTGATGCCCTCCTCGAGGTAGAATTGCACCAGAGGTAACACCTCTGTATGCAAGACAAAGTAGATGTGTTAAAACACAAATAGAGTTGTCTGGCACTAACAGTGTGGCATGTTTGTGTGCCACTGACCATATGATGAGGCTGAGTAGATGAAAGGCTGCCGGCAGTTAATGCACACACTTCCCTGGTTGTTCAGCAGGGGGTTGTTGGTGGAGCAGCGGTAACACATCATGCCCTCAATCAGATCCTATGATAAAGTCACCAGAAAGTTTTGGTTAAAAGAATTTTTATTACAACACACACAGTCTATCATGCTTGAAACTACGGTGAAATCTCAACACACCTCACTGTCATGGAAGGGTTTGGAGCGAATTGTGAGGCTGCCCACTTCAACAGAGTCTTGGAAACGAGAAGGGATGTGCAACTCCTGGAGCTTCTCATATGAATACCTGGCAAGCTTGTAGGCACCCAATTTTCTACTCTGCTTGGCCAATGCATACAAGGTGTTACTATTTAGTGGGTCAAGGAAAACTATGAAAGTTTTTTTTAACTTGTGGCATAATAGTTTATCTCTGTATCTGGAAATATGTAATACGAGTACATTCCCTTGTGTGCTTAATGAGTAGAACCATAGTCATGCTGAGGCAGCAACACTGGCTGAGTTCCACATATGTATCTGATACTGTAGTTTAACTTTTTCTGAGATTTGTATTTATAAAAACGTGTGGACGCGTCAGAGATAAGGAACGTGCTATATTTGTATTTAGATATAGACAGATTGTTTGGAGAGCAGCTCTCTCAGAACAACATTGACAAGTCAATGAGCTGCAGCTGCAACAGCTCTACGCTGGCACTCCTCAATCACTTAAACTTAACACTACTCCTCTTTTCTCTTCTCCACTCTGCTGCTCTCCAGCTCCTCCCACACACCCAGTTCTGTTGAACTGCTGCAACTGTTGATAAATGCATCTTCCTCTATTGTTAGTGCAGCCTTTTCTATGACATTGTGTTTAATTGTTCAAACCTAAGTCTATAAATCTAAGTTTACATTTTTTAGAACAACCATTGCCACAGAAGATCCCAGCTGCTCAGCCTGGTTTTCTGTTACAAGGGCTTTCCTTCCTATTGCTCTACTTCTTCTGTGTGCTTCTATATGATTTGTTTGCCTTTGGGGTGCTATTTGACCAAATTAAGCATATTGTGTAGAGTATTTATGCATACATAGGGACAAACTTGACTAATCAAAGCATTTGTTTAGACAAGGGAGAGTATGTCTGTACTTGGCAATGCCTCCTCCCTATCATCACATCTTTTCTTTCACTCAGCATGGCCAACACTAGCTTTTTCCCTCTAAATCACTTTTCCAACTTTACCATCATTATCGTGCCTCTAAAATATTGTTATGCAGAATAGAACTTTTCTTGAAATCAAAAAGGATACACTTTAGAAATGCCCGGTGGTATTTCTTTGGTAAGATTATTCAAAAGAAACCTGCAAATGTTGAAAAGTGTTTCTGGCATGTGTGAACTGAAAGGCTCATCCTGGAAAAAAAGTTAAAATAGAAACATACATTAATTTTGTGGTCACAAGAAATTAAAAATACTTCAAATATATACGTATATAAGTATACACTTAAGTGTTAAAACTCCCAATCTTTTTCATTTTCACCACTAAAGAAATTACATAAAAATGAATTGTTTTATATTGTAATATTATATAGTATACACATGCCATTATTGTACAGCTGCCACTTTCTTGCCTATCTGATCATTTAGATATGATGGCTGCCCAAGATAGTAAAGCTGAGATATAAAGGTTTCATGCACTGGTCTGGATCACAGTGATGCCTCTTTATTGCATGGGTGTGACCACAGCACAGTCAAAACCTGTAAAAACAAACTGAGAACACTGACATAGGCCAGGTCGCCCATAAAGTGCTCAGGACCAGAACATGCTTATTTGTAAGTATATAAGGACTGGGGGTTTTGGCAGGACCACTGATGACAGGGTGATAATTATCATGAAACCAGCTGGCTGGTTGTCCGAGAGGTTGTGGGATATAATTTATATTTACGTTATTATTCTTGCTTGGGGGTTGTGTGGTGTAAAAAACATTTTCCATTTGACCAATATCATTTGACTACATATGCCATTAAATCACTGTGTTCTCACCGTGTAGCGCTGAATGGATCGATAGACATGATATAGCTCTGCCAGATGCTGAAAACGATCAAATTTCTTTAGCATTTCATTGCTCTGGTCTCCACTTTCTGCTCCAGACATCCATTAGACAAACACAAGCAAACAATAAATGCATGAACCCTTACATGACAAAAAGTGCCTCCTTGTAATGGTTGCCTGTTTTGTAACAATGCAGGAAAGATACTGCAATCCTCACCTCGAGCAATGTCCAGGCACTGCATAGAAAGCATCCAGTAATAATAGCCTGCATCATTGAACCTGTTCTCCACCACTGCATTGTGGGTAAGCTGCTCCAGGACTTTCACAGCCTCATTCTGTAGCCCAGCCTTGTGAAATGCTGACAAAGTACAAAAAGATGTGAATGATTGTTAGGTGCCCTTCAAAATCGGTGCAACATAGTGTAAATGTTGATTTTTGGTAGCAATCTTTTTGTAAAAAAACAACAGACATGTTAGACCATAATTTGTTTTTGACACATATGCTTTTATTATAGAAAAATAAATAATAGACATAATTAATTGCTGAATTTGCATTTAAGTAACCACAGACAATGTTTAGCTATGTTTTTATATTCAGGTCTGACTGTAAAGGTCTATTGCACATGTTCTCATCAGAGGTAATTAGAAGCAGCATCAGGGAGTCTACCCCCCTAATGACCCAGGCCCAACAAACACAGCAGGGGTCCAGAAACACTAGTGGCAGATATTAATCCACTTAACTATATAAAAAAAAACTCTTTCAATTGTCTTGTGTTCATTTTAAACAGAAACACCCAACTCTTTCTCGTTTAAAAGATGTTTCATAAAAAGTAGACTACATCTGGATAATACTTTTTTTTGCTATGATTCAAGCTATTATTGAAAGTATGAAAAGACCCATTAAAAGACAGGAAAAAGGCTTAGACTCAATTACACAATCAGTAGTAACATAATACTCTTCCATCACCTGGCTAAAACACACAATCAGCAAATGCATGACCAAGTGCAAGCTCCAATAAATCAGCCCTGTTCAGTCTTGTATTCCATATAGGGACAGGCGGGAGGAGATTATGTAGAAGAGGAAATATGCTTGCTGAGATCATAATTATAAATCTATGAGCTGATTATAACTATGGTTACAGTTGGTAATCATCATCAGGGCTGCTTGTAGTACTGGTGATTAGAGGCATACATGCATGTCATTCAGTTAACGGACAGTGCTGCTCTCTTAGGCTCGACCCGGCAACGAAAACCATGTTTTACAGAGAATCTCAAGGAAGCAGTGAAAAATGTCTGGATCTAGACCTGGAGTGGTTTTATCACTTCCATATGTAAATATTGGCTGCTGCTGCTGCTGCCTTTTATGTTTACCAAAATAGTCCTAAAAACATTATTTCATAAAAGAGGTGAGTGTGCTGTTGGTAATACAAACTTACATTTTTGAGCCTCCTCAAAGCGGTCGTTCTCTGCTAACCACCGGGCATAAGGTACATAGACGTTATTCTTAAACTGTGGGTGTTTCTCCACCATTGAGAAGGCCTAGAAAAACAGATGCAAGCGACATCATCATTAGACTGCCCTGAACAATTACTGCTGAACTGTAGCTGATTGCGGACAAAGTAGTTATACGTTTTTGTGTTTCATTGTATTATGTGAATTACATAACATCCTGCTTCACAATTATTAATTTGTTTAAAACAGAACGGAAACGACTTAAGTCTATTTCACACTCAATTAAAGCCAAAGCCTCAAAGCTTGAATGACATGGCAGAGTGTGGTCGGAGTGGCCGATGGATACAGACTTGCAAACATAATGGTGTTGTCATAATGATGGATAATTCTAAATGTCCTGTTGCTGCATCTTAGCCAAGACATACACACCATTCATTCCAAGCACAGATGATTGTTTGTGCCCCTTGTCTTTGACTCCAAAGACTTTAATGAAATACTGTGATTTATTAAGTACTTGGTGTAGTAAATAGCATCCATGTGGCCAGTTCTGTAACTCAGTCTGTTCTTTGGCGTGCCTCGGTGGCCACCTCCCTCTGTGAAGCACATAAAAACAATTCTCTGTCTGTTTTATTCTTATTCCTCTCAGAGGATTAAATCTGTGAAGAGTTCATTTGACACTACAGCACAATCATGTGATCTAATTATCTGCTTTTGGCTCCTGTTTCAGCATACAAGCTGTCATTGTATCTTATTTAACTTAATTGAATTGATTTTTTCTGAGAATCAAGGTCTTTGCTGAAGAATTTGATTGGATGCACAGTACAACTTTAAGCTGATATGGCTTCACTGCACTCAAATATTTTGTGAAACTTTTTCTAATCATTAGCTTGTGCAGATTCAAAAAAATCCAAAGCATCAGTTTAGGATTACGCATATGGTTTCAGTTTGTTTTGGTCCTGTTACATGTTTATTTTTTGCACTAAGCTGTGGTCACTTTACCAACTACTGACTATACTTTCTTGTATATCTTTGCAAAACTGAACACACTGCATTAGTAGTTTGTTATTTGACCCATCATACAACTTTCTAAACACCGCAGTGTTTTAGCACAGTGCAATATGGTGTAGTACAGATAGTAAATAGATACAGATTTATATTATAGTCTCTGGAGACACTATATAAGTCATGATGAGTGGAGCAGGTGTGCCTCTCGTGTGCATAACTGTGTCAGACCTCATCCCAGTGGCGGGTTTCCACATGCAGCTGCACTAGGGCCTGCAAGTCTCCCATCTTAGAGTAGGTCTCTGAGGCATAGCCATGGTGCTTCAGCTTCTTGAAGTAGTATGCACACTTTGCCAGTGGTTCACGCTCTGCCTTATCCAACTTTCGAGCTATGTCAATTAGCCTGAAAAAGGGGAGAAAGAAAGCACACTTTACTGTAGAGAAAGTGAGGATGATAAACCGACAATAAATATATGCATCGTTATGACCTGATAAGTACTATCATGTCACTATAAATAAGTCAGACTCACTAACTGGATCTCAAGGTAAAAAGCTCTCTTCATGAGTAGTGTTTGTTTTGCTGATTTGCTGTTCATACCATTAAAGGCTAAGAACAGATAACAGATCAGAGGGACTATGCAGAAAACTCTGATACAAACCTATACATTTTTTTCCTAAACCTAAGGCTTTTGCATTTTTAGGAAAAGGCTCATGCAAAGAAATGTGTTCTATATACTTCATCAGATGTCAGGGCTTTTCCACTCGGCATGTCAAAGGTATCTTAATATTTATCTTCCGTGTGAGAAACATATGTTCCGGATATAAGCTATTAGTTCACGGCCATAAAATCTCAGATTGCAAGAGTATGTATCTAGTTTTATACATGGCTATGAACCTCTGTTGTATTTTGTCAAGTCCCACTCTCTGCTCTTAAAAAAAAAAACATTTGAATAATCATAATTTTAAGTAAAGTAGGCATTTTCATCGATCTCAATGTAATACTGATTGTGAACATTATTCTCAATTAAATAAAAATGACATCTGTAGTTTGAAAAATGTTTGAGTGAATAACACCCACATGTCTGCCCAGCCATTCTCTCCTATAATGTCTATGGCTTTAAGATGTTCCCCTGCTGAGAGGTACATCTCTGCTGCTGCACGGGGCTCCTTGCTGCTTTTAGCCCAGTCTGCCTGTTTGGTCATCAGAATCCGTGAAGTCTTTGGGTCTGTCCCTCCTACATATTCCTGCAAGGATGAAAAAAACAAAGTAAGTCACAAGCAATGGAGCAACAATAAAAACAGGGATAATTAAATATAATACAGTTCTATTGTGGAGGGAACGCATCACAAACTTAGTTTATAGTGGACAGCCATAACCCTGTGGGTCAAGGCTGACAAAATAGGAAGTCACACAGACCACAGGCAGCAAGAGGGTCTTTGCCTCTGGAGTCCATCCTACCTAAAACAAACAGCCTGTGCGACCAGATGGCCATACAGCCACAAAAATATACACAACCACATCAAACACACATACAGTCTGATACACACACAAACATACACAAACTAGTTATGGCAGTGTTTTCTGCCTAAGTAATGAGAACATTAAACTAATGATCAAAGTGTAAGCCCACATGTAAACACAATAAAGCATTTTTTTTCTCAACTCCAACATCAAAGTTTTCATGTATGGCATGAGCAGATGCCTGCCTATCCATTTGTGCGCCACTATATGTAACTTAGCCTTGCCCAGACATGTGTGTCCACTGATCAAATGATGTACATGGAGATTCCGGTGATATACAAGTAGATGAAAGACAGACGGTAAAATGGTGGGGCCTTTCTAAACTCAGCAGAGGGCCCCAACTTGGCATTAGTGCACACAGTGAGGAAAAACATATGTTCTTCAGCAACATGCAAAGTTTCCCAGATCTTTTGTTTCGGTTTAGATATGAAGGTTGGCTACATATATGTGTGTGTATTTAGTTCATTTATGCTTTACCTTGGCATACTCAAACATTCGTAGGTCAGTGTACATGCTCAGGGCTCTGGATTCCTGGTTACTACGTTTGTAGAGGTTGGCTGCCTCATGGAATTTCCCCTGATAGGCATAGACATCTGCCAAAAACAATTCATTGTCGTTCTCACCCCGCTTCTTCCTCTCCTACAGATCAGACAAACAAATATCAGCATGTATACAGAAACCAACACAGTATCTGAGGCACTTTTGTTTCAACAAAGTGATGGTTATAAAACATTCCGAAACTACTACTTAAGGACATAGAATTTTTTTTTTTGCCCCGTTTTTGGAGGAGCTACTCAGATCAAGGCGTGTGATTCTCTGAAGATGTCATTTGATTTAGTCAAATTTTCAAATTGAATTTATATAAAATGTATATAAAATAAAATATGTTTGATTTGACCTGCATTGATATTTAAAAAAAAAAAATTTTGTTTCCTTTTTAAAAAATACAATATACTTTACCTCAATACTATTAATGAGCTCCAGGTAGCGCAGGTCTCTTATTCTAATGAAGGCCTAAATGTACAAAACAAGACACAAAACAAACTCTTAGAAACAATTAGAAATGTTCTCAATTATGACAATGAGCCTTTCATTCGGTCATGACAAACATGGTGCTTACTTCTGTATACAGTAATATTTGTCCTAATTCCTGACTGAAGTATTTAGACACTGTTTTGCATCTTAACATGTCAAATTTAAATTAAAAAAATGTTCTTCTTCTCAACTTTCTGTGAGGTTTCTTCCTGTTTATGCTGCTATGACTGATCAGTGCTGATCAGTATGATTTGTGCACATCGACTGACCTTTTTAGCGGTATCAAAGTCAAGTCCCTCAAGGGCTTCTGTGGCTAAATCTCTCCAGTCACTGTCTGTCACACCCAGACAGGCGATCTGATAGGCCTCCTTAAACATCTTCCTCTCCAGATACTGGTACATGGGCGCTGACTGTCAAGAGCAGTGAAACAGCATAAGAAATTCTAATAGATAACTAACAGACATTACCCACAAATAGATCTTAATACTAATACTAATTATAACTCTACAATACTAGTCTTTTAAAGGAATACGAACAAAAGACATCACAGAAAACACAGAGTCACAAGTGCCATAGGTAACGTTATTTCTACATCTAAATGTGAAAAAATGGTGCTGCTGCTGGTTATTAGACATATAGAACATAATTACCTGAGGCACTTCCACTGCAGACATAGAATACACATGGAGGCAAAAGATCTTGGAGCCATTGTAGCCCACCATAAAGCCTTGCATCTTCTGCTGGTGTACAGGAAAGTTGCTAGCCTTGATGTTAAGGTAACCATTGCCAGAGAAGCACAGCATGTCCTCACACTGGGTGTTCCATGCCACGCTGTTAGCATTAGGCTCCTGCAGGAAAAGAAGGTGAGAGGAGGCGGGTATAAACAGAAAATAGGGTTTAAAAGTCATTGTCAGACATAGGCCAGCACATTTACCTGCACATTTACATGACATGTTTTCCTTTTGAATGCTTTTTAAACACTATTCAAGGAGCCTTTAACCTTTTTAAACACCAACCTGAAAAAGCAGTTCTTTATTATTAATGTCATAAACCAGAAGGGTGTTACGTTCATCGACCACAGCCAGCTTATTGCGTGAGGCACTCATGTCCAAGCAGCGAACTGAGGTTGACAACTTCAGCAGTGTGATGGGAAAGGGGTTGTCAACAAATATTTTCAAGATCTGTATTGAAAAACACAGAACAGCAAAAATGAATCAGAGGAGAACTTGTACTTTTCTATGAATCTACTCAGATCTGTAATATGACGTGATTGATGGATCTCAGAGAAGTAAGTTAAAACTCTACAGGGAATTGATTTTTGTAGAGCTGGCTTCTTAATAATTTTTTTTTTTTTTTTTTTTTTCAGAAGAAAGACTATTTCTCTGTTCAAATTTCCCAACACTCACCGCTCCATTCTTTAACCCGACAAGAAGGCCCTCTCTGCCTGGCGGACCACCAATCACTTTGATGTAGCGGATCAGAGATTCCATCACCCATTCTTTTTCTCTGACACTGGTAAAAGACAGACACTGGAGCCGCTTCTCCTGCATGACATGAAACGAAAAATTACAGTTATGTATGGTACAGTGCAATTAAACTGCTTATAATTTTAGTTTATATCCTATTAAACTGAATGTCTACTTTTTACACACAAGAACAACACCATGCCAAGAATAAATATTGATTGGATGTGACACCTAACCCAAGTCCACAGTCCATTAATTTGGTCTAAAATCTGTAGGGCTACACAGGGTATTAGACATAGATGTGTTATGGCTGCTCCTCTTCCCTACCAGAGTCAAATACAAAGAGACAAGAAAGAGAGGGAAAACCCCAGAGACCCCAACAGGTTCCACAGACTGTGGTCCTTTCTCTTCGTTCAACTGTCTCACTTTATCTAGTCTGAGAGGGTTTAAAAAGAGGAGGGCAACAGAGCCTGCAAAGCACATGCTCAGCTGGATCTTTTTTTCAAAATATGCAAAAACATCCATAAAACCAGCATCCCTTTCTCACTGTGTTGTTTGGCAAGTGAAACATGCCAACTTACTCATGTTTATAGTGTTCCAACTGTGAGTAATTTATCAAATGTTCAGTAGTGTAATCTAATGAACAGAAAAAAAATTCTTTCCCTATAAACAAATCTAATTAGCATTTTTATTTATAACATTCAAGAACTAAATAATTTGTTTCCAAACCTGACACAAGATGATATGCTGGGAGCAGACTACCAACAAATTGCATTCAAATTTCCTGCAAATTTTCTCCTTTATACGATAGTGCATGTCTGAGGAGTCATCAGAGTAGAGCTCATAGATGAAGATCTTCTCAGGGAGCTGGATGGCAAGACGGTTTCTGTAGATGGCGATCTTTTTTACCAGCTCACGACACTTGATTCTTACTGAGATCGAAGAAAGAAAATGTCATTATTTTGTTTGCGAGTGCTATAGGGTTATGTGTTTCAACCAAAAACAAAATAGTAGTATATATGCAAGACTATCTACACAAATCATGCCCTGCGTAATTCTCATAATATCTGCATCAAACAGAGCAACATACATACAAGAACATGAAAATCATTGTCATTAACCAAACATCCTGATGCAAAATGATACCTTTTTGTTCAGTGATGAGATGCTGAACAATGACATCAGTCATACTGTCTCTATAAGCATAGCGATCTTTGTAAAGGCCATGAACTGTGCTGAAGATAAGTTGATAGCAGGTGATGGTCCCATCCTGGCAGCCCAACACCTAGATAAGAGATAACAATGTAGCAGTACATCCTATTAACACGTCTAAAAAAAGATGGTAAGAGTGGGAAAGTGTTCTTGTTAGAAAAGCATTTACACAGTGAAAGTGAGAGACTTGTGCCAACATCTATTTGTCCAATGCTTGCCTCATATTTTTTATTTAAAGAAAAAGCTCTCCTGATGTAAAATAACCTACCTTGTATATTCACATTTTGTTTGTGTTTTTTCTGGTTTGAAAAAAATCAATGAAATAAGTGTTGTCTTGCATATTTCTTTAACACAATTCAAGTTTTAGATCACTTCTAAGACCATGTGATTTAAACTTTGGACCTACCACAAAGTTGGAGTCAGGTTTTACTCCACATGTCCACACCCAGGAATTCTGCTCCCCAATAGAGCCCAGTCGAACACCATCTTTAGTGTAAAGAGATGCCTGTTTGTCAGATCCACCCATTACTATGTACTCGCCCTTGGAGAAGTAGCTGACACAACAGGGGTCATAGTTGAGTGTTCTGTCTTTTCCAATCTAAACAAGACAAAGAAGAAAAGAGAAAATAAAAACTATTACAACAAGTACCTCTTATGTACAACCTAGGATCTAGTGCCAAAACTCACACTGTCTGTTCTGACACACATCAAAGTTCCCTGTACATTCAATCATTCTTCTGACTGTTGAAGAGGGGAAAAAAATGTTCTAAATGGCCTCCTCTGCATCAGTGTCCAAAGTTCATTCACACTACTTCACATCAAGTCAAACTCTACGCATCTGTTTTTAGTAACAAGCTGCCTGACAATCCACTGTAAAAAAAGAAAAAAAGAAAAAAGAATGTTCTATTTAATACATACAAAGACTGATTAGGAAAAAGTGGTCCTTCTAATGACCTATATGTCAAAAGGGTTTAAGTGAGTTGGAATAGTGAAACTAAAACTGTAGCAGGATCACTTCCATTGTATTGTTGACAGTCTGATTGCAACAGGAAACAGTCTTACGGTTAATAAAGGGTAGACTTTTCCAATGCATTACATTCTTCTGCAAGTGAAACCAAGTTATGAGAAATATACCACTTTTAATTAACTGTTGACCCTTATGTACTTCATTGACCTTCAGGTCTATAAATGTGATCTATGTATAGAATATAACAGTTTACATTCCAGTGATAAAAGAGTTGATAATAACCTGCTTTCCACTGAGTTGATAGAAGGACAGCTTCTGACCCCAGTCTGCAACAGCTAAGATGTCATTGTGCTCATCCCTGGAAAATCCAACAAAGAGCTTACTTTGTTAATGTATGCAGAGCAGTGTAAATACAAAATAAATAATAACCACTGTTTGAGACTCTCAGAGACTTCAAATGAGCACAGAATAAGAATGGTGTACATTCTGTTTTTAACATTTTTATTATCAATCTAAATGTACATGTATGGCTTTTTGGAGTACTAGCTCTACAAAAATACAGATTTTTTGTTCATTACTGCCACCTATTGGCCAACCTCGAAAGATGTGCTTAAAAATGGCAGTTTTCTAGGTAGGGAAACCAAAAAAATAATTAATAAAACACACTCTATGTAATTAAATAAGACTAACTTGGAAGGGTTCCAGGCTATAGACCATATAGGAGAAGAGGAACCTCCTGGACGCTCTATCTTAACCTTTTCCTCTCCATTCTTGTTGCGAATGCTCACTATTCCATTCATCATGCCAAGTGCAAGGTACTGGCCATCATTTGTCCACCTAAAATAAAAAAAACAAGCAATATAAATAAATATCACAGTAATGATCAACAATATGTATAAAAATATTGCTTACCCACAACATGTTATTTTACTGTTTACTTTATGTTTGTTAACAGACTTTTGCTCTGGTGACCACAGGCCTGCAAGACAAAGATTATTTTAAATGAATTTTTCCTATCTATCACGATCCCATCTTTGTTTTAAAATGTTAAAACATATGTTTCTTAAAGTAAATTAGATACTAAAGAGAATGCCAATTGGTTAGTATAAGATTTACTAATTTATGACCCTCTTACCAAAGTCACCAGTGGAACAGGAGGCAAGTTGGTGAGTGACAGGATTGTAAGCAAGGCACTGGATTGAATCATTATGTCTGTAGATACAAATATGAAACAGAATGAGAGCAGTAGAACCCACACCACTTGTGTTAAATTAAGTACAAAGGCTTCAACTTACGTATATTTTAAAATACCCTCAAGTTTAGATGTCCAGATAATGATGCTTTTATCTGCTGAACCTGAGGCAAACCTCTTACCTATAAAAATATATGGGAGTTACAACAAAAATGACAAGTTTGGGATATGCAAAGGAAACAGAGTTAATACCATCTTTGGCATATGCCACACAGTATACTGTGTCTTTGTGTCCCTTTAAAGGCTGATGAATTGTTCCATCTACTGCATCAAAAACCTGCAGGAAAAAACATGCAATGCACAATCAATACTTTATTTTTAAAATACAAACACTTAGGGCTCAATAAATAAATCAATTAAAACTTACTAGAACACGCTTGCCCGCTGCAACAATAAGCTGGGTGCCATCTGGCTTGAAAGCAAGGTCATAGACACTGCAAAACAATCAAATCCGTGCAGAAAAAAGTAATTTTCTGGTAACAGCAAACAGTCATCCGATTTGACAGAGCAACCACTCTTTATACCCGCATTAATATACAGATTTAAACAAAGTAGAACTCAAGATCAATTTTGGATTTAGAAAAAAATAGAGAAATTGGTGTGCATGTCGCACAGCTTGTCAAGCAGACTGACCTGCTATGCCAATATGTTTTTATAAGACAGCTGACAAGCTAAGCTAGCTTTGTATTGTATTAGACCAAAGCATGATAGCCAAACAGACAAAAGTGATGTTTCCAGGGAACAAACAATGCTCCGCAAACAGGATCCAACCTCTCCGTTTTGATTATTTGTGTAGTGGACGATATAATTCATTGCGAGCTAACAGTAGCTATATAACGAGCTAACTTAAGTTTACATGGCAACCGTGGTTGCTAACCACAGCGTTACATCCCTGCGCTGCTTTAAGACAATGTGGACCTAAACACTCACCACTGATCACGGACAGTTTCTTTCCATGCCAGGACAGCTCTCATGTTTACCTGTTAAACTAGAGCCTTGTTTTTTTTAAATTAACAGCTCATTGCTACTGAGGCTGCAATAGATTTTTCATACGAGCGCTATACTCCGTTAACACACGTAACTGCGCAGACTCCGACCATACTACTTCCTGTTTTGGACTCGACTGGAGGGCGCTGGATTATCTTGAAATTGACCATCACGGAGAAGACAGATAATTTATGATAAAGCGTTTATGTGTTACGGCCATGTAAGCTTTCAGGCCAGAGCTTGACCATCTTTAAGGTTTGGAACTGCTCATTTTCGTTCTCAGTCGGACAGCCCAGAGACCACTCAATTTGAGTTTAGAAACTGGAAAAGTTTCAATTGATTGTTGAGTTTTATGTATTTTTGCACGCTACATTGCTTAACATTGTGCGAACTTCTGTCTGTATAGACAGAAGAAGATTTTATTTAGACGCTGACTATTTTGACTTGATTATTTGATGTTGCCACAATAACTGCAGATAAAGAAAAATAAAACTTAGGCTGCGAAATGATACGACCATGCCATAAAATACCACAAATCCACAACAATCTGTCACCAAGTTATTAAAGCTCTACCAGACGTCTCAAAATGCATTCATCTAACAATGTCCAGCTGCAGACTCATGAAGACTCCAATCATAAAAATGTATCGGACAAAGATGATCTGTCTGGCACCTCTAGAATGCCTCCTGGATGGACCAGAGAGGTCAGACAGAGAAAAACTGGCAAGACTGCAGGCAAGATGGATGTCTATATTATAAGGTTACTAAGTCTTCCTTTCTTTTATTGTATGTGTGGTGTCATTTGTTAAATCATTGTCTAATTGATTTTTCTGTGGTTATTTTAGTCCCCATGGTCAGAGGTTTCGCTCAAGAGCTTCCTTGCAAGTCTTTCTTCAGAAAAATGGAGAGGAGAACTTTGACATAAGCCTGTTTGATTTTACCACTTCCAAGAATTGTATTACCACAAATCGAAAATATGTTTCCTCCCTAACAAAACCAAGAAGAAAAAATAAAGGCACTGTAGATGGTAGTGAGGAAATAAAAGACTTGTCAGAAGTACCTCCAATAAATTCCAAAAAATTACTCTCCACTTTTTGCATTGAAACCAAAGATTGTACACAAGACAAGTCAAATACTTACACCACAGATATGTTACATGTCTGTCCTGGAAAAACTGATGAGAATATAGAGAGTGGTATACCAGCTACTCTTACAACAGCGGGGGATGAAGAAAAATTGCAAAGAAGCCCACAGAGAGTGGGTTTACTGAGAGAAAAGCTGCTGACGCTTACTTCTCTTAAAGATAGTGTTTATTCTGACAAAGACACAGCATGCTTGCATCCCCCTGTCCCCACGTTGAATGTTGAACCTGCAAGCGAGAGTGAGAATGAGGGTGAGGATGAGCAAGATGTCGCTGTGATTCACAGCAAAGGTGACAAGAAACCTATTTCAGACCCGAAGATTGCTACCAGCAGTCATCATGATGTGGAGGAGCAGGTGTTATTACCTGACATTTCTGGTGGGAACTGCACACCAGAGAGAGATTCTCAAAATAGTAAGTATGCTAAATAATGTCTGCCAGATTATCTATGCAATTTGAGTTAATTTCTCTTTTTTTTATATAAACAGAGTCAAAGAGGTTTGAAGACAATCGGAAAACTAGCCCTTATTTTAGTGGAAAAAACATGAGAGATGGTAATGTCTGTATTTTCTTAATAATATAAAAGAAACATTCCATTATGATTTGTTCACACTTGTATTTTAATGTTCTATATTTGTACATAGGACCTAGTCCACCAAGGAGGAAAGTTTTCAAGAAATGGACACCTCCCCGTTCCCCCTTTAATCTAGTCCAGGAAACGCTTTTCCATGACCCCTGGAAGCTCCTAGTGGCTACTATTTTTCTGAATAAGACCAGTGGTTAGTTGTCCTCTGTACATTGTAAGAGAGCGAATGCTTATATGATATATATTATTTTTCACTACTCCAGGCAAGATGGCCATACCAATACTGTGGCAGTTCTTTGAGCAATACCCATCTGCTGAGGTAGCACGAGAGGCTGACTGGAAGCCCATGTCTGAGATTATGAAGCCACTGGGCCTATATAAACTCAGAGCCAAAATAATTATTAGATTCTCAGGTAACGGTTGTGTCAAGTGTGTTCTCATTAAATCTACATTGTGCTGATCTAACACTGTACAATAGATTTAAAGAAATGTATGAACAAGAGATAACAGGAGAGAAAACAAAATTTTCTTATTGCTTAAAATGTTTTCTTTTCTCACTCACAGAAGAATATCTCACCAAACAATGGCGCTACCCCATTGAGCTGCATGGGATTGGGAAGTATGGCAATGACTCATATCGAATCTTCTGTGTAGAAGAGTGGCGGGACGTAAGTACATCTTTAAATGTATATCAGTTTATTAGTTAATGCTTGTAAATTCCAGTTCTTATATTGTATTTATTCCATAGGTCACACCGGAGGATCACATGCTAAATAGATATCATGCCTGGCTGTGGGAGAACCATCAAACACTTGGAATCTAACACATACAAATATGTAGAACTGTATGTAAGTTGTTGATGTTGCAGGAGAAAACACAGTTTTTGCAACAATATTAACTAAAAACACTGTACCTGAATGAGTTGTAAATTATGGAAAGATGTTCATAAGATTTTAGGACTGTTATCTAATAAATGTTTTAATAAAGTTTTTTTTCTTTCAAAACTTAAGGAGATTTTGCAGAGTTTCCTTTTCATGTCCCTTTAAATGTACCTGACATTTAGAGACATCCTTTAGCTATGTCTTGTTCCTTTGTCACAGGCTAATGAAGTCTTTTGAGTGCACTCATGCATGGGCACGACCTGTCATGCACTGGCTTTCTTTTGGTTGGAGGTAACGTGATTCCCAAGGCAACTGTTGCCACCGCAAAACGCTTGGTGGATGCACAGCCTTGTCATAGTTTAATCTTTAACTAGCACCAGTACAGTAAGTTAGATTATTATCATTTGGAGTTAAATCATTATCATTTTAATTGAACAGGGGAAAAAATCTGAAGTGGGAAGAAACATTTTGGAGTGAATGAAGTCCACATTTCTTTTTCTTTTTGCAAGAGGGACTATACTGATCTGCATAATGAAACTCCGTAAGATAACCGCTTCTGTTCCATATTTCTTTATCAATAATGTCCCATGTACTGATTTTACTTATTTTACATCTATTGTCACAGCAGCCATAGCTTCCACACCACTATGTATTCCTCACAGCACACCTCCATCCAGACAGACTCACTCAGTCACTCCCAACACATTTCCAATAATCTCTGACTGTGTCCTGTGGTCAAGCAAACAGGTGGGCATTGATTTACTCAATTGAATTCATTGTTTTCCATTGTCCTGGAGTGAAAATGGGAATTTAGAGATTCTGAGGTTTGATGTGATTCTAGACCATTCCAAGACTGGACCCCTTACATCCACCTTTGGTTCATAAACGCACTGTCAGTCTGGAGACACCAGCCATTCACCACCACAACCACCAGAGGACATTAATCATGCAGCGGAGAGAGCATTACAGGTAAAAGCAATTAATTACATACCTCGCAGTTATTGAGAATATAGTGTTTAAATTCTGTATCCGTCCATTTCCTGTTAGGTTTCACCAAGTGTGGCGAAAACCCTTTTATGGAACCAGCATTGAGAGAGAGGAGTACAGGTAGATAATGAAACCAGAATAAAGTGATTTATCTGGTCACTTCTGCCCCACAATGTCCGATAACTGTTCAAATGTATTATTTCTTACAGGAAAGAGTTGCGCGAACACCTGAAACAGCAGATTGAAGACAAGTGTATTGCTCTGAAGCTTCAGTTTGCTAACAGAGTAAAAGAAGCAGAGTTACTGTGTGAAGTGGATCGCCAAGCTTTGTCCAGTGAAAGAGAGCAAAGGATTCAGCACAGACAAGCAATGACAGCATACAGAGATGAGAACAAGAGGGTACACTCCAACATCCACTATTTACAAAAGATATACAATGTCTGTTACAATAGTGCTCTTAATATTCTGTTACCTCTTAGAATTCCTTGGTATCTCTCTCAGGATTGGAGTGTTTTATTTTTTCCTGTCTTTATCTGTACTGTTGTGCAGCTAATGGAGAAGAGCTGGAGGGACAGAGAACTAACACGTTCCCAAGAGGCTCTAAAGGAGAGAGAGCTGCTTCGCCTCAACCCCATTAACTGGAGTGGCACACTTAAATAGAATCAACCTCCAAATTCGGACCACGAACCTGGACGTCAGATGTCTTACTCTCTCGTTAACTTCCTGTGACACGTGAGGGAAACATGATTGTTGCTGCAAAGAAAAGGTTATTAAATGCAATAAACTATTAAATCCACTGACAAGACATTTTATTGTAAAGCAAACATGCAATAAATAACTCAACTCAACACGAAGAAAACTGTAGAAACAATAGATGGTAAAAACTCATTTTTATGAAAAAACAGTTTAAAAATGCATTCAGTTGCACATAAATATAAATATTGCTTTCAAAATAAATAAAAGGCAACAGAACATTGCTAGTAGTGTTCAGTTCAGAGCTGGTGTATTTTCTGCTTACATACACTCATACAGTGTTTAGTATCAGTTGTGTTGTTGATCAGCCTCCGTGCCAATGTACTTAAAATAATTCATACAGTGTATTACCTATTGTTTGAAATTGTATTTTCATGCATTATTAAAATTTATAATGTATTCAGGACAGAGGTAAAAAGTCATTCTGTGAACATAAATAGCCAGTAGTTCATGATACCAGCCCCAGAGTTTCAATAAATCTCTTTGTATTAGTTTCAACCCCATTTGGTCAAAACATACTATTTCTTTTTCGCAAAATTATCTGCTTCAGAGCATTCAGAAAAACAAACATGACTATGATGATGATTAGAGATGGAAGGAGGCATTTTGTAGAAGAAAACCTAATTTCTGAAGCATCAGAGTCACAAACAAAACAAACATCTTACATTTAACAATCAATAGAAATCTTGTGTCACCCGAACAAAGTTGAGGTACAAGATAAAAGTTAGTACCCCATCAGTGCAGTGTAGCTTTATATCATCTTTAATCTGTATGGCTTAAACAGCCTTCAAGTTTGTCTTTTTTCCAGCATTGCCCCATTGTCGACATAAATAAATCCAAGCCCTTTTAATTTAACCCAAAACAAATCCCTGAACATCAAGCATTGTAGGGATAATGCCATGCCTAAATGCAGTCTTTTTCACCTTCAGCAGCAGTTAATCCAAAGTCTTTTCCAAATGTAGACAGTCTATCGCCCCTTGAGGAACCCATCCAACATGTAGTCTCCTTTCTCTGTAAGCCAGTATCCGGCCATAGCAGCAACACCTCCGATGAAAATGGCAGTGAAAACCATGTCTCCTTTGGCTGCAAGTGTAGCTAGAGCACAGATGATCACGCCAAAGAACATCTGCTGCAGCACTAGGACTTCATCATCAGTCATGTCATCAAAGAGTCCTTTATCTGGGTCAGCTAAATGATAAATGGGCAGATAATTTAGAACACAAATGTTTTCAGTAATGTTTCTGCCTTGTGAATGTGATTACTCCTTACTTGGGGGCTTATTCTCTACACAAATGCTATCTCTTCGGATGAAGCCCTCAGCACAGTCACAGTGAAAGGATCCCTCTTCATTAATACAGGCCTCATTTAGCCCTGGGCATGCTATTGCACGTTCGCTACATTCATCTATATCTGTGCACATAATAAAACAATTTTGAAAAGCCATAACCAATATAAATACAGATACAAAGGTGAGCATTTTACTTACCAAGACACTTTGCTCCTTTCAATCTGTAACCACGGGCACATTTTTTACAACGGGCAGGACCACTACCCATACAGCCCAAACATGCCTGGTCACAGCCTGTAAACAGCAACAATCAACATATACTGAACATACTGTTTGATGCAATATAAATATTTGTAAAAAATTAAAAAAAAAAAACAGCAGTGCTTACCTCTGCAATCATATGATCCATCAGTGTTATGACAGTAGGTATTAGTGGGACAGCGGGCCAACTCTGTTCCACATTCATCAACATCTGGGGACACACACAAACAAATGTCAGTGACAACAGAAATAGTGAAAATATCCAAAATGTAGCACGAGTTGAATAGTCAGACTTACCGACACACTTGTTGTCATGAAGAATCCAACCAGGTTTACAGTCAAGACATTTGTAATCCTGTGGCCCGGAGCACTTCTTACACGAGTGGTAGCATGCTGCAAATAATAAATAACAGAAATCAGTGAAAAGGAACAATAAAATTGTTTACAGTCTTTACATGATGCAAATTGACATACCAGCACAGGTTCCTATGCTGTCATTGGAACTTTTCTCTCTGTAATAGCCGTCAGCACAGCTTTGGCACAGATGGCCTGAGTATCCAGGGTCGCAAACACAATCTCCATCACCAAGGCGAGTGCCCTCCCCCTCACAGCGACCTAGGCCTCCACATATACCACCAGGGCCAGATGGACACTCTGTATATTGATTGGACAATATGTTCAACTTTTACATTGAATCTAAATCCCAAAAAGGATATGAATACATAGTATAAGGAATAATATTAAGTTAACAAGTAGGCTACAATTTGTGTTCAAACCTTTGCATTCAGGTCCAAAGTGGCCAGATGGGCAGCAGAGTCTCAGCTGCTCTATGCATAGCCATTCAAACAGGTCTGGTGCCTCCTGCTGCCTAAAAGAAACATCCACCATTTCAGTGATATCAGAATTATTATATTTGTATGATAAAATTGTGTGCTAAATATTTACACATGCAGCTCTTTCTGTCCAAAAAGGTGTGTGCATGTAAATTTTATCAGTTCTCAATGCAGTGATTTTTATGTGAAAATTTTTAGTGGAAGCACAACACTTACCTGTGAAACCACCAAGTCTCAACTTGGTCTTCTATCTGCTCCAACAGCTGGTTGCATTCAAAGTCTGTCTTCTCACAAGCAGCTTCCACAATCTCTAGCAGCCTAGTCTCACTGTCACAAAGAGATGGAAGCAAAGGTAAATATTAGTTCAAATATTAAAGCAGACCATAATACAGACCATTGAGATTTGCTGTTTATGGGCTGTCCTATAAGAAAACCTTGCTCTTACCTCCGTGCATATTTAGCCAGTTTCTCCTCCTCCCAAGCTGTGTTCCCACCCCCAAAGTTTTTGTTGGCTGTTCTCTCCAAGCCCTAGAATGACACAAAAGGTATGTTTAAATAGTTAAAAAGGTTAAATAATTGAATATTAACCCCAACAGTGGTCTATCTGTAGTACCTTAATAAAACTCTCGGTGAGTTTTCGACAGGTCTGGCATGGTGCCGTCTGAACCATGACCGCAGAGAGCTCGGAGAGAAGCACCAAAGCAGGTAGGAGTGACCAGTCCCACCACATGATGCTTAAATGGATAAACATAGCTATGTAAATTCATGAAGTATTATAATATTTTACATCAATACATTACATAATTTTGCCATCTTTTAATTTTATGGTTTAAAATTCTCAACCTGGCTTCGGATAAACAGGATGCTATTTCCTGTTAGCTCGCTCAGCATCAGCACCAGGAAAATTAGCCACCTAGCAAGCTAAGGTCAATAGCTAGCTGCTAGCTTGAACTAATGCTGACCAGTACTCTGCGCTTCTGCCCAGGTTAGCATTAAAACAATTACATTTAGCGTTAAATATACTGTAAAAGAGGTACAGATATATATTACCCTATATTTCATGTAAAATAGATTACTATTACTAATAGATTAGGCTGGTCACAAAGTTACCTTATTGCAAAGCCAACGCGTCGCTGCACCTTTGACGATTGTTTTTTGCAGGTCACACAGTATTTTAGATCTTTAAACGTGTCATTTTAACTGAAAATCGTAACAGAACAGAAAAAGCTAGCCTTACAGTGCGTTTCCAGGGTCCTACAATGAATGAACAGCTTGCAGTTGGCTCTTCCCCATTCACTTGCAGATGACAGACGCCGCCCATCCCCGCTGGGATTTTATTCATCAGCCAATCAGTCAGCAGCATTTTACTAAAAATGATGTGTACATGATGTCACAGACATTTCAGAATTCAAGTCACTGGTTTTAAAAGGCAAATTACACTGCAGTTTTCCTCAGACGCTTATAGTCGGTAGTCACTAGGCTATAGCCAGAATTTATAACACATTAATAAACAAACTGCAAATTAAGAATTTGATGTTCCATGAGCAGGACATCCGAATTGTAAACTGTAGGTAACTTTTTCAGAAGATGTGACCTATAGTCAAATCGTCACTGCAAACAGGATAATGTAAGCTACAGGCTATTGTATGGGATACCATATAATGATGCCTTGTAACAGTATATTTGAGTTCACTTGTTAAAAATAGATTCACATTTTATTTAAAATAACAGTAAAAAGCAAGATAAAACAGTTTAACAATCACAGTGTCACAGACAAAACACCAGTCATTGTTAAATTACAATGCTTGTAGGCTATGTGTCACTAACTGTTATAGTTGTGTTCAGGGAGGCTATAGCTGTGTGCAGGTAGTTGTGTGTTTCTGTAACAATCTTTCATGAGGTCATATCTTCAGCTTTACTTCACAACTTCCAAAGCATGTTGTTAAGGTGTAACTGTTACTGTCAGAGCCACTCTATCTCATTGGGTTTGGGGTTAGTGTCGGGGCTAGAAGGTGGAGTAATGAGGTACGGTTGCAATGGCATTGTTTCCCCCGTATCTTCCTCTTGTGTTCCAACACAACTCTGTGGCATTACTGCGAGCCGTAATACAGCTGTCCCTGCTGTGAATCCTGATAGCCCTCGTGCCAGTGCTCTGGACGCCATGCGGAGTCCACGTGCTCTCTTTCGCCTGGATGAGGCACTGGTCATTTGCTGTGTCCCGGCAAGTTCTGTTAGAAACCCCAGGCTTTGGGATGGAAGGCTGTAGACATGAAGGCCTCGGAAAAGTTCTGGCAGTGGATGGCAACCACCTGAAGGTTCAGGTGGGAGTGACTCAAACTGCACCAACATGAACCGCTCACCAGCTCGACCCTGTAAATAGTCTGCTAGAATACAGCTCAAAGAAGCACTAAAAACATCTACACAAGTAGAGGGAATCTCAGTCTCCATGTCTTTGTCCCTCAGACTGGGTGTAATTCTCTCCCAGCTCCTGGCTCCCCACTCTTCAGCTTTCCTCCGGGCCGCCTGGGTGAGGACTAGGACTACTTTTCCACCCTGCCTTTGCAGCCGGTCCAGTCTAGAGTGGAGCCAAGGCACAGGGCCCAGGACACTGAGTTCAGCATGGCTCCACAAGTCTAAAGACACACTGCACCCTAAAGCTTGGAGCGATGAGCCTAAATGGCACATTAGTCCTGGCAAAGCCTGCTCATCATCAGGCGGGTACAGCAAGACCACATGTCCACCACCCACTGCACCTAAAACAACACATTTATAAATGCATATATTCAATAATTGTAACAAAAGCCTGTTACTGTACAACAAATACCACTTCATTGAGCGCTTCTCATTTTACGTGTTGAGTTTACAAAATACATGGGTGATTGGACTTTACTGAAAAAACCTAAAATGAGGCTTTTCCACATGATGTTTTCACTCATTGGCTGAAGATTATTAATCAAACTGTCGATTGAACAGAATATCATTACAGTACCTTTGACATCATCATCTTTGAACCATCTCCACGCATATCCTACAGAACACAGAAACAAATTGTTTTTTTCATTTAATATGAAAAAATCAATGTTTAAGTAAATTTCTTTAACCATCTAATCAACCTACTATTGTTTAAATTAAACTGACCTTGTAGCACTCCTTTTATACAATATGCTCCAAGTAGTGACACACACACCAGCAATAATCCAGCAAGGAGTACAAATATCCATCTCCAACGAGATGCTGGAGGAAAAAAAAAGAAAAAGTTCAAAGACTTGCTTAGACTTACTTACTTACTTACTAGTCTGTAAACTATAATGTAGGTGTAAAACAATAAACACTTACACAGCACATAACAGTTAACTGACAAAAGGGTAACATTTAATCAAGTAAGTAATTAATAATTGACCTGCAAATGGACAATGGGGATCCATGTGGGACTGTATTCCATCAAGTTTTATCTGAAAAAATGATAAAAAAAAATAAAAATTACATTCATAGCTGTGTATCTAAAAGAAAACATTAGACAAAAATCAAACAGCTAAATACAGAAGCTAACTAAACCGGTTTTACCTGAAGACAAAGCAGAGGATGTGGTGGTAAACTGAATTCTCCTGTTTTCTAAAAAGTAAATATGTCAAAAAATATTTTAGCGTTACAGTTTACAATTATAGAAATTGCTGTTAACAATATATTATCCTAAATTCCAAAAAGAAAGCCATGGGTAAAACATTACCCAGTATCCTTTGCGAGTTGTGCTCCAGCCAGAATGCCTTTCCAGTTTCTGCCTGGACCCTGTCACCTCTTGACACTCTCCCTCAGCCACTTCCCTTTTACAGAGCCACAGGTCTGCCTTCAGCCTGCAGGGGGAGCTCACGTTCCAGACCAGCACTGAGCCGCCTCCCCTTACTGAAGACTCCACTAATGTCAAAGACACACTCTGCTGCATTCTCTCCAGTGCAACTAAAAAGCAAATGAAAACATTGATATGCTGTTTCCAAATTTCACTAATCTGAAATTGGCTTGATCTAAAATTCTACCTGGTTGGTTTTTGAAAGGACAGTATTCCCTTCGTAGCATTTTTTCTTGCCACCAAACCTGTACAAACAATTAAAACAACTTTAAAAACACCACAAACATTCCCAGACTTCTAATTTTTTGATTTCCATTTACCTGGAAACACAAGCATGGTGCAACTGAGTTCAGCGAGATCAAAATTTCTTTTCTGTCTTTAGGCTAAAACAATGTACATTACACACATTGATTAATTGTATGAATAATATCAAGTAATTAATAATATGATGGTCTTGTTCTTTTTTTATTTCTTTGTATTTATTCATGTTTTGCTCTAACTGACCAACATAAGCATCTCTCCAGGAGTCTCATCCCAAATCATCTGGCACATGACAGTCCCTTCCTTCTCATTCCTGTTTTCCACTTTGAGGCGGGCCATATTTGTTTGATTATCTGTTTCAACTTGAAGTCTTGGTGCTGAGATAAAGAGACATCAACTGGTGACTGGTTTTTGTTTAGTTGTTATATTTTGCTGATTTATCCACACAAATACCCTACTACATAACCACTTTAGGATTTAACAAACCTCTTACCATCACATTCTTTGACTTTGCTACCCTCTGGATTCATGGAACAAACTGCAGGAAGGAAAAACATACATTTAGTAACAGTAATAGTATTAAACAACATTACAGTTTAAACAAATCCCACCTTTTTGTAAAGATGGAATGGTGATATTTTGGCTGTACTCTCTCACTGAATGTGCCAGGACACGGACTAAAACAGGACTGCCGAACATCACTTTTTCCCTCAACAACAACTGCAAATGTTGGAAATGGATTCACTTTATATTTTTTCTTAAACACTGTTTTTAATAGTAGAAGCATTGAGGAAAACCAACAGGAAATTAGAAAATAGATAAAGAAATACTTTGTTTTTCACCTCATGTGTAAAATGCTGAGAAGCCACACTAAAACTGGAATAAGTAAACTGGAGTGTCTTGCAATGGTCACCAGAGCCAGGGGAGCTGAGGCAAACTTTGATCAAAGCTGTATAAACACACTAAATTGCATTAGTTATGTTGTTATGTTATAGAGTTGATTATGTACACATCTCACCTTCACGAAAAGCATGCAAGCCACTTTCCTCAGCCGTCTGTTTTTTGCCAAGAAACTCCTCTGTACTGTCACCAGATTCCTCAAAGTTATCAACAACTTCTGCATAGACAAGCACAGTCAATAAAGGCTGAATTGATTGGCAGGTCAAACAACAAGAATCCAACGAGAAAATGCTTAAGATATGATCTGGCAGCACAGCAGTGTAATTATAATGTAACTAATGAAATGCATGAGGCAAATTGGAAAGGTGTGTCACTTGTCACTTAGTCCGAAAGCCAAGACATGTAAAAACAAAGCTACCTAGAACAGTAATGACAATCTGAAGACAAGGCACACAGTGAATCCTGTTTGAGCAGCATAGTACGACTTTTAGTGCCACATGAGTGACGTTCACTGGACCCTCAGGATCAGGCAGTGCAGCTTCATATGGAGAGACTGAAAACAAAAATGTAAAATGTGTTCCTGCGTTAAATTAAATTTGATGTGATCTCAATAGAAAGCCTATCAAATCATACACACTCTGATTAGTAGGCTGGTAAGTGCTTAAAGTATTTTAGCATACCTGAGCTTACTTGGCAGTCGCTCAAACCCTGAAGAAATAAGAAGATGTAAGAAAGCAAACAGAAAAACACAATTGAAATTAGGGTTGTGTAAAATATGATCATAAATCACAAATAATACAAAGATGAATTGCTTCTAGACACATGTGAAATACAAAATTGAATGACTGAATGTATTTTAGCTAATTATCAGTAATTTCTCATAAATTACTTTGGAAAAGACTAGATCCTACTTGGAAACTGAGCACTGGAGTAAGATGTCATGCTGAGCCACAACAGTAAATAAGTAATGAACATTAAACTCTAATCCCTCTTGTGTCGCTCTTAATGTGTGTTTGTTAGGTTTGTGTGCTTTTTTATTCGTAGTACGTGTACTTTACGCCTCCTAACTTTAAAGGTAAAGCAAAGTTGCTTAACGGTTGCGTAAAGTCATAACAATGTGGAGTAGTCCGTGCCAACTCCATTTGTAGATACAAAGACATAAAGGAGGTTGTTTGCTGCTAACCGGCTTCTCTTTGGGGATTAATATTGGACAAAATTATTGTGAGTCACAGTTTCTGAGAAGAAAGAAAGAAACATATGCAACACACACTAAAATAAAACATTACCTCGCTACACGTGAGTTCAGGTGAGTTCACTTCTATCAGGTCCAGCGCATTGGTCGACGGATACAACCAGCACAGCAACAAAGAAAGCATAATAAAAGCCACAGGTTGTCCAGCGAAATGTCTGGGTTTGAGAGCCATATCTGCGCTTTGCTTTTGCGCCTGGCACCGTCACACCATCAGTGCGCACGCGTTCTTAAGCTCCACGGTACACGGCCCTAACTATTCCGAAGTCGACATTTTAGCCAAAAACATTTCATGGGACTCATTTAAGAGCCATCACAATCCAGTTGAGCTCCAAACAGCCTGGAGTTTATTTTACCTACGGACGGGACGGGTAGTGTGATGGGTAGTGTCCCTCCCCCGTCGCAACCGTCAAAACCAGTCACGTTTTCCAGGTGTAATTCACACCTTAAAATAACACGCAGACATGGCCAGCATCCCAACAAGGAGTCCGTTAGATAAGGTTGCATTGTTGGTTGACGTTACACGTAGGGTTAAGTTTGAAAGTTCACAATTTATTAACTCTCAGCTCTATTTGTTTATAACTATTAAGGCAATTACCCAACTAATCAAAAACAAATTAGTCTCCATTCAATTTATTTTTTATTTAAGATAAAATAGCTATAGGCTACATTGCAATAGTGACTTGTAACAGGTAAAAACACATCGTCAGACAAGTCTTTCTTGAAGGGGATCAATAAGCAAACATACCCTTTCTGGCAGGACTGAGTTTACAGTCTGGAGGAGTTTTGCATACACATTTTCGTTAAACCAGTAAAATCTCATCCTGGTTAAGTTCCCCAGTCACAGTTCCCACTCTGTTATGCTCTCACATAAACCTGTATGTGGTTGATAAAATTAGAACAATACTGAACTTCCTCTTTCCATCCTTTTTCACCAAAACTTCATTTGTAGAAGGAAAACAATAAACATGAAGAAAATAAACATTTTTATTGTTTTTGATAGAGTGGGTGGAATGACCACAAATTAATTTGACGCAGCAACAGAAACTACTGGGCAGCAACACAGTTCAAATGAAGAATAAAATATAAATAAATATATACATATTGTTTAAAAAAATAGTTCAGTTCATGCAGTAATGACAAATAAAAAAGATTGTAAATCCTATGCAAATATTTCAGTTTGATAGAAGGTGGCAGTACAACTACCTTCTGTGCAGGTGTGACACTTTTTAACATTAAATGCACACATGAAAAAGGGAGTTAATTTGCAACTGGATTTTCATAGAGTATAAGTGTATTTACAGAGGTAGCGCAGGTGTTCAATAAAGCTTCATTCTTGACAACAGACACTCTGTTTGAGGTTTAATGAAAGTGAGAGTGTGTGCCCCTCCATGCAAATCCTATGGCAATGACAAGTAGTTTTTACTGATTCATTGGCTCCGAGATGTTCACTGTAGAACGGCATCTCACATATCACATGTATCTTATTTCTAAAAGAAGAAACATGACAGGTGAAATTGGAGATGAAAGCTTAGTTCAATACAATTACCCACTGAGCAACTGCTCTTGAAAACTTTTTGTCCTTGTGAGTATCAAATTCTGAATGGTTTTACGTTAGAAAATGTTCTCTGAAGATGCTTTTCTCTGTTTATGACTGAGGCAATAATGCTTGTAGTCTGCAAGCAAGCCGCTTTGCCAACCAAAATAATAACACTTTAGACATAAGCCTTGACCAACAGTGCAACTTGGATTTGGAGTTCTTTGTAAGTCTTGTCATCACACCAAGCTCCTGTATCAAACCACTGAATTCAAGTGGTAAGCAATAACGCGGGACCCCTCTGAAGGCTTTCGGAATGTCCTTGCTGCTACCATGGCCATGCAAAAAGACAAAGGCAACTCGTTGACCTTTATTTTCCTGGAGTGCCCCCATTAGACAAGTGAGTGCAGCTTTAAACACTGGTGCTATCGCTGTACAAGGCTCCGTCATGGATCGTGTGTCTTTGTTAACACTCACACAACCGTTATGCTTTTCTGCTTTTTTGAGTTTACATTTTCCATGTCTCCATCCATTTAATTTTATGCGATCGTCCAGTAGTGTTCTTTGAAAGCTCAAATCTTTCTTGGAGTAGAGATCCTGCTCCTTTTCACTCTTATCTTTTTCCTTTTCATTCCACCACTTCTTATAGGCTTTCTTGGCCTCTGGACTCCAAAAAATGAGTACATTTCCTTGTGCTTTCATGACAGTTTCCCACTGACCATGAAGCCAAGGAATAGGTCCTAGGTCTGCCACTCCAGTCCCGTTTTGTTTTTGTGTGCTTTGGGCCCACAGAGCTAAATGCACTGTGGCACCTAGATCTCCTTGTAAAATGGAGGCTAATGTACACACAGAAGAGACATGGGCAGACTCTTCAGATGAGCACACAAGCAACACTGGCCTGTGGATGTACAGCCAACCTAAACAGTCAGAGGCAATTAAAAAAAAAAGCAATAAATAAGGGTATATTTATCCTAATGGCAAATTTTAAGTGACAAATTAGCAACTTGTTACTGAATTTTAGGAAATGAAAATGACATTAACTTGCCTGCAGTACCCCTCTTAGTCAGATGATGGATGCACATTCCCAGTACAATAACTATGACAACAAACCCCAAAGCCGCCACAGCATATATTCCACATCTGCTGCGTGTGTCTTAAGAAGAAGAAAAAGAAAAAAAGAGGCACTGGTTGGTCTGTATGCCCCTGTGTTTTAGGGAGAATGTTTTACTATATAATGTGAACTCACAGTCTGGGCACAGAATTCTTCTTCCCTGAAGAGCAGGCCCTGACTGCCACACCTGCCGAAAAGGAAAGATGATCAGATTACACAATACTTTTTTAATGTTTTTATTTTAGGTTCATGTCATGGGCATTACCTGCACACAAGGTCTTTCCACTATTAGCAAGAGAGGCACTTCTAAAATGGCCATTTCCTGTTCCTGAAAAATTAAGATTTGTAACATAAATAATCTGATAAATCTTATATGTATATAAGTATGTACAAAGTATGTACAAAGTATTATAAACAAGTGACAGCGTGAATGTCCTTACTATATTTAGTGAATAAATCTGTCCCACCGGCGTACACGTCCTCCGATTCAGCTTACAAAGTTGAACTGAGAATTTTGCAGGACTAAATGATGTTATGTAAACAAATACGCCCTGCCTGCCTAGTTCAGTATGTACCTTCCATGATGACATGTCTTCAAAAGACAAAGACATATACACCATTATTACAATAAAATGTACACTTAAAAATACATCTTTAACTTGACTCACCAGCTTCAAAGGGACAGGAGAGATTATGGCTGCCTTGTAAAGAGAGCTGCAATGATGCAAAATATACATAAATAAATGAATTAATATGTACCAAGTTGATGCAGTTCCACTAAAGACTTTTCTTATTCTCACCTGTACACACATCTGGGGATGTTTGTCAACAACAGAGGTATTATACACCTGTTGGAAAGTGGGTGTGTGTAAAAAGAAACCTTTATTAATAATAATTAATTTAAAAAAAACTCCTTCACACTGATTGCTCAGCCAAACCTACTCGTTTCTGCCCTGCTACTTTTTCCACCAGTGAGAGGTTGAACACAGCTGTGCAGAGGTGTTCATGTTGCTTCCAGCAGAGTGCAGCAGACACCTTTATCTCAGCAGGAGGACAGACAAAGCTCATCTCCAGACGGTTTTTATGCAATTTGACTTCAGTGGAGTCCCAAACATCAGTGACATCTGAAAGATATGGATGTTGACAAAAATGCACTATGTTTAATTGTGGTTTAAGTGTGCAAAAATATTGTAATACACAAAATAATTGTCCCATAGTTTTAGTAACTGCTAGCCTAAAACTAAAACTAACAAACGTTTTTGTAAAGAAAAGAATATATAATAATATACTGCTTGTGGATTTAGGCTCTGCAATGTACACTGAATAATGTAAGGGCTGTAAAGGAAACTGTTATATGGGTCAATGAATGTGAAGCTTCGATGTTTTCTGTTACTGCATGTGAAGAATCTAGGCCACCCTTGAGTACAAAATAATATGACAATTTGATCTTTTAACAATATAATATTGTATAACTATTTTGTTAGATATATGTATATTGTATATTAGCAAATTAATTAATGAACCATTATTTATCTTAAAATTGACAGTCTAAATTCTAACACATAATTTCCTGTTATTCTGCATCATAAATGAGTTATGCTGGTTATGAATTACCTGTTATAGTTGTATTTCTAAGTGGACAAGTGGTATGTCTCTTTGAGTCAACAGGAGTGTAATACACCTATGAGAAGAATGTGAATAAAATAAACAACCTAAAGCACAACCACAATCTTTAAAATATAGTTTTTAAGGTACCTGAACACAGAGACATGGCAAAAGGTAAGGGACATTGAGGACAGCTGATCGAGACAGAAATGGGTCAATCTAAATACAATTAAAGACAAAGTTAATTTTTCATAAAATAACACACTATACAGATGCAAATAGAGGCAAATGGTGCTTACAATGAGTGGTTTAGGACCATCCATGCAGTGTCCCGATTTTTTTTTGTAACACCACCTGGTATAGACTTCATTTCCAGGCTCCACAGAAACAGTAATAGATTTGGAAGACTGGTTCACAGTGTGATTAAAGTCGGGTCGAGTAACTAAAAAACAAAAGGAATATAGGCTATAGGCCTACTGTATAATCAAACAAACAAATCAAAGAGCCTACATGGGAGTAAAATTTCTCTCGATGGTCGGAGGTTTTACAACAGTATTAAGAATAAGTTTCATCATGCCCTAAATTCAAACCAAAGACAAGAACTAAACTTACCAGGCTGACTCTGAGGCTTTAATGAGAAAAGGAAGAAAGACACGGTATTAATACACAGGCAATAACTTACTAACTGTTTATACTATTTCATAGGGGCTATAACCCTGTCGTTATGTGTTATTTGGCTTCCTTCCTTGTAAATCGTGTCCTAATAAACTTACCTGACAAGTTGTTGGAGCACATTCCAGCAGACACACCACGACAATACATGTCATCGCGGTCCAAAGACACATTTTGATCTCCACAAAACATTACATGAACATAGGCTATAGCCTTGGTACTCCTCGGTCCGTAGTCATCAAATCGAAGTTAAAGTAAACCCATTTCTCTTGCTAAAATTATAGTTAAGTAAAGACATCGCTTGAACTTCAACGTATGGATACACCTGTTGACGCAAACGTAAAGCTGCGGACATGTTCAACATTTTCTCAGAATTCTCCTGTTATACGCGCGCTTTCATTAAATGAAAATAATGCGAAAAAGTTGCGAAACCTATTAAAAAATGGAACAGCGGATGTGCCAATAGACCACCTTTATTGAAAAAAATATGAGGGCGTTTGAAAACAGTCACGTCCAAGAAAAATCTTAGCTCCACCCATCATCAATTTCACAGAAACGATCTCACCCAGAAACCGTGAATGCACCCTTGTAGCTCGTGTTTCCTTAAAGGTACATCTACGGCTACGGTTAAAGATGTCTGTCTGTAGGGCTACTCTGTACTCTCATACATACTCATACTCACATATCATATATGACAGATAGTTTATTCAAAGCCAGAAAAAAGTTCGACTTTGACTTACTAAGTGGTAGTAAGAATGGTGGGGGCATGGGGCCAGATCTGTTTACAAGCACTCAGCTGGAACTCCTCGTGTTATGCATTAAACTCATAGTCTAATATAAGAAAAAGCCATGAGATAATTATGGCCTGCAAGGAAACCACGTGGGCTTTACAGAAGTAGCAGGTGTTTTTTACTCTTTTTCCATTCATTCTGACAGGAAGCTGTGGTGACAGTCACCCTGGTCTGCCAAGGTTTCTATATGAATATACTGTAGGCCTAATGGTGACACTGTGTGCCAAATTAAAGTGAGTTTGGCATGCTTGACATAACTAAATAAGCTTTTAACAATGCTAGAGATATGGTTTTGCGTGGGTTTAATAACATTATAATAGTAATAAAAATAAAACTTTCATATTTAGTGTTACATATTGACGGACCAATACATGCTTTAAATCGACAAAGTAAAAAATTACTTGAAGGAACTTAAATACTGAATCAGCAGACAGATAATGGCCACAGGTTTAAAAAATTCAATTCTTTTTATTAAACTTCTATTTTTATTCAGTTTGTATATATAAAAGTTCTAAAGCCAGTAGCCTGAGACTAAGACAGACAGAGGCTAGCATGTTTTTCAATTTAGTCCTCATTATTAACAACCATTTATAAAACTGTAAAAAGAATACACATGATGAACACAAGCAATAGACCTACACAATCACGGTTTGTGCAGCTGGAGTGATTAAAGTTGTCCATGATGAAGGAAGTTTGTGGACCATGTAAGAGTAGCTAAATAAATAACATTTTTCAGAGTACTGGCTGCAGTAGTCCCTGTTTGTGCTCAAATGACAAATGACTGGGCATGTAGGCTACAACAAGACTTTATAAATGTCCATCCTACAGCATGTGAATTCAATGTTCAAAACATGCATTTCTCTGCTCAAATGTATTACCACAGGAAAGACTGCGTATAAAAAAGGGGCAGAACTGTGTACATCATAGTGTAATTTTTTTTCTTGACCATGTAAACTATTATCTCATTTATTACATATTGTGAACTACATTGAAGGAATAATCTAAATCATGATTTTTTTTTTTAATCATTATCAATATCTTTTTTTTAACTCTCTTAATTACAGTATGTTACATGTCTGATGGCTTTGTGTGCATGACATGCATTTTGGGGCCAATGTAGTGGACAAATTTTCCACATAATCTTCATTATCCACATTTAGTGATGTAGTGCTGGGTTTCTACACACATTCCACAACAACTGCTATTGGTTAGTTTTGTATGTGTGTTCAGTCACTGTCACTGGTCTCACTGCTGGGGTCTCCCTGCACCTTGCTGCGATGTTGCATCGCTCGATGGTATGCCACTTGTACAGATTTGCGGATGTTAGATTTTCTGCCCTCCAGCATCTTTTCTTTGTCCAAATCTTGATCCACTCCAAGCGGCACAAGTTTAGAGCGGGGCAGCCATTGCCTGTTTAATGTAAAAAAAAAACAAAACACACACACAATTAAACTTTTTTTTTCAATTTATTTGTGATCATGCTTTAAAAAGATACAATGCATATTAGATTTATACTTTACAGGCTCCGTACTCTAAAGGCCTAAATAAATGAGTTCCTTTTAAATTTTACTTTGTAACTGTGGGCAAAGGGTTGTAATGCCTTTCCCTTTGAGGCATTAGGTATTTTTGATAATCGTTTAAAATATTGAAACTTTATTCATTACAATATTGATATAGCAATGCGAAAAATTTACTTTATTTTAATAGATTTGTTACAAGATGAATTACTGTGATGTTCAGATATGTGTAATCTTAGCATATTTTGGTGCTGAGTTATGATGTCAGAATACTGTCATTAAGCCTCATTGGATGGTGTCTTTAGAGGCAGCACCTTTGAGAATAAAAAGGTAGCGTGTAAGGGCTGTTCTCAAACAGTTAAATAAATGAATGAGGAGTAAGACCGTGTGCAGGAGTTTTTTTGATTTTTCTGTGATATTACTCCTACGCACCTGTTGCTATTTCAGGTGTGCAGAGTATCTCAGAGTATATCTAACTCAAGTACAGTATAAAACATACAAAAAAAATTATCAATTGTAGTGGGTAGTGATGAGGTAAATACAACATCAGATGAACAATATATAACTTATTTTACCTGCTATTATTTATTTGATAATGAATTAATCAAAGCAAATAGATTAACAATTTACCCCCTAAATCCTATGGAAGCCAAAGGGTTTTGCCCGCTTTTATTATTTTTGATAAATTTCTGTTGCTCTTCTGAGGTTGTATTTACATCATAAAACAATCAATCATTTTTAGTAGGCTTTTACACAAAATGTTAAATTCAAAGGAGTCTTAACTATTTCACTTGACTATATTTAGCCCCACATGAGCCATTCTTTCACAACAAAGATAGGAATGGAGTTTAAGTTTAAGTGAAAACCAGAGATGAAAAAAACCAAACAGTTGACATAATTTGTCATAGTGCAGCACACACTGACCGAAAAGACTGCATGTTTTTCCCCTACAGCTTATTGTAAAAACCACATGTCCTACTTCTGCTAAATGATCTTTCAAGCTCTTTTTGCTCTAGACTCAGCTTCCATTAAAGCGCAAAGTTGCTTAAACAACCAAAAACACTTGAGAGCTTTGCCTTTGTTAAACAGAGACAACAAATTGGTCAACATATACACACACTTACCAGGTTCTTTTGTTGTCAAAGAAAAGTACCAGGAACAGGTGCTCCCGAGCCTCTTGGGTCATCTGCTCTCCCAGTTTTAGCACATCCAATGGTGGGACAGGAATTGGGACACCTCGATGGAAAACACCCTCCCTAGGCATCTTTGGGTCAATTATCTGCAGAAAATTGAGACACTGAGGTATCAGACTATGTTAAGAAATTTTACTTAATTACATCAATTTGGTTTTAGGCCATGCCATCTGTTACCAGTGCAGGATATGAAGGATAGCCCCTGCACTTGGCCCACACCAAGTCCAGTGCTTCTAGAGAAGAATAATCATCGGAGGTCATCCAGCATGCAGACCTGGCCCGACCTCGCACCACTGAAATAACACAGATAAGAGAATACAATTACTAAAGCTCATTTGTAACAAAAATAACTATCAATTTCTACTGAAACTATAATAACTACAGACTAAAAGGCACTTTTTGTCCAATATGTAATAAGAGGAAGAGACAGAAGAATGTAATATATACTATGCACTATGTATTGGATTATGCAATACAATGACATAGAAAGTAGAAGAAGGTAGGTGCTCTATGACTCTTAAAAGACCTATTAATATAAAAACTAATAATAACACTGGGGTTGGAGTATGTCTGGTACAGCATATAACAATGAGAGACTGCATACAAAGTGCAACGCTACGTGATCCTCCGACAGAATAAGAATCGTTTTCTGTGCCTGATGTTTCCTCACTACTGTCCTCCTGGAAGGCAGAGCGGGGGAACGTTGCTTTTCCTCTCCCCTGCTTTGAAGGAGTTGTACTGTAACAAAAGAACAAGAGAGAATGATGATCCAAACAATTGATGACATTTTTCCAAAAGTCTAACTTACACACTTTTATTTAGTTTAGTCTATGTAGGTGCGTGTATATGACCACTAATAACAACTGCTACATGCTACTGCTAGCCTCAATGGTGTATTAATGATTTGTTGGAATTCACCTGGTTCTGTCAGAGGCTGCACTGCTGCTGCTGCTGGTTGTGGACTCTGAGTCTGAGCTGGAACGTGGGAGACGAGGCTCATTTCTGTACACACGGAAGCTCTCTGTGACTGGTTGGTTTCCTCCATCAAAACCGTTACTAGGCAATCCTGAGGAAGGAGTAAAGGTATTAATTACCCTGTTGATCAATAAATTGCATGAATTTTTTTAAACGTATTTACCAGGCAGTAAATCATCATTGTCACTGTCACTGTCAGAGCTCGAGCTGCTGTGGGGGCTGCGAGGCCTCTTCCTTGGCCTGGTCGTTGACAACAGTGGCAGCTGTGGTGGACCTATTGAGCTTGGGCTCACACCTGTTCCAGCATAGCTAGCATCCCGGTTTTTTGGAGGACGACCTGGCCTTTTTGGGGGCCCTGCCATTCTTGGGTTTTTCTTGGAGAAGAGGACAGATGTCCGGCGGCCTACTTCTGGAGCCAAGACTGATGAGAACATACATATATCAATAGTAAAGATGATTTGAAAGGTTTACGTTATAGTTTATTAATTGCATTTTAAACACTGTATTATTTTGGGGTTTAAAGTGACTAACCGACCTTTTCCACCAATCTCCTGGCTGCTGCTCTCTCCCCCCTCATCATGGTGTCCTCCAGCAGATGTATGATGGGGTAGAGAACCTCGTTCACCTCCTCCCAAGGAATCCCTGCCTCCCATACCAGAGCCTCCCTCTCGCTGGTGTGCCAGTTTTCTCTTGATAACACTGATTTCTTTTCGCAGAGCTTTGGCGCGTCGCGATTGGCCGATACTGTGCTTTCCAGAATTGACCTCATCAAGACGCGTTTGCAGATAATGCAGCTGTTCTTCAAGTGGTAACCTCCTTCTGTTTTCTGTCAAAAGCATATCTACAAATGGCAAAGAATAAATAATACTGTAAAGGAAGCAGGAGAAGTCACTCTTTACCTGCATCTGGTTATAATAAGGAACAATGTAAAAACAACACCATCTACTGGCCAAAGATAATCCTTTTTTTTTTTCCTGTCAAAAAATTTTGGGTTTTTGTGACTGAATAAATATATCTTACAGGATATATATACAGCCCTGCGACTAACTATTCATTGTCCAGGGTGTACCCTGCCTAAGGCCCAAAGCTGCTGGGATAGGCTCCAGCCACCTACGACCCCAAACGGGACTAAATGGTAGACAATGAATGAAATATGTAAATTTGTGTGAAATTATTATATATAGATTAAAATGGACTTTTACATTAAAGCAACATTACACTACTTTTCATGATTTGTTTAGTAATTTACACTGGCTGCATCTGTGGTGCTGCAAACAGCGGAGTGCAGTATGTAAATTGTACAAATGAGTGGATATGTGTGGTAATAAGGCAAAGTATGTGTTTTCAACAGATAAGGATAGGATTATTCTTCCCAAGTTAGATAATCATCTAAACAACATCCAATTTAACATCCTGCCCTGATTCTAGAGCAAAATATTACTTTAGTACTTACTAAAGCCTATTTATTTAAAATTGAGGCTAATCTCATATTTTTTCAAAAAATGTTAGATTACTCACCATCTTCATTTGAAGACGGTGGCCGGTCTGTGTCTCTCTCCCTCTCACTCTCACGCTCTCTGACTCTCTCTCTGTCTCTCTCTTGTTCCCGCTGAGTTTCTGGGCTTGAGTCTCGAGGTAGGTGCATGCCAGTCTCATAGTCAAAGCCCACTCGCTCTGCTTGTCTTCTGGCAGCTCTTATGACAGATCCCCCCATTTCTCTGAGCCGTAGCGCTGCACGATAAAAGACAGTATCCTTGGCGTTGTATTTGAGGCAGTTGTTTACTATGAGGCCAAAGTCGGCTTCAAAGGCCTCAAAAGTGAGGTAGCGATGGGACTCCAGCAGATTCCACATGGTTTGAAAGTCCATTGGAGTGTCAATATGGTCCAGATAGTCTGGCACCTGGATAATAGTAACAAAAAACAAAATGGAAAATGGTAAATGGAATGCATTTATATAGCGCTTTTCATGCCCTTTTGATCATGCTTCCATTCACCCCATTCACACACATTCACACCTGGGGCAGGTGGAGCAGCGGGCTGTCATACACCAGGTGCTCAAGCCTTCTCCAACCACCACCAAACCTCTACAATCACACACATTCATACACCAGTGATGCGGCACAAACAGTGCATATTGTAAGTATCCTTCAATAATAGATAGGTATTTTCAGTGTGTATATTTACCTCTGCCAGGGGTACAGGCTCAGTAAAAAAGTTGTTGGTGTCTCTTTCCTGTAGCTGTTCCAACGTGCTCCTCAAAAGGACAAGGAACGGAGTCAGCTGCATCTCCAGGGCCATCTGCTGCACTTTTATCTGAACACAAATGCATTGTTACAATGAAAACTTATTATGAGGATATGTGGGGGTTTTTTAACAGCTCTGCATAACTATTGACCAGCAGAGGGTGCAGCTCACTCTTCAGTCATTATTCTCATGTGATATGTCCCCATCCGAGGGACAGGAAAGTTACACTGGAGGTTTCTGGACAGCTAAGGGTACTGTGTGTTTGAAACAGTTACGATTCTATCGATCTTATGTCTAAGAACCATGAAAATTATTTTGAGAATATATTTTTCGGGCTAAAAGTTATCTAGGGCTGCTTTAAATTTGAGAAATTTTGACTTGCATCTTACCGTCTCCCTCTTGAGTTTCTCTCTCTTGCGAATAAGCTCCACGAGGAGTCTGGCTCTCTCCAGGTCATGTCTCAGTCTCTGCCATGCCTTAAGCTGTTCCTTCAAAGCACTCTGTTTCTCCTCATTATCCCTCTGAAGAACCAATGTACACAACACACAAACATAACATTGGTAAGTTCCAGTGGCACTGTACATCTGTATTTGTGCTTAGTAAAGGGTAACATTGTTTACAGAAGGAAGTTGTGATGTTGGCTGTGGTGGTAATGGCTCAATATGTCGTTGTGACTGAAGGTGAGTTTGAAGTCGTCGAAGCAAAGGTACACCATTACGACTTTGTCTCTTCAGAGTCCAGTAGCTATGAAGCCGCTGCATAAACTGACTCTTCCTGGGTACCGTCAAGTTACTAGTAATTTTGCTGAGCCTAAAAAACAAAACAAAACATAAAATATTACATGCACTTAGATTTTCCTAAAAAAACATTTACTCTGTACACACCTGTGGGGTGGTATACAGGGCACAGAAACCACTGGTGCAGCAGCTCTCCTCTCGGCTAAAATTTTCCTCGCTCTCTTCATCTTTAGCCTGGATTTGGCCTTCGCTCTCTTAGCTCTCTCAGAGCTCCAGCCCTTAGAATCTTCATCATGGCCGATGCTAGGCTCATCATCCTCCTCCAGCTCTCCTTCACTGTGAGAAGAACCCATACTGCCCCCACCGACACCACCCAAAGGTCGAGCTGAGCCTGGTGGTGTGTGAATGTCACAGTAGGCTGTTTTGCGTACACTGAAAGAGGTGCCATTAGCGCCTGTTTCTCTGACAGGTTCCATTTTCATATAAAGACCTGCCTGCTGAGCACAGGTGACATGGAAAGCTGTGTAACAGTTGGCTTTGTGACACTGGATACAAGCACCAGAGCCACGCTGCTTACAAATATAGCAGGTTAGCTTCCATCGTGCAGGTGGGATGTGCTCAATACTGTCTATTGGCTCAAGAAAGACAGTGTTGGCAAAGCAGACCTAAAATGTAAGTTGGGTTAATGTATTTAGTAATCAACTTGTGTATAACAAACATGGGTGTTATATTTTGCTTGGTGCTCTTGGTGTATGGCTTTACCTCAGGGATCCAGAGGGCACATACTACATGTGCCCAGCGTGCATCATCAGTCTGTTTGAAGGCTCCTCCTTTGTTGGGACAGAGAGCACAGTCCACCGCTCTACTCGGTGACTGCAGACAGCGACGACATAACCACTGTCCTTCTGGAATGTAGGGCACACCGTAGCACTCCTGGTGTACAGCCAAGTTACACATGTCACAAAAAAGAATGACATTGCTGTTCTGACATTCTCCATCATTGCAGATGCAACAGACAGCATCCTCGTCAATTAGAGTACTGGGGTCAGCCTAACAGGACGAAAGATAAAACACAGTCAAATGTTAGCTTTGTTAATAAAATAATTAAAATAATGTCTTCTAGTGTGTTACCTTATTGTGGCTCTCAAAATAAGATTCTTTTTCCAAGCGGTCCATGAGATATTCAAACACCTCCTGAGGGATGGGTGTCACACCATCTCGCCTCCGCTTGTCATTCATAATGTCAAGCCAGATGTAATCCTCCTCATCAATGTCATACTCTACTTCTTCATCTAACTCTTCCACAGATTTTTCAATGTACCTGAAAATTAAAACAACAGCTCCAAATATCTTATTGTACCAATTGTATCCTTTTGTGGTCTTTATATTACGGTTATACCTGTAGTATGAAGTTGGTCGAAGAGGGGCATCAGGTCTCTCTTGGTCCAGTTCTCGAAACACGGCTTCAGGGAGCTTGACTGCAGGCCCAGATTGAGCACTGTGATGGTGGGATGAACTGTCCCTTTTCTTTTCTTTACTTTTATGCTTACCTGACTTTGGAGTTGATTTGCCTCCATTTGAAGACTGAATGTCAGTCCGTTCCTTACCACTATTACCTAGATCACTACCTCCAGCTCCACCATCACTACCATTACATACTCCTCCACTGCTACCACCAGCACCAGATGGTGGAGCATCCTCTGCATCACTGTCTTCCTCTGATACGACATCAATGTTCTCAAAGATGCTAATGCGATGGACACGTCCTTGAATTTCTAATTCCACCATGCGTTGTGCCTGGGCATATGTCATAGTGTTACTGCTCGGTGAGTGAGAAGGTTCTGACCTGGGACTACCAGGAGTGTTTCCCCCATGCCCAGAACCTCCTCCATTGCCTCCACTTTCATCCGGATCCCCTGAACCAAGCAGTGGCATACGAGGAGGCCGCCCCTTCCTCTTCTTTTGAGGAATTGTCTGTGCAGGAGTCGGGTTATCGTGGTCATAATGGTAAAGGTGATACTCAATGCCACTGTAGCTCTTGTAGACCTTCCGGCAAGTCTCCACAGGACACTCATAGGGTGGCTTTGTGGCCCGTAGATTGTGACAAAAAGTCTTTACGTCAAAGTCCAGCCCCATTGTGCCAACAGCCACTGCTGGGACAGATGCATCTAAGTTTCCATCTGAAAAATGGACAGGTGAAACATAATTAATATCTGCATAATTTTTTGTGGTTAATTTAACAGCAACCACTTCACTGAAGCTGTTAACGAAAGGAGAAAAGTCATGACAGATTGTGGATATACATTGGATTGTACATAAAATGAAATACTATAATAGCAGATTTTTTTATTTATAATGTGTAACTACACTAGCGGTGTTGTTGTTGTTTTTAGTAAAATTTGAGTAAAATGTAACATTTTTTTTGAAACAATGTCCTTAAAAAACAGGCAGAGCATCTTAAAGGTTTAAGTAACTAGCCACAAGCTAATACAGTTAGCAAACACCTGCGCCTTCAGACAGTGGACTACAATAGAGCTAGCTAGTTAAGCTAGATATCTAATTGTGGAATTAGCTGTGCACTTAAGAAACTATCAATAGCAAATTTAAACTTTGGTGATATTTAATATATGCTCACTTATCGCGTCAGATATTACTTGCTTTTACGTTTGTTATTTAGCATATATGTGAGAAAAGGACTGAAGAAATTGTAGATGTGTGTACATTTATCTCCTGTAGTTGCTCACTGAGTACTAATATCCAAATGAGAGCGTCAAGTTTTAGGTAGGCTATAGATAGAGCAGTGTACCAAATGCAGTATACAACCTCCCAGTTTCCCTCCACAATGGCTTCATCTTGTGTTTCCAAGACCAACATATGCTTTAATTATTTATATATTTATTTCTAATCAACAACGTTATACTGATCAGAATCGCTACTTTTGCAACCACTTGTAAAGGTTGTACGGATTATTTTAATGCCTTCGAAGGACAAAGAGCTGTCATAAACGCTAAGAATTGCTTTGTAGTCTTTCTCTTCGTGAGAACATTAAGTTAGATAAGGGGCCTGAAACCGGGAGTAAAATACAACTAGGTTAGCTAGTGTTTTCTATCTCTCCGAAACGTGACCCAGTTTGCTAAAAGAAAAAAGGATTCCCAGTCTTTTACTGATTTGGTGTAGCATTATAAACACTTACTACTCCACGCTCTTCAAGACTGCGCCCCCTGGAAAGCTCACACAAACTCAGATGTATTCCCAGGACGTTTTTAATTCATCCGATAATCACGTAGCAGATCACAGAAGCCATAGGTATCTGGAAATGTTTATGAAATAGTATATTATCGCAATCATTTCATTGTGATGGAAGGAATTAAGGAACTCCGCTGAACAAAAGGGGCTTCCATTGCTGCAATGTTACGCAGTAAGCGAGGCTGGACACATTCGTCACGCAAAGACAGACATACTTCTCGCCTTTTGTATTTAAAAAAAAACTCTATCGATATATTTTATTGTAGATTCAACAATGTAACTAGTTACGTGAAAGTAATCTGCTATTGCATTTTTATTTATTATTATTTTTTTGTATTAGTGTTGCGAATCTGTCAACACTTTTAGTATCATGGCCGAAAGTATGAATGCCTGAAGGCCTACGTGAAAACCATGGAGAAAACATAATGTCTGAAATAAGGTCGGTAAAATTGAAAAAAACAAAAACAAAAAACACACACACACAAAAAAACACTTAAACGTCTGTAACATAAGCTCATGCCTAGAATACTTTACTAACGACGACACGTTCAAGCACAAAAATATTTTATTGCACGCTCAGAATAACCTGTAGTCTGTGATTGGAGTATAGCCGAGTGCAGCAGGCAAATGTTCTCCCACACATCTCATACACAAACCCAAAGCCTAGTGGCCAGGGGCAAAACTGTCCGAAGAGAAGAGAAGGCAAGGGTAAGATGCTCTAACTGAACTGCTGTTGATGAAAGGTATATATTCAAATTTAATGAGCAATATTTAATGCAGTTTTACAAAAAGAATGTAAGGTTTTTACACATTTAGCTTGTTTTTAGATACATGACATTGCTGTGCTTGTAAGTCTTGAAATAATGCAGCATAACCTTCATAAACCGTATTTACACATTATGATGTTATACATGCATTATTAATGAATACATTGTCAAATAATTTTGTTGTTTGGATTTTTTTTTTTGCTGCAAAGGCATTAGAAAATATAATTGGACTAGTTATGTTGTTAAATAATCACTTAATAAAGTTAACTTAAAAAAGTCAAAAAAGTCTCTTAAATTTTACTTAAATTTTAATAAACTTTTACTTAAATTTTAATCATTCTTCTATCACATCTTTTGAGATTTTATCTGCAATGGTTTAAAAGGGGCTGTCATACTCATTTCTACTTTGGCAAATGTAGGTTTTTCTCACTCCTACAATTCAAATGCCATATGATAAAGTTCAATATATTTACTGTGATGAGGATTTGCAGTGTGAGCATATGCAGTCATCTCAATAAGTTTGTGGAGGAAGCTGCACATGTTTAAATCCATTAGACCATCCATTAGAATTAACAAGAGGGGGAAAAAATGCATTTATGCTTAACACATATCACATATGAAGTTACATGGCATGGGCTGTCATACAGAATACACAACAAAGTCTCCTGTAATCGAGCTCTTGACTAACAGTGCAATCTAAACTCTAGTCACGATTGGTCAGTCTTCATCTGAAGTTGTGCGTCTGTCATTGGTTGGACAGCATCTGTATGCCATCACTAAATATGAAAACATGTACTGCTGAGAAGTAAGTTTCCCATGAGACTTTTACCATTTAAAAAATTAACTCACTGCAGTTGTACAGAGGAGCTGCTTGGTTCAAAAGATGGACATTAGAGCCATATATGGTTACATGGTGAAGTGTAAGCGTGCATAATCCTAACAATATCTCCTTAAGAGATGGTCAACAAACTAATACAAAAGGAATCCAGATCTCATAACAATGTATAGCCAACAAAAAAATAAACAAATGGAATAATAAGAAATGGACATCACCACAATCACCAAAGAGTCTGGAAAGGGTCAGTGCCTGAGAGTTGAAGCATTTGATGCTGGGTGGATACCAAAGTGGAAATACAATCTTTAATCAATCCAGACAGACACTATACAGAAGTTACAACAGAAATCAGAATAGACTTCTAATTTGTAAACCAGGAGCCCAGTAACAAACATTTTTGTGAAAAGAGAGAATTAGGCTAAGGGATAAAGTTAAATTGTAGCAGCAATTGAACCAAAAATCAATTAAAACACGTCTTTTGGACGGAAAGAACTTAAGTAGGCTACACTGAAGAAAAATATTCTCAATAGTGAAAGTAACCAATTAAACACAAATGAGTGTTCCAGCGTTGCTCTGAGAAATTGAAGACAAGGAGACAAACAAAATTCTACTGAACGACAGTACTGAACTGAAAACTGAAAAGATGGAGGTGACAACGCCCTCAAAGCTGTTTTATCATTTTGGAACTTACAGAGGCGTGTCTACACAATGGCGGAGAGTTTCTTTGTCCAAACACTCATTTATACCCAAATGTATCAACAACATATGGTTCCCAAAACTCAATGCATTCAAACATTAATCAATATTTCTATGGTCAATTATTGTAGTCCTTTAGAATGTACATATGTATTCATAGTTAAAACAACTTTCTTTAGGATGTATGTGTAAATATTCACCTAGAAAACATAAACAGGATAGATAAAGGTCAAGCTTATCGCATTTATCAAGTCTTTTGTTCAAAAAGGTGAGCAACTTTTAAGTCTGTTAGAGTTTAGACACGGCCTGATTGTCTTGAATCTGGAGATAAACGGTGTCATCCAAATTAACTTTTACAGCTCTTTTAGTTCTAGTAACATTTGGTGTGCTTGTATCAAGGCTGAAGCTGGCATTACTGATATATATAGGTGGTTCATTAATGTAACGTCCATGTTAGTGTGTCCCCCAAGGGACCCCCTCAGCCACTGATCCAGAGACTGTCTTCCCTCTAAGCGACTAGGATCTTAATTCTTCACTGGGTTTGAGACGACCTGCTAAGGCTTGAATCAGACCTCCTTCGTAGCCCAGACTTCCCCTAGTCACCACGGTCCAACAGTCCCCAGCCTAAGCCTAGCTTACAAACTTTTATGCATTGATAAATTAACAAGGCAAAAGTAAATAAAGTAATGCTCTTTCTAATTTCATCTGTTCTGTTGGAAGAGTCGATCCAAAAGAACTTGGCAGCAAATTAGAACAAAACACAAAAACATCCAGAAAGGTATGTATTTGCTGTGTCTTACTTCATTTTCATACACTGAAACATACATACATAAAAAAGCCCACTTAAAATGTCCTTTATATAAAGCAAATTTAAAAAAAAAAACTGCCATGAGACTGGTGGGACTTCAGGAGAATTGGTAGAAGGGGCTACGACTAATCCCCGGCCTGAGGAGTCTCAGGAGCTCGTCAAATAAAAAGGGGCGTGGAACGCGTTAAACCACGAACTGAGTTTCTTAGCGAGGAGGAGAAAGATACAAATCTAAAAGAATATGAAAAATATACAAAAATGATGTTGAGTAAAAGCCAGACTGTCGCGGACGTTCTGAATGCGTAAGTACTCTTGCCTTTACTACATCTAAAAAAATTGTCCTTTATTAAAAAAAATAATAAATTTGGTGATAGCTCTCAACACGACTATACCATTGGGGTTATCTATGGTTACTGAGGCCAATTCATTGGTTGCCACCAGAAGCAAATGAGGGAGCCACTCTTTATTTACCACATCAGTGTTCTGGAGGACCACGTACGCAATATTTTGCAACCCCTCTCTTGACGCACCCTCAACCCAGTTGGAGCGGGACTTTATTCCAAATGTCCTTTCTATTCTGATCCTGGATCTGCCCACTATAATGACGAAGTCAGGATAGGGGGTCATGAATAGGAGAGAAAAGGGGCAGACATAGGCCTAGGTTAACCAGTTTTATTTGAGATGGTTTTATGGAATGACATAGGGTAAATAAGCTTCTTCTCAAACATCACAAAATTCATAGTAAAGTTTAACTGTGAAGTGGCTGAAAATTATCAGTCTTTCTTGCTGTTTTGGCTTTATTTGTCATCGCTGATACCATTAAAAGACACAGCAAACACAAAAGCAAGAGGAAAAACCTTTAGTGATTGAAGTGTGGGCGTTGTTGAAAAAAATACAAGAACAGACCTGAGCTCCTAATGGTAAGTATTGTTTTCGCCTGATGAATCACTTGTTGCTTCTGTGGTTTATTTAGTTCTGTACTAAAGTTGCCGTTAACTTTTGGCTCTGTGTTTTCAGCTATGACTGCCAACTATTATTCATAATGTTATGACATAAAACGAGCTTATTATCTAACACACCCTTAATCGGTCAAAAAAATAAAAAAATTGACTGAAAACTGCAAGTAAAAATTATTGTTTACTATTGTTTATTAAGTTGTTACTGTCAAGCTTTATAGCTATGAAAACTAGTGTCTTGTTTGTTAGAGCAAACTATGTTGTGTAGTAATGTATTTGAGCAGCTGCATGTTAGCAAAGGTTAACAACGTAAGATAATACATCACAGGTCTGGGAAGAGAATAATAGAAAATAAAAGAGTAAGACAGTAAAACATATACAGGTTGCTGCACACAATTCTTTAGTTTGGTTACTTATGTGTAAAATCTATATTCTCTATCTCTCTATTCATTTAGGCAGAGAAGAGAAGGTAAAACAGGACGAGTTCTGGAGACAATCACTACAATCACAGCCTACAGCCAGCATCTGTAAAATGTATTTTGTGTTTGTTAATATGTTTGTTCACTTTTTTTATGGTTATTGAGACTGCTGTGAAAGCTGTCAGAAAGTGATAATGATGATGTGCTTCAAAGGTTGTAGTGTTATAATTATTGGTACAGTATTATTAGTCTAATCTACTATAATTTACATTTCGTGGTAAAGATAAGAGTATAATTTAAGAGTTAAAACTTTACAAATAGCATTCCATTTGGAAAATTTTTATAAGCCTTATAACAGATTATTCATAGTAATAATGGTAATTAAATGGCATTAATTTTAAGTTTAATTCACCAAATGTTCATCAAGGCTTTCAATAAACAACCGTGAACATACATGAACCACCAGTCCGAGTCAGACCATCTATCAGCAGGGGACAGCTCCAAATAAACACACATCCAGGAAAAAAACACCACACTAAATTATTAAAAAGCTAAAAAAAAAAATTAATGAATTAACTAAAATGTATATGCTAGATACCAGATATAATTCACAAAGAACTGGATTTGGGCCATGGACCTCACAAATCTTTACCATTAGTGACCTCAAACATCAGAGGAATATTTGTAGCTGTCTCAATAATGTTTTTCTTTTTCTTTTTTGAGCTGGTGGCGTTCAGTAGGTGGGCTACGCACACATTCGTAGAACTGTAGTTACATCAGGTAACTATAATTCACTTAGGATTGTGGGTTCTGTGTTGCGCTACTGACGCATGTTGGTTACAATTTGATTTTCATTTAATGCTTAATCATGTATATAAACGTATAAATATTCGAATTAAGAAACTTTAGTCCGTATATTGTTTTATTACTTTTATTACTTTTTGTTTTGGTGCGATCTGATCTGTGCAATATTGCGGCATTTAAGCTTAGAAAACCAATCCAAAACGAACGCCGCGGCAGGCTAACCATTTCACATGTTTACGCTGTTTATCGCTCCCTCTCACAAGCATAGAAACTCGGATACTTACTTAAACAGCTGTATTTCAGTGCCGTGCAAAGATACCTCAGACAGTGCAACAGAGATAGATGTCATGAGGCGGACATGACATCAGGACAGTCAACAGAAAGTTTCTCCCCAGCTCACCCCGCCGCCATGATCCAGGCCCATAGACAACACAGGTGAGTGCATTCACTAATAGACACCACACCCACGGGGCCAGGTGCCATGTCCGCCCCAAACACCATCAACATTGAGACACATTTCACACAGGAATAAGTAGGCCAAATTTATGAATGGCACCTACAGTTGCTTTAATTTCATTGGTGCATACACTCTCAATGAACTATTAAAAACGTACACTGAACAATATAAAAAAGGAACCAGAAATGGGGAAAAACGTGGAGCTTCTTGCCAAATCAAAACATTCGGCCAAGAAATGTATTTAAGTCGGGTTTCATAAAGCCAGAACACAGCTTGGAAGGGTTGGGGTGCTAAAACATTTCAGATGAGATAGGAAGCCTTGTACCCTTAACTTATTAAACAAGAAAATGTGGCCACGCTTTTTGTGATTATATTCTTTAGGTGGTACTGTGTAGGCCTATAGCCTGGGCCTGATCTAGAAACATAACAGGTTGAAAGTGAAAGTTGAGCTGATCTCTCACGTGTTCATCCATGTCTGTAACATAGGCTCCTTAAATAACATAGAAAGCTAATGAACCATAACCCAAAACCTCAAAAAGAACAAAAATCTGTAAGGACACTTATTTCACTGATTTTGAGAGGGTTCTTTATTCAAGTACCATACAATTTGTGGAAACTGTACAGTGGAATTTCCTCAAAATAGCAGCATAAGAGACACACACAAAATTAAGCTTTCAACATAAAATACATTATAAAAATTAGAATAAACTAATTGATTGCACAAGTGTGTACTCTGTATGTAGGACAGCCAAGATGAATAGTATATTATTCGGAGTTTGATTAATTTTTGAAGTGTTATGCTTTGCTTAGTAAGTTTGGCATGTACTGTGTTATTTTGAACATGTTCTACTTTTCAGCTGGCTTCTGTTACATACATCAGAGATAAGGCTTGTGGCAAGACCACTCTCAAAGCTTTGTGGATAGAATAAATTGCACTTTTAAGCCTCAAACTTTCATGTTAATAGCTACATTCTGATAAAAGCACTACCAGAGAGTATGTACAGTGTTCCTGGCTCTGGACTCTGGCTTTCCTTTCAGCACTAATCTATAACAGGACCAATCAAACAGAGGCTGAGTCCCACTGAACCTTTCAACCTGAAGAAGTGGATTTTGGCTGCTGGCGTTATTTTAAAATTCTATTCCTAGTATCTTCAGTCATACATCATAGGTTTTTACAAGGCAACTATACCTCCCGCCATTATGGCATTTCATTTGTTACAGGGTGAAAGTAAACAAAGAATAAAACATGACTTTATTCAATTAAGAGCATATGTTGAAATAGTGCAGTACTACAAGAGAGTTTATGTATACATAAACTAAAAAAGTGTCTGAAATGTGCTAAAACTAGAGTGTACTCAAGCTACTGTCATAAAATAACTTGTTTGCAGACATGCTTTGATTCACAATAGAAAGAAGATATATTATTGTCCAAGGCACTACATTACTTTTGATCATAAATCCTGTCCTGTTTCCTTATACCAGTGGTATCTGGATACCAATGTAGTGTTTGAACATTAAAAAAAAAAAGGCAAAAAAAATATATTAACAAATGAAGGGAAAGGTTTCTATAACTGTATGGCCTAATTTAGACAACGACCAAAGCTATAAAGCAATAGGTATTCAGGCATACATCCTTAACATTTTGCTATATACATACCTTGCACACGCAAACACAAGAAACTACAGATATAGATGTTGTATCAACATTAACAACACTGGCATCATGTCATTTTCATGATCATGTATACATGTGTCTCCCCTGAACCACGTCAGACTGAAAGGTCCAAGCCGTGAAACCCACAAAGTTTATAGAGTGGATTATGTAGTCCTAGTGGTTTTCGGGCATGCACCATTCTCAGTATTGCGCATAACCACAGGGTAGGCTTGCATCCCTGGATTTGCCATTGTGACATAGGGCATCATTCTTGCAGCACCAAGCAGGCCTACAGGACCCCTAGAGCCTACTGGAGTTGGCATACCAGGCCACTGCGGATAAAGAGAACCAGGTACCATGCTGCCGTAGGAGCCTGAAGGCAAAAGGTACGCAGGAGGGAGCATGGCTGAGGAGTTCGGACCGAGGCTTTTAGGGATACCAGGGCCTAAAGCTGCAGTCAGGGGGCAGGAAAGAGGGAGCTGGAACTTACTGCAACCAGCACTGGCATGGCAATTTATCTGAAAAAGGAAAAGAGATTACAAATGGTAGAAAAAAATCAATATACTACTCCAAATAGAAGGTCATACATTGAATCTCAACTCAAAGACTGATCCCAGTAAGTCACAAATCAGTGCATCCTAAATACCTCGTGTGTAGCAGATCCTATGGGTGGACCTTTGCCTTCCAGTTCCTGGTGGCGTCTCTGCTGTTTCATCTGATTGAGAGAGGGCCGGGGATGATGAGCTGCAGACAACGTCTCCTTTGTCCAGTCATCTACCAGTTTGTGGAGGTCGTCTGTGAAGGTCCTTTTTTTGTTGTTGCTGTTGTTGGTCTGGACCTGGGCAAGACGTGTGATTGGCTGAGGAGATGGTGTGGCTGTAGTTAGTGCTGACTGTGCTTGATAGGAGGTTGTCTGGGCTGTAGTGGTGTTGAGGGAAGACCCTGAAAAAGACATTGGAAATAATTTGCCAGTGTTTTAGATTATTCTATTTAAGTTGGCTGATATAAGGTCACAGTAATTTAACCCATTTATTACAATTGATTTAAAATATTGTTTTAGTAATAGGTCTAATTGTGAAAAAGAAAAAGGCAATTGTGCAGATAGCTATCTACAGAGTTGCCTTTTATCAATATCTACTGTGAAGCCTTTGTATAAAAATAACAGCCAACAGATTATGTAATGATTAATAGTCAGTTAAATACAGAAAAATAAAATAACTGATATGCAAGCAATGTGGCAAAATTTGCCATGCAAACACAAACAAACCAAACAAATTGGAAAATTACCCATGTTTTAAAAGAGAAAAACACACTGTAAAGTGCCAAACAATATTGATACAAATGCATACAAACATGATAAGGATTCAGTCAGGATAGAGTAAGACACATAGTAAGAAAGTAAATGAGATAGTTACTACTACTGCGCTCTTTGCCTAGACATAGTCGTTTCAGAGTAGACCCTAAAAAGGTAAAACAGCACAGGACAGAAACAGTTAGGCTAAGACACACTGCACACCACAGGTAAGTGGACAAGCTGCTTCAAAAGTTCAAAATCAGCTATCAAAACATTTAAGGAGAGAAAAGGGTGAGGAGAAGGGGTTTTCAAGTCAGTGAAAGGGACAAGAGAAAGTGCCTAGGTCGTCTTCAAAACAGGCAATCGATTGACACTTTATGAAAGTGTATGTGAAAGATACATTTAGCCCTGGTTGTTTAACTGTGTTTTATATAGCCAACTCAATGTTTATGCATACAGTGGTTTTCAGAATAATCTGAAAATCTGTATATATATCCGTATACAGTATAACCACACTGTCTTGGAACAGATAACGTATATGGTTATTGCACCCACACGTTTTAATAAATTAAGTAAATTAAAATAATTGTCTGAGTTATTTAACAGAATGGAGCTGTTATCTTAGAAAGGAAGACTGTATCCAGAATTTTTAAAATCCCTTCTAGTTCAGCTTTGTCGATGTTAGAATGCCTGTAAAACAAATTGTAAAAAGAAAAAGTCACAAAAAGCACAAACAAATAACTAAAAATGAAAAGCTGCAATTGTCAGAGACATGCAGTCAACTCAAGAGAGGCAGAAGGGAAAAAGTAGTAATATTGATGATACAGCCTTTCAAATGGCGGAGCAAGTCTCCATCAGTGCCCTGCCAGGTGCCTGCATCATGCACGTCTTCTCCATCCAAACATGAGGGACAGAGAGAGCTCTCCTCACACAGCACAACACAGCAAAGGGTCTAACAAGGAAGGGTACGGGGTTTCTCTACTAGCCTACAAAGAAATACCAACTTTGGCAAAGTGTCTAGACTTGGGAGATGTTACACATAAAAAAATAGAAGTAGATGAAAAGACACAAATAAAAGAATATGGCATAATCTTTCATAATCTACATGTTTGAAATCTAAGTCCCATGTTTGGAGGGGACTGACTCTTCACAAGATGCTGTGTACGGCCAGTGTGTGGATTTTGATATTATACCAATAAATAATGGGTTATGAAATGTAAATGGTGGTAATGATAACTGGTAGAGGTAAAAAGCTTGCACACTACTTGTTTTATTCATGATAAACGTCTTATTGTTATCTGACCAGCAGATACTATGAAGTAACTTTACCTAAGTCCAGTAAGAAGGGCACTGCTACAACAGACAACCACCAACTACACTGTGTAGAGATACACAAAAATGGTTGAAAAATAGCTGTAATGGATAAAAATTTGATGCAATCATTGTATTAGTTTCTGCAAATCTTTATTAGTACGGTTTACATGTGTGTTACATGTGGCTAATGCAGAACATGTATGGTATTGAGGCAGTTAAGCTGTACTTTTGCACTACTTTGGTTTGCTGAAGTGTATTTGATTTTTTTTTTCTGCTAATTACAATCTGTTACCACTAGTTTAGCCATTTTACTGTCCTGTACAATTGTTTGAGGAGGGTAAAGAGAGAAGTTATGAATTAAATTTAAACTCTACAAGCAAATTTAATTAAGGTCTTAGCATCATTTTCATAATGTGCAATGCTTATGAGTGTGGCAGGTGGTTGAAATAGAAAATGAGGGATGCATGTCAAGTTATGAAGTCTGTGAGGTTGGTAAAACATAAAAGCCTGATAACATTTTACACACTGGCCAACTGGAAAATATTGCATGTTAAATAAAGATGAAAATGAATGGAGGGAAATAGAAAGAAACAAATACAAACAGATGGACAGAGACACGGGTCCACTGAGGAATCTAGCGCGTGGTTTGCTACTAGATTTATAGGTGACTCTCTCTGACGTTTGGTGGTAAACCGTCCAGCCTGTGAAAATGAATATAAAAGGGAAGAAGAGAAGAAACAAGAGAGATACTTGTAAAAGTGAATAAAGAATTGTATGAGAAACCCGCACTTTTAAAAGAATAACAAACAATACCAAGAGAAAATAATAGGCCGAAGACAACAGATTGTTGGGAACTATTTCCCAGTAATACTGTAATAATAAAAACAGGTTAGGGCATGGTGTGTGTGCAAGTGTTACTGACTCATATGCTTGTCAAAAAAACATGGAAATATCTGAAAAACTATCATAAATATAGATTTATTCCTAAATGTATAATCTGTAATACATATACATAACTTACTCATCAATGGCTTTTATTTCTAGTGGCAAATACTAAACTGAAAAATCTAATGTTTTAGTTACTATACTTAGTTACTATATTAATGTATAGTTACTTTAAATCAATGTTAAGTCATAATGTAATTAATAAAGTGATGCCAGTGATTTACTGTCTACTAACAAAAGAGACACAGATATGTATATTAAAATACATAGAGTACCTTGGGCAACAGCGGCTTGTGTCACCATTCTGTCACTGTGTAGACCACTGTAGATGTTGTCTGAGGAGAATGAACCCTTCAATGAACAAGGCTGCTGGGTATGAACCTGCTGTAGACCAGTGCTGGGCTGATTACTGGAGCCGGAGCTTCCACTGGAGTGTGTAGAGCCTTCCGACAAAACAGAACTTTTAGCTGGCGAGTCCGAGGAACTGGCAGGACTTTCACCTTTGTGAACAGAAGGGAAATGAGTGAGAGTGAATCACACCTATGTTTTTTTTAATTTCCACTTTGTATAGATGCTTTTTAATGGCTATACACATGAGGACTAACAAACACGTATCACCTTCCCATCCCTTCTCACACACCTTTTCTGTCAGTGGTGGTGGTGTTAAGATTGTTTCTGAGCTGCTGCACCATTGGGTTCATCAGTTTTCCAGCCTTCAGCTTGTGTTTGCTTGTCCTGCGTCGACGGCCACTTGGAGGAGCAGCATGAAGAAGGCCAACATTTGGGGGCAATGATTTACCCAGCTCCTTGTACAGATGCTCGATCTCACTCCTCTGGAATGCTTGGAGCTCGGAAATCTCCCTCATGTGTCTAATGAGAAATAAACGTAAAGAAAGAATAATAAAAAGGTATATCTGGCAACTAGAAACTAAACAGTGGCATTCAATCTTTTGTAAACAACCACTGCACAGATTAGTAATTATTTTTATGTCATCTACGATGCTATCAACAGCCAACCAGCAGTCCAACTGAATGCTTGGAGAACAGGTACAAATGCCATAATAATTAATAAGAGGCTTAAGTTTACTTTTCTCTCAGTCTTTGCAGCTCCTTCTTCATGTCTGCATCCTCAAACTCCGAGTCATTGTCGCTGCTAATGTAAGATGATTGGGCATGTCCTGCAGAGGGTGAGGGAGCATGGCCATTCATTGCCACAGACTGTCGAACAGGTGAATCAGAGCTCTGCTCACTTTTGCTCCGCCCGGTGCGCCTCAGAAAAGCCACTGCCCTCTTCATTAAGTCACTTCCACTGTGCTCAGTCAGTGCATGGGCAGGGAGAACTGGGTGAGACAGAGGGGGGGCTAAGCTGCTACTGTCTTCATCTGCTGAATCCGAGTACAGCTGGGAGGAGTGGTGGTGGTAGGGATGTGTGGTTGAGTCAATAGTCTTTGCTCTAGGAATATGATGTGGGGTACTATTGGGGCTGGAAGTTGGTGTGGCCTGGTAAAAGTTTGGTGGTGCAGAGAAACGGTTAGTGTGAGGCTTAAATGTTTCTGCATTGCCATCATTTGGTGCCCCAACAATACAAGGCTTGTCGGCCTGGGCCAGGCCCTTGGTCTGACTGTGAGACCCAGCAGAACCACATGGGGGCGCTACAGAACTACTGGTGCTGTGGCTTGTCTTGCATTTCTCCATATTACAAATGGCATCTGAAGGGCTTGGAATCACCTGGAAGTAAACCATAATTAAAGTTCAATAACAATTTCAACTCATACAATATTTCAATAACTAATTGGACACAAATCAGTCACAATAATGTTTGGCAGTTCTGGTCAAAATGAGAAAATTCATACTTGAAAAAGGCTTTTGGAGCTGGGAACATCTCTTTTGCTCAATTGCTTGTTAGTGGCTAAAAAACACAAAAATGTCTCTTATAATCAAAAGCTACCACAGAGTAATAATAGGATGATTTATAGCATCAACGACACCTACATGTTACTGCAGAGTCACTTGGTGCACCCACACCATCTGATAGCTCAGGTATCTGAGGCTGAGAGACAAAGTGGGAAGGGTGAGTGCGTGGAAGAATGCATTCATTTCATTGCTAGAAGCAGTACATCAGCGTTTTATAATGTAATCTACTCTGAACCCAACTTTGTCAGACAAAACAAAGCTTTCTGAGTATTTTGTGATACATTATCAGGCTGACAATAATAACTGTAAGATCTGAACTGACTCGTGATCTACTGCATTTATCACCTGCAATGTGGATATGCCATTAAACAATATAAATTATATATATATATATATATATATATATATATATATATATATATATATATATATATATATATATATATATATATATATAATATATATATATATATATATATATATATATATATATATATATATATATATATATATATCTTGAATATTTTACCAGCGGCTCCCCCTTCTTCTTTGTATGTGCTCCTTCTGTGCTTTGGCCATCAGAGACTGGTGTTGAGCTGATTTCTTCTGTGCTTGAGGCCAGTGGGTCAGATGTTGCATTGCAAGACTGTGATGGGACATGCTCCTGATATAGAAGAGTCCTTAGTTTCTCATCTAAAGTCTTAATTGTGCGGTCAACAAACTCCACTTTACGTGGTCCCTCACTGTCTGACTCTCCCGTGCAGCCACTTGCTGTCTGCTGTTGGCCCGAAAGTTGGGAAGTCTGATGTGCTGGACTCTGGGGCTGCGATGCCACTGATCCAGGCTGCATTGATAACGCAAAAGGTTGTTGCAAGACCACAGGTTGATGGGAAGCCAGCTGAGGGGCCATTTCTCCAGTAGAGCTGGTCTTATGATTGAGTTGATTCATCTGAGACGAGGCTGTACTGCCAGGGACTCCTTTATCGTTGGCATTCACCTCCAGAGAGACAGGTGGCACAAGAGCGCAGCATGGCATGTCTGTTACCATGGAGACAGGAGAGATACAAGGCTCTTCTACAGGAAGGGAGTGTGTATGGTTAAGACTAGCAGGAGCACGGGTATGTTTTGTCACACTCGACTGCGGCTGCAGGACCTGGGCTTTGCTTGTATTTTGGTCCTGTGGTTGTGCTGACGTCTTGTCTGCAGGGGGCAGAGAGGAGGAGGATGGGCTCTGTGAGGATACAGATGCAACTGGGGTAGACACTGCAGCACTGCTGGTAGTGGGCTTGACAGATGACACAGATTTTTCAGATTCTAAACAAATCAAAATGATAAAAGAGCTCATTAGGTGGAGAACTGATGGTGTTAACAGTTAAGGCAATTGAAGCTGACTGGTCTAATGGGAGCCAAAGTGTTACGTCATTGGCTGCATTTACTATCAGGCGATGTCAGCTGGAGAATAAATTCTGCCCTTCATTTCTGCCTAGAACCACCGCAGAAGCACTCTTATATAACTAACCCTGAAGGAAAGATCACAGACACACTAATGCATGCAAAACATCTACAGAAGAATAACAATTGAAATTCATGTGTGGTATGTACAAAAAATCATGATTAAATAGATTAATCATGTACGAATAAGACAGGAGTTAAGACAGCGATTACACTATAGTTTGTAAATGCAGCAGCGTACCATGAGATGTAGAGGTCAGAGGTGTAGTCTCTTTGTCAGAGGTGGGCGTTTCAGCCACTGGGCAGATGATAAACCAGCGTTTGCCTGTGTGCAAGACTTTCAAGGACAAAGAAAGACATAAATTCACTATTGTAACATCTACAGCTGACAACAACCTTTTGGCTTCAGCAAACATGAAATACATGTAAATACTGTATAAACTCACCATTTTGCTGGTACACAAGCTGTGGTGTGCTTGGAGATGTAGCCTTCAAACCCTAACAAAATAAAGATTACTAGTCAAATCCACTGTAAAGGTACTTTGAAATTTGGCCTTTGAACATTTAGATGGTTTGTGCTATAACAAGAAAGCATTTACGCTTTATACTGTATTGACATCCATGCGACAAATTCATAGATGAAAAATCAGTCAAATCAAATTTCACAAATCAGCAAGAATGGTATTTTTGGCTGCTCCTGCAAAGTCATCTTAAGAGTGTTATCAGGATGATGCATCTACAGCACAGGCACCAGAAGACGGATTGCCCTGTCACAACATCATTTCTCACCTCTGCTTCCAAAGTGCCAGCTCCATTATTTTGTTTGGGGCTGCTTCCCGGATCAGAACCCTTCTCACCCTCTGTGTCTTCACTGAGCATGTCCTCTGCCTTTTCCACAATGTCTTTTAACTGCTCAATAAATATTTCTTTTTCCAGAGGCAAAATAAAATCATTTTCCACCTGAGAAAAATGAAAGTTAAACATTATTGTTTTTATCTACAATTAGCTCCAAATAATGTTTGAAATACCTTGGTTAATGAAATAAAATAAAGACAAAATAACAGTTACTAACACTGGGAACTGGTGGGACAAAACATAAAAAAACCCTTTTGCTTAGGGTAAGCTTTACTGCATAGTTCCTACTTTTCAACAGCAACAGATAGCTGTAAAGAAAATAAGAATGTACCAAGTGTAATATTTTGAGATATATTGATCCACACATCTAAAAATAAACACTGAGTGAAAACATTTAAAACTAAAGAAAGAAAAAATAAGACACTGGTGAACTTTTTGCTGCATTGCAGCTGAAAGAGCAACAGGAGGAGTTTCACAGTTATGATGCATAAAAGGAGGTATGGATGTTCTGCCTGCAGTTTATGAAAAAAAGTCTTACAAAAGGGAAATTTGTCTGCTACATACCATGTAAGTAGCTATTTCTTCTGGCGCATCTCCATCTAAGTCAAATTTAAACGTGACCATCTTATGATTATGTGTCTCCAGCTGACACTCCACCATCTTATCACCAGTATTGCACACCTGTGAAAGGAAGGGAACACAAATGGTGAGCCATTAGTTAGATGTTTTCACTGCAAATAAAGTGGTCATACAGTATGTGGAACATATATTCACTACCCACATTGAGCATGCTCAGCTTTGGCTTGCTGATCTTTTCCTGTCGAGAGCGAGTGCGTGCAGACCTACGGTGGTGTTTGCGGATCTTTCCCTCGCCTTTACTTCCATGAGTCCCTTCATAACCATCACTCATCTCTTTGCCAGATGTAGCATCTGAGTTGACACTGGTGATAGAACAGCCATTATTTTGAATACTGCACATTTACAAGTACATTTTCAAATAAATTGTATTTTTTCTTCTACCTGTAAATAACCTATATACAGTATGTTAAAGATATATTGTACAGTCCGAATCAATATAATCGAAACAACAGTCAAACAAGCAGAAAAGTGAAATCTTGGTACCTATCATAGCTCTGTCCTGCAGTGTGTTTCTCTGTAGCTTGGTCCTAGAAACATAAAACCATTAGAAGCAATTCTTTTCACAGAGCTGTGGAAAGAAGTAATAAATTGGCATCTTTAACAAATAAAATTGTCACTTAAAAGTTGTGATTACCTCCGCAGTCATCCCTGTTGGTCTCTGGCCCACAGTTCCTGGTGGAGCAACAAGTTTGCTCTGCTGAGTCAAACTGGCAGAGTCAGATGATGCTCTCTGAGAGTCACAAGGCTGCAGTGCAGGGATCTGGCTCTGAACCTGACTCTGTTGGAGCAATTGGCATGCATTGCTGTTGTCAGCAGCGATGGTACTTCCAAGACTGGAGCAACTGTGCACAGGTGAAGAGTTTCCTACAGATTGGATATGTTGAGCAGGCTGGATTAAGTGTGCTGATGGAACCACTCCAGGATGGCTGACATGGGTCTGCTGCGGAACCTGCTGTAGGAACAAACAATAGTTTTATTTGTATTATTTATTATATTAAAACAATGCTATAATCTGTTTTAACACGTAAGCTTCATATTCTATTTAAGATATCAAAGGCACTCAATATACTATAACTTAAAAGTTGCAAAAACAGTAAAACAAACACAACCCAAACCCACAACCCACTGCTTCTTGGTAAACATCACCACTCCACTGCAGCCATCATAATTACCTGTATCAGGGACTGAGTGCTTCCATTTGTGGGAGGGTGTGTGTTCTGGATCAAGGCACTGTGAGAGTGTACTGGGTATGTGGGTAATGTGGATATAAATGCAGGTTGTGGATGGGGAACGTCAGATGTAATGCTCTGCAAAAGAGTAGGAATAGTTTGGTGCAAAGGAGATGTGGGCGTCACCTTTCCCAACACAGGTGTGGGAGAAGGTATAAGTGACATGGGATTGTTTGGTGTTAACATGTTCTCTACAATCAGGGGGGAGAGAGGAGAGACAGAGGGGGTGACAGGAATGGCCTGGCCAGGAGAAAGAAACATGTGGCTTGGAGATGAAGAGGTTGGAAGATGGGGGACAGAACAGGAGCTAGGGAGGGAGGATTCACAGTCAGTCACAGCGGTCAAAACCTGGACTGTAGGATACTGTGAAGAGAACTAAGGAAAAAACAAATAGGAAGAAAGAGAAACAAATCAAGTAATCTAGAGAACAGGAGCATTCACATTTCAGGATAATTTGCTTCAACAGAAGAATGTAAACAGGCAAAAAGCAAAATCTACTGATAACATTCAGATACCTGAGATGATTGGGTTGTTTGTAGAGATGTCGAAATCTGCAGAGGCTGGAGGTGTGGATGGCCAGATGCCTGTTAAGTTGTGAAACAGCATTTTAGAATACAGTAAATATATAAAAAGGAAAGAAGTAGAGAGGATGTTAACCAGAATAACCAGAAAAGTTTCAACTCAGTTTGAAGACCTGCACTTCCTTCAATTGAGTCAGATCACAATAGCACTGCATTTTCCATCCTGTCCCTATTTGAGGTCATTTGAACGAACATGACAAAGCTCTTAAAGCTGACAGCACTGTCATATCCAATTTTTCAACAACAGACCTAAATAAATCCAAGTCTATTCCAATCAAATGGTGAGAGAGGGAAGCCAGATTGGGAAACTGGAATCTTGTAACTAAGCATAATGTGTGTGATGACCAACACTGTATACTCACCTGTTGTGTCGAATACGCAGTCAAGTTTTGCTGTGCAGCTGCTGAGATCTTTAATTGGCTTTCCTCCACATATGTTTGAGTGTACTGAGCTAGAGCAGCATGTTGTGGCTGCCCATTAATGGGATGTGCATAGTTCAGGGTTGCTGTAGCAGGGTTAGGGTTAGGTGCCAGTCCAGCATGTTGTGATTGTTGAGTGCTGGATTGACAATTTTGTAGTAGAGATGGTTGGTGCTCCTGTTGAGTTGTTACCTGTTGATTGTAAAGTGCTGGTGTGGTCTGTCCAGCCTGCTGACTCTGCAGGTTGACTGTGGCTTGAGAATGCGGCATTGAACTGGAAGCTGGTGCAGGATGACACTGAGCTGTAGCTGCTAGTGATGGTGGAGCGGATTCGAGGGGGTAACTTTGTGTTGGCTGCTGTCCTGACAGATTGGCTAATGCTGAAGATGCACTCTGAGCCAGCTGCTGATTTGTTGCCACACAGTTCTGATAGGTTTGTTGCAAAGAAAAGAAGGCAGAATTTTGTGCTGTTGTCTGCTGCTGTGGTTGTTGACCTGGGGTTTGGTAGCTCTGTGCAACATATTGTGGTGCAGCTGCTGCTTGAGACTGTTGTACATGTGGAGGGGTATAGCCAGCAGGGTTAACTGGATGTTGGATGTTGACTGAACTGAGAGGAGCAGCAGGTTGACTGTGCCCAGGCTGGAGGTACTGCAGAGAAGTGTTGGACGTAGGCATGCCCTGAATAGACAGATTCTGCTGACCCACCGAACTGGCCTAAACACAAGAGAAAGATTAATTTAGTATTGATTTGCCATTGTTAAAATATATAAAATATATAAATTATAATATAATATTTAAGTATGTTAATTCATTCAGAGCGGCAAATATTATGAAAGAATAATGGCATTTACATCCTGTAAAGAGTAAGCAGGTGAGAACTGTGTACTAAAAACATGTCATGGGAGAAACAGCGGTAGAGAACAATAGGGAGATCAGACCACTTTTCCTTTTATCAGCTGCCATCTATTCAAGCCCAGCAACATAGAAAGACAGCAGTAATACTGGATTGGTAAGCAGGGAGTGAAATTGTTAGGGTTTGGATCAGTTCAAGAAGGACTGGAAAGAGTTATTTAGCAGGAAAAACTTTGTCAGACACTGTGGCACTGTCCACCAGCATGCTTTTAAATTTTGAGGAGGTCAGCTGTGGAGGCCTGAAGAGGCAGCAAGACTAAAGACAGCAAACAGAGAGTCAGCTCCAGCTCCATGCAGGCTAATGCTGTTCCCTACAGGTTAAGAGTAATTTAGGAAAGCAGGCGAGACCCCATTGAGGATGCTAAAGGAATTCTACTATTGACCTAGTGACCTACCACTCCCACATCTCTGGTCACTTGCTCTTCAGCACAATTTAAAGGCATGCAGTCTTGGGGTGTTTCTTGGTCCCCAACTGAAATTCCACCAAGGAGTTGTTTCTTCAAAGTGCCATCGCCATCACTGCAGACAGGCCTGCGGACAGCTGAGGGGTGCAGCAGGGAGGTTTGGGTGTGTGTAGTTTGACAAGACATTGATTTGCCGCTAATTATATTGTAAAGGGACTTCTGCAGCAGTGAGAAATCTGAACAGTCACTTTTTTGGCCAAAACCCTGGCGTCCAAAGCCAGGGATAGGTGTTCCAGGTGTACCTGTAGTGAGGCACTGAAGGTCATAAAGATGTGCTGGCATTGCAGGGGGGTGACGGTTAATTGTTTCACAAGACCTCACATGCAGCAAGGACAAACAGGCCTGACATGTATGGCCTCTTTGCATAGTCAATAGATGATTGTGATGTGAGGTGAGACTGATAAGACTACTTAGGTCAGAATGTCTGCGTCCACCTGGCACAGGGGCTGCCAAATTCACATTGGTGGATTCAGATAATGGCCTCACGCAGGTGTCACTGAGGCGACGTTCAGAGAGTAAAGAAACAGGGGTGACCTGCAGCAGAGGCAGAGCCCCCTGAGGAGGGAAGCCATCCTCAGCCTCTGAGCAAAATTCTGTAGGGCTGAGCTGTGACGGGCTCTCTGGTACTCTGGGGGTGGGACTAACTGATCTCTGAGACTGGATTAGGGCATTGAGATGCGCAATGTGATTTGCCCTGTAAGTGTCAATAACAGGAGCGCTTCCCCTCCTTGTAGTGGCTCCTAAACGGGTCCGGAGCTCTGGGCTTAGTGTAGGCCTCCATAATTCACCTTTATCACAGGAGTGAGGTCGAACTGTGGTCAGAGCAGGGCTCTGGGACTGACCAAGCTGATACCCAAAATGCAAAGCACAAGTTACTTCATCAAACACAACCATGGGAATAGATAATCTTAAAATAGTTGGTAGGAGGATATATAAAATACAGTAACACGTGTATCACATATGAAAAAGAAACATATTTGTTCCAAATAATATGCATTGCTGTTTATTTTGTTGGCACCAAAGACATAGGGCTGTTTTAAGTCTCAGTTAAAAAGAAAATATAGTATTTTTTCCCCAATACAGACCTGCTGCGTTGTCATAGTGATAGGTTCAAGAAGAGACTGGTAGAGGACACTCTGCTGGCTGCTGTGTGAGTCGGAGTACACAGTGGAGCCTGTGCCACTATCAAGTGTGCTGTCAGCTGCCGAGACACAAAAGCAACTTATATACAAATGCTTTTAAAAATAATTGGAAAATATAAGGATCAAAGAACAGAATCTCTCACATGTCACTGATGTAGTACTGGTTGGCAGGTTACACAGCCTGCTGTGATGGTCTTTCTCTGGGTCTTCTGGTTCAAGTAACGGGGCTTGCCCTACATGTCCAACTCCAGCAGCGATGGCCTGAGATGGTGTTGTCTGAACCCTGTGACCCCCTTCATTCTGATCCAGTGATACTGAAGCAGATACAGTCCTTTCTCTCCTCCATTTGATCAGTGCCACTCTATCCCTGATGGACTTTCCCACGGTCTTCACATCACTTTCATGGAAGAAGCCTGACTCCACCTGACAGAGTGAAAAAGAGCATGACTTCCAGGATATTTTTAGCATTGAGCCGTTGAAGGAAGAGACGCTTTATTAAACAGAATAGAGGAAGATGGGGAGAGAGAAACAACACAAGAAAAGGAAGGATAAAGAAATCTATTTTAAGAGGATGAGTGTTTTGCCTTTGTCAGCAGCTGGCATCATTGTACATTGAACAAGCAACTCTTAAAGCTGCAAATAGAACTTCAAATGTAAAAAGCAGAATGAGCAAAATGCAAGAGATCTAGGGTGGGCCTCATGTATCATGTCAGAATTGTAATTTGATTAATACTGGTTTGACCATAATAGCTAAAAGACCAAACTATATGATATAACTTGATTTTTGTGCAGGCTCTAGTTCAACTGTTGCTGGTCCTTCATGTTTGTTACAGGTGGATTAAAATAGTTTAAAAATGTATGTACAGGAAATACTACAATTCTTAAGCAATCACAAGAAGTCTGCATGTGCATAGCCCTATGATGACAGTTTAACACTCTTACAAGTGCACTGCCTTATTAAACTACTTTATATGGCATGTTAGATATGTGTTACTAGGCTTATAACTCACTCACCATCTCTTGAGCCACAACCTCAGGGACCTCCTTTTCCAGATCAAAGGAGAATTCAATGGCTCCTGTTTCCTTGTATTTTCCTTTTAATTTCTTGTGGTCTTCTACCCACAGCTTCAGAGCTATAGAGGCCTTTTTTCCATCATCCTCTTCTGCAAGCTCAACCCTAACACCTGTGTCTTCAGCAAAGAAGGCGTGGTTCAGCAGGTCTTTGATTGTGTACCTGACAAAGGGAACAGAAGTTGAAAACGGGCAACTGGGTTCATTGTATTTCACTTCTCTTCTTGTATGTGTAAACCAGCTAATGGTAACCTGCAAGGTGCATATATAGCAATACTTTGTAGTACAGCAACAAACTTTCACATAGAAAAAGGCTTTATCCATAAAAAGCCACAAATACTGATAGGTGTCCTGTTGATATAAAGGAACACTGCAATGTTGTTGAGATGCCAAGTGTCGGCGCCAAAGCAGTGAAGCAGGGGACAAGTCCAAACAATGACAGAGCACCTTTCTGTTTTTAAAGTGTGGACACTAGGAATCCTTGGATCAGAGAGACTCACCGCTCCTCTTTCTTTTGGCAGATACACTCTCCAATAATCTCCTTTATTTCTGGATCCACAACTTTGTTGTAGCTGGCTGGCTTAACTCCCTGTGAAGAAGTGAAAAGAAATGAAATGCTGCAGACATGCCATATAGGGAGGCTATGCTGAGTAATGATTTAGTGCTGTATGGAGAATATTGAAGTTGCTGCTTGTTTGATACTTAGTTGATAAATAATACACAATATACATAAGCTACCAGTGCATGCATTCTTGACATGATGTTTGAAATGAGAAACTATTACTAAATGAGTATCGGTCTCGGATAAAAGTCCCACAGAGCTCCCTGAAGAGTTAGGTAATGTAGAGAGAATATAGAGAAGAGTATCCAGAGACAGTTTCACAGATTCTCCCTGACCATTACAGTGTGTTTATTAAACAGCAGGTAAGAGACAACTCAAATTTCAACCATGCCAAGAGTGGAAAATCAATAGTCCCATCAAAGCGCGCTAACGTGATTTTATGAGCGTCCTTTTCTACATACAGCTCACACTGTGCTTTCCTCGCATGGATAGCTTCATTTAACTGGAGCAAAATATAGTCGTTACCTTACTTTTACAACAAAATGCACGTACACTAGTAACTTTGCGATAAATCTGTGCAGCGTTTTGGCACTCAGAGTAGGGGTATTCTGATGTGGCCATCTCTAGCAAACACATCCCGAAGGCATAAACATCCACCGCTTCATCATAATGCTCTTCATACATTTCTGGTGCCATGAACTCTGGGGTACCTAAAAGAAAGAAAAAAAAAGAAATTCCACAAATTAAGTTTTCTTTCCTTTCCATCACAAAAAATTTGAAAATTCTACAAACCTACCTATTACACTTTTGGCAAAGGAAGCTGCTTTAAGTGTTGCCAGTCCTAAATCACCAATCTTAACTGACCCTGTGGGCCCAGTAATAAAGATGTTGTCACATTTAAGGTCCCTATGTATGATCGGAGGGGTCCTAGTATGTAGAAAATGCAAGCCTTTCAGAATCTGTCGACACCAGCTTCGCAATACTTTGGGCTTCATTACCTTAAAACGTTTGAGATACCTTTCGGGAGAAAAAAAACCAAAAGACAAGATAGAAGCATTAGCTAGACCAAAATCTTAATTTTTCTAATGCACTTTTAACACTGAAATACACCAATACTTACGTTTTTAGGGTTCCTGATGTCATGAGTTCTGTCACTAGCACAATACATTTCTTCCCTTTGAGTGTAGACTCCCAAAAGTCATAAAAGCGGACAATGTTGGGATGCTGAAGACCCTTCAACATCTCTGCCTCCTCCTTGAAGCGCTGGCGTTCCACTTTTGACAGCTTACGATCCTAGAAAAGAGAAGAAAGGAAAAAAATCAGAAGAGGAAGGAAAGACTATTCTGAAGTGCAATTGGACACCCTTGTTGGTTATTATTTATAGCCATGTGGCAGGGCTTTTAACCTGAGGAGCTCTTCTGGCCTTATGATATTTAGTAGCCGTACCAAGTACAGAAGGTGCATTGAGGGATGGAGAGGTCATGGCCATATTAAATCCAAATACAGACAAAAGCCTATTGTTGCTGTGTAGACTTATATTTGTATTTTTAGTGAATTTACTTCGCATTTGCATAGATGTGACCTTTCACTTTTGGGTTCGAGATGACCTTTTACTTCTTCACTTTCATTTTATTTCAAAGGGCTGTATAAAGATGCAAAACAGAGGCTAGAAAATGGTAACATGGTCACACCCACCACGGACTGCAGCTACATGCCATCGATTCCCTTCTCCATCTCCTTCAGATGAACGCTCACACTCACATCCACCTTTAACTCGTCTTCCCCCTCCCCCCACATCTGCAATCTGTCTCTTCCTCAGCACCCTTGCACCTACCACTCCTTTACTACCAGCATCTTTCATACATTAGGAAGTGCATCTCTGGCAACTCGCTCCCTCCAACTGTCTAATGCTGACCCCACTCTGAAAAGAGCCTTACAACAGTCAGCATGAGTCCCCTTTTTTCACTGCAGTTTCTTTGACCACCACAGTAGGAGCTTATGTAACACACGCATGTATACTCCACACACAGCCTAGACATGAAGCACAGCCCCACCCTTTACTGTGAATGGTGACACAGACAGTGAAATGTAATGAAAACATCCTGGTAAATATCATATCTGTTTAATTATTCAAACAGATGCTCCTGAAAGAACAAGGAATGCAACCAATGATGCTATATGTTGAGTGAGTAGAGTGATATGATGTGGAGCATGGCGAGTGTGTGTGCATGAATGTGGCGCATCAGGTTTTGTGTGCAAGTGTGCGGGAGGTGGGGACTTTCACTGCACTCCTCTGAAGTCCTATGAATAATTCAGCTCTGCAGAGAACCCTGTACTGAGGCAAGCTGAGCAAGGGATAGGCAGGGGTGGGGGGTGGGGGGTTAGCCCAAGATAGGCTGGGTTGTCCCCATGTGCTCTTGGAGAGGAGAAGCACGTGGACTGAGGTTTTACTGTAGAAACAGATATGGACCAAGCATGAAGAATTTGTTCAACATAATCAATTTGTCCTTTTATACTAATGCTGCCTTTCTCTTTAGAATTGAAGTTTTCCTCCTATCTTCTCTGTGTTCCTCTTTTTTTATTCATATTACTGTTCCAAAATAACCCCACCACACAGCTCCCCAGGTCCTGGTCACACTCCAGACACACACCTCAATTTGCTCTCCCATTTCTGTTTTCACTCACAGCAGACATTGGAGCTTGTGCATAATTCAACAGCCACATGTAGGCTCAGAGGTGTTGTGCACAGCATGCGAGATACTGGCTGATACATATGTATATTAAGACACCACAAGTGTCACTCCAAAGACCCATAAACAGACTAGCCAAAATACACAGTAAAGCGACTCACACAAGTGCAGATGAATGAGACTTCAACAGCCCTTACTTAGTGCGAGGGATGTGTGCTTTTCACAAGTGTGACTCATTGCTGTGTTTGGAGAATTCCTGCAAATAGATAATCTAGGGTTGGTGTGTGCATTTATGTTTAGAATGATATGCAGTACATCTCACTGAAAAGAGCAACGCAAGGCAGGTTAAGTACAGGCATAACTTACACAAAACCAGACAACAGGCAGCAGGACTGAAAAATGGATCATGACATTAACACTGAGCAATCTATAAAGCTGTGCTCCATTCTGCTGCCACCCACTACCTCTGTGTACAAGACTATTGGTTCCACAGTCTGAGATGCTAATAGATTATAAACATTAGGACGTTATGCACTGTGCAAACAGGTAATACATTTAAATATTCGTCATGGGAACTCACCAAGGTAATGTACCATAAAAATCGCACAACTATGTGTTTAAATCATGTTGATGCTTGGGGTCACATGTATCTGTTCCCTGTTGCTGTGTATTCAGGAAGAGAGCAACCTTATTGAAATGAGTTGAGTTCTACTTTTTAGTTAATAATATCCACAGACAAATATTTATGCGACTAAATAAATATTAATATAGAAAAGCTTATGGTTTTTAGAAAATGCCAAGTGGGAGGTTTTACATCTTTTATGAAGCCAATTTCAAGTTTTAATACTTGACTGTCAGGGTCATGCAGAACATGCATTAGAGACAATCTGACATAATGTGGTCTTTATGGAGATTCTTAATAGTTCACTGAAGTTGATTGCTATTGTTGCAAAAAACAAAAGGCCAGCAATCCTTCAAAATAATCGCAACACTGCAAATAAACACTGTACATTCTGAGAGGGAGGACAGCAAGTGGGTCGCCTGACAAACAATGATACAGCCATTTTTTCTGCAGTTACTGCACATTTTACCTGATAAAATAAAATTGTGATACACCCCAGGGATAGTAGTGGCGATCACTGAATGAGTGCCTACTATTGATTATCCACTAACAGAATGAGACAGCCCCATGTGAGGGGAAGCTGTGAGTTAAAGAGTGTTCAGGGGATTTCACTGAACAATCCATCTTCAAGACATACAGGCTGACACCCACACTCATCATATATGCCAATGGTCATCTCTTTACAGGCAGTATCCAAAGACAAAATACTTATTTTGTTAATGCGACTGTACGGCCATATATACAATTTAAAATTCATACCACAATAACAGTTAAACGTAGCCTGGAAGTGCAAAAAAGACAACTGTTTATGTAAACAACACTGCAGCATGGACTTCCACATGATCCAGATGGAGTACAACGACAGGCTCAGAGAACATTATAAAGATAAAATCAAAACTGTTGCCAAAGTCTAGACTTGCTTACAAGGAAATAATACAATTAATGATCCTCCATAGACAAGTAGCGTCAAACAGACTTGGGTCCATGAAAGTTCAACCTCAATCCCACCAATAAATTCAGATTTTGTGTTTGTGGTCTGAGTTTGGCATCCAGAACTCTTGCATTCTACCTACATGTCACTTGAGTTCACTTATGTTTTACTTAATATTTACACCTTTTAAGTAGATTAACCAGTTACATTTTAATTATTAGCTTTTGTACAAGCTGTAAGTATGACGAGTAATGGCTGATTTCATAATTGCAAAGAAAAAAAAGAGAAAGAAAAAAAAAAATCCTTGTTGGACTAGGGTTTTCCACGGCTTAGAACAGTTTCCTCTTTCCTCCAATAACTTGAACCCATTCAAATGGAATTAGCTAGATTTGGGTTAGAAAAACAATGTGACAGGGATTTTATTACAAATGACATGTCAACTTCCTGTACATAAAACCTAAACCCACAACACAAGGAGATTTACTTATGTAAATACTCAACCCTGAATGAACAAACAAGCAAACTTAAATGTATTTCTGAGAAAGGCTTATTCTTAGGTAAACCCTAATGCGGTGTGTGTACACAGCCACTATGATATAAAACAATGAACAGCAGCATCACTGCAATGAATAGCTCTGATGTTCAATCAGTGAGAATGTGATTCTATATTGATCATCCTGGAAGGTCCTTGCTCCTTAGAGGTCAAATGCCACATTATGCACAAAGCCTTTGTCACTGAAGATGTTTAGAAAAGTGTAATATGAGCCTTAGATGAAGGTTAGAAACTCTAAAATTGTTGCCATAAAAGGCTGTTCCTCATTTTACAATGTCTTTGCTATATAGTAAAACTAAACCCCTTGTGCTAAGAATAAAAAAAGAAAAAAAAAAGAAAAAGAAAGCACAACTTGGAATTACCAAGAGTAAAAAAGGACATAGGTAAACAGTAAAATATGTCTAGTTTGATGTAATAACATTTAACTATGAGCTAAGGGGGAAAGATTTATGTATTTATCATTTTCATGATTCATGATCATTTTCATTACAGTGGAGCAGTTTTTGGATGCAGTCTATACTTCATTGTTGCTTCCTGAAAGATCGTCAATCATGAAATAAGAACAGCTGAAAGCTAAAAACTGCTAAAGTATGGACACACTTTTTGCATATTTCCAGGGAAGACCAAGCTAGAAATGACCAAAGCACTTTGCTGTGGGCAGTTATTGTAATGCAGTAATAAGAACAAATTAGTGCTCATAATTTTCAGAAATGAAGTGAAGTCAGCCAAAATACCAATGATAGCTGGGGGCCAGTGGACCCTGGACACTGACAAGCAACCCAAATAAAGCCTCCTCTACAAAGTGAATACAACTCTGCTCACATTGTATGTCATGAAAATTATATAGGCTACATTTGGAGCTGTGATACATTATAGTCTTGCTTTTTTTTTGCACAGCCGTGCAAGTGATGACACAAATATTCACAAATGTGTACAATGCCCTAGTAAATCACAGAAAATAATGAAGCCAGCATACACTGATGAAAGCCAGCAAATACAAGTTGGAGAGTCTTACATATGCATCCTTTTCATACAACTCTGATGATGACGATGATGAGGAGTGAGGTAGTGGCCTAAGATGTCCTGGGATGAACTAAGAACCCTCGCCAAACCCCTCCCCTGTCTATTTTAGCAGCCGCTGCAGTGGGAGGCAAAACGCCAGAAAGACTGGCTTGATTCAGCATAATACCCTGGCCCAGACTAAACAGCACAGAGGCACTACACAAGCAGGACTTTCCTGTGTGGACAATGCTAAGAACTGATAAGGTTGTCTGCAGCAGCTCTGGGGTTGTGGCTTTGCGAAACTGTTATGGACACTGACTAACATCTTCCTTTAAGAGTAACCTGTTTTGCACGCCACTCCTGTTCATCTCTCACCTAAAGCCTTCCTCATCAACAAGGAAGTCTTCCTAAACTAGAGGTGCAACCACAATGCAAAGCTGTATTAAATCCAAAACCACAGACAAATTAGAAAAAAGTGTGTTCCTAACAAGATGTAGTTATTAAGAGGGTGTTCATGCCTGGTAGAAGAGGAATGTGGGACACCTACAGCAAACAAACTGATAGTTAATCGAGGGAAACTTGTTTCACATGGGCCAAAGTGCCTTTTGTTCTGTTTTACAATAAATTCTATATCCGTTTTAGATATTTGTCTTGCACCTATTTTGAAAGGCTACAGCAAATGCCAAGCAGTACACACAAAAACATTTTACGTTCACCAAGAATAATTACCATGAAAATGAAGGCTCTGCATGCTGGAGTCTACAGGGCCCATGAACAATTTAGTTACTCTTGGGAAATGATGAGAACAAGGCACTGTTCAACGAATATAGACAATCTACAGACCGTCTTCCTTGTTCTCAGTATTATCTGTTACTTTAAAATGAGGGGTTGTTTGAGATATTTTGGTTCGTTCGCTCATGTGGCCACCAGTGACACAAATACACAGCCAAATTTGACTCAATACAGTAAAAATTACCTGTTACAGTTACTTGTACATGCTTAATCAAATGCCTTTGTTTTATTATGCGTGATGTAAATAGCATGGAGATACAGAGGTTACTGAGAATTGTTATTAAAAGTAGCTTCATAGGCTACCAAAGAGTTTAAGTAGGCCTAACCGAATACAGAAGTCCCTATTCACACACGTAACCTTGTTAAATTCCTTTGGGATTACTGGCCCTAATGAGCTGTTGTGACACTTTGGACTGTTGGGCGAGAGACTAAGAGTTATTTGGTTTTCAGTTTAAGTTTTCTTCCACATTACCCTGTGATAATCATTGTTGCCAGTGATTATCCACTATATAAAATGTCACATGTCAAAGCTCATTCCTGATAATGGTTACAGTGGAGTTATTTGGCATAGGCTAGTCTGTGGAGAAGGCAGCATTTTCTTTGAAACAAAAGGAACAGTGTCCTATGTTTAGTTTTGAAACTGTCCCTCCATGGCCATCTACAAATGTGATTATTTGTGGTATAAAGTTCTTCTTATTGAAGAATAACAAGTTTGAAATGTACCAAAGGAGATAATACTACAGCCCAAAGTGACTTGCCCTTCTTCCCTTAGAGGTCTTCTTTTGACGGAGTGGGAGCCGAGGCATGCCTCAGGAAAGGGCCAATAATATGGCTCTGTGTGTCTGGCTAGCTTTGCTACTAAAGGTTACTTGATGCCAATTATGTTGTGGCACAAGTTTGGTGTATTGTAAGCAGCCAATGAGCCAAATCCAAGCATTTATACCTAAATCAAGCTACTAAAGAATTGTGCCATAGACTGTGTCTGTAGTTTAGGAATGGACAAGATTTCCACAGCCAGGCAGCTTTAAATGACCGTCATGCATTCACTTGCTGCAAACTAGATTTAATCTACTGAAAAACAAGTCCTCTGCCAAATACCACAGGGAAGTCAACACAAATATAGAGGTAACTCTTTGTGCACTGCATTAGACATAGATCAAATCTCTGCACAGAGAAACAATAGGCAGAAAAAAGAAGGTTTATAAAAAGTTTTAAAAATCAAGAGGCCTCTTTCTTAAACATTCAAGTCCATGCCAGGGCCACCTGTGTTATGCCAGCAACTTGGCACACAAACTGAAACGATGGGGGAGATGTGTCGGGGAGAATGGAGGCGTGAGACAGAGATAGAGGAGAAAGTGGGAGAGGAAAGAAGGCATGCAAAGAAAAAGAGTAAACACAAGGCCAGATTAAAATTTGAGGCAAGAGAAGCATGTGACTTGTGAATATAGGGGAAAACAGTGGAAAATCACAGAATCCTATCTCTCGTTCCTGCTCTATCTACATACAACACTTGAGTTCACACACGTTCCTCATACTCCACCATTATACTGGAGGACCAGAAAATAAAACTCAATGGAAAAACACAATCTCACACAGCAGCTGCAATAGTCACCAGCGTCACAGCAAACAAGAAAATTTTATTTATCACTGTGGTTTCAATGCCAGCTGTGAATGAACTCCTCACACTGATCACTCAGGATGCATTCAGAGGTGCCCTGGGACACTTTTTAGCTTTTTGCGGGAGTATAAATAAGAAAGGGTCCTGACATCCATTGAAAGATCATGTTGGTAATTTATTAAACAGCAGGCATTCATAAAGTGGTGCTGTCGTTACCGTTTTCATGAGTCAGTCTGCATATACTGTATATATGAATGAACTTTAAGGTTTCTGTGGTTTGGCACTGAAATAAATCTCCATAGAGAGAAGTAAAACAATGGGTAAACAGTGTTTTAGCTAAAGAAGAAGCATCTGTAGTTACATATCAAGCAAGGAAGTGGTATCCAACTTCATTTAGAGTGTCAACAGAACTGATATAGATGTGAACGGATTGACAAAGTGCAGTGTCTTTCTAATGCAAGGCCTGATCCACACAGTGCCTTTAAGAAGGAGAAAAAAGTCAACATGTTTAGCAATACTGCCAATCTAAAGAAAGCCCCCCTTGAGATTTTATTGAGTGAAGCGTAGAAAGTCTTGATCAATAATTGAAAAGCATTCGATAGGTTCATTAAGCTGCGTGTGGTTGGATAATAAACACAGATGCCCTTTACATAATACAGTCTAAGACCAGTGTAGGCCTACATGTCGTCTTACGTCTACAAACTTTTATCGCTATACTATCAAGTAGAATATACAACAAAAGCACTCGGTGATGTGGAAAAGACCACCTCTGTTTTCCATAGTAATTGCCCCACCACTAGAAGGAGATTATATATGACTCACTGGGGAGAACGAAACATGTTAAATTGCTTCCTGCTCCTCATACCATCATCTGCTGCTGAAGGAGATGTCAGACTGCATGACATCACACAAATGTAGTCATACATCTATCTGTGCATCACTTTTACTCAGTTACAGACACTGGCTTGTAGTCGCCATTCTTTTCAGCACAATGCGTCACTGCCTGGTGAAGCTATATTCACTTCCGAACGTGTTTGTTGTCGTTGCATAAAAGACAATACAATCTTTCTGGTTCTTTCTGACACAGCATGTTCCCAATACCTTAGGCAAAGTGTTCACTGAGGCCACAGACCCGACACACAGTTCCCAGCAGGCTACAGCACACTTCAGCTGCTTCCTGTCTGCCTACCTCCTGTCGCACAGAGGGAAGCAGCATAGATCATAACATTCAGACTTGCTGCTGGGACAAAGCGTGTACAGTACAAGTGACTCCAACACTGTCCACTGAGTAATCTCAAAAAACAATAAACTGTTTCAAAGAGCAAAGTGTAAAAGAAAGATTTTCAGTCGTTGAGGAGCCTAGTCATGTCTGCTGTAGTCCACTAAGCTTCCTGAGAGAGAGGGAGAACTAATCCCTTCTACAGTCTTCACCTGCGTATTGCAAGATCAAATAGATTGAGCTTTGAATTTGAAAAAAGTGCTGGCTGCTAAAAAAAAAAAAAAAAAAAAATCTATATCCTTATGCGTTTGGCAAGCTGCACTGCCTGAACTTTTTGAAACACATTAGACACTTGAAATAAGTTCTACTGTGATGTTAAATAGACTCTACTTAGTCAAAAGAGAGAACAAACAAGAAATACATAAATATAAGTCTTACATACTAACCTGTAATTCACACCAGGCAACCTCCACCCAGGTCTCGGTATCAAAGCCTTTATAGACCGTCTTAAAGGACCCTCTCCCCAGCTCGATATCAAACTTGAGGAACCTTCCACCTGGAGATGTGGAGACAGCCTTCATCTCTGCCTCCTCCTCGTTCTCCTCACTCGCTGCCTTGATTGCAGTTTTCCCACTATCGCTGCATGTAGCATTTAAAACATCTCCACCTTTCTCCTTCTCCTCATCAGCGCTGGCACTCTCTGTTGCACTGTCTTTTTGCCCACATTGACTTTCAGTGCTAGAACTTTCTTGTGCCCCAGAACTAGTCCCCCGTGTCCTGTCAACTATTGTCCGCAGGTTAATGTTGAGGAGCTTACTCTTTGTGTCACATTCAGGGGCCTCAAAGGCCTGTTCATCGACATCTGCGAACCACAGGCTTCTCCTGATGAATCTTTGATGCACATTCTTCTGAAAACTGGACAAGGGGTATGCACTGGGGTCACTCCCACCTCTCACTGATGTAGACGAGTCCTCAACAGTAACACTGACTTCTCCCGTGGCCCCACTCATATTCACGTCCAGCTTGCACCGGGAGTTGGGCACAGAGGGATGTTTAAGTTTTTGATGGACTTCAGAGTTTGAGTCACCCTCTGAATCCATGGCAAATGAAAGGTTCGGCAGCTTTGGTTTTCAGGGCATGAGTGCCTTGGCTTCACTTCCCAACGTGGAAACTTAGAGGAGAATTCTTGCTGCGCCCACTCGGTGACGCAGTTTGCCAGCGGAAGCCCCTGACAACACCAGGATGGATAACAGAGATGAGATTTCAGGCAATGAACCCATGAGCTGCGGAACAATTTAAGGCAGTTAATAACGCACAACACAACAATTCATTTTTCTTTTATAAGCAGGTCATTCATTTTTTTACATTGAGTCAGGCTCGTGTCACTAGGCTAAATGAAGACGCATGGACAAGCCCAAGTGTTAAACACGGTGTTAGTTATTTACCGAAACAATTACACACCCTAAACAGACAGAAAAACTAGAAAGCTTTTGACCTCAATTTGTCGTAAAGTTGGACAATCCACAACTAACACTTACTGCTCAAGTGCGTCACTCCAATCCTTGGCATTTCCACATTTTTATTACATTTCCACTTACACCACATCCAGCTGCACTTACCCATTCCAATCACAATGCGAGGAGCACCGAGCAGACAAGAGCCGAAGTCACGCAGGCGATACACGTTTTGCAGACCTGCCGTGTCCAGTAGCCTTATTAGAAAGAGCTTGCTTAGGTTAGCTGATTGTCCACGACAAAAGGTGGGCTTCAAAAACGCCCTATCTACATATGACTCCCATTCTGCTTCAAAGACGGACTGCGATCCTAAACAACTCAGTCTATGCTACGTGAGCATTAATCCCATGAGGAGAAGGAGAGTGCTGAGAAGTGTTTATCTCCTTTAAAGTGCGGGCATCTCCTCTCTTCAGCTGCAATACGGCTCAACGCTGTTTCTCCGTTGGCACCGCCGAGGCTGGAGTAGGACCGAGACTAGTATGGCTGCTTTAAGGAAGAGAAATAGTGAGTTTTCCCCGTCGGCCTATTAGGAAGTCATTTGCGAGGACAACAGTTTCGGCCGGTCATCGTCGGACCTCATTAGGTTGATACACCGGTGTGACAGACAAAACGCGCTCCCCATTCAGCACGCTCAGATCCACGCCCCTGGTAACGACTGCAGAGAGCGTCCAATCAAAGAGCACGTCTGCACTCACAGCCTACTTACACAGCAGCAATGGTGGCACAGAAACAACCCCAGGAGAAAGAAAAAAACAGAGGCTGAGTGAAATAATTGATTGCAACTTGCTCTTTTAACATTCATCGCATTACAAACACTTCCCTGGCTGTGACATTTAGAGCATTGTGCCTCGGGAGCATTGTGAGGCTGTAAACCTAATGCAAACAGGTGACATCCTTAGTTTACCTCCAGCTGGACACTTGGAAACTCAGTTTACCAGACAGGTAGGTGCAGAAGGAAGTAGGACAGAGACAAGAAAAAACATTTATTGAGAACAGCTTAAAATAAAACAGAATAAATTGGAATTAACAGAAGGAATAAAACATATATGATGAATATTGTGTGTATTTATATGGGTAGGAGACATAATCTTGGTTTTTCATCCTTATCCTGACCAATCCTAAGTAAATGTGATATAATAGAGATCATAAGATTAACATCTCCATAAAAATTTATTACCCCATCCAAACACAATTTCACCACAACATCGCTGCAGGCAATTGAATGTTTATTGTATATAGAGATTGACACTGGCATTTGTTAAGCAATTACTTCATACTGTAGATCCCAAAGTGCATCATGTTTTACAAGGCGACACTTCACGGTATCGTCTCTGCAGCCACTGTCTTAATGGAGCCATTTCATTTCAGATAGATTCTGCATCTGCGGATGAGAGGAAGAAGGGAGGAGGGAGAGAGGAGAGCCTGATTGTCAAAGATACTTCTGAGTGAGTGTCAATACTCAACCAACAGAAGCACTATTCAATATTAACTGTTGCTCTCATTCACAGTTAAGTAAGATGAGAATAAACAAGTAAAAATCTAAACTGAAATTACATTTTTTGTCAAAGTGGGGGCCGTAGCGTAAAGTTGTATTTATTGTGGGATATATGAAGCATGCTCTGAAACAGCCATGTTTGCTTTGCACGGCGTAAGGCTATAAAAGTAAAAGCCCTACAGAGAATCCTGGAAATTAGATTTACTGCTGGGTCGATCCCCATCTGGATGGGGGCCAAAGTTTGAGGTGAGTTAGGGAGAAAGGCTGCTGATGCGACATGATGGATAGAGAGTGAGGAAGTGCTGACGTATTTGGGGTAAAGGGAAACACATACTGCAGCTGTATGCGCAGAGGTAATATGCTTTTATCAAGTTACAGGTGAACAAATAATAAATGGCATGCCTTAAACGGTTTTGCTTTGTAAGAACAAAGAGCTTCTTAAGTGAGGACAGTTACATAAGTAATTGTTAACACACTCATTTATTTATTTGATACAGCACCTCATGTGATAATGTGGGAAAAAGAAGGATTAGAATTAAAAAGCAAATGAGTCCATTTCTGGTACTTGGAAGCCAGCCAATAACTTGATTTGACCCTAAAAAGCAGCAAAAGCGGATTTTATGCTTCACTTACGATTTGAAGTAATTCACACAAGGAAAAGTAGGTAGCTCTCTAACTGCCTTTTTTCTGATATTAAAGGACTAAAGGATCGTTTCTCCACCTTAAAGATCCCTCACTCCACTTTTCCTAAATATCTTCCCTGTTCCCACACTCCAAGTAAAAGCTCAAGACCAATAAGTTATATCAGACCAATTTGTCTGATATAACTTACCTGTACATTTAAACATATTGCAACTATTTACATTGTTTGTTTGTTTGTTTTTACAATAAAATTTGCCTGTTACACACTGTCTGTTATAGAAATAATTACTTTCTTACCTTACTCTAATTACCTTTCTTATACAAACACAATAATAAAGATCACATGCTATTCATCAAATTAAGCTGTTTTGCATTTAAAATCATGATCATGTGGAGATGTTTATAGATTCAAGCCTGTTCTCTGCTCCTTGTCATAGTCTCAACCCTTATAGGATCACTTATGTCTATATGTAAGCATGTTCAATTATTGATCACAAAATAAGTGAGAGGACAGAATGATTTACATAATGAGAACCTTTCCTTTTAGAAAACATAACTCAGTGTATGTAAATGTGAAATTGGGCTCACCCTTACTTCCTGTTTTCAATGTACAGTTTTGTCTTAATTAAAACCTCTACAAGACCCATTCTATAATTTGTGTTTCACATGCTGTTATTTCCTCCATGAGATGTATTATGCCATGGTTTTTAGTTCAGCACTTCTTCGCCTCTTGTTTTTTGAGGAGCTGTTCTCAAGCATTTGATAGGAGTAGACAGCAGGGTAACTGTTGACAAAAGTGTTAACTGACAGCTCTCCGAGTGGGTGGCCTGTAGTAATGGCCTAATAACACAATGGTCATGTATGATATGACTCAACTGAGTTCCTCCTGTACTTTATTGGTCAATTATTTATTATTTGGAACTATTTCTTAGCAGCTGTACATTTTGAAAACCCACAGCACCCGAACTATCCTACTGTCCTAAGCCTACTGACATATTAACAGCGTGCCAGATTTGTTTTGTTAATTCATAATAACATAGGACACCACTCAAATGTGTTGAGTATCTAAGCTTTAATTCTTCATCGAAAATGTCTTATTTGCAGCTGTGTCTATGATGAAAAGGGACTGTGGAGAGCTGTTTTCACATGGTCTGTGGGTGTCTCTTCTGCCTGCCTACATTTACGAGCCAAGAACCTGTCCAGATGAACATTAGTATGTCAAATGTATTCTGTGTCCTCCAGAGTAAGTCATTTATTAACGGAATTTAACATGAGGCGTTCATTTGTTGTCTACATGAAGCACACCCCCATGAAGCACTCACAAACCCTGCACAGATTATGCACCTCTTCCACTTCCACTGTAGCGTACCAATCTTCTAAGACAATATAATTCAGCTGTAGCCGGCCCAATGGTAAATTACAGGGTGTAACTCATTTCAGTCTCTTCGCTTTTGTCTCGATGCCCGGAGCAGAAGAACAACTGTTAACTCCAGTCGTGTGTTGTGGTTAATGTGACAATTGATGCAGATGCAGAAACCACAAGCAGTGTGATGAGAACATAGAGCAGTACTGATTATTTCAGGAGAGAGGGACGGTGGCCTTGGCAGAAGTAAACCTTTCATAAGAGTGATCACGTAGACAGCCACTTGGAAAAAAGGTCATGAAAACTTTTAACAAGTAGACTTTGATCATCGAGTTTACGAGTATTTAAATTTTTGGATGATATGTTTTCACTTTGACAACACTGGTGTGCAACAATTATTAGGTTGTGTTGTTGAACTGTGGATAAACATATTCCACTAATAAGCTAGATTTGATGGTGTACCATATATGTTAGTGTGGCTCTTTCATTTAAAACATCATTTTTAATTCTATTTAGGAATTTTAATCGTATATCAAAATAATCTGTTGACATTTGATTGAGTCATGTAACATTTTACAGTTTAGATTTAGCTTGATGCACTTAACACACACTGTCACACAGACACCTTGCAATAAGCAGGATATTTGTGAAGGGTCATGACATAGAGCATGAAAAGTTAATAAACTGTACACAGAATGGGGAGAGTAGCTAGTCTAGCTGTTAGATAAATAGCCCTGCACACAGTAACTGCTCTGTGTTTATCAAGTATTAATGGATATTGTTCTGGTTGGTCAGGATCCTTTGTTCTAATGGTCTTGTGTCCAGAGGTCGGCCTTCTAATGGCTGGTTCTTGTGCTAATTGCATCTGAATGATAACCAGATTCTCACCAGAAATGCACAGGAAGCACAAAATTGCAGCTCCACTAATCAGCCACTGCCTGTTGCTCTTCTAGAAAAGCCAAACACTGCAAATTATACACCCTTGTTTATTTCCAAGCCTTCTAGGCCTTATCTCAATGTGATAAACATTATCGATGTTGATTATTTTCTCTCTTCTCAAGTCTGTTTGGCCCCCAAGCAGCCCATCCAGATGCTTGGCAAAACAGCACACCCAATATGAATATGATCCTCTTTGCTAATGAGACGAGAGATGCTGAGAGCACACTGGATGTGATGGCCAATGCTTCCCAGCTGAATACTGTGTTAAAGCAAGGACACGTTTCACTTTTACATGGTCATTTGAATAATTGACCTATTTAGATTTTCTTTTTATCTTCACATGTGACAAAATGAACAACTGAGAGCTGTTTACTACAGATTTGAAGTGTTGCTCACAGTCTTCTGACCTTTATTTGCTCTCTGTGCTCCATCCTTTAGACCTGTCCCAAGATTAATGCATGCTGTACCACCTTTTGCCCTACAACACATCCCCCTCACCAATGTCAAGTCCATTGACTCCTGACAAACAACCGATTACTAAATGCTCTTCAGCGATTACCATGGCAACCAGGCCTGACACCAGGTCAGAGTTCATTAGGTTTTAGTGCTGCTGTAAGCACGTGTGGGAGCTGATGGATGGAGCCTGCTCAGACTCATCACTGTGTGCAGTATGTAAATGTTGCATGTATATCTTTTGAGTGAGGAATATGAGAAGTCTTAAGTGTTAGAAATACAAATCCTTCAATACTGACTGAACAGCAGGTCGATGAACCTTAGTAAAGTTTACTCATTCTAGCTACTAGCATTAACAGAAGTGAATGAACCTTATAAGAGGGCATCTAATGTTTTGAAAACCTGCATGTAAACATTGTGATGGTTTATGCATTGTGTGTGGTTATTTTTTCACATCAGTACCACTAAACATTCCAATTAAGATGTATTTTCTGTAAAACGTGAGCCAGAAATAGGTCAGCCAGCATGTAAACCATCACACATTCACGCTGGTTGTTTGGCCCCTTTGACCCATTACCCGCCGCCACCAAATGCCCGTCGCCTCTCAGAGCCCCCTCGCCACCGGCCCAATATCCAACTCATTCTTATTGTTCTTTTCAGTGTGCCTCCTTCATTTTCTTTGTGCCAAACTAAGTCGCTCCTGTGTCTACCCTCCCTTCCCCGCAGACTGAGCCCTGTCTAATGGAGGCAGTGTTGCATGATGTGAATGGCCTACATACCACTCCCTCAACCCCACTTCAGTCAGATCAGAGACACAGAGTCAGGTGGGGTCCCTGGACGTTTAACCTCTGGTAATCTCTCACAACTCCAAGTCTGGTTCTAAATCTTGCAGACTCATCGCATCCCCAATGAACATCTGTGTGTGTTTAGAGTCAAATAGTCTGTTCATTTTGTAAAAGAAGACTTGCTAAAGCTAAAGTTTCTTGGCAAAAAATAAAGTGCATGGTTTTTGTTTCATTGAGAGGGTTTTAGACTTATGTTTGATTAGTCTCTCTCACATGTTTATCCACAGTTGAGAAGAGTCTTTACACAGAGACTGAATGGCTGACTAAAAGTCCAAAAATGCACACAGGTATTCAGTCTTTTGCAGACTCAACACATCTTTTCACATGTGTTTTCAGTCCCTCTTACCCTTCTATACAGGCAGGTACTTTCACTCCTGCCTTACTTTGCAGTTTGCTCTGATAGACATCCGTGTAGTCAGCATGTTTTTGGTCCTCTTCTTTCCCCGGCCTGACCTTCCCAATCCCCAACCTGACCTACAAACACACTGACCTCTCCAGGCTCTCACAGAAGTTTCTACCAGAAAACAAATTTACTCAAAATACATCTGTTGTTCACTTACTAGAAATTCTTTGTGCGGCAGTGCTGCGACCACAGAGAGAAAACAGAGAGAACAAGAGAGAAAACGCCGCACTGACAAAGAGGGTCTGATATATAAACAACACAACATTTGTCCCGAATGGAAAACATGAAAGTGGACACAACAGCAGTCAGGCACATGTGACCTCACGCTGTCTGTCTCTTTTGGCACTGACTGAACCACTGGCCAGACAGAAATACACAAGCCAAACCACACACGCTCACAGCTGAACAGGTTTCAATTTTTAATTACACTGATGACGTGAGGACAAAATGTCATGTTCCTTTTTCAGACAGCTCAGACTGCGTGCTTTAATACACACAGTCGGGTCTCTCTCTCGTGACTCTAAACACAACCTCGCCGCTCCACCTTTCACCTCACCACTACATCCGTCCCCAGCCACAGGCGTCATGTCTAACGCTCAATTATAAAAATGTTTAGTTATGCCATGAGTCTTTTTGTTGTGAGCAAAGAAAATCATGTGTCTGTGGTTCTCTGGACCAGCAACCAGTGATTCGGAGTCAGCACATCAGTGGAACTGCTTGTTAAAATGTGAAGCCTTAATAAGACTCTGTTCAGCAGGGTCGCTAAAACCCCAATTAAACCAAACAAATGCTCATTTTAAACACTAGAATAGGTTAACACTAGGGTATGGAGAGAGCTTAAGTTAACATCTAAAACTATTCAACAGTAAAGAAATTTGATCAATGTGCAGTTTTTGACTGTGACAAAGCACCTTTTCCAAGACAAACCAACGTCACAATTTTAGCCCTTTCCTCCTCCACAGCTATCTTTGGTAACCGTGGAAACAGCCAGACAAGCAGAAGCCCAGATTGATGATACACGCTGTTGGACTGAGGGCATATCTGGAGATGGACAGATTAATACAGTGTACATGTTTTTATATTCCAGTATAGACATTATATTTTTTTTGTGGTAGAGCTCAGTCTAACAGTGTAGGGTCTAACACCAGTATCCTAACACATCAGTGGTTAAATAGTAGATTTACTTCTTTTCAATTGAAACTAAATGTAGCTTTTCCACAAGAATGGAACTGCAGTATTGCATGAGAACAATCACCTCAGAGACACTTGGAGCCTCTTTAACACAACTCCTGACTCCTGAGCTGTGTGTGTTTGCTTGAAAAATACTGTAAATGTCCTGCGTATGAAACCCCCTTTATAGTTATTGTTTCACACACATTTGTTGTGGCCTTTATATATGGACGTTATGAATGCTAATCCCAATATGTCTTTAAGAGGCAAATATTTATCCAAAGCATTTAATGGAGCTTATTTTACTTAAATTAAATTTCTAGATTAAATTTAAATGTCATTATTAATGAATGAGAGCTATTGTTACCAGTTGTCAATGTTTCAGGGCACCAGGCATTTTCCATTATTCTCTGTCCCATATTGGAGCTCTGAATGACAATGCAGTGCCATCTAGTGCAATTCTAGATAATGTTCAGCTATGTCAATGTTTTTCCGTTTTCCATTTTCACACCAAGGATATGCACTGCTTCACTGGTATGTTCATCTAGAAAATAGTATTTGTTGTGCTTTATTTAGATGGCAGGCACTTAGCATAATACAACATATGCAGCTATATATCATCGTGTATACATACAGTTCAAGTATAGTGCAGTATAAGCATATTTTACAGTTGAGCAAGATTCAAGTATTTCTCAAACCATTTGGTGCTGGAAAGTCGGGATGATTATGAGACATTTACGTCGAAGCTTCCATGGATCGAAAAAACAAGCCACGAGTTAAGTGTTTGGCACAGTACCACAGCATGTGTCATGTTCTTTTAAAAGCCTATCTCCATAAGGTCTTATTTCTTTTGCCTTCCAACTTCAGCATAGGAAATGAAAACATCTTGACTAAGTCTTCTGGCAGAACAGTGAAGCAGTGGGGCTGTACATCTAAGTGTCTCCCCCTCTGTGGGCAGAAATATCAAAGAAGGGGTGAAGATAATCACAGAAAATTTTAAATATCCATTCCTGAAAAATGCTTAAAGTCTCCATGCAAACTTTTACAGTACCTCCACAGTAGTAAAGCATTGCAATCCCAACAACAAAGCTTAAACAGCTCAAGAAGAACATAGGTCCTGTGAAAATTAATGTTCTTTTTACTTCAGTGAAAACAATGGTGTTTCATAAAAGATCTGAAAATGTGTCATAAATGTACCTAAAAGAGTAACTGATGATAAAACTTTACCAGTAAAACAAAGTGTGTAAATATCTATAAATAAAATGATTGTTCACAGTTTTGACAGACTTAACTCTTTATTTGTATTTAGGATGTGTTTTCCTGTACAGCAGTGACCTAGTTCCCCACTGACATACCTTTGACCCAGTGGATGGACCCTCGACTGTTCAAAAGAATGCAGCATAGAGGAAGCTGTTTTGGATGGCGTTATGCACGTGAGCGTAACTGACCCACAAAGCCAGAGCCCTGAATGTAATAGGATGATGAATGGCGGGACACCACAGAGCAGTGGGGCCCACATTCTGATGCTACAGGTTAAAAGGTTCAATAGACAACTGGGTTTGTAGAAGAACAAAGCTTAGATGGGCTTAATCAGTTTATTAGAGGATTACTGATGAGAACAAAGGCACTAAGACCCCTCTCAAGAACACTATATTTACAAGTCCTCCCAGATGAGTACATTTGATTATTATATGATTTTTACTTTACAGAGAAATTATTTGTGAACTCAGCAACAAGGCCCCTTTGTTTTGATATTTGAGGTTCACTTGAAAAAGATGAAAAGCTAGTTACCCCTAAAAGTGTTGAGTGTTTTTCAAACTAATTACTAACTCCACAAATGATGTAATGACCAGTTCAATGCACAAATATTTACCTTTATCATTAAGCACATAACGTTCAGGGTTGACTGCCTCCATAAGGGTCCTCTTTGGGTCTGCCATCTCTGGAGCACAGAAACAAAATCAGTCACATTTGTTGTTCATTATTAGATTAGATCAGACTACTACTTTGAACAACACTTTGGTTTTTCTCTGTAAGTTAAATCGGATAAGACTCCCAAGGCCACTCGGGGCACCTGCACAGCAGGGCATGCACCGTTATAGGACACAGCTCCCAGAGAGGATACTGTCTTGTTGGATAAACATGGCCTACGTATTAAAGATTAAAGGCTATACAAAATTGGATCTTAGGTGACCATTCAAAGGTTTTACCAAAATATGCAAAGGCCTAACATTCTGTAAATGTTACACTTCCTGTTTTACCTCTGTATCGAACTCTAGAGGGAAGTCTGCAGTACATGTCTTCTGCATGGATTTGAAGTCCTCTGTAGAATTCGTGGCATGCTTCTTCACCTTTACAGTGTAAATTTCTCAACAGCTCAGCTAATCGCACCTTAGCTGGGACTCTCAGGTTCCTGAACTGCAGAGAGGCAGATGTTGCATCACAAGAGAGAGAAAAACCATCACATAGTATCCTTATGATCTAAAGACATGGATGTTTAAATGTGTAACTGGAGTGACCTTGTGAGCCTCCTTGTCACAGAGTATCTGTGGGTAGGTCCTGTTAAGCTGTAGCACCAATTTATCAAGTAGCTCCATGTCCATCCTCTGGTGCGAGCACAAGAAGTGGGCATCCCTCAAGAGCTGCTTGTGGTAATCATCAGGGTCTAGTGGAGAAAGATATGAATTACAAAATGCACTCTACAATATAAACAGAACAAAAACATTCACGAGAAGTAATCTTGGGCAAGCACTGAGTAAGCTCAGCTGATCTTAGCAAAGGCTCTGTTATCATAGCCTACATGATTGACATGTTTACTTACTTTTAGCTGAATGAATATCCAAAATAAACATTTGGAAGAATGTAGCAGTTCTATATTGTAATATATGTACATGTATGTCTATTGGGGTATTTTGTTATTTGTACTAGTTACACACTACCTTCCAACTGAACACTATTTTACTTGTAATTATCCCACTTTAACATTTTACCCAACACAACTAGCAGCACTCCAGAGAATCAAGAAGGGTAGCCTATTTTTGGATGCTAAAAGTGCATATCAACAGATTCATTTCTTGTCATTAATAGGTTAATCCTGTAGACTCAAGCACAATATTCAATAAGTAACACGCGGTCAAACACCTTACCCTTCATTCACAAACCTGCCATACTGACAAACCCCGCGTGTTCCTTCACCTCAGACGGACTTCCTGCTCCTGTCTGTGGCGTCTGTGCGCGCACTGCCTCGAAGCCAACGCGCGCCTGGAGTCATGTGACTGACCTGCGGGATCCATGATTATTAATAGGTCACAGACAGGAGATTATCAGCGTCCAGGATAGCTCACCGTTACACACACAGGGCCACAGCATGTCATTTATAACTTTATTCTAGGACTTTAGTAAATTTCATCAAACAGAAAACTTTTTAAAGGCGTGCACCACCTTCCAGATTTCAATACAAGACAACAGTTTTTACTTCATAATCAACATTTATTTTTATTGTGGGATTCCCTTGGTCTAATCTTGACCCATGAAGACCTTGTTTGTCAACTTATTTTAGACACCACCTCCGATGCTTAAAAGAGTCAATTACAGATAACAAATCCTCTGAAAGCCTACATCAATCAAACGTGATCTAGTAGTAAACACTCGCACTCAACGCCAGAGGGCAGTGTGCCATTACTTTTCACTCAGGCACATAATGAAAGTCTTTGCAATCAGCATGCCTGCTCACAGCAACACATTTGCACATACGGAATGTGCAGCTTGTTATTGTATAATGTGGTGCTCAGTGTTTGTTAACTGCAGGATGTTAATGTCCCATGTCCTCAGACTGATATAATTCGTATAGAAAGTTCTTTAGCAGAGTTCATATTCCTCTGATTAGACTGATTTGTAGGTCCTGGCAAACTGCTCTGTCGTGCTCCTCCATATTGCCACACTACACTGGTCCCTGTGGCAGGAACCTGGATCCGGGCTGAGCTCAAAGTCTGTCCTGGAGGCTCGATGTATTGGGGCTGGCAGGAGTACTGTGCCGAGTTAGGGTTTGGTGGTAAAAGAGGCTGATTATATCGATGTCCAGGAAGAGGAGGGAGTGGAGGAGGAGGACCATAGGGACAAGCAGCAGAGGGGCCAATCAAACCATTGCCATACTGCTGAAGACATCTGCAAAGAGCAATTAGAGGTTCTGTAATTCTGCAGAGATATGCAGACCACTGAGCACTGCAGCAAATATGTGTGGTCTCATTTTTACCTGCATGTGTGGGAGTTATCACCCAGCAGCGCATCTTGTTGGTTCCACGGTGTTACTTCCTTTTCCATAATGTTGTTGTTATTGTTGTTTCTGCTCTTGTCACTGTACCGAGGCCTGTGGATCTCCTGTTGATGCTCTTGCCCCTCCCACTGCCGCATATCAGAGTCTCTGGCAGGACAAAAGGCAAAGCAAAGTGGCTGCTATGGAGTCCTTTGTGGAAATGTGATCTGTTTAGCAGTATAACTGTACTTCACTAACCTGTCCAGCTTTTTCCTTTTGCTGTTCTCAATGCAGTCCACCAAGCAGCAGGTGAGGAAAGCCATGGACATCAGAAAGATGATGGCTGAGCTCACAATTGAAACCAGCACGGCCAAACGGAAACCATAGGCCTCATTGTACGTCAAAGCTGCAGGTAGAAAAAAAGTATTATTTGTCATATTTTTTGGAAAGTACCATAAAAGTAAACTAATCATGATTTCGACAAAATTGACTGTTTATCTGGTAAAGTTGTTTGTATTTTGCAGCCATGTAAAAATCCACACATTTATTTGGTAAAACACAAAATCCCAGTTGTTTTTTTCTTATGGAGGAAAGTCATTATTCATTAACACTGTGAAACTGTAAAAGGCAATTCTGTACACTAGCTTTATTAAATTGTTCAAAATGTTTCATGTGACTATACAATCTACAGCACCATTGCTCAACCGACAGTATCTGCCACTTCAACCAATTGATCACTCACAGAGTCATTTTGAATCAAAGCACACTTTCCTGCTCATCACTGAAAGCACAATAATATGTAGATTTAATTTTCACATTTCACAATAGAGAGCTTCTTCATTCCCTTGGTGATTGGTCCTGAAATGTAATTAAGATAGTACCCTAAGTTTTTCCATTCACTAACCACAAAAATGACTGAATGTGCACCTGTTTAAAATTATTCCACTCTGGCGGCCTGCATTAGCATTAATATTCTCTTCTAATGAGCTTTATCCTCACACTTTTTTTTTTCGTCCACTTTGCTCCCAGATCATTTAAAGCATTAATTATTGCAGACCAAAGTTAACTTTATAAAATAACTTCATTCAGCAGGCAGTCAGTCATATAATGTTTCTGAAAAATAGGCAGATAGCTACTTTATGCAGAATTTTGGTGCATGTGCAGTTCTGTAATTCTCACTGTAGAGCTAAAATAGTAGACTGTGCATTTTGTTTGAGTTGTACTTACGTTTACAGAAGGTCTCCCCTTCCCAGTGTGTGCTGTTCGAATCCATCACACATTTGATATTGCCCCCAACCAGTTTATGTTTATCCGGACACAGCAGGGCGATAACTGTGCCCACATTGGTACCATTGCCCTGGATGATTCTCGGGGAGCCCAGGGCTGGCAGAGGCATTGGGGTGCACTGGGCAAGACCTAAAAAGTCAAGTCAAATCAAGTTAGTTTTGTTTGTAACCATATTTATAGCCAGTATTTTGGTATTTTTCCTCTTCTAGATTGTCTCCAAACATGCGAAGTCAGTGTTGTCAATCGATACTAGTAAAACTACTAATAAAACATAATAATAGTGCTTGAATAGGTCATCTTGTCCCTTGGAACATGATCTGAAGTAGTATTGTTGCAGTTAAACAAGAGTAAGAGAGCACTGCGGATGAGATTTGTTGTGAAATGGTCCGGTAATTCTCTTCTATCAGCTCTGAACCTCTTTAGGGTTTGTGTGACGCTGTGCTGCATTGAATTCTAACCGTATCAAGGCAGGAAACGTGATAAATCATTAAACAAAGGCCTGCGAGGATAGTGGAAACAAGTCAGCCCATCTGGAGCCATGCTAAACAACTGATTATCACTACAGCTCAGTGTTCAGCAGCACATTACAGCAGAGAGCTCTCCCACACAGTCATCTGGTTCAGGCACCAACAGACTGACAGCTTGAGAGGTTCACTTTAGGATGAGACAAGTATATGAAATGTGGATAAACAAAGCCTCAACCATCCTCACTGACGCTGATCCTAGAAAAAGACATTTCGGTCTGTTTAGATGTGGTACCTCTACTTATCTACTAAATGTCATGTTTTTTGTTTTTTTTAATTGTCTAATGGTGTAACTTCTAGTTTAGACGCAGAGCTATTGGTCCTTGCAACTGGAATAATCTAAAGCGTGCAAATGAGTGGTCTTCTTTATTTATGTAACACAAGGTCACAATCCATCGCTGATAAGCACAGAGCATCACTTTAATGCAACGTGCGTGCGTGTGAGACTGCGTGAGACCCAGCTGTGTGGAGTTCCTGATTAAAGCACAGAGCTTGTTTGTTGTCCAGGATTCTCGTTGGATTTTATAAAACAACAAGATGTGCAGTATTTCAAATTTAGGCTAAACCATACAAACATCATAATAGTACAGACACACTCAGGTCCACGTTTGTGCGCTGTGAAAGTAATATTTTACAAAAACACATGTAGACTGACTATGATACATGCAGCCGGTATCTGAAAGAAGTCGTTGACGTCTTACCTGAGCTATTGGCATCATGGCTCGCGTTTTTGTGTTGGAAATCACTCCTGGAGACATTTGCTGCAGATGCAGTTGCCACTGACATGATGCTAAAGCCCTCTGATGTGCTTGTGCGTAAAGTGGTGCTCCTTGCCGCTTGGTACGAGGTAAACACTTCCGAATTCCGCTGCTGGAGTTGACTCTGTCTCTGCGCACTCCACACTCACGTTTCTATCACTGCCTTGGATTTTTTTTTCTATCTCTAACAGTTGAGCTCTTAGTTGTGGCAAGTCAAATAAAAAAACAACAAAAAAACTCCAGACTTCGTTCGTCGAGCAAATCTGATGATTGAGTAACTTTGCCCTGATAGGTCAGAGCAAATCTGCGATGGGCTAAACGCGCGCTCAGAGCAGACAGTGATGAGTAAGTCCACCCGAGGTAAAGCGCTTTGTCTGATGCAGGAAGTTGCAGCTGTTGGTTTACATCGGTTAGACTTTAGACAGGGTTGGATCTGTCTCACTTCTGCGGCGTGGTTTCACTTGTGGTTTTGTCTGCATTTCAAAACCTTTGGACCATTTCTAATAATGAAAGTCAAACCGAAGTCTTATTTATTGTCAATTCTGCCTCATGTTCAGCACATACAGAGAACTGAAATTACGCTGCTCTCTTCCCTTGGTGCATACAATACAATAAGTAGAAAACAGTGCAATGTAAGAAGAAACATAAGTAAGGGCATGCAAAAAATAACAATAAGACAATAAGATAAATACAACATAAGGCATATAACAAATCAGTGCAAAGTGTAAACAGAATATTTGCAGTAATGGCAGTGCAAGAAGTGTCAACAGTACGGAAACAGTGGGAGGCAGTGATTGAATGATAGTAATTAGTAATAAGGTAGTAATTATTAACAAATTACTAACTATTTAGTAGTCAACTTAAAATGGGCTTAAAGCAGTAATGTTATTTTTGATATCAACAATAATTATTGGAGCATTTCAGTGTCTGCGTCATGGTTCAGAGGAGGGTTTGTGGTGTGTGAAATTACAGTAAGCCTCTGTTTATTAATAACTTTTTAGACTGTGCCCTTCAGTGTCCTACTTTATGGATGTATAGGGTAGGCAACAATGGAAATATCTTCATGACTATTCAGGAGTATTTGGATAAAATAAAAGAGCAACATTTTTGTCCATTGAACAGGAGAGCTGGCTTAAACTTTAAGTTAAGTGGAGTAAGTGTAAAATGTTGTATTTTTGAGAAGAATTGACAAAGACCACCTGTACTATGTTTTCCTGTTAACAGTGGGCTTCACACCTGATTGTGTTAAAACATAGTAACACATCAATTTGTTGTTGTGTTCTTTTACCATATTGAGATTACTTATAATATTGTGTTTTTTGTGGATCAAATTATGGCCAGTCTGGTGTACTAGTGTCCTTTTACGACCGTTAGTCTTCATGTTGACTCCTGTGTGTTTTCACAGTTTAAGTGAGTTCTTGTTACTCCACCCTTTCTGTGGTGGATGCACACATTGAGAGTTCTTGTGAATGCAAACTGAGCAGGTTTGCATTCACATCAGAAAACCATATTTTACTGGTTCAAATTGCACAAAGCTGTGCGTCATTGAGTATTCGGGCCACGTGTGACAGGGTTTCTGCTGTCGGTGATAAGTGTCTGTGCAGGTGCAGACCTATTCACCTGAGCAAAACAACAACACACATACTTCAGACCATCTGGGACCTGTAACACACATTTGGTTTATCATTCAATAATTGATCATTAGGGTTTGTTCATGCCCCTTGTCTCTCATGACAGTGTAAACCAAAATCAAATCAAATACTTTTAATGTGTAATATGCTGCAGCTAGTGTGGAAAGGTGCTAACATGCTAAACCTTCATGTCAAACCAGTTGGATACAGATCCCACTGTTGACTAATAAAATTTGTTAAAACAGCTGGTATTATGCTAACAAGTTATCCATTGACTGTACAAACTGTCTGCATTAGAGGCTCAAGACAATAGTGATGGGGCGGGGGGGCGCTTGGTGAGGACAAATTAGTCTGATTTAAATGTTCATCTTTTCATTGGCGGTTGCTGCAGCAACAATCAATGTGTTCTTGTGTAGTCTGAGTGGGTAGTTTGGACTCCCAGTGCCACATCCATTTTATTGTCCTTCCAAAACTGTGCATGTTTATGTAATCAAATAGACAACTACAAAAGATGCTAATGAAGGTCTGGACAGTCAATAATGCTTCTTTTAATAATAAAAAGTAAATATTGATTGTGCGTTGCTTACCAAGAAGCATATTTAATCAATGATAACACAAGCAACTCAATCTTTTATAGATTTGAGCACTGCCCATGCCGTTAAGGTTGTATATAAAGAGACAAGAGTGGTCATCACTGTTGTTCCAGTCTGCCTGATGCAGAGGCAATTAAGTGGAGCAGGAGGTTACTATCTCGTGGTGCCACTGAAGGACACTGTAGTGACCTCTACTAAATGTCCTTTGGTTGGTCTGTAAGTTGAAACAAAAGAAAACAAGAACCCAGTTTCCTCAAGAAATAATTATGGCACTGCAGTCCTGCCAGCCTGCAGTGCCATAATTACAGCAAAATAGAAAGCATTGTCAAAATGATTAAGAAAGGAGGGGCACTATGGATTTGTAGAAGTTGTCTTAAAGCTTCTAAATTATTGTATTTTAGCCTGACCTTGAGAATACATTAAAAATGTGTAATGATTCACACTCCAACATTCACCTGAATGACATTCCTGGTTATTATTATTACATTATCATTCCTGGAAATAGCCCAGACTATTTCCAAAACGTTAACTCCCACACACGAAGAACTGCTCCTACAGTATTACTTTGACCTTCTGTAAAAATTGATAACTTTTTTAGGCCGTAATGTGACAGTGACCAGGCTGCTTCGTGAATCTACCTTCATAGGTTCTTTGTGATGGGACACAGGGCTTAAGAGAAAAACTAAAGAATTGATCAAACAGTTTTTGTGGTTGCACAGCTTATAGATTAGAAAGGATGAGGGGTTTTATTACTCCAGTCAGTGGACAGATTTTTGGATGAAGGATTTACTCAGTAAAGCAAACTGATGGCAATGAGTAAGAGGAGCTCTCTTACTCATTGCCATAAGAGAAGAGAGGTTATTTTGAATGTCCATAAAGAATAAAGTTCCATACCATTATATGTAGCATGATATAGTGTTTTCAGTAAATACCATCCTTCACTCCTCTCCACTCCTTCATTTTACCCCAAACTCCAAAGAAAAAGAGAAAAATGTGACAACATATTGAAAAGTTTGAAACACTGCAACACAATTGCCTCAGTGTATTGAGCCATGTTCTCTGCTGGGCATCAATATCTAGCTATAGTTTCTAAGAGTTTGCGGCAGAGTTTAACAGTGCCACTCATCACAACAAACAAGGACTGAAGGCTGTTAGGCAGAAGGCAGGTGTTCAGATAAAAACCGAGGGAACAACGGGAGAGCAACAGAGAGAGCACCAAAATACATCAGGACGGCATCACTTTATTTCTGCAGCCTTTGCCTTGGTTTAAATGTTTGTATATTTTGAATAATTTGTATCAAGAACAAAACGGCTATTTCGAAGGCATCATCTTTCTACCACTTTATCTCATGGGTCCAGTGAGTTACATTTACCAGTGAGCTATCAGTGTTCAGCAAATAAAGTAGGAGGGAAAGATTGTGCGTATTTTGATGTAACTGACAGCACAGGAAACGGTTGAACCCATTTCCTCCAAAAGAACAGAGAACTGTCTGAGTTTGCTTCACCGCAGAATTTAGGGGAAAGTTGTAGCATCTGCGTGTGTGCGTGTTACTTCAGACGTAAGAGGTTCATGCAGTAGGCCGTAGTGCAACAGGTTTAATCCGGTTACTGGGTGCATTATTTAACTTTTGGTCTGTGTGATAAATAAGCTAGAAGTCACATCAAACTTTGCGCATGGGCTTAAAGAAGCATAAATAAACTGTAAATATTTCTATACCACCCAAAGACGTATGCTCCATTGGTATTTGACTTTAGCTTTATTTTCAAACCGTTCTTATCAGCTGTCATTGAAGTGTACGAGATGTGACAGCAGTATATGGTCACAGCAGGACACTAGCAAGAATAATGGCTGCAGTCAACCAACCTTGCCTTGTGTGTTATTTTATTCTGTGCCCTTGACAAATGGGACCATTAAGTGAAGCCTTGCTGGAGGCCCCTGACATGTTCCAGTCCCAGTGAAACCTTTTTTTTAGTCACTAACCTAAAAGAGAAGATGCAAAAAAGAATAGTTATCACTGTGTGGGAATTTACTGATGCAATAGTTGAAACGAGATGATGAGAAGAAAATAAGATGTGAATCCTGATGGAGGGACTTATTATACTAGTATTATTTTCGAGGAGTGGACTTAGTCTTGCAGTCAACCCAGTACCAGCCATGCTGTGCGCCGTTCTAGATGAATAGCGCGTAAAACTATGACAGAAGGGAACAGTCAGCAGTTTTCCTCTCTATCTCTGCACAAAAGCTCACAGCTCGACGGAGATGCCAGAACTTCCAATTCATCATTTTGACACTAGATGTTGACTTGTTAAATAAAGTTAGGGTTCATGCTTCCTCAAAATACATGTCGCCTATACTTTTGGAGTGAATCTGCATAACTTTGTGCTCTCAGGAACAACAGTAGTGACTGAATCGAGATAAAACAGAGAGCGAAGCAATGAGAAACATTTTCATCAGTCATTTCTTTTTTTATATTTACTAATATGAGTTATCCATAATGTTAGCTCTGTCGAGTGAGTCACGTTTTCCTGAAGAATGTGTCTGTATATATCTTATAGCAGATGTTTTACTGCCAAAAATGTTGCTTTTGGGCACAAAAGATATACTCCACAGCTGGGATTATGACCATTCAGCAGATTTAGACAGTGGCTGATAACTGTTCAATAATCTGCATGGACTCTCAGTGCAGAGAGGCTTGCATTAAATCACTGAGCTGTTCCCAGAGCGACAGATGGACATTCACTCAGGGGAGCCAACCAGTTCTTTAATGGACACACCGAGTGCTTGGCTTTGCATCAGTAATGTTGATTTTTTTCTCTTCCCACTAAATAAATATATAAAAAATTACATAACCATGCCAAGAGGAGAAGTTAGAAGAAAGAAACACTCGAGTGTGAAAATGTGAGTTAGCATTTTTCAAGCTGGTAGTGTTCATTTATTAAAATAGCCTATTGTATCGTCTATTATATTTGTTTTCTGTGAGATTCTGAAGTCTGAGCCTAAGGTATTTGAATTCATTTTATGTCACCATGTAAAACTGCATTTTTAGACAATTAAAAAAAAAAAAACAGATTCTGAACTAATGTTTGAGGCGCTTGTATTTTTTTTACTTTTGAATTTTCCAAGAACCTAAATTAAAAATGTCAACTTTCTGCAAATGTTTTCAAGGTGAGCTGATGGTTATGTTACGCTAGCATTACATTAGGTTGAAAAAAGCAGTTGTGATGTAGCCCCTTGCCTCTGGTGTCTTTCGAGTTTCTTAACCAAATCAATAGGAAACAAACAAAGGTAAAAAGACAGTTCCGGATGAACCACAAGATCTGTTTATTGATGATATGCTTGACTGCTATTCCACTGAGCACAGTCCATTTTAAAACACTCAAATGTTGACTCTGGCTCACTTACAGTACGACAATAATGGATTCTGAAGCATAAAAAGTTGTGGGAGTTTGCAACATTTCAAAGCACAGTACATAATAAATATGAGGGAGTTTACATGCACAAATCCAATGTAGATGTTTTTTGCTACTTTGCTCGAAGGCTGGTGCTGATAGAAGGAGCAGGGCACAGGGGGGAAGGCAGAAAGAGGAAACAAGTTTGAGAGTACAGCACTTGTTTTCCATCACATCACCAAGAGAAATGACACATGCAAACTCTGCTGAGTCAAAACTACAGGACTTATGCAGCATGTATATAATACTGGTGATACTGAGAAACTGAACCTGCAGCATAGGATCAGCAATGAGCCTCAAGCCAGAATGGGTTCTGGCTGTGTAGTAACCTAAAACAACTACTGGAGGGTTTTCTTACCAAATGAAGAAAGAGAAGTAAAAGAGGAGGATTTGAAAGATGGGAGCTGACAGTGGAGTGTCAGGTGGCCAGCCACAAATGTACATATCTCTGTTTATCTTAAGTTAAAACACCTTTATTCTTTGCTTCCATACACCACACTATGTATACATATACTGTACAATACTTCTGAACTGCCACTGCGTTCCCAGCAGGAGCGAAGCCAACAGAGGTGTCACAGGTTTCTTTTCCACTAACATTCAATACTTAGAATAAAGATGGGAGGGAACCCCGTCCCACTCAACTCACGCAAACACATTCACACAAACCATTTAATGCTTCACAACACAGTCATAACATAATGTTTACGGAACTTCATTTTAGAAAAAACATACAAGAACTTTCGTCAGCTATATTACAAATAAAACTTACAATTAGAAAGCTCTCCTCTGACTGTGAAAACACTGACAAATAAAATATCCTAACCACACATACAGTGGTGACGGTGGCTGTCTTCCTTTGTGTTGGAGAAAAATAATTTTAGCATGTGGTCATTAAAATAAGACTGAGGTGGCTTGGGAAGGATTGAGTGGTCTGTTCAGAAGAAAATAAAACAAAAAGTGCTAAGGTAAAGTGATTTCAAGTAATCTGTGCTCTATACACAGGAGAAGGAAGGAGGGAGGGGTGAAGTTAGTCCAACATGGCCGCTACTGGCTCTTCCTGTGTTCAGTCAGACTCATCGAGGATGTGTCTGTGGGTGTTTGTCCTCGTGCAGCTTTGGAGAGGACGTCCACCCACTTGGCCTGCAGTTCTGCATCTTGGGCACTTAGGAGCAAAGTTTGCTGTGTGTGACTGAGGCGGAAAGCATGTTTCACTTCTGACTTTTCACCGGACGATGGCGACGCTACACTGACATCAAACCCAGAGAGAGGAACCACCCGAGCTCCTTTGGATTCCTGGAAAAAATGATTTAATATTTTGAACCATTTTTGTCGGTAGTAGTGCGATTTGCATATAGACTACAAACTCTGGTGCTTATGCTGCTGTAAGGCATGTATAGAATGTAGCATGCAATGTACAACCAGGAAATGCTTATCCAACTGCTACTAATCCTAATCTACTGAATGGAAGCTTTCTGTAGGGGATTGGGATGAATCCGACTTTCACAGGCCCACTTCCCTTCTGTGAATCATGAATTCAATATTTGGTGAGAAGCTTTCCAAATATGGAATCTTTTTAAGCAGCCATGTCAAGCACCTAAACATACTTCTCTGGTGCACGTGGAGTAGATTTTTTTAGATGCAAAGCAAAGTTTTTGGAACTAAATGTTTTCCTTTCACTGTCTGCTAAAGGTACAGTGAAGAGGCTATACCTGAGAAATAGGCTTCCAAATCCTCCTGGCCCAAATCTACCAAGCACAGACAGTGCACAGACATCCTGGCACAAGCAGAAGAGATCTGGCTGACACATGCTCAGTCATGTGCCTGAGCACTGCTCTGGGCAGATGTCCTGCTCAGGAGAACTAGACATGATGTATAGAGTGTGAGGAGAAGTGACACAGACTATGTGTGGGTTTGCTGTTTATTGAAATCATGAGTGTAGTTATATTCTTATGGGGTTTTGACAAATACTGTGTCTGTGGTTACTTTTTGACACATTTATATATAGAGACCTCTTCTTACCTGTCCATTGCTCTGTAAGAAAAGCACAAGTGGCTCAGCTTTGGTGATGGCCACCCACATCTTTGTCCAGCTTTTTCCTTTCTCCTGCAACTGGAGGTGGCCACACAGTATGCAGTTGTCCGCTGTCAAAGATATCTGCCTCTGTGGATATAGATATATGGCTTAGTATTAAAGCCCGAGAAGGAAAGCACTTTATTTTATGTGTTTAGTCATTTAAAGTGAATTTAGTCCTGCTCCACACTATTACATAGCAACATTTGACATACAATGTGGGATACAGTGACATTTGTATATGGGCAGGGGTTCAGCTCCTGCTGCTTGTTCAAGCCATGTATGGTTTATAATGGCGCCACCATGTGGCAGATAATGTAACAGTGGCCGTGTGTGTTCCTTTGGCGAAAAGCTTTAATGGCTTTATAAAAAAGAGCTCATGTAATAACTGACAAATATTTTCTCTGTGACCAACAAACAGAAAGGCACAGACGCCCTAAAAGGCCAGACTGGTGAGTCAGCAAAGACGGCGCGTCATGTATAAGCTCTTATTATCTTATAAGTCGTCAAAGAGGGATCAGTTGATCTTTCAGTGTGTATACTCACACACATATCTGTGCACAGGCTGTATACTGAAGAGTATATCTGTGCAATAGATTTAAGTAGCCAGATACTGTAGAAGTAAGATTTATATTTATGATAAAAGAATACAGAATTGTGCATCCAGCCAGTAACATATCCTAGTACCTCTTCTTGCGCAAAGAGAGATTTTGTTTCCAAATTCTATCACTCCTTTAACAGATCAGAGAAAAAAAACAAATAGTATTTTTCTATAAAAATAAATGTTTCTTCTGCTTACCCTTGTTTCTCAGTTTGTGTGAGTTCTCACTACTGTTTGTCTCCAAGCTGAGTCTTACCTCAGGCACTTTCCGTTTCTGTTCTGTAGTGATGCCTAGATTCTCCAAGCTAAGGCTGGCCTCAAAACACTCCGGACAGACTCGACTCGTCTTGTTGTCCAACGTCTTTGAACACTTTGCACAGATGGCCTGCATGAGGACAGTGAGCAAAAAAACCCCCACTCAGTTTATAGTTAATACCTGAAAAAACTGTCCCACTTTGAACTCCCTATAATCCCCCTTCTTCAGACATCTGTACTCACCGCTCCACAGGACTTGCAGTGGTGTTTGCGTTTGGTAAAATTGAAGCTTTCATTGCAACCTTTACACGTCTGCTTCTCTTTTTCCTTTTTCTTGGAACTTTTCTAAAGGTAAAAAAGACAGCGTTAAATGTCTAAGGCTGCAGGTCTTCAGTTTCTGAACAAATGTATCAAGGGGAAAGTCTGTCTTTTTGTCTATGTTCTTTTTGCAGGTACAAAAAAGAGACTAGCTGACAGCCACAGAGAAACATGTTCCTTATAAATGACTTGAAATCTAAAATGTGTAGCATTTCACCCTAAAACACTGTGGTTTGTGCACTAGGAGATTCAAATAGGCCAAAATACAATCTGTGCGCTTTACCCTTTACCACGGTTTTGTATTTAGATGAACTGTTAATCAAAACCAGGCAACAAACGAAAGTAACTTACTCTTTCGTGCAGTCGTTCACCATCTGAGTCCATTGATGTGTTCCATGGGCCCTGGGAAAGAAAAAAAAAAATTGTGTCTTGCACTTACAATTATTCACCACAAGGTGTCAATCTAAAACAATTTACTCTGGATTTTGGCTCGTTACTTTTGGCCAAGCTCCAGTTAAAGCCGGCCCAAAGTGGGTCAGAGCAGATCCATAAGAGTTGTGTATACACTATGACTTTCCCTATTAGGTCATGTAAGACTTCTGGGAGAAGATACTTGCAGACACTACGTGTACAGCTGTCAGCGTATGGAAAGAATGGCTTTCTTTATACATCCATAGATGGGGAGCAGTTTAGGGCACACAGGGTTTGAATGTTATTAAGTATTAAGTACAGATGAGCCACTAATTGAGTCATAATTGATAAAGGATAATGATGAGGGGAGGAGTGGTGACTGACCGGTGAGTCAGGCTGATGGTCATCTTCTCGGGAGAAAGAGCTGTTGAAAGCTTTATTGAAAGTTTCACTGTTTTGTTTGTGGCGTTCAATGGTGGCCAGGATGACCTAGACATCAGAAGACAAAGAAAGGATTTAATTATTGTGCAGGAAGTAGCAGCGTCAGACACGAGAGCTGCTGTGAATACTTGCCTGAATCCAGTCTTCCTTCTCCTCAGCCGTCCTACGAAGCAAAGAAACAGTAACGCTTATCATACTGTAGTCTACACACTCCTTAAGTCGAACAAAATGTGTTGTCATACATAACAAGCAAACAATGGATCTCATTTGGTCATTGTCAATTTTCACTTTGTGCTCCAGTGTTGATTCAGATGTCTGTACCTGGCTTGAAGCTCCAGTGAACGCTGTTTACCAATGATGGCAAACGTGTGTGGAAGATTCTGCTTCACATTTTCCTGCACCTGAGTTTGACAACAAGGGAAATCTGATTTAGAACTGACTGAAAAAAATAAATGTAAAAGGAAAAGGATGAGGTGGAGCCTTACCTCCATTCCTGCGATGTCTATCCTCTCCCTGACACTGAACTTCTGTCCCATCAGTCGCAGTTTAGGCACACAGTATAGCACCATATTGTTGAACTGGACAGATAAACAGCATGTCAGGTACAGAAAAACATCTCGGGAGTATACTGGTGTACTTCAAACATCTGATATGTATCTCACCAAGTAGAGGTATCGATCTTGTGCTGTTCCATTTTTAGCTGACATCTTCTTGATGTGTCCTTCTTTGATGAGCTCATTTGCCGGGTTAACTATGTCCTCCTCTCCTCCAAGTCGCTCATAAACCTCCAGAAGTTTGTGCATCTTTTCCTGAAAATGTCCATGAAGAAAAAAAATGAATAAAGTAGAAAAGACAAGCAGACTAAAACATTCCATTTATGAGCTTAGCTGGGACTGTAAATCAAATTGAAGTGAATTTAAAATTATTTATTACATATATATTTATTATGTTGTGTATGTAGGTTTTGATGTTTAAGGGTAAAGGTGGATAAAGTTGGAGCAGATCCAGACCAAAAAAAGATAGATAGTTGGACAGACTTATGCAAACTGTGAAACTCGAAGCAGGAAACAGCAGCTTCCTGTGTGAAGCTCACCTCCTTAATGTGTATAGTGTGTTGACAGTCTCGACAGCATTAGCAGCTCTTCAAAAACAGGCTATTTAATAATAAAGCCAGCAGCATGAGGAGGAAAGTGCTGTGGTCTAACTTACCATTTTCCTAATTGCTGCGTTGGAGTGATTAGCTGCAGTCGAAATGAGCTCCAGTGCCTCTGAATACACAAACAAAAGCACATGCCCATCACTTGAAAGCAACTCTTGTGACTTCTGTAAATGCTGTAACCTCTAATGCTACAAATGCTCACTTTGTAGCTCACCATAGCACATAGCCTAGCCTTAATGCCTGTGAGCACCTGAGCCATCCATCTTAATCATGCCCTACTTAAAGCAGAAGGCGCACACAGCTGGAGAAATGAGGCCAGAACCTGATTAATGTCTTTTCTACTAAAATAAATGAAAGAAAGCTTTCAGTGAGTTTTAAACCCTAAACACCAAATCAAGAAAACACAACATTCAGGTAAAACTGATTTTGAGAAAAGAGAATCCTACGTGCACAAGGTAAAGGTTACATGCACATTGTTTTTATTGCTTGCAGTTCACTGAATAGGGCTATTTTAAGGTCTTTCCAAATACTGTATATCAGTCAAAAAAATTCACTCCCGAAATGAGATCAATTGAAAACCACCGTTCAGATTCCAACAGAGACAAAGGAGCTTACGAATGATTCTTGTGCCCTAGATTTGTCATAATCAGAGCAGTGTGATGAGCACTTTATCTTACTTTCTGCATCTTTTCGGTCCAGAGCGTCATCAGGCAGTTTTTTCAGGTAGTCTTTGAGCAGTAGCTCATAGCGAGGAATCCGTTGCACCGGCTCCAGCATGTGGTGCTGTAACGTCAAGTTCCCGCACACATCTTGTTTCTGCAGTTTCAAAGTCAAGAACATAATGTTTATACATCTTTAAAATATACACACTTATTCACATTTGGACATTTATCCTGAAGGTAATGCCACAGACTGAACATTACTCACTTGAATATTTTGGACAACACTTTTGAACTGTGACGACCGCTGTGTCCAGGTGTTAACCAGGTCCATGGCTCGGTCAAAGTTCTTCACATATTCACCATACATTTTCATGAAAGGAGCCAGTTTTTGAAGAATGTCTCCAATGCGGGGGTTGGAGTCCCTGCAGGCAAAAGAAGGAAAAATAATTGTTACAGTCAGGGCCAGCCTTACATTAGCAAATGCAAAAGTCCTATGTCAGATAAAATTCATTGTAATTTGTATAGATATACAAGTATGTATACAACAATACTGTTTCAGAGAAGCAGAAATAAAGTTAATGTCAATAGGAACCATGTGACAGGTAAGGGTGTCAGGAGTCATTATCTACCAGCAGTGGTTAGAGCCGATACAATAACACACTCTGGAGATGCATTTCCTGCTTACTCTGAAAAAAAAATGTCAGAATGCCCTCATTTTGTAGCTCTGCCACAAACACCCAGCAATCTGACTCTATTGAAAAGCTGACATTGATGGCTACCCCCTTCTACCACACAGCTGTCCTGGTTCAACAGCCCCAGTAACTGCTGGGCCTCCCTCACCATTCTCCAGTAATGCGGGTTTTGAGCTCAGGGAGCAGAAACTTGTCGTGGAAGCAGTAGATGGAGGAGATGTTGGAGAAGATCCCTGTAATGACGTCCTGAGGGATTCCAGCCTCGGTTAGCTTAGTGCAAAATACCTGAAGGGAAATAGGTGACAAAATGAGCCAAAACTTGTACCAGATCAGCAAAAATATGGTAAATATGGCTCCTACAAGAACACCCATACTGTTAAAATGTCTCACATTGAATGTACTTGCAGGACTGTAAATACTGGATGCTAATGGTGCAATAAATCAATAAATTCTTTGCTGTTCTCTAATTACAGCAAACACATACACCAAAGACCTAACTGAGCTGTCACCCCAGGTCAACAATGACTACCTGTCTCTCCACTATAACATATAATAACCTCAGCAGTTAATGAGGTCTATCTGTAGTGATAGACTATTTCACGTCATAACAATAGATGGGCATACTATTGTTTTCACACAAAGTAGTGTTGTGTAGAGGCTGTGAGACAAAAACAGGAAATTTCACAGTGAGGGCTGTCTACTGTCGGTGGCACATAAACCCAAACTGTTTGTGATTGGGTCGCTGTTTACCCAGAGTACCACATGAACCAAATAAAGAGGAAGAGTTTATTCTGCATGGAAGAAGAGTCTCAATACAAACACAACATGCCAGTATCAAGTAGATCTTAAGAGTTTGCACTGTGTCACTTGGCATAGATTAGACGTATTTGTTCATCATCATTTTTTCTCATCAACAATCAAAATTCTAATAGCCTGAACTATAGGTGCATTATCACCAAGGTTCATTCATTAAGTGGTATATGTAATAGTTTTGATATTTTATGTGAAGGTTAAGCAGTGTCATCATTACAACACAGTCTTCAGAATGTAACTTTCTTGTGTGCTATTGCCCCAGGCTAAAAACATGCCTCATCAAAATGTCAGTCAAGTGATAAAATGACAAATGACAACAGAACGGTAATGTAATGTCTTCCAGAAGTTGGTCTGTCTGGTGGCTTTAATGACAGATAATGAATGCTAATGAATTTATATAATGTACAATGATAATTCTCCAGTCTGCTTTTCCATGCTCTCTGTATAGGTGCACCTCATATAACCCCTTTCAATCCATCTAAACTAACACATCAAAAAGTCTCTTTATCTCAATCTGGGCATTATTATTACACCCAAACAGTTTATTAAAGAGCTTTCCGATTCTAAATCTAGTGGTAACACACAACTCTAATCCACAGACATTATAAACTAGAGCACTCTGAAGGCACATTACTTTAACACATAGCTTTTTACACACACCATGCACCATGGTGACAAAGCTGTTTTTATGCTGTGTGTGTGTGTTTAAATATAACATTCACAGACACTTACAGTCACAAACACACTAGCCGTTTCTCACATGATGCTGCTTACACAGCTCTAAGTAATCCCGTCAACAGAGGAAGGCTTGTTGTCCAGTGGATCGCAGTGGCACTTTTAATCCAGCTCAGCACTGATCTCAATCACTAAAACCACTGGCACACTCAGAAGATTGAAATTTTGACCAGAGGCATCCAAATAAACTCGTCATACTAATATAGCACGAGCTGAGAGAGAGCTGTACACAGAGCCACGGTGTTACCTGGTCGAGGAGGTTTAGTCGCTTGACGTAGGCCTCTTCAGTGTGGAGGAGCTCTTTGGCGATGTTCAACAGCTTTTGAGCCTCTGAGCACTGAAGGAAGACCAGGAGAATGTATTACTTACAGATAAAGCATGTATGATACTTATAATAACAATAGCACCACAAAAACTAGCTTGTGTAAATTACAAAAGTGAAAGTTTAGCAGGCCTCTTCCAGTTTGAAGATGTTTTGGTAAAGGCAGACGCAGCTATTACAAAAGGATCACATTATGTAAATGGAAATAGCTCGTCATTCTGACAACGAGCAAGAAACATTCACTTATTGTGACACTGTGGGTTTCACAACTGCTGTCTCACTCACAACCGCACACCTTCAAATGCAAACTCTTGTCCAGAATGAGTCAAATATAATCTGAATAGAACCTTAATGTTAAAGTTCTAACTGTCTGCAAAAGGACAGGCACAAAACAAACTCATCCTCTTGCAGAGTGCATTGTAAAGAAAAAAAAAGCCACATCCTTTCTGTCAAGGATGTCATTACCCTGTCGTCTGCAGTGTCAGAGATATTCACACAGACACACACATAAAAAAACAACACAACAACAGCACACCCTTCCTGAGCATTGCAGGTTTGGGATCAGGAAGCAGTGGATTACAGTGATACCTCTGGCCCCGACAGACGGCAGCTGTTGGGAGTAGTGTCAATGCATGTGACTTATCTGAGTTTTGGGTGTGTGCAGTTAATGGAACACAGCACTGAGGAAAAAAAGGCTGACAAGCATAAATATAATGGTGTGCTGTCTATAAACGTACGATAGAGCATTTTAACTTTCAGACGTTGCTTGATTTTAAAAGTGTATTGAAGTGTATTGACTCTACAGACCATCAGGACGAGCATCAGTGTTGTTTACAATCAATAAACTGGATGGTTGAAACTTTAGATAAGCCGAGGAAAGATCTGTGTCTCTGTTTGATGCAGCTTCCTCACTTGAGCTCCTGTTACAGCTTTTAGGTAGTCACACAACTTTTTCTGCAACATCGGAGCAGCTCTCAAATACACCTAAGTCAATTGTGACTGGCTTAAACAGCGTCTAATGTTTCATGCTGAGGTTTTCTTTGAAACTGTTCACTCAGGCTGAGATAATAATAGACACGGGCCTCTTTTTCCACTACATGAAAGGTAGTCTGAGAAGCTATGATCAAGCTTTTAAACTTTAGCCATGTGATACAAATTCCTGGAAATTATTATGATGTAACCACAAATCTAAACTAAAAAGTGAAGGTGTAACAATATAGTTGATGTGTGGCTTTGATTTAGGCTGTTTCATGTAAGGCTTACTCACTTTTTGTGCCTCTAACTGCGTGTCTGTCAGATATCCACTTTGTGTGTCCGTCAAAGAGTGTATCTCTCCGCTGCTGCCCTCATCCAAGTCACTGTCCTCATCTTGAGTTGAGTCCCTCTTATTATTGAGGGTAACGCAACAGGACACACTCTCTGTCTCTGTCACACTGTCATAATGGTCCTCCTCGTCAATGGCGTCCTCATTAGGGAACACCTCCCCTTCTGCAGCACACGATGGACTGTCAATGCCACTGTCCCGATTAGGAATCTTTCCGTTCTGGTCTGAGGAGTCCGGATTGTCCAGAAGCTCGTGAGAGGAGCCCACCTCCTGCTCTACGTCGTCAAGGCAACGAACGCTGACCTCAGAGCAGTTGTCCAGCTGAGTGTCAGTGATGTGCACCGAGGCCAGACGGGACAGTTCAGGCACCTCATCGTTGTGGTCACACGTGCTAAGTGCAAGTTTGTCCGCAGCAGGGGAGCAGTCACCTACTAACTTTACTGTGGATTCCTGGCCACAGGAAGTGATGTCGTTCGCAGTGTCCATCCTCAGACACAGGTGCAGTTGGGAACGTGGGAGCACCCCCAGGATGGGAACCCTGGGACCAAGAAATTCACTGTTACTTATGCTTCACAATATAGAAAATTAATTCAACACACAGGATGAAAAGAAGTGTATGAAATCATATTCAAGTACAGCACGTGAATCTGCAAATCTTACCTTGAGTTTTCAAACTTCTCAATGAGCAGCCCCACTTTCTGGGCCTCTTTCTGCGGCTCTGTTGCTGGGACAGGAGGGGTCAGGCAGGGCTTTGGTTTAGGAGGCGGAGGTGGTGCCGGGAGAGGTCTAGAAGGAGCCGGTGGGATCCTTTTTGGTTTCTTGTCTTGCCCAAGAGCCAGTAGGTGAGCAGGTTTAGGGGGCACTAAACATGGAGATGTGCAGGAAAGACAATTGCATCAGAATCAGACATGAGGCTTTACCAGGCAGCGTAAAGAAAAACAGTTAGGTAGTCCATAGACATCCGAGTGGGTTCCATGATTTAGTCCCCATCTAAAGTCCACTTCCCAGCAAAATCCCAAAAACATAAAGAATCAAAAGCAAACAAAAATCAGTCCAAGAGAGAAGCATTTAGCAGCAGTGTGGCTCGAGACCAACTGTGAGCTGCAACTATCTGTCGACTTCCTTATTTCAGAACAGGATGCTGACACAAGTGTACGCACTAGACACTGTAGTTCCACAGTAAAGTGAAAAAATAGACACAGACACGATGGGAACTTGTGTCATTTTATAGACAGCATATTAACGAACATGGTGGGGCAAGTCCATGTAAAACCTTGTACATCAAACAAGCAAATTAAATTTTTTTTAAATTCTCAAAGCTTAATAGGTTGTACTTTTTTTAAATGTTACAGACGTGGAATGCCATTGGTTTTCTATCAAAGACCTTTAATGGTTCTATGATTTTGCATGTGTTTACACCTTCCAGCGTCCAACATGTAATACAATATTCAATATCTGACAGAGTCATTGAATGTAAAAACATTCTAGCAGCACCAAGTGGAAGGTCGTATTTGTTTAAAATTGTTCTTGAATTTAGAGACAATTTCTAGTTCCTGTCCTCCCAAAAATACACCTGAATGTTTGCTTTGTGAACATCATACAAACAGTTTCAGTTGTATTTAGTAGTAGGGAAGATTTATAAAGCCACTCATTTACAGGAACCACGACTAAAGTAAGAACAGGGACTGCTTCTTTAATATTTTTTGCGCTAGTGATGATGACAGCTTCATTGACGCACATTTGAAATTCAACATTAACACATGCATTTGGCAAGTCATTAATATACATAGAAAATAACAGATGGAAGTATTGACCCATGAGGTAAACCAAAAGGGACATCTAGAAAAGATGATTTGACAGTGTTAATGCAGACTCTTGGAACTACATACTACAAATTGTTCAAATGCATGAAATATTTGCATAAAATTGATTTTCAGGACTGCACATGAAAGCAGGAACTGTATGTCACAGCTGTTAATTTAAGCACTTCCTCTGTCTGTGTCAGTGTCTGTCTAAAAAAGATACACAGTTTTTTATTCATGGGCCGCGTTAATAATGCAAAATATTTTACTATTCCTTCCCATATTAGATTTTGTATAAATTAAAGTTGTTCGGTGACCTACTGCACAATCTGAGTGACAGAGTGAGGCCAGACGGCTGACACGCACTATGTTATATAGAAAGGTTTGTCAGAGCAGTATAAATAACAGCTCTGTGGCAAAGGGTCTAATCTCGTGGCACCTTTCAATTACACAGATGTCACAGAGGCCTTGAAGAAGAGGCCGCGGTGTCACGGTGCTTTTACCTTGAGGTTTCTGAGAGATTGAAGATTTTATTGAAGGGGAGGGCTGGGGCCGAGGCTTGAGGGCTGGCTTTTCTTGACATGGTCTAAGGGTTGAACCTTTCTTCACCGTCCGCGGGGAGCACAGGTATTCGGGTGATCCACACTGGTACTGCACCGAGGCCGGGGGGAGGTCTGCAGAATAAAAATGTTATTAGTTATTGATTTGTGAAGTTAGATTTTACCATATAAATTGAGTTTGTTTGAGGAAACAGATTCAACAACAACATAACCTCATAGAAAAACATAATCTTGCAGCGGCATAATTTGCACAGTATGAAGTCCTTCAGGTATGACCTTGAGCCCAACATGAATTTAAGGATATTCCCCTCTGACAGAAAGATGCATTGATTCTGCCACTAGGCCCGAGGCAGCACACACTGAGCAGCATATTGGTTTCTCTCACACTGAGATACACCCTTAAACCACACTACTGACTTCGCTTTTCTGTGTCTGTTAGATAGAAAGCTCTTTTCTAGATTTAACGCAGAGTTATTGCCCCTCTGTGGATTATTAAAAATACTGAATAAACTACAGCTCTGTTCATTTCAGTCTTGTGGAGATGATCTAGTCACATGAAGTTATTTTTCAGCTGGATTTCAGCCTGATATTGCTGCAAGTCTTAGACACAGCCCTGCCACATCTAATTTGCCATTTGTCAGCGGTGCTCCAGGCAGTGGCAGGGGAGAACCCAGTCTATAATGTAGGCTGTTACACCAACTGCCCCATGTGGCACATTGCTGACTTTCCATTATCTTTGCCCCAGTGGAATAAGGAAATAGATCAGCCACACTGCTCTTTTAAAAAATGGACTTTCAAATCCACTTTTTTTCAAGTAGCATCTCCACCATCAGAAGAGACTGGTGGTGAGTCAGAGGAAACGCTTGACCTATGAAACAGCCAACACACATATCCTTCAGCCAAAGCACTGCCTTGTGAAGCCCTCTCTGACCCGAGACTGACAGGGTCCCTCTTGGGAAAAGCAAACAGCTTTGTCCAGCCCTTGAAGACAACAGGCATAGGGGCAGCCGGACGGTACCTATGGAAACTCACCGTAGCCATGGTGACCTGAGAGAAAAGCTTGCCCCTATATTAGAAAGTGACTAACACCAAACAGGAACTTGATGATACAGCACAGAGATGAGCTGACACTTTTGTTTTTAAATTAGATTTTGCAAGAATAGAAATGATGAATTGTTCTTCACTGTACAGCAGTGTGGATTAAATTAGACCTGGACAGTATGTCATACATTTGTAATTCTGAAATACCAGCATATACAATATACAAATGGCAAAAGACTGCTTGATCTGTAAGAATGTTTTACTGCAAGTCAGGTTATTTGCCCAGTAAAGAGTAAAGCCAAAGCGTATTGATTTATTTCAATTCAATAAAAAGTCATTATTCCCATTCAGAGCAGTATCATCACAGCAACATTCAACAATAAAAATTTGAGGTAGGTTCCTTTTGTGCTGCTCTATTTAGACTCACTCTCATTTCATCCACTGGGTAAAAAGGATTTTTTTCTAGTAATTCTCTAGACTTCCAAAAACAGTTGTGTAATAAAGAAAGACTATTACCTGGCTGCCTCCGACTGTTCAGTATCACATATCCAAAGTCCAAAGGACAAGAGAATGGAATCTACCACAGAGCCCAATCAATATCAAAACAAATCCCTGCCCTCCCTGTCTGCCAAAGTGGGAGCGAGACTACAGCCTTTGTGACACACACACACCCTTGGGAAGTGCTTCAAAGCCAAGTCTTCCATTACACTCTCACAAAGACTAACTCACACTCATCTATCCCTTTTCCAGGTGCACTTGAGGAGCTGCACCTGTGAGTTCACCTGCCAAACCAGATCCGAGGCCCTCCTCCCGCTGCTCAAAGTGACGTATGTGCCGTGTGTGTGCCACGGTGCAGACCAATACTCCCGTGACACTCTAATAACAGTCCAACAGCCCAGGGCATAACAAACAACGTGACGACTAGTCAAGCAGTCATTCATTCAGCTTGGACTGATACAGAACCAAGTGTGACTAGTGTCTACAGCTTAATTCATTCTGACAACATTAGATGGGATTAATATTGTGTAATCCAGAGAGGACCTTTGTAAAACCACACACTGATCTGGGTTCATTAAATCACTCCTCATTTCTACACGAATAGGAATAGGTGAGGCCACAGGCATTAAACTATGTATCCAGCTGAACCTGTGATGGCACCTCATGTGATGTAATGTACAAATCACACTGTTAAGAGAACACGACAATGTATTTTGGGTTCTAACCAGAAGGACTACATTTCAGAGCATTTCTAAAGCCAACAACTGTGTAATCATCACTGACTGGTTGAAATATTTGGATACTTTCAGGTATTCGACAGGGATGAGGCTCTGTTATCGAAGTGGGAAGTGTGCTGTGTTGCTGAATCGCTGGTGACAGGAGAAGAACTTCAGGAATGTACTGCTTATGTCTCGTAACATGTGGTTTTAAGTACTTTCACCTCAACAGCTCTAAGCAAAAGCTACCATTTGCGATGGAGTTCGTAGGATTTACTGTACCAGGGTAATGAAAGGCTACAAACTGACATTACTGTCTTTTGGACAATGTGAAAATTAGCATCTAAGGGTTGACGACCAAACTGAGGGCTACATTTTAGTTTTGGGGTTTTCTTTAATTCTGAGTCAATGTTTATTTCTGCTTCAAATAAGACTCCATCTATACTCCAGTGTTTAAGGCTATGTCCATACAAAAAAATCTATCCTTTTAAGACATATAACTTTTCATGTTGTTTAGGAAGACTTTGTTTATACTCTGATGCTTTACTCTGATTCATTTGGCCGAAAGAAAACTGTGCACTAACCTTGATTCACAATCATGTCAAAATGCACTCATTATGTCAAGTCGCTGCATTGTTACTTTTTAAAATGCAAATGGGGACAATGTAAAAATAAAAACACAGTATAGACATATGCTTAGGCAGATTATGCACTATTTAAACCACAGAATATATATCTATTCATCTATATGTCCTGAAACTGGCCTATTTCCATTTATGTCATTGTCGTGTATTTTATGTATGTGAACTCGCTAAGTTTACACAGGCACATGCAAACCTCATTGTGAGTGCCAGCTCCGAGGCACCCCTCCAGTGTCATTTATTACCCATCATCCCTTGAGTCCCCCTCCGCAAGAGATCACTCAGATTCAACTAAGTCTGAGCAGTCAGTCAAAGTCAGAGTCCTACCCCACAAACGAACCCCCTGCTGAGGCCGAGCTGACAGCCCCGATCTCACCGCTTCAACTGCCCCCAGCCTCCCCGTCGAGACGATGCCGGGACACCTCATTATCACACGTCACGTTTCCTGCGTGTCTGAATGTATAGTACCTGTTCTGCCGCCTGTCTCTCTGTCTCAGTTGCTCTTCTCCCAGACCGTATTGATCTGGCTCCTCCAGTCTGTTACTCTGAAGTCTTTTATCTAATGGCTGGAGCTAGATTTATAATAGGCATCGGAAGGCCCCAGCTCTTAACTTCAGGAGTCAGACAAATACACAATCAGAGTGAGAGAGATGTACAAACACAGCCAACAAAGACAGAAGACAGAGGACAGAATCTGAGCAACTAGTTACCTCCATTTGCTTTCACACCGTGTCATGTGATGTTACCTGCTTTCATCTCACCTTGTCTCTTTGCCCCTGCAGCAGGAGACAGTAATGAGCACTCTCACCTTCAGCTGCTGACATTGAGGAAGAAATCCACCTAGGTAAACTTCAGTTACTTTATTTAAAAGAAGCAGGGACAACTGATAGATGACACTTGTCAGGTGAGCTATACTCGTACTGCTGAAAATCAGACACTAGAATTTATGAACAGATCTGAGATTACCTTAGAAGCCATTATCAATAAATAAAGACTACAGCTTATGTTCTCTGAGGCTTTTGTTTGACTCCCTAGATTAACTAGAGTACACTTTGGGTGGAGTATCTCTTTAAGTGGCTCTGTCCTTGAGCACAACTGAGAGGAAACACTGGTGTTCGACTAAGAGCAGCTGCTTCAGGATCCACAGCAGAACAAATCCTCAATCTGTGACAATCAGCACATTTCACTTGGAGTTACAAGGGTCCAGCTCCCATTCAGCTTAGGGTTTATCAACAAACACACACATGTGATCACACAGACATGTACAGAGGGATCAGATGCTTTCCAATCACATACAACAGCATCTGGCTCCAGATTAAAAAATCTATATTCATTTATTTTTCATCACACTGTCACATCCTCTTTGTCAAACCTTGCTTTGAATTCAGTCTTTTTGTCTGATATGTGTTGTTTAAGATGGTTGTAGCACTAGAATATTGGGGTAAAACATCTTGTCTCTCCCTAAATCAGGTCAGTGCGCACAGCAGGCTCACTATATGTCTCCCACATTAAAGATTTTAGCAGTTCCCACAGATTAGGACAGTGATATTTTGGGGGGAATAAACTGAAATACTACAACGGATGAAAACATGGCAGATGTGATAAAGAAAACAGTTATAAGACTAGAGAATATAAAGTTTAACAGTGAATAATAATGAGACATACAGCAAAGGTGGTATGTCAGACAAAAGAACAGGCAATAAATGGTCAATGTACAACACAAATTGAAATCAAAGACACTTTACTTTGGAAATAGTCCTCCATTGTGTCCTGAGAAAAGCAAAAGCAAAGAAGGGTTTACTACCATGGCAACAGCGCCAATCAAAAATAGTAGGTGTGTCACAGCATGTCATCAATAACTAGTTTTATTTTTAGTAGAGGTACAGCTAAGCCATACATGCTCATCTAAAAATATGTTGATCAATGAATAAAATGTGCCCAACATCTTCTGAGGGCAGAAGTAAACAAGAAATGCAAGGAGTTCAGTTCTGAAAGTTAGTACTTTAATATAAATATTGCCGTGACCAATCATACACCAGAAACAGAAATTAAAGCACGTCACATGCACAGTGACCCGTGAGCATACTGTACAGGCCTAGACTGAGAAGTCAGACTGCTACTGGCCTGTACATGTCAATGGGGAACACCCAGAGGTTATTATAAGTTACACAATGAAAACAAGACAAGATGATGGTCATTCGGGAGTTTCTCATTTTCATGGGAGAGTAGATGGCAACAGAAAACTTTCAAGGAGTGCTGTGGAGATGTAAGCTTCTGCCTGGAAACAGCGCATTACAGTAGCCCAAGGCACTGTAACAAAAGCAGCCACAGACTGGCAATGAGGCCAACACATACACACACACGCACAGTAGAACAAGGGGGTGTACCAACCTGCCTGGAGATGACTACGTGACTGTCCCAGAAACTAGTGAAGCCTACAAGAGCTGCTCTCAATGGAGGCATTCACTGTGTAACATTGAAACTGTAGCGGCTGCAGAGCTCAATAATTAGGATGAAGCTAAGCACCGGAGCCCATCTTTTCCACTGTCCATTCCCCTCTAACACACCTTTGCATCAAGGGAGATTTGAAACGGCTGGTGCTGGAAAAAATACACCAGCTCTTTCCACAGCTGCAGGGGGGCATGGGGGAGGAGGCCGGCCTCATGAGTCACTGTAGCACCCAAAGCCTGAAATAGCATTTTCAAAACAAATTTCAGTCAGTGTCTCTGTCCTATAAAGGCTGTATTATAAAGAGGCTTGTGGATGTAAATCTGTTGCATCTAAGTAAGGCTTTCAGCTGCATAACGGTCTCATAAGCGTGATGTGATTGATTACTTTAGCATTTATTGACTGGTGGCATTAACCAGTCTCTGCAGCAGACAGAACTATTTAAAAACTGTCAAAGTGGTTGACAAGTTATTGATTTATTGTCAATGAGATCCACAGAAGCTAACCTCACCAACCCCCATACACATTTGTCGACCGCAACATGTGTACACATAAATATGCACATGTATACATTGTTCTGTTTAGAGCCATCTGCCTCACAGACCACCAAGTTACCCTAACACTTAACTTGAGTCAACTTTGTTACCATTACACTCAGCTCTGCAGACTGTTGACACCAAAGTGTTTCCTCTGTGACCACAGGAAAATATTTAGCCACTACCAAAAACACAGCCAGCAAAATCACTCCCACTCTCAAATAAAACACAAGCCACAATGAGAAAACATTTTATACGCAACCAAAACACTCCTCCTATGGCCACAGAATTAGACCTCTGGAAAAAACAAGCTTCCGATTGAACAGTCAGAGATTATACATGCCTTTTCCTCTTCTGCATAGACACATTTAACAAAAAAGGATATATATTTGTATGTTTTCCATTGTCATGGATAAAATGTGATGTCATTTTTGTTATGTGTTCAAATACAATTATGAATGTCCTATGTCTCCTGTTTTGTTAAAACTGTATTAAATTTGTTTCCAAATGCTAGATATGTTTCTATCAGAATACAGGTCTCTCAGAGTCTAAGAATCTCAAAACCAGTGACCAGTGAATAAACTGAAAAAGCTTGTGTAAAAGTTTTTTTTGGTCCAGTGACAATACAATAGTACATACAATAATTAACTAAAGTCACATGGACTCTGTGTCTAGGACAGACACAAAACCAGGGTTTGCTTTTGAAAGGAAAATGAGACCTTTAAAAAAGAATCTTAACTCTACTTTTTACATTGTTCAAACTATTTTCCACTCTAATGTGTGTAGCTGTACAAACCGTGCCCACCACACCCCCTGCATCTGTTTCAGGAAGGATGGATGGAAGCTGTTGAAGGGGAGTATCCAAATCCTGCTGACAGTTAAAGTGTCCCAGAGTGGTACAGCCCTGCCCGGTCCAGGTGTGGCCCATCAAATCTCAGCAGTGGATATAAAGGGCTGAGTGAGGAGCTGGAGAATCTCATCCCCTGTGCTGATACACACTGGACTTTAACCAACATACACAAAGAGACAGAAAGGTCACTGGGCACTCAACACCAGCCCTTCTTTGACGTCAATTTCAAAATGTCACTTGGCTCCTCAAAGGCAGCATCAGCAAAAGGAGGCCTCCAACCTGAGGCAGTCAATTTGTCAGTAGTCATGGTGACACTTAATTAGTTGAGTCAGCCGTCTTTGTGAACTGGTGATACTTTCAAATGCTAGTGACAGAACCTGAATGATTACACAGGATCCTACATGGAACTTTTAATTAGTGAAACTTCTTCGAGCAGGAAATCAGGAACCATGAAGACACCAAAACAAGTCAGTGTACAGTAAGAGTCCTGTTATAGAAGCCAGGTGTACACTAGACAGACTAATAAAGGCTCCTGTTTCCTCGCTAATGGCTCCAGTATTTCCCCTCCCAGCAACACACTGCTGTGCTCTGAGCCACAGACCCACCCATCCAACTTCCTCCATACGAAACCTATGCCCATTCAAAGATGTTAACCTATATGAAACTAAAAACACATCAGTAGTTATTTTAATCCTAGCTTTGTCGTCATGCTAGAGCACAGGCAGCCCTAGAAATCCTATGGTGTAAATTATACTCAGAGAAACTGTATACACCTCAATAAATTGTAATTCTTGTTGAAATGCACTTCTCCATCAAAGCAGGAGTAAGAGCAGTGAGTACCAAAAGATAAATGGTACCAAACAACCTTTTTTTTCCATTACCAAGTTCAGTTATCTCCTGTTTATTGCTGAGTAATACCAACCAACCTCAGTAGGATTAGAGAAAATTGTCCTGGAACTATCCATTTATGGCACTTAAGCAGCACGAGTAGCTCCATGTGCGCACAGGTATTCACTTTTTACAAGGAGACATTAAAGCCCCTCCTGATGTGTATATGGCAGAAAAGGATTCTCCCCAAATATTCCCAAAGGAAAAAGTATATTTAAAACCGGCTGGAAGCTCGCATTCACTAATCCATACAAACATCTAAGTGCACGCATGCACAAAAAGACTTCCCTACAGCAGAATGTCATTAAATATTTTGTTACTAGCCTCTGGAGGCCATCACTCATCATCTCCACAGCACGTAACTACAAAGACACACTCACGCCGAGACCTTTTAGGCTTTGAACTGAGCAACCACGAAAAAAAAAAACGAGAGCCGTAAAAGGGGGTAAACTAAAACATATCTACTGTCCGTTGCCAGCTGAATATAATGGGGAGAGATTATGTTTTCTGTGTGTCATTTTTCTATTCCGGCTGATTCGAAGACTGTACAAAAACAACACACATGCTTCAGCGGAGACAAGAGAGCTCCTAACACTTTCCGACTCAGTGCCCAGGCCGAATAGAGGAGCAGAGGACAGGCGAGGCATATGCACGCAAAGACAGACAAAAAAAAAAAAACACTCCCGTCTTCGTACTGATTGGTGTCAGTGAAAGTTCCAACAGAAAATGGCACTGGGCTGGATTTAGACGACCACACACTATTTCTGCTAAGTAAGTGGCAGTGTTGGTTTGGTTGCTGTCATTATCTAATCACTTGACATTTCTCTTTTTGCTGATTCCTACAATCATCGTGCCAATGCCCCAGGAAATGCCATCCAGGACTGTGGAGGAAGACCCCAGGTGCCCTGCGTAAAGAGGAAGTGGTGGGTATTATTGCAGCGGTGATGGAGCACACTAATCGGAGTGACTCTTAGACGTGGTATCCACTTGTGTTTATATGTGTTTTACCACAGGCACTTCGAATTCCTGGGCTGCCTTGGAGAAGTGCCTTGTGATTCCTCTAAGGTGAAATAAAGACTGTAATAATTAAAGATAAAGTGAACTTTCGCAGCACAAAGGCTCTTACAGAACAGCTATCCCAACTACAGAGCCACCACTGTATATAATCACTGCGGACATTGTGGCCTAAAGGCATCCATTCCTTTGGCTTTCTCCATACGTAAACCTGTCCAGATGGAAGAAAAAGGGTGAAACATAACTCATTACTTTTTCCACTGCCCTGTGTTTCCTTGATTTCACCTCCTCGTTGGCTTACAGTGCGAGTCTTTGTGCGCTGGCCTTGAGCAGCATCTACATCAGGGCTGCCTTACCCTAAATAACAGATGTTTGTGGCTTGAATGAGAGCTGTGGTGTTTGTTTAGACTGTATCACAGTTCAAATCAGAAGCACTTTTTCTCGTAGTCTGCAATTCAATATATTCGGTTTAGCAAAGAAATCATTCAAAAAGTAACATAATAATGTGTTGGGATAAAAGATGTGTTATAAACATTAACTTTTCTCTTTTAAGACTTGGTTTTGTCCTTGCTTAATGTGGGATCATTTACATCTACATACTGTATATAGAGATTTGCTAGTCTGCTCACACGGACAGTGAAAAGTGAAGATGCTGTCCTTAAAACATTGAACATAATATACATGATTATGTGGCTTTTGTAAGAGATTCTTATTTTGACTTTAAAGGGATAGTGCAGTATTATGTAATTGGGTCCTATGAGGTACTATGGATCTGGTTCCTGTAAAACAGCAGACAGTGCAGTCACAATTTGGAGAAGAGAATATAATGTCGCAGAGACTATGTGCTGCTTTAAAAAGGGCAGTACAAACACCTTTAAATCCTTCACCTAAAAAAATCTGTTCAGTTTTGTTTTACAAACTTCATGTTGCCATTAGGTGACCCTTTATTGCCATGCATTCGAAAAGTAAAACTGCTCCTTTATAACAAAATCAGGGCTGTCTGTTAACTTCCTAAGCATTAAGACAGAAAAAACAATTGATGAAGAGGCACAGATTGCGCTGTCCCCAAATGCCTGAGATGATGTTGAAAATGTAAGCGTCCACAGTTGCACAGCTGTTAAACTGCAGTATATATGTCAGTCCCAGCCTGTAGCTGCTCGCAACAGCACCGGCTCATTGATCTGGGTCAAAGGGTCATTGATTACACTGAGTCTCTTAGTCTCTAGGCAATGCCACAGTGTCTGCCACACACTCAGCCTCAGCTCGCCTCACACAGCTGCTGACGGTCGTCATGGAAACACTTTTCCTACTATAAGAGTCTCCAGTCAGCTAAATTATAGTGAGCCAAAGAGAGCCCTAAGAGGCTCAATACAAACACCACAATAACTGAAATAAAACATCTTACAGCCTTATTTCTCTAAAGTATAAGTTACACCATGAGATCATTGGACAGTTGTGGTCATCTCTAAGTAATCTGTGCAGAATCCAGCTCAGCCACTCCTTCAGAAAGCTTCTATTTACACAAAGTTGTTAAAATGTCAGCAGGAGATATCACGTTGGGCTGGTTTATCAGTGAGACAAGACAGGGGCAATGAACCAAAAAAACCTTGCTGCTGCTCGCTGCTCACTACATTACTCACACACATCACTAGTTCAAGATGCCAGAGGGCTGTGCTTTCACTCCTAATTAGCTGACATCTAAGGAACAAGCAGAAATCCAAACAAACTCAAGACTATCAGAGCTAAGGCAGTAGAACTGAAATACAAAACACACACTGTCGTCCTCTGAAAAAACACTGCAGGGGGAAAGAATCAAGGCGGCAGAAGATTCGCCCCCAATGTACAATCTTAATAAAACATGCAGAGTGGCATGTATATTTCAGGAGGCAGAAAGAATTAGCCCACATTCAGCAGACAGCTCCGAGCCCACACACCCAAACATAACCCAGACTGAGAGAAGCCGTGCGTTTGGAGAAGCACTTGCTACTTACGCTACACGAACGCATCGTAGAACAGGGTTTGCTGCCTTCAAATTTAGCTCACAAATTTTACTTAATGTGATGTGTAAACATTAGTAACTCACCGGTTCAAGTCAGTTTGCCTTTGGCCTCACATTCGGCTTGAAATCTGTGTGAATCACATTATCATCCAGACAGGGATAAAAATATAAACGTACAAAAAGCCAAGTTTGATTTAATCCACAAGGAGGCTGTCTGGATGCTGTAGTATTGCTGTTAGTAAGACGACACGCTGCTGCTATTACTCCCGCTCCCTCTGACTCTCTCTAACCACCACGCTGGCTCCTCCTCCCCCCTTACCCTCTACAAATGTCCCAGCCCTAAAAAAAAAATCTCCTCTCACTCTCCCTGCCTCTCTCCGGCCCCGATTCCTCGCACCATTCAGAGCAGAGCGGACTTAAACAATACCACCGCCGCCGCCTGCTCTGAAAGGAGCCCGGGAGCAGTTCTCAGCCGGCAATAATGCCTCCCCAACTGTCACCATGGAAACTAATGACGGGAGGGAGAGGGGTGGATGGAGAGGTAGGGCAGAGTTAAGGGAAGAGAAGTGGTTGAATGAAAGATGGGGGAAGTGTGTCGAAGTATCAGTGGCTGTGCTTTGGGAGGGTATGGATTTTGATTGATAGAACAGAAGAATTTCCTTTGGTTATTATTGGTCATTTTCATTGCCCGTATAAGGTCAGAATTTAACAAGGCTAATGAATACAGTTGGTCTGCTTTTACAAATGACTGAGCCTTGAATGTCTTGCCCCACCATGTGTTGAATATTTATCCAAGACACAATCTATAACTTAAAAGAAACTGTCAATTGATGGATTGGTTTGGCACTGGCCTCATTCTGAAAACAAGTTGAATTTCTGATTTGTAAATAATCAATGTTGCCATTTTCCTTGGGGAGCCACTTTGCTGCGTGTCTCTGGGGAGTACATCCAAGTCTCCGTGCCACTTCCCCCAGCCGACACGGGGGGATCACAAAAGCTGCCAGAATGACGCGCCCGAGCAGCGCCGTCCCTCTTCATATGCACATATAATTACGACATACCCCTCCCAAGGCATTTCCACATATTACCCCGGCTCACTCAATAGTTCTGGGGTGACATCAGCCTTTAAGATGGGGTGACATTGCCCGACACCGGCCCAAAAAACGAATACCATCGTTAACCATGGAAACACCGCTGTGATACCCCCTGCTTTTTAAACGATAATGTGGTTTTTAAAGCTAAGAGGAGAGAACGCACAGAGGGGGATGGGTTCATTTTCATCCAGGAAACGGAGCAGCTTTATAATTGTGGCTGAGTTAAGAGTGGGTCAGAACGGGCCCCTATGATCCTCTTGTCAACACGATGACAGACACTCTATCCTCACAGGTCAACCCCTTTATCTTCTGCAGCTTATTCCAGACCACCTCGTCCTAAACTGATTGAAATTCTCCACACAGTGAATTATGCATCGAGCAGGACGTGGAGGGAACAGGTGCTGCTCTCCTCAGCAATAAAGCAGCCTGCTCACTCCGGCAGATCTGCAGGAGTGAAATATAGTCTCACACGAGGCATGACAGTACAGTGACTCCATGCTGCGGACGCCCTGGAGAGCAATACAGGGAAAAACCTATTGGAAAAATAAGAATGGGGCCTTGCCTTTGTGGGTTATCTAATGAGGCATGGTGCTTGTGCCCCCTCTTTACACCAAAGAGAGGAATGTAAGCAGTGGGCCGGGCAGGAATGTTCAACCTCTCGCCACCCTGTTACCTCTTTTTATTTATGTAAGGCACACAGAGCTGCTCCTCAAAAGATAATTGAAGTTTACAAGGGAATTAGGATTATTTGATTAGCTAAACATGGTAAAAGGATAATGACATTTTATCACTCTATCATCTTTTAAAGCTTGCATTTATTACAATTACCTCTTTCCATGGGTCTAGAAAAAACTTGATTCGATGGTGTCACACAGACCTTTTAAGCGGGATAAGGGTGGGGTGATGGCAGTCATTAAGCCTACAGTTAATATTGAAGCTCCTCAATGTCTAAGCTTTACACAATATTACCACTATGTAAATACCAGTATAAACAAACCTACAACGTCAAGGCATGGGACGATAACTAATTTAAAGGTATACTGCGTTTTTAAGACATCAGGATAATAATCACTACATTGAAACCACTTATGTCAAGAACTCTTCAATTATTAAGGCTGTCGAAATATTCAAACTAGCTCAAAGTCCTTACTCAAATCATCAATCAACTGATGTGTCCGAATGAACAGACCAGTAACACCAGTGTGAAGTGTGAAAAAGTGACTTTAAAGCCCTGCCTTAAAGAAATACACTCATTTATTTGGAAGGATGCAGTTTACATTCGACTCTTGTAATGACAGCAACACCTTAAAATTAAAATGATTGAATATGATACTGCCATTTCTTGATATTTTTGGGTTTTTAAACTGTCAAAATCTCATACTGTCCCATGCGTATGAGGTCCACTTTGTGTATCTTCTTCATTATTCCACACCAAAGATTCCTTCATTTGAGAGAAGAAGTCAAATAAATGCAAAATATTCCTACAGTGCTGTTGGAAAGCCTGCCAAAAATGTGTCAAATCATTTTCAAAGGCCTGTGCTCACTAAGGACGTGGGCTATTTCGGGACTCAATGCAGACATTTGCATGGATAAATAAATCCTACTTTTACACATGTCAGATCAACTGAAAGGCTGCTGCCATGGCACACTTGGCTTGTCCGGCTCGGCGTGAAACCCGGAAGGAGGACACAGAGCGGTCGCCATAGAGACCACTCACATTCCACTGCATGTTGACCCAGCTCCAAGGTTTTCCAAAAAAAAGCTTTTGGAAAAAAAAAAAAGGACCACACTGACTGCTGGCATCTGAGACAATCTGGAACAATCAAGATGAAAAGTGAAAGAAAAAGAAACTTCCAGTCAGTGCTATGCAAAAACGACACTGCCGCTGACAGACATCTATGTTGACGCTATGACCCCACGGATCATCTTTCTCCAAAGGGAAATGCATTCTCACTGATTCAATATTGAGATCAATTATAGCTTTTGAGAGGAAATAAGGTTACGGTTACAGTTATGAATGATCAGGAGATCTTGTGTCAGCTGTTGCTTCGTTCACTCACACGTGACGGCCATTTTGACATAAACATATAAGACATTCAGGACCCAAAAATCAAAGCAATGTTTTAAATTACTCTAACAAGCCCACTTCTCCATCTCTTTAAAGGAGAAATCATTATTATATCACCCAAAGGAGGGTCTTTTCATCCACTATGAATATTTAAACTTATCTGCTGGTGTATAGAGAGAATCTGAATTACAAAGAAGGCACCAGAATAATTATACAGAAAAAGATGCTCTAGATTAGGCGGCTCATTTTGGTTAAATAATCATATGTGGTTTAAGGTCTAGTCGTGTGTATTTCTAGACTGCACCCATGCTGTTTGGTCCTGAGGCATGGTGGAAAGGAAGGGTGCAAAGTACAAAGCGAAGGATGAAAGAGGATCAGGCACACCTTGATTTTGTTGTGCAATGATTAACAGCAAAAGAAAGCCCTGTCCTTGAAACGAAAGGCAAGAACCTACACAAACAAATTCTGATCACTTTTTTATACTGGCCTATTTATATTAAAGGGTCTGTCATTTGTGACTCATTTGCCCTTCCTCCATCTGTCTCTCAACACTCCAAATGGGACATGTGGATATTTATATGCAGCAGCTCTACCATCATTACGATTCCTTATCCTTAAACTCCTTTGACGCTGCAGGTGTTATTTCTCTTCGCTCTTATTTCCAGTTTTATTGAATCATTTTAAAACAACGCTTACATCTCAAGCAAACACACGGTCACAACAGTATTAGCTGAGAATCCAAGAGACACCGTGGGCATGTTGTATTTGTAAAGCTATGAGGTGTTATTGGTTTTGTTGTAACTAATGAAGGTGTGACAGGAAATGCGATCGGGATAGTAATTATTGTCCATCCACCTACGCGTTGGGTTTGGTCATCTGACGAGCTGCGGGCTCATCTCACCATCCCCACAGAGCCCAGATGGCCTGTGATTACGCACGGCTCAGTGGAGATTACACTGCAGTAGCGGAATAAAGAGAGAAGTAGATAGTACAAAGGAGGAAAAGGTTGGAAGCGAATTGGGATCTTGCTGTCATGTGGGGTCAAATAAATGGACCAAAGATTAGACCTTACTATGCACAGAAAGCTTTCAGAGATGTTATGTTCGTTGTTGTTTTTTGACATCGAAAGCACAAATTCAAGCTTCAGTCAGTGAGTTCAGAAGGAAAAGGCCTAGAAAAGGTCGGTGATGGATGGCGTCGCTGTGTGTACTTTTGTGCCAGATAGACTCTAGCAACGATACACACAAGGTCATTTGTCACTGGCAGCAATGTCACATGATAGATGATGCACTATTTAGCTTTTAGAGAATGCACTGTTGGATGAAATAGGAAAATTGTAGTTTTTAGTCCTAAAAAAAACTGCTCAATATCCATTTCTACCTGCGCCATTTTATGCTTTGACAAAAACAGAAAAGATGCACAATGCAAAGGCCTTAATTTATGACTGAGCCAACACTTTCATACCTGACTGCTCGGATATCACTGAAACCAAGAGTCACAGTCCGCTCATATTTCTGTCACTGGAAAAGAGACAACAATGATGCAATCCTTCACTCAGTGTCATTTAGGAATGCAAAGCCACAATCTACTTATTGTAATAGGCTTGAAGAGTGTGGTACAAAGTAGTTATTCACCTGGAAGTGTACTGTTGGCTCCACGTCCCTGTTGTCACAAACATTACAGACTGATGACCCATACTGTTTTGTTTTTTTTGTCCATCTCCCATTCTCTCAAGACACAGCCACAAAGCCAAAAGCATAATTGTAGGTTAATAAGTCTCATCATTCAGCTTTTAAGAGTAAGGCAGATAGATGTACAGTGACTACAGTGAAAGCACTTTATGTTTGAGAGTAGCTTTTCAAGAGAAATGAGTTATGTCTACGTAGCTCCAGGCACAAAGCAACAAATAGACTGTACAGAGTTTTTTAGAATCAGGTGACGGGTAAGTGCTCACATATTTGTGTTGTCATGAGTTTTATGGTTTAAAGGGACATTACGTAGTCCACAACTATTCTATTTAGGATCAAATTTGTAATTGGTGGTGCAATATCACAGTAGTAGTACAACAATACAATTACAATTATTACAGAAGCTGTGTTATCTTTCGCTATGTTGTTGTTTCTTCATATTTTATTCCAATGAATTTTACAATATGATCAGCTGCTTGCCTTGTTAAATAAAAAGCTATGTCTTTGTGCCGGTCCCAATCCCAGGAAAATTGAGAGGGTTGCATCAGGAAGGCCATGGTGTGAAAAATAACCCTATGCCAAACTAAGCATGCAAACCACTAGATTATTCATAGTGGCAAACTCTGAAGGGAGCAACTGAAAGAAATGTTTTTTACTTGACTTGTAAAAAAAAAAAGTTATTTTGTTTGGTTTTCCCACTTGTTTGCAATATTTGGCAACTGTTCAGCAAATGCTAAAGCGACATTATTCAGTTGCAGTATCTGTCAGAACAGTTGTGTTATAATTTGGCCGAGGAAGAAACACCTCACTCTAAAATAACATTAGCTTTCAAATGTAATCTTTTAATTGAATTTTATGAGGTCACCATAAAGTGGTTGAGTCTTTATGAGCGACTGAGTAAACACATTTATGTCCCCATAATATAATAAATACACAGAAATACACAGCCACACACACAGCCACTCTAAAACCTTGATGCAAAGCTTCCTGAGGCGGCATCTATTTGTTGTTTTATTACAGTCTGACCTTTTAGGACCGTTGTAAATTGAATGAGGTGTTTATAGCGAATCAGGGCTGAAATGACACAACACCTAAAAATAAAACAACCGTTTGAGGCCAGCAATCCACACAGACCAGAAACAGGAAAAGGATCCATCTGTGTGGATGTGGCTCTCATCTCCTCATTAGAACGCGGCTGTTGTTGGACAGGACGTTTTCAGCAGCCGGACAGTGTGGCTATGGCCATCCTGTGATGAGAGATGTGGCTGATGGGGGTGGGCTGCAGTGACAAGACAAGCCCCTTCCCCAGAACATAGGTCCAAATCCCTGGATGATAGAAAAACAATATACGGCGGTAACACCAGGGAGCATTATTGAGAAGTCATGTGTTTTTCCCCTGCAGCCAATAACGCGGTAAAGCCGAGCCTGAATGTCTGTCTCATAAAACACAGCTATCTTGTTTCACAGAGTCAGAGTAAGACAAATGGCTGACAGGCAATGTGGACTCTAATGGGAAAGAGGTGAGACACGGTGGAGAGCCGGCCTGCTGTTACCACGGTGACCTTCAGCATGGAGCACGTTGTTGTCACCCACAATCAGCTGAATTTGGAGCCCAGACACAGCCACAACAAAAACCTTCTAAATCTTTTCTATCACAAGAGGGTCTCAGCTGGTGTGGACAACTGAAAAAAAGAAAGTGTCTTTAGTGTTTTTTGGGACATGTTTCATTTTAGGATGTATATTTTAACAATAGCGTTAAGGTGCACTGTCTGAGAAACATCGTGGGGTGTAAAATCTGACACAAGCAAAATCTCAGCGCCATCTAGTGGAAGATTCACAGTTGTACAGCAAGTAACACTGCACGAGCCTGTTTCTAAACTGTTAAATGCAGGTTTCAGTGTTTCACAAACGAGAAAAAATGTATCATCTACCCTAAAACCAGCCAATAAATAAAACTTCACATGTTATACTCATTACTCCACCGCATAACTGTAAAACAAGCCTTACTTCTGTTCAGTGATGGATTCAAAACAGTAAATGGTAACAAGATAAGCAACAACTCTGTACTAAATGCCCTGCAACTCTCTCTCAATCCAGGCTAGTGGTGGGCAAAAAGGCTGACGAGTAAAGACCGGGGAAAGGTTTTGAGTTTCCTGCAAACTGACAGGCCTCGAGGCAGTGTGTGTACAGTGTGTGCCCGAAGTGTTAAGTGTTTGGTGTAAAATAAGTGTGAAAAACTTGAAGCAGGACACATAAGTGCTGCGTTTAAGAGCAAAACGTGTTGCTGCGGCCGGTTTTAAGATGTGCTAAGCTAATAATGCACAGGAAGCAAGCAAAAAAAAAAAAAAAAAGCAAAGAGACAATCATAATAAAGACAGAGCAGGGATGGCCGAGGGGCGGCGGATGGTGCGCCCAGAGGAGAGAGCATGGAGGATTTAACACAGGCTGCCTTTGTTGGCTGCAATCAACACGGCCACAGAGACATTTATAGCATGGTTTATGGCTACATCAGGTGAGTGGTTGTGAATAGTGGTGATTAGGAGAGGCCTTAACGAAGACCTTAAGATCTGTGACAAGACACTGACAAGAGCACTTCACTGTTTCTACTTTCAAACTCGTCATAGGTGCAAGGTTGTTTTTAGTGTGAAGTGCTTCTGTAAAAGGATGAATTTGTAAGTGCCTTATTGATTGTCTTGTTAATGCTGTGCTTGTGTGTCCTTCAAAGCATCAGCTCTGGAAGATTTTGCAAAAGAGCTTCTGCTTCCAACTGTAGTGGCACAGACTATAAACATTCTTCAGTGAGATCTGCACACTACAGTGGAATAAAGCTGCTAGAAGCTAATAAAAACACTTTGAGGAATGCTCCAGCTTGCAGAGAGCTAAGATTGTCAAAGGGACTCTATCATAGGCTGTTATATTAGAGAAGGGGTTATGTCAGTGTGTTGTTTACAGATATATCAACGGAAAATGCTCTTTCCAGACTGTTACATCTTTTGTACTGACAGATGTAGTTGATGTAGCTATTGTGACACCCCAGCTGCTGTCAGTCCCGTTCAAGGGAGGCTCATTAATTTAGAGTTTTGTGACGTGCTGAGACGAGGATATGCATTCTCACACTGTAACTCTTGTGTGATTTTTTTTTATTGCAAAACCATGATCATTGTAACTGTTCATTTCCTAAACTCGCACTGGACAGTTTGTTGCTGCTTTAATAAAGTATAAAGGAAATACTTAAGTGCTGGGAAATCTATGATTTGGAAATTTGGCATAAAATTGTATGAAATCTGACCCAGAAAAAGTTTGGCTCAGAACAGAACACATTCCACCTTTTTAAACCTCATAACCTTTTCTCTTTTCCTCCCATTCTCCTCTTCCTCCCTCCATTCCCGATGCCCCTGCCTCACCCCAGTGTGTACAGGAAGTCCCGAATCCGTAGAGCTCGCTCCTCTGATGATCAGAGAGGAAAAACACAATGCCTTCAGTGTGCAAGAAAGGAGCTCGACTCATAAAGTGCACACACACACACAAAAGAGAGAATTCGAATGGAACATGCTTTTACTATTAAGGCTCTGTTTTTTTCTTTCCATATGACTTTCCCAGGAAAATCCCCCTCATCAGGCTAGGTCTGATCCAGACAGACAGCAGACTGGAGAAGAGGCACAGATACAGTACAGACTGACAAACAGGCAGCTGTGGAGAAACTGGCCTTTCCATCCTGAGACACAAAGACTTTTTAGGGTCTGAAAGACTACTTCAAGATCAAGATCTGCTCTTTTTGAACTTCTATCAGATCTCACAGTTAAACGACTGATTTCAGATTAACATTTCCGCTTTAGCACGACGATTGATCTCCAACTTTCCAAGGCTAAAGATCTGTTTTGCACAAGACTGTCTAGATGATCTTATAATGTTAATTTAGTCCAACATGTACGTCCTTTATTGAGTGACACCAAGTAATGGCGTCCATTTCTCAAAGGCCTCAACAGTTGGTACTATTTAAGAAAACTAGGTCACTTCCGCCTTCTGTGTGTGTTTGAGTGTGTGTCGGCCAGATCCCACTATAAGCCAAGAGACCACCAATATAAACATATTGTGCAGGAAAGACTGCAGCTCTGAACAGAAACATCCTAACAGCATCTGATTCACTCACTGCTGCTATCTTTGTCGTCACACTAACTCTCAAATCTGTGACATCCGGCGGCAGTGTGATCTTTTGTATCAAGGCGATCTTTTCATTCACATGACACAGTTTTTGGTTTGTTCCAGCTTCAGTTCATCAACCTTGAGATTGTTTCATCACAGGCGCCAAAGAAGACTAATGTCAAGAGATATGGCTGTCACCTGCATGTTTATTATGTTACAGAGACACACTGCTTAATTGACCACCTAAAACTATCCTTAGATTGCTACAGATTTCTCGTTGGAATAGTTAGCTGGTCCCAGTTGGGGTTAAATAAAAGCTAGCTTCACCTTAACAAGCTCCCGTCTGTTGCTTATTTAGTGATCGTGAGAAGTCACAAAAAAACTGTAAGGGGTTAAAAACTTCGATGCCAGGTTTAAGTCAAAGTTGAGATATAAGGAAGTTGGTATGAGTTCACACCAATTTGTCAGTTAGAAGTGAAGTACATGGAAAATCCATTTAAGAAAAGAAGAAAGGGGGCACAGAAAGGTGACATCTCAACACACCAGTTACACTGAAATGGTGCACAGAAATGTTGGTATAGTATAAATTAAACATACAGCTAAAACTTCAAATGAATGATATGATGGCATAAATGGTCAAGGTAACTGTAAAGGTGTGATGGATTTACCTTAACACATTCAATAATAAAACAAAAACAAACACACAATGCTAGAATAAACAATCTGCAACTGTATGAGTATCTTCAAGGCTGAGATTGGGAACCAGATAACAATCTTTACAGCAAACAGTGAGGGCTTGGCACTAATATATTCTACATAGTATATTCATAATTGGTGGAGCCACTAATGAAAACACACCTTTCAAAGAAGCATACCTCTGAATGAGTCAAAACCTGTTGAACAGGAGTGTACATACAGCCCTGGCTTCCTCTGTACATCAAAACAAACACTTAATTGCAACCAGTTCAAAGAAGAACATCCAGTCAAATATAATGTGTTCATTCAGTGACACATCAGACAAAGATGTAGGTCATATATTTACCCAACCCTTGAAGCCAGGGCTTGATATGATGACAAATGCTTACCATAATACTTTAACATAAAAGTGTTAAACACAAAATTGTCTTAATTTTCCGCTAAAGGGTCACTTATTTCAGTAGGTCCTATTCTAACAATAATCTATACAAACTGCAGTGCCATCTTTGCCGAGGCCTTTGCAACAGCAGCATACGCACATGACCAGTATTAAGAAAATCAATGTGACACTCAGGCAGGCAGTGAAAGAGCCTGAAGCTTGTGAATGGCTCTGCGTCTGAGTCATGCTGCCTCACACTCACAGCCAGAATGAGACAAGAGATGGGTCGAGCAGAGGAGGGAAGCTCTATATAATGACTAAAGTCTTGGTCACTTCTCATATAACTGTGAGCAATAGCTGACCGTCAGTGTAACTGTCATCATCGTAAACAGTATGTTAATGTAGTTGTTTAGGCAGCGCAGACATGGTCATATGATTTTAGCCAGTCACAGCGGATATAACTGAGTTAGTGTTTGTGATAAGTGATGATGATATAAATCTGAGGCAATTTAGACATGATCTTAAGAGTATTGTCCGAGAAGAGACGAGTAGGCTATACATGGTGAGATCAGTATGTAAAGGTACAATTTAAAACAGCATAAGTACTTCTAAAATCAGGACAATTGTATTTCTGTGACACAGTGTATTCAAAAACAGAGGCAGAAACCTGCAAAACAAATGTTTTTTCGTCACTCACTACATTTCCTTCTTATGAGGAAAAAGGAAATCTACTTCCTGTTGGTCCAAAACAATTGATGATTTTAACAATGGGGGTAAGAGACTGCTCAAACACTGCTTTCCAGCCCCGGTAATGTCATTGTGAATATAAATACAAGATATGCCCCTGTCCATGTCCCTAAACTGACCTAATTTTGTGTGTGTCAGAGTGCTGCAGAGCAGAAAGTGAGGCCTGAGCTGAAGAAAAGAGGGAAAGCAGGGAGTTGGAGAGATAATATTCTCACTGTGTTGTGTTTATCTAACATAGAGGGCAGATGTTTAGATTGGCTCAGCTCAACACAGACAAGCCCAATAGTTTTTGTTAATCATACATAATGTAAACAGTCTCCCTCAACATCCATGACGGGCTACAGAGCAAGAAGACCCTGTATCTGCAAACAGTAGGTGACACACTCACCCATTTGTGAGAGTAAAGGCCAGTTCCTCAGCTCCAAAACTGCTCCAAAGACTGAGGTGGGACTGAAAGTATGAAGCATGCTTTCTGTCCCTCTGCCTTTTGTTATGTGGTTTGTTTTAATAGATTCTCCGATGACTGGATGCAAGGAGTCGAAAACCCTTTGAGCCTCCCATTGTAAACACAAAAATAATCATTACCGTGCACATCCCAGTTTGGTTCCCATGTGGAAGAGATAGACTTGAGGGAAGTGTGAGGGAGAAACAAAACATGCAGTATATATCATCTGATGGCAGATAGGGAGATAGGGGTTTAAGAAAGCAGAGATTGATTCTGGACAGTGTGGGAGAGACGGCAAAAAACAAAAAAAAAAGCAAGACCTTGGGAATGAGTGTGGGAGAGAGAAACGATACTGCTGGACTGCCAGAAAAAGAAAAGTCAGCCAGGAGGACGGCAGATCGATTCCTCCCCCGAGTCTCCCAACAAATACACTTTCCTCTTTTTCTCCTCGCATAGCTCACCTCTGCAGCAGCCGATACCGTCCTATCAGCACTTCATCTCTATCACTCGCCATATGACCCTCCCCCTTTTCTTTGTCTGCGAGCTCGCACTTTATTCACACAGCACATCTTGGACTATCGAAGAGTTTAATCGGATTTTCACAGTAACTCTTTGTGCCGATTCTCGAAAGTTGTGTTACGCCAAATGTCCCAGATCTGTCATCTGGAGAAGAGGCCATGTTTCACACAACACAACACTTTTGTAGTGGACAAAGCAGACGAGTAGATATAAAGTTCCCAAACTCCCTGTGTGTGTTGCGGTAGTGGACTGGAAAAATAATAAAGTGATATTAATGTGTTTCTCATAATTTCTTCTGACTTTGTCTAAAGTAAAGGAGAAGCTGACAGTTACGCTCCACTGTGACAGATGGGCAATACATAAGAAATAAAGAGAAATGGCTTTTGAAATGGCTCTGATACAACAATGGAGAGACATAACTGTCCTATGAGAAAATGGGGATAACTAAGGAATAAAGCAAAACAAAACCCAACACAAACCAAGGACCAAACTAGCTCTAAACCCAGAGTCATAACAGAACTGAGCCCAAATCTAAACCAAATCAATCCCTGAAATAATCTCCAAATCAAGACTTAAAACCAGAATCTGCGTCTGAACGGGCTCTAAACCAGGAAAGATGAACAGAATCGGGACTAAACTAAGACTCAATCCATGCACAACACTTTTTGTCCCAGAAGACATCCCCATAAGAAGCCACACTGTAAGAGCACAATGTCAATGAATGCTCAAAGGAGGCAGAATGAATGAGTGTATCTTCATAAAGGCCTAATATCCAACAGAGCCACAGTGATGGGGCAGGCTGGGGCAGGGGAGCTTCTTCTTTAAGGGCATGTCACGGCTTTGCTCCTATTCTTGCCATGTCAGCTCAGCTCCCCACCAGAGCGGTTCACTGGTAACCCCATTGCCTTGGCCTGACCTGAGATACACGACAGTTGGGGTTTGTTTTGGAGCTGACACAGCCCGGGCCTGCAGCTGCCTTGTTGACAGCTGGAGAAAACATTGGAATCCAAAGCTCGGGCAGCAGCTGTAGTCGTTTGGAAACAACTTTTGAAAAAGAAAGAAACAAGACAAAATGGAAGAAAAGAAAATGGTGCGTCTTTGTTCAAGCACTTACCAGTAGCCGAAACCCCCTGCATCCTGCACAAACTTCTCGTCCGCTCCTTTTTTTCCGCTGAAGCCGTGCTTTTCTCGGTCAGGCAGCCTACAGTGGCCCCAGCGTCTACGGCTCAAAGTCGGAGGAGCGCTTCGGACTTCGCAGCCTCCTTTTCCTGTCCACTGGGAAACGAGAAAACCCTCCGCTAAGGACACTTCATAGTTCCCTAAAGGACGCGTGGAAATGGAGCCGATACATTTGATTAGTTTCGCGCAGAATAAGGCTCTGTCCTGACTCCTTCATGTAGACTCTCCTCCCTCCACTGAAACTCTCCTCTCTGCCGCTGGAAAAAAAGGAAAAGAAAACGCGCGTAACCGACGAGAGGCGCGCTCACGTCGACCCATTCATTCAACGCGAAGTCTCATCTGCGCGCAGCTCTTGACGCAGATACTACCGTGACAGCAACATTATTCTTTAACATCTTTATAGGCTGTATCTGACCCAGGTTGCACTCTCCAGAAAACATGACACGAGTTATCACGTGAAGTCAAGCAAAAAGATGAGGCTCATTTGAAGGGATCTTTCCACAGATGTCTATTAGTGCGTAAAAAGAGCCCGGGACGCGGATACTAACTGTCCCAGTATTTCCATGTCACTGCTCCAGCTTTCTCTTCATCTTTTAATTGATTCAGTTGAGGGTTCATCCGGGCTTTTGAATAAATGAACAGCGTAAAACTGCACAAAACAGCGAGGATCTGCTTTCAGAAAACAAGCTGTTAACCTTTTTGACGTCGTAAATAGTCGTAAAGTTGTTACTCTTTAAGTAGGCTGTGTCATGTGTGCAGGTTCAAGGTCTGTTGGAATTATAGAAATTGCTTTGGGGTTTGTTCAGAGGCGTTTTCCTTCACATGGACGAAAGTAATAGAGCAGTATTTTGCAGATATGTGCCATAACAGGCTTTGAGTTGTGTGGCTGCCAATGGGGCCAATGAAAACACAGTTTAATGACAGCTAACTAGGCTTTTTAAACTTCAAAAACTATTATAAGTGTTACGTGAATTTGTCGCCATGTCCTAGTTACATAAACTGTAGAAATATCTGTTTAAAATCAGATTTCCACATTTTCGGGGGGTGGGGGGTGGGGTGCGGCCCCCCTCCTACCAAAAGGGACTAACTGTCAATGTGAGCTTTCCAAAATTAGGCCTAATATATTACCAAAGAATTAATGTGAAAATATTAGAAATTAAATAGTTTACCATTAAATAATATGAAATGCTAATTTATTTATTTATTTATTTTTTACCTTATTGTAGGTCAGGGTTTTCTTGTTTTGTTTTGGGTTTTTTTATTTTATTCCTTCTTCAATAAAGTGGTGAGCTGGCTCTTTCCTTGATAAGGAATAGAGGACAATTGTTTTTGTTTTTTGTTTTTATCTTCTGGATCTCTTCTTTAGAAAAAAAAAGGCTGAAAAGACATTCTTGAAAAAAAAGTGACCCACACTCAAACACAAATGAACTAAAGAGTTAACACTGTCATTGCCTTTCAGTTGTAATCTAACTAAATGGTAACTGCTGTTTTCCCTTCCCCCTTTTCCTAAAACTATTCAATACATCATTTTTGCTTGCAACTTGTTTACATCCTGCCTCCTTCGTTCACACTTTCAAGTTCCACAGATGATCATAGTTTTGTAGCCATTTAGTCAGATAATAGCCTACTCCTATCAAAAGTAAAAAATATTAACGCACTTAAAATAAGCTACAACAGCATTATTAGTTGAAAATAATGTTAAAGACAAACGAGTTTCTTATAGTTGTAATGTAAATTTGTGTTGTTTAAGTTTATGTTTAGCACAAAACCCAGTGGTATCATTATTGTCAGTATTCTTCTTTACACCTCCCATTGTTTACCCATCCAACCCTCCACCTAATCGAGGCTCGTGTCAACTCAGCCACGCGTCATTAAGTCTTTTATTGTGGCTTGGCTGCTGCACACTTTTTGTGTGCCTCAAACCAACCCAGACAACAGCAGGGCCTTTAATGGTAATGTGTCCTTGTCTGGTTGTGTTCCAGACCCCCATGCACTTCATTGATGTGTGCTGTCACCACTGCATCACTTAATTTTCATACAACAGCAGACACAGAAGACACATGAAGAAGAGTCATTCTCAGTATGTCAGAGTTTAAAAATTGTTTTTAAGGGGGAGCTCGTGGCCCCTCTTAGTGCCTGGAGTTGCTTGTCAGCCAGTCTGGAGCATGCTGGCATCACAGAAAGCAGAACACCAAACAGCCCCCTGGGATACATCCTCTCCTCCGCTTCCCTGGGGTTTCATAACCGCAGCAGCACAGTGAAACAACAGCATTCATAAGAGAGAAAGGGAGAGGAAAGGAAACAGGGGGAGAAAAGGCAGAAGAAAAGGGGGAGGCTAATGTGTAAATGACAAAGTGACGCCGAGAGAAAATTGAGTGGTCCGTGAGCAGCCACGCTCCATGGCAGGTGTGAAAGTCGACTGGGACAAGTGTGAGATGTAGAGGCTGGTGTTTTTTACACATAGAACAAGCCTTCATGAGTTTGAATGGCCCATCATATGATTAATCACACATTAACTAAAGTGGCAGCCTTTTTGTTGCAGCACAGTCAGTCTTTTTCAAGTGCAAATTAAACATTTGCACCAACTGAATCAACACTTTTGTATTTGCTGTCAGAAAACACCATCAAAATGGGAAGGAGATTCATTCACTCTACATTTACTTGACTTAACTTATTACATTCTGATTTTGTTTGGTGGTCTTTCAGATTTTAAATTTACAAACTGAGTGGTCCAGTAGCAGGTTGTGTCATGTCACTTATTCAGGAAATTTCTTCAGAGAGCGTGAGGTAAAAGCAGACAAGAAGGAGTCTAAAAAATGGGTCTGATCCCATTCCTGACTGAGCACAAACAATGGCCGTCAGAGGATAAGTCTCACACCAGTAACTCAGTAATTCAGTGATATTTCATTAAACATTAAGTAAGCTAAGTTTAAAATAATAGAAACTCTTTCTTGAGTACATTTTTTGGACACTGTTGTCAGGACAATAGCTGACCACCTTGAGATTTACAGACCAGCCCATGAGTCACTGTTGGGAGGACACTCATACTCCACATCCAGGACTGTGGAATGTTTTAATGCATCAGGCGGCTTAGCTCACACTTCACAGGTCATAAATTTAGGAACATTCTTTGTGCTTGTCTTTCAGCTGCTGTAGAGCCGTGCACTAAAGTGTGTGTGTTTTGAAGAGGTCTACATAATAGTGTTTCAGTGCCCTTTATTGATAGTGCTTCTTCTAAAACAGCTGATCAATGCACACTCCTCCTCTGGCCTTCACATGGATTTATCACATGTCAGCACTGGCTCATACACATAAAGAAGACTCTTGTTAATGCAAACACACGCTCCTGCTGTCTCCTAAGGCCTTAAATTAATTGTACAGGGCTACAAGTGCACTAACAGCTGTGCTATGGAGACCCCAAGTGGTGGCACCTGATAGTGCACTGGCTTAGATATGAAACAGCTGTTTGAATTCCCCTCCACTCTGTGTATAATCACAGCACCTGCATATTAATAGAGCAGGCCCAAAGCCATGGATTCAAACCCACTGACCCATATTTCCTGTGCCAGCTGAGCCGTGGGCGGGGGGGATGTAAGAGGAGACTGGCACCGACAAAGGCCTCACTGTTGCGACACTGATGTCATCACTTGTCAGTGGACTGCTCTCATTATTAGCCCGCTATTCACATTCAATCAGCTGGCATATGGTAAATGGTTGCAAACGGTTTTACTGTACTGAATCTGTGCTGTGTGACACAGCCATTAATGTGATTGATTTCACGTTTAAACCGTTAAGGGGAGGAACAGATGGCAGCACTGGAGTTTTATTTCCATTCAAATGGCTGTAAAATATTAATGACTTTTCAAAATACAATCTTAAACCTTACTTGTACATAAGATCATGACCATTTACACAAATTAGAAAAAAACACACTTGTTTTGATAGTCTCAAGTCAAATGTTTTTGTTTTGTATCCTCAATTATAACCAAAAAGGCATAACTTATGTTTTATGTATTTGTTTATAGCAATCCATCAGCTCTTCATTGCAGATGATTCTAAAGATACCCATGATGTTTTGTCCATAGTATAAATCATTGTAAAGATTGCTGCAACTGGACCACTAATTGGGCAAAAGGCCTAATCTCTAGGGGCTGCACAGGAAACATGGGTGTACAAAAGGTCAAAACAAACTGGCTCCAATCAGTGAATGGGGGATGTATACTGAGAGAAGAGAGAAATAGGAATGCAGAAGAAAAGAGCAACGGATTTTTATGGCAGAGTAAAAATAGAGCGCATTTGGGCTGATGGTATTTTGTGCATTGTGTGAAACATGATCACATCCTGGAGCCATTCAGACAAATGGGAAGTTCCCCTGGCCCTGAATGCTCCGAGGAGACAGCAGCAGACCACATGCTTCCTTGTTAACCCTGCTGCTTCTGTTGTGACAAAGCTATAAATAAAGACACTGAGACGCCTTGGAACTTAAGTCACATTTATTGATTTTAGCCAGTATGACTACCTTTACACAGTAACACCACCTCTCTAAGCGAAAACAAACACTTTTATAGGATTAGTTCAGCAGTAATACAAGTACATCAGAACAAACTCTTCTTCCTTGTTTTTTAATGTTTTTTGTTTTACTTTTTTTAACCTCAAAAGATTACATGTTTGTTTTCTTCTCTGTGTAAAGGTCCCATTACTGGAGAAACATGCATATGACATTTAGCTTGGATCAATATGCCACTAATCATAATGCACATTATTGATAAGAATACAGTACTGCATGACAATTCAAATAAATACCAACATACAGGTGAAGTCGTTATTTCATATAAAGATGTCAAACTTTCATTATGGATCAATACTGAAACACAATATGACAATATAAAGTTTGCACAGCTAATTTATTATCACAATGCTATAGCTTCCAGCAAACAGAAAACTTTTCTTTTTATGTAAAACATCATTTGAATTGCACTTTCTTTTTTTTTCTTCTTGTCCATATTGGTAACTTTATATTTATGCTTCAACAAACAAGCATTGGCTAGAATGGCACTATTCAAGCTTGTTGATGCTTAATCTGTTTTCTGTTTCCTGAAAACATAATGCTCAAAGATGATGTAAAAAAGATTCAATAGAAAAAAAAAAACAAAAACAAAAAAGAAAGATAAAATGCGCTCTCTGCACATTTTTAACAATACTATTGATATCACATTACCTTCACCAAACAAAGCTAGATATGTAGATGTTTCCAATAATACACACTGATCAACCCCAACACATTACAGATGCTTGGAGCATTTGTTCAATATTACAGGAGGCCAAAGGGATTTCTTTTGGTTCCCAAAGTTTGATAAAAAAACAACCATTTCTTAATACCCCTGATTTAATTGACTGGATCACTGACCTGCAGAATTCAATACAATGTCATTTTTATTGAGCTTATTTTAAAACTATCATCTCACTCATATGAAAAGGGCGGAAATTCCCTTTGCATTTATTGCTGCTCACAGTCATTTTGAACGTCCTTGTCTATAAAAAACAAACATAAAATACTTTTCTAAAATTCTCCCTTGAAACAATGAAAGGCACTACTGGTCAGAAACAAAGAACTAAACAAACCAAAAACAGAACCCAGCACTCACATCGTAGTACCACTACGTCTGGTGACGGCTTGTTGTCTTTCAGAGTTTTTCTTATTTTCAACCTAGACAGTGTACCAAGATTTGGCACAATAAAACAAAGAGAGAATGAAACAATTCCAATTTGGAATTTAATTTTCACATTTGCAGAGAATTCTGAAAGTCAGTGATCCCATTTCAGTGGAACGCCCTCGGTAAGAAGCTAGGAAAAGTACATCACATCACTCAATTTTTCCCAAAACACAACTTACCTCTTTGAAATAGAGCGTTGTCAAGTTTCATTCTGTTATTTTGAGCTATTCCTAGGAATAATAAATACATGAACAAACCCCAGAATTTGATCACCCTGGATTTTTTGTATAGAATATGGCAGTAGAACAAACAAAAGAGAAAAAAACATAACATTTCATGTAACAACAATGTTTTCAATGAAGGATGAATAAAATCTGTGGTTTGACCGTGGTTTGTGAAGTCTTTAGAAGTGTAAAGCATGTTTGATTTCAGGAATTTAACTCATTTTCCTATTATCATAAAGCCTATACTGAATAATTCACAAACCATAGTACTACCACACTTTCCTATAGGTTAATAATAGTTATAATCCTCTATAATGAAAGTGCACATATTAAAAATAATAAACTAAAAACACAGATGACACAAAACAGCTTAGTGTCCTGACACTGAGAAATGAGCCCATGTCCCCTGGCTTCTCATTGGAGGTCACTGCACTGTGAGATATTGGCTTTCAATAGCAACAGAGATAGTCCAATTTGTTGTGAAATAAGCTGACTTGTAACCAATTTTGTTTTTTAAACTTCAAGTCCAAGCAGGTTATAGTGTTTTTTTTTGGCGAACCCAAATTCAGTGAGAATGGACCCTGCTGTTACTCCATCCGAAAACAGCTCATAATTACTGCAAAATGGAAAAATAAAAAAGAGAGATCAGCATTGGCATTTGTGGTTTTGTCTTAGTTAGTTGTAAACACAGCCAGCATCACACCACACAAGTGGGCAGCTAGTGTTAGTCCAAGCAACAGTGTTCAGAAATGTGATAAGCATTCAATATTGACGAGCCAATAAGTCCAGTTAGGAAACTCTGCAGCATTTAAGTTAAAACCACCAATGTAAAGCTCAGGGAGATGGTGTTTCTCACATGCCATGCAGGTTAATGGACATAGTTATGTCATGCAGGCTTATTAAAAATAAAAAATATGGTTTATGTAGACAAAAGTAAAAGGTGAAATGGGCGGAGCCTGCAGGCAGAGGTAGGAGGAGCCTTTTAGGTGACATGCCATTATGACACCTGATAAGCCAGACATTGATTTCAAACTAGATGGAGCAGAATGCAAACCTGTGCTTGGGTAATAAGGACTCTACTAACAATCACAACCTGGGGTCTAACTACTGCTCTGCGATTCCACAGAGCCTGTACAAGGAGAGGGAGGGGGCTCGGCTAATATGAATCAATGTCCCCTGGTCGATTAGACAACCAGTCTTTTTTTTTCCTCCAAGAAAAAAATTAAATTAAAAAAAAAAATCACCAAGCGTTTCTTTCTCAGGAAACCCTGGACTGATTTCTCCACAGTATCAGCTCTCAGTCAGACATCTGGAATTGTCCACCAGGATGTCTAGCTTATGTCTCATATCTCCTCTCTCAGGAACTGCTTTACAACACAAGTAGTTTTCCCTTCTCTACTCCCCTAAGCTCTTCTCATTCAGCGTAAACTGATATATACGAATATACCGCACTCACAAGTGCGTGAATCTCAAATGTAGGAGTGACTAACCTCCGAAAAGGTTTTCTTTTTTTCCTTTATGTGTACTATAGCCTTGTCTCCATGCTGTGTGCTACTTATGGATGCACACTCAAGCAGGGTTGATAAAAACCTCTCTCTTTGTATTCAAGAGAGAGGAATACTGTAATAGGATCCTGCAAGATTCTGATGCTTAATTGGTTTTATTGAGAGTACATAGCACAATATATGTTTTATTTAGTAGTAAAAAAGCATAATTTGATAAATCTGGCAGGAATTCCTTTCTTCAACCCTGCTTTTAGCATCATAAAGCTAATGTGTCTATGATCCACAAAGAGATTAATAAACACAAGCCCCACATATTTTTATATTTGCGTAATGCTAGCTTGCAAAGGGTTAAAGCTTTTATGAAAACTAGAACAGTACATAATTTTGTCCTCACACACTGCACACACAAAAACAGTGAACAGCCCTCTATTTGTGAATAAAGGATAAAAATATAATACAAACAAGAGGGCCATTCATTTCATGTACACACAGGCAAGTATTAGAACAACGTATGTGAGGACATTACCTGACAAAAATACTCAGAGGGCAACTCTAGTTAAAGGGTGAGTGGTGATACTGAGGGAACAAGCTGCGAACGATCTAAAAAGAGAGAAGGTGATTTCAAAAAGAGACCACGCAAAGCGACACGGATTAGAGACACAAAGCAAAGGTTTTCCAGTCACAAACCACACAGAAATGATTCAAGAACTCTGAGTAATGTTCCAAACATAGAGAAGGGAGAAAGAGGAAGGTAGTAGAAATGCTTAGTTCAGACACAAGGGCAGGGCTTTACATCAACAGACAGGTGAAGACAGGCACTTCGCCGGACAATGAGAGTTGGGTTTGTTTTCCTAATTTAATTGTTGTAATGTGGTGCCTTTTTGATTTGTGCTCTTTTTAAATTTATGTCACATTTACAAAAGCTTATCATGATCAAAACTAAATTGTATCTATGTTCACAGTAATTGTTATATCCATTTTTAACAGAAGTAGGAACCTGAGGCACCAATGCTGAAGTGCACTTAATTTGGGTATGGAGTTCGATTTGTCAAACTTTTCTTCCTCTCTTTATATGGCTCTGAAATAAATCCATTGCAAACATAATGGGTCACACAAGATAGCCCTCATGTGTTTCACCAGACACCACATAACTATCTTTTACAATGTAGAGCATGTAGTACTTGAGTTTGTCTTGCACCTCACTCAACAGAAATGCAGTTAAAAAGCTAAGTGTTTCAGCAGCAAAGCCATGCGATTCTACATACCCCATTGTATTGGTGTTCTAGCGTCACAGCTTCCAATGATCCTGATATACACACCTGTGGTCACAGGTGCTCCTTTTCTGCCCAGACTTTTCCATTAAACCAATTCCAACCCACACATCATTTAGTGCTCCTCAAGCGAGAATGCTGGAGGAGGATTGCATATTTTGCTTGTTTTTCTTCTTGTAAACATTTGAAAGTGAAGAGTGACCTGATTAGTCAGTGGGCTGCTGGACACAGGTCAGTCCTGGGAGGCCAGGACGTAGAGGCAGCAAGGAGAGGGGGCTTTTTTAAAGGAGCACCAATGCCAACAGACGAGCTGAAGGGCAGGCGACATGAACCTTTATATTGACATCCTCTATACAAGTCCCCATCTCAAGTGTTGTGTTATTGTTACCAAGCAATACACTCAGGGGATCAGAACGAACAAGCACAAAAGCTGCCACCTTTTACATCATACGTACAGCACTATGACAGCGGAAAGAATAGACACTCCAGAAAATCCACAATACCCCCAATACAAGCGGGGCCCTACGATCCACATGCCATAAATGTCTACTACAGTCCAAACGTCGAGTGCACACTGTACATACATGGGCATTCCCCTAAGCGTCACACTAGCAGACACAAGCAGCTGGTTAGTTACACAGCAGTCCCTAGAGGAGCGCAGGCGCCAGGGAGCTAAGCGAGCAAGTGGGGCTCTTTTAACACTAAGGCAGGGAGGGTTTGTCCTGTAGGACGCCCTCCCCTCTGTACACAGCTGTCCTTTGCGGACATCCAAACCGCCTCAGTCGCAGTAGATCTTGTACTTCTCGCTGCAAAACACCACTGGGCCTCCAATAATGCCTGTGGGCATGGGGTTGTTGTGCTCGGGACGGCCTGAGCCAGAGCAGGTGAGACTCTGACTTACGTGGGGGTTGTTAGTGGAGGCACTGGCTGCCTTGCTGCGAGCCTTAGTGCGACCTGCGTTGCCTCCACGGCGCGTCTGCTCATGGTCGAACTCCAGGTCCTCCAGGCGCTGTGTCAGGGCCAGCTTCTGCTGAATAGCCATGCGCAGCAGAGAGTTAAGGGTCTTCTTCTCATCCTCTGCTGCAGCCAACTGCCTCTGCATCTCATCCAGCTGGGTGACATACTCATCACAACTGCAAGATGTACAGAAAATGATTGTTAGGGACTTGATGAACACATCAGCAAGACATTTATGTTAATAGCTTTTCCTAATGATGCCACCAGAGGGCATCTCTAAGCAGTTCAGAACCTAATGTTGTGTCTAAATTGATTACAAAATCAATTAGTTGCCTTTCTGCGGTATATAGACTAAGTGTAATCCAGATTTGCAGGTAATCTTAATTCATTTATGAAACAATCACAGCAAAAACTAATTGAAGCTATCCAATCATGACCTTTTACCTACTTTCACTGAGTGCTTAAACCACCAGCAGGTGGAGCAGCACATCCACACAGCACTGCTGACTTGCAGCCCTTCCATAATTTAATAAGTAAATAATGCAAGAGGTCTAGCTGGCCTTTCTGGAATCTATCTTAGCTATTCACAGATACATCCTTGTAATACAACAGCAACTGAAAATATGCTGTACTCATTAAATAGCATGAATGTGTGTTGTAAGTTAAGGATAAATGACTCTAAAGATGACAGCAATAACAGAGGTCTTGAGGAAAATCATTATGCTTCTCCCAGGGGCTGAAGAGGAGGCCCAGGAGTTTGAAAGTGATATTACAGATGGCAGTAGCAGTTTCTCATTTCACATTTTACTGAAGGACACCTCAGTGTGCCCATTACATCCTATATTTGACTGAAATGGCTCAAGATATGAAATCTAGTATCATAAGGCGGCACATCACTGTGTGCTGCACTGCGGCATTACCACTTGTCTCCTAGTGCCCTTGTAGTGTACTCGTCTGAGGCTGGACACATACAACAACTGGGTCAACCTCTTGGGGTTCATATCTCTATTCTCCATCTGCTGCTATTTCACCAATCTTCTGTCATTGCTCTGTCTCACAGCTTCTACATTGCTTTTCAAACCTATTTTTTCTCATTTTGCTTCTTACCCCCTATTACCTATTTATCTATATTCCTAATTTTTGATCCATATTTTATTGAGGCAGTAATTTGGTGATGAGTCCTTTTGGTAATGAGGGAAGCACCTCAGGATGTTAATCATGGCAACCTCACTCTCAAACTGTAATGCATCCAAAACATTTAAAAATAATTTAAAATAATATAAGCAGGGTCACCTTCCATCTTATGAAACACTCAAATAGTTATTGATTTTATTATCTTTGCTTTTTTTTTAATCTTTGCTTATCAGGGTTTAGAAATGTGAGGTGGAAGCCAAGGCCGGTGTTTGACAAGGACAAAGACTGGCTAGATCTTTTGCAAATCTGTCAAATTGTCCTGGGCAAAATACTAAACCTAAACCACTCTTGGCACTGCTGTTTTCAGTTCAATTTAAAAAAAATAAAAAGAAGACAAATATTGTGCTCTATTTACACTATTTACCATTGACTTAAAATGACGCTAAATTCAGAGTGGTTAATAATAAGAGTGGTTGAGGTCCAGGTTGTTGGTGTGTTTTTTAAACTCCACGTGGTCTGAGGCCATGTGAACTCTGGCCTCACCAAACCTCTGTACAAACACAAACCATATCCCTTTTCCACGTCTGCAGTTAGATTCCCAGTGGGACACACACCCGGACAAAAGAGATCAGCGCTGCTTCATTAAGCCCAGTGTGAGGTGTGTGTGTGTGTGGGGGGGCTCTCTGATAGAAGGACCCCCATCTTCAGACAGCTCAGTCGCTCCTGCATTGTGGGGGTACGAAGGGTGTGCATTTTTTCCCGGGAAAAATCCAGGGGGGTCTATTCTGGGGACTGGAAGGATACAATAGGCGTCTTTCTGGCTGGCGGATGGTGTGTGGTGGCACAATGACTCATAGAGGCTAGAAGAACGGCTGTTGGCTGTAGACATGCATCATTTTCAGATCATTCAGCACAGAATCTTTTAATCTCGCTGTTGTGACTAACATAGAAATCAGAGAAACCACCTAGTAATGGAGATGATTCACAATTGTTAATACGTTCATAGGTTTAGCAGCTGTTCTATGTCTGAGGTCTGATTGGTCATGGTGGGGAGGATATCAAAGCAGGCAGGGGGTAACACTAAATAATAGGTTGAATAACAAGTGAGAAAATAACAAACTTGGATGTGTAATGATATACTGTTGAGAATAAACGTGACTTTAATGGTTTAACTGTTGGTGAGTATAAACCAGAGCTGGGAACATGTTGGGGCAAGTCTCAAGAATGCTGGAGGCTGGAGCTTCCTGTTAATGTGACACCAGAGACTGCAGCTGGGGAACTGCACAGCGAAATTCATACACAAAAAACATTCAGCTGTGAGTGTCTCCTAAGAAGGCCTCTAAGAACAAAAATCCCCTCAAATCTACCGTGCCATCAAGCTTTGAAGGTTTAGAAATCCATTTTGCCAGTGCAGTGATTACCACCAAAAAAAACCCAAATTAAGATCCTGTAGTAGGCTTTCCTCCTTTCTTTTCCAGATGACTAGAGAACCCGCTAAAGAAAGTAAAAAAGGAAGAAAGGGGGGAACTGGGGACACAAAGAGGGGAGTGTGGGAAAACTCCGTTTGGAGAGTCCCCCAGACTCTCAAAAGACTACTCTGACCCAACAGTGCCTATATAGGACTGAATTTACATACCAATACAAGAATCCCACAAACAGACCAAAGTGTAATTTATGCATAGGTTCTGACAGCCGAGTGGGCTATGAGCTTCAACATCTTCATCTGTGAAAAGTACATTACACAGGGCTGCAGTGTGGTATCAATATCATAAGCACCTCTCGAAAAACTGCACAAGACAATTCACAGAACCCATGGGCTAGAATGACATACACTTCTGTCAGTAGGAGGAAGACTGGTATTCTATCAGCCTTGTTGCATTTCCTTTAGTTGTAGTTTAGTATTACATACAGCCATCTGGTTCTGCAGTATGCCAATAGCACTCATATCTGCAGACTGAGGACTTTTCCTACTGTTACTAATTGATTAGCGCTGCAAGAATATGGGGTTACCTCAATAAGAGCACTTCAGGGACACGTATTGAATTACAGAACGGAGTTAGACGAGGGCCATTGAGCGACCCACACAATCCCTGCAGCCTCTGTTACTAATACAGTTTCTTTTCTTCCTCCTCCTACTACTGTTTGCAGCCTTGTCTGTGCTGCTGCAGAGGCATCTTAAATGCAGAAAAAATGTTGGATATGTCAGTGTCTTACGATGGCCATCTGGCCCAGATCAAAAATGTACATGCATATAAATTATTAAGATTACACTGCCAGAAGATACTGAATATTATCAATGTATTAAAAACATGAATGAATACTTCAATCAATTTTCTTTACATTCTTCTACAAATATCTGTACATTCATTTAAGTAAACAAGCAGCACGTGAGCATTTGTCTACTATGAGCAGAGGGGTGAATGTGTAATCCAGACCGAGCTGAGGTGGGATTATGAACAAAACCTTTGACCGGCTTCTCCTCGGAATCAGAAAAGATTAGCAAGTGTGTCATCCCATCTAATCCACACACACATACAAAACATACAGGACGACACGGGTCAAAAACACCCCAACATATTTTAATGACACCCTACACCCATCTACCTTCTGTGTGCCATTGTTTCCAGTGGTAATTCAATATGTGTTTGGAGACAACACAGATTTTATTACAGTTACAGGACAAAAACAGCATACGGGACATATTGATAGAAAAGTCTAATGTGAAGTATACCTTATGAGTTTGTATTGACTGTATATTCGGTGTGTAGCTTAATGAAAAGGTCTGTGAAAAGTGTGTTGCTGCTTACCGTGTGGCAAACATAGCCCGCAGTGAAGAAAAGGTGGCAGCATCTTCTTTTAGTGCTTTGAGTTCATTCCTCAGTTTCATCATGGTCTCGGTCACCATGGCCTTTTCATTCTCATATTTGCTCTTGAGATTGGCCAGAGCAACTTCAGCAGTCTATTTGTGGACAATAAGAAGAACAAATGGATTAGACCAGCTCAATGGTTTCCTGTTGCAATAGGCTAATTTGTTCCAATATGGACCTGCCACATGCAAGTCATTAGGATGGGCAAGAGCAAAGCCTCATCAAACACCACGCTCCCACTGCTGTTTCTGGTTCTGAAACTCTAGATGTGTTGGGAGCTTTAATGTTTGAATAACTACACACACACACAAGCACAACACATACTTCATTCATTCTTTGCTGTGCTATTTTGTCAACCTAACCACACAGACAGTGGGCAGCTGACACTATGAGGCTGCTGTCTTGTTAAACATTTGCTACAGCAGCTGAATATCCCTGAAATAGCTAAACAAGCCTATCCTTTGTGTGTGTCTTTAAAGGAAAAGTAGCAAATGCTTGGGACTGATCAAAAGGCTTCCTCATAGTGTAAAAGTCAGACGTCAAAAAAGATCAACTGACCTGCTTGTTGGCCTTAAGGACGGTTCTTAGAGTTGCAATCTGTTCCCTCTTGGTGCTCAGCAGGGATTTGAGTTTGAGGATCTCTTCCATGCAGGCTTCTTTGTCTTTGTCTGCCACAGTGCCGAGCTCCAGAGTGGCCACTCTCTGGCGGGACAGCTCCGTGGTGCGGTCCACAGCCAGCTGCAGGTGCTTGATCTGGTCTCTGATGATAGCCACCAGGTTGTAGATATTCATAGGCTCACGGCGGTGGTCAGATACAGGTGAAGGCAGAGAAGAGACCGGCGAAGGTGAGCCGTCGCTGAGGTCGCTCTTACCAGGCTCAGGGAAGAGGCCTTTGGTGAGCAGTATAGGAGAGCGGCGACCACGTCCCTCGGGGCTGCTTCGACCGCCCTTGCCCTCCTTGTAGAAGTCGAGCATGACACGGTTAGGCGTCTCGTTGTTGCACATGCAGACATGGTTGTACAGAGTCGCCAGTTCTTCGCTGAAGGTCACCAGCTCATCCTGTGCCACACTCAGACTGCCCTGGGACTCGCCCGCCACATCACTCAGCTAGAGACACAAAGGGAGAAATAGATTTTTACAAATGTATGTCATAAGAACCATGAGAATATAAACATAAGCAGTAGAGTATACCTTGCGCAGCTCTTTCTCCAGCTTAACCTTCTCTTCTCTCTCCACGTGACTTATTTTTTCCAGAGATGCCAGTTTCTCTCCAAGCGTAGAGACATCATTCTCCAGACGGGTGCGTTCCTCTTCATAGCGTGATTGACAAGCCTGATATTCCGCTTTCAGAGTCTTAAGCTCTTCTTTCAGCTCACCTGCCTCAGACACTGCGACCTAGCAAAGCAATAACAACATATTATAAACATATAAAAACTACAATTTAAAAAAGAACATTTTGACATTGCTATTAGCGCAGTTACCAAAATGCACTTACCTTGTACTTGCACTCCAGTATCTCTGGCCCGTTGATGTCCACCTCATAATAGTCTCCATCCTCGTGGCTGTCTCGTTCTTTCTCATTGTCCAGGGCAGTCTGGCGCTCCTTGCTGGCCTGGAGCTTGCGGATGGTGTTGAGGTTCTCAGTGAGGCGGTTGACCTTCTCTTGATGCTCTGACAGAGCCCCGTTAGCCTGCTCTAACTGCTTCTGAGCGTCCTGCAGGGTGGATAGCAGGTTGACCTTCTCACGTTCCATCTAAAAAGACAGAAAAAAGCGGGAATATTACTTGTAAGCTTGCATTATACATAAACATGAATTATCAACAACATTCTTTATTTTAATTTACAAAAACATATCATTGTGTCCATCTTGCACATGGATGCAGTAGTGCTCATTTGAGCAATTTTAAGTTATGAACATTCATACCAAATTTTTTTCTCTTTCCCAAAAGAAGCACAATTTCTTGACACAGAAATTCTGTCCCAAATGGGTTTTTTCTTTGCCTTGTGCAGTCACAGGGCAGCCTTAACAGTATTATTTCTTTGAATTCAGTAAAATCCACAGTGAGCTGGATGGGCTTGGAGGACAGCTTGGATGAAGTGGTGTATGGGATTGATTTGCCAGGATCAAAATCTTAATAAAAATGAGAAGAAGAATGGGTAAATCTAAATTAAATAAAAGCATCGTCACAGTCTGTAATGAAGGTAAGGCTAAGATAAGCTGAACTTCCCACATGACTTCAACCACAAAGTTTACGGTTAATGAAGGGAGACAAAAATCCCTAATCTCACAGGCTTCAAAACAATCATTACCCACAGGTTCCCAGTGCTTGCTGGTAACCATAGCGCCCAGTCAGGCGTGGCACTGGGCTCATGGGGTGATGATCAAGCAGATGGCTGGTCCTCCGGTGCCACCACCCGCTGCTTCACAGCCCTTCAAGGCTGCAAGGGTGTGCGTCTGCCAGGATTAACTTTGCTCTAAGGGGATTTGGATGCATGCAGCAGCCTGGGTCAGGACAGAACCCAAACACTGCTCTGATTCATCCCTGCCAGCTCACCGTCTTAAATCTGGAGTTACTTGTACAATGTGATATGGTTGGTGGGGAAGTTAAAGTCAACTTTGTTCATAGTTAGCAGCAGACTTCATTTACAAACCCACCTGCAATAACTGCTGTTTGAGCTTCTGGATCTCTGAGATGTTGAGTTCACTCAGCAGGTCATCCACAAGGCTGGGTGCGGGACGGGACAGCTCCTCCTTCTTGGGAGTGGAGACACGGTTGTCATCTGTGATGGTACTGGCCAGTTTGATGAAGCCATTCTCAAAACCATGCAAAGCCTCGTCATTGTTGGGCTCTGTGGCAGCATCATCACTGAACTTCAGACCATCCAGAGAAATGCTCAGAGGGCTGAGAGAAAAAAAAGCTTGTGTCATTTAGTGCTGCATATGGTGAACATTGAGGCTGCTTTGGGCACAGTACCTGTGATAGAGAGTATCTCCGATGTTCATGTAGTGAGAGAGCTCTTTCCTCAGTGAAGCCTTCAGCTCACGCTCAGTCTTGATGGTCTCCAGGGCCTCCCCGAGCTGACGCTCTGCGATCTCCTTCAGGCGGATGGCATCCTCCAGCTGGCTGTTAAGAAACTGAGTGTCCTCATCCAACCGACGGATCTCATGCTTCAAACCCTCAAACTCCACCTGGACGTAATCAGAGAGGGATTCCCTTTAATAAATTTGGGATTCAGAAGGACATAACCGAACATGTGGCTCCAATAAAAAAGGCTTTTTAGACTCTGCTCATGTGCTTCAGTGGGGTCTCTCTACATTACATAAATGACGCCATTCCTGATTATGTTAATCTGGAAAATGTCCATTTAAATTCCATCTCTAATTAGTTTTTAGCTAATTTGATTTGAAAATCCTTTTTATATTGCTTGACTAAAAAGTAAAAGCTGCTTTCCTTGTTTTACACCCTCTGTGATGAATATAAAAAGCATAATCCCAGATGACAAGGGCACAGGGAAAAAAGCATAATGCCCCACATAAAATGGTGAAATCCTATTTGAGAAATCAGCTTTTTGTCTTTGCAAATGTGCTAGCTGACTTTCATTTAATTATCCATTTGAATTTAATTATTCCATTTGAACACATAAAGGGAGTTTTTGTATCAGTTTTGATTAGAAGTAATAGCTGTTCTTTCAAATATTATATTTAGCAATTTGGACTAGGAATAAACAAATATTATGTGAGAGTGTTTTGTATCAAGGGATGCCTTTGTTTTTATCATAATTAGTGGGAGGTGGAGGTCTGTGATGTGGGAGGATAACAGCCTAATCTGATTTTATTACACATTACAGTACAAGTGTAAATGCATTCAGCTGAAGAGGGCTGTATAATGAAAAGATTTATTCTTCTTCTTCTTCGTGTCTGTCATTTTTAAATTCACACCATCACTGTGAGACACTTACTTGGCTCTGTTTGAGCGCAGAGACTTGCTTCTGCAGAGAGATGTTCTCCTCCTCCAGCTCAGTGTAGTCCTGCAGCAGACGAGCTTCCCGAAACTTATACTCCTTGATGTCATCACGTAACTGATTCCTCTGCAGCTCCACCATCTGGCTTTTCTGTAAGGCCAAGAGAAGAGAGGAAGAGTCAGTGACCACTATTTGGATTGTCTTTGACTAAGTGAGGAACAGACAGTGAATAATTGGATAGTACCACCTTAATGTAACCATTTGTGTCAGGTTGGCTCTTTAACACAGTAAATCTTTCTGGATAAGAACTGGCTTCCATCTGGCCATCCCAGTCATGTGTGTTTTGTGTGTGTCTGCCGCACTGTGTTTGAAAAAAAAAGACGTGGCAGGTGCCATTCCGGGCAGTGGGCCACAAGTGTGCATGTCTGCCAGCTTGAATAACACCAAAGAGACTGAAGTCTACTTATCTCTCTCATTGGAACAGGCACTGAATGGCCAGAAGCACTGTAATAGTCTCTAAATGGTAGCTTAAGGCATCATTCTCTGAATTGAACGGCAATCAGCAAAACTATAGAACACAGCCACCAGGCATTACAATGAAACAGTTAATTAGCTAATCTTTTATGTGAAGCCAATTCACATTAAAACAAAGCAGCCATGAATGCAACACTTATATAAAAAACTCTTCTCTGGGATACTTTATTATTGGTATTTAGAGTTGTTAGTAGTAATTCTCACTTTCAAAAAAAAAAACTATTAATAGCCACTAATTAATTCCTACTTCTTCTACTCAAGCCAGGGGGCTAGTTGTAGTAGCCGATGATATTTTTGCATTATTTAATAGGCCATATATATATAATTTAGTCACTTATTTATGAACAAAACTGTCCTTATTTGAAGATGATTTTATAAGTAGTAATAAGTACAAGGTGGGAACAATGTAATATAATGTCACTGCAGCTGTCTCGACTTCTGAAACAAATGAGTTATAAAAACGTGAGCCAGGCCAGACACATGCTCTTCCTGCCACAGAATGAGAACCACACTCTGAGCCCAACAGAGCTCCCTGTGTCCTTACTTCCTCCTCATAGTCACTCCCTGCCTTCTGTCACCCCCAGCCCAGAACAAAACAGAAGAGCACAGCAGGACTCTTGACGAGGGACACCATGACCAAAGCTTTTATTCAAAGATGAAAGCTCAGACGTAAGGGGACACTCATTTAGGTCGGGTGGGTGGCACCTTTTGAGCTGACAAAATGACTGTGCACGTGGGTGGTGTAACGTGAGTAAGGTAGACAGCAGCCAGTGTCTGAAATGACCTTGGCTGTTGACAACTGCACTGTGTCTGCAGCAAATATCCTTATTAGCAAGCTGTTTGAATATTTAAATATGTCAGGAAGTAACAGAAAAATAAATGCTTGTATTAATATTTGCATTCTGTGTGTGTGGTGCATGTCTTTCTCACTGGGGAGTTGACAGAGGGATCCTAATACTAGAGGGCCAGAAGACAATTAGCTTCCAAATCTCCGGCCAGGTGGTCCCTTCCCCTCACGCCAACACCATGTGACCCCCTCACAATCCCTTTTATTGGATCATATTGACAATGACACAAAGTCATTCTTGACAGCCTTTCACTAGTCAAGCTCTCACATGAGCACTTTACCTCAATAAAAATCATTACTGTTACGCAGGGGGAAAATGATAATGGACTGGTGGTGACAGGATATGTACCTTTCAATAACCAGAAGGTCATTCTGTTGTTTATGATAATGTATGATGCAGCTGGTGGAGTCATGGTTTACAAAACATCAATGTTATTCATGAGGCATTATCAAATACCTAAAATGCGTTTATGTACTCTGGAGAAAGAAAAACCCTGACAAAGATTATGTTTCTGAATCCCTTTTGAGGAAGCCGACACACTCCTCATTTGCTCTATGTAATAATTAATGACGATAGCAACGCAAAATCGAGTCTGGCGTTTTGAAGGTGCATTAATATTCATCTTTGCTGTACGCATGCTTAATGAGTGTGGGTGTGCAAAAGCCCTGATGTCGGTACATTACTGAATAATGCATAAGCTTACGTTACAAATCTCTTCCAACATTAAGCTTCAACACACAGCAGGAAAATCAAAGCAAATATGAATAAAAGGCTTAAATCATGAGGTTGTCTTGTTTGGCAGTATCAAATGACATATACACAATTAATTCAAAGACGCACTCTTCTAATCTCTAAAGCCATGCCTTGTTTTGAACCTTTAAATCTGTGCCAGCTGCTTGTCCAGGTCTCTCCACGGTCAGGGTTACGCGTCTCAGCTGGAGGGTCAGTGTCATTTGGTGCCGCTGAATGCAGGCCAACCCCGAAACTGATTAACAACCTCCTCCAATCTGATTACAATGCATGCTAAGGGCTCCGACCTTTTAACTCGCATCCCCACACCCTATTTCACTGAGCCCTTGTGAGACTGGGGGGTGGGTTGGAGAGTCCCGCTGTTTGACAGAAGTTGTTTTGAGTGCATTGATTTAGTGGAGTGAAGTGACTGAGAGTATTTTTGCAATAAAGTGTCATTCACTTTTACACACACACCTCTCCAGGGAGTGTCTGAGAAAAATTCTATTAATTTAAGTGTGTGGTTAGTTTGGTGGTAGGGAGTGGTTCATCTCAGGTGCCACGGACCAACAGCCTGTCAGTAAAGCCTTTCATTAGACTTTAAAGTGGTCAGCGCCTGTGCCTTTTGTCACACCAGGTGAAGTCTGGACAGCTGTAGGGACACAACCACACATGAAGCCAAAGGTGTCACTTCTGTGCAGCTTGGGTGGCTGCAAAACAGAGTTGTTGCATTGTAGTTCCGTAATGCTGCACAAAAGGTGTGACTTCTTTCAGTGTGAAATCACTGTCATGTGCACAGCTTTGCCAGAAATAAGCCACGAAAATAGTGCTTAAATCTCACAAAGCTCTGATTATTAGCGCCGCAGTAAACTATTCTATTGCAAATGGCACGATTGCTAAGTAAGCTGCAGTTTCAGGCTTAGCTCAAACATAGATTAAAACTGTGTTAATACTTTGTCAAAGGTACTGCTATGCTCTTAATAATTCCATAGAAAGCTGGCTTGAACTTTTGCCATAGTCCATTTTTACGAGGCTTTTGACCCCAATGTAAGGTCCTTCGAAAGTGCTGCTCCAGACTCGCAGATGGCACTGTATTATTTATAGAAAACAGACTGGGTATATAAACGAATCTGATCATCTCATGCACTTTTTCCTCCATTGACCTCCATTTTACTCAGCATTCTGCTCACTGTGCACTTAAAACGTCCCATGACCCACATGTTTTGGTAAGTGGCTCCCATATGGCAAGATACAGATTGCATTCCATCTCCATACTATCATCTTTTCCACTCTCCTTCTCTATCTCTGTCTGTCTCTTTAATACCACTGACCTCCATTTTGCCATTTCACCATGACTGCTTTCATTTTCCACCCCCCACACCACTCTGCACTGTGTGTCACTGTGCTTTTAGAGGCCAAGTATCAGTCCCAGTTGAATTTCCTCCTCATCTCGAGCATCATGTATCCATCATCTGGAAAGTAAACAGCCTCAAAGACCTTGTTCCCTCCTGGCCTCAGATGTCTCGTGACACTGCCTCAGAAATCATTTCACAAGTTTACTGAGACAAAACTTCATCAACTGACATCCCAAGGTCATGTCATCCCATGTTAAATCTGACTCTAGCCCATCCCAGGATTACCTTCAGGAGAAATGACTCACAGATGTGTTGCAACTCAACCCCCCTCTAATATAGCACCAGACAGTGCAAAAAAGAAAAGAATAATGATGCTCAGGGGCCTCTCACTACTGTCAGAGTGAATGTGGGTGAAAGCGGATCCTCTTTTATCTACCCGCTAGCTGCAAGCAATTGTCATTCTATTCAGCCTATACCCAGACTCCATTAGCAGGGAGAAAACCCGCTCAAGGTCACACTTTGCAATAGACAATTAAAAATGTGGAACAAAATGAAAGTGTGAGCCACTGTCTGACTGACAGTGGTGCACATAAAGCTAAATTGGTGATTTTGAGGTCATTTGGATGAGTGGAGAAATGTTTACATCCATTAGTTAAAGTGAATGGAACATCCATTGATTTTTTTCTTCTCTCTGTCAAGTCCAGTTTATTGATCTCATATGGAAAGCCTTCTTGGTGCTATTAGTCAGGCCCAAAAGGATTCAGGATCTGCCATACGGCAACTTTTACAAAAATAATATTGGATCCATTCTGCTTCGAGCTTGACCACAGATTGCCACAGACTACAATGAACTACTTTTACCCGACAGATTCATGTTGTCTACACTGCACCCCATCCCCCACTGACACCAGGCATCTAAGGTGATTTGTCTTAGTATTGTTGTCACAAGAAATAATACAGGACTTGACATCAACACCCCTAAGCCCACCAGGAATCTTATTACATTAGCTCTATGTCAGATAATGGTAGTAGCAGTAAACAAAGAGTGCCCAGCCCCGGATCCATCTACTCAACTTTGACCTTTCAATAATAAACGTAAAGCTTCGGCACTTGCCTCATGTCCATCTGGTCTACCCCTACAAAAGGCACACATGTTAATTTCTTCTACCATAGTCTTGTGCAGTGAGCTTTAATCCCTCTCTAACCTTTAAAACTCATCACATTACTGCAGAACCCATACCTCAATGTGTTTAATCCCCAAAGCTGATGAATGACAGAAAATACTCTGAGTCTAATTGATCCATCTTGTGACTATAACAGCAGCATGGTGGAAATGAGGCGCGAAAACCAATCGTGTTTAACATTTCAATGGCTGGCTCATTATTATAATAATGTGTCTGTCTGGTAAAGTGGTGCACAAAATGACTGTACAGTAGCAGCTGCACGGCGGTACAAATGTGAATAGAATGTAAAACATGCTTTAATTCACTGGTGAGATTTCACTTTCTGTTATCGGTTTGATACTGTCCTCGGAGGCAAGGATTGAGTCCCCATTCAGTGGAGATAACGACAGATTCTGTTGGCACTTTCCTCTCTGAGATTGAATTTAATGAAGTCATGGCTGTTAGTGTGCGCCTCCTTACAATGTAACTGGCTCTTTGTGGAGGTTTAATCCTGTAGAAAGCACCATAGCAGTGTGGCTTATCAATGCCTGGGGTGAACATCAAGTCTTTGGCAGCAAATGCTCTATAAGTGAGGCACACAGCTTGAGTAACATGATGGCTTCAATTTTGTTGACTTTGCTAAAATAACTTTGCATGAGCAGCACAGCATTTTCCCTTTAACTAAAGCATGGTTAACATGGCTGAACAAAACCTACCTACCAGAAAGCTACTCTAACTATTCCCCTGGTTTTCAATGTCTGATAAACACTGACCAGACAAAAGAGGACAGGATATTTTACAGGCAATATTTTGAACCCTTCTTAAGTTACTTAGTATTAATTTAATTAGTCATGCAGCCCTATTCTCCCAGTCTTCACTGGGGCTACTCTTCTTCTTTTAACGGATTTCAGGAGTTTCCATCAATGGTGCCATTCTCGTCGTCTCCTAACGCCCCATTCCTTCTCCACCAGCCTTTCACTTGGACTAATTTGAAACCCAGGAGACAAAGGGCCCTTTCAGCCTCTGTCAGCCCAGTCACAATGCCAGCCTCAGTGCCCAGACGCCCTGCTTTTGCTGCCCCACACTCACCTCCTTGCACCACGAGGACCATTAGACGGGTGTCATTATCTTCATACACAGGGCAATTGGCCCTCAAGCCTCCTTTATCAGGCCAATTAACGCTAGATGAGGAAAGTGGTACTATATCAGCACATTTCAATTCAGTGAAAGGCCACCAGTGCAACACATAAAAATGAATACAGCTGTAGTGCACATGAAATAAACATTAGCTTCTTTAGAAACTCTCTTAGCTCTGTATTTTCTCTCAAGTTAGATGGATAACTTATTGGCTGCCTTGGCAGTTTTGTTCAATGGCTGCACTGCAGGCAGGAATTTTTACACCTTTGTCGGGCAAAGCATCTGTCTTCCATAATGCCCAACTTACACCAACTTACCGTGACCTAATTATGTAAGTAAGTATGGAGCTTTCTGGAGTGTAATTCACAGTGACTTTTTACTCTAATCTCAGTAAGAAATGCCACACAGCTGACATCTGTCTCCTGCAGTGACTCCAGTAAGAAACAGGGATTCTTGTAGACATGTGTTTAAGAGGCAAAGCTATTTTGTTCTCTTTTCTGCTCCAAATAACACTGGAATTACCAACTTGACCTGCAAAATATTGGACTCGGCTAAAATCTTCAATGTGTAAACACGGGAAGAATTTAAATACCAGTGTGCTTAGCTCCCACTGAGCAAGAGCATTATAGAGAGACTAACTGGGTCATGTGATGGACAACAGCACATATGTCATCAATGGAATTTAAAATGGGTATATGCAACAACATGGGGCTGCTGTGGCTCCCTTGTTTGCACTACAATGGCTTTCTTGTGTTAAGTTAATGAAGTATGTATGAGAATTCCTTCCCCTAAGACCAAGCTCATCTCAAGTCTTCTCACAAGTTACTACTTCAAACCCCTTCGTTATTATTCCAGCCTACACTTGGCTGCTGAGAGAACCTTTAGATCAAAGCACGCATCTATAGATGAGAGACTGCCTGTGCACTCCTGTCATTCCCTGTTCATTTCTTTTGATCCCTTTTTACCTCGGAGCTTTGTGTCCAGTAGGCCTTCTGTCTTGTCTTTTATAATGAGGTCAATTAGCTGTGACGACATGGGCAAAGAGGTCAACCATTGTAGAAAATGGGACATAAACAATAAAGGTCTCCGTTATGATTGCAAGATTAAGGATGTGTGTATGGTGGAATGTGTATGGTCTATGTAGGTAGACTGGGCAAGATCAGTTTTAGTTAAGTGAAATGCAAAAAGGCAGGTTTAATGTTGTGAGAACAGATCATTACTGTTATTACTCCACCCAAAACACACAATAGTGTTGGAGGACCAGTCATTATGCTGGAAGGCAAGGTGTTTCTTAAGTCTGAATGTGAAGCAGGCCAGCATAATCTAACGTAAACACTCCTTAATTAAGCAGACAGCAAAGAAAACTTTCAATCAAATTAATTTAAACACGACGAAACTGTATCATGCTTACTTCCTCTGCCTTCAGATAAACTTAGCATCTTGATACAGAACAGAAACACAAAGTTCTCAGTTCCTATCGGAAAATGGAACAATGTTAAATAAAGGTTAACTGATTGACATACATTTCAATTTCTCAGTTTAGAGGAACAGTATCTATATATTTCACTTCCACAAAAGTAAAACTATTCAAAGACAGTTTAGATTAAAGCATCATTGGAGAAAGAGAGAGGATTAACCCAATCAAAAACCAGGAGAATCCCATCTTTGTAATCTTGATGGATGGTGGGTATTGAAGGCACACCAATCGGAAAAGAGGGCACATGATCTACTTGAACTTGAATGTTTATTACATCTTTATGCTATATTTGATTTGGCTTACCTCTCTGACGTCCTGGGAGATAGTGTTGAGCCGTTCGTTCTCAGACTGGGTGTTAGTCAGGAGGTTGCGCGCTTGGCGGAGCTCGTTCTGAAGTTCCAGGACCCTCTGCTCATAGTAGGCTTCCTTACAGGCCGACTCCAGGATAAGAGACTCTTCACGGCTCTCTCCATCTGCAGCCACCTTCCTGTGGTTGGAGTGGGCTTGTCCGAAAGCCTGGAGACACAGAAACCAAAGGTAAATGGTAAAGAACCAGTTTTAATGAGTGGTAGACCATGTTTAGTCTGTTTTAGAGAGTATTTTATTTTAAAATCTAGCATTGTATTAACATATCTTATGTTGGGAAATGACTACAGCAGGTTAGCTTAGGAACATAGGACTACTGTGGTAGCCTGTAGAAATAATTAGTAAGTCTCCATCTGGGATTCATCTTCCTGTTTTCCCCACTGCTCCCCTCTTACTTCCTCCCCTTCTCACAGCAGTTGGGTCACTTCTGCATGTGTCCAGACACAGATGAGGAAAACTAACAGGCAAATTGGAGCAAATGAATTTGTGTGTTAGAAAATATGAGCACATCTATTGAGCAAATCTACTGATCTTTTTGAAATGTCAGAACATACCAGTGTATATTTATGCCAGTATGTTTTAAAAGGGGGCACTATGAGCAATAAAGAAGCCAAAAGTAGCACAGTTTATAAATTGCACATTTGTAAATGTCAGCAACAATAAAATGTAAAGACAGACTGAGACAACTTTGACTGTGTGAGAATCTAGGTTAGGCTTCCCTGTCTCAAAATAATCATCTCTCTGATTATAGCCTTCATGTCCAATCCCTAACCACCAGTGATGGAATGGAAACTCCGATTCTCATCTCGCTCATGCGTGGGCGTAATCTGAAATCACCTGAGGCGCTGGATCTGGCCTGGTTTGCATCTGCGCTGCTCTCTCTACTCTCTCTGACCCGCTAACCCTTTATAAGTGCACGTGACAGGCTGCTGCAGGATTTTCTCGGTTTGACTGCATATTGAAATAATCCCAGTAATTCCGTTAGAGGAAGGAAATCTGGAAATTCGTTGCAGTCCAACTGACCTACTTGCAGGACTTATGTGAATGTGTAAAACCAATTTAACAGGTTACAGGAGGGCAGGATGGCGTCATGTCTCGTGCAGCTATGGCTGTGCAATTTCTCTTGCATATTTCAGGAAAGATGAGATGGAGACTGGAAAAATAAACAGGTCCCACATGGACCAGCAGCATGCTTCAAGTGAACATGTTGCTTCACGAATCTTCAATCATAGGGCAGCTTATATTACAATTAAATGCTCCTTTCAGATGAACTGAACCAACAAAATTAAGTTTAAACAGTGTGCACTGTCTACAGAGACTAGCAAGATTAATTTTGTTGTTTAGAAATGCAACAATGTTAAATCAAGATTAATTGGTTGACATACATATCACTTCCTCAGTTTAGAGGAAAAGTATCTATATATTTCACTTCCACCAAAGTAAAACTATTCAAAGACGACAGTTTTGATTAAAACATCATTGAAGAAAGAGAGAGGATTAACCCAATCAAAAACCAGAAGAATCCCATCATTGTAATCTTGATGATGGTGGGTATTGAAGGCACACAAATCAATCCAAGCCTGTGCTCAAACACAGAGCCCTCAGCCAAAAACCTACTGACCCCAGGCCCTTAATCTATGCTCCACAGCGTGGCTTTGTGCTACTTTAAAGGGAGGGCCAATTGGGGACACACGCAACCAAACCTACAATCTTACAGTGAGCTTTCAACCCAAATTATAATTCATCTTTAGCCAGCCATATGTTGCTGTTTCTGCATTGCACGCCTGTGATATTAATCACTTGTAAAGCTAATCAAAAGCATGTCTTTAGATGTTATTCTCTGTTTGAAACAGCTCATTACGAAGCCACTGCATGAGAAAAAGTCAGAGATTGAAGGTGTGTCCTATCAGACACGCACAAGTTAACAGTCACGGTTAGGCAGACACCCTGCCGGGCTAGTCTTCATCAGTAAGCATACCATGAACAGATCAAAAGGCAGAATAAGAGTGCTCCAAAGCATCATGTGACCGAGGACTTATGGCAGCTCTCTTTTTAGCATAACTGAATAAATCACCATTATTTCATGACTTTTCCATATCATCCTCAGAAATGCAGAAAATGCATTTATTACGAATGAATGTCATACAGTGCATTCTCAGTTGGTTGCTATGGATGATATTGGGGCCAGCATTAAACACTGGAATCACATGGTGTTAGGCCACAACACTCCTCTCTTGGTTTATCTTTTAGCTATACATGTTGCTATGACAGCATGGTCACTGATACCACAGTCTGTCATCTAACAGGAGCTTTTGTGGTTAAATGCATGTTGGAACAAAGACTGATTGTTTTTTTTTGTCCAGTAATCTCTTGGTCTTCAGACACAAAGTCCACTGATTAGAGAGCAGGACACATCACAACTCAAGGTTCAAAAACACATGCCTGTAAGTGATCCAGCCCTCACAGCCAGAGAGTTAATGTTCACTCTTTACCCTGTGAAGGAGAAGTGCCTGGGGTGACAGGTTTATGTTGTTGTACCAGCTCAGAGCTGAATTCTGTTTGAGATTTAATATTATTTGTGGTTCAGCCAGAAACGAAGAATGAAGAAAGAAACAAACAAAGAAAAGTTGTTTAGAGAATATTATTCCCTTATCCCTTGTTGGTCTTTAGTCATGTCATCATTATAGTTCGAACTTTGCTCTCTAGCATACATAAACAACAATTACTATAAAAATATAAAATAGGATAAGACAAGCAGGTAAGTGCAAGGCTCGAGCAAAACTGAGGTCTATATAAAGGCATATATTTCTTAAAGATTACGGGAAAATAGCCAGGATAGATGTAGACAGGAAATAAGTGCATCTGGAAGACTGTCTTGTAAACCAGAGTGGGCTGATGTTAAGTTGACCTATTCAGTGTCTGTAGCTGCATTCTTGTGCCGTGATGTAGGCTTTCAGTGAAGCCTGCTGATACATCCATCATCGTGGTCTGGTTAGTTACTCATACAAGGCTGGTCAGTGTTACAGGCCATTGTAGGCGTTTGCAGAGGAAGAGAGGTGGAGCAAGAGGAGAAAGCAAACACACACTGAAGGGCATCTATGACCTCGTGAATCTCAGCTCACGTGGAGAGGAAATTTGAACTCTGTTTGTGATAATAAACAAATCAGAGAAGCCCAATCTCTTCCTTTCCGTCTGCCTCTGGATTTTTATTCACAGACCAGTGAGTTGTTATTCTTAGGTACCTATTATCATCTGACCATAACACAGACCTCCTGAGGCTAAGGTTACAAAGCATCCGGGAACCAGTGACTTCCTACAGTTGCGTTCCATTGAGGTTTCACACGGTATTGTAAACTAAACATGCTCACCACATTATAGCTCAAGATAAGATCCCATGTTATTTCTGCACTGGCCTCTGTTTAACATTGTTCTGAGGAATGCACAGCAAGTCACATGACAATGTGTGCTTGTTTTAGTTAACACAATTTACAAACTGAGCTGTTGCCGCTTAGACCATAATATCCTTAGGTCAATGCCACTCTCTGTAATGAGTAACATAAACGCTAATGATTTCTCAAGTCTTCACTCTTTACTGGGAGTGGAATAAATGTGGATAAGGCAGACATAAATGGACAATATGATCAAAGGCAGAACAAATTTGAATCCCATGTGAAGTTAGTGCTGGCGCCATAAAGCCTGACTGCAGCTTCCATTTTATTGACTTTACATTTCAACTTTTAAACGTTATCTTAAAGCATAAATTTATTTTTATGAACAAAAATGTCTTGGGTTTAGTGGCACTTTTTTGTCCATTAGCATAACCTGAAAAAAAATGAATGACCTTCACAGTAGTAGGCAATTGTTAGCTCAGTAAAAAATTATATTTAATAGTATATTTAATAGATGCAAGATGGTAATGTGTCAAAGAAAAAGAGACAACAGCCTTGTAAAAAGGTGCTAGAAATGCGAATAAGGGAAGCTGATACATGAGTTGTTACTTGGCACAGAGCCACATTGATTCACTCTGCAGCACAGAGCCGTTGGGCTTTTATTCCAACACAAGCCTGGACGATTTCACACTCTTCACACTCACCAGCTCTTCCCATTTCTCTAGTGTGTACCTGGTGTGTTGGCCCCGTTGAGGCCCTCTCAGATATCTAAGGTTAAGGAAGACTGTGTAAAGCCTTGCAGGGCTTTAAAAACGCAGCATGAAAATAGTGTTGGCCATGACATGCAGACAATAAAGTGAATGCTAAGGGCAAGAAACTGTGAAAATATGAAGCTGTTCTGTATGAAGTTCTCAAGACAAATATTTTCTGAAGAAAAAAAATGTTGCAGGCCAGCTCAGGCTATAATATGGTATATACAACATACAATAAACAATGTAATGAGAAATTGTTGTTTACATGACTGAAATATAAGTGTTAAACAATGTTCTACTATCAATATTGTAGTGAAACTGTCAGTAATTACACACATCATCAGGTGCACATCCATTATCTGGAGCACTTAGAAAGAAGAAGTAACATCTGTACACTTACTCTAAAAACTACATTTTATTGACAATGTTTTGAACCCTTGCGGAACTTTCTCAGGTCAAACTTTTTAATACATGTCACTTGCCCTTCTAATATTGACAAAATGAAAGTTAAATGTTTTCTCAGGGACTGTATTTCTGTTTTTGTTTTCCTCTTTGTCCAAATGAAAATCCATTGCTTCAGTTTTGTCCAATACAAGTAGAGTCTGCAGTTAATAATCAGGAGGAAGCAGATGTTTATGCCAGGCTATGTGTATTGTTTTGAGGCTAAGACACACAATCTCAAGGGACTCTTCAATGGTTCTAATATATTAGACCTCCATTTATGTGTCTGGGCTTTTTATCGCTTATATCACAGCAATGTTGCACCAGCTCTTGGTTTTCACAACCTCAGCCATTTGCAATGCAAAGAGAGTCTTATCTAAGGCTCCCTGTAGTTCCCCTTTTTGTCAATAACACAGTGTGTCTGGTTGTCTGGATGAGATCTCCCAGGTCCACGCGCCTGCACCCCAGGGGAACACACGTCATTGTGGCTACACTGCCAATTACAGTGGCAGAGCGGACAACGGTCAGAGGTAGAGCAGGGGGGTGCCACCAGCCCAGATGGCAATTTCAGAGCTAACAGACTACACTCCTCCCCTTTTCTCTGGTGGCAGAGCTATGTCCCTGTGCAACTTTGAAATCATTTTTGTTTACACAAAGATTGGGCTGGTCGTATCTTACTTTGACTCTGTTTTGACTTTGCTCTATCTGATCAAACCTAGCTGAAGGTAAACACACACAGCCTTTGGTATTATAATACATACATTTGGTAGGTATTGTTCACAAAAGACATGGCTCGGTGCAAAGATGTTACATGTGACTAGCACAGATGAACAGCCTCCTGTTGTTTCTGCCATAAATGACAGAGGAGGGGAGCAGCTGGGGCTACAGCTGGGGCCAGGGGCACACACTCCAACCTAGCTCACGTGCAATTATAGTTTCCCAAGTACAAGGTTGAAACTGCAGGAAGGAAGGGGGTGGGGTAATGCTCTGCAAAATCAATTTGTTTGTATAGTCTGCTATAATGACATACTAGATTAATGTTCTGTAGAAGACCCTTATAGAGTCCCCTCAACATTCAAGACTATTCGATCGGCTTGTGCCATTGACTGAAGGGGGATGGGCGGCAGAAAACACATCCAGTTTTCTGCTGACATCTTGGTTCTTGTGTTGTATCTTGAATCAAACTATTCATTACTCCACTGCTCCACATCTGTCGAACGCTCAAGTCATAAACTAGGCTACAGTCATTTCCAATAGGCTGTTCCTGCCCACTCCTAATGATAGGGTCCTGGTCTGGTCTGGCCCTGCCCCCCAGCCAGACACAGACTAATGGCCTCCTGCACCACTTGGGGTAATTAAATCCTTTCTGGGACTGTTCCTGCACGTTCTTTCTATCAGCAGGGTTAACTTTTAGGGGTCACTGTGACAAGCTTTTCACCTGAGACTCTGGTACTGTGCAAAAGCCTGAATTCAGTGTCCAAAAAGGCTTTCTCTTCTTTGCTCTAATCTTCAACCCAGTTCCTAAGTTTTAAGATTTTCAATAGACAATCCCATACAATGAAAGCAACAGGGACGCAGGAATCTACATTCACTTTATTGTCGTCCATTTAAAGTTCTTGCACTTTAAACTCATTACAGCAGCTGATGGCGGGCCCACAATTCATCTTTCTTAAAAAGAGTGCACTGGTTCCCACAGAAAATCAATGCCCTTCCCATCTATCCATTTTTCCCCTTGCAATTCCCATTTCTCAAGGACCTGGCATGTATCCAATTAAACCCCCTCCTCATGCCTTTCTCACCAAGCACATGCCCCATGTTGTCCAACCATACAACTGTCTTTTTTATATCCCCTCCTCTTCACCATTTTTCTGATTCTGAAGTCCTCCCTCTGTGCCTGCCTGGGGGTTTCAAAGCAGCCTGTCTGGACCCACTAGCCTATTTACAATAGCCGCCTGGAGAAGAGGAAGGAGGAGGTGACGAGGCTGGTGGCACAGTGTGGAAAAAAAAGTAGATATGCCACTGTTCCCTGATTGTATTGTAATGGTGGAGTTAAAGAGAGCCCCAGGGTGATGGGCCAGCCCTTTGAAATTGGGTTTGCTCATGTTTGAATGGCTGGCCTATTAAAAGGAGACGACTCTTTTGAGAAAGTGCCCTCGTGGTTTGATTCATTAAAGTGACACGGGAGGCACAAGTCAGTCTGCCAGAAAATAATATCAGGTAGATTTTAAAAGGACGCCGACATGAGTGTGACTGAGAAGATCTTAGCAGATGCTATCGAGAAGCATATAACATCTCATTTATGAAGAGCTTTGGATAAGTGCATGACTCTGGGGTGGGGTGAGGGGGGTTCACCACACCCACCATCTGTCCATTTATAACCACCAAAAGCAACTCATTCTTTTCTGTCATTTATGCTAATGAGCATCTACATCTCTTTTATGACACACTCCCTTGGCCTAAAAGGACAAAAATATCCCTTATTATGTGCCTAAGGCGCTATTTTAATCTGGCTCATAATTGGCAAAGCAAAAGTCATGAGTGTGATGATTAAAGACCATGTGCAATACTATATAAGTGATATTTTGATTGTTAGGTTAAAACCCACTCAGAAGGAAGTTACAATGTGGAACAGCTAATTAGTCACAAGTGAAGTGATTGTATGGGTCATCTAACGATCCCTTCCTGTCTTGATGGAAAACTGGAAGGAAATGAACAGTGCAAACAACAGGAAGGTAGTCACTCCAACAAAGAAATACATCATCTTTATTTCTTTATTGATTTTTATTGACTATTTGAACTGATACTGTGATACTACATGGATGTTGATCTCTTTTTCTCCGAGCCATACCAAGATTTACAGACTGCCATACTTCACATCCTTCCCTTCCTTCCCATCTGCTATAAAAACCCACACAAGTAAACAGGATGTCGAGTGGAGGACTGACTACAGCACAATTGAAGGAAGTAAAAAAGAGGTCTCTTTGCAGATTGTGACTGTAAACACAAAGATGAATTTTCTCAAGTCATAAACAGGCAACAGTTGAGAGATTGGATGTCTTGCATGATGACGCTTATTTGTGCAGATCATGCTGTGACCGTAAGAAAAGACAAGGAAGGTTTGTGAGCAGCGAGTGTAACGCAGCCCACGGGCAAATTCTACAAGCTTTATTAAAGAAATGAGGCAGGCACATTGAACAAACAACCCTAAACCTAGGATTTACCATCATGAGCTGAGTTACTGCTTTATATAACACTCCACTGTGCCCACACAAATGAAAATGATCTCAAGATCATCAAGTTGTTAATAAAAAGCGGTCTCTGTCCAAAACTTCAAAGGGAGTCTTTTTACACATTATATAACACGCTGCATTAAGTTACCTTTGGTAAGATATCATTTATGAAACAAACTTACATAATACACCAAAAGCCGCTTTTTGTTTATCGAGTCATAACAATAATTCCCATAAAGGCGTGTCTAATAAAATCATTCATATACCAACAACATGTAACAAAATGAGACAAAAACTGTAATATTAAACCATAACACAATCAAGATTAAAGAAAAGATAGGGCTCATACAAAACACTAGTGACCGCCCAGTTGCCTCAGTCAACTCTGCTGTACACATACAGCCATTACCTCAGCCTCTGCTTTTAGCCTGGACTCCTGCCTGATCTGGTGGAGGCTTCTGTAATTGGATTACAATGGTCGGATCATAACCCCGCAAGGCCTCCATACTGCTACTACTGAACTGAACAGACCATTGAAATGAGAAGACACAGTGTTGGATACTGAAAACTATGTACATTACATAAAAGTTAGATATTAGTTCAAGAATGTTCCATGTCTATTCACTACAGATAAACTGCAGTAACTCTTGCAGTATGATGACGCACAAAATGTAGGATTATACAATAGTTCTATGAATAGTCACAGTACTCTTATTTGTAAGCACAGGCTTCAGGAGGTTGTTGCCAGGTCCCTAAGTCTTGAAATTCCAACACTGTGAATGCTTTATAAATGTTTATGTTATGTTTATATAAATGTTCTCTTCAAGTTAAAGGCCAACTTTGGTTTTCATTATAAGATGTACATACTGCTATTTATCACCAAAGCTTGAAAACATTTCACTCACTGACATGTCCTGTCCTCTAGAGCTGAGCAGTTGGATCGGTGTTAGTGGGGTTTGCCCAACGGTCAAAAGCTCTTAAATTTATGATGCATTAGTAAAATGCCATTTAAACTAAAACTGGGGAATCTCTTCAATACGATATTCTATCTTATAGTGTTGTCCATACACTGCCTCAGCTCCAAAATGTTATAAACTCTTCCTAATCTTTGGCTGGTCTTGACATGATTTGTTTGAAACAGGTTGGGTGGCTCGGCTGTGACTGCACTAGGCCACTAGACCAGCCAATGTAAGAGCCTGCCAGGTTCCTCTTAGAGAACATGACAGTTCAAAAACACACCTACTTGTCCCTGACTTTGGACATAGAGGAGTGCAGCTGGGCCTAGTAGCTCCCCAGTCTTCCATAAGCCCCGACCACAGCGAGGAGGATTTATCCTCTTAGGTCCAGAGGGGAGGGGATTTGAGACTTTATTTAGTGCCATTTAGAAAAGATTACCCTTTAACTGCAGACGTGCTGTACGGCAAAGAGATATTTTGAATAAAGGCCCTGATCACAAAAATGTGGTTATGTAAGTAATTCATACAGACATGATATGATACATTAAGAAACAGTACAATTAACTGCACATAAAAGTAATAACATGATTGAAAGGTCAGCTGGGAGAAACATAACCAGTGTCTTAATCAAAATGTGTTTTGTCTCTTCCTGGTATTTTCTACTGACGTCCAATCAGCATCCAACCCATTTAACCCAACAGATAGGGCTTAAAGTCACAACAGATATCTTTGTTTAGGTACACTGGTATATCTTTTAGTGATCTGCCATTTCAAATGGAACAAAAGTGACCAATCCTTTCAAAAGTTACTACAATGGGACGCCTCTCTCAATCTCTCCTTTGTCAAATGCTGTGTACTGCTGGCGTTTAACCCTCTCTACATCTGTGACACCCAAGACCTGTTAACCCCGCTGGGCTCTGGCTGACAATGAACCGGCGAGTGGAGCACAGAGAAGGCAGGTTTGACTGAGCTTAACAATATTTAGGCTGCTGATTGTCTGCTAGAATTCCACAACTACGTGCGCAGCTGCCGTGACACTGACAGGCGAGTTGTGGAGGGGTGTGGGATCTATGCAAGTGTAAACGACTTCTGTGTGGTCCCAAGCACAAGCCCGATGAGAAACCAAGGGACTGTAAGTAACGGTGGTGGTCCCTAGCACTTCAATTCAAACTGGTCTGTACTCACAACACTGCACGTCTCCCAGAACGTTGCAGGTGTGGCACATGATGTCATACTTGAGTGGCTTAACCCAACAGCAGATGAGAGACCACCGTTCACTCTGATGCTGAAGGGTATAATGTCATTAGCTGCTTACCTTGTGACTCTCTCTGTACTTTGTCACTTGTTAATCTGGTAAACATACATACTACCCAGTCATTTTAGCATAGTAATGTCAGTTAGCAGCTGATTATGTTAATTGTCCTAGTTATAAAATTTGTTTCCACAATAACAATTCAGCAATTATCAAGAAAAAAAAATCCACATCCTGAAATAATAAATACTAAATTAAACACTGCCTAAATAATACCTAAATACTGCATTCAGCTGCTAACACATGGAAAAAGCGGCAAATGCTGAAGAGGCAGCACGCTACTTAAATTAAGGCACAGAGCCGTGCTGTTACTAAGCAACAGCAGCGAACTGAATTCCTCCATCTTTCTGGGTGTGCGTGTTAATATTAGTGCCCTTTCCACCAGTAGAAGTACAAACCATAGTCCGACATAGAGTGGTCTACTGTGGATGGGGTTGACAGACTGGCATGTGGGGGGCCTCAGTGGCTCACCTGTTGTAAAGTGGAGTGACCCATGGCTCAGGCAGAAGGGAGTGGAGAGAAGTAGGGTCACTGGAGAAAATCCAGCTACTCAGTAAATCTTCCAGACAAACTACTTCAATCTGACTGAGTCCACCAAAAATCAACAAACAAACACTGCTGTCAATACATAAACCAGCTGTGTACCAAAGACACCAACACTACTAATGTTTGCCCCATTTGAAATTGCACTGTGAGAGGCCAGCTGCTGAGTTATGTCTTTTAGTGTAGTTATATCATCTTAAAGAGGAAACTTGAAATTGCTTTTGCCTTTTTTTGCTTTGGTTTCTATTCAATTGTGGCTTATCTTGTGTTTGCCTCCAGTGACCTCCAGTTTTTCTTTAGACAGCACAAAGGAAGCCAAGGGGAATTTTTAGAAGAATGTGTATTCCCCTTGATAGCATCACTTCTTTCCGGCAGGCTGAATCAGACTTTGGGGGTTGGGCAAAGTGATAAAGATGCATTTCTATGGTTTTCAAAGGGGAATGTCTGATCAGTGATCTACAGCCGGTATAACCCGATACTTAACCCCACTGCAAAAGAATGGACTTCTGCCACAGCAGAGCAAACAATTGAGTTTATTACCCACACAGATGGATGTTTCTATTCTTTTATACAGAGCAGCCAGGGTTAAAGCCCCACAATTGGTCATTCTTTTCCTAGTTAGGGTGGGTATGTTTTTGTTTTTGTTGAAAAAAAACCTTTTCCCCATTAATTTGGTGCTATGGTTATTTCCCAGTTTGTTTCTCTTTATTGGACTGTGTATTCATTTTAGTGTCAGAGCTGGGGGCCTCTCTGGCAAAGAAATGCATGGGAAAAGTGAGCAAGAAATTCTAAGACAGCCCAAAGCCTCCCTCTTCTCTAGACAAACAAGCAGCAAGGACCACAGGAGAGGGTTGAATTCCCACCAGTATGTCTTTACTAAAAACCTTATGGGAATGATAAGCAGACTTCAAGCATAGCAAAAAGGGGTTTGCCAAAAAAGCAAAGAAGGATGTGAGAAAACTATGACTAAATAAGCGCCTGTCAAAGAGCAGTCATGGACACAACAACATGATATAGACATACTTTGTAATCTAAATCACAAGACGGTGACAAACTATTGTTGATTTCTGATACTTCGGACAAAGTGGGGCATAAGTCAGGTCACTGCTCCGACTAACAGACACATCCTTTATCTCTCTCCAACTTGAACAGTCACTCTCAACATTCTTTCCATTCCCAAAGGGTCGTAACTCGTCCAGTTTCCGCTCCAACTTCTCTCATCTCCCTCTGTTGAGCGGGAAGGTTTAAAAATTCAAACATGCTCCCGCCCCTTTCAAGTTATTCTCGTTTGCAGAAGTCAAGATTTTATTAGGCATTTGTTGATTCAGCACCAACTTGAATTACCACATTAGGAGAATTAAAAATAGCCGTAATGAATATCTAAAGGTCACACCAATCAAACATGCCTGATGTCTGATTTTAATTGATGCCTCTAATACAACAAGTAAATGTCATGATTATTAAATGGAGGCATGCATGCACAGGATAAGCCTAGAGTTGAAGGAGGGTGAGGTGCTGCATAAATAAATAAAAGGTGGCAGTGGAGAGGGGGATACCCTGAGCAGAAGAAGGGGGTTGGGGTTACACAGCAGAGGAAAGCCTAGCCTTCACATCATGTAGTTGACCTTGTAACATAAGAGACTGTTAACTGGACCATATAAAAAATAATAAATGATGGATTTTAAGAGCAACAAATTATCATGTCCCAAAATTAAGGAAGATGGGTTAGTGGAATACCCCCATACACAACATCTACATAAAAAGGTTTATAGTAGTTTTCTGTCCGGATCTCACCTCTTTTAGCTGGTCCAGCTCCTGTCTGATGGCCTCATACTCGATCTCCAGCTCGTCGTATTGCTGTTTGAGCTGCTGCTTCTCCTCCAGCACCGCCAGTCCGTACTCCGCCGCCTGGATCTTCTCGTTCGTGGTCTCGCTCAGCTCCCGGGAGAGACGCTCGATCTCAGCCCTCATCCACTGCGGCATGGCGTCGGGATATCCCTGCTCTTCTACCACGGACATGATGACTGTCGGTGCCGGCTGGCGGATGACGTTCAACCAACGTGAGACAAGGGGATGCGGGGCGTCTTCAAGCGGCGTAACCTTGAAGAAGCGCTGGCTTAAATTCGTCTGTATTTGAATTGCATGATTGTTACGCTTGCGTTTCTCGTTGCTGGCCACGCGTCTTTGGTCATGTAGATTTCTGTTACTAGTTTTTCTTAAACGGGGGGAGCTTGGTGTTATCCTAGAAATGCTCCATCGTTGAGGTCCTCCGTTACCTTCGCCTCTCCCCCGGCTTATACTAACGACAGCTCCGCAGCAAACATCCCAAAGCCAAGGCGGTGGAGAGGAATACACGACTTCCGGTAACAACCTTTTAAATGAATCTTTGTGTGACAAACAATCAATCCTATTTACTGTAACTACTCATGTATATTCTAAAGAAAATAATAAATTGTAGTACATATGATAATATAAATCACATTTTATAAACTATATAACTATTTTAAACAATGCCCACATATTCGTTTATCTTATTTTGAAGGCGCTAAGTCACGTTTTCCGCTGTTTTCATCCTACCGACAAACCGGCTCAGGAAGAACAGCTGATGGGCGGTTTGCTCATCTGAAATGCACTACGCAATCTGCGGGGGCAGCTCCAAGTGAGCCGCAGTGCCTGACGGGAAATGGTGTGTTTGTAATGCCCAATACCAAGACAGGACGACCATCGACGTCTCGAAATAAACTCGTTTCCCATTATGCTTTGCAAAGGTGCCGATGTGGAGCGCGGAAATCTCCGGCAACAACGGATAGACTAGCCCTCTAGTGGTCAATGGAAGTCAGTCAATTTCGAGGTGAAAAAATGTATTTTCCAATTCTTTGGAAGATGGTTCCATCCAAAACAACTGAAAGTTTAGAGAAACCTTGTTAAGCAATTGTTTTTTCAAATGCTTTTTCATTTTGTTTTGTGCACTCTAAGGCCTTTTACGCGGTTAGATAAAGGACTACAGCTTTATTTATTCATACGCCACATTATATTTACAGTCATTGTTTTTCTTGACGTGATAATATTTAAATTGTGTATTGGTAACATAATTTTGGGATGTTTAGAGTGGGTTGTAAGTTTTAATTGGGCTGAACTTGTTGATTCTAATCTGGCAACCCGTCATATTTAGTTGTGTCTGCTGCCCTCTGGTGGACAACACACTATAATGTAGCAATGTAGCACTTCTATTTAAGGGAGGTTTGTTGACATCCATCTGACTAAGAAGAAACATGGAGCAGGGTTCTTTAGTCTTAGCCTGCTAACTAAAAATAAATCTATAAATGACTTATACAGTAGCTTATGCTAACTGAAGTTAAATTTCTGCTATAAATGTACCGTTAACGCTAAAGCCTACCAACTGCTGATGTTTGTGTGTCCATCTGTCTTATTTGATTTTTTTTTTCATAGGAATAGAAAAGATAATATTACTAACTTCTGTTTCCAATCTAGGCTGCTGCAGGGCTCCAAACGGTGAAATATCCAGTGACCAAAAATGATTACAGTGCAAGGAAACTAGGGCAGGTAGCTGAGTGGTGAAGGTACAAAAATATAATAGCACTGGTGGTTTAAATATTCAAAGGGAGGAAATACAAGGCACTGCATGCACAAAACAAGATGTGGTACTTTTAAAACACAATACATTGATAGAGTTGTGCCATTGTTTTATGATCTTAGACTTTGATTCTGGACCGAGGCCCTATGTAATAGAGTGGAGCACAGTCAGTTTTCCATTGGATGTAAAATTAATATATTGTATTGTATGTTTGAATTTCAACAGAACCCTAGTCTAAAGTTTTTAAATAAATAATTTAAAAAAAGGAGTGTTGAGGTCTTTTATTTTACTGAAAATGGTTAAAGCTTAAATCTCTACATATCTCTTGGCTCCACTCTCTTGACCCAGCCTTAAACTAACCAGCTTTAGAAAGGTGCAAGCTAAGCCAATCAGATTTTATCTGCTTGCGATGTCACTGAGGCCCCACTATTTGTGGAGCAGGGTGAAGCTTAATGTCTTTTTCACAAACACCTTCAAGCAAAATATGAACATTTAAATTGTCTGAATCTGCTTTAAAGCGCAACTTATGATTACAATTGCAAGCTTAACACAATTGAATAAAATGAGCAGAAATCAAGCTGCAGATGATGAAAAATATACATAAATTTGAACAGATTGCATTTTAGAGTCCACTAGGACAGACTGGTATAGAGTTGTCTTTTTAGAGGACTGGGTTCACAGCTTTTATACCCGTAGAGTAATAAGATTAAAGTCGTCTAATCCAGAAAGAGTCAGAAATAACCTTACACTCCCCCCACAGCTACAACAAGGAAGAATTTGTGCAGTGAATTAGGTACACAGTACACTCTTTCCACTTAGTTTTCAACACATTCTTCAGGTGAAATTATTATTATAGTGAATCTGTGAAATAGATGGGTTTCTACAGAAGAGCTGACATGCCCTGCTCTCACTGTTGCCCCACCCTGTTACGCAGAGATAATCTGTGACGAATCAAATCAAGCGAAGCAACAGGATTGACTTTCCATAGAGCCTCGGACGCAACGTCAGAGCTGTGCAGGTTGAAGTCAGAAATGTTGGCAGCAAGAAGAGTAACCCATTTGTGTGAAGACATGGTGGTTACAGGCTCCTTATCTCACTTATTTCAGGTAATTCACTTTTTTTATCTTTCTATCCATTCATTTAATTATTTACTTTACACAACTGTACCTTTGGTACAATAGCAAAACGTAATAGCTATGGATAGAAGTTATATTTCTCTATAGGACAATGTTTATTTTATGATTGCAGTCATCCTCATATGAATTAACTGTCAATTAACTGGTTTAGAGAATGCTGTGTGGTAAATCAACGGATGTTACAAGGAAGTGCATCTGTGCCTAGATTCTGCAATGACTTTGGATAACTTCCTGAGTGACTGTTCATATGGCACACACAACAGGAGGGGCTCTGATGGAATTCAGTAAGTAACGACAAAGAGAAGTGATCAGTTCTTAACATTGTTGTACCAGACAGTTCCCTGCTTTTAGTGCTAAGATGACTGACTATCAATGCCAGACAAGGGATTAGTCACCTCTAAGTGAGCAGTCACTGATCATCTAATTATTTAAGAGTTACCAAACATCAACACTGCATTTCTTGTGGTCAAGTGTTTACAACACAGAAACAGCAATCTCAGTTTCCTTCTCTTCTTTCCACTACAATAACTTCAGTCAGAGCCCCCAGGTCGAAATATACAGTGTTTGGAGAAGCTATACGTTATGTGATCCCAGCACATGTGCAATGTTCTGTTGGATGTGGAGGACAAGCCTGCAAGTATGACAACCCAAGTCAATGGAGTGATGACCTACAGGCTATAAAAGGACTCTACTCCTCCTGGTAGGATTCTTTATTTACAAAACTATGTCCACATGACTGAAAATATCAAACCTGTTTGTGAGTTTTGGTTTTGTTTTCAGGGTAACTGATCACATCCTTGCTACTTCCAGACCCTCCACGGAAATCATTGAAAAATATGACATAATTGATCAATTTAAAAGGTACACATTTGATATAAGCTTCGATTATGGAGTGATAGCGTATATACACTGTGCATTTTTTCTTTCTATGACTCAGAAATGGGATTAAAACACTGATCAACCTTCAAATTCCTGGTGAACACGCCAACTGCGGAAACCCTCTGGATCCAAAGAGTGGGTTTTCATATTGTCCAGAGGTCTTTATGGAAAACAACAGTATGTGACTCATGTATTTGTTCACTGTATTTGATACTAGTGATTGAACTCTAACGCACCTTTATTGTTTTGCAGTTTACTTCTATAATTTTGGCTGGAGCGACTATGGAGTGGGTACCCTCACGGCTGTGCTGGACATGGTAAAGGTGATGGCTTTTGCGCTACAGGAGGGAAAGATTGCAATCCATTGTCACGCTGGCCTCGGAAGAACAGGTACGATAAAGAGAAGTTGTATGCAGGGTTTGGATCTTTATTTTATTACTGAATTTCCCATTTTACCCTAGGTGTCCTGGTAGCATGTTTCATTGCCTACACCACAAGGATGACTGCCAACCAGGCCATCTTATACGTGCGCTCTAAACGTCCAAATTCTATTCAAACAAGAGGTCAGCTGCGGTGCGTTAGACAGTTTGTCCAGTTTCTTTCCCCCCTGAGAAGTGTGTTTTCATGTGCTGAGCCTTTGACCCACCCCGTCACACTGTCCCAGTATTTGAACCGTCAGAGACACATGTTGCATGGCTACGAGAGAAGACAGCTTAGATATCTCCCGAAGATCATTCAGCTGGTGTGTAAGCTGCTAAAAGACACAGTGGAGAATCGCCAAGTGATCGAGGAAGATATTTTGGAGGCTCCTGATATCGAAGACATAGAGACAGAGCTGAACGTGATTGAGAAACTGGGCCCTGAGGTTTTTGGAGGGGCGCACCGTTTGCCAGGAACACCCACATTGCCAAGACATTTCAATGAGCCCCCCATATTTTACCATCGGAAAAGCCTTAGCTATAGTGAACTGGACTTGAGGCGACTAGGCTCAGACCTCAATCTTCTGACACAACCTCTCACGTCCCTGTCACAGTCTGATGTGGGAAAGTCCACACCTAAAAAGACCTGGAATAGCAACACATCTCCCACCTCTCACAGTTCTGCAAGCTCACTCTGGGAAATCAAGAATGCAGAATACCAAAAAGACTGTTCCAATCTCCTCAAGAAAGTCAAACAAAAAACCATCCAACGCAGTGAGTCTATGGGATACCACAAAGATGATAAGAAGGGTAACATGCTATCCAGGTGGAAGGCCGAACTGAGGGAAGAGTTTGCAGCGAATGGAAAAAAGCCTGAAAGCAAAGAAGAGGAGCATTCAGAGGTGCCCTTCATCACCCTGCAGTCGGAGCTGTCCTTAGACGCCAGGAGACTGCTTGTGGCCCAAGCACTGGCTGTGGACCTGTTTTTGGAGGGAGAGGAGGTGCACAGGAGCAAAGTGTTAAGCTGGCAGGTAAATGACCAACTAAGACCAACTGTGATTTATTTTGTAAAATTTGGATATATGCTACAAATCCATCGCCTTCTGATCTGACTGGTAAGACAAACAAAGTGTCTTGTCTTCAATGTGGCAGAGATATTCAGTCTATACTGTACGGTTATACGGTTACTACTAGCTGTCATTTTATCGTATTTCCTGTCAGTTTTTCCTGTTAGCATCATAATTTGCCATAAACCAAAACATCAGTGGAACTTATGTATTATATTGGCTAAAACTTCTTTATAACACCACATAAGTTTTGTTGACCTGTCATATTTTAAACCCTGTGGAGAAGAAGACAAGACAACGGTTCCACCTACATCCTGATTGGATATTGTAGTCATGGGATACCGGAAAATGTATTTCTCTATGTTGGCAGGTAGAGCTAAACCAAGGCGGAGCTTGGGAAAGGCTATGTATGGAGCGTGACCCTTTCATCCTAACTGGTCTTATGTGGGCGTGGCTAGAGCAGCTCAAGGAGCCAGTCATCTCAGTTCAAGCTGCTAAGGCCCTGAACCTAAAAAACACTGATCCACAAACAATCCTAGGCCCACTTGACCAGGTCAGTCCATAAGTTATTTGCTACTAGTGTGGTAATAGATTAAATAGTCCTAGTTATCCTAACAATGTGGTCCTCTTTTCATAGGCCTCTAAAGAAACACTTACATGCATCCTTGACTGTATGGCTAATATGCATTTGATACCAGATAAGGTTGAAAAAGCTTTCTTGAACCGCACCATAAAGGCTTTTACTTGGGTAAGAATATCTTCCCATGGCTGAACATTTTACATTTTCATCTATTTTCCCTCCCTAATTAAATATAAATATATATTGTGTTATAGGTGCAAGATAATACAGCTGATGGTAATGAACTGTACAAGTCAATGACCAATGTCCTCAGCTGTGTCCTGGATGACATTCGAAACAGAGTGATTGAAAAAGAACCATCTCGGTCCAATTTTTTCTTTTCTTCTTTATTTTAGTAGTAAAGGTAATGTTCATCTGTTGTTCCCGTGCCTTGAGATAATATTTCTAGAAGGATTAATAACTGTGCCTTAAGTCTGGTCATTTTAAACACTGCCATACTTCAGCTTAGAAAACACAAAATGTTGAAACAAATGTAGATAATATTTATTGCAACAACATGTTATTGCAGAAAGTGTTCATGCCTTTGCTTCAGTGTAGTGCTAACTGTAATACCCTCTTTTTGTAAACACAGGCCAACCCATTAAGATTATAACAAGAAACTTTTGTGATTATAAGTTTTAAATAAAAGCAAGGTGAACTGTGATCCTGTTAGTGCCTTGTTTTGTTGAATTGTTGATCTGATGCTTAGGAAGTAAAAGAATATGCTTTCAAGACATCTTTGCCCTCCTTGCCCTCGACTGAACCCACGATGCTGGAGTAGTCACAAACAACATGAGTGAACCCACTAGAAACAAAAAAGGTTATAGTGATAATTACTGAAAGGTGTAAGTATAGGTAAAGATTGTTTGAGTTTAATGTGATTTCACATACTTGGACATGGTGTGAGACCCTCCCAATAAGTGATATCGACTCTCTAGCGTCAGCCCACGGTCTCTGTCATTCTTCCAAGTAAACACTCGCAGGGAAAGGTCTTGAGATGCAGTCACAACTCGGAAGCTATCCTGTGATTATAAGAGTATTAGTTTGATTTATACAAGAATTATTTCATTATTTCATTGAGAGAAGCTTACCACACAAAGTGAAGAGATAGGCATAGTGTGGTCTTGAAAGCTGGCAAGCAAAGCTCCTTTTAGAGAATACACATTCAGTTGTTGACCTTCTGCCAGCACAATGCAGTTGCTGTCTTTGGCTTTTAGAAAGATCTGTGAGGAGCTGCTTTGTGTCAAACAGAAGGACTCCACCTGCTGGACTAAACAGAACAAATGACCTCACACCTTACACAAGCTACTTTCAATAATACCTATATATCATAATCCTTACCTTGGATTTCTTTTTTGTATTTGGACTTTTTAACACTGATATCAAATACAGTGAGGACATTGTTGTTTTGGAGCCCAGTGTTGTGAACAATAGCCAGTCTAGAAGGCTGGGTTGGTATGAAAACTGCAGCCCGGCACCCACCGACTGGCAAAGACTGGCACAGAGGCTCCTCATCCTCAGACTCAGAAGTTAAACTTTCTGTGAACATAACCTTTAATGAGAAACAAAAAAAAATAAATCAAAATTTGATCGTGGAGAATACAGCCTGAGGGAGAAATCACAAAATAGTGTTGCTAAAAAATTATTGCTGCTAAAAAATAATAATGTTTTAATGTGTTTGCTAACAGTAGCTACTCACATGGTCCCATATCTTATCACGTCATGGTACAGAAGGCAAAGTTTTTTGGTTTTTAAAATACCTTTGCACTAAGATCATCATTGTCCTTGGTTCCAGCTGTGAGCCATTTTTTGTCAGGTGACATTAGGAGTGTGGTAACTTGAAAAGTGTCACAAACAGATACAGTAGACCTTTTTATCAAATCTGAGCCAGAGAATGTTAACACAGATCCTTGTCTTGCTCCCACCTGAAACAAACACAGAATTTAGTTTAAAGACAAGAGAGCGAGAGAGAGCAATTTGATTTTATCACAAATTTGGAGGTTATCTACACTCAAAAACCAATCATTGTTGATGGAGTACTGCAGTAAAGTGCTGTGTGAGGATCCAGTAGAAACAGAGGCCATTTCCTGTCCAGTCTGACCATGCCAGGTCGTGATGAGGCCTGTTGAGTCGGCTGTGATCACCAAGTTACGCTGTCCATCAGTTATTATATCCATCATCGGTTTCTGCATAGGACTGCACCACAGCAGTTCACCCTGTGGGACATAAACCTTCACTCTCAAACTAAAAAGCACATCAAAATCTTGCCCAGCCCTTGTTTGAATGCACTTCACTGTAACACATAACATCTGATAGAATGGTGTGACTATTTAACTATTAAACTATGAGACAATAACTGCACTGACATTTTGGACGTTCCACGCTCGCACTGTACCATCAGTGGAGGCGCTGCAGACTGTGGCATTGCTGCTCCAGGGGTCAGGGACATCTGTAGAGCTTCCATTCAGATATGCCAACCCAATCACCCTCCCTGATGGACAAGGAGCCTGTCAAACTTCGAAATATTGGACAGCCCAAGAGTGACAGGTGCGTGATTTGTACCTGTGTGTCCCCTGAGACTTTTGCAGGTGTAACCTCCAGACCTGCCTTCTGTCATCTTCTTCTCCAGGTGGGAACGACGGAGGAAGTATCTTTTCCATGACTGAACTCCTTCCCCTCCCAACATGACATTACAAAAGGTCCAGCGCTGTAACGACATCCTCCTGGAGGGGGCAGGTTTATTATTATTATTATTATTTACAGATGTCCTGCTATTCCTCGTGTGTTCAAACTAGACACAAGCTCACCTCCATAACCACGGAGTCTCAGCAGCTTCATACCAGTCCTAAAAACACACAAATATAATATAATGCGCTAAATAATGTTGCAGTTACATTGCAAATCTACTTCCGCAAGTTAGGGGAACATTACCTTACACACACTTGAGGCTCTGATTAAGTCTTCCTTGGTCAGAAAAGTGAATATGTGAATTAAACAATCCTTAATGAGGTAGGGATCCATATTACCATCAGTGTATACTTCTCAAACTGTCAAAGATACCCGTGCGTAAAAAGGAAACCAACACCGCGCTATGGCGACTACGGAAATCATACAAGGACATTTGTTTTGGTGTTCAGCGTGTAAGCGATTCCAACAGCCACTAGATGTCGCCATTGTAAAGGCTTGACGGTCAGATGTTAGCAGAACAAATGTGGTTTTACTCCTTCATAAACTGCAATAAAGTGTTGTTTTTTCAAGATAAAGACGTCGTTAAAAGTGAGTGGTTTAATTATGTGTTACTCGTGGAGCAAAGCACTAGGTTATGACTGAGCTATTTTCGTGTCAAAAGAAAGTCTATTCATTTGGGGCACTAAATCCTCCTGACATTAACAGGGCACATTTTGGTTAACTGTTTATTAGCAGTCCTGACTCTATAGAGAATTGTGAGGGTCGTGGCTAAGCTCACTAATGTTAAACTGGTTATAACTTAATTTAAACTCACACAGGACGTACTAATTAAAAGCCCCCCTCAATCAGTCAAGGTGAATGTGCAGAAGAGTGAGTCAGAGTCCGTGCACAGTGATTCAGCCCTGGCGGGATTCTTAAGCAGGGCCCCATGCTTGTCTCCTGTGAACACGCCCCAGATAGATGAGCCAGATATATATGCGAGACCTGCGGGTAGCAGAGGAACTGGGAGACACAGATAACCGCGCTTCTCACAAGCCCCAGGGTTCACCTGTGACACCCTCGCGATGACAAGAAGGCCCTCTGGAAGGGGGCCGCGCACACGGAGACACGCAGTCCGGACGGTTCAGTGAAAAACAAACTTCCACCGTGCGTATGTGAATTAGGATTGCCTGTTCCGTGGACTTACCTGGGCTGGGATCGATCGGAGAATAAGCGAGTTACTCATCAGCTCGACATATCGGGGCCGCAATGAGTCGGAAAACGCGACGTTGGATTTTAAGAGTTTTACTTTGTCTGGGGATTGTTTATTTAAAAATTGGGTGAGTTTCGCTTATTTGAATGCAACAATTATCGGAGTTAATACTGATTTGACTTTCTACAAATAAGTGAGGACCTTGTTTTAGACGAAGTTCGTGGACACTGTGTGCTTGTCACTTTGCTTAATCTATTTGTAAAGTCTCAGAATAAAAACATTTGATATGAAACCTCAAATGTAGTTGAGCCCAAAGCGGAAAATAACTTGTGGCAGTGAAGTGCACACCTGTTTTCTGGAAAAATAGCCCAATAATAATGATAGTGGTGAATTCCAGCAGTGGTCTGTTATATTGCAACATAACAATGATTTTCTTTTCCAAACAACATACATACATTTTAAAAAGTCGGGTAGATTCTGTCTATTAAATTAAACAAAAACAAAAAAAACGACTTGGCAGGTGAGAAACCAGAGGGTACTTTTTCTCAGTTACATCCATCTTCCATTCACAGTGGCTTCTCATCGGTGGTGGCCCTAGGTGCGAGTATAATCTGTAACAAGATCCCCGGTTTGGCCCCCAGACAACGGATAATCTGCCAAAGTCGCCCCGATGCCATTATCGTCATCGGAGAGGGAGTCCAAATGGGCATCAACGAGTGTCAGTTTCAGTTCAAAAACGGCCGCTGGAACTGCTCTGCGCTTGGAGAGAGGACAGTCTTCGGCAAAGAGTTGAAAGTGGGTATGTTGCCTGTCAGAGTTTCAGCTCCAGACATTTTTACATATAGCAGTGTAGTAACCACTTTCCAATGTGTTTTTAACTGCAAAAGTCAAGTAAACTAAACAGTATTAACATTTAGTCTCCTCGCAGCTTTGTGCGTAAAATTATATGCGTAAAGTGCGCACGCTTTTTACCCTTTGCTCATTAGTTATTTCCAAAATTAATACTCCTGGCATTGCAATTAAGCAGTCCTCATTTAGAACTTAATTAATTGCTTATTTTGTTTGTATAATTTTCCACTTTTGCGAAAAAAAAATATACCTTTTACATCCACTTGTTTTTTCCTACAAATTGTATTTACCTCACTCTAAACAAACACTCATTGCTGCATCTTAAGAATAAAGTGCATCCCATAAAGAGCTAGTGTCATTTACATCAGGCCTAGTTTTGCTTCTGAGTTTTCATTGAGTGAGCCATGTATAAAAGGCATCTGAAGCCAGCACGCTAACAAAGCTCCTGTGAATGTTGGCAGCTTTTCTTTTCAGGCCGCCACAGTCTCTGGAGACACATTTTCACTGGTCTTTATCCTGTCTAGTGATGGGTGCCGTGGCTCCCACTGTAAGGATGTAGATCTTACCACGGGTATAAGTTACAGTTGGGAAAAGCTAAGAGGGGAACAAGAAGTGAACATACTAAATAAAGACAAATGAATACAAATTGATCCTTTGGCACAGAAATAATTCACTTCAGTGGATGCTGAAAATGGTTGTTTTTTGGCTTGTATGATATGATGTGAGGTTGAGAGTACAGGTTGAATTTTTCACAGTTTTCATAGACAGGACATGGAAAAAGGCATAAAAGAGGTGAATAGACTTTTAACACAATGGGTAAAACTTTAGCCCAGCTGTTTGTGGCCATTTTGCTGCTTCTTTTGCCGTTTGAGAACAAGGATGATTTCTTATGCTTTCGAAACAAAAGCAGCAGTGTTCAACATTCTATCCCTTTAAGTGTTTTTAGTCCATCAAAGTTTTTGGTTTGTGTTTCTAAGTGAAAAGTTGAAGTACATGGTTTGGACAGCCATACCTAATAGATTGGTTTCACTGATCAGATTAGTGCATAAGGCGAATGCAAGTAAATGAATGCCATTGTTGACGCTTAGGCTAGAGCGGAGCTGAGGAGCAATTGTTCTTAAACTGAAGGGGGGATAGCCAATGAAATGGCACCATCTTAATGCGAGGTGTATCACTGTAGAGCCATTTAGTCTAGTATTTTTACCTGAGCCGTGTTTGCTCTTGAACTGTGTATTTACATTTAACTTATCGAGACAAAGTCCATATTAAGAGGCTAAAGAGATGAAGGAGAAAACAAAAGTGGCAGTAGACTAATCACCTGGCACTCCTAGCTCAAGTCTTGATCTCTTAGTCTGCTCTCTTTTATATAGCTTCCACCTCTCATTACAAGGTTCTGAAGAATTCATACCATCTCTTGTGGTGAACTCATGCACTCAGAACTGCAGGGGAAAAATTAACAACAGTGTAGTCAAAACTCACTGACTGCACAGACACACCTTCATTTTTGGCCCGGAGCCCACTGCCTATAAAAATGTCCACATAATTGATGCCTCAATATGATTTTTTTTTTCCAATAGCAAGAGCACACCTCCATGCTGTTTATCAAAAAACATGGCACATTATGATAGTGAACTGAGAGGCACAAGGAAGAGGCTATGATGTTTGTTTTGAACAAACAGAGGCTGAAGGAGTTTATTTACACTTAGATATGACAGATATTGTAATCAGCTGTTTCCCGTTTGCCTGATAATAAATCTTAGATATAAAGAAGTAGATACTGTATATCTTTAGTCCATAATCCTAAAATAATCTTGTGTACAATTATCTAATAGTAATACTAATACCAACAACTGCATTACAGCCAATAGAATATTTAACTCTAAAACATTAATCTGTCTATGAATCCGGACAGATTAACCTTAAGTTTTGCGTCATTATTTCCTTGTGTGTAAATGATTTGTTAGAGATAACAGCAGATTGAATATTCTGATGTCAGCCCCTTATGAGCATACACAGAAAGTGAGCCGATCAATAGCTCTTCCTCCTCGACAACCCTCTTATTCATGCTGCTTTGTTGACTATACTGCCAGCCGCCATTTTGGTTCAGGAGTAGGACATTTACCAGGTCAGGTTTTAAAACACAGCAGCCTGTGTAGGATATATTAGTACAACTATGATCTGTGCACACATACAGTTAATAATTAGTCCATTTTCAATTTTCTGTCATTTTTGTATGTCTTTGTGTATGTAATTACACAATGCTGAATCTGTTTCTACCTTGTCCCCTCTGTAGGTAGTAAAGAGGCTGCATTTACCTACGCCATCATCGCCGCAGGAGTGGCCCATGCCATTACGGCAGCGTGCACACAGGGTAATCTGAGTGACTGTAGCTGTGACAAGGAGAAGCAAGGTTTCTACAGTAAAGACCAGGGCTGGAAGTGGGGAGGCTGCTCTGCTGACGTCAGCTACGGCCTAGGCTTCTCCAAAGTGTTTATCGACGCTCGAGAAGTCAAACAGAATGCAAGGACACTTATGAACCTTCACAATAATGAGGTTGGACGAAAGGTGAGCATCATGTCTTTATCAATTCAAGTTATTTAGTGTTCCAATTGGGGGAAATAAGGGATGTGTTCCGCTCAATGTAAATCTAGTTTTTGTAGTGTTGCTGCCATGCTGTGTTATGACTTTGCAAAAATCTGGGCAAATCTGTAGGCAAAGATGAAACAAGCAACAATAGGCTGCTTTAGAGAACAGGGTTTGATTACAACCCAGATCACTGGAACCAAAACACAAACAAAAAGGCATTAGTCAGCTTCCTTTATGCTTTGCACCAGTGGAACGGTGCAAATGGTTACATTATTGATATTTAACAGACAATCAAAGACAAAGATATATAATAAAAATGATGTTGATGGATAAAAGTATTCCAGTTCACCACTAATAACTAAATAAAAAGTTCATAATGCATTTTTGGCTCTCCACAGAGTCCAGTAAGTAGTCAGTAAGTTTAAGATTGAATTGAATAATTTGTCCAGCATGAAAAGTGAAGCCAGAGCTAGTGAAGAACTAAGAAGCTTCTTTCCCCGAGTTAACTTGTATCCTCTCTCTGTTGTTTTTCTCCCTGTGCCAAACAACCCCTAATTCTCACAACCAACACGTCTGTGTCCACAGCAGCTGAAAAGTCTTTTCAAACAGATTTCTTTATGTGACTCTAATTCTAACTGGTTCAACTACACATTTAAAAGATGCTTAAGGATTTAAAGATATTACACATTTTTTCTTTCTTTCTTGCTGCTTCTTCTCATAAAGGGTTCCCATCCTTTATTTATGCAAATCAAAAGCAGTGACACCGAGCCTAAGCTGCTCACAGCTCTGTGGTCGAAGACATCCAGACAAAGGCTGTCACAAGTGTTGGTCACAGAACAACTGATGGATACGGGATTTACGCCAAGCACAAGTGGCTTTCCAAGAAAAAAAGTTGTTGTTTTTGTGTTGTTTTTGCTTCTAGTTTGTGTTTTATTTAAAATACTCAAATTAAATCTTCATAGTAACATCTACATAAAGAGAGAGATTGCGTGACACGTTGAATACCCATTATTTAAAAAAGAGAAACTGCATTTGACCTTTTTGCCCACATAAATTCCATTTTCAGTCAGTGGCACTTCTCATTGTCATCGGTTCAGGGTTTAGTGGTAATCCTAGTCACTCGACGCCTTGTACAGTCACTCTTGACATTTGTGTGTTGTGTGTGACTACATACACACAGCCTGAAATCTGATACATTATTTTGGCTTCTGTGTGTACAGTATCACACGGCTATGTGGTGGGGCTGCGTTTAATCCCAAACCATACAGTAGTTAGCATTTGACAGCCACATTGCTCTTAAGTTGCACACTTACACAACGCTTGAGTTGAAGTGTAATAGATTAGTGCGTTTGCTGTGATCTTGGTCAATTTAGTAATCCGAGAACATTAATCATTATTTATCATCTAAAGCCTGTTATTATGGCTTATTATCATTACCACGGCTTATTATCATTACCATGTTTTTACAGGTGTCAGTGTTTTAATGAAAAGTTGTTTTTGTGTTTTCAGGTCCTGGAGAAGAATATGCGACTGGAATGCAAGTGTCATGGCGTTTCAGGCTCATGCACAACAAAAACCTGCTGGACTACACTTCCCAAGTTCCGCGAGCTTGGTTACATTCTCAAGGAGAAATATGCCCATGCGGTGCACGTGGAACCGGTCAAAGCTAGCCGCAACAAGCGCCCTAAATTCCTCAAGATCAAAAAGCCTTACTCTTACCGCAAGCCCATGGATACAGACCTAGTGTACATAGACAAGTCGCCGAACTACTGTGAAGCGGACCCAGTGACGGGGAGCCTGGGGACGCAGGGCAGGGTGTGTAACAAGACTATGATGCAGCACATCAGCGGCTGCGACTTGATGTGTTGCGGGCGTGGATATAACACACATCAGTACTCACGCGTGTGGCAATGCAACTGCAAGTTTTTGTGGTGCTGCTATGTCAAGTGCAACACCTGCAGCGAGAGGACAGAGGTGTACACGTGCAAGTGAGGGTATTTATTTGTGAAAAACATGTGGGGGCATTTGTTTTGAAACTGGAAATCTTCAAAAATATTGGAGGACAGGTCTTTTCGGCTGGTATGCAATGAGGAACTACTGAACAAAGATGGGGCACCGTGACTTTTTTGCACAGAAAGCTCTTTACCCATCTCTGTGGATGTGGACTGTGTTGGAAGAAAGCACCACAAAGTAACAACTGACGACTGGTGGCCACAATGTGAGTCACAGAAGCATGTTAAGCTATATGGACATAAACTATTGTTACCCATCACTCTGCCATTTCAAATGAATTATAGCGGATGTGATGTCCAGGCGGTGCCAGCTGCTGTAGTCACCTCCTGTGCACAGATGGCATAACACAGACAGTTGGAATATTTAACAGACTATATTTAGAGAATTAAAATAATTAATCTTAATTTATTCTATAAAAGAACTACTGATTTTGTCCATCATGGAGAACTAAATGCTGGGAGGTTTCTAGCTTATTTAAGCAATTTAAACTCCACACACTGGATTTGAACCTGCCTGGAATAATGTTACTGTGCTGTAGAAAAATGTTCTAGTCGAAAATGGTGTAGGCTACTTGACCTTCTGACCTTGTCATGAGTTTGTCTTCCCTCTGTTTGCTGCTAGTCTAGAGAATCTCACTTGTTGAGGTAGAAGGCTGTTCGCTCTGCTGATCGTCTTCAATGACATTGCTCACTTCAAGCTGATTTAGCTTAACACAGGCCTTCACTGATCAAAAACACAGGCACATTTACCACTTTTGGTAAATTTTAGTTAATAGAGTATATTTTGTAAAAGCCTATTTTTATATGAATGTCTTATTTATGTTTTTGCATATTCCTTGTTCGAAAGTTTCCCTGATTTTAATCTTTGTGAAAAAAGCTAATATTTGTGTATGTTGGCCCCTGTTGTCACTGCCATAGTTGTATATTGTACAAGAGAGAAACTGTTGTCTGTGTTCATCTGTTTGCTACATTTCATGACTACTACTGATGGAATACAGAAACCAATTAACTACAGAAAAATTGTGATTTCAGTTCATTATTACCTGCTCAGTTACATTCATTTACATTACACAGATAAAGTATGGGAAAGAAAACTCATTGTCGATAAGATTTGCTCAAACGTAAACTACAAATTAACTATGACTAATGGCAGTCTGTGGCATAAAAAGAGACGTCCTTTGAAAGGGGAAAGTTCTTCAGGCTTAATTGAGGGCCCAGCTTGCAGACTGGAAGTAGCTGAATGTGTTTGTGCTCTAATGCTAGGGTACCGGTGTAATTGATGAGACTGCTCGGGCAGACTGTCACGCTGATGACTTGCTCAGTCGGGGGAGTGGGAGCTGTCAGGTGATAGATGACTCGCACATCTGCTTCATTCACTCCTATGCCGCTAGTTGCTACAACAACTCCGCCGCGGCCCAAGAAAATGCAGGCCAGTCTCCAAGAGAGGCAGGTCGACGTGTCAGGGAAATGTTAACGATGCTAAAGCCCACAGTCGTTACGGATTCCACTCTCATCGGCCTGGAAGTGGTGTGAAGAGACGGGCCTGAGGTGCTGACGGAAAACTTGCTCCCAATAATCTCCTTGGATTGACAAATGTGCCGACTGTAAAATTTACACCTGTGCTCTGGATTTCCACGTGGCCTTTTTTTTTTCCTCATTGCAAGCCTTTTTTTTCTTGCTGTCTGTTGACAAAGCTCAGACACAGGAGAATTCAGGTTTACTTTACAATAGATTAGGGGTATTATGTGTCATTGGAAGTGATAACCTAGCACGTATAAAGAAAAGGGAGTTAGTCTTTGTATCGCCGTTCCTTTCAGCTTTTGTCATATTCACCTACAAAAGGCACACTTAGAACAAGCTGAATAAAAAGCTTTAGAAACTTAGAACTTAGAAACAATCATTACCCACCCAATGAATTATCACATGACAATTGTAAATCATAAATTGTTTTGTTATCAGACAAAAATTGGAAGGTAAAAATGACTTATGTTACTAACTTATGTCTTATGGCTCAAGTATTAGTTAGACATGTTACAGTAACCAAGGGTCTGTTTCTAACTTCTTGACTAGTACTTTGGCTGTAGTACATAACTCTCCCTGTGATGTCCCATTGTCTATTCAGAAAACATTTGAGGGGGTTGTTGAATGTTGTACAGACACAAAAGGCCCTTCAGAAAATGGAACTGTTCAATTAAAAACACAAATCATGCAAAAATACACTGTTGTGTCAGAACTGGCCATCTTTAAGCCTCTGAAATGTGTGACTACCAACTGCAAATGTATCTGATAAATCAGTCTGCATTTTTCTTGCAGGATTTGATGAGAAAAAGCAAAACACTAACATTTCAAAACCTTCCTTGTCAGCGTCTAACTCCATAGTTTACTATTGCTCCTCCTGTGTGTGCAAACCTTCTGTAAGTCCAATGGGTCCTCCTTACATGGCTTATTCAGCTTTGCATTCCCAAAGCTTTGATGCTAACATACACAGCACAGTGTGATCCAGAGAATCCACCTGCAGTGTAACCCGTCAGGTGCAGGACACCATCACAGGCCACAGTGGCTTCATCTCCATTGAGTCACCAGCACAAAACACCACCTCCTTTGATAGAGAAGCCTAACTCAGACACCCTGAAGGATCACTGGGATGCTAATTATACTCTTAGTGTTGTTTCTCTATAAACAGGAGCAGGCCCATGCCAAGATGTTCAGGGGTGTAATATCCATGTTGCTCTGAAGTGGGGTTACATTACCCTTTGGTGTTTTGTTTATAAGAAACACACATGTATTCAGAGACACACAAACACATGGCCTATCACCTGTGGTGTGGTTGGATATTGGCAGATTTATGGTAGTCTGGCTCGCTCCCTGTGTTATTGCTGGAGGCCTGCCACCGCTTCCCAAAATCTACCTCTGTGACCTGTTACATCAGGGCAACACAGCTCCACGCTCCAGCCAGTAATTAACCCCAACAATCAGTCTTTTAAACATATTTAGGCGTGACTCAGCTTGTTTTGTGTTTTATCATTAATGAATGCACACCACTTCTCCATTATAAAAGCTTTTCATCTCATGATCATAAAAACATAATAAACTTCTGATCAGTCTGTTGCAAATCACTCAATTTAAGTCATGTACTTCTGCTGTTTTCATTGAAGGCCGGTGTGAATAAGGGTGGGAAATTTCGCAGTAAAAGAGTTGTTAAAACATACTTCCACAAAGCTTTCATTAACCCAAGCCTCTCTGCTCCATTTCAGCAGCTCCCAACAATTCTCCCAAACAAGTGGACACAACTAAAGACAATAATTTTGACGGCGGAGGAGGAGTGAGAAAATGTGCTCTCTAGTTTCTTCCCGCTCCCCGTTCTCTCTGGCCATAAATCTTCTCACACATGATTATGTCAGTCATACTTTTGTTTTTCCTCTGGTTCAGACATGCACAAGCACCTGAGCGCTGCACAGTAAAATTGCAGAGCACAAGGTTGTCTTTATGTGATTCCAGAGATACTGTATGGGACCCGGAGTTCATTCATGCACTCTCTTAAAACAGCGTGCTATTTGGGAAGTCTGCGATGGAAGCTGGAGATATGGAGCTGACAAAATCCACTCCCTGCAAAAGAGAGAGGTCTATCAGACTTCCCATCTGATTTCACAGGTAAACACAGTGGTCAAAAAGCTTCTTCTTGCATTGTCAGAGGCTTTAGGGTAATCACAGAAAACACAGGCTGGATCAACTGACTGGGGGGGACTTTCTGAATGAACATACCTGGCTGCTTAAAAGCTTTCCAAATATGTAATCACGAAAGGGTAATGCATCTGATAAAAGTACATAATAAGAAGTTCGATGGCTGCCTTTGATGTATCTTTAAACAATCTAAGTGCCCCATATGATAGTTTTACCTCGGAGCAGGTCTAAGGAAGGCCCTCATACCTTACACTCCCTTCAGAAGACGTCACCTGAGCTCCAGCTTACAGTAATCCTCGGGCGTCCTGACACGGGATGTTTTGAACAAAAACAACAAACTCACTACAACCTTGCGCGACTTGGAGACGCTTTGGAAATATCACTGATATCCATCCAGCGCCACGACAGTCAGCTGGGTCCGTAACCCGACAGTCCTTCCACTGAGGAAGCACACGACCTCTTCTTCTCTTCTCCGTGCACAGAAGCATTCATAAACAGGGAGGAACTCAGAATACAGCTGTACATCTTTTTCTCTATTTTTATTTACTGATACTTTAAACAGAGCCGCTCAGAAGTAAACAATCCGCAATGTACTTGACTGATGGTGTCATAGCTTCCAAACATTTTTCAGTTCAGAAAGGAGTTGCAGTGTACTCTCTCCACTAGCATCTTGTAACCTGTCCAGACACGCACCTAAATGTATCGTTGCAGAAAGCCATGAAACAATTTGAACTGATGCTGCCAGTTCTTAAATAGCTAAACCGCATGGTCAAAGCTATTATATCATTAATCTTCTCTCCTTCTCTCTTCACTCATGCTTTGCCAAGATGTGGAAACACCCTCACCTTTCTACCTGGAGTGAAGTAGTAAAAAGATCCCTGAAAAGTACTTCTAACTTTGATATGTATCCCATAATGCTGGTGAAAAAAGTGTTTTGAAGTCCAAAGAGCCTTTCAATCATGTTATCTTTGTATCATTCCCTGCTGCACGATTGGAACCCATAACAGCAGAAAGCCTTTTGATTGAGAATGATTTAGGAATTTCAATATGCACAAAACTTCAGGTACAATTCAGGTCAATGAGTGAATTTTTTTGTACTCTGCTGATGTCATGAACTGTAATAACCACCTGAACGCTGTCTCCGGTGTTGGCTGTAAACAATCTGTCTGGCAGGTGAAGTCTTAGGTCACACACGTCCTCATCTTATATTTCATTCTACCTTTGACACCCACACGAAATCTACTTTAGAAACGTAAATGTGTTTACTTTTAACTATGGAAACTGTTGAAATTAGATGAGTCTGTGATTTTAAAGTAGCACTGCGTAACTTTTAGCCCAAAAATTGATATTCTCACAATCATTTTGATGGTTCTTTCACATAAAATTGGTAGAATTATGCCTCACAGTACCCTCAGCTGGACAGAAACCTCCATTTTAACTTTCCTGCATCCGGGACAGTGGCATATTGTAAGAAATAACCACACTATGCATATATTTAAAAAAAAAACAAAAACAGGCCAACACACTGGACCATAACATAACACATTTGTGCAAAATACACTAAAATGACCTTATCTTTTCAGAGGACATTCTTTCTTCCAAACTTTCCGTATTAAATGTCTCAACTTGTAAATAAAGATGGCCGGTGCAGTTACACAGAAAGGGATCTGTGCCCTCTGCTGGCTTAAAGTTACGCAGGGTTGTTTTGAGCTATGATCAATCACATGTTGCATACAAAGGGGTCTGCTCCCATTTGAATATTCAACTGGTTGGTCTTTGTGGCTCAATGACCAATGGCGACAGAAAATCATTCCAAGAAAGTGTCTATTCCAGCACTGACTACATCTGTTTACGCGGCAAAACAGTGCAGTGTAATGGAAACAAAAGTAGGGGGAGCAAAGTCAGTGAGCATAAGTACTGGCAATGCTTGACTGAGGCCATTTTGAGATATAATTGTCATTTTAAACTTTAAGAATTTCTGATAGTACTAATGATAGTAATATATTGAAAGGAAACAGGAAGTGAAAGAAAAGGGAAGAAATGGCTCATATGGATCAGAGCCAGAAATCTTCCAGCCACTCAGGTGCCTCTATCATGCAACTTTTATGAAACATACTTTTTATTTTTACTTTGTGTTTCTGTTGCCCTATTCCTGAATCAGAGCCTAAAAGCATCCCTTTATTTCTGAGCCAGTACAAACAAATACAGGTTAGTTATATCAATACTTCGACGATATATAAAACTCAGTTCTTGAATAGTTTTTGGCCATAAAACTATAGTATCTTTACTTTTAATAAAGTCGTTTTGATTTCATTGAAACAGTACAATACCAATTCTTCCCACCAATGTTGAAACGTAAGTAGTGTGCACCGAGTGAATTTAGAGTCACAGAGGTCATTTGGTGACAGTGCTAGATGAAGCTGTGACAGTGCTAGATGATGGCACAGTTCAACACAAGGTCAAAGGTTTGTGTGTGGGGCAGGGCTACACAGCTGGATGCACTGCTCGGAGGTCAGCTTCAGTGATGGAAATGAGATAAAGAATAGGACAAAAGACACGGCGGATAAAGAGTGCGACCAGGGGGAGACAATCTCACTTTCACTCGCCTTTAATGATTTTACACAGGCTTTATACCTACAGTACATTGATTTATGGTGATTGTAATGTTATACTATGTTGTCTTAACAATAGTGAATCCCAGCAATATAAATGGCTTTTTTGGGGCCAGCCATTCATTAGCAAGTGTCTCCTCTTGGCCTAGTTAAATCCAGAATAAAAGCTTGATGGGCAGGAACTCCTGATGTTTGGCCAGACCAGTGACAAACACCCCCAGGGCTTCTTGGCTCAAAGTCTTTAGATTCTTTACTCTTTTGCAGCTAGAAAATGACCCTGCCATTCACTGACAGCTGTACTGATAAGAAGAGACGTTTCCTATGAGAATATATAGCAGAAATGTATCTCCTGCCGCAAGGGTACCGGGTATTAAATATGATCTGAAGTATCATCTGATGATCTAATGTCACTTGTGACTTGAGAAATAAAAGGAACAAAGGAAGTTGGAGCATTGTCAGTTGGCAGTGATACTGCAGCAATAAGTCGCATCATAAATCATTGCTCTTTAAAAGGATAGGTGTCTGGTGACAGGGGGAGTAGGCCTAATAAAGCATGTCTACTGTGACAGAAACTCACAAGAAGTGGAAGTGGTTCTTTACAGGACAGAGCCAATGCTTTCTGCAACACAACAGCCTGAGAGAATCAGGGAGCATTCCACAAATGTGCTCTGAGGGCTACATACAAAACACATGCTGTATTCAACTTAATGTAGGATGACATCATTTTAGACTCTGCAATTTTAATACACTTTTAACACATACTTTCCATAAAGAACTTTAAAATGGCAGAATATATGTTTTGAATATGCAAATCTATTTGACATGAACGTAAAGGCAACAGCAAAAGACAAGCTGAAGCTGAACAATCAGTGCAGCAATGAGAGAAGATAGAAAAGATGATAGCTCATGGTCTCTTGACAAAACAGCTCCTGTTGGCAATATGCAGTTTCACTCATTTATGAACATTGCTCAAAGGATTGTTAAAACATATTGCAACATTGGAGGCGCCCCCTGGAGTCTTGGGTGTCTACTGTTCTGAATAACATAAACCAGGTTTCTTCAAGTTACTCACATTTTGTGTCATGAGCCGACTGACTGATTCTGAAATAAAAAATGAACACAGCGTCAGAATGTGACAGGTTTGTCAGGGCTCTAATGACAGGTTTATCTTGAAGAGAGACAGAGACAAACATTACCTCAGTGTAGCCTCCTCTGGAGCTGTTGCAGACTGTACACCCTAAAGTGTCAGTTCAGTTAGAAAGCACTGATCTGTCCTGAGGGCAATTCCTTTCTACTAATGTCCCTTACTGAGCAGACTGTAGTTGTCAGTCCAGGGTTATATGAAGATATATTTGTGCATTTCGATAATGGAAAAATTCCAGTAACAGGCGCTGCTAAGACTGGATGTGCTCAAACTTAGCACACAAACAGGGTTAAGATGTGGACGAGACCAGTTGTGGAATCAATAAGTGGAAAACTGCCACATCTCCACTAAAAACCTGTGGTTCAAGTGTTTCATTACTTGCACGTTACTTATATGCTCATTATGATGTACAATTGGAGAAGAGTATAATTGAGTTTAGCTGTTCAACCAGTTTACTACAACACACCTTTGTGAATATCGTTTAAAAGTGAAACAAGTGAAATGACTTTTTGCCAATAGTTAGTGGGTAGATGTACAGTATAATCGAAGAAAGGTACGCTCCTTACTTTCTAAAGAGGCCTCAGAGCCAGTCAGGCAGGTTTTCAGTAATTACATGAAAAATGACTTTGGTCCCTCGGGTGTTTTGGCCACATTCAGTAGACTGGAGAAATTTGCGTGCCTATGTACTGTATTTGAGTGTTCACGCCTGATTGTGTCATTAAGAAAGGATTAGCAATACAGAAGTAACAAAAAAAGCATAATAACTTCATCATGCAACGTGAAATGTCATGTAAGGCTAATGAACTTTAACGCACAAGGTTATGACTGATTACTAAATGCTGGGGACTCTTTAAAACTTAAAAAAGAACCCACGATCTGTCTTTACAGATTTTAAAGTGCAGTAAACGGACATCTGTGAAATCTCAATTAACACATCTGTCAACATCATGAAAGGGCCCCGTTAAATGGTTACAGTCTGTTTCAAACGGTGTAAAACTCCAAATGCCACTGGCATCAGGCATCCTTGTGGTTTATACTTGAAGTCTTTCATGATTTGTGTTAAATTGTTTGAGATTCCTCCCTAAATCCCAGTAGTCAATCAAACACTTTTTTTCAAAAACAAGCCTTGGGCAGATTATTCAGGAAAAACCCTGCTATTTGAGAGCCGTGGAGGAGATGTCAAAACTGGCTACTGTGAGACAAACCTCGTCTCGATAGTGAGGTGTGATTAATCTAATAGCATCCAGAAAAACAATACCAACATTGAACAAGCTTGTTGAAAATGACAATGTACGCTAACAAGGGCTAATCTACAGGCCAAACAGATGTTGTGTGAGGTGTGATAGATTAAAGTGAGAGCAGAATGTGTCGAGAGCTCGAAGGCCGCCAGATGCTTCTGTATCAACACCTCTTTTATCACCTGAAGAGAGCCATCCTGCCAACTATGACAGTAATTCCATCTGAGAGGGCCACACTGACAGAGCTATCACCCCGGCATGGATTGACTGCGAGTGCATTTAAACTCAAGCCTTCTGAGAATTCACCCAAATAGTTAGCACTGTCGGCCAATGTTTGGACTTCCTCAAATTTATGCATTCAATAAAACGACGAGCAGCACATTCCTGCAGAGTTCTGTGCCAACCTGCATAACTGTATTTGCACATTGAAGCCTTGTATCACGAGGAGGAGAGTGCCAATAAATGGGCCGCAATGATGGCAGGATAATCCCATTACATTAACACCCGAGAACACAATGATTTAACATCAAAACTCCACTTGCTTGCTGCTGGTAAAGGCAAAGGAAACAGTCAACATTTTGCGATGACTTTTCAGGCTTAGATAAACAGCAGGTCTTACAGGGAGAAAACCCCGTGTTGTTTTACACTTGTCTGATTAAACAAACAGCCTTCACGCTATAATCAACTAATCAAGTGGCACCAGTCAACAGGCGCGCAGCAAAGGGCAGGGAATGTGCCAAAAATGCAGCGGTGTGCTCTAAAATAGCCCCAGGTGTTAGCTTGACTCATGCTCAATTATTTTAGAGTAAACAAAGATGTGACTGTGCGATGTCTCATTATATTTAAAGTGTTAATTAAAATGTGGCAAGCACTTATGTTTATTTATCATTTATCATTGTTTATCTGCGTCACACTCCTGAACACAGCGCATTTAGCTGGTTTGTTTAAGCATACCTGTTGTCATGTGCATGTCATAACGTCTTGCACGGATCCTGCCTGTTCTTGTGAGCTGGAACATTTGAAATTGAAAAAGAACATACATAATAACCATAACTTTAAATACACAATAAGAAATCACCTGAGCCACAGTTCTTGAAGGGCAGCTTATTATCTCTGTGATTGCAAGACTTCTTCTGCACTGGCATTGTGTTTTTTAGTAATACAGATATAACATTAATGCTATTCATTCATTCATTCATGTATTGATCTTCTACCACTCAGTCCAGTTAGGTCGTGGTTGGCTGGCGCCTATCCCAGCAGCTTTGGGCCTAAGGCGGGGCACACCCTGGACAATTGCCAGTTAGTTGCAGGGCTGACATTTAGGGTGCATCCCACCTGCCGTGTTTGGTGCGGTTCAATCAGACTATGTTGCGGTTGCCTTGTTAGTGCAGTTCACTTGGATAAATGTCAATGCTATGTAGGAACCTCAGTGCGCAACAAACATGTGTGCCGAGACCCCTTCAAAATGGAGGTCTCGGAGCGCTTCCAAGTGAGCTCTGGTGAAAAAAAACCGAATCGAAATATTCATCGTCAACAAAACAAAATGAGCAGAGGGCAAACGTGGAGCACTGAGAGCACGTTCAGGTCTAACACATCCATTGCTCAATCTGGCAGTTAGCCTAAGGTTTGGTGAAGTTCGTCACAGGCAAAAACATCATCACATATTAGGTTAAGATACACAGCACCAGCTAGCGTCTGTCTTTAGAAAAGCCTTCTTTTTTGTTTGCTCCACAGTACAAAATGACAAATGTGAACGCTAGGTGGACCAGGGCTTTTTACAAACGGACCGAACTAAATGGATCGTTTCCTGTTTTGGTGCGAATTAATGAAGCAGACCCTTAGACGCAGACATTGACAGACAACCATTCACTCTCACATTTATCCCCTAGGGGCACTTTAGAGTCACCAATTTACCTACACATGCATGTCTTTGGGCAGTGGGAGGAAACTGGAGGACCAGGGTATTCAGTTTGTGTTTACTTGTGTACAGACCTGTGTGAGTGACATAGCAGTTTGGTTCACATCTTATTATCTCTAAAGCATTTCTCATGGGAGACGAATTAAGTTTATTTTATGTGAGATCCAATCATTTGGACACAGAACTACATTTCTGCAAGCGAGATGTGCTCTTGAACGACTAGAGCAGGCACTGATGATCCGATCAGGTAAAACACATCCTTATAACCATTATGAACAAAGGTGACAGCCTCCAACAGCTTTAAACAATGTAAAAACACCAGTATCCAAACACAACCATTAATGTCTTTCTCACTAGGGACTGGTGTTATTGTCTGTGTATAACATAATGTATGATGTTCACCTCAACATCCACTCACTTATTTCACAACGTTGAATCACAAACTGACACGCTGTCTGTATTTTTAGATGCCATAAAACAAATCCTTCTCCCCATTTTCCTTCAAGACCAACATGCCACAGCACAGTCCACAACTGGATGACGATTGCACCTTGAAGAGGGAAAAATGCCTTTAGAAATAACAAACACTTGAAGCCAGCTCATTACTCGGGTGACATTGTTTCTTCCAGGGCAAGCCCCAACTTTTCATCATTATACAACTCTGCCCATTGCTCACCCACAGAAAATTTATTACCCTCACTCAGATCCACTTAGAGTAGCATTCCTCAGCCAGTTGGCGGAGAGAGTGAGACGTTTGGGAGGAATGCCCTGCACGGAGGATACGTCAGGTAGGATGCCACACCTCCAGAGCTTTTGACCATGATAGAGGTTCCTGCTCTGTAATCATTGCAATTTTAAGGGTTTAGACCCCAGGGCGATCATGGACGATATCTCTTGGCCTAGCAGACCCTTGAAGTTTGATTGTGCATCTTTTCAAAAATCATTAGTCATCAGCTCCTGTGAGAACAAGTCTGAAGATAACCCATTCAGGAAGGCTATATTAAAGAGTCAATGAGGCAGATGAGAACAAAAACAGAGAAAGCACAGCCCTGCAGGTAAAATATTCATGAGCAGGAAGAGGAAGAGGTTAAAAAGGATTGCCTTGACTTCACCCAATGTGTACTGAGTGTGTAATTTAACTTTGAAACTGCTATCTAGGCATTCAAAGAAGTACTCCTATTGTGAATTTAGCTTCTACATAAAGGTAGCTATTTTCAACATAAGTAGATAAAAAACACAATCTCAAAGCCTGACTGAAACTGACACACAGATAGTTTTTTATGTAGGCTATTCAAATCACAAGGACCTTTAAGGACCACCCAAAAGAATGACATCAAACTCATGGCATCCACGTTGATAGGCACAAAGCCAAAGTATATTAGATTACATCACCACTTTCTACCCTTTTTGTTGTTGATTGTGGTGTTGTTGTAAGAAGTTGGGAAACTTACCTAACACAGTGCTAACAGCCACAAACCAAACAGACCAGTGCCTGGTTTTAGATTTAATGGATTAAACTTTCAGCTAAATATGTGGCAAGGAGAGTAAGCGCCACCTATGGGAAATGATGCATTGGACCCAAACCAGAAAAAAACCCTGAATGGGTAATTTTATGGAGTTCCCGATGTTATAAAATGGAAAATGGTTGCGTGAATACATTAGTAAAATGCACCTAACATATTTTGATGGATTGCAACCCCTAATGGAACACTTTATCATTTTGGAGTTCAACGAATGTATAACTCTAGCTATAGTGTGATGTATTATCTTGGTGGTAAATTAATATATCTTCATCAGAAATTTGTATAATGGAGTTGGTGGAAGTGAAGTGAAATGGTTTAAACCCCAAATAGTATATTGTAAAAGCAATAATTTGTGGGAAAAAACAGGCTTTATGATGCCATCTACTGTTTATCATAAAGGATATAAATAGATGAGAACCTCTAGTCAGGAACAGAAAATCTTGGCCAATCAAATGCTCACACAAAGTCACATGCTCAAAAAGGAGCTTTCCTATTGGTCTACACTGGCTTGTCATATGACATTACAGGAAGTTTAACAGGTGCAGATAAAGCGAATTTTCAGCTCTGAATATGTCTTTTAACACGGAGAAACAGCTAAAAAAGAAAAGCATCAACAGAGAAAAGGAAGGCAACATAAAACACTGATAAATACGGTTAATTCAATCACGTAATGTTTAATGAGGAGGTAATTGCCGCTCTGATGCTGAAGTCACAGCTAAGCTAACGCTAAACTCTAAACTTCAGTTTGGTGAAATGTATTTTGTGGAGGAAAAATTGGTCAGTTTTTTTGTTTGTTTGTTTGTTTTTAATAAAAGAGAAGCAGGAGAGGTCCCTAGGCAATTTTTTTTTTTTTGGGGGGGGGGTGGAATGTGAGCCAGGGACAAAAAAAAAAAAGAATCAGGATGTGGAACATTAATTTCTCCTTTAATGTCTTTGAGAATAACTTTATAAGTATTTTTTCAGTTTTCACTTTGTTTTTTTGTTTTTTACTCTATTTCTTCGTAAATTTAGAATTTTGTCTGTACTTGATCATTGTTGGTAAAATGAAACAGGTTTGCATGTCATGAAAATATGCATCTGCTGCTATGAAAGAGCTGACCTCTGTATGTGGTCCATAATAATATCATTGAGATAATAACAGTGTATATCAGGTCACGAGGGATTATAGTTTATAGTTATGGGTTTGATCAAGGAATGCCTCCTGTTCATCTCTGATCGAGTCAGTGCATAAAAAAGATGAGACAACTCTTTTAAATCAGGCAGAAAGGAATGCACATTTACTCTTAGCTCGCCTTGGGGCCTGAGCCTGCACCAAACATGTTTTTGGAACAGAGAAAAGAAGACTAATAGCACCTACTAATAGCTCAGTGCACACAACTGTACTTACAAACTGTTATTGTGACCCGTTCTGTGTAGTTTCATGCAACAAGCACCATTTCTCATATTGAACTAATAAGAGGGTTGGGTGTCTCTGAACTAAATGCCAGCAACATTAGAGGATATTATATGTCTGTTTATTAACTTTGTAACAATAATGCTATTTTCACAAATTACCCCACAATTACATTTCTTCAACAAGGATTTGATTGTAATCCCACAAAATGTTGATCCTCAGAAAATCTCAATACTGACTTTTTAATCCTATGATAAATCTATCCTTTAATTTTAAAGTAAAAGGAAGTTGTTTCGTGTGTGAGAGTTTTGCGAGAGAGGTTTGCATGTGCAGGCATGAAATTATTCAACTTTTCTAACATGTTTAGTGTCTGATGAGTCTTTTTTGGAAATCTTTAATATAACCAGAGTTGACAAGTTGGCCACTAATTCTGTGAGTGAGAGTTTAAACAAGCCTTTCATGTGAACTGAACCCTTCCCCAAACAATTCACAGTTCAATAGTCCTTCATGGTAAAGCTGTAAGTGAGACAGAGGAGGTGTTCCCAGTACTGCTGCAGTTTAAATTACCACATAAAACGCATATACATGACATATTTCAACGCATGAAGTAATCAATGACTTTTGTTATTGGGATTTTGTTCACATTTTACTGTCTCTAAACCAAGCTTCATCTCTCAAGCTGCTGGATTCATCCACTCCAAAATGACGCCTAAATGATCCCTAAGGGGATTTTACAATATCACACAGACTGTCAATTAAAATACATAAAAGAAACATTTGTTATAACAGGGATATAAGGGAATGCTTTGTATGCTCTTTTGAGTCAATGTTGTTTCCACTAAATGAGCTAAATCCTTGATGACAAAAGTTGAAAGGCTCCAACAGCTTAGCCTTAACCTTAATAGTGGCACTGTAGGGACACCTAACATAGAATTAAACACAATTATGAAAAAATGTTTCCAACCCAAGTGGAATAGAGAGAAACCAGAGAAGCTCTATTCATTTCTCACTGCCTGAGGTGGTGTGGAGGATATGGCAGTCCTTTTCATATTGGCAGCTGTTTGATCAGACTATAACAGCTCTCCTCAGCTCAGTGTATACCATTGCTGCAGGTATGATCAAAACTGCCTCATCAGATTCAAAGGAGACGCCGCGTCGCCATTGCACTGCAGGCTTTTTCCACAACCACAGATGAGTTATGGCTTTAAGCAGACTTCATTTTTTTTCTTTTATCAAGCCAATTGGCAACACCATAGTTTTATCATAAATCTTGCATTGGCCATCGGTGCAGTAGGGCTGAATTGAGGGCAGACAATGGCTCTGAATGGAATGGCATGGCGTAGTGTTGATCACAGTTATCACAGCCATTGTAGATGACTGATAACTGAGGTGTGCTCTTGTGTAAGTGTGTATTTGTATGCATGCGACGTGAATGACTGCACAACAAAGAAACTGAATAGATCGGGTCAAACTGATGCAGCTGCATACCGCAAGCTTTATGATGTGAAACACCAAAGGAAGGAAACAATGATCACATTCAGAAGATGGCATTTTCTTTGAAACAAGGAGGTTTTCCCATCTTTTGATAACGTAAAGGTTTCCAAAATGACCTGTTGTTCAATGACAACATGACCCAATAATACTAATAGTAATAGTAGATCACTCTTTTGCATTATCTTAAATCACACATTGGTTTTAGACAGCCACCCTTCTTTGTTTTATCCATCCTTTCTATCTCTTTTTTCTTTATTTTGTTCCTCAATTTTATCTCAAATTATTTTACGATAAAGTAAGTATTATGTAATTTTTTTAGGGAAAAAAGGAGAATAACAGTGAATCCAGCTCTCCAAATTATACATCATCTGATGTCCCACAAAGCAGCAGTGCAGCTGCAGATTGAGTCCTTCACTGGGTTTTACTTCACGGTCTGTGTCTGCTGCTAAAAGTGACTTAGTGAGGGGTGCACCTGTAGCTCAGAGGGAAGTACCAGGACACGCAAAGCAGTAACAGTGACTCACTGATATTACAGTATGAGCAAATAAAAGGTGATGTCACTGACATAATACAAAGTCTTTGCACATTGGTGCCTTTAATTTTCCTTTAATGAAAATGTGAGGGTTAGTGCACTGGAATTACATTGTGAGTGTGCACAAAGGAAATGTGGATACTAAGCAGTCTTTTCAGCACAAGATCAGAGAAAACACAAAAACAATCTTGTATTTAATACACTTACCAATAATGATCAAAATTACCCCAAAATTTACACAAAAACTAGATTTTAAAGGAGTGGGCAAGTCTACCAAAACTAAATGTACTTTACGTATCTTCAGGTTTTATGAATGCAACTTTAAAATGAAACCTTTAAACAAAGACCACATAGCAGTGACCCATTTTCAGAGGTGTACACACACATGTCTAGTGTATTTGCCTCATGTGATCCAACGCGCAATCCCTGTCATGCCTTTAAAAGGGCTGTTTCAACATGATGAGAATTTCCAGTGAGGCTCTGTGTCTTTTTTCTGTCAGCCAAAAAAAATGATATATATTTTCGAGATGTCTCTCAAAATCTGTCAAATGAAACCAGGCATCTCTAATACTGTATATCCTGGGATAAGGTTCCCGCAAGTTCTTAAAGGGAAATTTCCCACTGTAACAAGACCATTATATGGGCGTGCTGCTTGTGAGTCATAAGTGTGTGCATCAGTGACAAGTCAGACAATTAGACAGAAATAACAACAAATCAACCTGTCGTTAAAAAAATATTTCTTGAAGCGTAAAAGGTGTTGTGAATGACATGATTTATGCTGATTGCTGCTTGTATTTATGAATAAGAATATTGAGCAGCTGTCAGTCAGAGTGAAGCTGCTCACTGACCAAGATTAACACATGGGAAACCCTTTTTTAATAAAACAACAACAGCGATAAGACTCTGAAAAGGGAAACCCAATGAACCAATCACATCAGAAATGTCAACTTAAATGCTTCATTGATTCACTTCATTTGGAGACAATTGGGCTCCTATGATAAAGTGGCTTTGCTTTGGGGATAAACATAAACAATTGTACACGTATGCCACAGAAGTTTTAAAGGAGACTTTTTTTCTGGAAAGAGAACACAGGGTTTTGTGCTGAGCCGCCGGAGGGGGCAGAGATAAAGAGAGTAATAGTTAGACTGCGGTCACATTGGTATGCAGACAGTCATGAAAGCAGCGCTGTACCTGTTGCATCTTGCAAATTCATTTGCTGAATATTGTGAAATTCTGCCACTTATATTTGGGAAGGCCTTTTATATCACCTTTACAATCCTGCTTGATGAACTCAACTGGATTTTGTCCTTCTATGAGTGAAAGTCAAGAGAGCAAGATCTCAGTGACTTTTTTTTACATTTTCTTTTGCAGATTTTGGAGTTGGCATTGGACTTTTCTGTTAACCAATACAGTAAAAGGCAGCAGTGGCTCATTCAATGAAATGAAGTGACAACTAATATAAGCCACCGTTGAGTCAAATACAGCTTTCCTGGTTCTAGTTTTCACAAGATCTGCCAGACACAGTGCCATACATGCAGTTAGACCATTTTCTGACTTCTCAAATTTTATAAACCAATATTTTTAATTTTTAGAAAAAACTCAACTGCTATTCAGCCTTTATTTAATCATAAATATGTGACTTGCTTCCCCTCGAATGAAATAAAATATAATGCAAAATGTATGTGATCTCTCAGTGTTAGCGTGGAGAAACTATTTCCATGTTTTTTCATTGTAGAGACAGATATTGTACAGATTTCTTGTGTCAGTACAGTATATTGAGTAACCAGAAAACATACTTTATGGTGTCAAGAGCCACACATGCCAAAAATGTCTGGCATTGCTCTGTGTCAAAATCACAGTTAACAAGGCAAAGCATTATCTGTGGCTCATCTCCCATTGGTCCGAGAGACTGCAGCAAAAGTGTCACCTGTGATTAGGCCTCCAGTAAATCTTCCCACCCAGGGAGTTTCTGGAGTGGAGCTACCCCTGGGTCAACACACTACGACTGCGTTAAGAACCCAGCATCGTTTCTGTATTCACCTCAGGTCTGACTCTGGCTGAGTCTGTTCCCTCCAGCTGTCTTACAAGTTAAGGGAGACTGCACATGGAACAATCAATATTTTTCACACTGGGGACCTATCTGCAGAAGAGTGATAAGATGATACCTAGTTTGCGCCAACAGGCACCTCAAAGTGACAGCCAACATTACATACCGATCCCCTTTTTTCCTCTCAGGCAAATTCCTGTTTGTGTTTCTGTTCTGTTTAACAACCTGTCCTCTCTCGATATGGACAGACTATATGCCCTTTTTTTTTTTTTTTTTTTTTTTTTTACCAAGCTTTGAGTCTGTCTTCTGAAGTTCAGCCACTGATTTTTCTTGTATGTTTTTTATGCCAAGTTCACAAGTTACATTGCACCATATAGGCCACCCAATATCATATTTAATCTTACTTTATTTTTTTGTGATTGAACTCTACTTTTTAATATTTGGCCTCATTTCTTGCATACTATTATATTACATCTATCATTGAGTTCTGCATTCTGCAATTACAATTCAATCACAATACACACTGTCCTTCATCACAATGTCACTGTAAGACTCCAAAGCAGCCAATCAGTGAGGAGCGGGAAGCTTGAAGTTCAGTCAGTGCACTCTGCTGGCTACTGTACGAAGTGGTCTCAACTACAGGTAACTAACCTGAGCCTAATCTAATGATGCATACTTCCCACTGTTTATGGCAGCCAGAGAAGAGCGAGCGCTAGCCTGTGCTTGCCTGCTGCTCAGAATGCCCATTAACACTCAGTTCCCCCTCGGGTGATGACCACCTGAGCTATCAAAGACAACCGTGTCTGTAACGCACCACACACCTCCCCCTGTCTCCCCTCTACACGTCATCCCCACCCCACCCTGCCTTGCCCCGACCTCCACCCAGACACATCCTGCTGCGTACAGATAAAGATTATTTTATTCGCTTGGATGCACAATATATCATGGATTGGTAACAAGCAAGGTCAGAGCATTAGGTAAAATCATTTCTAATGTAATAAATGCCATAAAACTTCCTGGTAGCAACTGCTTTATATTTTTGTTTTTTGTTTGCTGTACGCTCTTAGTTTATGGCTATTACTTGGCTTTACACTTAAGGTGCAAACATTTATATTACAAAAGGCCTTTATATATTGAAAATAAAGGTCTACCTAATGACAGTATCTTTCTCCCATTATTTAACTAGTGTCTTTCCATTTGCTTTTTTAAAACTTCCTGTAAATGTCCCTAAATCGGTGATAAATGTAAGCAGCTTCCCTTCTCTGGAACATGATTCACTGTCCCTGAAACATGGGAGCACCTAATCTCCTTGAAAGGAAGGTAAAGCTAATTAGGAGAATAATACATCATTCATAGTGCTTGTGATGTGTGCATGGCTACAGTGAGATTTCTGTCATTCTTGTACATATATATTATTACAAATGTCACGCGGAAATGACTGGACATCCTATAGGTTTGGCAAAGGATATCATTCTTTCACATTGTATATTGTACAGTTTTAAATTGATTGGCCAATAATGGAGCAGTACAATTATTCAAATCAATCTCTTTTGTTGAAATGACCAAATAACTCATCTCCAAAATCACACACCTAGATTGTGGATGCATTAATACAGCTGTCACTAGTATGACATACACACCCTTTCCGATGATTACACCAGGTCGGAGAGGTTCTCTGGGATGGAAGATAACCTCAAAGTGGACCTAATTAATAATAGAATCACACAATCATCCACATACATTACTCCCCAGAGTTCATTTTAGTCTAATCTGTAGCCTCCCTGCTCACTGTTCACTAACTCTTAGCTGTACAACCGCTCTCCTCCTGTAGGTGGCAGCGTAACCCTTCTGTACTGCAAGTGTAGCCTGGAGACAGCAACACATATTTATTTAGGAAGGCTATAATCATTTTTTCATACATCAAACACTACATGATTATTCGTTTTATTAGCTACAATAAATTGTAAGTGCAGTAAACTGTTGAGTGTTGGTGGATGAAGCTCATGTTGAGTTCAGGAGCAAGGTGTGAATAGGTATGTAAATAGGCATGGATATTTACTGTGTGACATGCCCCAACAAGAATGGATTATATAGTTTAACTGCTTTACTTGAGTGAAAAATAATGTTCAGTGTATACTGTACACAACAGCAATATCAAAGTTCATATAAAATGAATGGACAATGATTAACAACAAAATGACCTCATAATAGGCTATAAAAATAACAAAATTCATTATTTTTTGTCATTGCATAAAATACTTTCAAGCTTATAATCCATACAAATATATTACATCCAGATATAAAGTTAACATAAAACACACAAAACTAGGTGATATGCATGCATTAAGGACTTCTGGTATTTGTCAGCTAAAGTTATGGAAACTATTAAAATCAGTGGCTTCTTTTTTACCACAGTTCTTTAAAATTACAACAAAACATAAAAGAACACTGCAGATAGACCTTTAAATAACTTGACCAAGCTTTATATTGTCATCTATTGTTTCAAGCGTCTACTTGAAGCTAAAGATAACAAAAAAACTAAAACAAATAAACAACATTGTATTGTATTTATGTTTCTAAAGCTAAGCTGAGTTTGCACAATGTATTAACATTTTAAACTAGTAGTATAGTTTATATAAAAGTTTATATAAAACCATATTCCTGCAGCAATGTGTTAGTAAGACCTTGGCGAACATACATTTCCATCCATGGTACATTTTTGACATTATTAAATAGTAAAAAGTCTGCATTAAGGTCCATAGTGGCCAGAGCCCCAGCTGTTAGAGTGAAGTGCCAGTGATGAAGACATAGATCCGGGCCTGGAAGGTTGTAAACGTCCCCTGTCTCCAAAGCTTCATCTCTACAGTAATAAGGAAGTCCCTTGGAGCCTCCACCTGTCGGTGTAAGTACACCGCACCTGTGTAAGCATTGAGTTTGCGGGTGCTGAAGTAGTTCTCTTCATTTCCCTGGGTGATACTGACAATAACATTGTCCCCTGAGTAGGCAGGGGACGGTCCGATACGGAAGATTTGAGCGGGGATAACAATATTGGACTGGAAGCTCAGGTAGTAGTAAGTGATCCTAAGAGGAGAAGTCTGACAGTCCAAGTAGTTGGGACAACTGATCCGCTCACAGCGCCTGCAATAAGGACAGAAAGTGGACCATTACAGACACACACTGACTACACTCACGTCTGATAGCGAATAAATGCTCTAACTTACGTGTCAGACACTTTTCGGTAGTTGGGTGGGCAGCTGAAGGAAAGGCAGCGGTGTCCTCCTTGAATATTATAGCAGGTCTCAGATAGAGAGCAGTTATGGGTCCCCGTGGTGCACTCATCAATATCTAAACAGACAATTTATAGATAAAAGTTCTCATGTAGACAAATGACACATGAAAAGCCTCATTACAGATAAGCACATGTAGAAACTCAAAAATTGTAATTATTAAGTCAACTGTTGAGCAATAAAGTTTTATAGCCTATGTAACTGCAGAGGCACTGTAAAAGTAGCAATTATATTTATCTGAGAAACCCACTGCTTTATAATGCATGAGTTAAACAGTTTAAAACCATTGAAAATGAGTATGAATCAGTGAGGCACCCTTGTAATTGTGTATGCATTTATTTTACCTCTACAAGAGCGTCCATTTGGAGACATGGTATATCCAAATTCAGGACAAGCACACTGGTAACTGCCAGCAACGTTTACACACTTATAGGTGCACAGATGGCCGATACTCTGTGAACACTCATCAATGTCTGAGGAGAGTGCGACTGATTAAAAGCTTGTAAAAAATATTGAGATGATCATGATTAATGTATTAGACCGTGCTTCACCTTCACACGTGTGGCCATCTTCCCTGAGGTAGAAGCCCTGTGTGCAATAGCACTGGTACGAGCCGTAGATGTTGGCACACTCCTGGCTGCATGGGTTCGACAAGCATTCATTTACATCTGAGGAGGAGAGTTTAGTCGATACTGATGAAAAGACAGTGTTCATCATCTAAACTATGCAGTGAACTATTATCATGATTACCCTAACATTTCATCTTTGATGTAAGCCAGAAGTTGTGACTGTTGATTATGCACAAATAGATCCATAAAGTATAACACACCCACATCTTCAACATCAATCTTTATCTTAATGCTTACATACAATCCCACTCTACCAACAGCCTGAACATACACAGATTCATAGATGAACTGTATTTCCATGCACATATTCACAAAGCATGCGCCGACTTGCAGAAATACACACATGGTTGCACACACGCTCTCACACCCACGTATGCAGACATAAACACATGAGCACCTTCACAGTTCTTGCCATCCCCGGATAAGCGGAAGCCAGTGGTACATGAGCATTGGTAGGAGCCTGGGGTGTTCTCACAGGTCTGGGCACACAGGCGTCCCGGGTAGCGCCAGCACTCGTTTATATCTGAGAGGAAGTAGTAATGTCATTCTACTTAACTCTGTATGTATGGAAGTGTTTTTGTGGTGTGTGCACGTGTGCAGTGGAGCATGTGTAGCTCCTCAGTCCTGTGCATGTGTGCATGTCAACAATGCGAAGGGACCAGCCAGATGCCTGCTGATAGTCTAAACACTTGAGTTCAGTTTATTTATTAAAAGTCACACACTGAATGACAAACAGTTGGGCAAAGCGGGGTTTTCTGCAGCAGGAGACGTGATGGGTAGGCCAATGTCTACAGCCGTGCAGTCTATAGCTAACACTAGCACAGAATAAGAGGGGTTTTCTTATTCTTGAAAAATGTCATGGATGACTGAGAACCTCCACAAACACTAGCACAGAATAATAACAAGGAGCAGCACAGAGGGCAGGTAGAGGGTGAGGAGGTGTACAGGGTGGATTAGAGGAAAGACCAGAGAAAAGCACTAAAGTCAAAGCAAACAGGCACAGTTTTTTTATCACTAAAACTCAAAACTTTTCAGGATTCATAATATATGCATGTATTAAGTTATATGCAAGCCTAAGACATAGTAAAGTGGTTAAGCAACAACATATATTAATAATATCTGCAGATATACAATCTGTGTTGAATTGTTGCTTTCCTAATAGCAATGGGACTATTTGCTGTTCAGTGTAATCACTTTAGAACAATGTATTTCCTATGCCACCTATGCACAGCTAGTCGAACAGTCAGAGAGCCTTTGAAAGTGGCAGCCTCATATTTGAAGCTAAAAATTGCATAGTGTTGTTTTAAAGACATACCTACACACATCCTTCTGAATGAATCATACTGATATCCCGTCTGGCATTCACAGCGGTAGGAGCCAGGCAGATTGTGGCATAGCTGACCCTCTCCACATCGATGCAGACCGCTCTCACATTCATCCACATCTACAAGAAATAAAGGTTAGATAAACAAACAGATCAGGACGAGGTACAGTGTTAATCCTGATTTGTTTGGTGTGATAAAGCAGCTTATTTATTGCTTTATTGGAGGCTGACATAGACATATCTGCTTAACTGCGAGGTGTGAAATGCAAAAAATCAACATCACCTTGTTGTCTGCTTACATTTTTTCTACACATTATATCTGTGTTATTCTAACTGGGAATCTTACCAATACATCTGGATCCATCAGGGCTGGCATGATAGCCACGGCTACATATTATCTGCCTGTGGCACATGTATGATCCCGCTGTGTTGATGCAGTTAAAGCCTGGACCACATGGCTGGGTCAAAGAACACTCGTCGATGTCTTGAAAGAGATAATTAAAAAAATATTCAAAAAACAGAACAAGAAGGTGAGTATCTAAAGGATTAAAAACATTGCATGAGGGACTAGAGGGCAATTCCTTAGCCCTCAATACAAATCAAAGCAAACACACATCACACAGCCACATTCCCCTGGATAACTTTGTTGTGTGCATTTGACATTTTCTCCATTTTCTCATTTCTCAGAGCATTTCTTTTACACTCCTTTTACAGTGGCGTCAGCTGCCTCGACATGCCTCAGTTCCTGCCCCTGGGGGCTAATTCCAACGCATCAGTTTGTACTGGAGGAGGACAGAGGATTGGCTTTTATCCACCCTTTGCAGCCCCTAACAGCAACCTCTCTGATCTCCTGTCTGTGTGGCATTTAACCCCTCTGTCACTGCGGCGCTGCCAGTTCACCTGTGTGTTATGTGAAGGGCATGTTGATAAAGGCTCCAGTGCTGCCCTAGTTCAATCATCTGTGTCTGGTACAAAGAAATAATGACAGACTTAAGACTAAAGTAGGGCATTCAAAAGCCAGTGTTTTTGTTGTATTAAACCATAATGTAGTAAGTGCATGTGATTCTACCTCAGTCTTTTATATGGAGATTTTCAAATTAATCCCGAGATTACTACTTCAGTGTTCACAATAGTAAATGGTACCTGCACAGTTGCCCTGTAGGTCCCTGTTGAAGCCCACAGGACAGCGAGGTTTGGGGTTACATCTGAATGAACCCTCTGTATTTACACAATCATAGTCTGGCCCACAGTTATGGCTCCTCTGCAAACATTCATTAATATCTGTGAAAGAAAAACAAACACAGTGATTTTCAGTCTAGTGAACCACTGCTAATAAATTGAAGTAGTGTAGCACCAAAAAACACCACTGGGTGGCACTGTGGTTTAATGGCTTGTCCCATATCTAACTTTTTAAAGTCCCATTGAGGAAACACTGCCTTCCACATTTTTGTTGATACTAAATCAGATGAGGAACTCAGCGTTTATTAGTATCTTTTGGATCATGAAAAAAAAAACCCAAACACTTAACTTACGTCTATCATCACTTCAGATCTTTTTTATTAGCTTGAACAAATACTGCAGGAAAACTGTGATCTGCAAAGAGTGTACAGAGTTTCAGAGTTGCAACAGTTGCCATAGACACGGTATAGGTCTTTAAGAAGCACGTAGGGAATGAGCATCTTCCTCCTGACACAAGTCTGGCAGGAGTGAGCCAGAGCTAAGAGAGTCTGACACAGATGGAAACAGAGTAGGGAGAAGCCAGAAAGCAGGATGAATGTTTGTGAGATTGGCACTGACCTTTCTAGCTCACAGAGTGGGAAAGAGGTCACAGAGTTCATCAGCTCAATGGAAGAAATCAACCCTTCAACCCTTTAAAGCAGGTAGACTCTTTCGATTTGTTACTTGAGAGAAAAATCAAAGAATGTAACTATCTCCTGGCTGTCCTTGTCCAGTCAAATCTACTGTAAAATTAGCTGAGTTTGAATATAAAATGACACATTGGCACACAAAATAAGCAGATGCAAGACTTCAAACATCACTGGTGGTTTTTTTTGGAAGATTTTATTTTACTTCACACGCGCTGATGGTCTAAAAATGGCAGCTGTTTGGAGACTCACCATTAAACCACAGTCTTGTTAAGTGCTCATTTTGCTTGATTAAACGTCCTTCAAGTTCACAAGAATCATGAGGCGGACTAATGCCGACTACTTTGCTCAAGTCCGCAGAGTGTCTGGTGGCAAATAGCACTTGGAGAACACATCTAATGCTCGTCTTAAGTGGCCCCTCTTCCTGAACACTGCTGCTGCTTTATGAACGGGACCTCAGCAAATTTATGGAGCGTGGAAATAATGACTTGTATTGGGAGGTTTCGGGTGCATCTCAAAGTTAGACCACAATTTAAAAGTAAATTGTGTAAAATACTGTAGTCTAAGCTCTATAGAGAACAGTGGAAGTTCCATTGCTTCCTGTTTTTACACAACTTTTGTCACAAGATGCTGCAAAAAGGGCAAAAACTACACAGCCTACCTGTAAACAATATTTTAGACATTATTCTCTGAATCTGCATGATGTGGGTATGAGGTGTAAAGCGTACCTTCACACATATTATCGTTGATGTGGTATCCGACGGGACAAGTGATAGCTGTCTGACAGATGTAACTCCCCGCTGTATTCACACAGCGCTCATTCAGCTGGCAGGCATAGGATGACAAACACTCATTTATGTCTGTGGGTTGACAGAAGAAACAAAAGAAGAGAAAGCGTTGTGAAGAAACACGGAATTAAAAAGGAATTGATTAAATGCAGCATCTTGAAAAATGTCAGGCGCAACTTTTATCAGCTGGTAATACAAGCATGATAAAAGACTCAAGGGAGAAACACTAGGAACAAAGCCACTGGGTATAAAGTCTACACAATAAGAGATTTGTCACCACAGTGGCCAGTTGTCAGTATTAACAGCACATCACAGTTTGCAGCTTTCAGACACGCAACAGACCAGTGGTTATGCTTTAACTAAAAGATCTATATCCCTAGTGAGACAGCTTAGACGCACTGGGTGATTAGGCCTGTGAAACACACATCTACAAAGTACCAGTCAGAGAGACAAAGAAATAAAGGGTGTATATGGTATGCAGTCAAAGAGATAAAGTGTGATAATGCATGGATAGTTGGGATAATCCTTCTGGTAGAAAATCTGTTCAAGCGAGAGATAAAAAAGAATGTCTCCTGATTTTGTATTTTTGTCTGCATTGCAGTGTGTGTTATGGAGAGTGAAGGGGATTAGGACCCTATCTTTTCTGTGAATCTAGACGCACTGATGAGAGAAAAGGACAACTCATTGGCTGGCCTTTGTGCCAAGAAACTGAAACTCATCTCTACTACATTGGGTGCTTATATTGAAAGCCTTTTACAGTGAAAATGCGAGTAACTTGTGTGTAGTGTATGCAAATATACCTTCACAAGAGTGTCCATTGGTTCTCAGTGCAAAGCCAGGGAAACATGAGCACTGAGGCCATCCACCCACTGGGGTGCACTGTTGCTCACAGGGGTTGTTTCCTGAAAGTATTAGACACAAGTCAAATAAACCACAGCACTGCTGCACAGCGTAAAGTAAAACAGTGGAGAGCTTTGTTGCTCTGTGTGCAGTTTATAATATTGTCCTTTTTTCAGAGGGTGATCCCTGACCGGACTATATTGTGTTTCCTACATTTGGCCCACTGTGTGGTGGACCTCCACCCTGGTGCCATGGCAACCAAACAAGATAAACAAATGTGACACTGTGAAAATATAATCTGAGCTCTTAATAATGGGTGGTTTTGCTACAAACAAACTAACCTTTGATACAATCGCAGAGTGTGTTTGTTTGACATTTGTGGCACTGTAATAATTCATGGGAAAGGTACATTTCAAATAATAACATGTCAGTGTATGGCCTGGCCCACTTCTAAACACACTTGACAACATTAAGACAAATGGTCCAGCGAGTGATTGAGACATTTGAATGAAAGTGTTCTTTGTGGGTTGGCAGGACTGCAGGTCCCTTGTTGCTCATTAAGTCACACTGGTCTAACCTTCACAGGGGTCGTGTGGGACAGACGACTCGGTGGGTGGCGGAAGGGGTAACGTGGGCTCCACTGCTTCTCTGTCATTCTCTATCAGTCTGTTCTGATCTTCTATGGCCTCTGCAAAGACATACATTGCACTGTAATCAAGACTTCCACATCTCCATGTGCTTAGAGGCTTAAACCATGTGCAAATCCTACATTTTGACACAAAGATATGCGTTTGAAACCTGCAGATGAAATAATAGCAGTAAAGGTGAGACAGGAAAACACATTGCCTGCAGACAAAACATTTGGTTTTATTAGTGAATCTCATCCTTCACTGCAATTTTCTGAGAGTCTTGTTGAGACAGGTTGGTGAAAGTCTCTGTTCATTAAAGTCAGGTACACTGCAGAAAATTCATGCACCTTAACTTGAAAACACATGCATCTGAGCGGACCTTTAACTTTCGAGGGGCACAAAAGCATGACATTTAAATGGGATAATAAACAAGTCAGTTGAAAAAGCTTTTTGAAAACAGAAAAGATGTGATTAGTCGAGCATTGCTGTCAGTGCAGGAAAGGGATGTTGTGCATGATTAGAAAAAAAACTATTATTATGCAGTATCAGGGCTTGCAGGCAGGAAGGAAGGCAATAAAACCAAGAGAATAATACACTATGAATGCGTAGACATATTACGACAAATGGGGCCCTCCTGTCGCTAATGTACATTTTATTTCAAAGAGCAAATGACAGAGGAAATATCTGCCAGAACTTTGTAGTATCAGTTTTCCCTTTTACCTATTGCACATGTGAAAGCGTCGTCCTGCAGCACGTATCCGGGGAAGCACTCGCATCGGAAAGAGCCTGGTGTGTTGATGCATCTGTGGTGGCAGATGTTGCCCTCGTATATCAGGCACTCATCCATGTCCTCCACCTCAACAGGACTCTCCACTGCATTCTCGCCCTCTCGCTCCTGACCCAAGGAGAAGGCCTCTTTAGGGAATGGACTGTCAGACACTACAGGACAACAAGAGGCTTTTGAATAAAGTGCACTATAGTGTTTTCCAAAGTTACAGTGTGATAGTGTGCACTACCTTTATTAACCTATTAATCTAGCCTAGACATTTATACACTATTAGAGCTAGAATGGCTAAGTGACACAAAATGCAGAGTCAGAAAGGCACTAGATCTGTTTAAATTACATCAGGGAGGTGGATTGAACTTCTAGGTGGCAAATGAGGAGTACTGCCTCTCAGCAAGGTAGTCAAATGTTACAATCCTCCTCCAAAACAATCCAAAACGAACAATCTTTGTAAATCTCTGCATTCCCCTTGGCATCGCTCAGGTGTCTGCATCAGCATTTTATGTTTGTGTTTTACCTCTTTTCGGTGGCTTTGTGGGGTTGAGAGCAGGCCTCTCTTTCACAGTGTGCCAGCCGTTACGACCTCCGGGCCCTTCCTCCTCCTCCCCCTCGCAGCAGGTAAGAAATATGTGTCTACAGTGGAAACCCAAAGACGGGTGGGCTTCGCAGCGATGGCCCTCAGTGCGGAAGTGCATCCCTAAAGAGCAGCAGCCGCAGCACTCCTGTAAACCAGACACATAGCCGTTATTCCACACATGGCACACACTTGGAGGTAATATAATATGATGTAGAATGATGCAATACTGTAATAGATAGTTCTTCATTACAGCTTTTCTCTGCAGATCTTACAGCAGGCTGTTCAGAGGAGCATTGTTAAAGGCATAACTGTAAAAAAGTAATGACTGCAGTGGGATAGCTTGATAGTAGATGGAAAAGTATAGCTAAATAATATCACTAAATCAGCAGGGGTCCACAGAAAAGATAAGAAGCGTTGGAAATGTTTCAAAGTCATAGACAAAAACACCACAGTGAGTCAATTATAAATTACTTACTACAGGAAAGATATTAATGACTATAATGGGCTTAACTTTCCCTTGCTCTGAGGAAAAACGTAAAAGAAGGCCAAACAACTGCAACTGACCATTAATTCTTGACGCATATTGAAAAGAAAGCCAATAACTAAAGGACTGTGGGAATGTAGGAGTATCTGGCTCAGAATGATTCTGTCCTAAGTGAATTAAGTAATTAAATCACACTGAATTGGTATTCTCTCTAGAACTATCTAGAACGAGGCTATTCCAAACCTGCAGAGAGAGTTAAACCAGCTGAGGACCATCCCAGGCACCATCTACACATGTTTTCAATTCTACTGTGACTAATGCGATAGTGAATTGCTAATTCCGACTGCATTAGGGTTTAATTTGAAATTTACAGGGTCATTAAGTTTGACTGTGAACCCCCATGAACTATGATTGCCCTTTTCGGTGGCATCTAGTCACAGATACTCGCCTTGAAGGAATCGATTCCACATTTATCACTGGGTCCCTTTTCACAGGTATTTCCTCCAGTGGCTGCCTTCATTCCGGCCAAACACTTCTGTTCTCTTACAGAGCCCAGGCAGCACTGTTGTTGGGCAGTCCTGGCAGAGGAAAACAATTGGGAAAGGAGAGTGAAGACAAATTATTTGGACGGGTACAATGGCACTGCAGCAACAACAAGTGGGCTCATCAATCCTTCCCTGAAATCTACAGCAATGTTTAGTTTCAGAAAATGAGTTTTTTGGCTAAAATTGCGATTACAAGACATGCTTATGGATTTGTATCTCACCCTATTAATGTTTGTTGATCCAATAAAGCAAACAGACAAGTAATGAATGACCTTTTTGACAGAAACAGGTTTAAGATAATTTACACTGTGTTGGATTTAATTGTGATAATTAAGCCAAATTATGCAAATGAGAGTTTAATAATGGCCTTACCAGCAGATAGAGTGCCTATCTTGTGTTGGTGGCTCCATGCTGTTGCAGTGACCATTAGCCGAAGCCCATTTTTCCCCAGTCTCACAGCAGCCATTTAACAGCTCCTTTGAAGACACTGCAGTGGGACACAAACATATTCTGTGTGCTTAGTGGAGCTGGGGGTTTAGCGGAACCATTTGAAGTAATGAGTAAAATGTGTTTTGTGTCACACTTGTTGAAACTGTGCATTTGTCTCACACATTTTGGAGAACACACACTAAGAGTAAGAATGTATTTTAATACCTTTGAAGTTCGATAAATGAGTTAATTAGTCCTTGGTTTGGTTAGTGGCTAATCAGAGCTGAGGCAGACAGTGAAAGCAACTAAATTTCAAAGCAGGTCAGGAGGGGGGAAGAGATGAAACACGCTTAATCTAGTTTACAAGGAAAATACTTCCTTCAATAACAGGGCACTGCATTCCAGCTTTGATTTTTGACCACGGCATCAGGGCCACTCATGACACTAAGGTTTTCATCAGTAATGATGACATACAGAGAAACAAACATGTCTCAAGATCAGAGCTGATTACAGTGTTACATGGACTTCATTGTTCCTGATGATACCTCTTCCCAACTTCCCTAAACAAAATAAGGCAAAACAATTCAAACAAGGTGAGTGACTGCCGTAACCTACATAAATGAAAGGTTTAGACATGAGGAAAAGCGAAACCCTGACAGGCACAATGAGTCTTTGATATCTTTAACCACAGTATCTGCGGCAGCTGTGCAGTTAAACAAGTCTCTTTGAACCTGGGAGAACATATATTATAGGAGACTCAATGTAATTATTCATCATTTTTTCTTCCTATTCATTTTCTCCAGGTGCAGTCTTTCTCTGTATCATAAACATCTCTCTACTCCACGTGCACATATAAAGAAATGTACTCAATATTGCCAAAAGTATTGGGTCACCCCTTTGTGATGAAAATATTTGACTACATAAGTCATTTCTGATGAAACCTCCTAATGTTTAAGCTTATAATGATATTCAAGGCAGCTGTGTGCTTTTAATGTCATAGCAACAGTTTGGACAGGACCCTTTTCTATTTTGACATGACAATGCATCTGTGTACAAGGCAAGGTTCAAAAAGAAGTCATTGATTCAGTCAGTGTGGAAGAAGGTGAGTGGTCTGCAGAAAGCCAAGTCCTATTCCCAGCTGCACACCTCTGGTGTCACTTTAAATGCAGACCTTGAGCCAAAACTCATCACCAAACACCAGTGACTTGTGCATACTCCATTCGCACTAAAGTATTGGCACATCCCCTACTTTAGAACAGAAAAAGGCACTTCCAAAACTGTGGCAACATAGATGGAAATACAATTTTCAAATACACAAATCATGTTTCCATCTTTGCTGCCACAGTTTTGGAAGTGCTTAAAATGACTTTACCCATATGCCCAAGTCACTGGTGTTTGGTGAAATTAAAAGCACACAACTGCTTTGAATATCATTATAAGCTTAAACATTAAGAGGTTTCATCAGAAATGACTTACGTAGTCAAAACTTATCAGTACAAAGGGGTGAACCAATACTTTTGTGGATGTGGATGGAGTATGAACATTAAGGGAAGTACATCTTTTAAATAAACATTCCTGGCTTTTCCTGTCTTTTCAAGCCATCTATCCCTTCAGTTGTGCAAGAATTCTCCTTGACATGATTTCCAATATTTGCACAATAAAGCACTTGATAGAAGCTTAAAAGGTGACACTAGGAGCATCTTTTTTTTCTGACCAAGCCTGTAGTCTTATCTGTCCATTAGACTTGCATTAACACCAGATGGTTTTCTCTTGTCCAAATCCACGGGATGACATCACATCCCCTCAAAAATATGGAGTGAGAATAACAACTAAAAAGGGCAACTCTGAACATGTCCAGGGGTGTCATAAAACACTGCTCTGCCCCTAATGAAGGCTGGTGTCTTCTCTTTTGTGGCAGTGATTTACAGTACAGGTGGGTTTAGAAGGAACAGGTCCAACAAGGGTCGCTACACATACAAACTCATGTAGTCTAACATGACAGATGATTGATGCAGAGGGCTTTAAGAAAGAGCCTGCGTGCTGGAGTCTGTTTGCGTCTCTAAGGAGTTAGTGACTCAATGTTCCTCTCACCTTGAACATGAACATGAACTTGTTCTGATATTGTGTCATTTGAAATCCCTGTTCAAGAGCAGCTGGCTATGACATAACATGGGAGGGCTCTCCTGCTATTGCGGCTGTGATTTCAAATCCAGAAGGGCTAATTCAGATTTTAATTAATGACAGCGTTTCTGTCTTAATCTCCAAAATGTTGTGAGCCAACAAACGTGTGACCTATCTTCTTGGAGACTTAACTTGTGTCTGCCTCCAGCGCCTTGTTCAGCCTTTGATGGTTTTGCTGTAAACCTCTGATATAATACATTTCCCTGTGGTTAGATAACCTCAGCTTAAAACAATAAAATACACACTGTCAGGGCTTGTGCAGTGAATTAGTAGGATGTTAGCTGGTGTGACTTACAGGTGCCATATATTACAGACCATGGCATACAATATATAATGCCTACACACAAGGCTGTGTGTATGACCAAAATTGTCTCAGCCAATCCTTGAACTTTAAATGTCACTCTTTTAACAACATCATCTCATCTTCTTTCACTATGGTTTGGTCATAATGGAGCAAATGCCTTTTGATAAGCATCTGAAAGCATTAATATCACAGACCCATGTTTGGGTGAAAAGCAGGCACTAGAGAAGAAGGTAATTGCTAAGTGCCACCCTGAATAAGAGAAGATAATCATCATTAGACTTTTGTATAGTAGATTCATTGAACATATTCCGCTACACACCTGTGACCAACATTTTCCACAGTCATGTAATATGACTTATTATACTCTATTTGGGGTTATGTATTCACAAACCATCACTTCCTGCCAGAGATAAAAATCCATCCAAATCCTGATTTTGGAGCTGATGGACAAAACACAACAGTAAATCCAGTGGAGCTACCTATTAAACAGGAACTAAATGGACCATTAATGCTAACTATTTTCAGTGGAAACAACAAACAAAGCAGATTTCATACACCAAAGCTATAACACTTGAAAACAAGAAGCACATATAACGCAGGTCTCGAGTTAAAATTTATTGCTCAAATGGCTTTCTACTTAAAACCCTTTAATGAGTGGCTTCCCAGATCTTTGGAGCAGATGTTGTTTTTTTTATTTATTTATAATCTCTGGTGACATGCTCACCAGGCAGTTTCTTCCCTAAGGATATGTTTCAGATGGCTAGGATTCCAGGAAATGATCTGGAAGACACCCTAGATTAACTGGAGTCAACTATCTTCTTCGAACTGATCTTCACAGTAGTGGTACAGTGGGGATGCACTCTCACACAATTCGGTCTGGAATTTACCCTCCCTTTCATCCTAAGGAAAATTATACATCTGTTCAGATTACTCCCATATGGAGCATGTTGTGACTGCACTGTTGATGAAAAAGAACAAGCGCTTTTTACATTTTAAGATTAAGCCGTGTTAATAAAAGTATTCCTGTATAGCCATGGAGGTTCCTGTAATGAACAAATGAGTGGACTGGGAATATTAAGAATACAGCAGGCACACGGGAGACGGGTAATCACAGCGGGCTCACGAGTTTGCAGTGACTAGCGTCTGGCAATCACACCACAACAGTGCTCTCATTCATCACAGGGGTATTATGCCGCTAACAGGTACAGCCCCTGAGAAATCCTATACCAGGGTCCAGCCCAGCATCAGAAAGCCCAAACAATCCCATCCCCCCCTGAGCACACACTGTGTCTGCTTTTAGTAAATGAACAGGAGAAAAAAACATTCATCTTGGGTTGTGTTGCACTGAAAAGCCAGTTTATGTTTAGTGAAAAGTAATCCATTCCTGTGGTCACACTTTTTCCTTTTTTTATTCCAAATAACTGCGTTGCTAACTGCATTGATAACGAGCATATCAGTGTTGTTATTTCCTCTCGGTGTTGAACATGTCCTGTCTGGAAAGCTCCTCTTAGGACTGTGACCTTCACCAATGAACCTTTACACAGCATTAGTGTTGTAGTCAAGACTAGATGAACCAAGACAACTTCTAACAATTCTACCAAGGCACACATTTTTAAAAAGAATCTGCTACACACATTTTCCAGACTTGATCCATGGCTGTAACATTCCGTAACCAAATGGTGCTAAGAGCAAAAGAAAACAGTTTGCCCATCAGGTTTTTATAGTGGGTCTTTGTACTCGTTAATGGCTTTGAAAGGCATTTCTTGTTGTAGAAGCACCTACAAATGCATTCAGATTGTGCTACATACCTATGGAGGCCAGGTGCTGAGAGCAAGGAAAATCCTGACAGGTTCCAACAAAAATCATAGTGTTGTAAAGTAGGTTAACGGCACACCTCTGGACTACTGTTTGCCGGACAAAACGCCACCAATATTACACAAGCTACACATTCAATTCTTGGACTAATCCTGTAACTGAAGCCTATAAAAGAATGGAATGATGCCACAGCCATTTATTAAGTTCCTCGAGACATAGTTAGATTACAACTGTGCCATTAAGTCATAAAATATGGAGAAGTTATGATCTAATTAAGTTTTCCTTAGCTCAAAGCCTCTCACTCATTGAAATTCATTGTTTTACACCCGATTAATACAACTATTAAACGTATAGGCATGAAAAGAAGTGTCAAAAGAGCATGAAGATTTATGCTTTAATGCTAATTCTGCTGTCCCCATGAGATATATTAGTGTAAATACAACCTCAAAGATATTATTTTCCACTATTTACAAACCACAGGAGAAACTAGAATTGAAAATTAATACATTCTAAAAATAGTACGTTTTCCCGCTGAGCAAGGTAGATAAATACTGTCTAGGGAAAACAGACTTGAATGGGCAATTGTTTTTCCTGGACTAGTGCCAAACTTGAATAGAGTGATTGTCAATTTCTCTTCAAAAGACAGGATGTGAGTGAAGAGAAAAAAAAATATGCCTGCTGTAACAATGCTGTGATCACAAGACTATAAATCATCACACTATATTTTGTCTCGTGAAAATTTCAAAACACAGGGTTGTGTCATGGTTTACCTTCAGCGTTTTTCTCTGTGTCTCGTGGCTGGTAGTTGAAAAGGGTTTGGGGCTGTCTGCGGGGTTGTTCTCCATAATCTCTCACTCGAACGGGAGCTCTGCTGGTGGGACTGAACTGGATTGTGGGATACGAGTTCTGCTCATGCCCCCGGCTCTTGTTATTGACAGAATGAGACCCACCTTGACTTCCTGAGGCTTGACCGTGTCTGTGGTGTTTGGTGGCGTTCCGACCTGCCTTGTTCACTCGGGTAGAGTTAGACGCGTCTTTTAAAGCTTCCAGTGCCGCTCTGCTTCGTTCACTGTTATGTCTGATGGTCCTTTCACCAATCCCATGCTTTGGTTTGTGGTTTGCCGCGGTCGCCCCTTGTGAGGTTGTGGCTGTTTGAGGTGATTCTTTCAGGGCCTCACTAGTGGTTGGATCCATGTTATGTGATACGTCTGTATGGCTACTTCTCTCTGGATTAGGGCTGCTTTGAGTCTGTCTGAGTTCATGTCTCCTGCCTTCATTGGAAGTTGAACTTGACTCTGGGTAAGCTGGTGGTACTGTAGTAGATTCCAGTGGTTGTTCCAGATTTTGGAGAGTGGAAGATGTGGGCTCTGCCTGTGTGTAGTCATAATCCTCTGTGCCAAAACTGGGTGGGTCAGGCTTATACAGAGGTAGAGTGTTTCCAAGTGCTAAATTGGAAGAGGGTTCTGCACGATTTGTCTGACGGCTGTCATGCCGGCCACTAATGTCTCTCAAAGGGGTTTTGTTCTCAATGTTGTCAGACGGCCTATTAACCGTGTTTAGACCACAGCCAGGGATGGGTGAGCACATTAAACTTCCACCTTCATTGGGACAGTGACAAACCTGGCATCGGTCAATCTGAAAAGAGTGTCCTGCCTCATACTTTTTGTTGCCATGCACACAGCCAATTCTTTCACACTGAGGGCATCCATCTTCAGGTTGTAAAATGTCAATGCAATTGGGGGAAATTTCAGGGCAAGGAATAAAGTGGCAGCTTATCTTCCCTCCTCCCCTGGGACAGGAGCATTCTGTGCTTCCAAAATCCACAAAGTAAGACTCCCCTTCTGGGACTTTCCCTCTTCGGAAACCGGCCTTGATGCAGTCATAGTATTGGTAGCCCTCGCAGGTGCAGCCCCTTTGCGTGCAGGTTGGACAGCATGCACCACTCTCCAAAAGCGTCTCAATGCAGTTGTGTAAAACAGGACACTCGGTGCCTGTGCAGTGTCTCTGGCCACAGCACAGGTCCAAGTACAGGATCATCAAGTATAAAAAGGCTTGTTGAGGGCTCATTTTGCCTAAAACGTACAACATGGGTTAGTTTAAATCATGTATTGCAAAGATCTTACTAAAATAAACAATTTCCAGTTAGATCAGTTACACAAATTCATGTTTGTGTGTTTGTTTCCAGTGATTGAATATGAACAAATCATGGGCTCAAATGTCTGCAAATATCACAAAGAGAACATTCAGGATGTGACTTGACCCTGTGTGATGTGAATTTAGATCAGAGCATACTTAAAAGCATCTGTTTTCTATTTTTTCCTGTTTTGATTTTGGTTTTCCATTTGCTCTGTTTCTGTTCATAAGTAACTTAATTCAAAATGAAGGGCTCACACATTTCAGTGTTTTCTGCGGCTTCTGGGCTTATCATGTTTGTCCCACACACTGTGTCCTTGTAACAGATTCCCACTTAAAAAGTTTTGGTGGGCAATAAAACAAGTCTTTGCTCAAGTGCTTTAACATCTTTTTAAGACTATTTGGCTTTGCAGAATAAAATGTCTTTATTGCACTGCCAAAAGTGAAACTAAAATAAAGTTCACTTTATTAAAAAATCGATTTTCAAACTAAAACTTGGAACAAAAATAAAAACCAACAGACAATACCTTCTTAAGGCTGTCACTGTAAATCCAACAATATCTGTAGCAGTGTCTCTCTAAAGTGCATTACGGCTCCATTTAGAGAATCAATGCTGTCTTTGTGCACTCTTGGTACAAAATCATTTTAGCAGATCTTGAAACCTTTAACCAATATGTGCTGTCCAAAATTTCAAGCGGAGACATTATCTACTCGCGGCAGCTCAAGTGCAAATAACCCCAGAAAAGGATCTTGTATTTAAAGAGCAAGTATGGGATGTCCTTTGGCATCCAGTAGTCAATGTCTTTATTCTCCTCTTTCGCTGTAACAAGTGCAATCATTTTATTGCTCCGTACTAATGCCTAAACCCACAAGCAAAGGCAACTGTGCATTTCCAAATATTTAGTTAATGACTCGTAATTCTTGGGAAGAAGGTGTCGCTTGTTTATATAACTTTATTACAATGTAGTTATGGCAAAGGTTTATATCGAAAATGCAGAATATCACTTCTATACAGAATCCCATCCTTTTGAACATTAAGCGCTGACTGCATCTACAGTAGCTTGTATCACCAGGACATAACATTAAAAGTCCCTTAATAAATGCACCAAAATGGCCCCGATAAGTTCAAATGACATCGGTAGATTTAAAGTAATAAATCGCAGTTTACCTTGTATCTCTTCTCTCACAGCGCTGCTGAGCTCCAGAGGGGAACTTGTGCGTAAAGTTACTGACTTGACTCAAACTTGGGAGCGCCCCCGCTCCTTTTTGAAGAGGGCGGGGCAACATTCGTGGAAATAGTTTCTCTAATCCTGAATTTCTCGTGTAGTGTTAAGCATATTACACACGAAATAGCTCAGAGGAAATTACCTAACGTGGACTAACGTCAGGGTAAAATTTGAACAATGAGTAACTGCTCTCATGCAAACTTTTTAAAAGTATATAATGATTAAAATAAAAGTGGCCTTTTTTTTTTTCCAGATATTATCTTGGACATTTAAATATGTAAATCCTCAGAGGAAAAAACAAGATAATTCCAACAACAATTATGACTTTCTCAGTTAAACATTTTACTTAAAGCTGTATTTAAGTATATATACTAAACAAAGTACGAGGTCTATAGTCGATTTAGTGAGGTCTTGCATGTTGCCCTTGAAATATTTTCACTTTTCTTCTGTTTGATCTTCAGGGTCATTTGGTCATTTCTAGAAAAAATAGAGACAATAGCGCTGGATGAATGGCCGATCCGTGGAGCCACAAGGGCTGATGAGGCCATTGGTCACTATGTTTCAGCAGCCTTCCTTGACTAATCAATGTCAGCCATGAGTTGGGGCACTCATTATTACTTTTCTCTGCTCATTATAATCAGATTTACAGGCTGCTGCATCATGCATTTAAATGTGTTTTTATTCTGCATTTAGCAAATGATACAACTTGTTTTATTTGTAGTTTTGAAAACAATTTCAATCAGAAGTGCTTTTTTAAAGTGTGTTAAATTATATCCTAGTTTGATCCCTGTGTATGCCATCAGATCAGTTCACCCTCCACACAGATTGTTAATAACACTCTTGTGATAACAACACTGATGTGAAGCATTCTAAAAAAAACAATAATAACCTGTGTATCTCCACATGATGAGAGCAAAAAAGACATTACATAACACACACAAACAAGGGCCACTTGAAAATAGTCTATGAGAATGATGATTTTTTTTCGGCCTAACTCAAGGTGGTCTTTCAGAAACTATATATGATGCTCAATGCTGTAAGTGATTTCTTTCATAACAAACTAATTGATATTTTGTGTGTGGATGGTTCTAAATTCCCATTAAGTTACACCATCTGAGGCCCACTGACTCCTGAGGGATGTCCCATGTTGCAAGCAGGACCTGTGTCCCCCGCAGTAGTTGACCTCTCTTTCTCCTCTGAGGCTGAAAGCCCTCAAAGCAGTAATGGCTCTTAGGCTGCGAGATAATGTCATCTGACACGCACCGATTTGGGAGACATAATTGCACCCCACACTGTTGTAATTTCTCATTCATGCATGTTTGAATAGTGACTTATGCCACGACTAATTGACCGAGCCGGCTAACCGCAACCTTGCCTCATAATAATCTATCTAATGGGCACTTCTCTATTTCACATTATGAATATTGAATTTAAAATAGTGTTTATTATTTGTTCCCTGAGCCGAGTGAAGTCATCGTTGCCTCAGTTCTTTGGACAACAGTGGAGCTGGGCTTTCATTAAAACTGATGCCAGTGATAGTGACATCATTGTCTACTCAGGCCCCTGTTGCAGCAGACGTTAATGTTATCTGTCTGTTGTGTGATACATTGTCTGAATCCTCTGACTTTGTTTAAACAGGTGCATATAGTGTTTTCTGAAATCTCTGACACATAACTCATAATCTTTCTCAATTTGATGACAATTTTATGGTTTTGTTGCTAAATGGAAACATAGTCTTTTAGTAGTGATGTGTAAACAGACACTTTTTGTTGTGTAAGTAACAGTGTTTTTTTTCCAATCAATTAACTTCTGTAGGTCTATAAAATAAGGTACAAAAAAGAAAGAGGAAGTCTTTAAAGTACACATGCAAATACGCAAGACTGTGGCACTGCAGTAAGTTGTGCAAGAGAAAAATTAGGACCCAAATAAAATGTGGTAAAAGGGACTCCCCACCTGCGTCTTGTAAAGACTTTCCAGGCTCTTGTTAATGGAATGCCTGCCAAAGTGCAACACACCACAACTTTTGGCTGTGCTACTTGAATCAGCCAAGAGAGACATACTACACATTACACGTGTAGGTTATATAAGATATGTTGTACTATGATGTACTATGACAAATAATTTGTACAATTATTTATTATACAAGTATGCATTTCTGTACGTTTATTCTACTCTCGCTCTCAAGAATTTGATGAGCAGCAAATACAAACCAGCTCAGGTCTGTAGGCCATGTGAATTTATGAAGTACAACTGTATTTCCCAAGAGACATTTATAATAGGAAAATCTTTTTGCTGATCATTGTAATTAGCCACTACATTACCCAAAAAAAAAGAAAACTGCAGAGGCAAGACCCAGTGGACATCTGCGATCTTATTAAACACTGCCACTGTAATTATTCTGGCTATTCTAATATTGATGTGCCCTGATTGATTGATTGTCCCTGTAGCAAATTCTTATTTCAGTGGATGGCACCTTTTATTGCCTTGACCTTCAGCTGTTTTTATGGTGGCTCACACGTTGGGGGCCCTTAAGCTGTGCACTTCCTAAACAGAATGGTGACTTCCAAGCCCATTACCTTTCTGGTGAAAGCTGACCCAGTAGCTGAGAACATTGCCTTCAAATGAGTGTTTAAGAAAAAGCAATGGTCTTTCACACCCAGTTGTTTGGACCAAGCCAAGCATGATGGCCCAGAAAAGTTCCTGACTCTACACCAGGAAGGATGTGACTGTTGATGCATGCCAGATGAGAGGACACTTGACAGACTTATAAAGCAGCTGCAGACCCTGATATGCACCAGGAAAGTAGTTGATGTGCAACATATGTGTCTTGGGAATGTGGAATATTCAACTGTTTACAATGGCAAATATTAAGGTAGTTTTACAATACTGTGCAAACAAATAGAGTTATATTTTCTGCAGCAAAAATCTGATCAAATTAGTATTCATGTCACAGGGAAAACAAATGGTCCAAACTTACTGAATTAGAATTATTGATTTTACTTTTCCCTTTTTGACTTGAACTACTAACATATGTACTGCCAAGTGGTATTAAGTCATTGTTGTTGTTATAAACACATTATAACCCACAAATTCAATACAACAAACAGAGCTGATTCAAAACACAGTTGTCCTGCCAAATTAAATATGACATACTACTTTTGTAATGTTTTTCTTTCTACCATCACAGGGAGGCAGTACATTTCAATTATCTACTTATCTAGCAGTCTTTTAAGTTGAAAAGCCTCTCTTGTTTACCTGTACACATACTGAAATAGACAGATTATAAACCCTAACTTAGACAATTTGATAAAACAGACTATGTCAATTCTGTTTCAATATAAAAAATTTTAATACAATCGCTGTGCTAGTGCTTTGCCCAAAAATTTAGGGGAATACTCCCAACTCAATATAAAATATCCTAAACCTGGTTTAAACAGTAATGAGTTTACCAAATGCTGTGTACAGGTTAAATGTGTCTGTAATTAAAACCAGCTCATGGAAGCTGAGCACTAATCTGTTCATTTCTAAAACATTGTGAATCACTAAGTATGTCATCTTTGGCTAAACACAGTATTGTGTAATTATTTCAAAACTAAACTATAATCAAGAAATCCACTTTCTGTGCCTAAAAAAGTAGAGGTTGAGTCCAGCAAAGAGCGTCACTGTGATAATTTCAAAGATATTGTCACAAAAGATCAAATATTACTACATACATCCAGTTATACACATGTGATAATAACATCCAAAGTCCAAATACAACAACAGCGTGGTGGCAAGTGTTCAACCATCAAATAATGTTCCTGATCATGACAGGACCCTTTTAGCGTAGAGTCTGCCTGTTCTTCCTGTGTGTGGGTGGGTTTACTCTGGCTGTTTCGGTTTCCTTCTCTGCCATAGAAAACATATGGGCCTTATGTAGGGACTTACGCAATCAGTGCCCTGTGTCCAAGATACTACTGACTTAATTTAGGGTCTGGAGCAATGGCATGTGATGAACAGTGGGTCAACTGCAGTCACATGTTTTATGCTTTAAATCTAATCTGTATTTCTTCTCCTGGTCTAGTCTAAAAACAAATCTTGTCTCAAACACACTGTTGGCTGTGATGCAGAAAACAGTATATTAGGCCTGTCATTGACATGGGTGACTTCAACTCACCTCTTCAACAACTTTTTTTTTTTTTTTTACTGATGGCTATTCACTTCAACAAAAAGCTGATGTAGTCTATTATCTAACAATAACTTATTTTATATTCATGACACAATATACTTTCGTGTTTTATATATTTTTTAATTTGACCTTAGTTGCACCAAAACGATGGTGTACTGTACCTTTAAGAAGTGTCGTCATCAGCCCGACGCCAGCCCACGTTAGTGACGTTTCCTCTACTCCCGGCATGCATGCTTTAAGTCCAATTATTGCTAATGGCGGGTATTTGTACAAAACATGCGCGTTTTAAGCTACTGCGTTCTTTCTGTGTGTACTATTAATATTCCGGAAACTTGAAAGTTATTCGCGTTTATGTTTTATTTTAGAAGATAAACAAAGCTAGCATCTTGAATAATACGTCCACTAGACCTTGTTACTCTCATGCGGCAGCTCTCTTTACTGTAACTAACTGAAAGTAAGCAGGAAGGTAGCATAATTTACTTTGAATGTGGATTGTAACTTCATTAGTTATTTTAGCTTAGCCTTACGGCAAAAAGTAGCGGGTTATTAAAATTGTTATATATTTTTGTGAGGCGGTGGGTAGTCAACAAAACACTGATAAAGACCGTTAACTTCAGCAAATCACTGAAACCAGGCGCTGAGCGGAAATGATTTCAATAAAATATTTATTGTCGATAATAGCATTGTTTTGCTACATGGAAGTAGTCAGTGCTAGCTCGAAGTTAAATATTCCTAAGGTATTGTTGCCATTAGCCAGAAGTACCAGGATTAACTTTACTCTAGAAACGACGGAAGGCTGCTACAGATGGTGAGTATATTAAATACAAAGGCTTTAGTTTGCCACCATGAAACAGAAGTAGAGGCACTGTGTGGATTGTAAAGGTGTGTCATGTTACAAGACAGGCCAAATGGTCAACTGTGCTGTTTATTCAGGGCAGTTCATTGTAAAGAATGTGGTTTAGAATACTTTGAGTCAAATAAGGAGTCACTTCTCAAGGATTTAACCATTTTGCACTCAATTTGATTAAGAAACTGCTGCTTTAACCTGGGCATATTATATTTTTTGTAGTCATCACAACAACTTAAATTTAAGTCTTCACTGAGTATGTACAAATGTATTTCTAGGACTTCCACCAGACCAGAGGTAGCAAGCATTCAGGCTGTGGATGAAGACATCAGCAGGGGTTGCTCCCGGAAAGCTCTTCTCCAAGCGTTGTCCACTCAACACTCCAGACTAACCAGCATCATTTTGGCAGAAGATGTTGGTAATTATAAACAAAATTCGTGTTTCTTTTCTTAGAATTAGATTTTGTGTATCACCACCTGTTTACTAGGATCTTTTCTCTTTTACTTACAGTTACAGGACAGGTGTTACGTTGTGATGCTATTGTGGACATCATCAGTGAAATCCAGATTGTCTCTACAACTAGAGAACTCCATCTTGAAGACTCACCACTTGCTCTTAAGATTCACGCGCTGGATTCAGAAGGTAAGATCTTAAGACTGTGCAAGTCTCCAGGGTATTTTTTTCTTTCTTTACTCAATCAGTGTTTATATATTTTATTTTTGGGCCACTAAATTTAACTAAAACAAACTACAGTGTAATTCTTCTGAAGCTGATTCCAGAGACTGATTTTTGTCTTGCATTTGCTAATGTGAATTAAAAAAGCCCACTGCTGGTGTTTCAAAGTATTTCATCGTCTACGAGTGGAATTATACACTTAATCAGAATAATAACAGTGTGATTTATAATTATCATTAATTATAATAGTGGGTAGTAGTTTGTACTGTGTTTAATTTGAAGTGAAATGTGAGTCAGAATAGTCTACCTTCTGTGTTTCAGGAAACACTTTTAGCACCCTTGCTGGTCTTGTTTTTGACTGGACTTTGGTAAAGGATGTGGAAGCAAATGGATTCACAGATTCATATAATGCACTGAGGTTTGTTTTTTAGTATACCATTTTGTATTGGAAATCCTTACAAAAAATTTTCATCATCATGTTTTATAAATAAATACAATGTTGTCCATACCTTGTAGGGTACTGAAGTTCTCAGAGTCCACTTATACCCCTCCTCTATACATATCTGAAATGGAACGTGTTGGAAAGCAGGGTGATATTATTTTAGTGTCAGGACTGAAAACAGGACATGCCAAATTGAAGGCCAAAATACAAGAATCACTATACAAGGTAAGTTAAGTGAAATTTTTTTGTGATTCAGATATGTACAATGTTCTTATTGGATAATCTGTGAATTATTAAATGTTACAGTATAACTTGTCAATCAGTAGTGCAGCCATTTTAGCAGTATAGCGTGGTCTAATTTGGCGGGAAGCTGCAATACTATTTTGCCACTGTAACCATGGTACCTGTGCTACAGGATGTGGGTGCAGCTGAAGTGAGACTGCTGATTTTAGAGAATATCTTGTTGAGTCCTGCACATGATGTCTACTTACTGGTGGGAACCTCCATCCGTTATAAAGTACTGAAGATACGGCAGGGCACGATCACAGGTCTGTTATTCACTTTTTTACATTCACCACTACTGCCAATATTTCTGCTACCCAAAGTTAGAGATACCTCTTCCTTGTCCCTAAAGTAATATGCAAAGTATACCATCTTTTTCAGAGCTGGTAATGCCCTGTGATCAGTATGAGTTGCACCTTCAGAACAGTGTTGTTGCCTCTAATGGAAATCTTGATCTTGCTGTGGCCAGCCTGGATCAAAGCAGTTCAAGAGTTACAGCAAATCAACTTGGACACATCAATGTGGTGCTGGACCATAAGAGTATCCTTCTGACAAACCATTTTTTCCAATAGTAGTTTTTAATCCTATTGTATGCTTCTCATACAGTTCAATGTACAATACTGTATATCAGTTAAATAGATAATTTGCTGTTGATGTTCATGTATCATGATTCTGATTTTAATGGCATTTATTTAAAGACATATAATAATACTATAATAATTCCCGCAGCGTTATTGTAAATTTCCTTAATAGGGTCTACCAAGGTCTTCGAATGCAAGGAGTGTCTCGCTTACCCAACAGCACTTTGTATGTTGTTGAACCTGGTTATTTAGGTCTGTTTCATATTATATGCATATTCAAAAACTTGTATTAGAGCAAGTTTAAACTTTTATGTTTTTATAGGTTTCAAAATACATCCAGGAGACACTTGGGTCCTTGAAACGGGCAGAGTGTATGATATTTTAATTGAAGTATTTGACAAGACTGGCAACAAAATTTATCTTTCTGATGTAAGTATTTTTGTGCCAAGTATAGCTTTTGTTTTTCCAGTACTCATGTTCTCTTGATTTGAATAGTATTTCTTATTTTCAGAATGTCCGTATTGACACCATTTTCCCTGCGGAGTACTTTGAAACACTGGACTCTTCACTGAATGGATCATACCATCGTGTCAAAGCGCTCAGTGAAGGCTTAACACTAATTGATGCCACCTTAAGAGCTGTTGTGGGTGAAGTGAGTTGGAGTTTTTGTTGCATCAATTATGTAAACATATATTTTAACCTGTAGTACACATGGGCAGACATTTTATACTTAAATGTGTTATTGTTTCAGAATGGAAAGATCTTTGCCCTCTCTAACCCAGTCCACAATGAGCAGGATGTGGAAATTTATAACCCTATAGTTCTACGTCCCAGTATTCTCACATTTCCATGGCAGCCAAAGGTTGGAGCTTATCAGTACACAATAAAGGTAATTATTCATTTATTAAGAAATTAGCATTTGAATGCATTACTATGGGTCAAAGGCACAGTGTTAAAAAATGTAATTTGCTTATAACTTATGCATGGGGATTTTACATTTATTTTTTGCTGTGTGTGTGCCAGGCTTACGGAGGTAGTGGCAATTTCAGCTGGTCTTCCTCCAATAAGGCTGTTGCTACAGTGACTGTGAAAGGGGTGATGACCACTGTCAGTGATATTGGCGTCAGTGTAGTTTTTGCTCATGATCTACGGAACCCTCTGCATTTTGGCCAGATGAAGGTAAGATGATGGGAAGTGTCCTAATATTTAAGTGCCCAAGTGTTCCTTTGCCAGACAAAAGTTAATTTCTTTACATTGATAATAACTTTTCTTTTTATTACGCAGTCATTTATGAAAATTAAAACTGAAGCTATAGTTTACAGTCTTCCCCTTCCAAGTCAGTAAGGTGCATATTGTGTCATATGCACAGCATGATTTTGGGGATTTTTTTTTTTTCATTATAAAGGATTATTATAATAACATTTTACACAGTTCCTTTGATCACTAAAGTTTTTTTCTGAAAAATAAAACGAAAAACATTTTGGTTATTTCAAGTAGGAACTTAAAGGGGTCTTTAATCAAACTGAAGACATGGCATATACTTGTCCTATCCCTTGTTAATCAAAATTTTAACTTCATTAACAATGTGCCCATTATTGTATTAATGTGGTCATAGTACCTTTTGTGATTTGATTATTAGTTTAATAATTAAAATGAACATAATTAATTTCATTTGCGTTTGATACTTTCACTCAGGTGTATGTTGTAGAGCCTGTGGCCATGGATTTCGCGCCATGCCCAGTAGAGGCCAGGATTGACCACGTTCTGGAGTTGCCCCTAAGGATTTTTGGCCTGCTCGAGGAAATGGAGGAATATCAAGTCATGTTGAGTGACTGCTCCCACTTTGACCTGCAGGTTGAGGAGGACAACCAAGGTGTTTTTCAGCTGCTAGATGGTAAGACAAGAATTGGTCTGAAAGCACCATATTTACATTTTTCAGCTCTGATAAATTCTAAACATTAATTTCATTTAGCATTATTCACTACCAGACAAAAGGCAAATGTGTGAAGGTATATGAATTTAAATAAAAAAGACAAGCTCTTGCAGTTCTGCAACAATATTACTGACCTTTATACATTAAATAACTACTAGTATTAGTGCTGATAATTTAACATACAAAAGCAGTGAAGTGTGATTAGTAATGTGGTATTCTACATATTTAAAAAAACACCCTTGTCAGTAAAATTTGTGGGAGGGGCACACCTAGTGTTCACTGTTAGATGTTGCAGGACAGAAAACAGTTCGGGAAGATGCATGGTCATATATGTGATGTTAATGTATTTTCTGAACTGTCTCTGGCTATTGGTAAAATTTATGTTTTGGTGATATTTTTGTGTGTTCAGACAAAAACATGCTTGTTCGGTTTGTTAAAAAAAAAAAAAACCAAAAAAACCTCACGTGTGGTTGCCTCAAAGCCCCCCTAAAATGGTAAGTCCTAGTCACTTCCAGTTAAGCTCAGGTTTGACTGAATATTAATGCCACATGGACAGATGGAAGATGCCAAAACAGACCAAAAACAGAACGTTACAGTAAAATCATGTGATTTGACAGATTCCCAGCAGCAGAAAGAGCAAAGCCACCATGTAATTTCTTCACTTTAATGTAGTTAAAAGAAAAATTAAAACAGTATGTCTTTTGTATATCGGTTCTAACTTACATAATGTTGAATTTCATTTCTCTTCTTTTAGGGAGGCTGGCTCCAGGCCAGGACCACTGTAGTGGAGTAAGAGTCAAGGCAGTGGCAGCAGGATATACCATGCTTACAGTGAGCTATACCCATGGCAATGTTCACCTTAATGCCAAGATCACCATTGCTGCCTACCTTCCACTGAGAGTGAGTACAGCGTTTTTTATGCTTTGTGTGACTATAACTATAAACTAGTAGTACTATAACTTGTGCTGTGCAAATTAGTTATACTTTATGGAAGAAGTAAACAGTTGTGTATAATAATGCATTATACACAATCTTTTTATGTGCCTGGCCTTCAATGGTGTGTTCGAGTGAAGTGGACTACAAATGCATGCATAAAGAATTTAAACAGGATGCTATGCAGGATGGTAAATTAGATTAGATCATCAATGTCATTCATTGATTATTTTTTCTTAGATGGTTAGGATAAGGATTTTTCTCTTTTTTTTGTTTTGTTTAAAATTTCAAACCTTTTGGATTCTCAGTGACTGCTTATAGACATCTTTTGCAGTTGCTTAATTTTTTGCGTGCAAAGTGTCTTAATTTGACTTAAATCCAAGTTAAAGATCAACAATCCAATAACTGCTTCAACAGAATAGACTGCACACATAAAAAAGTCAGTACTCAGTTATTTTAAAAGGAGTGTGGAAATAAAAGTAGCAGAGACTATAACCCATACATTGTCTTGGTGTTTTGTTATGTTGCTCACGTTATTAATTTGTGAAAATGTGCTACGCCAATAATGACCATTCATCAATTGTGAATGTATGTATATTTGTATTAAATAAATAACACTGTCTCATAGGCAATAGATCCTGCATCTGTGGCTGTGGTAACTCTTGGATCATCTAAAGACTTGCTGTTTGAGGGAGGACCATGGCCTTGGGTTTTAGAGCCTTCAAAGTTCTTTTGTAACTTGACTGCTGAAGATGAAGCTGCCACAAGCCTCACGCAAATCAGCCCATCGTCTTCCAGCTCTAAACATCACTGGGTCAGAGCCACATGCAGAGCCCTCGGAGAACAAGTAGGGTTTTAGTAGAATACAGTAAATGTTCACAGTGACCTTTCTGCATAAAATAAATCATTTTATAAGTGCAGCACCATTAGCTGAAGGTGGATTTCTGTATTTCAGGTGCTACAGGTGATGGTGGGGAACAAAGCCAGTGTGACTAATCCTTTTCCTGCTGTGGAACCAGCAGTAGTCAAGTTTGTATGTGCTCCTCCTTCCCGACTTACTCTGGTCCCAGTGTATGACAGTCCACAGCTGGACTTCACCTGCCCACTGCTGCAGCAGAATAAACAAGTGGTATGTTTGTGAACGCTTTACAGTATGTATTTTGTTTAATGACCTATTTTATGTGCAAATTTAGTAGAAATGATTCAAACTGGTATTGTTGCTGAATTTTAAATATTTTAGATGGAAGATATTTCTTTCTAACAGAGAGTTTGAACTTTGTGAAGTAAATAATTTCATATGTCTATTCTTTCAAAGGTGCCTGTTTCCAACTACCGCAACCCAATTTTAGAGCTTGCAGCTTTTGATCAGCAAGGAAGGAAGTTTGATAACTTCAGCTCTTTGAGCATGTTTTGGGAATCATCCAAGGTCTCACTGGCCAGTATTGAGCCCAGTATGCCCATGGAGCTTCACCTGTTTGAGGATGACAACAAACAGAAGAAACTTCATGGTAGACATTATTAATATATTTTCTTAGAAGTGTAGTATTATTAACTGAAGGTGGATTTCTATATATAATGGGTGCTTAGCAACACTTTACACATAATGTCATTTTATTTTTAATTTAGGACACCAGACTGTCCTTGTTCATCACCAGACTGGGATAGCTGCCATTACAGTGACAGCTTTGGGTTACCAAGTTTCACATCTTGTAGCAGCTAAGGTTTCTAGTCCTGTAAGTAAAAAAATATGATAACAGAATTTTGCAACATCTTTTTAATTACCTTTTTCATTATGTCAGTTAGAAATATCATTGATAATAGTGATCTAACTGTCTTGTGTCCTTCCTGAGTCAGTGTGTGGAATAAGGTGCTGGCCAAGCTCTATGATAATTTTGTACTCCAGTCTCAGCCTTCTTTTTGTACAGTTTATGCATGCTACATTTGACTTCTTTTAGGGCAGTTACAGTCCCTGTACTGTTCACTATACATTTGTCCTTTTCTTGGTAGTATGAGCCTTTGACCCCTGTGTCTGCCACTCTGGAGCTGTTGTTGGTAGAAGATGTGAAAATGACTCCAAACACAGTAACCATCTACAACCATCCTCAAGTGCGGGTAAGATGGATTGATTTGTCAGTGATGGCATATTGTGTCAAGAAATAGTTTATTCCTCCATCATTTTTTTAGCTTTAATTGACACCCTAAATAGTAGAGGGTGTAATTATAAAATGAGCCAGACTGTGTTTTTGTCTTTCAGATAAACCTCGCGTTGCAGGAGGGTTCTGGGCACTTTTTTGTCAATACAAGTAGCAAAGGAATTGCAGCTGTAACATTTCAGGAAGCTCAAAGAACTGCTGAGGTAATGCATGTTATGTGGGCTTTGGTTTGAAGATGCAGCTGTCTTAGTCATAGATGCATAGTCTAGTCTATTGGAAAAATAGCAGTAAAAATGAAACTTGTTTTTCCGCAGGTATCTCCTCTCCACTCAGGGACAGTGAAGGTGATGGTCCATGATCTTTGTTTAGCCTTTCCAGCTCCTGCCAAATCTACAGTTCATGTATCAGACATTTTGGAGGTTTATGTCAGAGTGGTGGACAAGGTCAGTCTTTGTCATTGTTATGTGCAGATTGTTGTTGGTCATTGTCATTTATTTAATGCTTCAAAAATCTGCAATGATATTGTTTGTCTTTGTTAAATAATGTTACATCTGATTTACAGGTAGAGATTGGAAAATCTGTAAGAGCTTACGTTAGAGTATTGGATGACAATAGGATGCCCTTCCCTGTCAGCTATTTCAAATTTATGAATTTGAAACTCAAAGCAGCCTCTCAAGTCGTCTCTTTAAAGTAAGTGTTTTACTGCTTATTGTTAACATTATAATGTGGGGAATCCTAAGGTTTAAATACTCAAAAATAATGTATTTTCTACAGGCATTTAGTTGAATCATCAGAAAAAGATACTGCTGTTTTCCTTGTGAAAGGTGTTTCAATTGGACAAACCACTCTATCAGCTATAGTTGTGGATAAGAATGAAAGAAAAATTGCATCTGCGCCTCAACCAATTGAGGTACATACATATATATGTATATTTATATATTTTTTTAACTCTGAGATTTTATTTGATTGATTTTTGGAATTTGTGCTGCTGCTAATTTGGGATTTTCATTAATTTAATTTCTAGGTATTTCCTCCATTCAAACTTATTCCAAAGAAGATGACTTTGTTAATTGGAGCAATGATGCAGGTATTTACCATGTGATAATGTAATCATGTGAGAAACAGGCACACCCAGCCCTTAAGCTCATTTGACATGTTGTTCATGGTAATATGTTAATTTTCTCGACCAACCGTCATTTTCTTTACTGTTTAGCTAAGCATTGTAATCAAATACATGTGACCCTTTAATTTTTATTCTATAGCGTAATCATACTTTGTTTTATCTTATTGCCATTTTAGATCACATCTGAAGGTGGTCCTCAGCCTCAATCCAATATCCTTTTCTCCATTTCCAATGAGGAGGTAGCTCTGGTCAATGCAATGGGTCATGTCAGAGGAGTTACTATTGGTAATGTCACTGTAACTGGACTGGTTCAAGCTGTTGATGCTGAAACAGGGAAGCTTGTTGTTGTGTCTCAGGTAACTATACCTGGTTGAGATATGTTTGTGTGTATATACTTACTGTTTACTCAGCTTGAACTGGTCAAACCTGTTGTGTCGTGTTTTCAGGACCAAGTAGAAGTTGAGGTTGTACGTTTGACAGCCATTCGTATCAAAGCCCCCATTACAAGGATGAAGACAGGAGCAAAGGTACGACTGTGTTAGAGCACACCCTAAATACTACCCCATTCAGTTTCCACTGTAACATGTCAACCTCAAAACCAATTTTCTGTGCGTCTATTGTCTTATCTTTTTTAGATGCCAGTATATGTCATTGGTCTTACCAGCAGCCAGACACCGTTTTCTTTTGCCAATGCTGTACCTGGCCTCTCTTTTCAATGGTCCACTACCAAGAGAGACATTGTGGACGTCCAGTCAAGACATACTGAGGTGCCCTACTTTGGATTTATGCTGATGCTTTAGAGATTGGTCTCTGTTGCTTTCACTTAACCATTACTATTTTTGGCTCGATATAGATAAGCTGTTCTTGTATTACTTTATGATTACATCGTCTGGCTTGTCTCTGCTTTTCTTGTCAGTCCCACTTCCGGTTTCCTCATCCTTTGTCTTTTATTTGATTTGGTGCAGCTATTTTTTACTGTTCTTATAATGTTGTATTCTTTAGGCTAATGTGCAGCTCCAGGCAGAGCATAATTTTGGCATGAGAGTGACTGGAAGAACTAGAGGACGAACTGGACTGAAGGTGGTACTGAGAGTGATGGATCCTACCGTTGGGCAACTTGTGGACAATTTGCAGGAGCTCAAAGATGAGATTCAGATACAGGTAGCACACTGCGTCTTTGGCACACCATGACCTTCTGCTGTTACTGCTAAATTTTACAATTTGCCTTACAAATTGTCTTCACAATTTATATTTGATATGGTTGCGATGATGCTGCTGTTATATAAAGACCTAGTTTATAAAGTGTTTTTGCTTATCATCATTGTGCCCACTACAGCTTATTCAAAATGGAAAACTCTTGCATAGAAGTTAACAGAATGACTAAAATTGCTGAGTTTTGGAATATCAAAAGTCGTTAACTGTGAAGTGATAAGACTGCAGATTAGTTGGTGCCGAATGCATCCAACTTCAAACTGCATTATACTATGACATGTTGCTTGTGCCAATAGTTCAAAGAATGATTAAAGTCTCTTAATAATTGGGTCTTCAAATATTTGCTTTGAACAAGGTTTATGACAAGCTGCGCATGCTTAATCCTGAAGTCGAGGCTGGAGAAATATTGATGGCTCCAAACTCAGCCCTCAAGCTTCAAACCAACAGGTAAGGCACGAGTTACGGGTCAGTGGTTTTTGTGTTGCAACCTCTATTGTAGAATCTATGTCTTGTGTTGAGCTTCATTAATGTGCTGTGACAGTGTTATGTGAACATGTGTTTGTTTTTTTCCTCCCACAAATATGGGTTGTCCAACAGAGATGGGGTGGGCGCACTCTCATACCAGATGCTGGATTTCCCCGACCAGGTTGTTATCGCTCAAGTGGATGATAAAGGCTTCCTCTCCTCCAGCTCTCTTACTGGCATCTCCTCTCTTCTGGTCACCTCACAAGAGACCTTTGGTGTCAATCAAACCCTCATTCTAGCTGTCAAGGTCAGTGTAAAGAGATGTTTGATATTAAAAGCTTTGTGTTCTTAATATTGACAGGAAATGCAATATCCTACAGTTGGTAAGGGTAATCTGTTTACTACTTTGTAGATGTTTTTTTTTTTTTTTAATCTACTGTAGTATCATATTTCTTTTCTTTTTAATAAGATGAATGTTTGTCCATTAAAATTTTTTTTATATTTACTCCTGAATATAGTTCTGTAGTGTCTCAAGCTTAGGCCTTACACACTTCTGCCTTATCTTCGTTTGATCATATGATTATTCCAGTTTGCTGTTCTCATTTGGCACTTTCATAGTTTATCAAGGCCATTGCTTTAAGTGTACATTACAGAGAGGAATATTAAATGTGCCCCATTTTTCATTAAGCATTTATCATGTAATTAAATGGGGATAAAAATTGACCATCCTGGTGTACACATGAAATGTGTAAAGTATATGTCAATTGTGTATATACCAGTCTCATTACATTACCTCTAAACACTACTGATGTTGTAGCTTGAGTTTACTTGACTTTTGTTTTTCTTCAGGTGGTCCCTGTGTCCTATGTGCAGTTCATAGCCAGCCCAGTCCTTGCCATGACCACCAGAGAGAGAGTGAAAGCCTTTCCTCTGGGCATTGTGCTCACCTTTACTGTCCAGTTTCATGCCAGCACAGGAGACACTCTGCACAGCTCCAACACTCACCTCACATTTGCCACAAACAGGTGTCTTATACGTCTTCCATTTTAATGCTACTTGTTATTTTTGGCGTGTTGCTTGAGAATAGTGTACCCTCTGAGTGATGAGACAAACTGTACAATTGGAAATTGATTGTTTTGGAGTCAGTTTGCAATCAGTTAGTACCCAAAGGTTAAAAAACCTATTATGTATCTGTTGTGTTATATATAGAACCAGTGATTACCGTGGCCAAGTGGTTTTTTTTTTTACCACCCCACCAGTCTTTGAAGTAACACTCATTTTCCCTGAAAGAGGGGGCAAAAAATATATCTTGGGTGCTTTGTATCCACATGCATAGTACATCCTATTAATATCTGTAGTACAGGATGTATAGATAGGTTCAAGTGAGAGGTCATATTAGGAGCTCACTATTCATTCAGCTGACTATTCCTTCAGCCTCATTTCAAATGGATTTGTTTCCACATTAGTGAGTGAGCAAAATGATGGGGGCATTGGGCAAGTGGGGCATAGTGGACTGCTCAATAAATCTATTAAGTTGTTCTCAAGGTGTGCATGCAGACAATTTTAAAGGGAAAGCATCAAAATAAGTACATTCAAGTGTTCATGTTCTAGTGATGGGACTGACCAGTGACTGGAGTGAGCCAATATGTACAATATGTACGATGAAATGGATGCACAAGGAAATGGGCATAGGAATATTTATTTTAACTGTTTATTTTTGTCCTTTGATTACTTACCAGACTTTCTCAACATTGTCTGTCACTTTTCTCTTTTTATTCAAATTCATTTGTCTTTAATTTGTCTTTGTATTTAAAGCAGTTGCTTTCCCCACAGTAACATGTGTGACTATATATGTCTTGTAGAGATGACCTTGTGCAAGTCGGGTTTGGGCCTGATAACAACACCCTGACTGTTCGGACTGTGAATGTTGGACTCACGCTCCTTGCAGTGTGGGACAGTGAAAACATGGGTGTGGCAGACTACATCCCTCTGCCTGTTGAGCATGCCATCCACCCAGATGAAGCCACCAGACTGGTGGTTGGAGACGTAGTCTGCTTCAGTGTCCCTCCACTGAGCTCAGATGGTATGATGCTGTTTTAAGCAATGATTGAACCTAATTAGATAATAGACCACTAAACCTTTAATCTGGATTTTGGTACAGGAACATTTATTATTTAAATGATTTATTTAAAATTCATTTGAATGTTTTCTTTTGGCTATATTTCAGTGTGTTTAAAACTTGATTTTGGTAGTGTCTTGGCTGGTATTTTTAATTATTCTTCTTTTCTGCAGATGTCCAAGGCACTTGGAGCTCCTCCTCTAATGGTGTGCTTCAGGTCGACCCTAAAAGTGGTGCAGCTGTAGCTAGAGACTCTGGGACAGTGACGGTGTACTATGAGATAGCTGGTGTATTGAGAACATACAGAGAGGTATTACATCCTGTCAAGTAGTGAGTTAAATCAGCTTTAGCTAACATTTTCTGAGTGTTATAAATTATGCTAACAATTCTCCATATAGCTTTTTTCTTTACTTTTTAGTCACTTATTCAGTATTTTTCAACATTGTTATTGTCCTATAGAAATGAATTCAATAGGTTTGCCAGCACTCAGCATTAACATGCATTTTCTTCTGGAAATGATAGTTCTAATATCTACTGTGTGGGATAAAACACTTTAAGTATATTTATGATAATCTTTTATCCACTCATTATTTTAGTCTAATGTAATAAATGTGCATGTGTCCATGACATGAATGTTGTTAAGACTCTCACGGATGATGGAGAGTGGGGTATATTTAATTGGCTGTCTCTATACTGCTTCTAGTCTAGATTCTTTGTGCTTGTGAGCTGAATGCAAACATGGCTTTTTTAATTCTTCTTACCAGAAAGCAATACTTGATGAGATCTGAGCTGGAAGCCCCAGCATCAGAACAACATATTTCAATGAAATTAATTGTTTTTGTTAAGGTAGCTGACATTGACATAGGAAGCACTGATGATCTTTTAGGTGCACTTCAATGTTTTAGGTGTATAATTGTAAATATTTCGGAATGCAGTTGTATTTTACAACAATGGTGTCTCTTTGGACTGTTATTGTAGGTGGTAGTGGAAGCTTCTACAAGGACAACTGCAATGGCCCAGGCGACACCAGTCAGAAATGGGGAGGAGACAAAGGTCTACCTCACAACCAGAGAAAGGGGAACCAACCTTATTGGTACTGATAAGGCTCTCAACTATACTTTTATTTTGATTGATTTTTACCATTTAAAACATTAATTCATTGTGTTAAATGTGAAGGAACTTGTTCCTCTGCCCAAACTGAAGCCATTCCTCAGCTGCATCCTGAGTCCTCTGTCAGCTGCCATCTGAGCTTTACCAGTGATGCTGTTGGCTTCCCTGCTAATGATGTCTTCAATACACACACTGGCTTTGACTGCAGCATGGGTAAGAATGATTTCATCTCTTCAGTCTGATGTGGAATCTTAAGCAATTTACACCAAACAACGAGAACAGGTTAAAGTTTTCATTTTTTAAAAAGGGATTTAAAGGTGATTATCAGCTATTTTCTCACTTAATAAATGTTAAAATATTTAATGTGACTATGTGTCACCAAATAATAGTCATTCTGCTGCCAACAACGTACGGCCATTAAAGGACTTTTAACTCATTGTAGCTACACAGGTCCTTGAACTTAAAAGTCACAATTGAGCTTAATTTGATAATGTCATTTTCTCATGAATCTTTGCCTTTACTTATACCTTAAGAATAGCACATAATTTATAGATATGCAGGAAAATACCATTTATAAGGGAGTAATCGATACCTGCATTGCCCTTGGAACAAATTTAGCCAGTGCTATAAAAAGTGTCACAGTGATCTATTGGACTGAATAGTGTTTGGGCTTTGGGACTACCCGGTATTGGCTTTCCTCTCTGGGGGCAGAGAGGAAAATCTTCAAATGTACCTTTCTTAACATCATTGAAAGCTGCAATTACATCAATTCCACGTTATCTGTTGCTTGACTTTGTCTTGCTTGGCCCCAGGTCTCTACACATGTTCTCTGACCTTGCAGTCAATGACTGACCAGCAGACCCGTGTGCTCAGCATGTCCATGACTAATCTGCTGGTCAAAGCAGGGCTAGAGGGCAGTGCATTCTCAGGTGAACAAGTTAGTGCCAGGCTACCTGTTGAACCAGGCCTGTACTCTGACCAGAATGAGCTGCTGCTTTCCAACCTGCATCCATCTGCTGACCTCAAAGTGTATGGACCCTCTGCAGTCTTGTCCAATGTAGAGGTCAGGCTTAAAATTTTACCTCTTCTTTTCTTTTGTTTTATTTCCAACTATCTCAATGCTTGTTTAGGTGATTATCCTTAAAAGATTAAATCCTGGGTTTCCTTCTGTACTTCAGGTGGCATCTACATCTCCAGACATTACCATCCAAGAGACAGAGGCACAGCATGACTTTCCCAGCTTTAAAAAGTACACTGTCCGTGCTGCAGGCACTCTGGCAGCGATTTCCACTTCTGTTTCTATAAGCAGCCCTTCCTCAGGCCAGCGTCTCGTCATCCCAGTCACCGTGATGCACATAGCTGATGCCAGTGCTGCCAAACAAGGTTAGATAGCCTTTAAGTGCAATGACAAGTCACTGTTCCTCAAGCCAGGAGGTCATGTTACTCAACATGTCCTTCTGTACCTTTTTTTTTGTACCTTTGTTCAGATACTGCACTTTTAAAACTCTTAGCTTTAGAATATAGTTCATTTATTTAACAAATAATACATATTGGTTTGGGGTGTATTTTGGGAAGTAGCACAATGACTTTGCAGATTTTTCAGTTACCATCTTTGAAATATTAGCAGAGAATCATTTAATTTCAGATGTGAGTAGCAAACCCTTATTATCCCACTGTGTCACTGCTAATATTTGTTACTGTGATGTAGTTCTGCAAAAGGCAGGTTTTTTTTTTTCATCTATCGCACTTTTAACAGCTGCTTCTCCAGTTGGCAACATTGAGGGGGGGCACTCCCTGCACAGCTTCATCAGTTGCTACCAGATGATGTTCTTCACCCTGTTCGCTCTGCTGGCTGGTACAGCCATCATCATCATTGGTAGGTCACATTTCTTGACATTTAGTGGCATTGATTTGCATTTTTATAGATTCAGTCAGTGGTATCGCAAAAGTAGCAAAAAATACATTCAGTGTCTTTTGTTACAAGTTGTCCCAAAGGATGACAAGCTGGATTTGTGAAAAGAACATCAGATGTATTTTGTGCTTTTTAATAATGTTCCCAGATTGTTTTTAATACTGTGCTCTTCTAACGCTTTTGAATATTTTGTATTTGTAGTACTCCACACTGTATTTTCTCCAAGAGAACAAGCATATCACCCAGCTTTTATCCAGAGGAGTCCACCACTAACGGGTAAGAAACTGTCCTATTGCAGCAAATACATCTCAAAATAGTGTAAATGCATTGTTTTGTTTTTTTTAACTGAGCTCCACTTATTTTAATGAGCAAAGAGATCAATCATTTTTCCTAGCTAAAGATCATAGAGAATTAATCACACTGGTATTTAGACAATTTAGTTTAAACTCAAATAAATTCTCATTTTGTATTTTCAGCATTATAAATTAAATCTCATTTTGATGTAAAAAAATTAGATTGTAATTGATTTATTTAAGATGAAGCAGCTGCAAGAACCATTTGTCACAATTTACAGTTGTTAAAGTGTTTAGAAGCAATTAGTCCATGTTTCCAAAACCAGTCAGGCTTATAGTTTGACGTGTGAAACAATTTTATACATTAAATACAGTCTCCCTTCAGAAATTGTCTGTCAGCATTGACTGATTTGTTATGCACATTTGCTGCGGATCTATTTTCTTCCAGGATTAAACTCGCCAGTAGCAAACTGTTTCAACAATTCAATTCCGAGGATGGACCCAAACAGGAGCCCCAGATCACGACTTTTTTCTCCAGACTACAAGTCGTGATAAAGTCCTGCTCTGCTCTCATCCTCTGAAAGTGGGACACCATAGGCCTTTAATGCATGTTGGTAGTGCCTCTATCTCTCAGGATATAAGTGCTCTGTGTTGTGACTGAAAAATGAATGGTACATATGCACAAGAAAACAAAAACATACAAAAAGTATATATAATTTTTATGTATGAGATTAAGATCTGCAAAATAATAACAGGCCTATTTTTGTTTATTTTTTGAATTGGTGCAGCTCTTTCTTTTGTCTGTGAGTTGAAATTGTTTTACGCAAAACTACTCAGTTATTAATATTATTTTGATGTTTTAAGAATGCTGAAGAACAATCACTAGTTTTGCTACAAGGGGTTGCTTTATGTATCTGCCTTTTATTCATGTGTGTTTTCAGATGTGAATTTTGGTGACAACCACATTCTCCTGTGACAGTAAGCAAATATTACCTCAAATTATTTATCAGGGCAAAATGTCCTGGCTAAAATGTCCACTGAAACCAACAAACATTTGTTATTGTGACAAACCCTTCATATGTGCAGAATCTAAACCAGGAAAAAGGTTGGTCTTTTTCTGTTTTGGGCATTTTGGAGCTGATTAAGCTCCATAATATAGCATCACTGAGTTTATAAATCATAGTAAATTCAGTTCTTGACTGATTAATGTGTGTGAAACAGTTGAGATGTGAAATGTCATTTTTGATTTTAACCTGTGATATCTACTTTCAAAAGCTGTGTTCTACATTGTAATATGTTCCTGTATTAATAAGCCAACTCTTCCAGGGAAGGATTACTGTAGCACTGAACCGCAGGGACATGAGTGTGACTTGACTTTAAATGACTGCATTTGAAGATTTGGAAAATCATTTGATGAGAAGTTTTATTTATGCAATGTCCGTGAAATTTAAAGAGCAGAGTATTAGGAAAAATTTTGGAGATGACAACCTGGTGTTCCATTTTTGTTTTGTAAAGTAATTCCTCACAATCAGCTTTGTGTACAGCTCTGTGCAATTTATATTTACTCTTGCTTTTGCTAAATAAAGTTTTTATTCTTTACGTTATCATTGTGTAGCTGTTCTTTGTTACAAAGGGAACAGAAAAAAAAACATAAAAAATCTTGATGCACTTTTAGTCAAGAATAAACAGAAAATCTTTTTTTTTTGTTATCCTTGTTTGGTTTTTATTTTTTTAAGGGATGCTCAGTGCCAGAGTTGGCCTCAAGAAGGTCAAGGGAGTGATCTCTGTGCTGTGTGTTTACATCCTCAGTCTTCTTCGCACTGTTAAAAGGAATATAGCTGAAATGAACAGATGAAGATCAGTGAATATTTTGATCTAGTCGCGTATGATTTCATACAGATCAAGTGTCACAAAGTAAAAGTAGCAGCCAGGAAATCTCACCATGTAGTATGCCTGACTGGATTATAAAATTTGTGTCGATCTCAGACTAAACAATGAGCTTCCATTCATCTACAGCTGATCACAGCAGTTTTTATGTGCTTTTTCTCAAGTCTGCAAATGAGCTTTAGAGAAATTGTTGTGTTGGCACTGGCTGCACTTTCATTTATTACACTAGCCTCTTCTTTGCACTGCTATAGTGTACAGTGACTAGATAAATGAGCGAGGGGTCTTTTCCTCTGAATCTCCAAAGACTGTTCAAATACCCCCCATCTGTCAGTAACACTTCTCTGGAGGGCCACTGCATCATTTGTAAACCTTCAGCAGCCACAGTCACGTCACCGGCTACACTTCTGGCTAGGCCCGTGCACTAAAATGTGTTGTGAGCTGCATAAAATCACTTCTGTTGCACTTCCACCTGAGTGTTTCTGAGAAGATGTGTGTTTGCATACATTTATACTGTTGCACAAATCTGCACTTGCAAGTAATTCTAGGGTTAGTTTTGTGATTACTAAAAGTCTGCCGTGGAAACTATATTTACTGAAACCCACAAAACACCACAAGCATTTTGCACTGCATGAAAAATAATCCAAGTGGGACATACACAGAACAAGCTATAATCTTTGCATTATTTTCCACCAGCTCCTTATTTCTCAAAGGGGTGTTTGGCAGACAGAGTCTTAACTCATAACTGTGAGGTGTTTATGAGAAAATTCAGGTTTGATTGTAGATAGTGTTATGTGTGGTCACAACACCAGCTCTGGGGAATTCTTAAGACTGGTGTGTTGTGATGTGTTGTGTACAGAACCACAGCAAACGTGTAAATGATTGTCTCCTCTATTTAATAGCACTCCACCTAAATAGTTTGAATTTACTGAGATGAGATTCAGAAGTGGAAATGACCATTTTAAAATGACTTCCATCACGCGGAGGCGATGAGTGGCTTTTTAAACCAGCGAGTCTATCTATGGCTCATTAAGGCAGCCATCCATGTTAAGCTAAAATGACACCCAATTTATTTTCTCTATTAAGGCAGAGGGGCAGCATAAACCCCACCTGTCAGGCTGTCCAGCAGAGAGCCATCAGCCCATGTTCCCCGGGTGAGAGCAGAGCACCACTGTTCCAGATGGCTTACTGTGCTGTCAGTGGAGGGCATCACTAAGGTGGCCGTTGAATGAGACCCGACATGAATGGTAAGGTTGTTTCCCACACGAGGATCAGGACAGTGGGAGAGGGTCTGACTGGAAAAGAACTGTCTGTCTGTGTGGAGGCAGGACTCAGCAGGTGTATTAGCACCTATCTATGTGTGTCTGTTTGTTGTAAAAGACAAATTGAATGAATTGAAATGGATTTTGTTTCCATGTCTTTATATTTTGCAAGTGTCAAAATATAAAGACATGATTGTTCCACTTGCTTTCTCTTTCTACCATTAGATGGAGTCATGAGCTACTGCAGTGTTCAGTTCCAGTCAAATGGCCTACTATAATTTTTCTTAATTTGTTTAAAAAGTCATTTATTCTCTGTTAGGAACTGTAAGTATTAGAAAAAATTTGATGCAGTGGTAGGTTGAATTTGTGAACAACATTACCATTTAGTGTTAAAAAATGTTCTCCAAAACTGAAAATACACTCTGTACCATTCTGACATATGCTATTTATCTACATTTTAAGTATTTATACAAAAAAATAATGCAAAAATAACCTATCAATCAAATCCAGGTCTCCTTAAAGTTGTTAAAAACGGAATAAAAACATTTCCACTTCATTCAGCCCACAAATAGAGCAAGCTTCTAATTAGCTTTACATCTGTGCTAATATATGAGTCGAGTTTTCACTAAATAAATCTCTCAGGCCAGCACCCACTCTGGCACCCACATGCCACCGGCCGGCCAACAGGAAAAAGGAAAAAAAATAACCCCAGAGCGTAATACGGACAAGCAGTATTTTTTTTCAAGAGCTTAATATCCTGTGTTTCACGGCATCCCACGTCCACAAATCAACAGTAGTTTCAGGACTACACTGAGCCACTGGGAGTTTGTGGGATGGGTTTGTTTTCTACACCACTATAATATACGTATTTGAAGTAATACGTCACCCATGGCGACACGTAACATTAACTGCGTGGCTTTAAACTATTCCTTTCCCCCCCCCAAACACGATGCACTGTTTTCTGAAGGGCAGTTTATCTGGTGTTGTCATGCACTGTTTCTTCACTGTATATATCTGCTGTGCCACTGGGAAACGCAGGCAGGCCGTGGATTTCGGATGTGAGGGGTTGTACATCATGGTGGGTGGCATGTCAAGGCCTGCAGTCCTATTTGGCCTTTTGCCACAGGGATTAGGTAGCTACAGACAAAAGAATAGCCCGTCTGTAGTTCATCTCACTTATTGTCACTGGTTTGATGCACCTATACCAGTTGAACAAGTTATATGAGGAAACGGCACTGTCACTTACAATGGACTGATACTGGAGCAAGGAATTTAGAGTTTGATTTGAGCAAAAAGTAACAAAAGTACAGATTATTAACGATTTTTGACAACGTGACCCTTGTTGGCATCCCTTCTTCTTCTGTCACTTATTAATATTTCACATCCCAGTTGTGCTTTACGCCATATTCCTCTTACTCAAAGTTGAATTACACTTTACCAAGCTGAAACTTTTGAATGTGTTCACTATTGCTTTTATAGGGGACATCTCGAAGACTCAGGCAGGCAGAGCAAATGGCCACCCATAAAATTTACATGAGGCTCTCTTTCATCTATGCCTATCGCTGCATGGCTGTAATGATGATATATTTTCACGATAACTTATCCGTGCTGAAATTCAGTGGGTTAAAGTGTATCCAACGAGGTTCAACATGAAAAATAGAGACAGAAATTACATCCTGAGAATACATATTGGCCAAAGTGTGATGGAAACCACATTGTGCAGTCAGTGTTTTGGAATGAACAATTGGAAATATTGGAATGAAGCCTGATTCTGTTTTTAAATGTAAAAAAAACAAGAAGAATCGTGTCAGTGCCAGGCGTGCAGATGTACTCTGTTATTATTATTCAACCAGTGAGCCACCAAAGAGGTTGGAGGAGCCTGCTGCTGATAGGGCACTATACAGACAGCATGGGAAACAAGTCTGCAGGCAAAACGCAGAGCCACATCGCGTCTGTCTGCCACAAATGGAAGGAAAGTTAGCGAGAGGACAGCAGAGAAACAAAATGGGGTTTGTCTCTACACGAGGAAGTGCACTACACTTGTTCCCTGCCCCGCTGTGTGACTGCAAAGCCATTATGCGCCTAATGCGACCTGCAGATTCATAAAACTTGGGAGTCCCCGCCCACTTGACAGCCAGCCTCTGTTTACGAAAAGTCACGAGAGCGGCATGGAGCGAAGAGACACCTCCGAGAAAATGCCACACCGCGTTGGCAGCGAACAGAAGGAAGAGGCACACTCCACGGAACTACCAGTCTCACTATGTAGCCTGTCTGGCGCCTTTGACAGCACTCTCGTTCCCATGACGGATTCATTTAACCAAATTTGGAGCTTCTAGTTTTTTTTCTCACGAACTTTGATCCGAGGAAGTGGCGTTTGATTTTGAATTGTCGCCCGCTAAGTTAAAACAATGGCAAGGCGTAAAAGGCGCAACCTCTTGGATTGTTGCGCTTAAACACCGAGGAGCTGCTGCTGCTGCCGCTGCTGTGGGCTTGTGCGTTACACCAGTGGGGAATAGCCACGGAAGGACATGGATAGCCTGACAGAGAACCCGACCAGGGCTTCGGAATACCTCAAGGAGCTCAATAAGATCATAGAGACGCAGCAGGAGTTGTTGGAAAGGCAGAGGGGGAGGATAGAGGAGCTCGAGCAGCAAGTGTCCGACTTGTGCACGGAGAACGCCTGCTTGAAGGATCAGTACCAGCGGCACCTGGCAACCTGCAGGCTGCAGCAGGGCAGCAATAGCCTCACCACGCTGGGAGCCATCAAGGAGCACATCACTCAGGAAAAGTAAGACATGACACTTGCTCGTACCCGATACCAGCTTTATGACAAGTGTGAGAAGTTGAAAACGCACTGAATTGTTAAAAATATGTGCTTGTGTTCCAGTTGGATGGCCTTAGTGGATACTTTGGCACTGACACAATCTCACACACACACATCTCAGTGTTTTCTATATGATTTCTGCACATAATTGAAATGAAAGTAGGTCATATGCCGCTTTACTCCACTCTGTCTGATTCTGGCTGAAACAAAACAGTGCAGTGAGTAGTTTCTGTATAGATTTTTGTACATTTTATTGACATTTCCTTTTACAGTGTCTGCATTGGGATCCATTAAGCAGCCAGATCAAGTACACAGAGATTTGAGAGTCATACTGATTTGCAATGAATCTGCTTTGTCATCTTTCTTCCTCGTGCAACTTAAAGCCAGTTTTTCTTACTGCTCTGTGTACTCCTGCAGGGCGCTTCATCTGTGATATATAGAATACAATAACCATGACCTCTGGGAACAGCCAGGATGGATGCGGTTTTATTTTAAGGCTTGAGGACCTGAGTAGAACATGTATAGGGCGGACTTACATCCAGAGAGGTGCTTAAGACCTTCATAGTGAGGCATATACGGGACTCAAGGGGTTATGGGTTAACCTCTGGCTTCACACTCCAGTGGCTTTATCTAAAAAACGTCCCAGTCCCGCAGACACTCAACTCGCTTTTGACAGTTTTGTAGAATCATGTGAACACGCTTGACCTTTGTCTCCCCGGGGCATGTTAGTGTCATGAATACTAGTGGCAGCAAATCAATGGTGATGACTCATGGACAGTACGTCTTTGCTGGAGGATAACCCAGACTCGTGAGATTAGGACGTAGCATAACAGTGACCTTTAGCGTGCACCCTTAATAAATCACACTCGGATGCTGAGGAGGGATCTGACGGGTTTTCACCTTCTCTGTTGGGCCGCTAAGTCTGGATTGTGGTTTGGAGTGGTCTAGAGTCCAGCAAAACCATAGTGAAGGCCGGCTTTTTTTGGATTTGTGGGAATTTCCTGAATAGAAATCGAACGTAATTCAGAGACACCACTTTGAGCTTGAGTTGGAAGAAGAAATGTGACTGAGAAGGAGTCAGGAATGAGACATTTCTTGTTACAGAACATCATTGTGACCACTTGTTTTTACATTACACATTTATTGGTCTCAACAACTTGTAAAGCAATGACAATGTGAACCGTCGTGTCCCAAAATGAGCACCATGTGTAAACACCTGGATCTAATGCTGACGCTTTGAAATCACAGCTTTGCTTTTATATTTTCCATTTCCCAGAAGTGTACATCCTGTTCCCCACAAACAACTTTTACCGTTATGACACTTTCGGTCAGGCGTGTAGCAGCATTACCTGTTGTGGTTGTCATGTAAGCTGTGTAATCAGGAACTAACACGTATGAGGAAGAGGTGATATCCCTGAATGGGAAGTGGGCAGGGTAAAGGTGGCTTTGAAAATATGAGGCCAGTTTCACATAAAGTAGGTCCATAAATGGTCCTTCATGTTGAGCCTCTTTCAGTTTAATGTGTCTTAGATCATTTAAACAAGAAAAAAAGAAAAAGCAAACTCTTCCCTTTAGTATAACATCAATTCTTACCATGGCAACAGTGTTTTTATAACAAGCAAGGGCTAAAACATGAACAAAATATAGCTTTTGAGACATGTTGCTTCTCTATCTTTTCAATAGGCACCGCTTAATGTTTCCATGGCAACAAACGGCCTCAGTAGTTGGCCTTTAATCTGCAGATCTCATCCCGAAATTATGTTAAATAATAGATTTTTGCTTGTTTGACAGAAGTTCAGAGTTATGACTGATCCTAGAAACCAGCCCCAGACATTTGAGCAGTATTCACTTATGTTATTTCCCACAAAGGCGATGCACATAGAGTCATAGTGCTGTGACCACTATCTCTTCAGGCACCTACACAAAGGGACACATGGGCTATATTTTGGTAACACTGTTGGAAACTGCAGGAATGTGTTTGCCAAAAAGCCCCAGTCTGGTCTGAACCCAGAGATACGTAGCTGTGGGGCGAAAATGTTACCTGCTGAGATCATGCTGGGAATTTTATTTGAGTAGAAAAATATGATGCCTTTTTGAAACATATTTAATCACAGCCTCGGGTGAACGCTGCTGATTTGTAGTTCTGTGTCAACCGCTTCCTTTCTGTATTCAGTTGTAGTGTACATCATAACTGCCTGACTTATTATCAGTGATGTCGAGTACAGCTATTATTGTTGGTTGCAATTGGAAAGCGTTAACCTGGGTTGTTTTTTTTCCAGCAACAGTGGAGAAAGGAAGTGCAGGAAGCGTGATGCGCAGCTGATAGTGAAAGTATGGTGCCAGGTCAACACATTTCTCTGTAGATTTCGTGAAACAGACAGTCAGGCTTTAGGGTCGCACAGGTTTTGGAAATCGTCTGGAAGCTCACTGACCCTAATGCTGATCTATAAACTTCTACCCCTTCAGGCGATTACCCCTAAGGACCCCTAAAGCAACATCAGCACAAGAGTCAATCTCGCTAAAAAATATAAAACGGCCTCTTCTTTCCCTACTTTCTGGAGTCCAAGTGGATAAAGCGTTCGCTGGTGAATTACAAGTCACACACGTATCACGTTTCTTCGTTTAATGGCTCCTAAAGCTGCCTGCCGTGTCAGCCCTTTACCCAACAGTATTTATGCTGACCATATGCAGTTCCTTTACAACAGCTCTCTTCTAATGGTGTTTGTTTTTAACGGCCCTCCACTGTTACTTATATCCCCTGTGCTCACTTTGGTATGAAATGACAAGATGGTTTGTAAGTTGTCGCAGAGCACATCAGTGATAGATGACCTCTCGTCGTTAGTTAACTCAAAGTGCAACATATATCCGCCCCGCGGTGACTGTAGCAGCACACATCTGATCTCTCATTTAAAACTCATTTATTTCCATGCTGTCACAGAGGTTTTTAAAAACTTGCAACAAGCTGCTAAGGTGAGCGCTTTAACTGGAGCAGATATGAAACCATCCACTGGGCTTTCAAAACAGAATTGTGTTCAGGAGGCTTTTATTTCCTTATCTTGCTGCCAGCCCGCATTTAGCATTCAGACTGTGTTCTAGGCCCCAGATAGCCAGCTGAGTGTAAACAATATTCAAGATGCTGACGTGATCGCTGTGAAGATAATGTCCTTAACCTACAGCTGACAAAAGAGCTGATTTAGTATTTATTCAATTTGAAAATACTGTTTGTCAGAGTGGCGCCGTATTACATTTACACGAACATCATATAGTCTTATGTACTGCTCTTGGATTTGATTTTGTGTTTGTTTATTAGCTTTAAATTATGCATTGAATCCAGTGAGTAAAGAAGGGCCGTCTTAAGTGATCAAATATTGATGAGTGATGTGACAACTCTCTGTCTGTAAATGCTTTAATGGAGGCAATATGGATGTTTCAGTGCAGATGAATTAGATGCCTAGCTCTCTTGTTTTTTGAATATGTGCCAAGTTTAAAACAAGGAAGTGTGCCAGAGTAATGTTAGGTTAACATCTCTGAAGAGCTGTGAAAGCAAAAAAATCTGTTGGCATACATCCTGTAAATCCATATATGGAAGTAGTTTACATTCTCAAACTTGATCATCATCTGCTACAGAAACTAAAATAGCCCTGCGTAGGAGATTTCTGTTAGAACAAAGATAAAAGTTGTGTGTGCAGTAATCCAAGTTGACATATTCCAGCTCTACAATTTCCCACATTTTTACTGCTTTTCTATTGATGTCCTCCTTTAATGATGGGCTAATGACACCCAAATGGAGGAGTGCACCTATTGAAATCGATGGCATAGATTTATTTCAAAAGGAAAACACCACAGCAGTGCCGTTGGATATACAGGTTTGGTCTGAAGCCAGTGGAAAAGGCTTCCTAACTTAGAGGAGGGGATTTATTGGGTTTAAGTACCACTGTATATCAATGATAGACTGGCAATCAAACTTGGGTAACTATTAGTCCAGTCATTTTCAGATGAGATTTAGGGGGGGATGTTAATGTGATGGCGTTAATTACAAGAACATCCTAATCATGTTTTATCTCTTTATTTCCTCAGTGGAAGTCCATCCAGGGAATTGGTAATTGGCTTGTGTTTTTTGTACAGTAGCTGTTGTAAGTGTCGGCCTAATTGCAAAGGACCGTATGTTTTACAGTGGCCACAATCTCTGAGAGTATTGTTTGGAAAGTTATATTGTTAAGAACACATTAAATGATAAAAAAAAAGAAAAACGATAGCCAAAGTTGTCCAGAAATGGATGATCATTTCCTCACTTTATTCAAGGAGTATAATCTTCAGTCACACCTTTGGGAAAAAGGTGGAAACTCTTCTTAGTAGGACTGTGCAGTTAATTGAATTTTTCAATTTCAATTTTGGCTCCCAACGATCACAAAACCTAATGGAGAAAAAAACCCCAATTATTACTTGTTTTATTTATGATTTATTACTTGTTTTCCATGAGATTGTGAAAGTGCACTACTTTGTTGGTGTTATTTATTTATTTATCTTAATTATTATTTCTGTTTATTTTTTAAGCTATTTATTTATACATTTGAAAATATAATTTATTTTAAGGAGAATTCACTGTTTTGTTCAATAAATCCAACATGTTTCCAAACTCAGTGACTAATTGTGTAAAATACTCGTCATTTCCATAATCACATAAAAACAATTGTGATTATGATTTTTCCTTAATCAAGCAGTCCTACTTCTTAGATGTTATAAAATTGACTTCTTTATAAAAATACTGTATTGTTACCCATCACAAATGGGTTCTGCATCTGCTCAGTTTTTCTCTGCTCAAAGAACAACACAACTTGGAACCTTAGATCTCAAACTACAACAGGCCTCAGAGCATTTCTTCTTCATTTTATCAATTCTAAATCTTTGTAAATAAAAAAATAATGTGGACATAGCATTTTGTTAAGGAAATAATACCCGCTTGTACTAGCAAAATAGATCTCTAGGCTTCTTCTTTTGAGATTGACGAATTCATAAATCGCTCAGTGAAGACAGTGTAACAGCTTTAGCATGTGTTTTGGGAATCAGTGGGCACAAAATAATAGAATGATGGAGACGGCTCTTGTAGCTGCCGGTGTCCGCTCATTTAGCGGCTGATCTGCTGAACAATCAGTGTGCCAAACAAAATTTATGAGCACATGAACTCACCCTCTCCCGCAAACCCACCTCTAATGAAATACCCCAGCTGGATTAATGTCCACACAGGGATGATTTGCATTCAAGCACAGGCGTAAATCTCAGGCAACGGCCACAGACTTTCTGCAACCTGCACTCGAACCTCGTGCTTTCCTCTGTCCTTCTGTGGGAATTGTGCCATGACCCCTGCTGCCTCTCATTAGACCTATTTGGACAGAAAGCTGGTCTCGTCCTTTGATGTAGCTGCTTTCCTAAATAGAAACGATAATGATGGCTGTAATGAGGGCTGTTACCTCTATCTGCAGGTGGAGCTGGGAAATGGTGCACAGCTGGGGGTTGCACGGCACAGCTTAGTGGAACATGCCAATATAGTATTTTTAAATCGCCCAAGCTCCATTTCTGCTATTGCTGGATTTGACTTTTAATGAGCATGAGATACTGTTGAAGTTTGTGGCTTTAAACTGTTAAAAATGCAGTACAGAGAAAGTCTACACAGAGGCAGTTAGGACAGTGTATCCTCCATTTTACTGAACATCTCTAAAGTAAATGCTGTTTATTTTTCAGTCTAATAATGTGTTTATCCAACCACTTTGAACAGTTGATGTTTTGCATATAGTATCTGGAAGTCCTATCTAAGCATTTTTGGGTGAAACACAAAAAATGAATGTTACAAGTGCAATGAAATAATCATGAGTTACTTCAAATGAATTGTGTTGCTAAATGGGTAAATTAACCCTTATCCCTCATACTTTCAAACCAAACTATATTGCGCTACTGTCGGCTCACTCTGTGTCTCTTCTACAGGTGGTCTCACACCTCGGTCTTTATCTGCTGCTCCAGTCCTGTCCATCTAAGTCCTTTAGAGAGTTACAGATTGACATATTCAGTCTAATCTTCATCTTCGCGTGAGAATCAACCCTTCAGGGTCTTACGTCTCATTTTCATTTGTCTCCAGATCTCTTGTACGTGTGAGTGTCGATTGACAGGTAGAATATCAACTCTGTCTACGGTCTCAGTTGTTGGCTGAATTGGCTTCAAGGTTGAATCTACTCAATGTGGATTTCCATGACAACGAGCAGAGTCCTATTTGCATTTGATCAAGACTCAATAATGTGTAATGTGTACAGCATTATGCACAGGGTAAAGGGAGCTGTGTCTAATAAAACTTAGATTAGAGCATATTGAGATTTAACTCTACTAATTGTGCCTCATGTTACAACTGACAAAGCTCATTGCCCTGCTACGGTGATATTTCAGTTTTGCTGTTGTGATGTTTCCCATTATTTCTCTCAACAATAATCTTTACATCTTTTTGAAGTCCCTTTTATCTCCACTAACTGTGATCACCACTAAAGCGGCCGCTCACAGGGTCCATGAGGTCACAGTGCGGACGCTCGTTCATTCTTTATTTTTTCACAGTTGAACCAATTATCCGCCTTGCAGCTGTCAAAACCAGCTGATGCAGCAGCTGAATCGAAAGCAATTTGTAGCCCAGTACCTGTGGAGAGCTGTTTGAAAGGCTGCTACGAGTTTTCTGCCAAGTGGGAGTGGGCTGCGTTAGATGTGTGTGGATTGCTGACGAGCTGGAGGCTGAGTCAACAGCTCCAGATGAGAAGCTACTGCTCAGGCTTATTCATCTCGGGTTTGTATCTGACACAGCTTCCTTGCAGCTGCTCTGAGCTTTGAAAAGACAATATTAGGAAGGAAACAGGAAGTGTCCCAGATCACGTTATGTCTGTTTGTGTGTTTGATGTCATTTAAACAAATTACACATGTCCAACCTCAGAGTAGTAATTGCAATTCAATTTTCCAGCTTGTTCGACTATGTTCAAATATAAATATGAGTTTTTCTTGTAAGTTAGGAGTGTAAGGAGGTATTTGTGATGTTGAAGTTGGACACAAAAGCCAGGTCTTTTCCATGGAACATTTATGGTTTTAAAAGAAGTGGTCTCATAAAGAAAACAACTCTGTAAATGTTGCACAGTCGGGTTTAAAAATAGCACAAATTGGTTCATTATCTCATTTTGCAGATGTTTTCCAGAGTACACAAAGCACTGTTGTATTTCACTGAGAACATAGCCTCAGATTTGTTACATAAACACATTTTTTTTTCTTTATTTGGAATGTTGCTTGTCTGCTTTTCGGGAAACATTACAATGAATATGTTTTCTACAAAGGCATAGTAGTGACCTTTCCTGTTGGATGCTGCGCCGCCTCTACTCAAAGGTGTTGAGTGTAATGCCTGTGTTTCTGCTCCCGGTGCTGTCTGAGTTGCTTTATGTGTTCTCTCTAACCCTGGACTTTATTAGAAATCCCAGGAGCTGATCTAAATCCTGGCAATATGTTCAGGAATGCAGTCGGAGTCGGAATGAGGTCTCTGGGTATCCAGCTCTCTGTGTGCTTTCTGGAGTCAAAGCAGATAGAAATGGGCTGTTTGATAGTTTTCAGCATGAACAAGTGTGGTATGGATTTACAGAGGCACAAATAGAGCTCATATATTTCTCTGTTGTATTGTACAGCACGTAGATGCCATCAGTAGCCATGATTGTACTCCACTACGTCCCTGTGTTTCAGTCCGGCAGCAGTCTTCATTATGGAAGTGTCTATCACAATTAGCCTTAAAACATACTGCAGCTCAGAATCCTATTGGCTGACATTGAGTGGGAGTGAGGACTGGAGACGCTCGAGAAAAACACCAGTCTGTAAACAACTGTGGACCCTTGCTATGACACCTCTGGGCAATTTAGACTCATTAATCCAAAAAAAAAAGTTCCCTCTCCATAAAGCCCACTATCAAAACCCAAAAAGACCCCAGTCGGTCGTCTAAACATTTAATGACACATTTAACGGAATCCGAGTCAAGGTTCAGTTTGGATTTCAGATATTACCTTGGCATGCACAAACTGCCTGTGGCTAGGACTGATAAAAAGAAAAAAAACCCTCTTCTATAGGGTTGTCAGTAAAGGCACAGCTTCCGACTTGACAACAATACTGATGAGTGACAGAGTGCAGTCCATCAAATCTTAAAGGTCCACTTCCTTTGTTTTCACACTGCTTGGCATTTGTCTAAATAAAATATCACTCACAAGATCACTGTTGGAGGTTGATGAGGAATGAAGGCAGGTAAAGAGAGGGTTTTACTGTGTGATGTGCAGAGAAGACCCCTCCTCTTTTGCAGCGGTACAAAGCCAGTGGGGGTCACGCATCACCAATCCTTTAGAGATCTGGGCTAACTCATTAGATCTGCTTAGCCAGACACATTTCAGCCTGTAATTACTTACTGATTAATACAGATCATTTAGTAATACGGACAGCACTGGTATGTACTCCCCTGCAGAACACATATAGCACATAATAAATGCCCCTCATTTACCCGTTTGGCTGAGGAAACACGCGTGCGACTCATCTTAAAGGCAAGACCAGACTGCTGTATTTCAAGTATTGAATTGCTTTAACCTGAGTGCAGTACGTGTGCTTCTAAAACGCCCTGACAACAAGAATGAAATACTGTTCAAAAACGTCAGACTTCACAGTGTTCCTTTAAACAAACCTGTCAGCGCGAGGGAGCCGCTCTCAGCAGCCACAGGTTCAACTCATTGATCATTTGGTGACATTATTGTAAAAGTTTTTTTGAATTCAGTGGCACTTTTGAGTGTGATTGAGTTGTTTTGTTTTGTTTTTTTGCTTGCTAGAGCCCAAATTGTTTCATTTTTACAGCAGAAAGATATATTGAACACTTTTGAAAATTAAAGATGAAGAGGATATCCTAGAACAAAATTGGTCCCACATATGAACAAGCAAAGAAATACACACACTCCTTTCTTTATTTTATTTTTTATTTTTTTGCTCTGCCTTCGAAACATAATGAGAGCAAATGTGATAAAGTCCCAGAAGCGTTTTCTTCAAGGCTTAACCCCACTCAATATTTCACAGTGAAAAACAAATAATGGATTCATAATTACATTCAAACATGTCTTCCCAGAGAGAGGAGAGGCAAGTAAACAGCCTCTGGAGAAGATACCCAGCCTTCACTGTAAAATACATCTAATATTGTATTTAGAGGTTCTTGAAATTCAAACAAAAATATGTCCCAAACCCCAAACAGGAATGTATGGATGCAGCCAGTGTGACTTTTGTATGACTGCAGCAGCGTGGCCCACACTCAGTGAAGTTCTAGTTCATTTGAGGCAATGCTGGGCGCTATGATTCAAAGCAGTGCGTTTCTGCAGTCGAGTCCAGTTGCACTTACTCGTGCAGAAAGGCAGATTGATAAAGCCTGAGTCAGCATTTTTCATGCCGGGTGTTGCCCCCTGTCTGCTTCCTCTGGCACAACAGGAAACGCATTGTCCTCGCTGCAACTCATCCTGTGGCCCCGTTTGTCCAAATGAAAGAAGCGGAACATATACACGACAGTAGATGTGTTAGATTTGGTTACAAAAAACAGAATGTGGGCAAGTCTTGATTTGTTCACTGGAGATGTCATCCTTTTGCCAGTGGGAGCCTTGCTGTTGAGTGATAGCTGCAATTGGATTTTGGAAACGTCATACATTATTTAGCCGACTTCAGAGTGGACCCAAATGAACTTTTCGCCCCGGATTTTCTCGACAGTGTAACAAACAAGAAGTGTTTACCTTAATCGTGCAGTTGGATTATTGTTCATTCAATATACAAGAAATCTAAATGAGTTTTTAGAAGAAGTTTTTAAGACTTTCCCTCTAAAATTGGCTTCCTGGTTTTACACTTATATAAAGGAGCGGATCGAAGATAGCATTAAACGTATGGATCTCGTGTCACCTGCCAGTTAATAACCCTGTGGCTCCGAAATGAGGACATGAAGAAATGAAGTTCCACTTGAATAACAGTGACTGATGATGCCTAACTCGGAAGAAGATGTAGCTGACACCATCCATCTGTCTTCTGCACAAGTATGACAAGTCTGCAGAAATGTGCTAAAAATAACCGAGACCTGCCATGTGTTAGGAACATAATTATTATTAGTGTTTTATGGTTGAAAAAGTGTCAATAATACGCAAAGAAAATGTTTAGGGACTTCTCAGAGGAGCTGTCCAGGGTTCTGACCAGAGTCTTGCTGACCGTCTGGTTGGGTCTGCACGGCTGGGTGGGCCGCAGTCTAAATGATGGACTCACCACTCAGCAAAAGTTGACTAGACTTGTGAAATATACTTTTGCCCTGATCATTTTTTCCTGTGATGCATTGTATACACAGCAATCGATAGCTTCGGTAATTGCCATTGAATGTGAACTGCCGTATGTGTGTCAATGAATCTCACCCTACCACTGCATTGTATTGACCCGGCCCCAGTTTCATCTCATTCTCAGTCCACACTCACACTGAGGTCTGCTCTAAAGAAAATCCCACCAAAGGTATGTTGTTTTCTGTCAAAATAAATGGCATTTGGTAAAGAAACGGACACACTGGAGCACATTTTAGAAGGAACTCTTGGATCTGTACAACCAACGGAAAGAACAGTAGTTAAGGAGTGTGAAAAACAGCAGAGATGGTATTTTCCTCCAGGCGATCTCCACCGAAAGCTTTACAGTGTAACAATTAGCTTTCCGAGCTACAGGATCTAATGGTACAGTCACTCATAGCTCTGTCTTTTCTCCATGAATACTTCATTGTTTTCTCAGAGTGAGAAGTGAAAAGAGGCGACAAGGGGTCTCATAAATTTGCAGCCGTGCAGCCTCTTTATTGCCCCTTAGTGCTGGCGCGCACAGAACAGACCACATTTTATTTCAGCAGCGTACCGAGCACCTTCGTGGTGTAAAAAATGCAGAGTGCAGTAAGTGAGGCTTCATCGAGCGCAGGGGCATTTAAAGTGGAAACTGTGGGTAATTGACATGAGAGCACATACGTTTTGGTCCTGAGGGCGTAATGTTTCTGTAAAGTTTCATCTCCGACTTACTCAGTAGGTCATTTAAGGTGTCTCTGTCAGCAAAGTGTAGTGCATTTTTCATCGAGTGTACTTACATTGTCCTGTCAGAAATGTGAGGTATTTATTTCAGTACAATTCATATGTTCTGTCTCAGCGTTTCCCTGTGACTGTATGGAAAACCAAAAATGACATCTGCACCTTCAGTTTTGTTTAGAAGCAGATGATTGATGGCTGTATTGACTGATTTGGAAATAGAACCAAACCTGACAGCCAGCAAGTGGACGTCACGTGATATTTTTTGACGTTTTGTGTGACACCCAGAAATCTGCTCTTGAAAAGTAGGGCAGACATTGCTGTAACTAGTTGCATTTTCTATCCATTTATTCTGAAAATCATCTGGGGTCAATAGCACGCTTTATAAATCTTTGCAATTAGTAACACTTACAGCCTTTGATGCACTTTTTTCTGCAAGCAATAGCTACACAAATCCAAAAAGTACACAGCAGTACATTCAATATTCAGAGCAATAGTAATAAGCATCACAAATGTACAAGCACAATGCCAATGAAGACTTAGTCAACACATATTAGAATGCGTATTTGTATTTTAGACTAGGAGAGCTCCATTAGAGAGGTCATTGTTTTGACAAACCCACCACAAAACAGAAATTAAAAGTCATCTCGCTGTCGTCACTTTAATGCGTTATTTTATGAACATTGTCACGTTGTGTCAAAGACCAATCTGCTTGATTATGTTTCCCTCTCAGTTGCAGACAGTGAACCCAGGCTGCTGCTTTAATAGAGTTGCTGAATCAAGCGATAGTATTCACTGAAGCATTTCACATTCTTGTCACTGTATATGTCTTTAGCTGCATTTACTGCTGCACCCTTGTTTTTACCTTTGTTTTTATCTGCCTGATAAAACCGCTGAACCGCAGTTTTTTCTGTCTTCCAGGTCTGCGAGTGACACGCCCAGATTAGTCAGGTATGTATTTCAATTACTCTCTCCTAACCACATAAATTATAGAGGCGTATCCTGCTCCTGTATTACATGACATCTTATATCGTCTTATAGTTTAACTGAGAGGAAAAAAAGTAAGGCTGCGTCAGGCCCAGTGTGTTGATTGTAATTGTTTGCAGCCATTATAGCACAGAGCAAATAATGAGGTTTTATGTCGAGTGCGGTGCAAGGTCATACACCGCAGCTGCTTGTCGGCAGGGTGAACTTTAGTGGTGGGAGATTTGTAGGGGTGTCAAGGCTGACACACTTAAGACGGGTGCAGATTTAAAACTGTAATATGAATCTATCATGGCAGTGAACGTTGCAGAGAAATATGGCTTGCATTTATAGTAAACTCGCTTCCCTCGCTGGTAAACACACTCAGCTACAGCTCTTCTCTTCGGGGATAGACCACAGTGTCGTCATCTTTAGGTTTTGGGCTGCTCTGTTAAGGTCCCAAAAGTGTCTAGACAAGTTTCTGTTGAGCACATTTTGTGTCCAGGCCAAGTGTTTCCAGGCCAAGAGTTTCCAGGCCAAGTGATTTTTTTTTTTTTCCTAGATGCTCCTTGTCTCCCCAGGCCTCTTTCCTTCTGCTCTAAATGTCCCACTGGAATTATGAAGCTGATACAGAGGGCCAGAGATGTGTCAGTCTTTGTGCTGCCAAGTTTTTGTAGCGTTATGTCAGTGAAATATGTTTGGAAATTTTAGTAGCTTGCCTTAAACAGTAAGATGGATACAGTAAAAGTAAAGAAATAGGTTGTTTTTAAGTTTTTACTCCAGCAAAGTTTTCTTAAAGTCCAACGTTCCAAACAAGGTGCAAGAAATTTATGACTAAATGTAAGAAAATGTGTGTTAAGCTTGCCTGGTCTGAAGCTACAGCCATGAAGCTCTCATTCATTCATTTGCTAGTGCTTATCTTTAACACACGGGGTACATCCTGAACAATCAGCAGTTAATCACACTGACATTTGTTCACTGGGGGCAATTTAGAATCACCAATTCACCTGACGTTTCTGTCTTTGGATGGCGGACAAATACGACAATAGCAACGGGAGAATCGATCTCACAACCTCCTCGTCGTTTGGGCAGAGGTGCAAACCCTTCTAGCACAGGTTATTGTTTTCTGTCATGATTGTGTTGAGAAATCGCTAATAGAAAAGCTTCAGCAGTGTGTGGCATAACATTGCAGTAGATTCTTTAGTAAACAGTAAGCAATCTACGGCCTTAATCTGCTCTGTTTCATGTAATATATTATCTGAATGTCTTGTGAAATAATAACTTTTAGATTGTCCATATGCCGTCTCTGTTGTCCTGTCCCGTCACTGATGTGTGATGTCACTAGGCTTTCAGAGCGAATTCATTGAATCAGAAACATGGCAGTGACTCAGCCCACTGTGATGAGCTAGTTTGATGCACACTGATCAGAGGAATGCCCTGTGGTTCTCATTATATGTGTTTTATGTGAGCAGCTCAGCTCTAGCCTCTGCTGCTGCTGCTGAAAAGATGTAAAAACACACCAGCAGAAAAGCTTCAGAGGCAAACAAACCCTTCTCACCAAATTGACGCTTTGATGTCTCTGGAAACCTCCCAAATGGCACTGGCTCTTCCGCATGCTTTTCGTGGCAGAGAATTTGGCCACTGTCCCCAGCTTCTTTTCACTCATTAATCCAACACTGTCTCTAATTATGCCTGTGTATAAGCCAAGTTCCAGTCTTCACCTGCGCGCCTTTTCATGTGACATGTTAGCAGCTGTGTTCATTTGCTCGAAAGCACATTTACAAAGCACCATTACGTCCAAAACGGAATGAAATCAATTGCCTCTTTCTGTTGAGCAGTGAGCAGCAGAGGTGATGGCACTCATCCTGCAAAAAAGTTACTCCAATTATGTAAAATTCTAAAGATAGGATTGTTTGCTGCAGTTACACATGTTCGAACGACACTCATTCATAGCTGCACGAGTTTTTAAAGTCCTAACAGTTTACCCTTGAACACTGAAGTAGCACACTGTTCCTTTGCCGCTAATGCAACCCCCAGACAGATATGGATATTGTAAATGTCAATGTAAAATTCATCTCATTCTATATTTCTGACACTTTTACTGTCACAGTTTTTGGCACACGTTCCCTTTTTGTGCCTCAAATCACTCCAGCTGCCAACTCGACATTCTCCGGGCTGACAACCCACTACACATTCACTTACATCTCTCACATCGCTAATATCCCAATCTGTGACATGAGGCTCAAGATTTCTCGTGTTACATGCCTTGGTAGATTTCATTATCATTAATAATGAAAGAACCAGCGAACTTGGCACAGGGGCTATAAATAAATAAGCCCCCGTTTCTCCCGAAGGATTGCTTTGGTTTGATAGAAGTTGGGACTGCGAGAGATGGCCCTGATGGTGATTGAGAGGAGGGTTTTCTTTTGTGTGTGTGCTCTATGGTTAATGAAAGAGGAATAACAAGATGGCAGTGTTTAATTGGTGTGGTGCTGTGTAATCAGGACGGATGGCTTCATTCAGATGTGATTAGTACCTGGCTGAGATAGGTAGACGTGTGCTCGACAGACTCGGTGACCTGCTTTTATTGGATTGTTCCTCGGTGAATGTCTCATGATAAGATGTTCTCTCCATCCCTGATGCACTTTGGTACAGCGCTTGTTCATAAAGCAGGACTAGCGCACGACAAAACCCCGCATCTGAGGAGCACTTCGCCACTTCATCACGCTGAGGGCAGGCAGAGTGGAGGACGAAAATGCTCTCGTCTCCTGTTGAACAGTTTGTGAAAGGCTCATTTGTGCTGCCGTTATTTATACCTGTTTACCCGCTCCTCTTGATGGATTGCGGATGTCTGTTTGAAGTCGTACAGAACTGATAGGCTAATTGAAATTTCATATAGTTCAGAAGAGCGTATCTGGCGCGGAGTGATGTGCTCTGAGTGAACGTCGTGGGTGCACACAGACAGAAGAGTGGATTGTTAGAGTTACAGCATCACTCTGGGCATTCTGCAAAGCTTTGGCAGTGCCTTTTTATTTCCCTGTAATTCTCCCAAGAGAGTTGGGGAAACTGAGTGGATGGGATTATAGAGCCTCCTCAGTTATTATAGTGAGGACAATGAAGAGAATAAAGCTTTGCCGGGCTTGATTGTTGCAGAGGTCAAAACCTCTTAAATAGTACCTCCAAGGAACTCCAGGAAGCAACGTGAACTCACTCATTTATAAAACAGTGATTTAGTTTTATTTAGTTTGTAAGATGTTCTGTGCAAATCAAAGGATTCCACATTAAGGCTGCTGGGGGTTATCATTTTATGACAGTGATATTAAAATGAGTCAATAAGCTGTGTACCTCAAAATCCATCAAATCCAACAAACTAACACCAACAAACTCTCATGAATTCCTACTGTATCTGTGTAGCCATTTACTGTAAACGTTCTGTTTACACTTTGCACTGGTTCGGTCTCAATGACTCTTATTTATGATGTGCCCTATGTGGTATTTATTTTTAGTACTTTATACTTTTTTATAAAATTATTTTTTACTTTTACTTACTTGAGTTTTTCAAACATTTCTGCGCTATTTACTACTTATTGTTAATGTATGCACCAAACGAAGAGAGTAACGTAATTTAAATTCTCTGTATGTGCTGAACATGAGACAGAATTGACAGACTTGACTTATTTGGTCTCTTTACTGCCATGACATAAATAAAAGCAGTCAGATTGTTAGAAATAGAAAATAACAAGCTGTAGACTGTAGATGGGCTAATCTTTCCAGGCAAAGTACATTTAGAATAATACAGTCTAGGGCAGGCATGTTCAGAGTCAGGCACAAAGTTAGATCTTATGCGGCCCTTAGCTTCAATGATAACATGTATTGTTTATGACCCCAGCAGCAAGTTCAAATTACAATTTCTGTTAAAACCTGTTAAAATCCAACGAAAATCTTTTGAAATCTATCTAAAACCTGTTAAAATCCGACAGTACTTGTGGAATAAAAGTTTGTCGGCCCTTGACGATTTTCCTCTGATCAAATGTGGCTCTCTTTGCAAAAAGTTTGGACACCCTTGGTCTAGGGTGTTGTGGGCCAGCATTCTCTCTTGGTACTCGGGCTTCCTCTCACCAGATGAAATACTGATAGATAGTCCATACTGACTGATGTGTGTGTCCCTAATTATAATAATAGCCCTGTAATCAACCGGTGATCATCCAGGGTGTACCCCGCCTCATGCCTGTAGTAGCTGGGATAGGCTCCTGCCCTCTGCGACCTTTAACAGTACAAGACGTGACTAAGCAATATAGTTCTGAGTTCTCGATGTTGCATAAGTAATCTCTGCTGCAGTAATGATGCTTTTCAAAACAGGACAGTGATATTTGTCTGTCAGGCCTGGAGGTGACCGCGTGATCACCTCAGTGCCGTTTCTCACCCGCAGCCAGCCATCACACAAGACGCACTGTTTTTCCCTTGTCTCCGGTTGCTATGGTGAGGGATGCTCGAGTACCACAAGGATTCCGTCGTGTTTGTCCTTGTGCGCATTCTTCTTTCTTTTAGAGCAGATTTTAGTATTTAACCAGACATTGTGACATAAACAAAGCACTGGGGTGATAAACGAACTGCTGTCCCCAGTGGGAATAAATGGCGTTTGGTGCATCATTGGTTATTTCACCAGACAGATACAAAACAAGGCAGAGCTTTCAGTAATGGAATAGAAAGACAATCACTTATTCAAGCTTTCCAAATAAGAAACAGCATTAGCATGTTTAAATTCATTATTCATTAGGCCAAAAAGCAGGGAATGACAGCAGCCTTGACACAATTAGCCTCTGATAACAGCGAATCCCCCAGTACAGGAACATTTTACTCATTTTATGCAATCTCATGTTGAAATGTGATCATCCCTATACACTGTGAAATGGAAATGATAGAGTTGAGGAGCTTCTGTAACAGGCCAGATGTGGCTCTGTATTTCGATAAAGACCTCATCCCCGCTGAGAGATGGAGAGCCTGTTTGTGTTTGACTGCGAGTTGACAGGCTGAGAAATGTGACGGGGGGCCATTTTTGAGACGAGCAGCTCCAAGGTGGCACGGCTCAATGAAAACCTTAACAAACAATAGATGAGAGAGAAATGTCTCTGTGGAAATGCGATCCACTGAAAGGAGATGAGAAACGTTTGAGCAATGATGAGTAGAGGACAAAACCGCTGTAAGTGAAGAGGACTGAGTGGCATACCATATGAAGTCACCAAAGTCACTGCAAAGGGACCAGCCTTGTACTTCTCTGTGGGTCAAAGGGTAACATATTAAAAAGTGCACAAGTGATTTTTTTTTTTTCAGATTTGGCCTTGGGGAGCCAGGGAATCTGAAAATGTTGACAATACTGAATGCTTGTGGATGTTATATGCAAGCCCAGAAATCATTAAGCTGACTGAAAATCACATTATTTTCAAGAAAATATCCTTCTTTTTAAAAAACGTAATTTAATGATGTCTGGTCTAATCATGAATTTTGCTTTTCTTTAAATATTATGGTTATTATTTATAAAATGTATGCATGTTTACGATGTGCTAATGTTGTTAATACAGTAGTAGTCATTGCTCATCGGGCATTAAGACTTTGGCAAGGCTGCAAAATACAAGATGAACCCTTTGTTTTACACACACAGTGTAATGGTATGTTTTGTAAGTATTGCACTGTTATTTGTGTAGCTCCTCTTAAGATACAAGAGTGTGACACTAAAATATTCACCTTCGTATTTGAAATATTAGGTTGACAGTGTGAAAAAAGTCGCCAAAGCCCCAACGGAAAACCTCACAGGCGTAAGAATGATTACAATGCAGCGTGGTCGCCCCACACTTTTTCCATTTACCCTTTCATGTCAGCGGCACAGGAAATGCATTTTGTTCTAATAGGGTTTGTCCTTTTACAGGAGACATGCCTCCTTACCGCTGGAGGTCACCGAGAATCCTGGGAGGTTAGCGCCGGCGGGCTGCAGGAGAGTCACACCCTGTCGCCAGTGGAAGTCGGCTTCCTTTGGGTACAGTAAGACCTTATTCTTTTCTGATTACATGTTCAGCGTGTAGTCCGTCCTCGGGGTGCTACTGTATTTCCGGGGTAGTGTTATTTCTTCATCGTGTCACCGCTCATGTCTGCGTGCTGGTAATTAGCCCCACTGTGGCAGATGGGCCATGACAGCTTGACAGATTCAAACTTTGCTCTGTACTAATGTTTGATTCTTTGCAGCTGTTCTCTCATCTCTTTATGACACTGCAGTTTTAGCTTTCCGCCGTTGTTTTCGCCATGACGGAATATATTGCAAGAGGAGCTCATTAAAGCTAATTAAATATGATGCCTGAGAATGTGAATCAACTGTTGAGCCCGCGCTGCAGCCCCTGGAGCTTTAGGGAAGTGAGTGCACTTTTGGGGGGCTTCGAACAGAAGTTTCAAGGACTCTTACTGCTGCGTGCATCGTTGTTAAAGAGCAACGTCAGCCTTAACCGTAGCCTACTTTTGGCTCATGTGCAGCCCAAAATAAAAGACATCACGGGAATGTGGTCTATATTTAAAGCTGCTCTTTCAGTAGTTTGCGATGAGTAGGAACATCTGCACTGGTGTCCCTGGGAATTTTTTGTACTGTTTTATCTTTACAATACATACATTTTCCTAGATTCGTCAGACCTATATAACCATTTATACATTTTTTCTCCATTTGGGTTGGATTAGGGTGGTATTTTGGAAAGGTAAACCTGAAAATTCCTTGACAAATTCTCATTTCACTGTGGTTAGTTGTGGCGGTTAGTTAAAGTTAGCCATTTTGTTTAAGGTAAAAGGTTATGTAGTATGTGGTTAGAAAATAGTGTCACATGTTTTGTTTCCTCAAATTCAAAAATCACCTGCCTAAACACAATAAAAACCATGTTGTATTGATTTCCAATTTGTTTTCTTTCTCCCCAATATAATGAAATGCGCATATCTCTTCTTAAAACCAACCAAAATGTTTATATTTTACTCATACACCTTTCAGGGAGTTTGCATTGGGCTTGTTGTTGTTTTCAGTTTACCTGTTAAATTATAATTGCTGTTAATTAACACTTACCTTGTTCATGTTCTCTTTATTTGTTCTTTGGGGTTGTTACTTACTTACTAATTTCCGAGCACATCTCAGAGCTAATAGGGTAAATGGATCATGACGGTAAACAAAAATGGTGACTGCGATCGGGGCTTGATCGTTCCCCTTTTTAGCTTTGTGGTTTTGTTTACTTCTGTTTCGGCTCAACTTGTCTCACACTGACAAATGATTTTAATAAGCAGCTAATGACTAAAGAGATAACAGATATGACGAGAGGATGTGGCAAAGGTCCCGGGACAGATTTAAACACAGGATGTTGCTGGTATGTGTTTTCCCAGTTGTCTCTGTCACTTGCTATATGGCCCTGAAGTTTTGGAAACTCAAGCAAACTTTGCAAACTGAGTTCAAGTGAAGAATTAAGGGGTAAACATTGTTGTTGGAGCAATGTGATCACACAGACAGGCTCACTCATCATGCTTAGTGCCGAGCGGGACTGATCTCTGGGGACGGCCAATCACATCGAGAGCGAGCTGAGCTGCTGCTCCTCTGTAATAGAGGAAACATACCCCAGGGATGGACTTGAATCGTTTCTTCTGTTTCATATTTTTTTCTTTAATTCTCATTTCTGTGTTTGTCCTCTGCTTGTTTTACTCTGTACCTGTTTTTTCCAGCTCTGTATTTCCTTATCTCTGCCTCAAGCCCAAACAACTTCAGTTTAACTGAACGTTATAAATGTGGCACATTATCAAAGTGATAAACCAATATTTATGTGGCTTCGTGGCCATGTGGTTGTCCATTGTCTCTTGTATTAAATACTGTATATGGTGTTACACAAGAATCATTTTTCCTTAAATATTGTCATCGTCTTTTTATCATCTGCTGTTGCATTGTTGGAAAAAAGTAAACTAAAGCTTGCAAGAAGTCTATGGCCGGCTGTTGCATTCAATGTCCGCACATCAGGACCTTCTCTTAATGTACAGTTGTGTAATCATGGCTCAAACTGGTGTGAAGAGACAGCACCAAGGTTCTCAGTCTCCTTAACCAATCCAGAGCCAGAACCAGAATCATTAGAGACCATCGTCTGTGTAAAAAGACAACACTAAGCTCGAATAGAGGATGGTTTAAAAGACAGTTTAAGAAATAAAATATTAGCATATCATTAAAGCAACAGTGTGTAACTCTTTTTGAATTTGCATCCATTAAAGGACTGCATTGTTGAAATATTTTGAGATAATTTCAGATAAAAGGTTACTTTAATTGTGCCATAAAAAATCATTCACAATCAGCAGAGAATTTGGCACTCATCCATGATAGATGCTGCACTATATTGGATAGAGGTAAAAATGACCGTTTCCCTTACTCTGCATATAAAGCAGCACCTGTTTGATTGGCAAGCTTATGCTACGTAAATGATTGCTAATAAGTCTGATATGGAAAAGCCAGTTTGCAGCAGTGAGACGTCAGGTTGAGAAAACACAAGTGGAACAGCGGCCTAAACCGGTGGGAATAGAGGATCGCGGCTTATTGCAAGATGGGATAATTGCTCTATACGTTACAGAGTGGAAGAGAAATTGTTTTTGAAGGCAGGCTGCTGCAGTCATAATTCTGTGCAACAATAAAGACCTGACTTGTTTTGATCAAAGCAATGTTGTTCCAGTTCTTGTGTGAGAAGTGCAGCCTCTATTCTCACCTGTTAAACAGATATAAATCATCAGTGTAAAAGGGAAAAGCCAGCTTCCTCTGTTAGTGACAGTTCCTGAGTAGAAAGCGTGCGTTAAATGATTGAACTCTGGGAGGAGGAGGAGGAGGAGGAGATGGTGTCTGCTGCAGCGGCTGTATTCATGGCCTGCAGCTGCGTACTAGTTCAGTCCTGTCCAGAGTTTCAGACCTCTATGCACCCGTCAAGCCCGGCTCAAAGTTCACTCAATGCTTTTAAATACCCAAGATGCTCCTCTCTCCCTTTTTTCCTCCCTTCCACATATTCTCTTTCTTCTCAGTTAAAAACATCTGCTTCCCTGTATTCTTTCAATCACTTTGTGGTTTCTTTTCAAGTTTGTCTCTCTAAATTCTCTATTCTTAGCAGACTTGATACAGGCAAAGCATTACAACTGTAAATAAAGGCTCAAGTGGAAGGCCGCCTTGGTATTACCAAAGGGCTGTAAAGCTGCTTACACTGCCCTATTTATTTGAGCGCGGCAAACGAGATTTAAATCATAAATTCCATTTTATGTTTAAACAATACTCTACGATTTCCGAAGCTGTGATTATTTCAACGCCTACTACCAGAAAGATAATAACACTGCACATTTTATTGATTCCTGCAAATAACCTGACCTCTATAGCTGCAGGGGTTAATACAGTGGACACAGCGGAAATATAAATTATAAATTATTATGATTAGGTCAACTATATTGTGTTTTTTTTTTGTTTTGTTTTCATTGTCCAGGATGTACCCTGCCTCAGGCCCAAAGCTGCTGGGATAGGCTCTAGCCACCCGTGACCCCTAACAGAACTAAACGGTAGAAAATGAATGAATGTTTTTTTTCGTTAATCACGGTATCTCTCTATACAAAGGTTAGCTGAGGAAATGAAGCCCTGAAATCTTGATACATCTCTCGCTGTGCAGGCCTTGGCACTGTCTGAGGTCATTGGGAAAGGATTTAACGACATAGTAAACATTTATTGTATGTGGCAGCAAACAGTCCTGGCTAAATGAAGGAGCAGTTTGTTGTATTGAAGAGTAAACGCAGGATTTAAGAAGCAGCAATGAAATTCCCTTCCGCCTGCTGTAAAAAACAGGCACTTGTATGATTTTTTTTTTTTTTTTTTTTCTTTATTGGCCTCTTTTATTTTCTGCTGTTGGTATTGTAAACTTTTTGATTTGAACAGATGGGAAATCACAAAGGCACCATGATTTAACAGGGCTGTGAAACTGAACTGCACTTCCTCAATGTGTTTGAACTCTTGGGAAAAGCAGGGTCTTCTTTTGATGTTTGCTGCTTCTGTTTTGTCATCACATTTCCTAAGAGTTAATTACTGGCGTCACGCTGCGCCGTGAAGCCGGATCACTTAAACACGGTTTGGAATCAGGAGTGAACACTTCCATGTGTCTTATGATAAGTTGCTTTAAATCTATCGGGGGCTTTTTGTGCCAATTACTGCAGTCGTAACGCTTTTTCTTTAGGGCAGGGGGGAAAAAAAGCATGTTTGTATTTGCATATTGTCCCAGTCCCTAAATGCATTCCACATAATCACAATCCATTTCCCAGCAGCAGTCCAGTAACATAGTATTCTAACCCACTTTTAATGGAAAAAATATACAATGTGCATTATTTACATAAGATAATAAGTACACACAGATTTACTGGTCATGAAGGTTGCCACATTGTTTTCTCCTGATGCAAAGAGTCTGAGTAAACAACCAGGCACTGAACACTGTGTCGCATGTGGGTCAGTTTGGTACAGGTAACCCCTAAAGACCCTTGTGTTTCCACTGTGCTGGGTCCAGGAGATTAATATCTTCTACATAAACAGTGACACACAAGTGCAACAAAAGTTTTAAGTGAGATAGAAAGGAAATTTGAAGCAGACTTTCAAAAACTGAATGTGTAATGTAAAGAAGAGAGTAACTCCTGCAGCACGAGAGGCTGGAAATACAGTTGTATACTGTTAGACTGTTTCTGGTTTATTTACAGCTTTTCTGAACATTACATTGAAAGAGCTCCACCAGTTTTCTATTTGTGTTTCTTTTGTTTGACTAATGTACACAAGAAATGCAATCTTTTAATTCACAAAGCCAAAGCTGTTTTTCACGCTCACTTTTGAAACCTTTTGGTAATGAAAACCTGTCCGTACTGATCCGACCTGTACCGTTCCGCTCCAGTGGAAAGATTGTGTTCAGATGTCTGATTTGATGGTACAAGCCACAACCCTGTCCGCCCACTTTACATTTTAGCCTAAAATACCACAAATAAGTAGATACAGTGTTTAAATATGGCAAAAACTTGACATTTTAACACAAAAACATTAGTGTTGTTGACCTAGACACAACTACAACATTTCTCTTGTAGTCAGACTGCTTTTGTGAAGTGTTATGTATTCTTTGCACATCCTTTCAGAAATATAATCTGTGCAGAGAGGAAATTGCACAAATAATACATCAGACAGAGATTACATCACAATATAAATAAAATGCAAGTTTATGTAGCAGATGACATGAATCCCTTTCTTTTTGAAATAAACATATATTGCATCATCTTGAAAGAAAATTGCAAGGCACATGTTCAAATAATCCTAATACGTTTTTTTTTTTTCTTATTGTCACTACGTAATATTATATTTCTCTCTTATCCACCTGTGATTTGCTTATTTTTTGGATGTGATAGTGAACTATTATACTATTTATAACCATGATTGATGCAGAAGGACACTTTGTAAATCCAAACACACTGAGTGACAGAACCCAAATGCACAATGTCAGATCAACTAGACTGGAGTGGAAACTGTATTGTGCAGATGACAGCATGACATACACACAACACCTGGGTGCATCACTGTAATATGTATCTTAGTGGTGTGTGTTTAGCTTTGGCTCAGGTTATAGTCCAGTAGTTTGAGTTGAGTTATTACACAGTTTCTGTCTATTATAAGACACATATTATGAAGAAGAAATCCTTCACATTTTTTTTCTTTGGAACGACAGTTACCTGATAGTACACAAGCATCATTCAATATGTTTATAATGTTAGGCAATCTCTTAATATGACCTTATTCCTCAATTCTCAGTTCTTTTGCTCATTGTTTTGCCAGGATTTTGGCAAATGAGAAGCTTGTCACTGCATTCTCTAAAACTATTTCCTTTCTCAGTGCTTTCTTTTCTAATAAGAACATTAGTAAACCACATTATGAGACTTTTGGTCTTTGTTTTTTGTTGCAGGCAGTTGGTTTGGAAACCATGGTAACACACAGTAGGTTTTGAGTTAATGAAGACAACTTTTTGCTTTGAAACAAGTTTTTTTTTGTCAAATTGAAAGAACATTGTAGATTGGTCTTTAAATAATGCTCATAATAACTGTGTCTAGGACATCTAGAAACGCTGTAACCCCACTGTGTAACCCTCGCTGGTTCAAAGTTTGCTTTTGTGTTTGCTTCCCAAACTTACCGTTCAATACTGTGGCTGACACGTGCTGTGCTCATTGAGTCCGAAAGTTTACAAGCCACAGATTACCTTAACTGAGCTTTGTCATAATATCCATAATGTCCCCTGACACACTATTATCATTATGATAAACCTGACCACATCACTGCCAAAGAGCTGTAACCTTAAACCCATGGTGAACCCTATTAGCAAATGTCCATGACATAATCTATAATACTGTCATACATCCGCATACAGTCCGCAATACCAATTTTGTTATCACTTTTCTTGCAATCAGCTTTATGCATGCCTGAAAAATCTGTGCAATTACAACAAAATGTGTGTTTTAGTGAAAGGCAGCTGGTTGTGTAAAGTCAAGGCTGAATGAGTGCAGAGCCCGCGGTAAAAGCATCCCATCAGCAATAATGGAAAAACTCACAGATGTGCTGCGACGGCGCACAGGTGTTAAGACAAGATCATGTGTGACATCAGTGTGGTTTTGAAGGCTGTAGGTGAGATGAACTCATCCTATTTTGTCCTGCAGCCCATCTCAGACATGTCTTAGCATCTTATTTATTTATTTTTTCATCCAACCAACCAGCGCTTTTCGTTCTCTCTATTACCCAGCGCCACTCTCTCTGGAAAATTAGATATAGTGAGAGATTAGTAATATTGTGCAGTTTTCTTATCCTTTCATCAGCTCGGTGCTACAGTAATATCAGGCCTGTGAGTGCTTCAGATCTATCTCCCAGTCTGATAGGAGGCATTTGCAATTCCATCGCTCCGTATCGCTGCTCACATCGAGCAGAGGGGAGAGTAAAGGGGAGGGGGCACTTCAGCACAGGAAATAAGACTGGAGAGAAGTGATTTGCCTGTTCTCGTCCCCCACTACTCAACAAGAGGGATTTGTATGTGTGTATGAGCGATGAAATATTAAAAAGATGCCAGCCGGCTCGCTGTGTGATCAATCTGTGTGTGCAAGGGGCTGAAACCTGAGCGAGTGGGGTGAAGAAAGTGCAGATTACAAGATGACTGGGATTAGAGAACAATATTCGCGAAGAGTATCAAAGAAAGGAACAGGGAAATAAACGAAAGAAAGAAGCGATGATGCAGATTTTGGCTATAATTATTCATCGATGAAAAGTGCGGGTATAAAATAAAGTTTTAGCACTGCCTTTAATTTGTGCAGAGTTTATTTATTGTTTTACTGACTGTTGTTATAGGCAGAAACTTTTTTTTTTTTTTTATTATTTTTTATTTTGTGTAGTGTCAGAATTAATAGGAATATAGAATCTGATTTATTTGGAAACTTTTCCTTTTTTTAAATTTATAATTAATCTTATAAATACCTTCTTATTTTAGTGTGTTAGTATAGTTTTCATTCAGTGGCTATTTGGCGAGGCTTTATAGCTTAGGTTGTTTATCTTTACTATTGTGTTTGTGATGGTCAAGAAATGGCCGCTCTTGACCCCGTGTGATGTTGTTGTGCTTGTCCTGCTATGAAACGCTCGTTTGTCTTGTGGCTCTGATGTTGTGAGGCTTGTGGCCAAGTCACTGACAGAAGGAGCCTTTGCACAGCGCTGTGCCCTCTGCCACAGAGCTACTCAGGCCCCGAGCTGCTGCTGCTGCTGCTGCTGCTGCTTCAATATAAGAGAAAATGGAGAAGTGAAGCTACTGCTCTTATGTCAAAAACAAGAGTGGAGATGTCTCTAACTCTGGAGCATTGTCCAGATGGGGAACACTGGAGTGGTCTGAGGTACTGCAGTTATGATTAGTTCTTTATTTTCTCATGTATTTGAACACATTCATATAAACCCTTTTTTTTCTTAGAAACCACACTATATTAGATCTTAGTAGTCAGTAAATCTCAATAGATACATTTTTTTTTACTTTTGCTTTTCCTTTTTTGAATTTACACTTGAAGTGTTTTTCCCCTTATAGACAATGACTGTATATTTTAAATGGAAGAATGCCTATCTTGTCATTCACATCATTATCTCATTGTCTGGTTCTTGTTGTATTCACTCTCAGTAAGAGTGTACGAGAGTTTAAGTGCTTTCTTGTCTAATTACCTTTCTAAAAGGTTAACATTTGACTAACGTTTCTCATTTAAATCACAGTGATTGTGTTCAGTTGGTGTTTCATCAGAAGCAGTGCCTTCAGGGACATGTTTCCTCACTCAGTATTGATTATTTCAGAGGATCGGTTCATGTGGAAGAGGTGATGCACTGCCATCTAGTGGATAATAAAGCATAGTGCGGCGTTAAACCCTCTCCTTCTCTATCTGTCACTGGCTCTGTCAAGTGTTTGAAGTCTCCTGAGAGGAACGAGGGCTCCTGCTGAGAGCCTCTCCACTGAGGACATACTTCTGCTTCCTGCTGTCACACACACTGTGTTCTTTACACAAAGAGCCAACACAAACAAAACATTACACTCACTGAATTTACAGGGATAAAACTGTGCACTTTCAGCAGGGATAAAATGCTTCATCAGTTTGGAGAAATTCAATGGAGAGAACTTTCTGCTTTGTGACCCTTAGCACTTGTATCTGTCTTTATATCAGCAAGGCTAACTCAGCAGGAACTGACAGCCAATTCAGCTAGAAACAAGCCATGTCAGGAAAGTCTGAAGTGTGCACAACTCCAAAGTCATTTCAGTTGTCTTTCTGAAACTAAACTGACAAACTTTTAGCACTCTGTGGGAAAACACAAGAGCTAGACTGAGCTCTCTATAATCTCTTGTTTGCTCTAGGGACTTATTTCTTGGCTGTCAATAAATTCCAAATGAAGATGCCCACTCTGCCTCCTACACTAGCCTTCTGCTGCTTGTCCACTGAGCCACTTTATTTTGAGAATACACTAGAACGACAACGGAAACTAGAGATGCAAGGCAGTTTCCTGTTTGTTAGAGCCTACACAGTCTTTACTGCAGTGTTTATAACAGCTTTCACCATACCTTCTGCAACAAAATCCCGCTGTCTCAGCCCACATCACCAACAAGGGCCAGCTGCATTTTGGAGGGGGCCATATGGTCACAAGAAGAGAGTGGGGAGGTTTGCAGTGGAAGGCAATGTATGCAAAAAATGCCAGAAAGCAACATGGCCCCATAAATGTAGTATCTCTATAGGGGAGATGTATTACAATAGATATTATATAAAAGTCTGTATGTATTTTTCAGAAAAAGAAAACCCAGAGCCTTTGTGCTGAAGCCTTATGGCTGATGGAATAAATTGGAGTGTGTTTGTCGGTGTGAAGGAGCATCTCGCTCACCGTTTTGCTCCTCACTCCATCGCTGTGTGTGCCCAGACTACTAACACTCCCCTTAGGATCCGCTGATACTCCATCAGGGGCTAAAAGTGCACCTCACTGTGCTGCCCCAGCCTCAGCCTCAGCCCCTCCCCCACCAACACCTTTCCACAGCATGTGTAGACGTGCACAACCTCTTCCTCGAAAGAGCCAACACACACCGGTCAACAGGCAGCCGCAAGGTTAAATGATATGTCGTGCTACAGTATAATTGAGTCTGAGTTACATAGAAGTCCTCACTAATTAACAGCCTTTGTGCTGAAGGTGACTTTACGAGTTGTTTCCAGGGATGAGGAGTTAACTTTATGTCTGTAGGAGCCGGTGGTGAGAGGCTGGAATCTACAGCAGTAAGAAAATGTGAGCTGTGGCACCAAATCTCTGTAGTAGTAAAACTGAATATGAGCAGCTTATCGGATATAAACGATATTTATTGACAGTAAAGTTAACAAATTTGGTCATTTTAGGTCCCGTAATGGTAACAGTGTATATGAGCATCAAATCCATCTCTATAACTCATTTCAATTTGCCGTTTATCTTATTATTATACTGTGTGTCATAAAATACTGTCTGTCATATTTTAATACTCATTTTTTCAGGGGCAACAAAATAAAAGTGAACTCACCTTTACCCAAGTAAACTGCTGTAAATGTACACATGTGTACATTGGTATATACATGTATGTAAACCATTAAACCATCTTGAGTCAAAAGGTATGGTGTAAAATGTTCCTCAAGCCAAAGTGTTAATACCTCAATCTCAAAAGCAAACATCACACTGCAAAAAGACAAGGCTGTCATTTTGCTTTGTGAGTGTCACAGTTGATGAATATTCAGTTTCAGAACTTGGTGCCCCGTGGTGGTCACAGGCATCAGCACACAGCCGCACTCAGACAGGACCTAAAGCTGTAGAGATCAGCGCTTGCCTCTGATAATTAGGGGCTACACGGCTGCTGTAATTCCGCTGAAAGGACACACATATACAATTAGCCACTACACAAGTTTATTACCGAAAAGACAAAGGTCCCACTCCAGTAGTCACCTTGGGGTTAACACTCGATACATCGACAGCGCTGTGTGCCATGGAGTCTGCCTGGGATGAAATGCATCTGTCCCTGGAGACCGTGAGCCATCAGCCCAGCGTTTCTGTCTGTCTGTCTGAGAGTGGGGCTTTACTTAGACCTAGACCTTTTCTCCGTGGTCACTTCTCAGTCTACAACACTGATTACGAGTCATACGTGTCAACAACAAATATAAGCATTTTCATTTTTACGGGGACAATGACGTGACTCTGACAAACACTAAATTGAATCTGTTGCAATGTCACTAACTGTATTTCTGCCTGATATATTATTCTGCCTGTCTGGCTTTTTTTTTTTTTTTTGTTACTTGTACATGACGCAACATATCTGCAAGCCCCATAGTTTCTAGTTGAGAAACTTCCTAATTCTAGCATTACAACCTCCTATACTAAAGATCTACTACATTATGTGCTTTCTTGTTTTTATAATCCCTATTCACGGTATCGATTCATTTTTTTACAATCGCTTCTGAAAAAAGGAAGTTGTGGAGTATACTTTAAATTGTATTGTTTGCAGCATTAAAGTAAAGTCTGTACATGGAATAAATAAAGCTATACAGTTAAATTGGTATTGTAACAGGCTGGATAGAGACAGTAAGGGGGAAGTACGTGCATTTGGGCCATTCACTACCCAGGTCCTGCACATATAACTAACCAAAGCCTTTCTGCATCTTTACCTGCTCCCACCGCTGCTTAATTGTTGCAGAAAGCCTCATCTGTTTTGAAAGACACTACAGAGGAGCGCATTGATTCCTGTTGGGGGGTGGGTGGGATAGGTTTAGTATGTGAGGAGTAGAGAAATGAGAAAGGAGAGTGAAAACAAAATGGGAGGGAGGGGAGGAACTGAGAAATGGCATGTTAATGAGCCCTACCTCTGACACATCCTCCTGTTTCTATGGAGACCAAGGAGCCAATCGTGTGGCCCCGCTGAGGACCGTACTACTCAGAGCAGATAAGAGGGTAGAGAGCCATGGACACAGATGCTCCTCCTGGGTTTGTGAGAGGATGTCATTTCCTCGCAGCTTTCTGGTGTCATCTCGGGAGTTGTTTTGCAAAAGGCCGCCTCTTATCCCACTGGAAGATGCTTTTTCAAACACGCCCTTGTCCACCCAGTCACTTAAACGCCAAGGCCCTCTAGCTCTCCTCTCCATCTCTACCCCCCGCTGACGTCCTATTCTATGGACGCTCCTCGTTACATCACACGCGTAGCTCTGTGGCAGACCGTGTTTGTGACTGGGAGGGAGACTGAACGTGAGTGAGCACCGTGTGCGCACGCCATCCTGCCGTCCCGCCGTCGACTTCCACTAACCAGCGAGCAGGATGGACAAACCCAGCGTGTGGCGCGCCGTGGTCAGCAGCACGGACCCCAGGCGGACACGGGACCCCGCATCCCACTCCAACAGACCCGGTTCTGCTATGGGTTACCGGCTCTATGACATGTGAGTGCTTGTCCTGTGTGTGTTTTTTTTGAAAGGGCGGCTGCTGCTCGTTCATTCATGGAGGCAGCAGTGGAAAACAGTGTCTAGATCTGTGCTGAGTCACCTATAGCATCCTCTCTGTGTTCTTAGTAAACAACAGCTCTCTTGGGGAGGGGCGATTGTGTGCTTTACGCATTTTTTTTTTTGAATTTTAAGATGTCATTGAGCATGTGCTTTTTTACAATTCTACACTGTATTCTGTGTGTGAGCCTGCCATTATGTGTCAAATCACAACAGAGTCATGTGCGTGGTGCTTTTGGAGCCTCGGGAGGATGGCAAACATGACTCATTTCTGGGTGATGCTGTGACAGCTTTTATCGAGCACGAGTCCTAGTGTGTGCAGCACTGTTGTATGCCTTTGTGGGTAATATTTACCGGATGGCTGTAGTCATACGTAAAAACTTAAAACACAAGTCATTTATTGTGGACTTATCCGGTGTGCACATTCTCCCCTCGCCTTTGTACACCTTCTCGCTGAATAAGCATTCTCCTTCCCCGTTTCTCTGCAGAGGTGTGCAGAGTGTGTTTTCCTTATTGTGGCATCAGTGTAAACCCTTTAATTCCTCCAAAACCCCTTCTCATGTAATCCTGTGTGAACGTTTGCAGTTTTTACACATGTACCTACCAGCTGGTGCGTATTGTAACCGTGCCGAATTACCCTGTCATGTCATGATCTAATACCATACACGAGGATCAGTCATCTTAATGAATATGAGACCTTCACGGGGGAGTCCTTCACAGGCTGCCTTTCACTGCCTTAAATCTCTGCCTTGTTTCCGTGTGCGCAGTGATTAAGCACGTGTTAATGCATTCATCGATTCTTTAAAATCTCAAGTTCCGAGTGTACCAGTCAATGATTATACGCTTGATTCAAAATGTCTTTCCTGTTTGTCTTGTTGCATAACTAGCAGTTAACGGAACACCTCCATCTGTCTGCGGTTCTTAAAGTAGCCGATAGCGTTCCCTCATCATTCCCTCCATCTCCAGAAGAAGCTTTAACCATAGAGAGACATTCAGCAGACTGATACCACCATAAATAGTGAGGACTTTGCATATTGTTTTTTGTAAGCGGGTAGTTGCTGTGACTCTTGTGTTGTGCTTGTGTTGTGTGTTTATCTGTCAAATACAATTAAGCCTCCAGAGTCGGGTCCATTCTTCGTTAATAAGAAGCTGATGTAGTAAATGTCATGGCTTCATCACTGACAGGCCTGAGTCCCTTTGGAATACAAATGTTTGCCTGAAACAGTGGTAAAACAAAATATCAGGGTTGACCAAAGGTTGTTGTGGCCTTTACAGATACTCTACTGCTGTAGCCTGAAGGCTTGTGCTTCTAATAAAAGGTGTTAAGAGGAGCTTTCTATTTGTAACTGTTAGCAAACTTACATTTAGTTGAGTTATTCTGTGTACATCTATATTTTGTTTCACTGAGTATTTAATATTAAGGACACAAGATGGCTAATAAACATCAATGGACTTTGCCCTTCATTGGGATAATGTCAAGCATTCTCAGAGGGCGTTTACGCTGTAAAGCTGTTACAGCAGGGATGCCTACTTAACATTACTGGTTCAGAGATCCTTAATGTAATGCCCCCATTGAAATGACGCCATGCAGTGCTGATGAAAAAGCGAGTGCGTCACCAGAGCTGTAAGGCACTGACAGCACAGTCCTTCACGTTGAGCAAGAGCCTTTGACAACAGAGTGTGCTAGGTTTGCAGACTTAGACAAGCAGCGCTTTCACTGTAGACAGCAACTGTAGGAAGTGTGCAACTATTGCATTAGACAACAAATACACACCAAACATTGAAAACTTGACTGGCACAGAGCATTCTGTCAGTTGGCATCAGTGCGAAGGGGCAGGGTCCTGCACAAATGAAGGTGTAGGGACTCTTCACTGTAGTGATGTATGAGCTTATCATCATAAGAGCTTCTACTGTTTTTTTTTTACTCTTTTGATTCCTGCAGTGGCTGTCTCTGGCAATAAATGACTGTAGTAATCTTGTAAAGGAGCAAAATTACAACCATTATAGAACAATTATGGTGAGTCCAGTTTTTAGGCCAAGGTGCTGAAACTTTTATTGATCAGCTGATCCAGAACAAGACAGTCATCCTCCATCATTTTTCTCTTTTTCATAATGTGCTGACAGCAAAGCTTACGAGGTTAATAATGCCAACTAAAAGATAATTAGATTTAAACAGTTGTTCAGGAATAGCTGTTCTAGACTGTTTCGTCAGCACAAATGCACAAGAAGTCAGTGTTTAATCCAATGAATAGCTTCCTATGTCATTCCCCTCAGCAGTGCTACAGTAGGATGTTTGCCTTTGCCAAACCAGCACAGGCTTGGCTCAGACTGCACTGATTTGGCTCAAAGGCTGTCATTTGCACACGAAAACGTGAGCAGCTGGACATTTGTAGACCAGTGCTTTTCAGGGCTGACTTTCCAGCTGGAGCAGTGTGCCAGCCATGTGTAAGGACATCACAGCTATGGGAGCGCTGGCGTTCTCAGGGGCACATCTCGCTGAGTTAAAGTTTCCTTAGGGGAGTAGCCAGCACTGCTGATGCATCCGCGGTTTCAAACAGCCCATAATAAGCCCCTGCCTTTGCCAATGGCAGCGTCACAAGCAACAGCACACAGGGAGTTGGGTGCATCAGGAAAGGATACATCTGCAGAACATTTTGTTCCCCTGATAAAAATATAAACACATAAGAGGGTATCTGAACAATATTCTTATATAAGGACAGTCTGCTTAGACATCACATGCTCTCTGGAGGACTGGTTCTTGTTATTACTTTTTGTTTGCACATCCTGGCTGACTCATGCTCATGTGTTTTTTCATGCACACATGTTTACATTACATGACGATGGGATTCTGAATTTGCTATATTTGTGTAATTTATAAGTCAGCAGTAAGCTAATCCTTTTTGGAATTTGAAACCGTGAACCATCAGAGACATGTGCTCACAGGGGCTCTGATAAAAGCCCACATACTTATATTAGATGCTTATACAAACAAGATGAATGCTCAGTGCACACACAGTATATGGGAAATAATTGTTGACATATGCAATATTTGGATGACAGCACTGTAATGTTTAGTGAATTTATTTTGCCACTTACAGAAAGAAAGTTCAAACTGTATTTGTGGTTTTAGAGGATTTTACTATAAATAGACTAGACACTGTCACATTGGTCACAACAATCTCTTGAACACTGCACCTGATAATGAGAATGAAACAGGGTAAAACGACACATTTGTGAATAGAAAGTAAGAGGTGTACGAGAATGTAAGAGAAGGTAATGATGGCAGTGAATTTATAAAAAGTTGTTGCTAACACAAGGAAGATGGAATCTATTCACCATCCACTATGGATCACTATGAATAAGTATCATCAGATTGCACAGCTCTGTATCATATTATGGTTGCAGGTAGATTTCATGATTTAAAATATTCAAATTCAAATGATGTCTTTATTTTCTTTAGATTTAGTGCTAATACTTTGTGCTGTTATGTGATATGAGGCTGGTGGTCCAGTGTCTTGTTGTAGCCTTTATGACAGTGCTTTCCAGTAATTCTTTTACTCAGCCTGAGGATATAAAAAGCCATAGATGTATTTGGCATATTCTAAGAGTTGGGGCTCAACCTCCACCCATCCAGATTTTCCTCTCCTTTGTTCTCTTTTTATCCCCTGTGCTGTTTGTCAGTGCCTGTGCTTTCACAGATCCCCTGCCTCTTCGTTCTTGTTTCTGTACATTTTTGCTGCACCTCTGTTCTGCACAGTTGCCTTCTGGCTAAACAGCTGTATAGAACAGTCTGTGATGCTGTGGCTCATGTGAACTGTGCTGTAACTTTAATGTAAGAGTATCTCTTTAGAGCGCCTCACTAAATTATATTATATGACATAGTCTGCCTGTACTATAAACTGAAGCTAGAATGACACATTTTGCCTCTGCTTTTTGACAATATTCTTGTTTAGCTCTGCTCCGCTGAGGCTCTATCCACGCATATGGCTGCAACTCTAAATTTTGCTCACAAGTGCTTTTACATAGTCAATTTTCATGTTTAATGATCTAAATATGCATTTTGTTTTATGGCAACCTGGCCAAAAGCTAAGGCCTGTCAATTATTGAATGCTTCCCTGATGTGGCATGAATAAGACATTCACATGAAAGCTTTGTGCTTATGGCTTCAGGGCCAATCAGCTGTCCAGTAGCTACTTTGACTGTCCACTAGGGGGTGAACTTTTCTCAGACATTTCTACTCTTTTTCTTTGACGTTTTACATGTTTTGTTGACACCTCATAATCACAGCTGAAAAAAACAAGACGCCATTTTTCATAGCTTTTATTTACACATGAAATGCTTTTCTCTCTAAAAGTGACTCATTGCCATACAGTCGACTCATAACAAACCCAACTGCAATGTAAAAAATACCAAATGTGACTAAGATCACTGTGTTTCATTTGGTTATTCTGCCTCATTTGAGTCCTCTTTCTCTTTTTCTTCCTTGTGCCTTTGATCTGTTGTGCCTCTCGGGCTCCCCAGTTCACCTCTCTTCTAAATACTGATGACAGAGGATTTTTTACAGCAGGCTAACTTCTATTGAAGTGTGTATTGACTGCACCCCCTGCTTAGAGGAGGGCATGGTGCAATCCTTCAGGCAGCTTATCAGTGATTGACCGGGTCAGCCGCAGGAGGACACGGGGCTCTGCTCTGTATCTTTTCACATTATGACGGACCAGCAGCAACTGACACACATTCACAGCAGCTCATATGGTTTGGCATGTATTGTATTTAGAACACTGTACAGATGGGAGGTCAATGTGAAAATGTGTATGTGTATGTTAAGTGCACATAGTTCTGATAGTGTTAACAATATATGACCTTGAGGATGACCTCCTCAGTTATTGTTTGAAAGATGGTTGTCCATGCACCAACCAGAACATCACTGTCACATATCAAAAGTGGCTGCTCATACTGTTGCCATTGCTGTCATTTGTTTCAATCAGCACCCTCTGCCTTTTGTGTCAGTCAACTCTGCAGTAATTGCTGTCGGTTCCCAGACTCCAGTTTGTTCTGATCACAGACAGTAGGGTTTCCACCCACACTTGCCGCCAAAGACAAGTTGACAAGCTTTAGAAATGGGAAAGTCAGGATGATTGTCAACCTGACATTACTGAACCATCACAAACAACGGACATATACCGACAAAACAATGTGTGTGCATTTTCATGGATTTTGGAATTTGTCATAAAAACACTGGGACATTTTTGTGCATGGTAAATGGTGACTCACTTTAAAGCTACTTATCATTGACGTAAATTACGATGAAGTGGTCAGAGAAAAGGCTCCTTCAGCGTGTGGTCATTTTCTCAGAGAAGTGTATAAATCAGGATGTGTGAATGAATTGACACAAAAGGCTGTGTAGATTAAGCTAATTAATTCCTCCATGTCCTAATGTTCACACGGCCGTCAGAATAGCTTTTGTACTGATGTGGATGCTCTATATGTGTTCCTGGAAAACATCAAATAGAACCAGGAGGGGTGAACTATGAGGGGGGCATACAGGGATCCCTATTTCAGACTGAATTAGATATAGTCCAGCAAATGTTCAAACGTGTAAATATGCACAGATAATTGTTTGTTTGTCCTGATTGCATCTATGGTTTGTGTTTGGACTTGGACTGTGGCTGAATAGTGATGAGAGGCCCTGTTTCCCAGAACTGCTGGGACTGGGTGGCACAACAGTGTGGCACTGCTCCTCAGACAGGCAGACAAGGAACAGCAGAGCACTTGTATTCAAATGAGATTCTATTCAAAAGAGGGTAGAGCAATGGTTTGTACATGTACCATTTGATTCAGCTTCATTATAGTGATTTTTATTAATTTTGCCTGTGAATCACACAATCACTGCAAAAAGCACAACCTAAGAGATCATTCGACTACCTATAATGCCCAGATGAACTTGATAAGTTGAACACTGCAGTGTCTCCTTCTTAGCCTGACAGAGCGCGCCAATAATTGCAGCTTATATTTATTTTATCGAAGCATGTGCATAAACTCAGGTGCTTGTAGAACATTGCAGCAGCCCCTCCTCACAAGAAGGCAGCCAATCACAAGCTTCTCTGCTGGGCTCCATTTGAAGCTTCAGTAGTACGCTAGTGTTGCCCAGCAACCGGAATCGGCACATTTCTGGGAGGTCCTGTGTGTATGGCAGCAGCAGTAGCGGCAGCAGCAGCTGTACGAGGGAGAAGGAAAGGTGAAAGGGACTGAGATCAGAGGAACGTCTGGGATTGCACCAAAGCTTGAGGAGAACATGATGGTTTGTTGATGAGAAGCCAATCATGAGAGGAAAGACACAGCTGATTTGCAAGTTTGACCACTAATATTACCCGCTCAGAGAGTTTTGTGAGACTCCTATATGTCCTGCCTGCTTCTGCACTTTGATATACCTGTGTTCGCTGAAGTCTGGATGTCTCAGAGGATCTTGGGCTGACGCACTGAGAGGAGTAACCAGCACTCGGGACATACCAGCTGACCTGGATTCAAGCTGAACACTTTTCAAGCAGCCAACACCGAGCTAGTTTTAGAACGTGGATCGAGGCTGTAAATGCACAGCTCCAGACCACTTTGGTTGTAGACCGTCTGAAGCTTTTGCCAGCCCAGTTCCCGATAGTCCTGGTTTTCCTGGATTTGTGACGACTTGCTCTTTTCTGGGCGGGTTAGCACCACTTGAGCTGTCAGGCAAAGCTGCAGCAAGAGGAGGACACATTTGATATGAATTCAATGCCCTTGTGTGGATAAAGTGTCATGTATGTCCGGTACCATGGTGACTTTTGTTGAATTTGCCTGTTTCTCTTCCCTCTTGACTGTGTGAGGATGTGGAAGTTCAAAGCCTTTTGCTTGGATTACTGGCATGTCCTGTGTCTGCATCCACACAACAACTTTTATAAAAGGTATGTCTTTTTCTTCCACGTGTCTTTGGTCTACAGTCTCTTTTAGTTAGGACTGTCTCTAACAGAGAGTAAAATCAATATGTTTTCAAACGGACACAGCTGGCTGAAACGGAAACTTGCTGTCTGCTGACGGGCTGACTCCTGGAGTAGACATTACTAAAGAGTGTGTGAGCTGGCTAAACCGTTATCGATTTCCCACAGTGAACCGGGTTGTTATTTTGAACATGAACCACTTGGTTAAGTAACTTGGCACTTCGTATGATCTCGTTTGTCCCAGTTGTCCATTTAGCTCTGGCAGTGGTGAAAACAACCAAGATAAGCCGTTGGACTGATTCTATTCATCTCAGTCCCACTGGGATCACTTCAAGTTTACCTTTCACCTACTGCAGGCAAGGTCTAGAGCAGTGGAAGCATAAAACATCTGGGTTTGACTGTTTTAACCAGAAAACATCACAGACACATTGTTTTCTTACGACAATGCCATCTTTATCAGCTGATGTAATGTCCTCAGATGACACCTCTGAAAATAACTCATAAAAGATTGTCTTGATGCCACTGAAGGATTATGCCTCTCTTATCAGGACTTACGGCAACATAATTGAGCCTCGTGCCACCAGATATCATCTTCATTTTTTTTTTTTTTTTACTCTTCCAGGTTTGTTAACAAGGTGCACACTCTTTTCCACTTGGTGTAAATTATTCTCCCCATCCCCCTTCTGCCGTGTTAAGACCATAAAAAACCCTCTAATGCCTTTTTACTGCCTATCACAGAGACTGATATGAGAACAACAAATAGTGATGCCCATTTAATTGCTTTGCACAAAACAACCATAATTTGAATCACTTTCTTTCACGACCAGGTGCCCATAACTGCTGCAGTCTTTAGTCTTAGTTACAAGATTTTTTATTTTTTTTTTACAAAATTGCCATATTCAGCTTTGCTCCTGCAGCAGAAATGTGTGATGTTATATTTAGCCTTGTGACAATCTCACTGTGCAGATGTGTGATGTCTGTGTGGATCTGTGAAAGTCGGGGGCACACCCCTCTATATGCTAATGTATTAACACAAACACAAGTATACATAAATACAGATTGTAGTGGGCATTAGTATTCTGAAGGTGAAAGCATGTCCATGAATCATTAATAATGCATCAGTGATTTAGCAGCTCTTGGGTGAATGGAGGCTTAAGGGAATCCCCCGGCAGTGGCGTCAACCTCAAATGATGAGCCGAATTAATGAAATCTATAAGATCGGACTTTCAGTGTGAAGTATTTGAATATTTAAACAGCAGATTTGAAAGAAATATACTACATGCGTGAACATGAATTATTCATCACTTAAAGCAGAGCACATTTACTCCATGCTGCAACGAATCCTTGACCTGGATAAAGATGTTTCTTCTCATATTTGGGACTTGATCATTTCTGAAGCTTGCAAGAACAGTCTTCTTAACTTAATGGTCCACTTGGCTGAATTAGAGCCAAACACCTACACATTTTTGAGCCAAGAGGTGGATTTTAAAATTCCTTATGTCTTCATGTTCAATTTTCTTAAGGCTTCATAAGTTTCGTTGGATAATTAGTTTGATTTCCTAAAACCTTTTGAAACTACAAGGAGCGATTGTCCTTTTACAAGGTGACCTAACCCTGCTTTTTAAAATAAATGTGCTGTATCTAAAAGATACCAATGCTATCATTAGATGTCTGTTTGGTTTTTGGAATTATCTGAGTCATTTTTAAACAACATGAATAAGTCATTCACTTGGATTCACTGGAACACCAGAGTCACTGGGTGTAACATATGACATTGCCCCAGTGCAACATTGAATCCCAGCTGTAAAGTCATGTTTTTAAAGCAAGGTCAGTGTATTCTGAAGATCCTGGGCCTCTCCCAGCTGCTGAACTGGAGCTCACCCTCCCTGCTGCCTCCCGCCTGGCCTTCCCATTGAGCATGCTGTGTTTCTTGGACCTGTGCCTAAGTATTACCACATACGCTCACAGAATAGGACCTAATGCTCTCTCCTCTATCTGTCCATCCATCTCTCTTTCACATAAACAGACCCGGCCCATCATTAGGAAAAAAGGGGAGAGAAAAGAGAACTGGTGCGTTGTCCGATGTGGGTGGAGAGCTTTTGTTAAGAAGAAGAAGAATGATTTTGCCCTTTACATACTGGGCCTTTACCTTACTTGGTCATCAGGCAGCAGCCCGGGCAGGGAGAGCTCTACTCAGAGAAAGCACAGAGAAGTAACTTGCGAAGAAAGAATGAATTTGTCTGTGGGTTCTCTTCGGAAAGTGAAGGCTGTGGGGTGTAATTTGTGGTTGGGACAAGAGTGAGCAGAGACTGTGCTTCTTCTCATGTTTTTCAAAGTGCATTTTTTTCGGCATGTCTGATGTCGCGGGTGATGTCACTGCCGTGTGGAATGCCATGTGGAAGTACTGCATTTCCAGCCGGACTATAAGGTAGGAGACCGAGCGCAAGCAGCGGCGGTCAGCCCTAAGTGGTGGTTGTTGTTATTTCACTAACCACAGCAGATATTTCTGACGTCTGACTAATCGAAAAACATTCCCGTCCATATGCACCAGCCCCGTGGCTTTCCTTCCACAGCCTTGGAAATATATTATCACTAGCACTGAGCTGAGGCACAAGACATTTTCAAGGTCTTTTAAAGCACTTTATCAGAGGGCATGTCTCGCTTAGACTCTCTTTGAGACAATATAATCCACTTTCTTTCATTTTCATCTTATTTGAGCCTTATTATGACTTATCTGTGTCTCTTTCAAAAATGGTGTACTGCGGAATTGTCCTTTGACTTGGAGCGCTCAAATCTAATAAACCAAAGATTGCAATTATTTTACATTATTTTACACTCTACTTTTCATGAATTAACTCTGAGGGTGAGAGAAAGGGGAATGGGACTGGGCAAATGACCCGAGCTGGAACCGATCCCAGGTCCCCCTAGTATGTGCGTCCCAGAAGTACTGTCTGTACTGATTAAGAATTATTTTTAAAGATGATTTTTTTGTTTTGATTTGACAGAGACAGTAGATCGACAGGAAACAGGGTGAGAGAGAGGGGACTGACACTGAGCATATGACCCGAGCCGTCATCAAACCCGGGTCTCTTGTGTAAAATAATATATAAACATGCAGATATATACTCCATGAGCATGTGTGAAATATGCTCGACACAAAAAGTGATGGGAAGACTGTTTTAGAGCAGCATTTTCTTTTATTTTTTTTAAAGGTATACTCGTGTGAAAGTAATAATATGTTTACAAGTTTAACCAAAGCAGTGCAGGAATAAATGTCGCTAGTTTCTACCCATCTCTGGTTTAATTGAAGACCAAGCCAAGAGTCAGGACGTACCAGACCAAGACTAAATTAGGACTAAACATAGGTCACATTTCCAAGCAACCCTTTTGGCTTTTCTCAGAGAACTACTATGTATCTGTCTGAACATGGTGCATGCGAATGAGACTCAGTAACTTGTTGCGACCCACCCTTGTGTTTGTGCAGAGAGATGGTGCTAAGTGTATGTCTGACTAACACTATGATCCCGTCACAGTGACACCAGAGAGTCTTCGGCACATCTGATCTGACTGTGGTTCTGTGTCACAAAGCAGCGAGACCATTACTTATTAATACGTGCAGATCTAGAGCCTGTCACTAGTGCCTCCTTGGTGCATTGTGGATAAGTGTGAGACGGCATTCAAGACAAAATAACTGGGACAAAGCTGTGCTGCGTGAAAGGTAAAAGACCACAACTGGACAAAATGACAGATGACTGATTTTTAAATGAGTGCCGGAGCTGACCCCTTTGCTGGTCCCCTGCTTTGGTACGCTGCCTATATGACAAGTGAGGTCTTGAGAATTTGTAATGGAAAAATCATTGTGCGCCAAAGCAGACTTGCCTTTCCGCTGTGGTGAGTAGAAAATACTCTCCAATGTGGAAAAGCTTAGACGTGTCTGGGACCCGAGCTGTATTCTGCTCAGAAATGTCAGATCATTGAAGATGCTGTATAGAGTTAGCATATCAAAAGTGTTAGTCTGACTTATTAGGTTCAATTGGTTGTTTTCTGACGTTGTTGCTGTTTCCAGGCCCAAATGGAGGTGTTGATTCAGCAGATTTCTCGAACCTGTGCAGTGCATTTTATTTTTACTCTCAGGCCTGTCCAACTGCTTGTGCTGAGGAAAATAGGTTTATTCAGCAACAATCTGTCTCCTCAGGTTGTTTACAAGGGTGGAATTAAAACAAGGACGCTCCATTTGGGCAGGTTTTATTTAAATATGTATTGCCACCCACAAACAGAGAGAGCCTGTTTTAGTTCACCTTATATTTTAGCAGTATAAATGTACTGGTTTCTTCTGACCCACACCATGCTTAAGTTGCAGTGTCCAAACCCATGAATAATTTACACTTGTGAGTCTCCCAGAGGGACTGCTTTCTATAGAGTGTTTTTTCCATGTTTTCATAATATTTTAGACGAACAGTTGTCGGTATTTCTGTCCTGCTTTGCTTGCAGTTGATTTTGATAAGTCAGCTAATGTGTTGTGGGAAATTCTTTGAGATTAAACCAGAGTCTCACTGTGTCTTCTCTTTGTATATTGCTGCAGGGCTGCAACATTATGGGGGAATCTATTTTTTGGAGCCTTGCCTCTGCTGCAGTGTTTGCCCCGCTCATGTTAAGCTGTGTAGCTTTGAAATGCTAATCAGCTAAGGAAGGCAGTTTGTTTACTCTAATGCTGGAGAATGCCACCCTCCAGAGACAGCAGTGTTCATGTTCAGAGCCGTCTGATCAGAAGCATGTACCAATACAAATGCACACAGAGAAAACACTGATCTGCTGGTGTTTTACATGTTATATGTGCATTTGAAGCTGGGCCGGGGCCCTGGCTGTGCTCTGTTCTGTGTCTTTTGTTTGATCTTTAACTTTTAATTATATATCCCTTCACAGTTCTCAGCTCATGTGAATCTGGACAGTAATGAGCATGTGCTGCATTAACTTATGTAATGGCGAGCGAGCGGAGAGGCTGAATGTGTGTGAGTGAAGGAGGAGGGGGAGAACACAAGAGTGATGAGCTCATGCTGCTGCACTGCAGCTCTGAAATACGCTGCATCATGTGGTACACCGTGCATGCTTCCTCTTGCAATATATAAACATATTCTGCATGCATGTGGCTCAAGGAAGACAACCCTAGCTCTGGAACAGTATGAGCATGCACATTCTGTACCACAGTATTTCTTACTCATGGTCCTATACTGTGATGTAGATACTGGCGTTTTTATTAAAATGCTATTTTACGTTGAAATTAGGTTTCCTGGGATATAGAAAAAGAGTTGGATATCATTTGGTCTTTGTTTGATTGATTGTAATGTAGTAAAAACCTTTGCCATTGTGGGGGTATTTTTACATTTTAGATATACAGATTATTACATCGCCATATAATGTAGATGTTGCTATAGATTGCTGTGATATTATAGCTATTGCTCAGATATTTTACTATAATATAAATACATTTATTTTATTTTATTCTTTCTGCTTTGTTTTATCACTGCTCAACTTCAGGAGTACAGGATAAGAAAAGTTTTGAAATTCATTCCCATTGCAGTCCATGTTTAAGCTTTGTAATTAGCTCTATTGTTGTCTCTGTATTTTCGTCCCATTCAGTGCTTTTCTATGAGTTGTAATGACTGTGTGGGTGTAGTCTGTGCCTCACCTGCATCACTGTAGGTGAGGACAGACAGTAGTACAACAATCAGTGTCTCATGAAGCTGCGTTTGTAATTGTTGTAAATCACCAACTGTGCTCTGTGGCAAAGCAGAGCTCATTATCCAGAGTGTGTTTTGATTTATGTCAGAACTGAGTGAGGTGGGCAAGGGTCCGGGGATGGGGGAGTTGATAATAGCATGACAGCACATTTACTCCATAAAACCGAGTGGGCCCTTTGGGGGCTTTTAGCTCTGTCTCAGCCTGCAATGAACAAGAGAACGAAAGGATAAAATACAGCTCCTGGCACACGGCTAAACATTAGTCCACTATTGTTCCAGAGCGTGTGCATGAGCGTTGATCATTAGTGGAACTTCTGGGACGAGACACACGCGCTATATCTTTATTCCCTATTTACTATTTTGAATATATCTGTGGTAAGGTACAAATCTGTGTCCAAAATGGTTGAATACGCTGAATACTGCATTGTCAAAGATCAAAACCTTTACTCTTTAATACCTCTGTTTGAATGAGAACTGGTAAAACCCACTGCCATGGACATGATGACCAACAGAATTAATAGATGAAAAAGGGACATGTTTGGGCCCAACAGCAGCCATTTATTTTCACAGTGTGGGTGTGCTGTTGACCCATGCATTGTGAAATTAGCATGTGTCTCTGCATGAGAGTGGCACAAGGCATGCTGGGAGTGAGCCTGGGACTGTGGCTGGTAAACAGTCATTAAAGTCAAATGTTTATTCCACTCGCGCTAATTACTTCAGTGTGTAAGTGTAGGTGTGTGTTTTTGGACTTACACAAACAGATATGTCTTCTCACACAGTGGGCACGGCCAGTGGGTTTTCTTTCCCGCTCACAGCCCTGACTGTTGCCTTGACAACTGGCCTATGAAATGGGCACGTGCATAAAATTGCAATACATCCTCACAATGCATGCTGCACCCACAACTGTGACATCTATTGTAACCTATTGTCGGCTTCACTCAGATGTTCGTGCATTTCCATGACACCATTCATTATGGTTTATTCATTACATTCACTGTGCATGCGGTACTCACAGTCAGCAGCAACATACATGACAGGATCTCCTCCGATGGTGCCATTATTATTTCTAGTAGAAGCAGCGTAGACATAGGAAATACAATACAGGATGACAGATATGGTCTCACTGAGGGCAAGTCATGCTGGCATCGATTCTGCTGCTTCTGACAAAAGGACCAGAGATCAAACCTGTCTCCTTACCCAGACTCTAACATGTCCACCTCCAAGTTTTAAATGAGCTCCCTAGAGAACCACAGACTAGTCCATTTCCTTCCCATCCCTTCTCTCACTATTCACTCCTGCCTTGACATCCCCCTTTTAAAACAATAACTCTCCCACAACAGCTCACTTTATATCAGCCTTGTTTCCTTGTGATAAATTACAGTGGGAGTCTTCTGATCAGTCACACATCCTTAAAGCCCACATAAGTCACTGCACTGCTGTACGCCAGCGCCCTCTGTTGGTGGAGGGCCCTCAAGACAGAACCAGCCTCAAGGTCTGCAAAATCTCCTGGGTCTGCTTGATAGAGGTCTTATGTTAATCTCCCTCCTACTGCGTGGATAGTCTGGGGCTTTGGCAGCATTCTTCAAAAAGAAACTTGGAGAGTTTCCCTCCGTCAAAGTTGCCCACCTTTTAATGGCCACTCAGTCAATCGATTCAGGCGTACTGCTGCGAGTAAGTCAAGGGCAGAGAAGTAGGAAATTGAACAATGCGAGATATCTTAAGTCTAATAAATGAGCAGCACCGCAGTCCATGGTGAGCTTTTGGAAAGACAAATTAAGGCAGATGGGGGCTCGGGCCTTGTCTGGCATCCCACAGAGGCCGCTGCAGCCTTGTAGCCTGTTTCTCTGGCTTTCCTCCCAGATGGCTGCACTGGAGATATACTGCCAAGGTTTATTAAGTGCGTTAACATAATGTGGATGAAACTGCGAGCGACGTATGATCTGTGAATTTCAGACTCAAAGTGCTAGATTAGGTCAGTGATTTTGAAATAATAATGGCTATAGATAAAAATAAAGAGTTTAGTGACGAACACAGATTGAGATTATTATTAAAAGTTTCTTATTTATTACAGGACAAAGGAAAGAAAAACACTTTATTATCATTTAATATAATGCTCCCGTCTAAGAAAATCCTAACATTCTTTTTTCGTCACAAATTTCTTTTATCCCCAGCTAAACAGTGCTTGTAGTATCGTGTTAAGCCTTTCAGGAGATGTGTTCTGGTCAGGGGCTCAGATTTCCCCTTTGGCAACATCATGTGTCCTAGAGAAATAGTAAAAAAAAAAAAAAGGTGACCTTGCAGAGCCTCAGCACGGCACGCTGTAGATATTTCCCCACTGAACCACACAAATCAACAGAGCAGCTGAATAAATGGCTGCAGACTGGGAGAAGGGTGCAGCGAAGGGGACAGCTGATGGTAAAGCAAAGGGGAGGGGGCCGGGGACGCGAAGAGCCGCCTCTTTTCATTGACGTTTAGGGGAATGTGCTGATGAGTGGGCTGTAGATCTGTCAGTGAAGCTGCCGGTGGACACAGTGGCCTATACCTGTGTGTAAACATCAGCACTATCCATCATCAAGGCCGTTTGAGCCAGAGACACGATGTGAAGGTAGGTGCCATCGCTCCGACTGTGACACACGGTGATGCCTGTGGACAGGACAGCAGGTGTTTACATTCTGGGACGCAGCAGGTTTTGGCATGTTTTGGTTTGACTAATTGAGTCTGGGACAGCTTTTATTAGGCACACTGTAAAAAGATCTTTGTTGAAGTGCCAGTAGCTGTAGTCCTGGCGTGGCACTGCAAAAATATAGTGACATTGTCTATAAAAGTAGAGTTAAATGAAAAGATAGGAGCCACTTTATATCAGTCTTTCAGCGTATGGCTCCAAATGCATCATAGAAACAACATGGCAGCTACTTATTACAGTAATACTACTTAAGCAGATTAGGTTGTATTAAGCATCTTTCTTGTTTATGTGAAGACTGTTCACATATTTAGCCTACTACCTTTTTAATGTTACTGTAGAACATAGAGTATAGAATAGTACAATGCATGTACTCTTGTGTGCCAATGCATGCTGTCTCCTAGTGTGATGTCAGAGTCACACTGATGCATAGTGTCATCTGGGAACGAGAAAACAAAGAACTGGTAGATTGTTAGTTTTATCTTGTTATTTTTTTGTGTGTGTGTTTTGTTTTGTTTTTTTTTTGGTTGTGTAAAAAGCTCCAGTGTTTGAAACCACAGCTTTTCTCTCACGTGGCTGTAATTTGGCCTCTTCATTCTTGTCCTAACCTCTTTGTGACCACAGAGCGTTGCTGCCGATTGTCAAACATCCTGCTGACATCTTTTCAATGAAACCTACAGAAGGGGCTCTGCTGATTGCGGAGCGCTAATTGTTGCCGGGCCTGTGTGTTTGTGGGGTTTGTTGTCCATCCAGACCTGCTCTCATTAAACCTGTTAAGAGAATGGATGGACTGTGGAGGTAATCATTAGAGCCTATTAGATGCACAGAGCGTGAGACAGCCTCACTACTCGAGCTGGGTGTATATGTGAGTGCACACTATACAGAGCTGTACTGTACTCCACTCCTCTCATCCTTTCATGTTGTGTTTACACGTGAGTTGTTGTCGTGTCGTCCCGGGGCAGGATGTTGCCAGGTTACGTTTTCATGGTAGAGGGAATAATGGTTCTTTCTCACAAGAGATAATATGCAATTACCTTTTTATTGTCGAAAACCCCTGGTGTTTGTCATTAAATACATTCATGATAAACAGTACTTTGTTGTGGTTCATTCTAACAAAAAGGACTTATGTAATGTTTGTTCTGATATATTTGTTGCACTCCTTATAACCCTGCAGTGTAGACATGGCAGACATTTCTTGAACAGAAGACATACCTTCATTTTTTTCACTTCACCGCAAGTTAGACATCATTTCAAACGTACCTGTCTTAAATTAGTGTCAGATTCCCACCGATGAAAAATCCCCCTTTCTCTTTCCTTTCCTCTGATGCCAGTTCACATCAAATGCTCTGAGGGTGAGACGAATTATTAAGGCCGAGTAAACCCCTAACTTCTGCCAAAGTAGCAAAAGGAAAACAGACTCCACCAAAAGAGAAAACAGTCTCATGTGTCCTGTGTTTATGAATGCGTCAGTCAGAGATTAGCTTGTGACGCTGGGAATTACTCCGTTCTGTATCCTTTCAGTTCCACCTTTGCTTCTCTTAATGTACTTCCCCCTTTCGTTCAGAAAAAATGGGTGAATGATACAAAATGAGACATTGGAGAAGGTTAAAGGAAGCAGCCTACTGTTTATTAGACTGCTATATTCCACTCTTTTTCCAAATAAAAGCGAGGAATGTTGATTATTAAGAAGTTGTGCCTGTTTTTTTTGCTTCAAGCATAAAGCTCTTTGGAGTGTTTGTCAAACCCCGGAGGATTAGCTGAACTATCAAGTAGATTTACACCACATTTTAGAGCCATTCTTCAGTTGTGACAGAAATTCATCCCTTTTGTTTTATCCCGAGCCTGGGCTAATCAGCTCGGCCGGGTTGCGAGCTTTGTCCTAATGTTGATGTACGGCTGACTCGTTTCTAGCTCGTCCCTAAAGGGATTCTGCCCTTATTGAGTTCCAATATGTCTTCGAAATCTTCCAATAAGCTTCTGTTTTGTGTAAATGAAATGGAAGCTGAACAGCGTTAGCTCTAGTCAGGTACTTTGTCATGTGATGTGAATGAATCCATACATCCCCCTTAAACCTGTTTGAATCAAATGACTTGGCATTGTCTCAAGTGGAGGCCTTTGAGGGATTTGAGACAATAAACAAGGAGCGCTCTAACCCATTGTCAAGGGGTTGCTTTGGTGAAATCGAGCCTCCGTGGTTATTATTTCCCAAATGTCTCTATCGCTGCTTAGAACCCAGGCCTCACGCCCTGCCCGTCCTGCCCGATCAGTAATATGTCGAAATCTAAGATCTGCTGACTTGCACCCTCCAGGTCTTGTGGAAACGTGGTATGAATGGAACTTGCACACTCAGGATTTGCTGTTCCACTGGAATATGTCAACATGAATCCGTTTCTCAGCACTCACATGACCCGCGCGAGAATGTTCCCTTGTTGTCTTTCAGAGTGGAAGGAAGGCACGTAAAGATGGCAGCGTTATCTCTCTGCTTTTGTTCTGTGATTGATTGCTTCCCTGTCGAATGTCTTTTCTGGAAATTCTTTTGCCGATGTTGTTTTACTCTTCGTTGCGCTTTGCTTTTGTCGACTTCGCAAAAGCAACACATAGAACTCTTCAGGAGACATGAGCAAGCGACATCAATAATTTATTTTCTAATTACGCCCGTCATTGTTAAGGTTTTTTCAGCTGCGGCTTTATTAATATTTAAATGCAGTGGATCACATGTCACTTGATCCGGAGTCACTTTGGTCTCCCATATTGTAATGTGCACCACTGGAGACATATAGCACATGGACTTTTTTATTGTAATTTCCGCCTGCCAGCAATTCTTGTACCCACATGTGCATTAACTCCTTCCCTTTTTGGCTCTTTCTCCTACAATAACATTTGTTTCCTGAATGCCTCTATCACTGTCAGCTTAATGAGGGGCTGTTAAAATGATATACATCTCACGCTTTTTCTTCCGAGCGAGAAAAAAGTTCTTCAGGGTGCAAAAACAGTGACAGCTTTGGTATGATTGTGGATTTGCCATTGCCAAATCATTTTACATAAGCAAACACATTGACACATGTAATGGCTGTCACTTCTGGCCCATATTTTAAAGACTTGTGAGGTAGATACAAGAAAGACTGGCCTCATGTGCAGTGCCAACACAAACAATGGCCAGTGCCAGTGTAGACGGGCGAAATCGAGTGGTCTGCCTAACTCAATGGCGTCAGTGTTGTTGCGGTGGACTTCAGTTGCCACAGAGGAACCACTTGTTTAGCCAGGGTCGTGCAACCTGGACCCTAGAGTCAAGGTAAACTCTGGTAAAATGCAGTTGGATTAATGCAAGATTTGAATGTATTTTTTCCAACAAGTGCTGTAGTACAAACACAATCAGTCACACTTCTGCGACAAGTGGTTAATATAGCTGGTAAGACCTTGTTTATACCGAATATAACTACTTCATGCTCGACTGATAATTAAATCTCGTGTTTGATTGGAATGATAAAGCATCTCGACACGTCAAAGATCAGCTGTTCATCTGATGCGGTTAGCAGTGAATGGGATTTGATTAAAATCGCAATTATTATTGTAAGCTTTTCAGTCAATTTTCCCATTTCAGCTCATGACCCTGAATTGATTACGTTCCACATACAAACACGCAGATGGGTATGTGTTAATTATACTAAGAACTGGTATGTTTGTATAATTTGGTGTTAATTTTATTGATGCTGTCGCCTGAAGTCAGGAGCTTGTGTGTGTGTTTTTTATGTTACTTCAAATGGTAATCTTCTGATGAAGCATTGGTCGCCATGGTGCTGTGAGGCAAGGAAGCAGATGGTGCATTTGATGATTTCGGAAACCTAAAGGTCCTTATAAAGAATTTAAAAACTGACAAAGAGATGTAAATATTTTTTGCTATGTGCTCTAAAATTAACATATTTTATCTACTTACGTAACTCTGGCTCCCTGTTCTTTTTTCTCCCATCAGTAGATACAACTTATTAGACAGGGTTTTTGTCAAAACAAAGGTGAAATGTTATGCTAAGAAAGAGGTTACATTTAGGTACTTCTCCTTCAAACGCACTTCCCCTGCGTGACTGGAGACAGGTGTGAGTCTGCCGCTGCTTCAAATAGAACACGTCACCAAACTCTCTCCCCATCCAACATCACCCAACCAGAAAATGCCTGTTCCGTTTTCCTTCCCAACAGCCACCCCACGTCACAATAACCCTAATGGGTCCAACTTTGACACATGCCGGACCCTGCTTGTCCTAAATGACATCACTGCTGCATGTCTCTCTCCGACCATTGCTGCACCCTTAAAGCAATCTGCAATGTCATTTCTTACCAACGGGCGGCGCTCTCCATCTAAGGGCCGGCTGTGTCTGCATGTTTGTGTCCTGACAAGTCTGTTTTGTCAATCTGGCTGCTCTGTCACGCTCCTCTGACCATCATGACCACTGTGGGTATTTATACCCGCTGCGGCCTTTGTCACATTTACACAAAGTGCTACTCTGAGAGCTAACCACCAGAGACACTGCCTAAATCTGACGTACTCTGTTTTTCAAGAGACCTTAACTGCTCAGAGAAAAAGACTGCTCTGTCACCAGAAGATAATGAGATGAATCAGCCGGCCGTTCAGTGACCATTCTCCCATGCTAACAAGCTTTATTTCCTGCATTGTCCGCCTCCTTCACACACTGTTTACCACACAGTGTCATCTCACATGGGTCTATTTTTAGCAGCAGAGCATTGTGTGTGTAGTGTGTAGCCATGATGGGAGGGGCTACAGTGAGGGGCTTCATAGAAATACTGAAAATAGTGCAAGGAACTAAATGGTTAAAAGGTAATACCATAGAGAGTTTATAAAAAGAAAGGTAGCAATATTTTGTTGTTTTTTTTACAGCAATTGCAAAAAATATGGCCAAAGATGTGGTTAGGCTGTAAAGTAAAGCATCCCTGGGTTCACTTATTAAGGGTGGTGCTTTCTTCACCTCTTCCCACGCAGTCATTTTGAAGATGGCAAAAATGCAGAAGACAGGTCACTGGTTGCCCACATTAATTTGTCCTTATTGACGCAATTTAGTCCACACCCCACCTGAAAAGCATATGTGCCTGGAATGTGCGAGGAAACCAAAGGAAAACCATGCAAACATTGACAGAACAAGTAACAACCCCACCCAAAAAACAAGTCTAAAACGGCAAATTTAATGGATGTGCTCTGGCTTCGAGCTACGCAGGTGCCGCTTTAAAGAACCACTCTGTTTTTCTAGTAATAGTGCCTTACCTTTACAAATGTCAGCAGAGGATTTAAATGTGCAGGGACGTGTCTCTTCCAGTCCCATGCGAAGACAAAAGAATTCCTCTGTAAAATAATGTTTGGTCTTACAAACTCATATCAGATGTCTCCTGCAGCTTCTATACAGATGTTTCTATACAGATTGGAATGGTATGTATGAAGCAGAGAAGAGAGAGGCCTTTCAGACATCACTTGCCTGTGATGATCTGTGATGGTTCCCATAGGACCACCACAGGCAACAAATCTGCTCCAGCTTTGCTTTGCAGGATGTGATGAGCCCGGCAGCATATCCTTTAATTACTCTCATTCTAGCACTATTTATACATCTGCTGCCAGTGTGCAGCTAAATTCTTTATTCTTGCTATTATACAGGGTAAACACCTTCTTTTATTCCTCCTGTACAATGCCCACAGTGTTCAAAAAGCTAAACCAAGCCTCTACATCTAATTTAGTATAAAACTATGACATCATTCCTTTGTAATTGTTTCCAGACGAGGCAGAGGCTGACTTTTCTTTTTACTTTCCGTGCATGAGCGCAGGTCTTGTTGAGCATCCAGAAAAAGCAGATAATAAGAAAAGGCATGATGTCATGTAGACAATGCACAGCTTTCCAAAACCTTGCGACCAAGTTTCCAGGAAGATATCGGTTTCCTCTTTCATTTCCGCCGCTGTCTTGTTTCATTGGCTTTGCAACTTAAAAGTTCGGGTTTCTGATAATATACGAGCCTGTGGGAATGCACTCGATAAGTGCGCTCATGTGGATCTGACCTGCGGATGCCTCTTTGGCCTCACTCCAAGTTGGAAGTATCTTTCTTTACTCTAGAACAGAAGGAAGAGAAGAGAGGAGAAGGGAGGGGTGATGGAGCGGGAGCCGAAATGCAGCGAGGCCATATGTATTGAGTTGAAGAAATGGCGTTTTATGAGCAGAGAGTGGGCCTCTGCTTGGAATTCTCAATGACATCATTCTGGAGCGCCGCACGACCCAACTGAGCCTCCACCAGACCCAACTAGACTTACAGTAACACAGAGCAGACAGACAAGAGGAATTACAATGACACACTAAGTGTCCTTAAGATTGTGAATACTTTATCTGGAATTCATCAAATTGGACCATTAAAGCTATGCAAATGGTAAAATAATACCCCCCTGTGACTCATATGGACTCAATCACAAACTTTCAAAAGGATACTATGATATTACTTCATATCTTATTCTTCCCCAAAAAATCACTGCCAGTAAGCTGCTCCCTTTGGAGCACTAGTAAAAACAGGACCACACCTGATTTCATATTGAATAACGTGAACACATTTTAAAGTGTTTTACTTGGATAATTAATGAAAACTGTTGAATTATGGGATTGCTTGATGGTTATAACAGAACTGGTACATTTGGATGTTCAGTGTTGAGTCAATTCTTGAGTATTCAGCTGCAGACACCAACGTGTGAGTCACATAATGCAATTTCCACTGCTGTGATTCAGTATAGGCTAAGATTGTCATTTGATATCATGCCTTTTCCCTCATTTGGAGTCTTGGATGAAAACAGTCCAAGTCAAGGTGATCATTTTAAGAGTAGCGTCCTGTAATTAGTGGACACCAGCATCTAGTGTCTGCTGTGTGCAAATGATTGGTGTCCTGTAAAGCAGCTCCATGTGGGAGCCATTCTCCTGTGTTTCCTGTGCCTGTTGTCATTAGATAGAAAATACCTTTGACTCCTGGGCAGTTTACCCCAACCCCCTTCCCTCAGAGGGGTGATTAGTCTGCAGAGTGTCTTAACAAGAACTTTTGAAGTCAATGGGACATAAGCTAGGGGTTTGCAGAGAGTGACGCTAGAATGTATGTCTGAGATGTATGCCATGAGAACATGTTTTAAACAATACTGATTTTAATGAGGCAAAACTGAAGGGTTCCTACTTTGCAGTGATTTCCACCTAGTAAATAATCCAGCCTCACAAAACATTGAATATTCCCTTTGGTTCTTTTCTTAGAGTGCATCTCACTGGTGACTTTTCAGCCCTGAAAGGTTCTATTAATAGAGATATTCTCAAGCATTTGCTAAGATGCTTTTCTTCTGTGCAAAAATAGCTAACAAATGCAGTAGTAGTGATGACATTGATGCACTGTTCAAACCATGACTACTTCACGGTTTACTGTTCCATTACATTGCTATTTCCTTAACCTAAATACACTTCCAAGAGTGTAAATAAGTGATACATTTTTGATTAAAACAGTTACACAGCTCTTTAGTCTTTAATATGAGTATACCAGTCCTTGAGAGTAAATTTTGTTTTCCAATCCCTTTTTATCCAATCAGTCAAGAACTCTCCAAGTCTGAGCAGCTGATACTAGCATCAGGTTTAGCTGCTCTTACTCCACAGAAGTGCCATCGATGTAGCAAGTTAGGTTTGTTTTCAGTGTTTAATTTTTATGCAGACGAAGCCACTCCTCATGTAACTATTCTCATTTTTGATCATTTCTGATCTATTTCAGCCCTACAGAAATACAGAGCCACCCTGCTCTCACACCCTTTCTTTCCCCGCTCCCCGCCCCACGCTCCTTTTCCACAGCTCTCTCTGGCTGCTGGCAGAAGAAACCCTCACTCCCCTGTTTCCCAGCCTCCGCCCCCTTCCTACTCCTGAGAGCCCGGCTCAGACACGGAGCACAGACAGAGGGAGAAAAGAGCTCAGTTTGGCTTGTCAGAAATTACTGCCTCTTAGTGGCGACTATGTCCGAATATGGTCTGTAGGGAGCTGCTAACCCGAAGCTGAAAAATGGAGACGTTTGTGAGGAGAGGGATGGCAGATGGCAGTTAGAAGTATCTCTTCATAGAGGAAGGCGGGCATGGGGACTGGTGAGAAGGAGTTCTAATGTTTGGAGTCCATCGTCCTGTCAGCGGCGTCCAGCATGTGGTGTTTGCAGTGTAACTCAGAGAAGACCCAGTCGCTGCTGGAACTGGGGCTAGGGCTGAACGGCTGGTAAGAACAACAGCAGAGAAGATTTAGTCTGTGTGTGTAAACTGTGTGTGTGGATGACTGCTCTGGATACTGCTTATAAGACTGTTTAATAAACAAAGGTGAGACAGGCTTAGTGTGTTTATGGAAAACTAACACCTCTATGGTCTCCATTAGACAATGATGGCAGTAACACGAAGCCAGACTAAGTCATCAGTTTTCAAGCTTTTCATTTTTATAATCTACAATGGAAAACAGCTCCCCTTAAGTCACTGTGTGCCAGCCCGGTGCCATTATAGTGTGTTTAGTCTTACTGTACAGTGCAGGAGTCAGATCGTAAGCCCGTCCCCCTCTGCTGCTTGGCTGAAGGGCATTCCTGTGGTGTGTCATTGGCCCTCCTGCCCGATGCCTGTGACTATGCTGAGACTGAGTCTTCAAGGGCAGGTGCTGAGCAGGAACATTCAATTATTCATTATCAAGAGATAATGACACATGCTGCTGTTTGTTGTTTGTTGTTTGACGAGACTTGATGTGGGGAAGAAGAGGGATGCCTTGTTACGTGACAGAATGAGGCCAGGGGAATTGTAATTTCATTGATCACCTTTGGTTGTGGATTAAAAATTAGAGCTTACAATCATTTCTTCAGTTGTGTTTCTACTCACTTCAAATTGGCCTTTATCGGATTTGGTCAGATCTGTTTATACAATATAATCTTTTTGAATGAAATCATGAACCATTTATCTTTTTTACTTTTACTCACCTTTTTTTTTAGAACCAAAAAGAAAAAAAATCAGATTCAATTCACTGTTCCTTTAGTGTTAACACAACCAGTGCCTATCCATTCATTAAGTCCAAATCCTCTGTTATTTTTACACAAGTCCTACTAAATGTTTCCAGCTACATGTTACAGTCATTTGTCTTACGAGACTCCTGATAACTGTCTGCAAACTCCCTGAGTGACAGTCAGTCTGCTGGCCATGAAGGCTTCCCACTTCTCAGCTGTAAATCAACACCTGCTTTTCCCTTTTTTTTTATGGCTATCTACAAATCCTACTACCTGGTTATTTTTTTTTTACGCACACTATTTCCATAAAACATATGGTCTCTTAACTTTTAACCAGCACAATCCATTCCCCAGGAGCTGTAGGTCTTAAAGAAAAAAAACATCTGTTTTTGTTGTGTTTGACAGTTCATGTGGGGTAAAATCTGTAACATTGAAGCTTAAAGAGGTTCATATTAACTGCTGTGTTTACACTAAGAGATAACTCTGTGGCTCACGGAGACAGGAAATCTAATTACCCATTTACATGAGTGTGCATTAGCGTTAAACTGATGTAAAGCTACATATGTGGTCCGGTCAGGCATCAGGTTTCCACTTCCATGACAGGAAGTGACATGGTGCAGTTTCATCATGCAGATCAAACTTCATTTCTGATGGAGCTGCTATTTCAATTAAGTACAGTAGTGTTTATGTTCCCTCGATTTTAAACAAATGTTAAGGGTGATTTCATTCATGTTTAATGGTCAAAATACAAGTGGGATCTGGCATAAAAAATGTTTCCAACTGAACAATTAATAGAAAGTGTAACGTCGTCAAACAAGCCATTACAAGCACTAATGTTTTCTGAGCCATTTAATCATTAAAGTTATTCATCTTTGAAGCAATGGTTTCAATTGGTTTGAGTGTTTTTGTAGATTTATGTAAATGCAGAATACTTCTAAGAGCTGATAAATATTAAACATTGACTTTAAGTGCGTTTTGAAGTTTAATTAAATGGGGATTTCAAGTTTTTTAATTAAAAAAGCACACAGGCACAAGGGAAGTTTTGCTGTCTTTACCACGACTTCATTTGCTCATCACTTGGTTCCACATTGTAGCTCTTTCTTGGTCCATAGCTCCAGCCTGCACTTCATTAGCCTTCTTCTATTCCCAGAACTCTAGTTGATGTGACTCCTCTTTTCCGGGACGGAGGAATGTTTCTCCCTCAGGTCCGACTGATGGAATGGGTTGAGGCCTGGGCAGGGGCCTGGTCTGTTTGTTCAGGATGTGTTGAGCGCGAAGGAGGGAGGAAAGAGAGATGGTTGACCCCCCTTTACCGCCGACGTACCCCCAAATCCCTGGATCCCGGGGCTGAAAATCACTGCCAGCTGAGCAGCATGCTTATCCATGCTTCGATCAGAACTATAAGAGGGCTGTGGGCGGATGAAGTGTGAGATGCAGCGACTTTTGCTGTTGGGGAGCTGTTGTGTCTCGTGTGTGATCAGGAAATAATCCACAAACAACGTTTACATAATTAATCATTTTAAAACATTGAGTAACGTCTGCCCGTTCTGTGGAGTGTGCAACATCCTGCTATGCTGCAAGTTCCCGCCTTTTTTTGCTTCAACATTCATTACATCTTAAAACCCCAGCCCTCTTTCTATCCTTTTTTCCCTCTTTTCCTCCATCACAAGGAGCTGACTAACTCACAGTGAGCCATATTTAATGACCTCAGTGCTAAAAGTACTGCAGCTCTTTGTTTTGTCTTTTTCCTGCACAACCACAATCACAAACAGTCTCAATGCTCCGTTTGAGAGAAAATGAAGCACAGGAACAACACAGAAAGAAAAACATCAAGTTCAGTAGAGAAGGCAGTAGCCACTTATGTTTTGGCTACATGCAAACCCCAGAGGACAGTGCTGTTGCTATGAAAAGTGTGACTTGACTTTAATGCTGACATCGTTTTGACTTATTTTACTGTCTGTATTAGTTCCGCACTTTTTAACACATAACTTCCTGTTAAAATTTTTCATCTAATGTGGCACTTGTAAGTTTTATAATGAAGAAATCAAACCGAAACAAGCCACTAACTGATGTATGATAGTTTTCCAAGGCCTTAAGTAATCAAATGGTTAAAGGATAAAATTCTTGTGTAAACACTGCGCAGTGTGCTGTTGCTTTGAGTAAATCTGCACTGAATTAAAAGCAAAACTGTACACAAGGTATTGACACAATTAAAGTCCAAACAAATGCATCTGCTGTTTGAACTTTTGACCACTCTCTGTAGTGCTTTTCCACTGGTAACATTGCGCTGTCTGCTGTCAAGCTGTGGCTGAATGTTGATTTTTAGGCTGAGTAATGACGGAAGTAGATTGTGTACACTGTATGGGTGTGTCAGTCACAGTTCAGGCAGAGAACAGTGAATACGTGCACTATAAAAAGGCCAGATAGTCTAAGTAAGACTTGGGGCGACACATTCACCCACATCTGAGCTAAATTCCAGTGCTCTGTGAAAGCTCTATTTGCTCTGTCATTCTACTGTTAACTGGACTTTGAAACAGCTACTGAAACAACAAGCCGAGTCTCATGATGCAACTCTCTTTGCTCACTGATTGGTGCTTTGAAGTGGCATAAACATTAGTTTCCTGGTGGGGCCTGTGTACTCTGGACTGCACTTGACTGAAAGAATGGTGGACAAGCTCTGGAGAAAGAGCTGGCAATTTATAGAAAATCGCCGCTCTTTTCGCAACAAGTGCTCCTCTTGTAGTACGGCTGAATGTAAGAGTGAGTGAGTAACCTCTCGTTTTTATTTGTGTTATTTGTTTAAGAGGTGTCATTAGAAAGGCAATGAAGTATAAGTGTCTATGTGGCACTTGGTTTTTCTTTTACTTCAGACACTCTGCAGGCTTCTGTATTGTTTTACATGAAATTCTGCCACTTTTATGGAAGCTTGACTTTAAATTAATATGTGGTGTTGGTGGCTTTGTACTTGCTGTCTTTGAAGTGGAGCCACTCTGTGCTGTGGTGTTGTATAAGAAGGATTAAAGAGACAACCATGATTTAGTTGATAATCCTTTAAGCACATTCTGACTCAGATGTTGAATTCCCATCGTCTAACTTTTTAATAAGGAGCTGAAACCTCAACCCAATTCTTTTCTTCTTCATTACAGTGTGGAAGGGGATGGACGGCCTAATGAGAGCGGCCATTCCCTGGATGGTGGAGCCAGCTACAACCAGGGGCCGGTGACTCACGGCTCAGCCATTAGCCCTGATCGTTTTGACAGCCCACTTTACAGCCACGGGGTCCAGCCTGGGCCACAGAGACCCCGCCGGCCCAAGCTCCAGCACTCGCAGTCCATCCTCCGTAAGCAGGCAGAGGAGGAGGCCATCAAGCGCTCCCGCTCACTGTCGGAGAGCTATGAACTCTCCTCAGACCTCCAGGATAAACAGGTATTCACCAAGATTTCTCACTGTCTACCTAGGTGCCGTTCCTCTAGTTCATCAAGGTCAAATTTTTATAGTTCTAACTTACCCTTGCTTTGCTACAGGTGGAGATGCTGGAGCGTAAATATGGTGGACGATTTATAACTCGGCATGCAGCCCGCACCATCCAGACAGCGTTCCGGCAGTACCAAATGAACAAGAACTTTGAACGTCTCCGGAGCTCTATGTCTGAAAACCGTATGTCCAGGCGCATTGTTCTGTCCAACATGAGGATGCAGCTGTCATTTGAGGGTCCAGAGAAAGTCCACAGCTCCTACTTCGAGGGGAGACAGGTGTCTATGACAGAAGACGGCACCCCACTCTCAATGCAGTCCGAATGTGGAGATATGGACATTCGGCAACAACCGAACATGACCACTCACCAGGCCCAGCAGAGTGACCTAACAGACGCCATCACGGAGCTGGAGGACGCCTTTTCTAGACAGGTGAAATCTCTGGCTGAGTCCATAGACGATGCACTGAACTGTCGAAGTCTTCAAGGCGATGAAGGTCCAGACCCTGAGGCTATGCGCTGCCCTGAGGTGGAGAGGGAAGTGCCCTATCAAGTAAAGGCCCACCGCAGGGCTGGTGGACGTTTGCACGATGAAGCTATGGCATACAGTGATGTGACTCTGTTTATTGATGAGGAGGACATGTCTCCCGCTATTGCACTGAGGTCAGGGGAGCAGCAGTCAAGCACAGAATCGGACTTGAGACTGCGTTCGGTCAACTCCTCTCAGGAGTACTGGCCGATTGACCCCAAAGATGAGGGCCGTGACACAGACACGAGCTGCCGCAGCACTCCCTCTCTGGAGTGCCAAGAGCAGCGCCTAAGAATGGACCATCTTCCTCTGTTGACCATTGAACCTCCTAGTGACAGCTCCGCAGAGCTCAGTGATCGCTCTGAACGCAGCTCTGTCAAACGGCCGCCTGTGTACGAACCACACGGCCATATTGTAACCTCATCACAGGCGAGCCCTAAACACATTTCTCACGGCCCCCCACCACGTGCTCCGGCCCGGGATGATGACGCACCTCTGCGCCATCGCCACCGTCAGCTGGAGAGCCACCTAGCCATCAATGGTTCAGCGAATCGGCAGAGCAAGTCAGAATCGGACTTCTCTGATGGGGACAACGACAGCATCAACAGTACGTCCAACTCCAACGACACTATCAACTGCAGCTCAGAGTCGTCATCCAGAGACAGCCTTCGAGAGCAGACCCTGAGCAAGCAGACGTACCACAAGGAGACACGCAACAGCTGGGACTCACCCATCTTCAGCAACGACGTGATCCGAAAGAGGCACTACCGCATCGGCCTGAACCTCTTTAACAAGTGGGTATTCACTCAGCTCTGATGTAGCAGCTGCTTGACCGTCTGTGATTCAAAGTGTCAGAAGAACCTTTTGAAAAATCATCTCTGTGCACAGTTTAGGTTCTTTTTGTTCATTGATCGATTGTTGTTTTTTGTCAGATAGATAATGCTTAAAAAATATAAAATATTGGCTATGTTTGATTATTACACATTTTTATCATATTTGATCAAGTTTAAATTTCCTCCATATAGACAGACTGTGTGTTTTATGGCATCTGATGTTGGATTTCTGTTATAACTGTATCTAGACACCAGTGCCATATTTTTTTCTTTCAGGAAACCAGAGAAAGGCATTCAGTACCTGACGGAGAGAGGCTTCATCCCCGACACCCCTGTTGGAGTGGCTCACTTCCTTCTGCAAAGAAAGGGCCTGAGCCGACAAATGATTGGAGAATTTCTGGGCAACAGACAAAAGCAATTCAATAGAGACGTCTTGGAGTAAGCAGAGTTTCACTTTTTAACATACACAACAAGATGCTTTTATAATCGACACCTCTCTAACTCTTTGTGTTTTTGTGGATTTCAGTTGCGTGGTTGATGAAATGGACTTCCAGGGCATGGAGCTGGATGAGGCCCTCAGGAAATTTCAGAACCACATTCGTGTCCAGGGGGAGGCCCAGAAAGTGGAGCGTCTCATTGAAGCCTTCAGGTTGGATTGTAAAGTAATATTTTGTGATTGACACAAAGCAGGATGTAGTGAGGGAGGAATAGGGCTGTGATCAGTAAATCGAGTTGCCTTGCTGCAGAAGTGTGTTACTAAACAACGGATTAACTGTGTTGTCAACATCATTCTTGGCACAGAAAGAGAAGTAGTTATAGCTATACTTCTGCTTTCCTCAGTTCTCTTTTTTATTTATTTATTTTTTGCTGTGTCCAGTCAGCGCTACTGCATCTGCAACCCCACAGTGGTGAGGCAGTTTAGAAACCCAGACACCATCTTCATCTTGGCTTTTGCTATCATCCTCCTCAATACGGATATGTACAGCCCTAATGTAAAACCTGAGAGAAAAATGAAGCTGGAGGATTTCATCAAGAATTTGCGAGGTAAAACTCCAACTTTCTTTGCCTTTTTTATATTTGTATTCTGACAAACCCAGCGTTTTTAACCGATGTGTCCCGTATGATTCAGGCGTGGATGATGGGGAGGACATCCCCAGAGAGACTCTAGTTGGAATTTATGAGAGAATCCGTAAGCGGGAGCTCAAAACCAATGAAGACCATGTCTCCCAGGTGCAGAAGGTGGAGAAACTCATTGTTGGGAAGAAACCGGTGAGTGCGGGTTACAGTAGCCGCAAAAAGTATACATTATTAGGAAGGACAAAGCTTTAAATCCTTGTGCACCTTTGGGTGTTGTTTTGTGAAAATTGACTTACGGCTGAGACCTTCACGCTGGTGATTTTTTACTCACCCGAAGCCCTTGAAATGTTTTCTGCAGCTTAATGAAAAATGGCCTGCCATCTTGTACACATTAAATCCTGTAGTCTAGATTGAAGTGTAACACAGCGTTTGACCTGAAGCTCACTGTTGTTTTGATTTACTCCTTTGGATGTAACAATAATGGACATGATAAAAGTAATAATACTTTACGACGATGTCTTGTGGAAGAAAAAGCATCAGAAAATGACATTGTTTCAGAATTTGTCTTTTGTTCTGCCAGTAATAAGCAACATATTGAAAATGATTTGCATTTAGCTGCTTAATAGAAGTCCAAGAGGGCGACCACTTGATGCACAAAAAGACAGAATTTTCCTGAAGGATATATATTCAAATACACATTTCAATGAGTTGGAGACATTTCAAATAAGTCTCGTTTAACAAGTTTCGTTTAACAAATATTGACCCGTTCTTTGCTTTGCCTTGCAGATTGGATCACTCCATCATGGACTAGGATGTGTAAGTATGCTAACATCCATAAATCATAAAATAGTGAGCCGTGTCTGTGTCAGTGTCTAGTTGTGCTCAGAGAACATCATGCAGGTAGTTTGAGTGTTGAATTACCTAAAGGCACGAGAACTCTTGCCCCCTTAAGCGCCACATCTGTTTACAAGAGATGAAGAATCACAAGAGATGAAGAATCACTGCTGCACCCCACAGACAGAAACAGCAGGCATAAATTCTCCTGCAACACTGAGACGCAGCATTTACTGATACTGTACTCACTGTAAATCACTGCTGAGTGGATGAGTGTATCCTTCACAGTCACACAATACTTGGTTATGCCATCCAAAAAAGGTATCACACTAATTGGTTGTGGTATGTTGGAAAAATTGGAAATGAAACTATTTTTCTTTCTGTCTCACTCTGGGTGACCTTGGGAAAGAAAGTTCAGACAAAATGAGAAGCAACATGCAATCTCACTAAACTGCAGTATTGAGGTTTTGTCCACTCAAACATTTTTTTAAACAAATATAGCATCCACACTTCTGAAAAAATAAACCTGAAACTTTAAAACAACAGCAGACCTTTACGTTTAAAGCACTGGGGCATATTGTGCTTGAACAGAAACAGACCTTGTTGCAGGCATAGCTTAAATAATATGTTGGCCATTTTGGTTGATGGTTTTTACATTCAGACAAAATATGAAGTGTTCTTTTATTTAGTATTTACTTTAGGTTTATTTAGTTGTGAATCCTAAGCATGATGTTATTGTTGTGCCTCGTAGGTGCTGTCCCTGCCCCATCGTCGACTGGTATGTTACTGCCGCCTGTTTGAAGTGCCAGATCCCAACAAACTCCAGAAACTGGGCCTGCATCAGCGGGAGATCTTCCTGTTCAACGACCTCCTTGTGGTAAAAGGCCTCTCCTCTGTGCAGCTTTTGCATTATACATGTCTCGTGGCTGAACTGAACCCTATCATTCTCTGTCCATGATTTAAGGTTACTAAGATTTTCCAGAAGAAAAAGAATTCGGTCACTTACAGCTTCAGACAGTCCTTCTCTCTGTATGGAATGCAAGTCATGCTGTTTGAGAACCAGTGTAAGTGGCATAAAGCATTTCTTCTTGTGCAGACTGTACTCCTGATGCATGTTAGCTGACAATGTTTACATCAGCCGCTGCAGCATTTGATTTAGCACTGCAACAAATCTAAATGGGAAGCCAGGGCAATGAGCTGTGACACATCCCAACTTCAGACCTTGTGTTTTTACTTGGTTTTGATCAATGATCCTGGTGTTAATATCTCTCGCCTCTCTCTTTGTTGTTGACCCAGATTACCCAAATGGAATCAGACTTACATCAGCAATACCAGGTGCAGACATCAAAGTCCTCATCAACTTTAATGCGCCCAACCCCCAAGACCGCAAAAAGTTCACAGATGACCTGCGAGAGTCCATCGCTGAGGTTCAGGAAATGGAGAAATACAGAATAGAGTGTGAGTTGGCTTTTTCCTTTCTCCAGTCCCTCTGTCTGTGAACTCGATGCGGGAAAAGGTATAAGCTAGGCATTTGTAGTATAAGCTAAAGCCTCATTAATCTATGTATGAGGGGTATGTTTTCAAGATGGCTGACATAACGAGCGAGCAGTTCTCTCCGTTCATGCATTTAGTCTAAAAGGTGGAAGTGTGTAGAGCGGACAGTTTTTGTTATTACCAGGCATTACAGGAGTTTGACCACTGCCACTTACTTCAGTCTTTCCTTGGATGCCTTCCACAGCTGAGTTAGAGAAGCAGAAGGGCGTCGTGAGGCCCAGCATGTCCCAGAGCTCTGGATTGAAGAAGGAAGCAGGCAACGGCAGCATGAACCGCGCCAGTCTGGACGACACCTACGCAATGGGAGAGGGTCTGAAGAGGAGCGCCCTCAGCAGTTCCCTGAGAGACCTGTCGGAAGCAGGTACAGCCACACGTCTCACCAAATGTTTGTCGCTTTATTTTTAAACTAAAGTGCTCTCCAAAGTGATAAAAATAGCAAAATGTTGGCTCACTGTACCATTAATACATTACTTAATACATTAATTATAGAGCTTTTAATCCACATTTTTCACACTCTCATGATTGGATGATTCTGTTTGGATAGCATCCTCTTATGTTTAACGTCAAGAAAGCTGACATGGCAGACAAGCGTTCAAATTTTTATATTTATCTATTTTTTTGTGATGAAGTGGAGGTATGCGGTTTTCTAGCTCTGTCTTTTCAGTGATGAATGAAATTGACAGGTAGTCCTCACTCATGTTCATTTGATAATTTTATTCATAGTATTCATATTCAAATTCCCATTCTTTGTTTTAAGTGTTATTTCACTTTTTACTTTTTCAAGTTTTACCAAAAAGGCACTTCATGTGAATCTTTTGTTTTACATTTTCTGTTTTAGAAGTATATCCGCTTTCTACTCATGTATATTTGTGTACAGGAAGAAAATTTAGAGGGAAAAGACCACAAGCTTTAGTGTTGTTTAGTGTTTAATCACAGCTGCTCTGTCTCTGATCTGGGAGTACATTTCATTCATTACAGCTACTGTATGTGAAGTTGTCAGGTGATTATCCTGATAACAAATCAAATTCACTAAGGGGGTCTGCCTTCCTGTTGGTAATATGATCACTTTGCTTCTACCATGACTGTCTCAAATGGTAAAGATAGGTCAAATAGTGAAGAAGTCTGCAGACTGCTCCGACCCTCCTGTCTCCTGTGTTTTTGATGCAGGACGTGGCATGTTAGTGGAATCATTATTGCTATGTGTTGTCATTTTTCTTTGTTTCTTGTCATACTCCATCCCATGTGTATTTACTGTTATTTCCATACACATCAGGTATTTTCCTGTTTATGTGTGAATATTGGTCATGTTCCATTGGCTGAATGTGCCTAACCAACAGCAGATCTGTATTTGTATGCCTGTACATCCCATGTGCAACGGCCACTGTATTGCTTTTGATGTTTCTCTTCCTCTGTGACTCTCACTCAGGCTGGCTTTTGCCAACCTCACCCCTAGCCAACTGAAAAGTTATCATTGGTCATATTTAAAATCATTTCCGTTTTTTTGCCTCATAGTTTCTTGATATATCTACATTTAGTGGTGAATTGTAAAAATCCACAACAAAACGACAGCCACAGTATCACCAATCACCCACCACCTTTCCCAAACCTGAACGCCTTACCCCCTTTTCTCGTCCCAGTCATATTTGGACCTTACTCACAGTCACACAATCTACTGCACTGCCCCCTACGGGAACCGGTGGGCGGCCTAAACACGTCTGTAGTTGATCCAAGAGTGCTGTCCATCTCTAATCTGTGGTATTGCATGTCTCGGGCAGGCAAGCGGGGGCGTCGCAGCAGTGCAGGATCACTAGACAGCAATATGGAAGTAAGTTGGAAGCAGCTGGTATCCAAGCTCCTCTCTATGTGATTATGTGCACTGTGAAAATATACCATTTTCCTTGTTTTAGCCTTCTTTGCTTCATAGACTCAGCTCATTTGTTTGGATTATTTATTTTTCTTCCTGGGATGCCTTATAACCTGCTTGCCTCAGTTAGTGTGCATGCATGGGTTGCCTGCCTCTGATCCTGCCTACTTTTTTTGGAAGCCAGGATTCCCCTTTTGTGGTCATGTTGTATATGACCGATATACACATTATCTTCAGAAAAAGCATGACTCGACTAATCCCTCCTATGACCCTTCCTCCTTGTCACCTGTCTCTGTCTTTCATCCAATCACATCCAAGTGCTGTTCATTTGGCATTTGGTTCTTCTCCTCTGTTAAGGTTGTAGCTCTTCAAGAAACAAAAAGCTGTACAACTCCTGCAGCCCCCAACCTACCCCTCCTTCCTGTCTGGGCCTTTCTTTCCTTTTAACCACTAGTTAAACACTTCAAAGTTTAGGGAGGTTTTATAGCCAAACGTCTACTGTACTACTTCACACAGACCTATAAAGATGTGGATTTCATTCATCCATCTTTCACCCATTTCATGTGTCCATGCAATCATCTGTTGGGTTAAAGTCTGGGACCCTGAAAATTTCATTCTGCTTTTAAAGGTGTCATATGGTCTTTCTCTAGTTTGAAGCATGTGTGACAGCAACTTTTGGGGGAACAGATAAAGAGTTGAGTGGAGTGTTTAGGCCTGTTGATAAATCTGCACACAAGAGCCTCCTGTTGCCCTCTGACTTCTAGTTGGATGCTACTCTGTGGATGAAGAGTTTGCCTGTCACATCTTCTGCATGTTAAAACTCTGCCTTATTGTCTTTAACCAGTTGCATGTGCGAGTCTGAGGAGGTCTGGCACACTGACTGCAACAAGAATAACATGCTCTATTTTTTTTACCCCCAGAAATGTTACAGATTAATTCCACTGTAGGCTCCCAACATCATGAAGTTCTCGTAGTGTTGCTGCAGCTTCCCATGAAAAACATTTTTAGTTTCTCATTTGCATGCACTATAACATTTTGCTACTTATTTATCAAAAATAATAAAGTGTGACTTCTCACTGCTGGTGTCATGCAGCTGTAGCCACGCAGCATCGTCTCACAGGCCTGCTGTTACCTTTCTTCCCTCTTGCAGGGGTCCATCATTAGCAGTCCCCACACGAGACGGAGAGCCACGACACCACGCGAGGGCGCACCCCGCGGACCTCCCCCCATGCCCAACTCCGCATCCACATCTATCTTGGGCTCACTATTCGGCAGCAAGAGAGGGAAGCCATCATCCCAGAGCCACCCTCCCTTACCTCCTCCGGGCCACCCCACACTCATCTCCCACAAACCCCACCCGACCAACTTGCACCATACGGCACAGACCCAGCACCACAGTCATCACTCGCAGTACTGCCAAGTGCCGCAAAACCCCCCGCCGTACCACCACCATCATCATTACCATCCGCCACCCCACACGCAGTACCACCAGCACCCAGGCTATGGCTCCCACTCGCACCAACATTCACACTCGCAGCACCCTCACTACAGCCAGCATCCCCATCACAGCTCACACTCGCACCACCACAGTCAGCCGTCAGGTTCGGTGCCCAGTGGTCCCAAACCTAAACACAGTGGTATCAGCACCGTAGTGTGATGTTCCGGACAGAAACAAGGACTTCAATGAAGGAATCGCTTACACCAAAGGGACTGACAGCATGACTCTATGGCCTGTCCACTGTGTTTTGGTGCTGCTGTGACGGGAACCAATCACACGCAGTCACCGTTTTCACCTCTATATCCAACTACTATATGCAGGATGGAAACCGGACTCCAATCTTCCACACGGGGCCTTCACTAGTCACCTGAGATTAGACTCGGCCCGTTCAGGGTTTTGTGGAGTGGAGAGTGTTGGACCGGAAGATGCTCTTCTTTTTCACACATACAACACCGGCTCCGACGGCTGAAGGGAATGTTGTTTCTCACCAAGCCACTCCACATTGCTTCCTGCGTTTAATAACCTTCAGATAATCAGGAGGAACACGACACAGAAACACATCTATTTTTCTGTCACATTGATGGCATAACTTTTAGCACTTCACATTTGGGTTCCAGATCCCACCATCATATGATTGCTATTTATTGTAGCCTACCCCTGTCATATGTAGTGGATATAATCATTTCACATTTCAAATCAAAGGACAGGTAAACAACTGAGTGGACCGTCTCAGTCATCGTAGTTCTAGTGCTGTAATTACTGTAGATGACAGCTGTATGTGTTGTCTCTTAATTCTCATGAATAAATGTGCCAATTATTAATGCATAATCTATTTAGTCAAGACTTCATGTACAGTATATTGTGCGTAAAGTAATTTGTAAGATTATACTTACAATTATTATCAGCAAAAATGAATTTTATCAGTATTATACTGACTCTGTGGTATCAGGATGTAGTCTGAAAAGGAAGTAAACTCAGTCCAGCTGATAATCTGAACGTCCTGCCTGGAAATGGATCACACGATGCTCTAGATTGCAGCTGTTGCATTTGGTCATCATAACAGTACATTTTAAAGTTAAAAATCTAGTAGTGTACGTTTTATTTCACTTTGCATACATCACAAACACAAAGTGTTACCAGTGGAGCAGCTGCTTTCTAGACTCTACTAACTAGAAACTCTTCAGAAATCTTATTTTGCCTTGTTTTTTTATTTCACCAACAGAATTTGGTGAGTGAATAAAAATCAGTTCTTATATAGTTACGTATTTTTTCTTTTTTTCTGTCATATGTGCAATATCTTTGTACTGATTTTGTACATTAAGAACAAGCAAGGTCTGTCCCAATTTGTGCGTTTTCATGTTTTGTTTCATTATTTATTTATTTTTCTAACCCCTGTCAGCCTCTTGGTAAATTAATGTGTGGCAGTCCTCGTGTTCTTCTGAGAGGTACACACTTTGAAGTTCGGTGGAATGTCTAATAGTGATTTTTGCATGTAATGTTCTTGATGCGAGGCTATCCTCTGCACATTGTAAAAGAAAATCAGTGTTACCATAGCAAGTTTAAGTGCAATCATGTTTAAACAACACAGACTTAGGCTAAAGTCTGTGATAAGTTATCATATTGTCCAGGAAGAGATTCAGGTGAAAAAAAAAACACATTTTGACATTTAAAATACTTAAAAGTGGAAAGAGGAATGTGTGTATATATTTTAATATAGGAATATGCTTCTCCTTGAGCTGAACAGAAATATTTTGCTGGATAAGCACATATGAAAGAACCCTTTCATTTTTTCAGGAAATGCAGATGTAATATAAAGCAAGGAACTGGGAATATGTAAAGAATAACTTTCTACATTCTACAAATAAGAGTCTAATATAGTGTGTAAATTAGTGACAGTAAACTGTTTGTCCCAATATCCAGGTTGTAAATGTATTTTAACATTTCACAATTGAAATGCATTGCCATAAGTCAGGCTTATTCTTACACATAATGACAGACATATCATATAGGACTGTATGATCAGTTGAATGTCTTTCCATTTATTTTTGCTAAACCCTAAACCTGATATAAAACAAAGATGTTTGGTGTGTGTTCATGCATAAAATGTTTCCTGTCAAAAATGTGAGAAAGTACCCCAACAATGCACTGCATGGATCTGATCAGAGCAACATATGTCCTACTCACTGTGAGCTGATTGAAGAAGAAAAATCAGCCTATAATTTGTTCTTGTTTGGTTTTCATTCAAAATTTCCTAAATGTTAACATGTCCTTGTTATTCCATGTTGGAGTGATATTTATTGATGCTCGGCATGCATTTTATCAACAAGCCATTGTGTAAATTCTAAACATAAAGAACATTGCACTTCTGTTGCTGAGGGCTTTCATCCTGTAAATATGGGTTTTGATTTTCAAACAGATGAACTGCTAGAAAAGAACTGTTTCTGTATGAAATTGTAAAGGGACCAAGACAGGGATTAAATGAGTTGTACATACAGTGTACATATGATCTATCCTCTATTCTGACGTGTGCAGATGAGAGAAGGAAACATCACCTCATGGAAGGATTAAAAAGGTGACATATGAACATATCGATTGTCTCTGCCTCTGTGGACTGACATTTGCTGTAGAAATGAAAAAAACAGACTGTTAGAAAGTTGCCATTTATATCCAGCTCTTTCCTCACACGTGTTATTCCCACCCATTGCACAAACACACACGGGACATACATAACACTGCTGCAAGCTGTTCAGTCTGGCGTCAAACACGTTGGAAAAAAATAAAGGGAAAAGACAAGAATGGCCTCATTAAATGTGCATTCTGTTTGTACAGTGAGTAGTGAGTCAGTAAGACCCCAGTTATTGTAAAACTTCAACTGTGACAATGTTGAGAACGCAAAATAAACAAATATATGACTTATGGTTTACACTGTCTGTCATTGTGTGTCTGCTCCTGGATATTTCCTCCAATGATGACGGAACGCCACTAGAGGGCATATATTACACAATGAAAAAAAAGATCTATTGCCTTCACAAGGTTTCAGCAAATCTTGTCTGCATGTTTATATAAATATAGATTTTACAAGATTCATTGTGTTTTTATTAATATTGCTAATAAACGTTATAGATAAATTCTAAAACGTTTATTAGCAAATTTTAAAATTAGTAAATAACATTTATCCTTGTTCTTAGGTCAATCTTGATTAGTGCAGAAAAGCATTCATCTTTATTACTGGTGTCGTTCTAACTCTGAAGTAAACATTATTTATATGGATAACAATTCAAAAAATAAACCCAGTCCCTATCGTTTAAACTTGAACTTTCCTGAATTATTTTTTTCTGTCAACACAAAGGTAGACCTTGATCTAATTACCCTGACATAATATTATATTAAGTGAATTCGTTTGGTTGGTGGTAGACATCAGAAACTGCAACAAAACGTCCTGTTGACAGCTGTCAGATACTTATCTGCAATAAAACCAGCAATATTTCCAACACCTAGGCACTTGTTACCTATTAATTAGCAACGCTATGCCCGTTGACCACTAAAGAGTCAAAGGTTGCGTGCATGCCTAGTTTCTAGTGTTTAGTAGCGCATGCGCAGAGTGACGCACACGATCCCGGATACTTTTGCGTTACCTCGGATTTTAAGAAAATGGTATTCTGTGTCTTCATTATCCTGTTAAATGGCAGAGTGAAGATCTGGTTTTTAAAAATTGTAAGATGAATTGTTTTAATTACTAAAAAAATTAGGCTTAAAGCTGCACTGATGTACCCTTAGTGCCATCAGCTACAGTGAAAGTGAAATGTGGTAGCCTCTTTTACTGTTTTATTAGATAAACTGTTATCTTCTCATGCAGAGGGATTACGTACATGAGCCACAGCTGTGGCCTGTTATTGGTGCATTTGTGACAGTGACGCTAAGGTGCATACATAATTATTCAGTGTTACAACTTGTCAGTTGCACAACCAAAAAAAAAGCCCAAAGCTAGAAGCACTTTTGAATCTTTCTCATGTTGCAAAGTAATACTTTTTGAGCACAGTGGATTTTAATTTTTAAGGATACTTGGCAACAAAAGAGATGTTATTTAAACAGAACCAACTCTAAAAGGTTAGTAAACATTTTGTTTCTATTCATAATTTGCAATAACTGTTCAGGATTCTTGAGCTATCCATGTTTGATTTAGGTCTACTCAGTCCATGATGTGAAAAAATAACTTTTTCTTAATCCTGCAGAATGCTTTCCAGTTTTGGATTAAGTGTCTTTCTTCTTTTGGCCACTTCAAGTGCAGAAGCCATACCTCATCCCTGTCGCTGTACTATGCTCCCAGCTGAAGGCCTGCAGGTTAACTGCAGCTTCAGTAAACTCACTTCACTACCTCATCTGCCCCAAGACACAACAGAGCTCCTACTGCAGAACAACAATCTCTCCACAGTGTCTCCAGGCCTGTTTGACCAACTGGTTGGTCTAAAAAAACTCTCATTAACTGGGAATCCATTTCATTGTGATTGTAAGATCCAATACTTGAGAAACTGGTTGTTGAAAAATAGAGACATTGTTTCCAAAGAACCCACCTGTGTAAGTCCAGGCTTTGTTACTCAGAAAACCATCAGTGACCTCAGTGATGACTTCTTCTCTTCTTGCTCAGTATCAAACTGCACTAGTGGGGCTTACATCATCATAACAGGAGTGATGCTTTCCTGTGTAATTGTTCTGCTGCTGTACAGCCTGAGGCTTGCCAAAAAATCCACTATCACTTTGTACATAGATGAGAGACATGCACTCTTTGAGGCTCATTCTCTGCGTTCACGTAAACCCAAACACAGAAGGAAGTGGAGCTTTCTAAATAAAACAGAGCCTTTAGAGGGACCACTTCTCAACATGGAGTTATTGCCACAAGTCCTGGATGTGCTACACAAGAAGCACAACATAAAGATCAAAGAAACCTGAAAGACCTTTTTAACCAGAAGAACAAAGCACATGGGGATGGCTTTTGATAGCGTTTTAAAGGTACATTTTAGGACTTACTATTAAAAAGGATAACAGACATGGTCTATTCAAAAAATAATAACAAATGTAAAATGTTCATCAGGGAATCTTTAACCAAATAAGTATTTCTCAATGTGACTATCAAATGCTCAATTAAAACAAATAGCTCTTGGGAATTACTGTGGTTTCTTATCTTTGTCAAAATGACCATAAACGACTGCAGGGTGTGATAACAGGATGACAACTGCTTTTGTTTAGACATTTTGGTAGGCTACAGTTATGCACAAGGATACGAATAGGAAAAGACACTATAGAATTTTAGCTGGCACAAAATGTCCATCATAATGTAGAGCAAATGATCACATGTAGAACAATGATAGCTTTTCAATTGCACTGTATTCGTTTAAACAATGCTCTAGTCAGCGTGTGCTTCTTTTCAAGCAAGCTATCTTCCTAGTTATGACAGGTCATGAAAATATAATTATTCATGGTTCCTTACAACAAGACAAAATGACAGACAGTACCAGGACAATATTGCACATTAAACAGCTGTTTTACAGTGCACATATAACATTTATGTTCATGCATAGATCTTTAGGATGGGTGGTGAAACAAATAACAGAAAATGTTACAGTAAAAGATGATCCGAATGTGCTTTATAAAAACACTGCAATAAATATAGGATAAAGGATTTGTAACCATCTAAAACATTAATATAACCTAAAATACTTAGGGTCAAATAAGGCATTTTTCGCGGTAAAGGTGACAGTAATGTTAAAACGGGTACACTATTACAAAAACAATACAGAAACATTGGTCGTAACAGTTACAATAAAGTATCTTCTAGATGTTTCTTAGTGGTAGAAATGCAGTTATGTTCAGTAAATACCCCGTTAGAAGGTTAAAAACACTGTCCACAGTGTTAGGCTCCAGCACTCTGCATTAAGTGGTAGTACCCATTCCTATTGCTAACAGAGCCTCAGTAATCCAATTATATTGGCCTAAAACTGAGGCACGAACTTTTCTTGCTCAAAAATGAGGTCAACGGCTTCTGCCACATCTTTTACAATGTGGCCTGGCTCTACCAGTCCAAGGTCGAATCTAAAGTCTCGATGCCCGTGGAACACTGTCTCTTTAATGCAATGGTTAGCATCTGAGGGCACCTGTGCTTTGGGGTTGTAAACCCCTGTGCAGACCAGGACCGACTTACAAGAAGTGGCAGAGGGCAAAGCGAACTCACTCTCCCACATGTTGTCCATCTCTTCGACTTGGGGGACAGCAGTAGTAGATCCTGTGGCCGTTGCAATCTTGGCAACAGCTTTTGGGTTCTTTCTGGCAATTCTTTCTTCTAGGTAGCGGTTGTATAAGTTGGCACCGTAGATGTCAGTCATGAGGTTATCCCTGAGGTTACAAAAGAGTGGAATGGGCAAAGTATGAATTTTTCTCTTCTTACACAAATCATAAGCAGGACATCAGAAGAAGAAAAGAAAAACACCGGATTTCGTGCAAAACAATACAAATAGGAAAATGTGGTATGGTCATTAATTTGCTGTCAGATTGGAAAAGCAAGACTTATTTTGACACATTTTTAGTATCCGATTTTGTCAAGTTAAATGTATCAAAATCTTAGTATATTGATACATTTTATGTCCATCCAATCAAATGCTGTACATATTTTTTGCTAACTGTCACTTAATTATTTGATCTTTATTGCAAAACTGCAGTTGGGCTCAACTGCAAAGTGTCTTACCCTATGGCATAAAGTGAGGTGATAGGATTTTTCCACTGTCTCTGCATGGCCTGACATCTGATGAGGTACTCTGCAAAATGGTAGGTCAGCTCACTGGGTTTTCCCATGAGAGCCTCATACTTCAGGTCTATACCTGTTATCTTTTTATATATATTTTCAAGGCAAACAAGAAATGTGCCATGGCCGAACCTGATCAAAAAAAGAGGAAACAGAAAAGTTTTAAAGTACACTGACCTGGTTCTTTGAAGACTTGCTTACTGATACTCCAATAACACAAATGAAAATTGAAAAGCTTCCCTACCGTGGAGAATGGGCCTCAGCCATCCACATGAGGTCCATGTTGCAGGCCAACAAGGGCAAGTGAGGCATCTTTTGTGTTTGGTGAACACTGTTGAGGTTTCCATTGGTCAACAAAACATCAATAATTAGCTGTAGGTTGGTCTCCCATCGGATTGGTTCACCAAAAAGAACCACAGCTGTGTGTAGAAATATACTTGTAATACAGAAGAAATGTCATTTGAGTGCTAAAATGGGGCTTGGTTCTTACCTTCAACTTTAGGAAGAGTGCTGACAGGAGTGGACTAAAGTAAAAAATATAAGTCACTACAAAGCATTTTCTTTCAACTTTTGAAACTGATTAGAGTTCAGTATCTGTATTGAGTTACTCACCGGTAGTTTGGGTCTCCTGTTGTGGTCCACCATGTCTAGTAAAGGGAATGATTCCCTCAGCATATCAATACTGATCACATTATTAAAGCCTACACTAGAGCAAACGGTTAAGGACAAATATGAAGTATTAGTCTGAGACAGATCTCACTCAACAAGTACAATAAGAGATATATTTTTAATATTATTTTTTGGCTTTTTGGCCTTTATTGATAGATGACGGTAGCTGGACAGGAAATGGCAAATGACTTGACCGACACTTGAACCCGAATGCGTGCTGGGCATGTGCTTTACTGTCAGAGGTTCCCCTCACCATAAGAGCTATATTTAAGGATACTTTTTTGCTATTTCCAGAACAGGCCCTTGTCCTGACACCAGCACACAATTGTCATGGTATTTCTTGAACATCCTAAGTGGGCTGTGAGACATGATGACCTGATCCTGATGTATCTGGAAATACAGAAATAATTGCTCAGTGTACATTTATATTATATTTGGTTCACAAAAAACAATCAAGTTTTATAACTCACATGGACTCCCAGGATATGTGAGAGTTGGTCTGCTTTTGTTTGTCTGAGACAGTTCCCTGCGTTTGTGACAAATACAACCGGCACCACAAACTGTCCCTGCGAGTCCACTAGCTTCTCAAATGACTTTTTTGCAGCAGGGATTGGCATTCTTCCGCGGACAAGCACACCATCTATGTCAAACAACAGCCCAAAGCTTGGCTGTACCTGAATAAAAAAAAAGACAAAACAAGTTTTGGAACAAAGTTGACAGATTTCAGTGGATAAATTTGTAAGAAAAAGGATGAACAGACCAGTAACAGCAGCTAAAGCCCTGCCTTTAAAGGACTACATCTATTTATTTAGAAGAATTTATTTATTTAATGGGAATTATGTACTTTCATCTTTACGCAATTGTATGACTGAATAAAAACATTTACCCATGCCTAATTTAACTGGAAAATATATGATTCAAAGCTGTAAACAACACCATCAATACTGTCATACTGTATTATCATAATGTCAAAATCTCAGATAGTCCCATCCCTAGTGTGACAAAACGATCTGAGTAATACAGGCCTTCATACATGTTTTGAATGTGTTGACATAGGTTCAAAAGTAGAAATGTGAGACAATGGATTGCATTTAAATACAATGCATTCCTTGAACCATGGGATTTAAGTTAAACTGCTTAGTACTTAATTCATGGATTAAAACATGTAATGTAAACTTGTTTTTAAAAAAAAAAAACACTATTATACATGATTATTTAAAGAGGACACGTTTGAGGCCTACAGTATGACACATTTTAGGAATGTTTACCTCTGCCATTACGAACAACAGCTACAGAGGATCAATTTTGGATGGTGACACAGCAGTACTTTTACATTGGGCTATGTTAAAACACGACTGGCATGTTTTACACTGTGTTCTCACAGAAACATTAATGATCTGTGATCTGGTCTGTGTTCCTCTGTCAACTGATCTCTGTAAACATGTTTTTTTAATCTAGAGGGGAAAACACTGAGCTATACTGCCTGTTGTTTCTGATTCCAGATGATTTCCTGCCAGCGCATCCATCCGACAAATTTATACTGTTTTTTACAACTAAACGCGACCAGTTGGCAAGTAAAAACAACGTTTAGAACATATTGATTGCTTGGCTGATCCAAGTCGTAGCAACAGCTCGAACTGTACCTTGCTTTTAGACTGAATTCCGCAAAACCCGCACCGAGAACCGACAACAACCCCCGTTTTTCGTGTGGCTTGGCGGTTACTGAGGGTGCAAAGACCCCGGTACAAAGGCAGGAGTCCACTCATGTCCTTTGTTGTTCACCGGGTTAAAAAAAAAAAAAAAGATAATCAGAATGACCCCAGCATTAAGACTGGGAATTTGGCCGGCTCACTCCAGCCGCGATACTGCCTGCTAGGCTCGGCTTTTTTCCTCAGATCTTCGCTCTGCCCATGGTTTTACTGCGCGAGATCCGCTGACGTCATGTTAGGGGGAGGGGCTTCACCGCCGCGGAGCCGGAAGTATCCGTTCATCTGCAGTGAACAACCCCCGCTGCCATTTTAGACTTCGAGGTGGAGCTTCACTTTTCTTCGGACGCACAAAACAAACCTCTTTATGTTCAACACTGCGGAAATAACATAAAATGACAGAATACAACAGCCCCCCCTCTATGTTTGTTCACTCCGCCTTATTTTGTAGCATCTTTCAACGGCGGTACTTTGACGTGCAGCAAGGCCACTCTTCCAACAACCAGTCTCCATTTTGCAACTCAATTTCTTGTCACCACTTGGGTCTAATGCAGCGAAATTTACGGCGTAATTCAACGCAGGAATTAACCTCAAATGCATTTTATCCGACGTTTTTAAGTACACATGATTTTACAACACTTAAGCCTAACGTGGGGACATTGAATCATATTATAAACAAATGATTTATTAGAACATTTGCATCACATAAGCAGATGTTTTTTTTACTGTAAGTCTAGATGACGTAGCTTCGTTTTTGTGGTTCCCGATTTACATTTATGCATGAAAACAGTTAACAATCAATTCACATCAAGAAGTGAAAACAACAGTCCTCCCCGTGCTCCTCCAGCTTTATTGATAGTTTAAAATTACATTTCTATTTTCTAGGACTTCAGTTGCACTTTCCTTCCGACTTAAAAACTGAGTACAAGCAAATGGTATTTATACAGTAGTCTAAGTGATATTGTACAAAAATAACATTTTGATTTCTGTGAAAACCTTTTTTCATCCCCAAATAACTCCTAATTCTGCTGTTCTGAACTCTGCTCTTGATCTTAAATTTCGCCAAGGTAAAAAAAAAAAAAAAGTGAAAATCCAAAGCCATTTTTAAAGGAACTTCTACCTTGGACTACCAAGTGATATTTAAATTGTAAACAGATTTTTATAAAAGAACTTGATTCTTTTAATACCTCGAAAATTTTATTCTTAGCAATATAACATGTAGTTTGTTATCGCCCATGTAGCTGCATGTAGGGCTGAAATGCATCATGTTATGAACTGTTTCCATGTCATACTCCCTTGGCCAACTCATATCCCACTAAAACAAACCAAAATAACCATAAATGGAAGTTCAGTTTCCATTTACTCCCTTCCATCTCATTTTACTGAGACTCACTTCCATAAGCTCAGATGTCCTATAGGTTCCCATATGTTTAGTCCCATTTATTCATCTCTGATCACCAGTGGCTTGGAAAGGGGGATTCTTTAACAAAGCATTATACATAACACCGCTACCAAACTAAAACATTTTGTATTGAATGCAGAAAGATATTTTTTCACCCCTTTCATTGTATTACATGTCGAGAGACTCACTGGCCTGGGACTAGCCTCTGTTAGCCAACCTTTGGCCAGTGAAGAGGATTCAGAGAAAATAATACAACCAACCATCAATCTGAAAAAGGAGGGGCAACAGAGGGCACTGATTATGCGGTGGCTTCAATGGTGCAGTCTTTTGCCACGTGCCCGGCCTTCCCGCAGTTGTAGCAGTTAGTGTCGCTGGCTTTACTGCAATGCACAGCGACATGACCAATCTCACCACACCTTTAACAAAAAGACAAGTCATCAGTTGAAGGCACAATAAGCAGAAAATATTTCTGACCCGACAGAGGTCAGAGAGCTTAAGTCAAGGGTCAAAAGACTCACCTGTAACATTTCACCTTGTCACAAAGTTTTTGGATGTGACCAAAGCCACCGCAGGAGTAGCACTTCTGCTCATTGGCGTGGTCACAGTCACGGGCCATATGGCCAGCTTTGCCACAGCTGAAGCAGAGCTGCTCTCGCTCCTTCTTAGGCTCCTTGCAGTCCCGGGAAATGTGACCACTCCTGTGACAGTTGTAGCAAGCTAAAAATATAGAAAAGGAAACTACTTACTTGTGCAACAACCAAGCAAAAAAAAACTATAGCAGCAAATTGAATACTGTTATACACACAGTCTTCAGTTTGGTCACAGTCTCGGGCCATGTGTCCTTGGTCTCCACACCGATAACAGAACAGCTCTGCAATGAAATATCAGTACAAAAAATGCAAATATGTTAGTTTAAATGTCATGTGTTATATATTACTGTACAAGCTATACATTTGTATATAAATTGTACCTTTGCCCCGTCCCCGGCCCCTGCCACGTCCACGCCCCACATTATTTGGGCAATGCTTGACCCAGTGCCCTGGGCGGCCACAACCGTAGCATTCACTGGTGCTGCTCATCTCCATTACCTAAACAATTTAAATGCACAATTTTATATTAAATTACTGTGGTTTATAAACGACATTCATTTACTAAACAATATTACTCTTCCTAGCAAATTCACAGCAACAATGTCAGAGTTTAATTTCAACACTTGCATTGGGGGAGAAAGTAAAAGCAGACATTAAAACCATCTACACTTCTGGCTGCACTAGAAAAGAACAGCTGCTGTGCCAAAGCCTGTCTTTATCTGGGCACTGTTTACACAAGTTGACAAAGTTTAAGTCACACCATTAATGCATTTAGCTTTAAATAACTAATGTTGTGATTTATACTTTGAAAACACGTATATTCAGAATATATTCATATAGACACCACTGACGTTTGACAGAGAGACTAACAGTGGGATCTAGTCTAAGAATAAACAGGAGTTGTCTTAAGCTACAGGGTATAAAATAATGGAGCCTGTGACTACTACATAGCTAACTTACAGGTAATCCTCAATGGCATCATGTTGTGATCGCCATAGCCAAACTTCTCCAAGTGTTTGCTGACGGTGCTAAAGACATTAGGTCAGTGAGAATGAGTTAATGATTGATGGAAGGTCTCTCAATTAGTATTGTTACATAATGTTATGTTTAAAAAAAGGCTAATTATTTTTCCCAGGAATGTTGCAATTTATAGGGTCTAAACGTGGTGTGTCAATTTTTGTGAAGAGACGAAAGCTGATATGAAAAAGTGTTTGACATGGTGTCTGGGCTTCAAGAATGTATTTAAATTGGCTGGGTTTTAATACTACGACAAATCGTAAATGTGTGCTGCTGACCATTGCTAAAACATGCCGTGGACTGTGTGCTAACTTAGGAGGCTAGCTCCAGAGGGCAGTAACATCGCGTCGTGTTAAAAATCACATCTGCACAAATTAACCACCGTTTTGATCTTTTTGGACCAGACTAATTAATTCATCGAGTGTTCAGATATATGCTACCCCATCAAACATTATTAATCTGTAATCTTTTAGCCAAATATTTCAAACTAAAAAGCAATATGATGAAACTGCGATAACAGTGGCCTAGTCACGTTGATTTTACTGCGTGCTCCAGAGACGCACTGGTGTTAGCATGAGCGTACATTAGCCACCATGCTAAAACCACCCCATGGACACGACCAACAAGCTCGACACAGTCGACGATTAACACTTTCTACCCTCTTAAAATGCCTTATGCCGACGACGAAATTGTGTATTACAAACAACCGTGGTTTGTGGTGTACATTTAGGTAACTTTGCAACCAAAACAAAATTTCCCGCGCAGCACGCACATTTCTCCAGAGCTGCCATTAAAGCTAAGCTAACGTTAGCGGGCCAAACTGTGATCCCGTTACTCCATTACCAAGACCAATACAAAACTAACATCGCTGAATAAATTTGATTCATCGGGCTCCAAAATGTTATTATATAGTGACTCTTGCTATAATGAACCCGAAAAATATACAAATAGACGACATGCACGGCTTAAAATACTTTTAATGCAGTTTTCTTGCTTACCTTACAGGCTACCTAGCTATGTCACTGTTTACGCCTTCTTCTTTGCGCTGCATGCGGTGCGAGCAGGAGTTCCTCGATTGTCATTCACAGTAACCAGTGAAAACCAACACAGTCATTGGACACATACTACATAGGCCACCAATCACAGTCGAGGATGTCTGGACACCGCCTCTATGAGTTGTCCAATCACAGAGACAGAGCTATCCTCTTTTCCCAAATATACTTACGTCAAACGTCAAAGTTTTTTTCTCCATGGAGCTACTGTTAATATAGTCACAGTACACATGCAATGTGGCCTACACATATCACATATATATTTTAGATATAAATTATAATAAAATAATATATGCTTCTTAATGTAGTAACCTTTGGCAAATTAGTCTTAAAAATCTGCTTTACAAAACAACTACCATAGAAACAGGCCATTTAATTTATTTTACCTAATAAACAGGTAATAATAAACACAAAGTATATAGAATAGCCTGTATACATGAGGTGGTGAGAATAATCTTAAACATCTGGGGTCCTAAATTTTAATTTCTAATCATAAAGTTAAACTAAAACATCACTAATACATACCTAAAGCTGGAATGGGAATCTACACTTTTTATTTAAAACGATAAAGATTAAACTTTTGATGAGATTGTAAAGCTAAATTGTTCAACATGTCCAAATGTGTGTTCTCTCTGTGCACATTTTAGCTCTAATTTGTCTGAACAAAATAACCGATAAAGGCATCACAATGAACCACATGCAGTAAGTATCCCATCTCACTGGCCTGAGTGCTCACTCGGATCAATAAGCTTTCATCCCAGTCTTAAGGTGGTTTTGCTTGTGAGATTTGGGAAAGCCATTGTTGTTGCTTGTATGCTTATTTCTACTGCAGATAATCTTTATAAAAGTGAGTTTACTATAATCTACAATATGGGAATTGATTTTGCCTTAAGTAGATTTTAGCTGTTATATTTCATATTTGTCCTGTGAAATGCAGCGTTGTGTCACATACGAGCAGGCGCACCTTAAATCTCAACAATGACAAAGCCCTTCCCTCATCCTCAGAGATAGTTCTGCATAAGCCTATGTGGTGATTTTATTTCATCTAAAATATCGGTGAAGCAATGTAAATATAGGCGGACTTCAAGTTAAAGTTGCTGTGAAACTTTGTAATGAAGTTGACTAAAATGTATTCTTTCGCTTTGTGGAGACAGTGGATGGTGAACCCACTGAGACTTATCGCCTACCTGGAATGTCGATGAAGCTATTTCACTCTCATTTGGTGTCAACTCAAGATTGGTACAGGACCTACTGTCACCTTCTGCATTTTGGTCACTTCTGGACCAGCCGAGGAACCTTTAAGGATGAACACTTGAGGTGAGTTTTCCTTTCAGTACTAGATTAACATACCTTTGTTTTTGTGTGTGTGTGTGTGTGTGTGTGTGTGTGTGTGTGTGTGTGTGTGTGTGTGTGTGTTTGTTTTGTTTTTTACACAAGATAATAAGATTCAGTGCCAAAAATATTACGACACGACTTTAAACTTTTCTGATAAATTTATTGTAGCTTACAACATGACTTATAACTAGTCAAAAAGAGGAAACAATGACTTCAACTAGGCACTGCACTAACTTCAATTCTCCTGACGATGGTGCTCTTGGGTGGTTAATATTGACGCTTAATAAGGAAGCAATTTTATTCTAAGTGTTTTTGGGGTTTTTTGTCTTCTTCTTTTTTTTTTTTTTAGCACATATATTATAGCATTTTATAGAAAGCATAACTGGCCATCAGACTTACTGGCCAAAAGCACACTAAACATAGTATATTATATTTCACTAATATATTCGACAACACACTCATAATGTTTGAGTGTGTATTTAGATGGCAAAATCAACAGAGTGGGAGGGCTTAAGTTTGCTCTTTGGTTGCGCAGTGTGAGTGATGCTTGCAGCTCTTGTTATGACTGTAAGGTCCTGTTTCAATCACTGGCGTCAGACGGACGCAGGGCTCCAACTCTTACCTTTCCACCTTCTTCTTCACGACGAAAAATATCAACCGAAAACTGAAGCGGCGCTGAGCGAGACTTTTTTAGAGTTTTAATGTGAAACTGCTCGTGTCACTTTGAGGTCAGGCGGATTTTTCACGTTTTTACCGCGAATGGAAGAATAAATATTTACTTTTCATTTTGGAGGGTTCTTGTAGTTGTATTGCTTTGATTCCTTTTTTGTAGATTAAGTTTGCGTTAAATTGGGACAAGTTTGTGTCAGTCAGTGGCAAGCTTTGTAGCGACTTGGACTTTTTCCTCCTTACTTTGAATGCGTTGCAAATATGATGTCACCGACGCCACTTTTTCCTGAAGTTATGGCGGAGCACAACTTTTCTAACTTCTCTTGGTAAGCACACTGAAGCTACAACCGCTTAGCATTGATATAGACATTAAATCTAACTCGTATCTGATTCAGTTGACATCTACATCGACTCGTTTAAAGTAGTTTGGACAAGTTTAATCTGAACGACGGCGTTAAGTTTGGATTATGTTATAGTTGTCTTTAGACAGGGCCTACTGGCACTTTCATTGTAATACAGTGGCAGGCCTTCAAAACACACGTAGTAGCAAATAGCTTCAGATGCTTAAGCAGTTGCCTTGAAGACAAAGTTATTACACAGTGACGACTTTGTGAGCCTCTCGACTTAATAGGAAGGCTAACTTTGCAGGCAAAGGTTTACACGTAGTTTGAACGTAGTAAACAGGAACATTTCGGATGCAAAATATTTCGATAGAAGTTTGGTTGTGCTGCGCAAAAGCTGTACTCCGAGACAATTTTCCGCAGGCAAACCTGCGTATGCTAAATCATCTGTTAGCAGGTTTTTTGTATGGCACAAAAAGGAGATAGGTCTTAGGAGGGTGGGCTCTATTGTAGTGAGAGTGTACTGGAAAAAAAAGATCACTGGAACTCCTTGCACTCCAGTTTGTATTGGAAACAAAACTATCGAGAAGGGGGGAGCATGGTTTGTTTGTTTGTAGGCCTAATGTTCATTCTGTCCAACTTCTGAAATCAACTGTTCATAGAGTTTTCCAGAACATGCTCTTTAAATTGCATTATTATTATTAATTGGTTAATTCAAATCAAGGAAATTGTGATTTGACATTTATCAGAGCCCCAGTATCTTTTGAGTTTTGTTGTCTGTTGTTGAGTATAAGAGTAATTACCTTAAAAAGACGATTGACCTCTGTGATATCTCTTGTCTAACTAGATTGTTATGTTCTGCTAATCTTCCAATTCAGTATTTGGCAAAAGTGATCCCACTCTTTAAAAGTTAAAAATACAAACAATAAATTTTGTAAACACTTACACATTATATATTCACATTAGTTGTATTTTCTTTCCAATTTTCTGATGATGATTGTATAGTTTAAAAGGAGAGATGCATGACATTGGCTCTACGTGGGTGCACTCAGTAGGCCTTGCTAGGAGTGCTAATGTAATATTGATTAAAATGTCAATTGGCAACACATGCTTGGAGAAAGCATTTGCAGTATGACTCTCGTTTGTGCTTAAAAGTTTTCTTTCTTTCGTAAAGACCACTGAAAGCACTTGGCTTTGCTAATGGAGCACCTCCAGGGAGCGTGGAAGTCCCTGAGTAACGGTTTCAGTATGAAGGACTCTGCGTTTGAGGGCCCGTGCCTTTCACCAACCATGGTCCGGGGCCTTCCTTGCCAGCGTCGCTCCTCAGATGACAGTAAGATGCCTGATTCCAAGACAAGCAGCACTATCCGTGTCTACCTCCCAAATCAACAGCGCACTGTGGTGAGTTCACTTCATTTTACTATAATGTCAATTCAGACACCAACATAAAATTTAAAGCATTAAAATGGTCAAATAGTTGCCGTCTTGTGGGCCAATCAGGGTGTAAAACTGTAGTTAGTATGTTATTTGTTCCAACAGGTAAATGTGCGACCAGGTATGACTCTGCACAGTTGCCTGATTAAAGCCTTAAAGGTCAGAGGTCTGCAGCCGGAGTGCTGTGCCGTGTTTAAATTGCATCCAGCGCAGAGAAGGTAAAATTAAACTGCTAAGGTTTGAGTAACAACAAAAAGAGATATTTTATCTGAAATTTGTTTAATAATAATTTTGGCTACTAGGACTTCCTATATGTCCTTTCTTTTTAGTAAGAAGCAACGAATGGATTGGAACACTGACTCCACCTCTTTAATTGGTGAAGAGCTGCTTGTGGAAGTTTTAGATCATGTGCCCTTGACAACACATAATTTTGTCAGTACCCCCAAAATTACTGTATATTCACATATTAACCTATACAGGCAATTTTTTTTAATTGTATCTAATTGTTGTCACTTACAGGTTCGGAAAACTTATCTGAAGTTAGCATTTTGTGATATTTGCCAGAAGTTTCTCATAAATGGTTTCCGTTGCCAAACCTGCGGCTACAAATTTCATGAACATTGTAGCACCAAAGTACCCACAATGTGTGTCGACTGGAATAATATAAGACAACTGTTGTGAGTATCTCCACAGACATAAATCTTGTGTACCTGTCATAATAAATGTAGCTTTTACAGAAAACTAATTGTTTTAGTTGAGAGCATCAGTAATAGAGAGAGATAAATGGAGAGATAAACTTTCTTATTTGACAACCCTGTCATCTTTTGTAATTTCATTAAGCTCTCGTCCTGTGCACATTTAAGTCTCTGTATACTTGCTTTAGGTTATGTCCAACACCTGGTGAGGGTGGTGCGCCATCACTTCCCCCAATGACATTTCGGAGAATGAGAGAATCCTTAACAAGGCTTCCGAGGTAAAGTGAAGTTTATATCTGAGCCTCCCTTTGTGTTATCAAGAGCCACTGGAAAAGTTCAATGTCCAAGACCACTGTCACTGTCTGCTTCTTATTCCTCATTGCACCAAATGTGTTGTTTTAGACTAATTTCTAAGTAACCTTAATCTTTATTTACGCAAATCCTGTTCTTAATTACCCTCTCAGCTTTATGGGGGCTTACGGGTCCGAGGCTGACGTAATTGGAGGTGTGAAAAGGCCCTCTTGTTTCAGAAGTACTTTAAAATGGTTAAAAAAGCACTTTGGGCTGCCATTATTAGCTCTCACAAAGTATCAAGTTGTTCTGTGCTGACCAATCTGAGATACTCTTTTGAAACATACTTTTGCATTGCCAAAAGTGGATTTTTTTTTTCCAGACATGCTTACTATGGTGTTGAGCGTGATGTAATGCGATCTCTGTTTTATTTACATCATCTAGTTGGAGTTCCTTTCCCCATTTATTACCATCCAATTAATAATAATAGTTTTTGTACTCAACATGTAGCTATGCCTTTGATTTATTGTAATAGCCATGTTTGTAATTAATGTGAGCCTAGTCATGTAAGACAGTTGCAATTGTTGTTTAGATATTTTGAACTGGGCTTTTTTTTCCTTTTTTTTTTTTTTACCTGAGCCAAATTTAGGCAAAATGCTAATGATGTAGATGTAATGTGGCAAGATTAAGATTATTACTTATATTGTATGGCCAGAAAGTTACATATAGCTTGGCTTATTGCCTAATTATAGAACATAAACTGTCAAATAAGGAAAGAAATGAAACTGGAAAAAAAAAAACCTGCACCAAACATCATCACACCCACAAGCAGTATATGCATAGTGTGTCCTCTTCTTGAAAGCTAGTCATGAGTGTTATTACAAAGCACCACGTTAAGATAAAAACAAACAAAAGTTGCTTAGTATAAATATTTGATGCTTGTTTGCCCTCACAGCTCTGCTCACAGATACTCCACGCCTCATGCCTTCAACTACAATACGTCCTACGCACCTACGGGAGGCGCTCTCTCGCAGAGACAACGCTCCACCTCCACCCCGAATGTCCACATGGTTAGCACCACCCTGCCAGTAGACAGCAGCATGATGGAGGTATCTACACACCCCATGGGCCCCTTGAGTACTCCTCTAATGTTCAGACAGCCACTCCTAAAATATCTCTTGCCTGAGAGAGCTCTTTCACTGTTACATACATCTCAAGCATTCCAACTGTTGTAGTCTTCCATCTTTTTATCTACATATCTGCATTCTCTTAAGTTATCTGCCTGGACAGGTTTTGCCCTGTGTTAACATTCACGTGGCAGCACTTTTTGGTGATTTTACAGTACACATAAATTGACTTCCCCTAACCTACCTCCACTTTTCCTCTTTTTAACCACACCGTTCTTCCGTAATCATTGCACCAGTCAGTTTTGCTTGTGAAACAACAAACATATTTCTCTTTAAATAGTTTCTTTGGCATCCCTATTGCCATCTTTCCGTCCTCAACTTTTCCTTCACTCTTTCCCCTTTTCTTCATTGTACCCTGCTGGGGAGTAGCTAGACTGCCTGAATACATCCACCAGCTCCTGGTGTCATAGATTCTGGCTGAAGAGGAAAGTAGGTATTGTGCACTTCTCCCAGTCTTTTGCTGAAGCCTCATCTGAGATTTCGGAAAAGGTTAGAAAGCAATGTGTCTGGGTAGCATGTCCTTCTACTGGTTTAATAGAGAAGTCAAACCATGAGTGACAACACTGTATGTGGTTTAGCTTTTTAGAAAAATAACATTTCCCTGTTTTTTGATTTTGTCTTTGCAGGATGCCATGGGCGATCATAACTCGGGTAAGTGGGTTACTTTCTTCCAAACAACTTACTTTCATGATACGTTGTGTGTTTGTTTCATTCGTTGTTTTCTCATATACCCCACTGCAATATACAACTACCATTTCACTTTCAAAATAAACTGTGACATTTTGCTTTTTTGCAACACTAGCAAACTCAATCAAAGGTTCAGAAAATTGTTTACTCCATAAATAAATGCCTTTGATTATAAAAGACTTTTCTCCACACTTTTTTGCGATTACTTTACTTACTATTACACTGAACATGTTGTATATAGTCCCTCTCATTGTGCGAAGTAAGCACTGATGATTATCTGATTATCAGTTTCTCCATTTCTGCTCCTGTAGCAGGTAGCTCCCCGAACCAGAGCCCCACAGGCTGGGGCCAATCCAAAACCCCTGTTCCTGCCCAACGTGAGAGGGCCCCATCCCTTAACACTCAGGAGAAAAACAAAATTGTAAGCATATATTCCACATTTTTTATTTTGCCTTTTTATTTTGTAGACACACATCTCTTAGAAATGAATATCACTTGTAACTTGTGCTCATGCAGAGACCTCGGGACAAGCGGGATTCCAGTTACTACTGGGAGATCGAGGCTAGTGAGGTGTATCTGAACTCCTGCATTGGATCAGGCTCTTTTGGAACTGTATACAAAGGGAAATGGCATGGTAGGGACATGCTCTCATGGAGCTTATGGAGTTTTTATGTGTGTTACAACTCATCAAACAACACACTTTACTGTCAGGCTCATTGGCAAATATATTTTTTGTTGCAGGTGATGTAGCAGTGAAAATTTTAAAGGTGAAAGATCCTACACCCGAGCAGTTCCAGGCTTTCAGAAATGAAGTTGCCGTTCTGCGGTAAGCCTGTTTCTTTAACTACATCTACTGAAATGGTTGTGCTCACTTGGGTTCTCTGCAAGTCCTCTTCACCACAAACTGCTATCTTATCTCTGAATTGTGATTTCCTCTACCCTTGTGCCTCTGTGTGCAGGAAAACACGACATGTCAATATCCTGTTGTTCATGGGCTATATGACAAAGGACAACCTGGCAATTGTGACGCAGTGGTGTGAGGGAAGTAGTCTTTACAAACACATTCATGTTCTGGAGACAAATTTTCAGATGATCCAACGTATCGACATCGCCAGGCAAACAGCACAAGGCATGGAGTAAGTACGATTTGTAAACAAAAAAAGAATTGGCCAAAAAAGAATCATTATTGACATTTCATCTTTTCTTTGACTAATTTGAAGCTATTTACATGCAAAGAACATCATCCATCGTGACATGAAGTCCAACAGTATCCTTTTTTATCAGCTATGTGAGAATATGTTCTGGGTGTCAAAGAACATTGCAACATGTACACTTTGTCTTCCTGAATGGGTGTAGTTATGATTCTTTAACAGCTGTGCAGACATCTTTTTGCATGATGGGCTAACAGTCAAAATAGGGGACTTTGGTCTTGCTACGGTGAAAACAAGGTGGAGTGGTTCACACCAAGTGGAGCAGCCTTCAGGATCTATTCTTTGGATGGTGAGTAAGTGTAGGAGTATGACACAAAAATAATTACAAATTGCATTTAAAACACTCAAATGTTTGTTTTCAGGCTCCTGAAGTAATTCGAATGCAGGACAACAATCCCTACAGCTTTCAGTCTGATGTCTACTCCTATGGAATCGTGCTCTATGAACTAATGACAGGAGAGCTCCCATATTCTCAATTAGCAAACAGAGATCAGGTAAAGTCACCATCCCATTGCAGCGTTTCACAAACATTTTTTCTAGAGACCCATATTTTCACACCATCTCAACCCAGCAGACTTTATTTTTGTTCTTTTTCTGACCTCACTGTTTACACATAAGTGGCCCAGACTTTCTATGCCATTTTCACTTCTAATTTTCTCTAGTTTCTTTAACTGGTATTGCCACTATTTTTGAAATGGTACATCAACTACTGGGCTCCACTGTTTGGGAAACACTAGCTAGTAGCATGCTGGTAAACATACTTGTGTACTGTTGAAAAAAATTGGCACAGGTGTTTTCCTCATAATAATAATAAGATTAATAAGAATGTAATAATGACATTAAACCTATTGCAAAACAAAGTGGTCTAGGCCATTAAGTAAAAGTAAATAAGATTAAAAAAAAAAGTTTTATCTCATACAGAGATGATATTATGCTAGCCCTGAGTGGCATAACTGAAGCTTAGCTCCACACCTGGACTAAGTGACAGGGAAAAGGCCAGTATGCAGTGGAAATACACTGGGTTGCTTTCTAAAGGGTTTGTTGCGCTGGCCTAAGGCCCAGCAAGGCGGGTGCCCTGGAGCCACTGGCCTAATTTTAGATTTAGTAATACAATCCTGGAGGTGTGTGAGAAAAGAGGTGCAGGAGTGTGTGTGCTTGTGGTTAACTGTACCTTCACAGGCCACAAGACCTGGCCTGGATTGTGTCTGAATCTTTGTTCAGTTCAGTACACGCTGTCTGCATTCAAACAGGGCAGTGCGTATGGTTGTTTTTAATCTACTGCTGTACCCCAGCTCCCCTAGACAGAATGACTTTATGTTCGACTAACCTGGCAAGCACATGCAGTTCTCTGGAACCCTTTATCTCTTCCACATCATGTTCTTTTTAAAATGGCTCAGTATTTGTCCATCACATTATTTTTGAAGAGGGAGCTCATCACCGGCTGTTCCTTACTGTCAGTCTAATATCAGCTACTCTTTCCTGTCAGATTATCTTTATGGTGGGCAGAGGCTATCTATCGCCAGACCTCAGTAAGCTCTACAAGAACTGTCCCAAAGCCATGAAAAGGCTGGTAGCCGACTGCATTAAGAAATCCAAAGATGAGAGACCCCTCTTCCCACAGGTAGATATTCTCTTTTATCTCTTAAACAGACTAAGTGTTTTGCTCATATGTTGACTGCTGCTTTTCTACATTTATTTTAGATCTTGTCCTCTATTGAGCTTCTCCAGCATGCTCTTCCCAAGATAAACCGCAGTGCCTCAGAACCGTCCCTGCACAGAGCCTCTCACACTGAGGACATCAACACTTGCACCCTGACCTCCACCAGGCTGCCTGTGTTTTAAAGACTGCTCTGCACTGACTCCTCTCCTCAATCACCTCATCCCCTTTGATATATCCACGATAATCCAAAAAGGCAATAAACCCAAAGTTATATAGAAACCACCACAGACTTTTGATCAACATGCAGAAATTGTTAAACACGTGTCTATTATAGATTGATGTAGATATAGATAGATTCATGTGGAATGGGTAGATGGGAACCTGCAGGGAGAATTGCAACAGAGATGATTAAAGAAGGCAAATATGGACCTTATCCACAAATGAAGAGGTTGGCATAGAATAACATTTGGATGGTGCCTTAACTTTTGCCTTGGTTAAAATGTAAATATGTGCACACACATCTACCTAAGACAACAGCAAATGGATTTGATGGAAGCTTGTGAGAACTATGGATGCTGCTGTCTTGATGTAAGCCTTTGTTGTGAAGCACACCCGTCCTGGTTTCTGGTTGTATGTTCAGTGGAGGAAACAAGGCCTGGAGTAAGATTCTGCACAAATTCACCTCTTCTTGCTCTTAACAGAGCCATTGGATGTAGACCGTTTAGTTGCACAGTTGTAGCGGATTCTTGCATTGTCTTAAATGAGAGTGCAGTAAATAATGGAAAAAATGTTTTGTTTTTTTTGTTTTGATTTTTGTCTTTGACTTCTGTCAGTTGTCTTTTTGGGTCTTTATGGAAATAATTAGTTAAGCAGCACAAGCATGAGATGGAAAACTTTGAATTTGCACTTTTTTGCAAAAGCAATGGTTATAAATCAATAATTGTATCATAGTAAACAGATCTGTAGATGCCCACACACTTATCAGTCCCCCTCTCTGCTTTATCATGAGCTGGACCTTTAGCTGTTGTCTTAAATATTTAAATCACATGGAGACTAACATGTATTGTTTATTGCGTCTCTTTCTGGAGGTTAAATGTTATATTGTAAACTTGGTGAGAAAGTTCTCTATTCTCTATTTTAATAAAATTAAGTTAAATTCCTGTGCCATGGAAGCTTCTACTGATTACTTTATTGTTGTGGTCTTTTGACATTGATTATACTGCCTTCTCTTGTTCTTGTTCTCTAACCGTAAAGTCTCACAGATGTGTAAGACTTGGTGGCAAGGTGTAATGTTTACTGTAGCAGTAGCAACGCAGTGCAACCTCAGGGGATTGTGTCCAGACGCGCCACCAGGGGCTTCCACCATTGGCTCTGACGCCGTGAACTCCACAGCCACTGGCAGGCTCAGTGGAACAACCATCATTCAGCAAGGGAGGTACGTGGTGGAAAGGGAGAGTTATGTATATTCTGTTTTAGTGTAAACATCCAGCAACTCCCTGCTCCTGGCCATAACTGCTTGACTTGGTTCACTCCGAAGTGCAAATTTATAGTAAATACAGGGATATTTGCTGTGATCTAAATATAGACAAGCTTGTTTATGTTTTTTCAGTCCCTTGAATGCAGCAAAAAGATGCAAACTTGTAGAATGGTATCTAAAATTGTTGAAAAAATAAAGTCCATAGTGTCTTGTGCAATGTGTGTTGAGAAGCCCATGCCTTTCTGGGAAGTAGTGCATCAGTTATGCAGCAAAGAAATTCCATTATTTTCTTTTTGCTGGTCTCCCTGTATCTATAACAGAGTCATGGTGTCTGGTCAAAGCCAGAGCCCAAAGGGCTTCAAGTTTGACCTACAATAGCACCATCTTGTGGGTGCTCATATGCTGGAGATACAGAATTATGTGTTATTGCAGTTCCTGATAAAGGACTATACTCAGTTAATTGATTTGCTCACTGCAATAGAAAAGAAATGTGACTGTTGAATGGCAGACATTTTCCCATAACATTAGGGGCTGTATCTATACTGGGAGCAGGAGCACCACACAGATTACATCCATTTCAGTCATAACACAGCTTTTCTGTTTCTTCCATTATCAGTTTTATGATACAAATTGTACACGAGCATGTATGTGCAGTGATTATATAACAGTGCTGACACAAATTCAGAGTAGGTGTAGTGCGTCCACCAGATGGCAACAACACTCCAATTCCTGCTATGTGTAGTAATTTATATTAAACATAACTTTAAAAATCACCAGCGACATTGCTATTGCGTAAAATGTATTTTATTGTATTTCAATATCTCTAGTCATTATGCATAACAGTTTGATTTTCTTTGATATAAGCACATGTTTTTCAGCAGATGGTCAGAGTGCTTTGCTCCTACAGGGCAAAAGTCTTGAGCAGCAGCTTGGTAGACAGCTGGGAGGAGTCTGGATTTCAGGAATCCACTGATGTAGTAAAATAAAAACATATTTGTTCTGTGTGAACAAATGTTACTTTTTTCTGTGTTTAAAATATTTACAAACTTAAGATATAGCACTGATTTAAAAAAATGTTCTATATTACTAAAAGCCAGACAAGATTAAAAAAATAAATGTTGCTCTCGCTGTAATGAGGACACAAAACAAACACATATTGCAAAGTAAGCTTTATTGCCAATGACAAAAGGGAGTTGTTTTTCCATAGTTTATTGTCTTCTGATCTTGAACAGTCCATCAGCAGCTGTAAAAGTACATGTATAAGCAGGTTTTGTGGTCCTTAAACATTAGTGTCTGGCAGTTCTATTGTTACACATATTTGCCATCCCACACTATAGCCAAACATAAACAAGTTATGAAATATTCATTCATGTTCACCAAACCAGAGCCAAAACAGACAAGAGAACCACTGCACATTCCTTCCTTGGATATCAATGTCATGGCATATTTCCTAGTAAACAGACAAACAACACACTCGTAAAGCCTCAGGCATGGCTTTTACAAGGATACCCCACAGATACAATGGCACTTAATACACCTTGGAAAAAAAATCACACAGAGCTTGAAAATATTGTATATTTATATGCTGAAAAACGGCACATATTTTTTTATACAGCTGATTTGGTTGCTATTTAGCTGTTTCACCATTTAGCACTGGTTTCTGGAAAACAACCAGGTAATTTGGTTAAAAATCACATGTAAATTGTATGACTCGACTATCGCTTTTTGAATTGATTTTGCGGAAGATCTGATTTTAAGTTGATATCAAGTAAAAAAAGAAACATATTTATATTGCACTTTCCATTAGCTCACAGAAGTGTAATAAGCTAAACATATTCAAATCTTTAAATGGCAGTAACATGAGCACAGTAAGCACTAGTCCACAGTAAATCTCAGAGCACTTGCATTGTTGTCATGGCAACACCACAAGGATAGCCAATATCCATTGCAATGGATGAGCGGGGGGAGTTTACAGCTTGTTTTTTCATGCCAAATAAGATACACTAGGAACCTTTTTTATTACCAGCTGCACGGTATGATCCCACACAAAGAAACCACATAAAGCCCCAAGTTGACCAGGTCGTATGATTTGCAACAAGTGTATTGTATTGAAACATTTTGAGTCAGTTTTTAGACCAATAGTTATCACAGACACTTGTGATGAGAAGTAGTTTCAACAGTCTCCTCCCTCATCTTTACATCATGGGTCACTAAAGTCCAAAAACTGCAATAAAAAAAAAAAGATCTTTGGTTCAAAACTATACAAATACATCAAAGATGTGTTATGCGGACATAGCTTCATATAGAATAAATCTCTATCTCTATTTTTATATTTTTATATCTACTATGATTGTAATTGAGTATTAGTAAACTCTTATAATGTTCTGTTAGTATAGATATAAACTTTATGAATGATAAGTATTTCTTATTTGTATATGCAGTAAAATACAGGGTGGAGCTGGATGTTACTGAATAGATGTAGCCTGTAGCATTTCCGATGAACACATTCACGAGGCATGAACAACAAGGAAAACATTTAGGCTAAAAGAATAGCGATGTTACATAAACATCCCACTTGATTGGACATTTGACTTACACCTTCCATTGTACCAGTCATGCAGAACAAAAATTAGTATTATATGAAAATAATCACCACTACAGCCATACACACCCACATACTGTACACGTATTGATAAACACATACGTCAAAGTGCACTATTTTCCACAGTTTCAACAATATCTACGATACAAACAAAAATTGAAAAGGGATCAGGGGGCAAATGAAAATCCATAGCTGGGTCAAACTGAGAGCACACAGCAGCACTGAACTTAGTGTAGGCACAATCTGCTTTTTACATCATCAACAGACCCAAACAAAAACCACAGCTACTCAAATAGAAGTGACCTATACAAGCACACAAACCAACAGGTAGACAGTACATTTGGACACTGCATAGAGAGATTAAAACATAATCCAGCAGTTAGCTGTACCAAGCTAATGTCACCTGATCCTGGCTATTAGCCCTCACACTTCTGTACTTGTGTTCTGGTAATGGTACAACATTGTAATCCCTCAGTTTTCCTGGGGCGGCTTAATTGGCCTGGACTGGTTTTGGTCCCACTGCAACACCATTGCAATCAAGAATGTACTGCAGGCAACCTTGAGGTGGACGTCCAGCACCATTTTTAGTGGGCTCCCCAACAGTCTCTCCTTTCAGACCACCTCCCTAAAAGAACAAAGACAACATTTGTTCATTTCTGAAATAAAACAGTTTGAAGTTGCACTGGTAGGATGTCCTTGTTGCGCACTACCTGTGATGGCTGAATAGTAGTGGGTCTCTGTGGAGCATTAGCCTGCTTCTCTGCTAATTGGTTCATTTTTTCCAGCACCATATCAGCGATGAGTTGTCTATCTTCAGCCTGGTGCTCTCCTACCAAGGGCATAGAGGACCCCACCACCTGCGTCACATAGGTGATAAAGGTAATGTCATATCTTACTGGTTATCCATATCATATGTGGTTAACAAAAGGCACAATTCAAACCTGTAATCTTACCTCTGTGATGTAATCCCTGCCATCTTTTCCATGTATGGCTTTGACGGCACAGATATCCAGGCCCCCGAAAATCTCTGAGCAGGTGTCCACCCACAGTTTGTACCTAAACATGTGTGTTAGATTTGCATTCACAATAAAGTAGACTCAATTAGCATAGTGCTATAAGGCTGTTTAGGGACTTACCGGTCAGTCATAGCCACCTGTTCAAGCATAGCTGATCCAGTATTGGTCTTCCAGTTCCCAGATATAGATGTTCTCCTGAAGTGTATTCAGCACATTGGTAAAGTTATGTAGACATTAAGTTTTTTTCATGAATGAAGACCGTATACATACATGTAGGCTTTGTAGTCACTGCCAATCTTCTGGATTCTGATGTCGTACTTGGAGTCAATGAGAGGCTCTGTGGTGGTGTATGTCTGAGTAAGAGCCACTACGCTCGCTATGTCCTGAAACTTACTGTGATTGTCCACTTTAACCTGTAAACATCAACATTTTTTCAGATTTTTCTATGTTTGAGCTATATGTACTGTATATGCTCTCCTAAAGAGGTAAATGTTATAATGAAAGTTGCAGGAAGTATTATTTTACCTTTCCAATACCAGAGTGAGCATGTCCAATCTTCACAACAACAGGGAATGACGGCATGCTTACCTAAATAAGAATAATTTAAGCTTTAATCATACTTTAAAGAATGTGATTGACTATTTACAACTAAATTCTCACCATTTCCTTGTAGTTAGGGTAAAATGTCTGCTCGATCAGAGGGAACTTCTCATCACCTAACTTCCTGTGGGTGTTAATGAGTTGGGCAAACTGAACACATAAAGGTCAAGAGTTAGTACTGTGGAGTCAGTCGGTATTTAGACAACAGACAAATCTTTCTCTCCTACTGTGCTACTTTACAGTAAAGATCTTTGAGCAGCTAAGTGCCTACCGCCCATGGCTTATCACACAGGTTGTAAATGGACTCCAGTGAATTGATGCTGGGAACTCCTCCGTACTGCAGACCAATAATCAGGTTACGGAAGTCCTCATTCTGGGTCATACTGTAGGCATGCTGACGTATGAGGACAAAGTCAGGCTTGAATGACCTAGAAAATAAAATGATGGCAGCAATGGAGGATTAATGTATTGATTGATTTTCAGAGATAGCCGTATGTGTTTTGTATTACCTGACAACTTTGGTGCCATTCCTAAAAACTTGCATGTTAACGCTGCATGTCCCATTTGCATTGGCCACAACGTTGATCTCCTTAAATTCAGCCTGAGGATGAGCAGACAGCAGACAGGCAGAGAGAGTTTGAGGACAGGCTACTTCTTTATTCTACTCACATAATTAGGCTGCCTGGAAAGAAGTCAGTGACTTAATGAAATGTACCTGCTCTACTTTGATGTCATAATCCCCAAACACTTTCTTTCCACGCAATAATTTGGCCCTGTAAAAGAAAGAGGAAAAAAATCATGGTAAAGAGTTTATTTTACCAACGCTGTTTTCAAAAATCCACTTCGTTTTTACATTTCATTATTAGTCATTTATATTAATTACAATACAAAAACCTCACAAACTGAATACTGTAGCTCTTTGGCTGACTATACAAAAATCACACTAACTGACAAACGACTTCTGATGCTGTTTCCAACCACAAGAATAGTTTTGCTAACGCTACAGTCTGAAGAATCTGGCAGCAGTGACAGAGACAAACAATAACGCCCACAGCCCTTTTAAAGGCTGTATCATTTCTAAAGGCAAGGCTCAGCAGGCAACCAGTTGAAAAGGACAAGTTCACATTCACTAAACCTACACTGTGGGGCGATGAAAGAGACGCGCAGTGATATGGCATATCTAGTAGAAATTGAATTTGCATTATCTTTGAAATATGGCAAGAGCAATTTGCAGCTTTTTAATGTTTCTTGTTGCATCTGTGACATCTAGACTCCTTTAGCTGTTTGTTTTACCTTTTCAAAACTCCTTCTATATTTAAGCGTTTCATTTTTGCAGCTTTCCGATCTTAGTACCAGCCACCAATTATTGAAGAGTTTGATGCTAAACAGAAGATAACTTTTGATATTCGATAAATATTTCCAAAAAGAGTTTGAGTTTCCCTGTTTCTGTGTGTCATCTTGCTGTCATGTTGATGAAAAGGTTGCTGCATAATTAGAGGGGAATCAAAGCTGAATAATTTACTCTCAGTCTAATTTAGGCTTGTGGATCCTATTTGGCCCGGGAGGAAAACAAGCTTTAAAATATGAATCACAGCTCCTATCGAGAAGTCAGCTCGGAAGTCTGAAAACAGCTTTTTTGCACAGCCTTAGCAGCCAGCAGACACAAGGCATGAGAGAAACAAGCTATTCGTTTGATCTACATTTCGGATTCAGAAGAGACGCTTAGCGAGGTATGGCTTTTTGTGTCTAGTATCTGCTGTATCATTCTGAGGAATAAAGCGTAGCACCCCAGAGCAAAATCCAACTTTCTGCCAAATCCATTTTATTCATTAGTATCTGCCGCACAGCTCAAACAACCAAGCACCTGCATTAACCTCTTGACTCCATTAAGTTTACTTCTCTTGCTTCAGCTTTCAGTGTGTTTCTTTTGCCTTTGGGTAATGAGCTCCTGCCCACAAAACTGCCTTGAAATGACAGCCTGCTCCCAAGAGAATACATCTTAACTCCTAGCTGGCAGCAAAGGGAAGGAAATGTTTACTTGGATAGTTTATTTCTTACAGTCAGTACAGCCATTCTCATCAATTACCAATGAGATGGAACTGAATAACATGCTGTTCTTTTGTCATTACAACATTAAGACCTGATTAAAGAATATCTACTGTATGATGTGTGTTGGTTTCTATGTCCAGGATTTACCGAATGTATTTTGCTGGAAGATTTTTTCATGGTGATGATTCCCATGGCAGTGTGGTGAGCAAACACCCAATCTGAATTTTAATATCTTGTTACTCAGGCTGCTTAATAGTCACTCTCATATGCAGCTAATATTTGAATAAGGCTGCTGCAGTCACTGTCAAAATCAATGTTCAGTGATCACCACTTAAAACAAAAGCCTATAAATAATGTGTATCAAGATGATTTATTTTGTTTTGAAGGAAAAGTGACTGTGTATCAAGCTACTGTATGTATAGAGAGAATAAATCCACCAGACTGGTAAGGAAGAAAGTGCCACCTGCTCTTTCTGTCGAGAGTAATTTATAGCACAGTGTCCCTGGAACAAAACACACACAATCTTCAGTCCTATAGAAACACTGGCATAATGACTAAATGTGTCCCAATATAAGCTGCAGACTGTCATAAAGTCCTATTTCTGCACATTCCATTTCGCATTTGCATGTGACAGTGTATAAAATCAAGATTTACTGTTAAATCTTATCTGATTTCAGTCTTAAGAAGGAACAACAGCCTCTCACCTTCTTAGTTTTCAGCTGAAATAATATTTACCCCCCCAAATTACAACGTTTAAATAATATGTGCTCTAATATTACAGAAAAGGGCTCAGTAAAAGCTGTTTTAATGACTTTTCATTCTTGTATATGTTGCTCATAGCTACATTTTGATTTAGCTTATGCCAAACGCAATGTCTACAATGAAATAAATGCTTTTCATTTTGGGTGAAAATAAGTGGCAGTTTTTTGGGGGAACAGTACATGCCATCACAGCTCTTAGTATATTTGCTTTTTATACTCTTTATACAATCTTTGAAAGCAAACTGTAATGGAGGTATTTATTAAAACTGGGTGAAAAGTCTGTGAGAACAAAAAAAAAAAGAAAGCGCAAACCCCACTCAGCCATAAAAAATAGATGCATCACTCAGACAGGGAGAGCTCTGTAACTCAATACAGCAGAAGATCCCAGACTGGCTATGGACTAGATACATGTCAATAACCCAGTGAGCCATGTATTATATTATTTGCTACAGAAAAGCAAATGTATATTATAAAAAATATTACACATTATAATACTGATACATTTGAGTCTGCATTCAGTACCTGCATACTGAGTTAACTTGACCTCAGACGACATTGTACTAGCTAAATGTTATAGTCACGTTCCTCAAAAGAACACCTACAAAAGATGTGAGACAGAACTAATGCTTGTTGGGTTAGAAGTGACTATCTGTACTGAAATTAATGTGTAACAAATGAATGCATGAGGTTTTCTGTCCTGCTGAAGGATCTAATTCAATTAAAAATGATCGTCATTTATTATGGCCAGTCCCACACACATAAACATGAGTCTGTTATTTCGGATCCTCTTTTCTTACCATGGAATAAGGGTATGAATGTTTGGGTATTTTTATATTAAACATTCACAACATAGGAAACCACACAACCCAAAATGCACTGGCACTCACTGTGCACTACTTCACAGTATCAGCTGTCTGATTTCTATCTCTGGGTGGCAGCTGATAATTGGCCATAAAACCGAGTGTACAAAAGCAGGCAGTAGTAATTACATAAATGTGTTTGGGGAATGTGTGGGAAAACTTGTGATATCCAGCAGTGCAATTTTTCATTAAAACTACTGTAGACAAAATATAACATTTACATAGCAATCAGACAAAAAGCTTGAAAATGTCTATCACCAATAATTCCCTGCAATCAATGCTGGCCATTTTTTTTTCTAATGTACTGCAAACATGTAAGGTAGGCTCCATCTTTCTCATATGTGCAGGGCATGTCATGTGATCTAGTATGTGGCAGCAGGGGGAAACCCCATTGATAAAGAGAGAACACTGCAGCACATGATATGCAGAGGAATGAGGAGCATAAAATATTCATAATTTATATTCTGGAAAACCTAAGGATGCTGAAATTTGAAAGACAATCATTGTTTGATTTACAATTCAATTTAACAAAGTGATTGCTGTTAATATATTTGATTAAAATAAAGTACAGCAGAAAACAAAAAACAAAACAAAAAAACAGAAAAAAAAAACACACGAAAAATCCTTTAATTTGGTATCCTAACCATTGGTGTTCTGTTTGGATAACAGTTCCCAGCTTCAGGATACTTTATTATGTTGTTGTTTGAGTTTAAATATGAGCATGCATAATGTTCAATATAACATATCAATTAATTTTTACAAAAAGTATGACAAAGATTCCTCAAATCAAATCATCACATGACCAAAGGCAAGAATCATCTGAATCAAACAGTGACTTACCACTCCTGCTGTGGTTCATCGATGACCAGGAGTATCTTGAACTTCTTGGGTGTCGTGACTTGGGTTTGCTCCACTAGCCCTGCTGAAGCAGCAGTCTGCTTAACAACATTGGTGATGGAGCTAAAGAAGCTCGATCCAGTCGACTGCGCTGGCTGGGCTTTTCTTTCTGGAACAGGGGATGTTGCAGGAGGCGTAGATCCGGCTGTGGGAGACTTGGCCACGGTGCTGGAAGCAGGTGGAGGAGGCTGAGCAGGCTCAGGCCTCTGAAGGTCTGTCATATAGCCATTGGGCAGATTGGAAATGAAGGTGCTGTCCGAGAGACGCCGACGTAAATAATTCATGTCTGCAAATGAGAGAAAAAGAATAAATAAGAAAAAGGTGTGGGCAAATGAGTCGGCAGAGAAGTCCCAATCTTCTTAGTACAGCTGATAATGGCTGAGCTCTCAAAGCAAACTCCCAGTGAATGTATTCAACGGAGCATCCTCAGAGCTCTCACTCTCTGGCAATGACGCTGCACACGCTCTCAGCCAATCCCCTCACCCCTAGCTTTCCTCCACCAGCGCAAACGATGCTCTGCCTGTGCTTCTCCTTCCTCGTCCTCTCCTCTCTCCAGTCACTGCCTGTCGTCTCTACCCCTCCCCCATTTTCAACTGCCTCACAGGCGTCATGCTTTTATTAACTACGAGATAGAAAATAGAGGGTTTTCCATTGGAAGCGCATGAGGGATGCAGTATACGATATCATGATTTCCTGATTTAAGTGCTCTTGTTTCCTTTAGTTTTTTTTTTGTTTTTTTTTTTTTTTGGCTTTTCACAGCCTTTCCTGGTGCCTTGAATGCAATCTAAAATGGCTGTGTGGACTAGTGGGCAATGTGGATCAGGATGAGGGGAGTCAGCAGCAGTCCCATGAGACACATGCATCAATAAAAACTCTTTTAAGCAATTCATTAATCTAGACCCAAATAAAGACCCTTGTCTGTAAAGCAGATGCCACAGTGTCTTTTGACATTTCATACTACTGTTTACATAAAAGGGTGCTATAACATGAAATTATTCCAAACCAAGGAGGTAACAGATTATAATCTTAATCAGGGTCAAAACAAATCAATAGATCAATAACATGATGCACAGAGGTCATCACTAATACTGTGGTGGATTAATTTATAATTCTTTTAAGAAAAAACACTCATAACATGAAGAGATGTAGATATTTAATCATGTATTATATCAGCCACAGTTCAATGGGGATGATTCTGGACAATAACAGAGAGATATTTTTAAGATTTAAGATAAGATTTTAAACAACACTTTTTCAAACATTAAAATTCCCATAACATTAGTAACATCAACATTAATGCAATTCATAATTTAACACCTTCCATGTCAGAGTGATTATTAACTGGTTGTATGTGGTGCGTGTGTATAATGTATTTCCTTTAGTAGATATCTGTCTGTGTGGAGGACTGACCAGGCTCAGAGAATCAGTATAGATAATCTGTATTAGAAAAAGGCCCATTTTAAACAACAAAAACCTCTTTTCTGGAGAAATAAATGCATGCTATGTCAAACATTATCACAGTACATTATATATTTTTGCTGGATGTTTGAATTAAATTGTGTGCTACCACAATAACGCTGTCTCATAGAAATAGAATGTACTGCAGACTACTTATATAGCCTACAGATGTACATTGCTTCACTGAGCCTGGCCATAATCAATCAATCAATCAATCAATCAATCAATAAATAAATAAATAAATAAATAAATAAATAAATAAATAAATAAATAAATAAATAAATAAATAAATATCAGAATTTCACTTTAAACTAAATCCAGCAAGTACTGCTTTGTAGCTGCAAAACTATTGTAGACTATATCCCAATACAAACTCCCTTTCTTCTTCTTTGCTTTGTCCGATCAATAACATGATGCTCAAGAATGAAGATAAATAAATACATACAATACATAAAAATATGATATGTTTGTGAGAGTTTTTTTTAATAAACACTAAAAGCTTGCCTTGCAGGATTAATTAAATATTATACAAGTAGTGCCACCAACTGGCGGTACTGGCACATTGAAAACATCCAAACTCCACTGCTGCTGACCTTTAAGCTCTACCAGGAAACCTGCGGGTCTGCAATGTACATTTTCATATCCAGTAATCCATTTAACAGCCAGCTTATGTACACATTGCAGTGTAATCACGCTAATAAAAATATGATACTTTAATACCTTGCTAATCCACACTTTGTAAACAGTTAGTGTAGGCTACTTATGCATACACTTTCATTTATGTAGACTTCCATAGCAATTTTTCGTATGGACTATATCGTTTACGCAGGCTACTAATTACTTTAACTATTTCGCGGCTCATCTCCTAGCCCGTGTAAACAAAAAAATCTGCGGTGTATTTAACTATTATAACAGTATAATAGCAGCCAATATAGCTTACTTATAAGCCTGACTGGGATCACAGCCTTTTGTCTTAAAACTGCTGCGCTGGGGCAGGGTTTACGCAGTCAGCGCTCAGCACCAGTGCTAATGCTAAACCTGCTAATGTTATTGTGGATGGAAGCTAGTTTTGTCGATGAGCTAAAGTTGCTTACTCGGTTCCGGTGGTTACTGTAAAATTTGTTAATCGTATCATTTGTTCTGTGACACTACCCACTTGACGCACCCTTACAGTAAGTGTAACTCTTAACGACTTTAAGTGAAATTTACTCACTTTTACAAGTAGGTTTGTGTTAGCTTTATACGCGCCGTGACTTCACGATGGTAGACAAAGTAGAGTTAGCTAAAGCTAGACTATGTTTCGCCAACAGTGTTACACCATACTAAATTGACTTATAAGATCCATAGCACAAGTAGTTCGTATACATCTGTGTTATTGACAGATGTTAGTAGTGAGTGTACATTGTGTTTTTGGCGTTGGCCGAGCATACGCCTTTAAGTTAAAGCTAGCATCTCTAATATCCAGACTCCTAGCTAACGCTAACTTGGGCGCAGGCCTTCAGCGTTAAGTACATGACATGTAACGCTACAGTTTAACACATTTGCTATAAATGTATGCAATTAACTTGTTTTAACCGAGCCGAATTTTGTGAATTCCCTCGGCAGACACATTGCTAACATCAATGTTAGCTAATAGCCTGTTCGTGTGATGCTCGTCACTATAATGGACCTGTTGAACTCTCAGCTCCTGGACAAGATGAACAACAACATCGGGAGACTGTACTTTGAAGGTTATTATTTTCCAACACATTAGTAGTATATTTATGTATGGATATTACACTTTAGTTATTTACATATTTTTAAAAATCAACAATTCATATGTATGTATGTTCCTAAATATATTCCAACCATTTGCTTACTCAGTGTGTGTTGTGTAAAAAAAGTGTCAACAAAACATTTAGACAGTGAATTATTGGAGCTAACACTGTCAGCGTGACTAACTGTGTGTCCTCTTTTTCCTGAACTATTTATAAATGTGTTATTTTTCAATATCGTGTGTGTGTGTGTGTGTGTGTGACTGTAACAAATGTACTTTTAGGGATCTTGGCATGTGCTGTATTGCGTTTTATAAGCAGTTATGCACACTTGCAGATTTTTTCTTTTATGTGATTTTTTAAGTAAATATGCTGTCTTTTGGGATCCTTCCTCACAGATGAGTCCAGGACAGCCTCCCTGTCCACTTCTGCGACCAGCGTCAGTGGGCCTCCTACCCACTGTCCAAGTAAACGAAAATATGGTGAACAAATGGAAGACCAAATAAACTCTGACGATGACCACATGGCCAAAATGAGATTATTTACTCAACTGTAAGTCAATTGTTAAAGTATATTCACATCAAGTACTGCGATTACACAACCAGAGAACTGATCACCCCAGTTAAATGACAATACTCTCTTATTTATAAAGGGCCCGACCTGCTGCTGGAGACAATCGTAATGAGCACTGGAGCTACAACCCCATTCCTGTTGAGCACATGACTTCTTCCTCTAATGGTCTCCATGGAAACCACCTGTATGCTTCCATCTCTGGCTATGCTGTAGATCAGCCTCTGGCCCTGACTAAAAGCAGTGTGGATATATCTGTGGGAGGCAGAGAGAGGCCTGTAATTGGGGGAAATGTGGAGCGCCAGCAGGTATGTATACAGTCTTAAAATATCATGCACACTTTGTTGAGCTATACTGTGACCAGCTGACAAATCAAGTCTAGTGCACTTCTTCAAACATGGAAAGAAAGCTGCATGGAACTGCAACAAGGAATTGGCTTGCATTAAATGTTGTAATTTTTTTGAGATTTTTATAATGTAAAATTGATGAATGTTAACTTGTTAATGTTTACAGAATCGCCCTTCAGTAATTATCTGTGCCCCCGCAAGCAACCGCAATTGTAACCTGTCTCACTGCCACATGAATGGCTGCCCCCCAAACCCACCAGCTGATCCGAAAAAGGCCAATCGTAAGTTAAACAGTAACACCAAAGAGTGTCTATAATGACTATAATTATAATCTAAGTATAATAAGAATGTACATATATTCCCAGTCGTCTTCATATTTTTTTCTTCTTTCTTTTTTTTTTCTTATTAGCTCACACAGTTTGTGATCCTGTGATCGAGGAGCACTTCCGCCGCAGCCTTGGGAAAAACTACAAAGACACAGAGCAAGAGTCCAACTCTGTGTCCATCACAGGATCAGTGGATGACCACTTCGCTAAGGCACTAGGAGACACCTGGCTCCAGATCAAGGCAAAGGGTGGGGGTCAGCGAACCCCAGAGGCAGATCCATGAAACAAAGTGGGCTTACAGTCACTTTCATAGTGAATACGGCGAGTGGAGATTACACTCTGGTTTTTGCCAAGCATCAATTACAAACCCAAGAACAATGTAAGAAATATGGTGCTCACATAGACTGTTTACTTAAAACTCACTCTCATAATTAAATCTTAACTAAAATTTTAATAGTTATATTTCCAAAATGTCTAATTTCTGCAAAAGTAAAGGAAACATGGCAGTGTTGAATAAGTTACTTGGTGGTAATTGTGTAATCTTTATTTTGCTTTGACATTGACAAATTCAGAGTGTATATTGTTGCTGGAGGTGTATACTCTCTTTATGACTTTTACATGCCTTAATAGCCAAAGAAATTCCCTGTCTTTTGCAACTTATAAGCCATAGACCCAGTCTTTCTCATTCATCATTTTCATTTTAAAGTTGCTTTGGAATCTGTATTACTTGAAAAGATAGCCAGGTCTGATTTGCACTGTTGCATTTCTGACCATTTCGGTGGCAGGTTACCTCCTTCATTTGGAAGTAGTGTTTGAAAAGTGTGATACTGCAATCAATCTCTGGTCTTCTTATAACACTAATCTATTTTCTAATATTTTAACTGGACTTACCCACTATTTACTTAACTTAATTGTAGTATATAATTTAGGCAGATCATTTGATCATCTAAAATCAACACTAGTAGATAACTCTCTAAACAAGGAAGCATGCTTCAAATAGCTGGTTTCTATTACAATCTTTATACTATTCAGTATATACTCAGAATTTATTTTTATCTGTAACAATGTAGAAATACTCACTGCTGGAACAGTTGTAATCAATATATTTTTTGTATCTGGTTTTCATTACTATATGTAGGTGTATCCTAGCATCCATCTACAATTCACAGCCTCTGGCAAGGTTGTCTGAGTGCAGAATGTTAAACTGTGTGTGTTTTACTCCATGGAGCTGGATGCCAGGGCTTAATACATGACTGAGCAAATATTAATCTCTGTAGCAGTTTCTTCACTTTATTTATTCTAAACAGGAAGGGGCTTCAGATTGACTTGGCAAAATGTAGGGACATAAGAAATCTTTGTTTAAATTTCAACAAGCTAAATTTCTAACATTTGAAAGGAGACATTCCACTATCAGCTGCTTTTTTACGTGCCTCACTTGTTATGCAAAATCTGTTACATTTTATACTTTGAGTTTTTAACCAGCATTACAAGTTGAACACTTAAAGAGTTACAAAGTTGACTTATTTAAAAATAATTTCTCACCCTTATTTTTTTTAGCGTCACCCGTAGGTCAACACTGATTAAGATTTAGTATTGTAACTCCTGTCCGTGAAATACATTAGTATTTTGCTATACAGTTTTGAAAATGTTATATACACATGTGCTTTTATTTTATTTTACTCTTGTAAGACTATCATTGCGCCGCGCGGAATGATTATAGATACTTTGGTCCTGTTAAGAATAGTGTACTCATGTATCATGGATTATTTTCTTTTGTATTTTTTGACAAATTGATTCCTTTCCCACATTTGATTTAGCTTTCTGTGTGTACCATAGTGGAGTTTAGGGATTATCATCTTCTGCTTGTTTGACACAAGTGGATTGTTAGAAATATTGGGTTGTAGACTATTTTTATTTAATTGCTTTTAAACTTAGACTACCTGTATGTCAGAGACTGTTCACACACAGTTCTTGTTTCATATCATAAAGAAAAGGAAACATTTGTTCACTTGTGTTAATTCTCTGGAAGAAAATGCCACTGTTTTATACTTTCTGTAATTTCTTTCAAATAAAGATGCAAATCCACAACTAATCATTATTTTAATAATAATTGCCAACTTTAAATTTTTTTGTAAAGCCTATGTATTGCTTTTTAGATATGTTGCAGCTTAATAGCCCAGATTGTCCTTGTATTCAAGGGAAGGAGCTTGTTTTGATTATGATTCATTTTCTTGTTGACTCTCTACTGTCATGAAAACTGTAAAAAATATGGATTTGGTTTCACCCTGCAATAAACCTGAGGCAGAAGTGAAAATCCAGTCTGTGGCAGGTGAGTCTAAAAAGCTCAAAAAACAAAAAGTCCTGCAATGTCCTTAAATGTCTGCTGTTAGCATGTATAACTTGTAGACAAGGTGGGCCACACAGAGCTGTATCTTTGTCATTTTTTTCCATTTCAGTGTAACATTTGTTAAACAGATTGTATGGCTAAGTCATTATGTTCTGAAGACAAGAAAATTTATGTCATGATAAAATGTATGCGTCTTTAAAAGATGCATCAAAGTGAAAGTTCCCATTTCCACAGACAGATTTCTTGAGTTGTTTAAGGAAAAGTGAGCGATTCTTGGGAGATCATGTGCATGTCTGGCCAGCAGATGGCAGTATTGCATTACACTAATGTCATCCTAAAATTCCACACTCCCTGGAGCTCAAACAAAGACAAGCGTCATTACTCTGCAATGGTTGGTATGGTCGCTGATTTCTTTTGGTATGTTTAAAAACATTCATTACTATGGTGTATGGTAAAAACATTTGAGGGTATTTATTTCATTTTATATTTCACCTAACATGACTTCTAGTCACTGGTTACCTGAATACCTGTAATCTGTAAGTTTGCAGAGACTCCCATAAAGGTGGGTTAAAAATAATAATTACTCTTTGCTTCACTCTATTAAAAGCAAATATTTTAAAAATGATATTTTTAAGTGTTTTTTTTTTTGCTCACCTTAAGGCTCAGAGCTGCTGAAAGCCCCTCCAACTGATTACTGCCACTGCAAGATTAGACCCAACCATTCACAAGCAGCAATGCCCCAGCTTCTGATGCACCGTGCCTTCCCAGGAACAACTACTGCTAGGATTATGGAGACGGCATCCACATTTTCCAGGTTGTGTGCAAAAACAGTTGCAGACATATACACAGGCAGCATCATGCACACACATAGATATTGTAGAATATTGGTGGTCACTGTGAAAATACTGTCTAAATCAAGATGACACATCAGGGTCACGCCAAATTTGACTTGCCCCTTTTAGTGTGTGAAGGCCATGAGGAGCCTGACATTTGTGTTTACAATGGAGGAGCGGTCTCTCAGAGGCTACCTCCTGCTATTGCTGTAATATGAGAGACTGTTGCTGTCATACACAGTCAAAACACACATGTTGTCCGTTAACATGAAATGAGTCAATGAAAATGTTTCACACAGTGAAACTGCAGTATGGAGTTATAATTAAAGGGTGAATGTATAATTTTACTACAGGCTAAGCGTTGCAGTGTCACACATATTGGCGCTCATATTGCCTACATATTAATCCGATAGAGATCTCAGTCTTTGCATAATTCCAAATTTGTTTTGCCTGAATAAAATGCAAGGCTGCACCCCTGCGTCCACAGCATCCCCCAGTGCACAATGTCTGGGGAATTTGCATGATTGCCTGTAGATTATTTGAACATTACCCCCTCCTCCTCTTTTTTTCTTATTTCTGTGGCTCTGCTGTGAGGATGCACACACATCCTTGGGCAAAAGAATCTAAAATAGATCATACAAGTGGAGTAGATGCACAGGCACAGGAAGCAGCTCACGGGCAGACTTGAGTCATGCTGGCAAGATCATGCACCCAGAGCTGACAGCCTAACACACCCGATTACCGAGCATGTCATTTCTAAAATACATCTGCAGCCTCATGTTAGGTCGCAAACAACACAGAAATATTAAGAGCTAATGCTGAATTGGCCAGACATGTTGAATGTGCTTTAGATTACATCTGTATGTTCTTGATTCTTGAGTATGCATCCTCTTGAAAGACTGACCTGATGAGCATCTCTTTGGCTCTAGCAATCATGGCTCATTCATTGTGTCATGTGGACTGCTGGCAATGGCATAACCTTTGTGGAGGGAAGGGAAGACAACACGGTCACTCTGCATAACAGTCTTCCCATGCACAGAAACAGACTCTGTCAGGCCATCTCAGCGTCAGCTGCACACCACCAACAACACTCAACCAATCACGGTTTGGCTTTCCTCACTTCCTCCTTCCATCATTTAAGACAGCCTCTTTATGATATGGTCTCCTCATGTGGCATGCATTGATTTGGCAGGGTCATATTAAACAGGGTTCATGTGCAAAGTACTTTCACCTTTTAGAGCCTGCAAGCTACGTTTTGGCTCAGTGACCTATTCAGATTTGTCATGACCTATTATTCAAACCCTGAGCATTTCTCGTCTGCATCGTGGCAGCCATGGCTCGATCTTTGCATCTTTGACCTGTTTTTGACAGAATTTGGCCATATTTGGCCTGAAGGTTCTTGATGAAGACCGTGACTTCCAATGGAAATAGTTGGCTTCTGTTTCATATTGTTACAAATTAACGAGTTATTTATAAATGATTGATTTTAAATACCATCTGCTGCACAATACTATGTCTGTTTCCCTTCAAGATAATGAATAGGTTCCAATTAGGGCATACAAATGGACAGCTAATATGTCTTTTTAGTCAGAGAGCATATTTTATTTACAAGATCACAGTTCCATGTAATTATTTTTAGTAATTTCCTCATCCAACAACAAGCAAAAAGGATTCTTATAAACACAAGGGTCTTGGGCAGTGAACAGCAGCTAAATGTTTGAACCATTACTAAGGGGCATTCTCATGTCTCATTATAACGCTTGTTAGGGCCTACATTACAAATGCTTGGCCGAGCTGCCTTAATAAGGAAAGTGGCCTAACACCAATCTGAGCGTCTCTTAACATGTCCATCCACTGCTGTCTTTCATGGCCCCGATGTGTTTCCTCCTGTCTGCTCTCTCCTTTGCCACATCGCCCCTACATCACCACCACCATCACCACCACCACTCCCCCCGTGTGTTTGGCAGTCACACAGTCGGCCATGTGTGCGCTCAAGACGTTACATAATGCCCTCCTTTTACTGCACTCCAGATCAAAGAGAACAATCCGGCACAGAAAAAAATTCTCCTTGCTGATTTTTATTCCTTTCTCCCATCAAATTGTATTATTAGACAGTTTATTGTAGACTGACTGCTGACTGTTATCTGCTTCAGAAAAAAAGAATGCAGATTTGTGAAGACCTGAAAAATGATTTTATGTTTACATTTGCAAAGAGTCTTTTTTTGTTTTGTTTTAAATTACATTCATAGGTTTACCTGGGATTGGCCAGGTGTCAATCATTAGGCATAACTTGTTGTTTAAATAGTTTTTCTGTCTATTTCTTTCCCTATTCTGTCACTCCAAATGTAAGCAAAGATATGAAGCAAATGGAGAGCAGAGCAAGTTTGATCTGGACCTCTGACTAAATTTTCTGAGAAAATTGAGAAATTGTTTGCAATACCACCAGCAGCGACCGGTGAAATTCTCATGGTAGAAGAACAATGCAAATCTAGTAGTGTTAAAAATCTGTGCAGCAGTCAACTTTTGGTTTAGGTGTCAAAAATAAAATGCACAAACAAGCAGGGCAAGTGTCAAAAACAGAAACCAAACTTGCATTGATAACCATTCAAGTTAAAAACAGAATATAACAGCCAAAAAAAGAAGTCTTTGTTTTGTTTTTTGTTTTTTCCAAAAATCAAAGGTCCCCTTTAAGTAGAGAAAAAAATGGTGACACATGAAAAGAAAGAGCAAGAGAGCATCAATGCTGTCAGCTCGGCAGTGCCCGTCCACAGCTTTGTCCGCATTGAAATAATGAGTGTGAGACTGCTGGGGGAACATTTTCCTCCAATGTAAAATGCAGCCAGCACATTTTGGGACTAAGGGGCACAAATGTCAGAATACACAGCCACAATAATACTGTAAGGCTCCAGTGTCTCTAGCCAGAGTGAAATTAAAGAGATTTGATATAAGCTGAAATTGCATTACAGTCACACAGCAGATAGCCATAATACAATAGTAGCACAGCCTGTGTGAGGTGCATGCAGGTAAAGCATACATCATTGTCTCAGACTAACTATCCCCCACTATCCACAGAGCAGATGTAGCAGTATTTGATTCTCTCCACAGAGTTTAGATCAGCAACAGCCTTTATCTTTACAAACCTCCCCAGAGATGCAGAGGGGTGCGGTGGTCTGTGGGAGGAGAGCTCAGGGGTTATCTCTGGCCCTCAGCCTGGGGGGATGTGCAGGTGAACGAGTAGCATCTTTAGGACACAGTCCATTCTTGCACTGCAGCATAGCATAGACAGGGTGCTGTGTGGCTGCAGCATCAAATGAATAGAGGGGGAATGGGAGAGGGCAAGGCTTCAGAGTGGGTTTGGTGCTCAAACTGTTATCACACCTGACAGTGTCTGGTTTGGGATCCAGTGGTGCACGCGGCATACGTAAGCAGCTGGTCATCTGTAAGGCAGAGTGATAGGGTGTGACGTGTCACACGCCACATTAGGCCCTGCCAGAGGATGTGTTTGACAGAGCACAGGAACTTGACTCCGGCACAACGCTGTGCCTCCACTCATAATGTCAGACCCACTTGATACTTGTAAGTGCACTTCAGGGGTCTTATTTATAGAACATTTTAATTTGATGCTTGATTTTAGTCAATAGAATGTTATGGAATAAAATTCATTAGTTTAGTTTTCTCATACAATGACAAACGTTCTCCTAAATATTTCTGCAAGTTAAAAGCTTTTTACTGTTATTAGGGCAGAATATTCACCTCTCAAGAATAATCTTCCATCTATTGTTCTGTGGTTTTGTATAGTCAGTACAGATATGTCTTTAAAACAGGTTGTCAACAAGTAGTATTTCCAAGGGTGTCCTAGTAATGCCAATTGTATCAAATTCCAAAAACGTTATCTCATCTGTGATGGATGAAACCAGACATATTTGGAATAAGGACAGTGTAGCTGTTGATAATGGCCAACATGTATGTGGATAAGCCCAGATTGACCATAGATGTGGCAGAGTAGCTCATCAACAATATTCTCTATAATGTGGAAGTTGTCTAGAAGCAGGCACTTCACAATGAGCTTCTTGGGCGTTGTTGACATCATTCTATAGACACAGGTTTTTTTCATCCCCTAGATTCCACACAGACTCCTAGATAATTCCTAGATGTTTGTGAGTAATAAAAAACTATAGCACACAAATATAACACAGGCCTATCTTGAACAGTCCTTGCAGCACTTTGGTCACTTTTGAGTGCCCTCTCTGGTTCTTGTTGTGTCTCTACTTCTAGCAGTCTGGAGGCTGAATTGGCGTTGTCTTACCTGTCAGTGTGCAGGTCAGGGTAGGGGCAGTGCCGGAAGAGGAGCAAGGACAGAATGGGACGGCTGCTGTGATGGCTCTGCCTGGTCCGACTCACTCATCACTGAGCACAGTCCCAAACCTCTGTGACAGATCTGAAAAGAAAGCATGCAAAACATCATAGCAATGATTCACTGCTGCCCCAAGACTGAGCATGTCCGCAAGGTTCTTAGACCTCTTAATCATCGCCTGAGTGTGTGTGGTTGTTGTGGAGGGAAGAGAGCGAGACAGACAGAGAATGAATGAACTTGTTTGCATATGACAGTTCTCCTAAAAGTTGTCTTTGTGTTTTCTTTGTGTCAGAAAGAGTAAAGTGCATGTTAAGAGGCTTTCAAAATGTCTCCCAGAGCAGAGTGTGTTTTATTTTTTACTTAGTTTTCTGTTTGTGTTTAGGGGGATGGTATTTATGCATTTGGGTTGCCTTTTAAATTTGGAATCTTTATCTGCATAGTCATAATGCGCAGTCAAGGGCATAACTACATGAGTGAAAATGTCATACAGCGAAGATAATACATGCAAGGCACGTGTGGAGGTCACTTGGTCACATTTGCATATAACAATGTGCCACAAATAATTGCATCAACATCTGTTTCTGCACAAAAATGTATCATGCTGTTGGGCTAATTTTATTACCTATTTTTATTACCTATTAAAACATGTATACCATCAGTGCAGTGTAGTTTTTCTCTCCTTGAACTGCAACCTCCTAATTTGGGCACTTAAATCTCAATGTTGTCAGGGGCACCTGGTAGGGTCACCAAAGGCAGGTCCTAGGAACAACCCCCATGAGAGAGGTGGGGAGCTGAACATGTTCATTCTCTGTTTTATTCTCAATGTTGCAGCCATTCACTGGGCTAGTGTGATCTAGCCTGACTCAGCCGATGGTCTGTTACACAGAACGGTAACTGCCAGTACTGTCACACAGTTGGTTTGAACTGGCAGTGGTTTGCAAGCAGATGCTTTGCTTGGAGCAGTACAAGATGGATTTTAGTAATTTTGTGACCAAATCTCGCGAGAATCCAGCTGCTGTGCAAGGTAATGTCTGATCTGCAACAGTGCAACAGAAAATCAATAATGGAATGTATGGTAACTCTAAATTATTATAATATGTAGAAAATAGTAAAGGTACATGGACTTCCTACTCTGCCTGCTTCTCACCTTCCACTTTGCTGTCATTTTTCAGCAGTAATAAACGATAGAGACTGAGCCAACATCCTGAGGAGCAAACTGTTAAGTGTGTGCTGGCGTAATCTGACAGAACTGATTTAGAATGCAGGTCTTTACAAAGCTCTGCCTGGAGCAGATGCCTGGTCCTGGCTTTACACTTAACGGGTGTAATAGTGCCCAATCACATCCTGTAGAATCAGGCACATAAAAAGCATGGATATTCAATTGAATCTGTTCATTAATGAAGATGTGCATGCTATCACAGGTGCTTGTAGGTACAGCGCTGCCAGTCACTGTGGGTTAACATCCAAAGGATTAACTGCTGTGTAATGAAATTCAGGAGAACACAGTGTATCCTTCTACCCCCATTGCCGAGTTTTCTCATTTGTCAGCTATTATCAAAGTACCACTGTCTAAAGTGCCCCTGGGTGCAACGTCCTTGTGACCCTTTGGGCAGAAAATAGAGAAGAAAGAAGAACAGGAAAGACCTGAGGGTTGCACTGCAAAAGAATGTCCTGTAAATTAACCTTAACAGTATTAACAGTAGTCCTTCTTATATACAAATAAATAAAAATAAATATCAGTCCATTTAATACCAGGAAGGAACAGTTCCATCCAACTAAGAGGGGCTGGGCAAAGTCCATGGGTTCAAGAGGGTAGGCCCTCTCTCAGCAGGAATCCCAACCTAGATGTGATAAACACGTCAATTCATTTTTCAGCCTTACTTTAGGATCATTTATTTGTCATTTTTGCTGCTTTCAGATGAAAAAAACAATGCAGTTTTGTTTTGATTTATATGTGCCTTGGCTTAAACAATAGATTTTGGTCAGAAACAACACCCAAGTCTATATACTGCTAAACGGCAAACTAAAGTGATTTTATCGTCACATAGTATCTTATAAATGTCCATGGCCCGTACTCACTTTATTTTTTCAGATTTAGAAGAAGCTAATTCACTGCCAAAAATATGAATTGCATATTTTAAATATCCACAATTAGGCCTACATTAAAAAAAAAGGTGTAGTAGGGTAAGTTGTTGTGTAGACTACTTCCATTTTACTGCCTATCAACTGCTGACTCAAAATTCACTCCCAGAATGCATTGTATTGCATTTATATTATTTTTGAGGGTTTTTTTTAATAGAAAATAATGCTATTGTGATAGTTTTTACATTTTTTTTAACAGTAATTTCTTATAGTGTGGAGAACTAGCCTGTCTTCCCACTGGCTTCACATCAGGCCACAAGATCATCCAGATCACCAACTGTGCATGAAATCCAGCCGTGGCATATGTCGTGGTGAGTTGCTGGGTTTCTCCCTTTGGCAGACCGCTGGCATGAGCTGTAATTGACAGTTCTGGAAATTGCTGAATACGTATAAGAATATATTCACTTACATATTAAATGAGCGTATTGCTGTTTTTTTCCAGGCATGTCCTGCGTCCAGATTCCTTTATTTTCAGTGATGCTCTTGGTCTGTTCCTCAGCCTGATTTGCATTCAGTGTTTGACCCAAGCTGAAATCTACAATGACTCTCTCATAAGCCTCTGGCACATTTGGGAGATGTTATAAACTGTGACGAAAGACAAGAGGCGCTAGAGCAAACTGAATATACCAAGGGACAGTCCTGTAATTAGTCAAAATTGCCCCCCTTTAAATTAACTCTAACTGATTCATTTAATCACATCAGCTTTTGAGTCTTTGATTAGAAATCCTATCTATCATTTGGATCTCTGAGGAAAAAAGTACATTTTAATTGTTGCTGGATATTGGTTTAAATTTCTACCTTCTCATGCTGGTATTTGCATTTGAACGGAATGGTTGTATATTCTGAATGCCTGAAATAAGCAGAGTATTTGCTGTGTCACAAGATGCATAATCAAATAGAGGAATCATTGAAAATGCCCTGCTTTGCAATGTGCCTCCCATTAAATATCACATAGCTATGCTGTGTTAATCTGCTGGATATAAACAGCCTTGTAGTTTGTATACACCTGAAAAAGCATGGCTGTGTTCCAAAAGGTGAACCTGAAAACAAGTTCATTTTAAGCGAGATTCATATTCACACCGGAAAATGGAGCCCCATTAGCATATATGCAGAGAGGCTTAGCATAGCCTACTTGAAATCCTCTCAGCCAATCTACTGGAAATAGCCATGCACACAACATCCTCTGATTACATTGATATGTAGATTCATGCATCTGCAAAGATTAGTTATTCATTAATGTATTTGCTTTGAATTCTCGGGTGAGTGTACCTCAGACAGAAGTCTGGGCCACACCAAATGCATCACAGGAAATAATGTCATGTCAAATCTACATAAAATATGCAGGATTGGTGAACAGAAACCCAGGCAGTGTCAAGAAAAAAATCCTATTGCATTGGAGTTAAAAAAAACAAAACAAGTACAGACATCATTATCAGTCTTTTCATCTTTATAGAATTACTTTTCTTGCTTAATGTGAGCTACAAGGATTAATCACTCCAGCCTGTGTGAGTTTTTAAGCTTGCAGCGCTCTGTCATCCTTTCACAAAAGCATTATGGATCACCAGTTTGTGTCCTCTCTTGCAGCCACACTGGGAGCACTTTTTAACTTTAAAAATAGGCTCACAAAAGCTTGAGTGCCAAGAAATGCTAAACACCAAACAATGTCCCATTGCCCAGACCTGGCCAGAAACTGGAGCGTGTCTGACTGGAGAGTGCATTCAGCATTGAAAAGAGTAGTTTCACACTTACCACATCTACACACACTGCGCAGTGACTACTGTTTATTACATATGCGTTTCAAAGAGGTTATAAAAACATCTTTATATTCAAAGCTCAAAGGGTCTAAAATATAGGCCACATTTGAGACCACCAAAAGCCTCAGCATAAGTGTCTCTGATATGAATAATCTTTATATTTAATTGTAACAAGTAAAAATGACAATTGAACATTTTTAGTCCTTATTGTGTTCTTGTTAAATTGGCTTTGAATAGCCCCCTGTGATAGTCTTAGTAAAACCTTTTTCATGAATAGTGTGCAGCGTATTAAGTACAGACTGTTCACGGACTGAGCATATAGCCTGATTATGTCTTTGTAGCAGATGTGGAGCAAGAGGGATCTATATTAGGACAAGGTTGAAACAAGGCAAGCATCGAGGACTGGTAAAGTAAGAGGGGAAAAATAGTAGGAGAAAGCTGTAGGCTATACAAGCTTTGAAATGTTCATTATAATGCAACTAATTTAAAGCGTAGCCTACTATATTTTCACTAGTGTGCTAGATAACCCGTATGTAAATATGAAATTAGCAAGCTAGCTCCCTTTCTTGAATGGAGAGCTAGCAAATTTCATGCTAGCAGCCAAAAAATTACCATAAGTCTAAAAATGTAAAATGTACATTTGTCCTGAGGCATACATGCATATATTTTGTCTTCAACCAACTTTAATCATGTGTTCCATTTTTTTAAGGTATCTTTTATAGTTATAATATATATATATATATATATATATATATATATATATATATATATATATATATATATATATATATATATATATATATATATATATATATATATATAAATATGTGTGTGTGTGTGTGTGTGTGTGTGTGTGTGTGTGTGTGTGTGTATATATATATATATATATATATATATATATATATATATATATATATATATATATATATATATATATAAATAATAAGCAAAAAAACACCCACCAAAGTCAGACGATGAAAACCATGGGCCATTTATGGTACTGTGCGGTACAGAAATTAAGAATAATTACCTGCAGACAAACGACAAGAACACATTAGACATATTAGAGAGAACAAATTATGAGATAATAGTTATAATAATAACCCCTATATTATAAATACCTATTGTAGTTTTGCCTCTTTTGGAGAAGGGTCTATTGAAGCCAGTCCCCCCAAATAAGTAGCCCACATCCAACAACAAAAGTAAATTATATAGCTATATTCTTTAACACTACAAAACCAGATATTTTAATCATAATGATTTTAACCGATTATTGAATACAATCTAGTGGGTTATTAAAGAAAAAGAAAAGGCACATTCAAGTTTGTCCCTTTTTACAGCACAGCTCCTAGCCAGTTCCTAAAATATCTAAGTACTTGGCTTGTTACAAAATGCCTCAGTGGCTGTGGGGTATAGGAATTTAAATCAAACTCCTCACCACAAATATATACCGTGTAAAATATAATATTACACAAGTATAGGAATTACTTAGGTTCCTGAAAATTCCTGGCCTTAACCTAAGACTAATTGTGTTTCTGCTAGATTGCACACAACTAATCAAGAGCTTCCTTTTCCTGTCCGCCCCTGCTGAAAATGATGATGTATTGCTGTGGTGGATGCAAGACATCGGTTTGGGTCGCCTCGGTGGTGACTGGTTTTCATAGGTAATGATGCTAAATTGCTCTTGTGGGAATAAAAGGAGACTAGTAAGCCATCCATCAGGGGCTAGTTTATATGAGCTGCCATTAGGGGCATTATTCAAACCCACAGTCCACTCGAACACACAGCTCTAACCTTCATCTCTCGCTCTGTATCTCTCCCTCACAAACACAGACGCAGACAGAGTTTGCCACAAGCTACGAGAGAGGACATCTCATTCTTTTATCCATGGCGAGTCATTGTGGTGGTGTCAGCTGGTGCCGTCTCTTTTATCACACACTGGAAGCTAATGGAAGCAAGAGGTGGGGGAGAAGACTTTGCGTGCGCACACACACACACACACACACACACACACACACACACACACACACACATAAACCCACACAGAGCTATAAGAGGTTGGGGAGATGGGGCGGGTGAGCACGCCAGGCCCCAGGGCAAGAGCTGTTTTGTGGTGATGTTTTTTTTTTGTTTTTTTTTCCTTGCCGTTGCCTCTCTATCAGCTTGTGTTTCTGACACTCAATAAACCAAAAGGAAAAGCTTCAAACTGTTTTCCTTGGTTTCCGTTTGATGTTTTTACTATTCCCCTGCTCCCTTTTTACCCCCATGGTAGAATATCATTGTCTACAACAAGAAGGCTTTTGTTTAATTTGAAGTGTCCCACATGCACTCAATGGACCTATGTTTTTCCATCTCATATTTTCAACATGACAAGCGACGGCGTATTATCTGTAAAGATTTATATTCAAGAGCGTGAACAATAGCCAATTAATGCAGAAGGATTCAGCTCAGCGCTTTCAATGGGATACTTGAGCTGACCCAATTTCCCGATAAGATGTTGTAGGAGAGGGGCGGCTACTTAAAACACACATGCTATAAGCGACATATGCCAAACGTATAGTGTATTTATAATTTCTATAACTCTTTATTTTTTCAGTCTTTTTCGATTTGTATAACATAACAATCGTGCTTTATCATGTGACACCATTTAGATACATATCATGTCTATATCATGTTTTACATTAGGCAGTGAGACAGTTAAAAATATACAAAACAATATTGTTTTACTAGACATAGTTTCTATTTTTAATATAATCCTCAGCATCTTCATTGTCATCATCGTCACCTCATATATTTCTGTAAGATATGTGCTTTAGCTTCTGTGATCAAAATATTATTGCAGAAAACAGCAACTCCATTTTTTCAACATTTAGACACTAACTTCCAATGTATTACAGACATTCACAGTTACATGTTTTACACAGTACAGTTTTACAACAAAGTTCCAGAGAAAACTGTGGTAGAGTAACTTTATACAAAATTCACAGGACATGAACTGTAGCCATTTCAGATTTTCGCTCAGTTGTTTTGCTTTTCAAAGTAAACATGTTCCGTTCAACCAGATGCCTTTCACAGTAGCTGCCATAGAAGCAAACTAACATTGTCCTAACACGCCATGGCAAAAGTCTGGGGAAATTAAAGCTTTGTGCTTTTCAGTAGTAAAGCAAAGACAACAGGAACAAAAAGAGAAACAGACCACTTGCTTACTGGCCTGCACACATACATCTACATATGTATTGCTCAATACATATCGATCAAACTATGCTTGATCAGTACACATGAAGAAAAGAATGATTCCACAGATGTAAACACAGAGTTGGTCCGGGTTTGTGCTAGCTTACAAAGCTGTATTTTGTATTTGTGCCCAGTCTTGTAAACAGACTATGGCTTCGTTGGAATTGGTTTGTTGGCTTAAGGCCTTCTCTGTTCTTAATCTTTTTTGTTTGTCAGGAGACATTTCAGATATTTTTCACTGATGTTCCTGAGGAAAGCATGCAAAAAGTAAACAGGACTGACTGCCAGCATTAAGGGATAGTCAATGTTTGTAAATCACTTTTCTAACCCTGTGCTTTTTTGTACTTCTTTGTACCCTGTGCTTTGCCAACCCGACTCTAAATGGCATAGTTTTTGCTTTTGTCTGCCTTTTGATTTTGGTCCTCCTTCACAACACATATAGTATAAAACATCCTAAAAATAATTCTAAAAATGTTTCAATCACATAAAAGTATTTTTCTCTTTTTTTCACTGAAAAAGGAAGGAAAAAATAACAGTCTCTCTCACACACACATTATCTTTTGCAACAAATACTGGATTTCTCCAGGACTCGTAATCATGAACTTCTTATTGGCATTGTGCTTACTCGGCGCTTGTGCTCGCCTTGTGGCCTGTACCTCACAGAGTGCAATGCTTGGACAAGAGACAGCTGTGTGAGGCGTCGTAAACATCCACAAGAAATCCCTTGCACTCTTCAATTATGTCAATTTTGTTCACTACTTCATCTACTATATTCACACTGTATTTACTTGAATCATGAAGATATTCAACAAATTTCTAATCTATATCTCTAGGTATTTTTTTCTTCTTTTCTCACAGTATTACACAGTTTGTTTACATTTTTCAGATTCACGGTTGTTTTAGTGAACACTAACAGTCTTTAAAATTCTTTTTCAGAATACAAACCAACAATGAGACATCATCGGCTTGGTTTTACAAATGCAGATAAAATGAATTAAACACGGTTTTTGAAAATCTGTTTTGATCACATATTGCCCTCGGAGGTAGGTGATTCAATTAAAATCTTGGAAGTTCTTTATAATGTTCTCTTTTGTCTACATGCTCCATGAGGGTGTGCTTGTTGTCTACACGTTGGCCTCTGCATTGGTCAGGTTAGAGGTCGGGCTTGTTGTGGTTGGAGGGTTGACTGTCTCCGTTGGGCTGCCCACAGTGGGTGCTGCGCTGGTCGGGCTACTTTTGGTGGTTGCAGTGAAGCTAGCTGCACTGGTGGTAATGGTGGTGGTGGTGCTAATGACAGTGGTAGGGCTCGTGGCCGGGTTTGTGGGGCTGGACACAGTAGGCGGGTTGGCAGGTGGAGGAGCCGTGTTGGCGCTAGTGACCGGGTTGGTGCTAGCAGCTGCTGGCGGGTTGACTGGGCTGGCTGGGTTGGCAGAGGCTTGGTTAGAAGGGCTGGCCGGGTTGGTGGGACTAGATAGGTTTGCAGTGTTGGTCTCCCCCTGCTGCTCTGGACCATTCTCTTGTGGCCTCCTGACCACAGCGGGCGGCTGGAGCATTATCCGCAGTCGCTGGAAAAATACATTTAGGCATTATGCAAGAGAAAGGGTATGTCAGGTAACAGTCAGTGTCACTGGTTTACAACAAACAAAGATATATTTAAATTGCCTTTCTCACCTCTTTGTAAGTCCCCTTGAGTCCTGTATACATATAGATCATGTATCCTGGGATAAGCACCATGGAAGATAGTGCCATGAGCCAGCCCACTCCCTGACCCCAGCCAGGGAACACATAGTCTCCCATTGTGAGAGGAACCATTTGTACGGCACTGAACAAGAACACCCCCTGTGGGAGACACAAGAAGCTTTATGCATCCTGACACCTGTGTCTAGAGGCGCCGCTGTCTCATCCTTACACGGCCTTGGGCAGGTAATATTGACTTTATTTATTGTATCATTTTTCATTTCATGACTTTAGATGTACTGTCGTATTAGCTGCAGGAACTCACAGCGACAATGAGAGGGGTGAACACAACCCAGCACATCTTCCACCATATACAGGGCCTGTAGCCAATCATCTCTTCAATGTTGTCATAGAACTTGTTCACACCTGTGAGAAATGGATGTATGATCAAAATTCATATTCAATTTATTTCAATTTGCTGGCGGCTTGCCATGCATGATGATGAGGATGGTGAAGTGGAAGACATGAGTGCTCATGACCTTGAGGCTGAAGCTCCCAGATATTGCTTAATAGGTCTGACGTTTGTTAACCATGAAGATTTTAGACCGCTTTTGTTAAATTCAAATAATCTGTTGGTATTTATGACAAAACTATGATGATACACACCGTAGCACCAGGATATGGAGATGCATTCAAAGAAGACCAAGAACAGCAGACACATTCCACTGGCAGAGTAGTAGTCAAACAGTTTGAACACATAGAGCCCACCCTGGTTACATAAAAATGGATAACATTGTAAAAATATGGGACATTGCAAACAATGGGAATAAACTAGTTACCCTTTTTGAAGAGTTTTAAAGGTAACTGAAGCTTCCCTGCCTTACCTGTGTGATGTTTGAAAGTCCGATCACGTAGGACACCACACAGACAACTGCAATGAAGAGCTCTCGTCTGCCCCTAAGGACCCGGGGAAACTCGTCCACCAGAGCAGTGATGAAACCTTCCACCGTGCAGAACTGGAGAACAGAATAATAGAACGTACATGTATGAATTGGTTATAAATGTATTCATGTTATTATTAATTAGTAATGGCTTCTCTAAACATTGAATAGATTATTGCAGTTTACGAACTTGTGGAACAAAAGAACTAACACAATTATCTGAAAGAACAAGAAACTGTTTGTTGGAAGCAACATTGATATTCATCGTTATTGTGTGTTAGTTTATTTCATATGTGTGGCTGTAGTTTGTAGTTAGTTTTAGCTCCTCTTCTAACCCCCATGGCCTTACCTGACCCCTTTTTGCCTTTGATAAAATGAAAGCACAAATTTGCAAGTGCAAAGAGTTGATAAAGTGCATTAAACAGACTTGAAAGCTAAAGTCATAGACCTAGCTAGATCTGTCCACAAGAAGCAAATTGCATACTTATCATGCACAGAACAGGGCCCAGCTGGGTGATATGTACCTGCATTTCACTATTTAGGTCAGCCCATGAGCAGATCAAACCAAGCCCCTTACCTGGCTGTCTATCCCCAGCATGAGCAGCATGGAGAAGAACAGAATGGCCCAGAGAGGAGACACAGGCAACTGGGTTACAGCCTCTGGGTAGGCCAGGAAAGCCAAGCCAGGACCTGATTAAAAGAGGAGAACCATTTCTTACATTTTTCATGAGCTAAATATGTATAATATACCCCATACAAACATTGGTGCTTTACCTGACGCGGCTACATCAGCAATGGGTCTCTTTGTCACATGTGCCATGAAACCAACAATTGAGAAGATCACAAAGCCAGCAAACATGCTGGTACAAGAGTTGATAAAGCACACAATGACAGAGTCTCTGGGGAGAGGAAATGAGAAATAGATGTGTTGTCAGAGTTTGGCTCATTTTTCCACTGCACCCAGGTTCCCCAAAACACAGAAGAGACTATGATCTTTTAAAAGTTATGTATGGCCTTTATAATTGTAACACTTTTTGGTCATTTGGCTGCTTCTGGCATTTTAAATAATAATATACAACTATTTGGTTACATTGTGTTTCATTTTAAAGGCTTCAGATAGAGCTTTTGTAACAAGGACACAAAATGAATCCAAGTCTTTTATGTAACTCAATGTTTATGTGACCCAGAAGCATGAGGCTACTGGAAGAAACACTTTGCAGTCCTGGTTGTTTTTCCCCTTTCAGCTCTCAGAGCGACAGTAAGGAACCTATTTCTCCTTGGTTTGCTATTATGTTCATGCCAGCAACTCACATTAATAAGGGCTCTTACTCAATACACTTCAACGTGGGCCTGTAAAAGGGACATGTAATGTGCTTTCATGGGGCAATTTAATTACTGAAATCTTCAGCTATAAGGATTTCTAAAGATAGATTGAATTAAGCATTTTTTCTCTTTTTTTGTTATCATATATAAACCAGTCTTACCTGTAAACATTGTTGTTGAAAGGATTATAGCTGCCTAGAGCTATAAGTGACCCCAACCCCAGACCGTAGGAGAAAAAGATTTGGGTGGCTGCATCCAGCCATACCTGAAAAATAAACACATGGATTTAGCAGCATGTTTATGCCATGCACTGCAATACAAACATAATAATTTGTCAATACCTCTGATTCTTTGAGTTTATTAAAGTCAGGGGTGACATAGAATGCAATTCCAGAAAGAGCTCCAGGTAGAGTTACACCACGGATGAAGAGAATGAACAGCATGAAGTAAGGATACGTAGCAGAGAAGTAAACAACCTATAAAATAAGAGATTGTTAAAAATATGAAATTGTGGGCAATGCCATTGCATGTTAGTAGTAAAATGTTGCTTATTTATAATAAAAAATATTTCTTCATAACCTTTATCCCTAGCCCATGAATGGAAGTGTTGGCTGATGCTTTGCTTTAAATAAATGTCCATGGTCTGTGCACTTTTGTGACAATATGCATGCAAATTGTGAGCAAAATGTGCTGGGTGTTTTTGTGACCAAACCAAATTTTATTTGCCATGGTCATGTGATCCATTATACTTTGGAAATGTTGCACCACAGGGGAGGCAAAGTGCTCCAAGTGAAGACAGAGGATGAAAACAGAACTGAGTATAAGGCTGCTTGTTGCTCCTCCTATCATGGATCCACACTCAGCATATGTCAGGAGACTTGGAATTAGAGGAGCCACCACAGAACAGGATTAGGGAACATGAGTGTCTGATGGCTCATCTTATTTTTTAAATCAATCTGGACAATGCTGCCTGTGGTCTAAATGATTGATGAGACTGATATTACACTGCTAAATATTTGATTTCTGACAATCCTCATTGGGAGCTGGCTTTGGACGCCCAAATGTCTTACCTTCCCTGTCCAGCTAACCCCTTTCCAGATACAGAAGTACACAAGAACCCAAGCAATCGCCAGTGTTATTGCCAGTGGCACTCGAATCTGGCCTGGTTTTTCCAAGCCATCGGTCATTTCGTGCATGTTGCGCCTAGGAGTCAGAGCGAGCAACAATAAGACTATTATCCACTCAGGGACATAAGCATGCAGCAGAGGAGGCAGTCTTTTATGCATCAGTGTAGGGTTGCATGCAAGATGCTTTAAAGCTGTGCAGTACAAAAAAAACCCCCCAAAAAAAACAGTTGATATCTTACTCCCAGAACTCCAACACAGCACTGGTAAGATTAGTAGTGTCTGCAATACTGTAGTTTGTGTAACATTTGTCTGTGTTCCATGGGTTGTTACATGAGCTCCATGGTAGTTCCTGTAAAACACATGAAATGGTTTGAATTTTACCAGTTTTAATTGCAAATATCTACCTTGACCCTATGCTCTATTGGGCCTTTTATGAACCGTAGAATACTCACAGTGGTAAAGGAGTTGTACAGGTAGTAAATGGCCCAGGCAATGATTACAATGTAGTAAATATTGAGCCAGAAGGACAGGACAGCAGCTGCAAGGCCCACACCTATCATATAGAAATACGTTTTATGCACCATAGTAAAACTCAGTGTGTCCTTTATAAATACAAATAATCAACTCCATGAAAGGTCACAATAATCTGTGCTAATCTTTTACATTCAACACAGGCCGATTGAAAGCAGTACCTTTAAACATAGGAGCCAGTTTCCATACACCAAGCCCTCCAATTGAGGTGTATTGACCAAGTGAGCATTCGAGGAGAAACAAGGGCATCCCAGCAAATATGAGGGTCAAAAAATATGGGATCAAGAAGGCTCCTAGGTGGATAAAAGTAAATAAAGTTTAAATGAGTCTGTGTGCGTAACGTGCAGCTCAAATTAGTAGACAAACATGAATTTATTTTCATTCAGTGCATGCGAACGACACGGTTAAATAGCTCGAGATGAGGGCAAATTAACGGAGGAGAAAAAGACTGTTTACCTCCACCGTTTTTTCCACAGAGATATGGAAATCTCCATACGTTGCCTAGTCCAATTGCATAACCCACACACGACAGTAGGAAATCAAATTTTCCAACCCATGTTTCTCTTTCAGGCACCTCCTTTTTCTTCATTTCGCCTCCTTTCACGTCCAGTGTCTTGGGTTTGTCATTATTCGTGGCCACTTCGTTCAGTTCTGTCACTTGTCCATCCGTTTTGGTGCCGTTTGTCGCCATTTCTCTGTTGGCTTTGGCAAAGGTCCTGGCAGTCGGACGTGTGGCTTCAGCACCTGTCCACGTAGACAGCAGCTTCGCGGTGTTTTAGACCTAACCTTTAGGACCAAATGTCTGCTGGGTTGAAGCCTGGCTCTACACTCGGCTCAGTCAGATGCCCTCAACCTGAAACCGTGAATACAGAGTAATGTTTTTCAGGGCGCACGTAAAATATACACAGATTTGGATTTTTAAAACCAGCAATTAAACCAAGCCAAGCATAGCAGTTTAAAATAACCGCGTCTCATGCACATTTGGCCATTCCCACGCAACATTCTCATTCATATCAGACTCAGCAAACATCAAAAACCATCGATGGCAAAGTCATGCTGGACTTGCTCCCACAACTGAAAACGACAGATTGCGCGTAGCCTAATTAACAGCAGTGAAAACAGATCAGCACACACATGGACACAAATCTGCAATCAAATATAAAAAGAATTCAAATAAAAAATAAACTTTGAGACACATGACAAGACGATGGAGAACATACAAGTCCAGCGCGAAGACGCAGCGTAGCGATCCGAAGCGAGCCTATGAGAAATATGCAGAACGAATTGGACCAATTACCACCTGCAGATTCTTGTAACACTTAGACACATGCAGAAATCCAAACGTGAAGTCTCATAGGAAATCTCAGCGCACGGAACGCATTCTGGAGACAAAAGCTTGTCCAAATGCGTAAAGGCTTTACGCGTCGAGCTTTTGCGTGAATAGAAAGCCTGTTCTGTCCAAATTCATTGGCAACCAGAGCGCACCACGTCCGCACCGTTCATCAGACTGGAGAACAGCAATCAATTCTGCGTTTAATTGGCTGTGGCGTGTAGGTACGGGGCATTACATTCCATTCATCACAGACACTTCATTCGATCATAGCCTATAGTCAATCAATCATAAGCAAAAATAACCCGCGTGCACTAACAATATGCAAATCAATGACGGTTTACACACACGTAATGGTAAAAGAAAAGAAAAATGAACTGGTTTGCACTCACAATGAACGGTTGCTCCGCGCCGCTGCAAATGCGCCGCCTGCCACAAATGCCGAAGCGAGGTATCCGTAGATCCCTCCCGTGGGTGAAGAAGTTGTAAACTCCCGATGTGTCTTGGAACATAAGGAGATGTAACTTCCATTAAAAGCCTTAAAGTGACCATGCATCAACAGCGACAACACTTCGGGCTTTTTTGAGGTTTTGTTCCGTAGGAGGAGCTGTCCAGCTGGGAACAGTGCTGAAAAGACCAGGAGAGAAGAAGAGGAGGGAGGAACGAGAAGAAGAAGTAGAAGATGATGAAGAAGAACAAGAGGAGGAGGATGGATTCAGCGCGGGCAGCAGCAGCCGCTTCGCCTGGCGCGACTGTCTAACATCAACAAGCAGAGATTCAACTACCATCTACACAGCCTCAATGTCATCTCAAAGTCGCCCTCCCTTTCCTCCTCGCCACCTCCTCCTCTTCTTCTGCCTCATTCGCATCCATAGGCTGCTCTCACGGCACACTTGCACTTATTTTTATATTTCATATTTGAATTAGTTTGCATTAACCACAATATATTTTTCCAAGTTTTACCACTTAATAAAAAGCCACTCCTGTAGTGACTGTCTTTGGTCAAGTTTATTGAATTCCTAAATACTTTGGAGTAATAAGCTGCTTTAAAAATGTAACAGCCCCATCCCATCCGCCCCTTGAATCTGTAATGGAAACACATGGCAGGTAAGCAGCATCGTTTGGAAGGTAAAGCCACTGAGTGGTGTCTGTCTGCCAATGTGGCAAATTGTGATAAAGAGAGCCCGTCAATAAAGGGAGGGAACATTGGCCGCTTGTCTTAACTCCAAGCTGTCACCGTCCGCAGCCTCGACGTCTTCACGTGAGAAGACTAAAAGCCTGAAGTGTGGGATATTTGAAGATAAATCTAATGGGATTACGGACGCGGAGTTTTTCTGTGCTAACAATAGGCTAAACCTACTGGAAAGTAAAGAAACTTTTTGGATACGCTGTAGGTAAGTAATTTGGTGCGCTGTTAATAGGCCCACTTGTTTGTGTGTGTGTTTTTTAACACGTTACATTCGTCTATCGCCTTGTTTGACATCATCACCTCTCTTTCCCATGTTTATTTAAAAACCATCATCAAAAGACTTCCTGTAGCTGCCCCCAAATCTGTGCGCTCTTTCTTGCTACAAAGGCGCGCATTACTGGGGAACATGCGTAAAGCTGCTTTTGGTTAGCGATACATGGAGCAGTGTGAATGTTCCCATCTCATACTCATACATACAAGCTGAGAGAGAGGGCACCAGATGGCAAGCCAATGAGGGGTGAACTAACCTATTAAATGATACCACATGAAATGCAGCATTTAAACTCCCATCTGGGTTGGCGTCCCTGCGGACATAGCAGTGTGTGAAACATGACACATATTTATACACCTGCTGATGTACACACGACCATGTCCAATAGGCTGGTGACATGCACGCTCCGCCAGCTGACCCCATAACCCGCACATTTTGATTCAGCTCACTGCCCTTTTCACCAGCACAAACCCTTCACTCTTTCAAGTGCACAGGGCTTCTTGCGAATGCTTTATGTGTGTGCTCCATTAGGCTGAGATTACTTGTCCCTTCTTGTAATGGCTTTTAGATTATGTGAGTGAGATTGAGTCTGGGGTCGGCCCCTCTTTACTGGCCCACTGGGTGTAAAATCATCTTAATGTGGGAAGGTATTTGCTAAGGGAATCAACATAAATGGCGTTCTGTTGCAGAGTGTGATTAATAATATGTACACATAGATTAAATCTTGTTATTTTTATCATACAATATCAGCCATATGACTGAAAACAACACTGTAATATTGAAACCAGATACACAAGAAGGAATGGGATATGACTTTACTATTTCTTAAAGAATTGACATTGATGTTTTAGTTTATGTGTACCACATGTACTATTTTTTGTTTTGGTCATAATATATACATCTTTGAAAAGGGCTTTTTTTGAACATCTCACATAAAAGAACAGGTAGTTGCCAATAAACTGTAATTCAGAGTTCTGCAGGTAATGCTTTGGAGATATGCTGCCATCTGATGTCTAAAATATGTTATCCACACTATTATATTTATTATAATCTCTTTAAGAATTTATTTTTCATTGTATTTCCTGATTTCCTGATTTTTTTACTGGCAAATAGAAATTAGAGAAGTGAATGAATTGGCTTTTAGTGATAAGAACTTTTGCTTTACATTTGCATATCTAGCCTCTATTCCCAATGCGTTATTATTTTTATTTTTTTCAATTGGTTTTTTTTTTTACCTCATTGCAAAGATTGTTTTACTTGCCTCTTACAGTTTCTTGCTGTATTTCCATGAACTCTGGTTCCCCAGCTCTGGTGTCTGCTGCAGAGGCCACAAACCAAGTGATTAGCATGATGATTAGTCATTAGTATGCTAATCATAAGCAATTCACATATTTTATTCATATTGTCACAGTCTTGTTTTTCCTCTGCTATAACTGTGTACATGTCCCACTTTATTTGACAACTGTAAACACACTGGTGTCTGCTGCCTGTCTTCAGTGTAAATCCCAGTTTTTCATTTAGGCCTACACATAGTGCATTGTATAAAAACCATTCACTTTTCTTTTTCATAGCATAATGTCTTGTTAGGACTGACACAACCTTAGTATCGACATTATTCTCAGCATTGTTTTGTATGTGCTGGTGTACATTATTACCGACATGTATGTAGTCTGGGTGTGTAAAGAACCGTCGCTGTGGCTCACGGTATTGGATGCATTTGGGGGTACTGGATACATTTTCATTTTGCTCGTGTGAACAACCACTTACACAATATTTCCATTTGAATACATTTGTCGTTTCATGCGTCATACAGAGATAGACCTTTGTGTGCGTCTTCTTTCATTTCTCTCCGTTGTGATGGCCGCCTCATACAGCCTCAAGAAGCTGAATTCACTTCAAGGATACACGGTTTTATTTGTCTGCTCTGTGTAGTATAGCATTTGTTTAGCATGACCTAAATTGCTGTGAAGTGAGTGCCTCAGCAGCTCTGTCTCGCCTCTTCCCACAACGGCATTCTTCTTCTCTCTCTATGCCTCCTTTTCTCTTTCACTCTGTCTCACATACAAATACACACACAATTTACAAACAAGCAAAACAAGCTGAGAGGACAGTTTCTAATAACATCATTTTGATACTGCGTGTGCAGTGAAGTATTGTAGGATGTGTGCAGGAATCAATGAGGTGGGCCAACCTCTGATATTTCCTTTATTGATGCATCCAGTAAATGAATGGAGCATGCTTTTTTCCCCACTTCTTTTCAGATTTGTGCCTTCTTTAACTTTAATTCAGCAGTTGCCAAATGAGCCTTCTCCGTTTGTAGCATTTGCCGCTCATTTGAAATATATGTCTTTACAAGTCCAGAATTAGATTTGGAGGCATTTGCAGGATTTCTTGCGCTGAGAGCAAAGGGACAGGTGATTTGCTGATTTTTTCACACTCCTGTGTGGCGCTGCATACTGTGTGGATTTAGTAAACATATGACCTCCATGATAACCAGTATGGGGGCACTAAATCGCTTCAAATTTTGTACATGTGTTGCTAGGCAACAACATAATCGGTCTCTGACTCTCCATCCTTACATGGCTCTCTACTGGGACTGCTGTGCTGCTATCATTGAAAATGGTTAATTAACTTTTACAGAAGTCCATTAATGGAACAGATTAGGCTTTGGGAGGTTAAAAGCACGTCTAGTCTACCCAGAAATATACGCCAACATACATTCACATGTCAAAGATTGAAAGAGCCTTACACTATACATCTACTGCACAGCTGCAATAACATCAGAAATAGTGGTCATAAATATTATCAAAATGAAAAGGTTATGTGGCAAATTGTACACAGTGGCTCAGTTGCACACATTCATTTACACAGATAATCCACTGTGATTGATTCACAAAATGAGCAAATAATCTATTACAGTTATTATAGTGTTTGAAGAAATGCCAGTGTGCTCTAACCTGAAAAGCTGCAATACTACATGTTATGAATAAGACTGCATGCAGACCACACATGTAGCTTTAATTAAATATAGATTAAAGGTGAGATTGACCTTTCCTGGTCAAACTCAAAATGAGCATATCAGATTGAGCCTCTATATCTGCTTGCATCTATAACTACAGCTACTGCAAAAAAAGAGATAATATATCCATAATAATCCTCATCATTTTCTACAACTGTTCATTTCTAAAGGACATTACATAAAGTATAAAACAATGCGTGGCCAGTTCTTTTAGTGCACACAAAAAAACGTACAAATGCCTGTTTTTTGCCTTTCTTTCTTTGTCATCATATTGTTTCATTAAAAAGACATATAGATAAATATTATATAGATATAATATTTTTGTGTTTAAGTAAATTAGAAGTACATGTCATGTTAGCCAAACAAAATGTGCATAAACGATTATATGTAGTATATGTAGTTTGTCTATTGGTTTAATAACCATTAATGATTTTTTTGGCACCATATCGTCATTCTTCATCTATCTATCTAATCTGTTTCTGTGTGTCCAGCTTTGTTTCTTAAATTAATTATTGTTTATTAAAATATGTCTGGTATATTATATTTTATCGTATAAATACAGTATTCTTGGATTTAGTTAATATTAAAGACATTCGTGACATATTTTGATTTCTTCTGACATCTTTCACCTGCGCATAAAGCTTTTGTATATCAGTAAACTTGTAGGAGTAAAGGGAGACGATGGATCATCAACGTCGCCCAAACACGGAGCTCTTTAAATTCATGCTCTGACAGAAGTCTGCAATCCTTTCTCACCACATTGCCCCTGCTAATCCCCTCCATTCAACCACATCACTATGGAAACTGACGAGATGTCTCACCCTTGCAGCCTAACTTGAGCCTTGCAGCCACGTCTGCCACTGACATGGAGGTTGTGCAACAGAATGCCTCCTGCACACCAGATGCAGCTTGTCCCCATGCTGTGGCTCAACTGTGGTTAACGGCTGCCATATTGATGTGGAACCATTAGGTCGCTGGGTAATGTGTTTTAAAATGTGCGAGATAGCTCTGCAAGAGACAATCCCATAAGCTCGAAGATGTGCAAGAGTAAGCAGCCTGTGAAAGGAAACTTAGTTGCTGCTTGGCTGAGAGTTGGAGGTTGATGGAGCGGCAAATTTTCATATTCCTGTTCCCTTCTACCTATTTCATGTCTTTGCCTTTCCTCTGGCAAAATTGCAGGAGAATATTTGTCATGGTTTTAAAAGGTTTATCAGCTTCAAAGCTGAGGGAGCTGGTCGTCCAACCCATCAGTGAGACCACGCAATCCTTCCAGCGCTCACAAGAATGGGTTAGAGCATGTGGACAAAATTCCCTGCTAAGCTCCCAATTCAGAGCTTTAACATAAAGCTCACAGAAACACATTTGCATTTGGCTTTGACGTCAGCTCTAATCCACCCAAACCACTTCTTCAACCCCCTCAACATCTTGGAGGAGAGCTTCACTAATTGCTAATTACAGTAAAAAGATGGTTATGATCGATGGTGCAATCAGCTCAGTCGGTGCTAACACTTACAGTATTGCATCAGCCAGGAGCCCACAGGTAAACAGCTTCATGGGATATTTTTGGCCTTTCCTTAAAATCCATACATCAACAGAATCACGCATTTGTTTTGCACATTGCTGTCATCTTACATCTTTTCATAAAATAGCCAAAAGCAAAGCCAGGACTTGAATTACCTGCCTGGATGACTCTCTGTCCCACAGCCATGTGACCCTAATGGCGGCGCTTAACATGACACTGGGGTTAATAATGTGTCCCTCTGCACTTGTGGATGCATTTCTCACTAGACTACAGATTAAGATCAACACATTTCTTTTGTACCATTTCATTTCATCCTACCTTATAAGAATTAAATGCCATTTTTGAAATATCACAGCACAAAGGGAATTACAATAGTTAATTGGTTATTTTTTCTTACAGCCTCACAGTTCAACAGCATCTATGACTTTTACATGCAATAATAATTCACTTTTTTACTGGGGAAAGGAGCAAGTCTATGGATCTGTTCACATGTTTTGGGAAAATTTTGTACCTGGATTTAAACCAAAAAAGAATACAATGTTTCCCCCAGCAGAGATCTAAATGTGATGTGAAAATGAATTAATCAATGGCAGAATGTGACTTTTCGATTTGACATAATGGGTCGTAAGTTTTGACGGTTATTGACGTGTTTGATTGACAATATAATAAACCATAAGGGGGAAGGGATGCTAATTCTACATTCCAAATTCTCATTATGGAGAAGCAGCAGAGCATAAATAAGGACATTCACTTTTGCTTGAGTATATTGACAATACACACCTTTTCAATAAATTATAGCTAAACACAAAATAACAACAACAAAAATACTTTTTAAATTAATTGAGAAATTGATATTTGTCCTTTTTTTTTTTTTTTTTTTTACATTTTCTGAAAACACTTAAAACCTGAGCCAGTAGGGAATCTATTTTGCATAATTAGTTACTGAGAATTGTTATATCCAATACTGGTAACTCCAGTATTAATTGTTAGTCACGTATGCAGCTAATAACCCGGCTAAATTACGCTATTTAACCTTCTGCGCCATTTAAGGATAAAGACCAGGGCTCACAGTTTGAGAGGGGAACACAGGCAGCAGACGTGTTAATGCACTGCTGTCACTGTCAGACATGACATGCATGAAGACAAACCCAGAGGTTGTGAATGTATGCTACATGTCTGACACCGCGTGCGTTTGCGTAGATCTTGTGTAATAAGCATGTGTGAATGTGTGTCCTGGTACTAATAGGAATGATCATTGCTGTGCATAGCCAGAGTGATGCAACACTTTGAATGTATCCATCTCCAAAAATGGGACATAGGCATGAGCAAGAGATGAAGTCACTTAATTTAGTTGTTGGCAATGGCATCAGGAAACATTGACCTTTCGTTGGTTCCTCGGGGCCTTGTAGTGAGTCACATGACAGCCGGATATTTACAGTGCCTCTCGTCACTGGCCTTGTCAAATCACACACACTTCACTGAAGCCCAGTAGGCCCTAGGCCGGACTTCAGCCGCGCAGACTGATGCAAAGGTGTTTTTTTTCCTCTGCTTTTAGCTGAGCTCACTTTAGCCCTGAATAACATGGAAAGATACAACATGCATGGAAATATGTGCATGTATGTTTGTCACTGTTTGTGGGAATGTAAAGGAGGGGGCAGAGGGAGGCATAAAGGAGCAGGCAGACTGTCTGCAGGACCAACGAATTTAAGGCCAATTTATCTTATGAATGAGTCTCTGGAGGGCATTCATCCCCAGACAGTTCCATGCGTATATAACAAATACAACTGTACTACATGACACAAAACTCACAAAGGGCAAAGCAGGAATAGGCCCAAAAGTGTTCTTCAGCAAGAACGCACATCAGGCTTCATGTTCACTCATCAAAATATGATCTATAACATCATTTTATTTACTAAATTATTATAGAATACAGATAGATTTAGATCTACATAGGAATAGATATTGAATAAGTAGTTTATTTATTTATTACATGTACCAATCAGAAGACATATTATATAATGCATATTAATAATAATATATTGCTTATTACATTTGGAAGCCACTTACTGCCTTTTGCATAATAAAGACATTCATTTAGTCAAATAATTGGACTGATTTTTTTTTAACTCTTTGTGTGAAAAGTTCAAAATTATGACTCATCTACTGATAGTGTCCGGTTGTATAGAACTAAGAACTACTCATGAAAGTTAGAAAGATAATCAGCCTCTTTTTTCTCTCTCAGTGCTTTCTTAAAAATGTTTTGTTTTTATTTATTTTTAATGTCAAGGGCCCTCACTAGTAACTTGTGCTAAATGTGAGGCAGAGCACAGGAAACTTGGGTAGTCCATAATGATAAGTCTATTTTTTTCAGTCAAATCATCCTGTGCCCTTTTTACTGTCTGTCCAAGATGTAGAATCTCCTAGATTTTTGTGATGGTCTCCTTCTCACAAAATTGTATGTGAGAGTACATTGTATGTGAGAGAATATATCTCTGTCAAATCTTATATGATATAAAACAATTGGATATAAATTACACCTCAGCCAAGAGATATGACTTGCTTTCTCATGACAAATGCACTCTGAAGACGATAACCCTCAAAGGCAGCTCCTCCTTATGATACACATATGAAACATATATCCTGTCTGGCTGGGGGGGTATATATCTAAGGGGAAATCTTTTCTGTGAGTATCATGTATGGTTCTGGAGGTTGGGGGAGGTATATAAGGGGGTTGGGTAGGATGGGTGCTAGGCGACTTGGTGGTCCAGTGGACTGGAAAACGCTGGCCCCTGGCAGGGAGGGAGTGCAAGGCTCTATTCGTGCTGGAGCTAATGTGGACACTGGCTCATTAGAGCTCTGATGTAAGGAACACTGCGTAATGCTTCTGTGCAAAGACTTTGAGAAGGGGCCTACTGGACGCACTGAAGCAAATACAGTTGCGGTCCTAAGACAAATCCCTCGGTTTGGTTTGAGTGTTGTCAGCGCTGAGAGATTGGGCCTCACTCACTGGACAGACAGAGATGTTTTCAATAGTGAAAAACACTGTGCATCACTCACAAGCAGAACATTCGCAGGCTGCCACAACAGGAGCTGCTGACAGGTTGGTCATCAATAGACGGCGGAACAGGAAAGAGTAATAGATAGTAAAGCAGAATAGAGACAGAAAGAGAGGCTGACAGGCTCCGTCCCCCTCCTCCCCTCAGCAATCAAGGAGGTAAGGACACGGGGGGAGGAGGAAATGGAGCCTCAGACCTAGGCTTCAAGCTCAGCTGCACGTCAAGCCAGTCAGTGATCTCCACGAGTATTTACATTGACATGATGTATGCCACACCAATGTAGTCCAAATGATTCTGTACAGGCACCTGGAGCATTTTCACCTATTGCTCAGAATATATTTCAGAATATATATTAAAATATATAATTTGAACTTCATGAGAAGGAAACATTGGTTGATGGAAAAAAATCCTAATTGCAATAATAATTTTTATGCAAAGCAGCCTGCTTTGACTCTTATATGAATATTGACTTCTGTTCACATATAGTTGCATGAGTGCTGCGTATGCTGCTAACATGCAATTATATCACACAAGGAAAAGCACAGAACATATAACAGTGGCTCTGAGGACAAAATGTGGTGGCAGGGAACAGTGCAGGAGGTGGAGGGGGAAATAGCCCCGCTCATCTCCTCTCATTTTCTGCCCGCTACTACCCAGCAGAGTTTCTATGGCAACCCCTCAAAAAGCGGTGTGTGGTGAATTGTGGATTTGAGATGCGCTGTCTGATTGCGCTGTGTGGAGGAGATGGCTGGCTCTTTCGTCAGCCTTCCTCTTTAAAAGGAAATTGGTGGAGAGCTCCAATGAAACAGCACTCCATATGCTTTCTTTGATGCATGTGCCAGGCTTTAGTGCTACTGTGTGTGTGCGTGTGTATGTGGCCATCAACAAAGCTGTACATTGTAGTGCCCCCTGCAGAGCTGCTCATCACTCCCGGCACCCACCACCTGCACGCGCCTCTCTGCTCTGTGTGTCTGGCTGACCATGGACTCATCAGTATGCACTGGTTTTCATCTGATGACGATTCATTTCTCTTTTAAAATCCAGCGGCCGTGTAGAATCCACTACCATGTGTTTTGAGTCTACAATTCTGATGAATAACTGAGAAAACACACAAGGACAAGCAGCACAAAACCTTTTCAGCCCCCCCCCCCCCCCCCATGTCCCCCCACCTCACCTCAGCGCAGTGTGTGAGTGAGCTGCAGAGATTTCAGCTTTTTGTCAGAGCATCTGTGTGAGACCAGGACATGTATGTTGTACGGTGTGAGCTCTCTCTGCCTCGCTCTCAGTGGCTGTATGACGCTTGTAAGCTGTGCCAGGCCCCATTAGCATCCCATTATAAACCAGCATGATCACTCGTCACTTAGAAAGCCTGCCACAGCGTGCTCTGTTTGACTGAGTGTGTGTGTGAATCATGCAGTCAAGTGATTGAGATGGCCTTGTTTCAGATGTGTATTAAAAAGCTGCAAAATTTTGCACGGTGTAAATTCAATTTAAATGTGTCTGCTAGTGTTTGGTTTGTTGACCCAGATTTCTCACCTACCCCACTGTTGATAAATTGGCTATCTGGAGGCACCCTTGCGCAACAATTTAATTTAGTTCATTTGTAGCAAACAGCACCCTCTGCTGATGTAACCTGTGTTTTGCACAAAATTACAAAACTGTAAGACATAAGACAACCTCAAGTCACAATATAGATGTCTTTAAAATCCATAACAGTTTTTATTCTGTTACAGACACAACCAGGACCAATATGGTTAGCAAAACCTGCTGGCAAACTAGGTATGTAACATTACACGGATAAACATATTTAATCTTTCTTGTGTAAACCCAGTGTACAACTCTAAGAGACGCAAAATGCATTTAATTTTAAGATTTACAGAAGACAAAGGAGCCAGAATAGATTACCTTGACTGTAGCTGCTGGATCCAATTGGCTTTGGGCTATGGCAAGAACTAGTACATTTTAATTTGTACCAGTTTAAATTCATTATTTACTAATCATTTATACCAAATGAGGGAGAGGTCAGGAAGACTCATTTTGTTCAATAGTACTGAATAGAACTGATCTGGTTTTTTTTCAAGTATTTTAAATTTTAACACAGACTCCTGAGTTTGAATGTATTGGCTTCTACAGTAGTGTGAACAAGTGCTGTGAAAAAGCTGCCTAATGAATGTACACCAGCACAGCTCTGACTTTGTGCCTGGATTTAAAACCTCGTGAACCATGTGTTAACACCTCACTCATCTTTCACTAACTCTGTCCCGTCTTTATGATCTTCCTTTATCACATCGCGGCCTAACCCCATCAAGCGTCTCCGGGCCAGCTCTAAAGGAATGTTGAGTGTCTCTCCAAGCCTCTCCCTGGAGATTAGGCATCGCCATGCACGCCCCTCTCACTCCATTCCATTCCAAAGTATGCCCTCTAAGAGCTGCTGCATTTTTATCTGAGCCCGGTGATTGTGACAGATTGGCCAAATGACACACATACACAGACTCACACTGGTGGACACATGGCTGAGGCACCAGCGGAGGGGTCAACCCAGGGAGGGACTAGATAGCACTGGGGTTTAACTATAAAAGCCTGCTAGGTCCAGGCCAGTGCTCTGCCCCGAGCCGGACAGTACCTCCTTAGTACCTCCTTCCTCTGTGCCAGGACGCCGTCGGTGCAGACAGCGAGCGAGCATCCAACATGAACGACATCTACAAAGCTGCGGTATGTGATCTGAAGAAAAAAATAATCTGTTGAGGTTGAGGAGTTTGTTGGATATCTAAACTTAGTCACATATTCTAATTTATACATATGCCTGCTTTGTTTGTCATTTTCACTTTGTATATGGAGATGTAATGTTTTACCTTTGTAACTCGCCCTTATTATAGTGTATTCTATCACTGGCTGGCAACAGTTTTATGAGTTGGCCATCATTTGTTGCTGACATGTTACATGACTTGAATGGCTGACAAATCCCTGTTGACACTGCTTGCACATTGCCTCCATCACTAGCTAATATGAAACAAGCCTCCATGCCATATATGTCTCGCCTCGTTCTCCCACTCGGGCCTTATCAAGACTGATAGGAGCCACTCTGGAAGTTACTGACAGGACAGGTCCCAGCTCCGGCCGCTCCATTCATGACTTCAAATGGAACCGTCTGCTTCAACCTGGCTAATTTTGGCTGGTTGCTCAGACGCTGCTGTGGTCATGTTTGTCTGGTGCCAAAGAAGGGGTTTCAGGTTTAGATAAACCCCCACGGCTGGATTCCAGCATTATCTATGAGCCTGTGGTGCTGTGCTGGTCCACCTCTGCCTGAACACTCTGCCGGCTGTCTACTCCACTCACATTGCAAGTGAACATCGCGGCTGACGGACAGTTCAAACAGGAATGTGCATTACATGTGTTTGTTTAGATGGCTCTTTTCATATATCATCACCAGAGGGGTGTGTGTGTTTAATTTATAGTGGACGACAGACAATAACTCTTACATAAGCAGCTGTCTCCCTCTCTCATTCGTGGTAGCTTTTCCAGGATTACTGTTCCATTGTTGGGTCAGATCCACAGCTATGCTAATTTAAAGCACTGTGTATTGTGTGCTTTATCTATGGTTCTCGATCCTCCTGACGGTTTATTTTTAACTTGTCTGATTGGCTTTTGCAGAAGGTCCTGTGTTTTGTCAGTAACAATCTAGTCAGTGGGACCAAAATATAACTTTTGCTGATTGGTATTTTCCTCAGTGTTATATTAACTTGTTGCTTTTTACAGGTTGAGCAGCTGACAGATGAACAAAAAAATGGTGTGTAAAGATGCAATTCCTCTTCATAACAAATTAGTGTAATAATAGGTTTTAGGCCCTTGTATATTTAAATCAATGCTGACTCACTGATTCTTGACGTCAGCTTCTTTAATGTGCTTTTGCAGAGTTCAAGGCGGCCTTTGACATCTTCGTCCAAGATGCAGAAGATGGCTGCATCAGCACCAAAGAACTGGGGAAGGTGATGAGGATGCTGGGCCAGAATCCAACTCCAGAAGAGCTGCAGGAGATGATCGATGAGGTGGATGAAGATGGTAAAGTGTCACTGATCAAGATCACTTGTTCTTGACATTTATATTTAATTGAGCAGATTATTCTAAATAGTCCCGTGTTATGACACTGATTTAAAAAGTGCATACTACACACTGCACAGTGTAGTGGTTATATGTGGTGTAAATTGGTTCAAACTAAACAAACAACTGTATTTTATTTTCTGTTTACTTTAAAATGTGAATGTATGACATTTTAAGAAGTAAACATGAGGTTTTTTTTGTCTGTAGGGAGTGGCACAGTGGACTTTGATGAATTTCTTGTTATGATGGTAAGGTGCATGAAGGATGACAGCAAGGGGAAGTCAGAGGAAGAACTGGCAGAGCTTTTCCGCATGTTCGACAAGTGAGTCTGGTGCTAAATTGCACATTTTTTAGATTATTCAAAAAGGATCTGTGCCTGTAAAATGATATTAAGTGTGACTCTAAGAAGGATGCAGCCATGTGCAAAAGAAGTAACCAAATTACCTCCATGTTCCCTTTGTGATCTGACAAAATGCCAAAAGGTTGCAGAGAGTACTACATTTAGTTTGTGCCTTAATGTTTTCTGACAGCAGCACACATTTCAAACACCCACTCCATGTAGGCCAGACACCTTGTCTTAGCATCAAAGGGAGGAAAACTAGCTATATTTTCTCACCATGATGCTTCTGACACACTTAAATGTAAGATGTGATTTTTCAAAAGAAACATATTGCACATCGTATAGACAGTACACCTCCTCCACTTCCATCTGAAACGTGAAAGTGCTTTGCTCGTTTCAGAAATGCTGATGGTTACATTGACCTGGACGAGCTGAAAATGATGCTGGAATCAACAGGAGAAGCAATTACCGAAGATGACATTGAGGAACTGATGAAAGATGGTGACAAGAACAACGACGGCAAAATTGACTACGACGGTAAGGAGCTAACTGTAATGATTTGCCACCTTGTCATTTCTTTCACAAAATGTGTGTTAACAGCTAATTTAACTCATGTTATGTTAGCTTCGAAACACATGTTTTTTTTTTTGTTTTTTTTTTTTAATTTCAGAGTTCTTGGAGTTCATGAAAGGAGTGGAGTAGTGTCAGAAATGGCCTTCAGATCCTTATTTTTATAAATCTCTGGGACTTCACTGTCATCTGTGGAAAAGCGGAACATGATTCGGATGCTGTTGATGAAACCTCAGACCGACTTTGCAAGAAATAAGTGAACGCTTATAGTATAAAGATATTTCTGTTTTGTTTTTCTACCATCTCTTGCATTGTTGTAAATACAGTTTGTAACTAATTTTGGTGTCTGTGTTTCCCGAATTTATGTAAATGTATCCAAACATTTCACGGGCGCATTTAATTTGCTTGATTTGAAACAAAATCTGGAGACTGATGTTACAATGGCTGAAAATGAACTAATATATAAGTCAACACACACCCAACCTTTTATTTGGATACACTGTAAAGGTTTGTGTGACAAACACCTTGTCCTTCTCCTATCTTGGTATGGCTGCATATTTCTACCAAAACTGTCTATAATAAATAAGATGCATTTGTCAGAGCATTTGGGTGTTTGTTTTCTTATTCCAATCCCTTTCTGCCTTTCCTTTATGAGACTAATCATTTTTCATCGATACCTTTTTATGTATATTCCATTTTTTCGCTGCAGCATGTGAACTATTCAAGGTTACAATGTTAGTGTCCTGTTACAGTGTGTATTGAGGCGAGCTATTTCTGTCTAATCATGTTAGTGCCCATGTTAGGGGATTGACCGACACCAGTTGACAATCACATTCCTTTGTCCAAATAAAGTGTGTCGCTTCACTGCAAAGAGATTAGACAGTGCTATAGTTACTCCACCTCTCATTCTCCGCTCGCTGTCGGAAAATAAATGACTCCGTAGCATCACAAATAAATGCAATTCTTTAATTACAGGGACAATTTATGTGTTTGACTTAAATTAATAAGGCTCTTCCCTAAAAGGTGCAATTGTTTAATTGTTGAGCAGATGACAGAATTGTGCAGTTAACTGATTGACCACAGGATGTCAGCAAAAAGGCTTAGATTTGTTTGTTTGGCTCACTTTCTGAAACATGAAAACTCAAATGAGTGAATTGAGCACCATTTGAAAAGAATAATACTAATTTTATTGTTATGCTCCTTAATACTAAATATTCTGTCACTATCCTGTAACATTGGTTATCTTTACACAATCCACTGACTGAAAAATCCCTTTGTGGCACCAGTTGATTATTGATATTCATTTAAATTAGGCATTTTTTTGTTTTGTTTAGCAGAACCTTTGGCTTTTCAATAGGAAAACACATGAGCTTAGTCTTGTACAGCTGAACAGGAGTATTTTTGTGAGCTTTTGACGTCACACCCCCACCCTTCCTGTCGCTCTCTCCTCTATTCCCCACCGCTCTAGTAGCTCCATTCATCCCTCTTGTTTTGTCAATTTAAACCCTATTTAATAGCCACACTTAATAGTTTGAGGCCAGTATGTGTCCTTATAAAGAGTCAAACCATGTCAGATTTGACGAAGTGTTTTTTTTTTTTTTATGGCACAGATTAGACTGCTCTCTGTGCCTAAATTGTTCATAAGCTGCCGCCATCTGCAGCAGCGTGAGTAGTGCTTTCCCCATGCAGCATCAATGAGAGGCAGGGCAGCAGCCGAGCAGTGTGTGAATGAATGTGGGGAGTGGCAAATTGGGTGGAGAAGTGACGCAGTTACATAAGAGCGGCCTGATGACTCATGCCTGCAGTTATTAACTTTGTGGTTATGAGGTGACACTGACAATGTAGTTCCCATAGATAGGTAAACAGGGCACCTTAACAACCTGCTTCCTGATGGTGTGTAACGTCTGTGCTCCTTTATCACTGCTCTTGGCCAAGATAAAGGTTGCATAGGTAAGCAACCAGTGTCATATAAGTAATTTGACTCATCGTTCTCATTCTGCCAGTGCACGTTTAAATAAAGGATACACAAAGTACTTAACCTAAAGTTATAAAGAACAGAGACAGATTACCCCTCTGTTACACTTTCTGTAAATTTACACACAACTTTTTATAGACTCTTTTATAGCTTTATAAATCATCCATTTATATGATTAGACTACATAAGACCCATAATTTGCCATGAAATTGTCCTGAAACTGTGTTACAAATCTACACCAACAGCATGAACTTTTCACAAACGTTAGACAGCTCACTATGATTTATGGACACATAAAAGAGTCACAAAATCCCCGGAAGAGTGAGGAATATCCCGGACACAGTTTAGAACATGGAAGGCGTTAACAACTCATACCATCTTTCCGCCACCCACACATGCTCTGAGACTTTGTATGAAGCCAGCAGGCTTTTGGGTTTAAAGGATTCCTGTTTTTCTGGCTTTTCTACATCACATGGTCTTGGATGTTGTCCAACGCCGGATATCAAAGCCCATTTTTGGAAATCTCCTACCATGAACAAAAGCATAAACCATATGGATACCTGTTCCTGAATGATCTCAATCTCTTGTCAGCTGTAATTCTTTTCATGTGTTATAGAGTTCATAAGAAACTCTGGAACAGAAATGACCTATTTCTGATCAATAGGAGCCTTCGGTGACTTTTTGAAAAGGAATGCTAGATTGTTTTGTTGCCATAAATACACTAGAAGGAAGTGGAGCACTTAGACAGTGCAAATCAAAGTTGAACAGACAGAATATTGTATCATGATGCTCCATCCCACTTGTAGTGTGGAGAACACTGAACTACTGTTCCTTCTCCCCTCGGCCATAAAGGCCTACACAGTAGCAGGACTAAAAGACACAGAATTCTCAGAATCCACAATAACTATTCACTGATTCAGATGAATGACAGCAATTGTTTTATTTTAATGTACCACTGGGGTTTTATTTTTAGGAAAACTTCTGTTTAAACTGCTGAAAGGGATATATAATGTGAAAGGTTAAATACCCTGAGATTTTACAACAATAGTCTGGAAACGTTACAGTATGTGTGGGTTTGTAAGAACTGTCAAACTTCATGTATATCTACACATTACTCACAAAGTAAAGCCATAAGTGGTCAGAAAGTTGGTCAAATGATGCATATACAGCCTCCTGAGAGCATGTCCACTAAGTAATGACATCAGTATTTTCCTCACTTATGTTGGAGAAGACCACAGCGCACAGACATGCTCTTTGGCTCACTCACTCATCCTGTATTGTGAGCAACATATGGCTGGGTGTGAATGGCATGCCAGACTGCAAGACAGTACCCAGCGTGGCCTCCTTGTGTACTTCCCGAACAGAAACACATGACAGACAGATGACCTTTACTTGGTGCTGAGCCTATTACAACTACAAAATGTTGTTTTTCATTCACCATGTCACAGATTAAACTAAACAAATATGACTGTTTGTGTGGTTGGTAAGCACAGACCACTGTACATCTCCGGATGGAGAAATTGGCCACAGAACGAGGGACTTCTGGTGTTAACAGATGGCTGCCTTGCTCTGCCACTATTCCATGTGGCTCTACTTTACACATGACCCAGTATCTGCTTTGCCAAAACTCACACTTCTCCTCATTAGACGACATGCGTGTCCTGCATGAATGTTTCGCTGAGTTTGTTGTCAGACTAGTGACGGCTGTTGTGATAGTTTATCTGGAGCAAGTTCCTGAACAGATAAGATACTTCCTGTTTCTGGTCAGAAAGTCAAGTATGATTTAAATTTTTTTAGTTGTGAGATTAAATAAAATGAATGTTTGAAGACAACATTGGCCTAATGATGGCAAACATCTGAGCTTTGTTTGTGATTACATGTTTTTCTTCATATATGAATTTTATTTAGTAATTTGGTCCTGTTCCAAGTATAAAAAGGAAAAGCCATTCGCTGGTAAGTGGCGTGATTCAGGCTTCTGAGAAATCCACAACAACCGGAAACAGCATGGCTGGTGTGATCCACACCATTACAATACAGATATAGATAGCCCCAGTGTCAATGGATTCCATGTTTAATTTAGCATATTGCATGGTCAGTGGGAGATTCCATTTTGGTCTAAAGGAAAGAAGTAGAAATGCCTCAGTGGACAGCGCCGTATCCATGATGTCATCCCTCATTCACTGACATGATGTCAGAGACAACATTTGGCCAAATAGTGAGATTAGGATTACTTTCCTTGGCTATGAACCACTACTGAGGACATAGCCAGAACTCTGGGAGCAACCAAATCCCAACAGTAATGATGTCAATGAGATTACAGAAACATCTTTTCAAATGTGTATGCTTAAAATGAACACAAATAGTCTTGTAAATAAACAATGCCAAACATTATGTGAATTTTAAGTCCTGATTTAGAATGTATAAGTCAGAGTTGAATAAATGATCTATAGAATGTAATAATGCAGTCTTCTAACTGTATGTTCTTTACTGCAGCAGGTGTGAGACAGCTCTGAGAGGCTTGTGCGCGGCCTCGACACTTTAGCATCACACATTCTCTCACACACAGTCAAACACACAATGTACATTCTTACAAACAGACACTGCCCCCTCCTTCCTTTAGCCTCAAATCCTGTCAGCCTCATGTACATCTGCTTCCCCACAGACTACTGCTGAGTAAGCAGTGCATTAGCCTCTGCTTCCCTTCATGAGTGTTCACCAAAAGACAAACTACTCCACGGAAGTGTCCTTTTTTCTACATGCGGTTATTCCCATAAGTCTGTCTAAAAAGAATGACTCACTGGCCATAATAAACTCTAATTTCTATTTTGTGAGGACCCCATGCTATTAATTTGAAGCAGGCTGGGGTATATGAAATTATATTATTATAATTACAGAATGGAAATGACTATTCTTAACTCTAAGGTGAGACACACAAAAAAAATATTAGGACAGCTGCAAGGAAATCCCAATGTATTGTGAAGGGAAATAAATGTTTGAGATGCTGCTATGCAACAGAAGAAAGTATGTCGCTCTCTTTTGTACATGCTCTCTGTAGTGTATACAGTACTAATAACAGACAACACCTGAGTGATTAATGGCTCCCGCTGCGGCTCTGTACTGTACCTCTGTCAGCCATCACAGCTCTGCCTTATCGTGGGTGTCTTTTCAGAACTAATCACAGGTTTGCCCTGCAGGTATGTGGCCAGCCAGGTTCAGTCATGCTCATCCATTATCCAACAACTCTGCAACTGCAAGGTGATGGTAAGGCAGGTCCCTTCATGTACCGCACTGCTGCTGCTGCTGCTATAAAAGTTGAAGATTTTAGTTTGAACCCACTAAAACATTCTCTGTTGCCATCTCTGCTTCAAAGGCAGCACTCAAAGTGATTCAGTGCAGCATTTACAGCACTAAATCCTACAAACCGACAGTTGTTGGAGTGTGAACTGCTTTACAAATCAGCTTCATAGCATTTCACCTAGTACTTCAAATTTGGATTTATACCATAATTTAGTTAAGGGAGTCATGTTTCTGACAAGACTTAGAATAAATTCCAGACAGGCAGGATGGGTGAGTAGTAAGAGGTGTTACTTATGTGAGGGAGTAACATTTTCAAGTAATACTTCTTTTTTCTATCAAATATGTCACTTTTGGGGAACTTTTCAAAAACTGTCTTTCTGCTTCACAGGATATTGTTTTTCAAACCACAAAAGCAGTATGGGTGCAATTAAGATAATAAAGATGTCACTTCAGATAAAACACTTTCATTGCCTGTTCTAAGCAGTTATTTCCTAAGTTGCATTGACAAAGTCTCATACCAGACTCATATCTAGGGTAGAGTACACGCTGTGTCATCTTCCTCTTCCTCTAAGCACTGTTTGAGTGACAGGCCGTGGGTGTGTCTGCTTCTGCTATTGACAGATCTGGCCCTGTCACTTGCCTCTGTGTCAAAGGCCTGTGGGAGACAGGAAGCAAGCATCAGAGTCAACAAAAAGCAGACAAGTGACCACACCTAGAGCCTTGGGGTCGGACAGAAAAAACTACTCACCACTTTCAACTCGCTGTGTCTGACAAACACTGACAGAACCACTTTTACTTTAGGTAATAAGGCAAAGAGGCAATATACAAGTAAAAATAGACAATATATTTGTTGTATAAACTTGTACAGAATGTCTTGGACATTTAGTTTTATATACTTTACAGAATAATCAAATAGGGTCATTTTCACATCCTTCATGGTTGTGAGAAAGTCTTCCCCGTAGCAACCACATTTTATGTACATCTTTACAAACATTGGAAACAAAGAGCTCTTGGTTGTACTTGTAGAGGCTGTGACGAGATACAGTTGTGTTTTATAAAAATCCCTGAACATGTCTCATTGTGAGGTAAGAACACATTAGCCAACATTAGCCTAATTTCCTTTTGTTCTCTCTCATACATCAAACTCGCCGCTTCACTTGGAGAGGTGAATAGTAATGGAGAGAACTAAAATACGTTTTGTTTCCCTTAATGCAATAGTGCCTAAGAAGGAGTAGCTGCGAAAAGATCATCATCTCAAAGAAAAAAAAAAGGTCCACATCCAGTTATCTTATGATTCATTACAAGTTTGTTACTGTCATTCATGAAAACAGCCCATGCTATACTGTAAGTCAACCTCACAAATACATTTTTTAAAAAGCTGGTTACGGTTGACTCAGGCCCCAATAGCAATGGCAAAAATGAGACCCAAGGAAAAATGTTTCATGAAAAATAAGACATAGGAATAATGAAAACAATGTCATGAAGACTTTGGAGGATTATTCAATTGTTAACCTCAACATAATCTTAACAAAATCATCGACATAATGGTGTTTGCCAAACATAGTGGACATGAAAAGTAATCAAAGAAATACTGAACTATAATTAAAGGCCTGATTACTGTAGTAGCTTATTTCCTTCAGCTAGAGTACCGTAAGAATATCCATGATTGGTCCCCAAAAAACAATCGGACTGGCCAAAGCCTCCCATTGGGCAATCAAGGCATATAGCTGATATTGAAAATACAAAAATAAACACAAAAACGTATCTGACAGCTGGTAAAAAACAAATAACAGTCGTCACAAACAACCTAGATATTATAGAAAAGTTATGAAATGTCCTATTATGTCACCGTCCATGAATATTGTGAATGCCGGAAAGCAATGTTTGATTTGTGTTAAGGCATTTAGTGAAACGTCTTTACTGCACACAGGCTTCATTTAGTGCAGAAATGCCACAGCTGACAAACTGCCCGTGTCAGCTAGCTAGGCATCTGACAGACTCCGGATGCCCAAGAGACACCACAGGAAACATTGCAAAGCCGTCAAATTGTTCCTCATGTGGACTCCAGTGTGTCCAGCTGGAAGACATTGTGATTGGTTGGTGTGGTGAAGAAGAGTTGCTCCTTGCTGGCAGAGCGGTTATCGCAGGGACTGTGCAATCCCAGTGTCCTTTCAAAGTCCAGGAGTTGACCCATGAAGTTGAAGTTTGGGGAAATGTTGGACTTTTTCCTCTTGACAAAGTCATAGGCGTCGTTTAGTGAGAGGTTGAGTCTCTGCATCAGGTAGGCCACAGTGACCGTGACAGAGCGACTAATGCCTGCCAGACAATGCACCAGGATGCCACAGCGCTTTGAGCGAGCCTCATCTGTTGGGACAAGGGGCATTTATGGTCAGTAAATATTTTAGAGTTACCTTAAGACAGTGATCCATTAAAGGGAAATTATAAAATTCTTTGTTTATTTGACTGGAAACTAGCAACAAGTCCTCATTTGCTACTACATGTAAAGAGCATTTATTGTCTTAACAGTTGATTTTACAAGTCATGTGTCTAATATCCCGTTGCAACAGACATAGGCAAACAACTGTAAACCAAACAACACCTTGCCTCAAGCTGGGGTTAGCAGTGTAACATGTGAGTTTATGTTCAGCACAACACCACTGAGCGGAAACTATATTTCCTTCTACTGCTAACGCCTAAAAAAAACTAGTTCATGACACAAAGCATCACAGCTACCACACAAACAAGACAGGCGTGTGGTTTAAGGTGCAGCTGCGGTGAGAGATTGTGAATGAAAATGAAAATGAAAAACACAATGCCATTAAAAGACACACACGTGACATGGGAACAATTATTTTTATCAGCTGTTGTAAAAATGTAACTTTGAGCGTAAATAAAAATGATTTCAAACTAACACATGCTACTGATATCAATCTGTGATTAATGCATACAGTATTTGTTCAGACCAAGTCACCCCACTCACCTATAAATGAGATTGCTTCTGGGAAGAACTGTGACAGATTTTCACTCCAATGGTCTGAAATGGGGATCTGTTTGTACCTGAAGTGGCCTTCATGCTCAAACATGTTGGGGAGATTGGGCGTGACATTCAGGATGTACTTAATGTTGTACTGGCCCAGTACATCTAGGTTAGTGGAGTCTTTGGCACAGCCGAGGTAAAGGTAGGGTAGGATCTTCACAGGAAATGCAGGCTGATTGTTGGGTATGGGGCTCTCCTCAGACTCTGTGGCACTGCTGGGTTCTCTGTCGGACTCTCCGTCTGAGCAATCGGAGCTGATTCGGAGGTTTCCAAAGCCGAGTACAGACAGTGGAGGAGAGGAGTTAGGACAAGAGCCGTCCAGGAGGGTCTCACAGTGGTCTGGGTACTCTGTATGGAACTTTACAAATCCACCTGGACAGAAGCCAAACACAAAGTTTATGCTTTTAAAATTAATTGTAGTTTTTATTTTTGAAAACACAGAATTGTAGTCATCCATTCCTAAAGAGTTAAATCTTAAGTCACAACTGAACCTCAAGGTCCCCTGACAAATACCATTCATGAAGTGCATGCCTGTTCCTGCTGGAGCAAAACATGGCGCGGCCATTTTGGAATTTTAATTAAGAATCTCAGTGACGCAAACTTTTATCGGGGACCCTTCACAAAGACAGCTTTAGCGCAGACAAACTCCAACACACAGATATACAACCTGACACATTAATAATAAATAATAAAGTTGAGTCAGAACTCAGCATTCACATTCACCATTTACTCTAATACAACTTTAACTTCACTGCTGTAGCCTGTTCTACAGAGAACCTTTGAAACAGCGTTGTACATTTTTAGTTAAACTAAAATGTTGAAAACACATTTAGAGTTTTAAGCTTTGTTGGTGTTGCGTTTGATTTTCTTTGTTGGAGCTATAACGCTGTAAGAACCAGACAAATGCAATGCGTGCGTACAAGCATGGCCAGTGTTATCTTTCCTATAGCCTTACTAACATTAGGTTAAACATAAAACTACAGAAAATAAGTTACCTTCCAGGTAATAGGCTTTACAGCCGTCCTCCCAGAGTTTCTGGAGCAGCAGTCCTAAAACACTCGGGGGTCCACTCTCCTGCCAGTTCACGCTGCACTCGTCGTACACTACAATCGTGTCTGTTTTGCATCTCTTTATGAACTTCTCCTTGTCCTCATTGTTGGGTATGATAGTCCGGATAGGTATGTTGCCCTTCTTGAACCTCCGAAGCATCAGTCCCGGGATGGCTAGGTTTATAGCGGTCTCAATGTGGGATGATTCATAAAGCTCGTGTGAACGGCAGTCCAACAGGAGCAGAGAAGTGCCTCCGGACTCTAACTCGAGTTGCAGCCATTCCGCGCTTTTACTCGGCCTCTCATTAGACATATCGGACTCAATATCACACTACATGAAAGCGTAAACACTTACTACATGGTCTACTGAACGAAGAGAAACTACATTTTAGCCGGAAAAGAAGCAGCGTTAATGCGTGCTGCTCCAACAGTGCACGGCGTTTGTGCTCGGGCGAAGTGATTTCACCTCTTTCCTCTTCTCAGTTTCCATCAGTCCGTCAATATGACCCTTCCTCGTGGCCAGCAACGCTCTTCGCACTTTGACTGAGCACATATAAGTTAGTAATACCGAGAAGAATCGCTTTAACTCCTCCTTATCGTGCCAAGTTCCTCCATGCACATTCTCGTTACCATTCCGACGCACGGGAGGGAGGCTTTTTTCGTTTTAGTTGACAGTAGAGCTACTCCAGAGGGAGGAGGAGTTTATTTCTTGTGATTTAAACTCGTAGCAGGGAGGGCTCTAACTTTGCCATTAAGAAGTTTTCGTTAAAGTGATTTTGTCAATGCCTGTACTGTCTTTTTTGTGACCTAAAACTTATTTGATTGTCTGAGTACTTTTGTAACAACTTAGGTACCACTGGCTACAATAATTCACTGACCATGAGGGTCTTCTTTTCTTATTGCAATTACTGTAATTACATTTTATCAGATTTTGTTTGCATTTTTTTTACATTCATTTGACTTAGATGTTTGCAAGGAGATAACCCCAATCATAAAACAGCTGCACACACATTACACTGGGGGGAAAGTGAAGTGGACAAAGGGTTTTTTCCCCTAAAATTGCAAAAGAAATGTTTAGATATTAATATAGAAACTCAGTTCCTATACCTCATATGCAAAAGAAACAGAGTCACTGCAGTAAGTAGCACAGAAAGACCCTCTGCACAACATACTCGTGAGATATTATATTATACCATATACCATATTGTATTAACCTATGTAAATATTCATGATCTGTTTGAATAAGGAAAATAAGTTGGGAAAAATGGTGGTTTATAGAACAAACAGCAACAAATAGGACAAATTGAATTTAGTGTTTGTGTCCTGGAGCAGGGAAACTACACTGTGTTCACGGTGCATTACTTATGTGACCAAAAAAAAAAAAAAAAAAGGGGAAGATATGAAAGGGCCTATCTCACCATGTTTTATATCATGGCCACAGCAGAAGATATAAAGACATTTCACATACATCAATGCATAGACCGTAGCATTCCTGCGGTTCACTACTGGTGTGTAAAATAATGCAGTGAAATACTGAATGAGGGCCCAGAGCTAGAGATGCGTGCAGTGGGGGAACTAACCATGCAGATCATCTGTCTACACACGTGAGTGGGGGAGACGCAGATGTGCAGCGCACTGGGGATTAACACAGAATGAGGAATAGAGTTAAATCTGCACACATTTACACACAAACACACACAAATGCCTTTAGCCATGTACGGATCATAGACGTACACCATCACACTACCACAGCACCAGCCTCTTATCAACACTTAAGGCCTACATATCAGTGTAAAACCAGCTCATGGTGTTGGATCATCAGTGTAAGGCCAAACCATGCATCAGTGTGCTCAGTATGCCTCCAAGATGCACACATACTGGCAGGTGTGATGGATAATCTTATTTATCAATGATACGCAGATTTGTTTATAGAAAAAAAATATACAAAAACAAAAGCATAATCCACTTTATGATTCAGAATTATATTTATCCTAGTATGAACTTGGATGATAGTGGTAGTCACCTGACTGCTCTATTTTCTCCCACCACAGTGTTTATTATATAACATCCTCCAAGTGCTCATGGTGATTTGGTCAGAAGAAAGAGAGGAAATGGCTTTGGTTCTTCACTCAATCACAGTTTTAAGTGCTTTTATGTATTACATGGTGTCTCAGAGTTATTATGTTGGACAGTGGAAAACAGGCATAGATAAAACAGATGGGAGTGTCATATAAACTGCATTAATCTAACTTTGCACGTTAAAGAGTTTGTTTTGTGTTTAAGCTGAGCCATCATAAAAAAAGGGAGTGAAAACCAAAGGAGAGCAAGTTTTAGATAATACAACACACATTTAACCAGACTCCTAAAATGCTGCTACACCAATACACAGTTTATTACAAAGAAATGTTGTTATTAATTTCCTTTTTACCTTATCTTACTGGCGCAATATCCTGTCCTTTATCACTACCATCTAGTGGTTTATCATGGAAACAGCTTGCAGCAGCTATGAGTCATTGGTGAAGGGAGGGGGCGCCTGATGTAACAGCAATTCAGCTCGGAAAAAGGAGAACCGGCACGCCCCCATGTGGCCAAAACTAGAATGCAAAAAAGCACTTTGTGAATGAAAGGATGACCTCACGCTCTGCCCTCATCCGGGTTACGCACGAACAGCAGCACTCACAACAAGATCCTGATGAAATCCGTAACTACTAGGTTATTTAACATTTCTGACTAATAATATAATAAACAATATAATTTTGGGGCATTCTTCTTTTAAACTCATTAAACATCTTTTTTTTTAATACCTGTTGTGGTGTTGTGAATGACCTTGGAGAAATCTTGGAAAATAATCTACATATTTTTATTTTGAATTAATGTAAATACATGAAATTGCTTAAATACAGTGTGTGTGTTTTGTAGATGTCAGGCTACTGCAGGTAACATGTGGCTGAGGCCTGTGAAGTACGACTTCTCTCTTTCACTCATGAGTTCAAAGTGAAGGGGCTGCCGGCAGAAGTTGCACTCAGCCGATGAGTGTGGCCTCAAGTTCAAGCCAAGCTCTTTCCACGTCTTCACCAAACAATCTGTGAAGGTGAAATGGAGAAATGTTCTGTTGAAAACTCTACCAGACATTACAGTGAATGCATAGAAGGCAAATCCCAACCATTAGTGTGGTTCTAAATAATGGATGGATGGACAATGCGCATACCAACAAAGTAATACATCATCTGTGGAGTGTGGTGGGGTGTAGGGGCAATACGCAACAGCTCCTCTCCTTTAGCAACGGTTGGGTAGTTGATAGCTTGAACGTAAATGTTGTACTGAGACATCATGATGTCACAGATTTTTGTGTTTTTCTTTGCATCTGCCACCTGCAAATACATTCATAACACTGTCAGGTGCGTTCAAGTCTAGCAGTGTGTTTATAAAAATAATATTATCCTAAAATTGATCAAGGGTTTTAACATTACGACAGAAGAACCATTTAAAATCTAAAACACACAAAAATCATTTAACAGAACTATTGTGTTTTCCAAAATGCTATAATTCCTAGGTTTCTCACTTTTCCACTGAGCTAAAACAACGTAATGAAATATTTGCTTTTTTAGATCAATGTTTTCTTACTTTGACAGGGATGATGTGGCTTGGGCAATGGACCACAGGAAGTCCTGAATCCATGAGCAACTGGCGGAGAAGCTTGACACTCCTCTGGTGTTTTCTTCGTAGCACTTGGCCTTCCTCCGTTTTCAGGATCTTTACTGACTCCTTTGCTCCTGCCAATAACATGGGCGGTAGTGAAGTGGTGAAGATGAAACCTGCAGCATACGAGCGCACTGTGTCAACAAGAGCACTGGTGCTTGCTATGTAGCCGCCCACGCAGCCAAATGCCTTGCCTGAAAAGGATACACACAAGTCAGTGAGTGACATATGGGATTAATAGAGCCATGTTTCAGATCTTTTCTCATTCGTGAGAAGGCTTACCAAGGGTACCAGAGATAATGTCCATCTTGTGCATAACTCTATCTCTGTCCCCAATCCCTCCTCCTCTGGGCCCATACAAGCCCACAGCATGCACCTCATCCACAAAGGTCAGTGCGCCATACCTGTGTGCAACATCACACATGTCCTCTAGAGGGCAAACAGCACCTGGATAAAACACATTTACTTCAGATCTTATCAGCTTAAAAAGTTGATTAGTGATACAATTATTAAGGCCAGTGAATCAAAAAGAAAGAATTGTATTTGTGTGAAGCTGTGAATTACCATCCATTGAATGCACAGTCTCAAAAGCTACAATTTTTGGAGTGGAGGGGTCAGATCTCTCCAGCAGCTCTTGGAGGTGGTTGACGTCATTGTGACGGAACACAAACTTCTTGGCTCTGCTGTTTCTGATTCCCTGGATCATTGAGGCATGGTTCCCAGCATCAGAGTAGATTTCACAGCCTAACAATGAAAATTATTCATCTGAATCACTGAATATTTTTTTATTTAAAAAAAAAAATATATTTGCTTATTTTGTTGTTGAGAAAACATACTTACCTGGAAGCATTTTTGCTAAGGTAAACAATGTGGAGTCATTGGCTACAAAGCAGGAGGTAAAGAGCAGTGCAGCATCCTTGCCGTGCAGATCAGCCAGTTCATGTTCTAGTTCCACATGAAACTTGCTTGTTCCTGAAATATTTCTAGTGCCTCCAGCACCAGCACCATGCTTTCTTAATGTCTCCCTTTGAAATTCAAGAAACTATGTCATATTTCAGCCTTATCTGTTTCTACATTTACTTCTACCTTGTAGAAACGAAATAGTTTACTTACATGATAATCTGGATAACTTTTGGATGGCGGCTCATGCCCAAGTAGTCATTGCTGCACCATACAGTCACATCTCTCTTGAAATCTAAGGACTCAGAGTAGTTGTCCGCCATTGGAAAAGATGAAGCACTCCTGTTGACGGTCTTAAAAATCCTATATGTGTTGTCAGTCTTCTTATTTTGAATCATCTTAATAAAAAATCTGTCATAGTCAAAGGTGTCATCTGTTATAAGAAAGAAAGGTGCTTTAATTCAGTGCATCTCTTTATCAACATCATCATCATCATCATTAGGAAATACACAATACAGTACAACAATACGAGCCAATTCCTGTTTATTTCAAGTACAGGTTTTGTTGTACATACCTGTAAAGACTAGGCCATGCACGTCTTCATGCAGCTCCCTACTGGCTGCTCTTATGACTTTGTTGTATTTCTGCTCCATCTCTGTTGCCAGAAAAGGACATTGGGAAGTAACATCCTGTACTTTGGTAAGAACCACATTCCCTGAGGAAAGTTCAATATAGGTCAATATGTATCAATAAATTAGAATGTATCAATGAAAATATTACTACTCTCTGTTAACAACAAACCAACCCTCATTTGTTTTTTTGGTGAGAAATGATGTAGAACAAAGAGCTCTGGCCTGTGGTTGGCAGGAGAGCGCCATCACTGGGCATTTGTTGGCATAGCTCATCAGGGAGGACTTCCCAGTGAGGTGTAAAACATTTGATCCAAAAGTGAGAAAAGGGCACTTTTGGCTCACAATATGCATTTGAGCTACACGTAACCTAGACAAAAAGAACATAATAAAGAATAAAGTGTAAAAAATAACTTTTTTGCAGATTCAGCAAATATGTTTATATGTTATTTTGCATGTAAATTGAAAAAATATTGACAAAATTCTACTATCAAAATACTAATAGTGAGCTCTGTCGCTAATTATACCAATAAGAAAAGTTTCTCCCAACACACAGTTATTGCTTTACCTGGAAATATCCCAGTCTGGTTTGAAGTAGCTGCAGAAAATAGCCTTCCGAAACATGTCTGAGCCCACACCTATATGATGACTACAATCAGTGAGGATGGAGACCACTGTGATGCACACGGCTGTGCAGTCAGCTGTCTTTGACAAGTGGATAGGCCGGGCTCTCAAGGATGTGTCTCCACTAGTGTTGTAACAACGCAGAGACAAGTGGACAAGAGCCATCTGTCTGTTCTTCGATCAAGACAGCCGGGCTAAGCCCTCTAGTCTTATTACAAAAAAACACTTCATAAATCTTCCTAAGACTCATTTTCACCGATATAGCTTGAGGGGTAGATATAAAAAACTGAAACACAACAATCTTTAATGCAATCAAAGTATATATGTAGAGCATAATTACGGCTGACTAACATTACAACACTAACAACTCATCAATATTTGTTTTTTTATGAAGCTTGATCTGTTATGTAGAAGGAAAGCTTGTTTCGATGGTTCCAGTGTCCCAACCTGCTGCCTGGTACACTTCACTATCACAAGCAACATATAGTTAATGAACAGACTTGCTTTACTCAACTAAATCAAACTTTATTTCCATATTACTATTAGTCAATAATAACAGTGTCAATATTAATAACAAGAGTATTTTAATTAAATGTCAATAACAATAAAGTCAGACTATAGAAGAACTAATTTTCTGCTCCACAAGATGGCACCGTTGCACTCATACCCAGCCACCATAGCGCAGCTTGTTGGGCAGGTAAATGCTAGTTAGAAAATCTGGAGCAATGGCTGCCAGGGACTGGATTTCTGCCTTGACCTTGGTCTGCTGCATCAGTTCAATCTACAACAAGAACAAACAGATATGTCTAAAGAAGAGCAGTGAGAATCTGTGCAAAGTGTTAAATAAATCTCTTCAGCCAACAACCATTTAACATTTGTGTTGACTGTGTGTATCCTTTTTCTATGAGTTACACAAAATATGCTCATGATGAAAGCTAATGAAAATAGTCCCTTGTAATTTGTCACAAATTAGAAAAATGTTGACATATAGCTATAAAGCTTTTCCTCTAAAAACAATGAGAACTAAACAGTCAGTAGGACTTTGTGGTTGCCATGGCATTAAGACAAAACTAATTATAACTATTGCTTGTGGCCAAAAAAAAAAATCAAAGCTGTAAATATGCCAGACTGGAGCCTGTCTCCAATCAATGTGCAATTTTAAACCAAATTTGGTAGCAACAATAAAAATGAATGTAGAAAAGTTAGGAACACAGTATTTTCCAGCTTCACTGCATGGCTTCTTAATTTAACCAAAACCTCTTTACTCTTACCTCTTTCTGCCATTCTGGTTGGCTTTTTAAATATGGCCTTTTGAAGAGGCTGCAGAGCTTGCTTTCATCCTTCTTACTGAGAGGAATCAGAGCATCCTCAGGAATCCGCAACCTGAGGAACAAAAACTGATTACTCCACATGGCCATGCAGTTCAGTTCAGAGCAGTGATGTTGCCTCTGCTGTGTTTTCCTCCTTATAGATAAACATAGTGCACTGCTGACTTAATGTATGTAAAAAAAAAGCTTTTTATCCTAAATCTGTCAGGCAGATATATACTTAAAATGCACTCAGAAAGGAAAAAAACTGAGGGCAACAGCAACAGAAACCAAAACAAACAACTTAAATATCCCCAGAATATAATCCCAATTAGAGGCAGGAGGAGGAAATAGGAAGTAGCAAATGTTGAATCCAAACCTCTGGAGGTCAGAGGGGAGGAGGCCTAGCCACATAACGCTGGGGACGGTCAGACTGTGAGCCTCAAATGACATGGCCTGTGGAAAAACCCATGCGAGTACACACACACACACACACACACACACACACACACACACAGTTACACATTCACAGAATCAAATGTGAAGTATAGAGTATAACTAAAATAAACACACGGCACTGTACATTACATTATGTGGTTTTCCCCAGCACATGTTCACAATAAAGTGAATAAACACATTGATGATCACAAAAGGCAATGCCAGCCAATCACTCAACAATTTCGCTCCATGAATGTCACTTTAAATATTCCAGTAGGGATGATTGGTCCACTTTTTTACTTAAAGATAGGCATAATTACATATTGCTTACAGAGAGACACTGAACAGGGCGCGCTGAGATAATATAAACAGGACAGGAATAAGCGGCACAGCAGGACTCACCCTTGATCCATACTTGTAGATACACATGATCTCAATGCCTGGGAAAGACGAGAGACAGGAGCACTGCAATCACTGACATACCACAGCAATTATCCTCAGAGACGTGTAACAGAGTTTAGAACAAAGTCAAGCATTACACATGTGTCCCGCCATGCAACGGGAAGCAGAGGTATGAAAACTGAGCCATCCTGCTTAGCCATATCACGCCAGCGGGAATAAAAGCCAGACTAAGAAACACGTAGTCTGGGACAGGTGCAAATATTTTCTGGCTTAGTGACACATGCAACCCTACAGTTTGAGATTAAAAGAGATTCAAGAGCTGTCTAACAAATGAGGTATGCACAAGGGGCAAAACAAAAGTGTACCGTAAGGGTCGGCGTCCACCAAAGCAAAGATGGGGATGTGCAGAGTGTCCCAGAGCTTTCTCACCATCAGCCTGCTGTTCACATCTGGTACTCCTTTGCCCTGATTCCCACAAACACACCTGTTATGCACACGGAGCATCTGGCCGGGCACTATTTAAGTCTACGACTGGAAGTGGGTATGGTAAAATAATTTACTCACTGTAATCATGATACAAGGAGAGAGTTTTGCGCAGAAGTTGTCATCCAGCAGTCTCTGAAATGTTGCATCTTTCTCAACAATCAAGACAAACTTTGCAGATGATGCAATATCTTAATAGTTTTAAGGAAAACCTAGTGCATTATGAATCGATACTTGCACGACTGAGAAAGTGAAAGGATACTTCTGATGCCGCTAATGTTTGATGAAACTGCAAAGGCCTTAAAACCAAACACAACAATGAAAATTTAAAAAAAATCACAAAAGTAAATAATGTATTAAACTGTGCTTTATTTCTATCCACGGTAAAGATAGATAAATCTTCAACAGTAAAATGTAAAGGAGAAAATTACTCCAGAGCTGGAGCGGCAGTCGATCCTGGTTCCATCTTCTTCCAAGTAACAAAGATCACCTGCGATTAACCCTTTAGACGTGGCCAGCTGTTAAGACAAAAATATTACAGTTATAATGAGTATATGACATGACAGAATAAACTTAAAAATGCACACATCTTTTTCTTACCACATGTAGGGATCTACGAGGAACCTTCAACAAGCAGGAGATATCGTCCACAATGTGATCAACAGTTGACTGTGAAGCAAACAGCTGTGTATCATTGTAAAAGATGTCTCTGTGGGAATAAAGCACTTCACATCCTCAATACTTGTTCATGTACTTTTAAGATTTAAGTGAAAATAAAACACGTAAAAAATGAAGAACCTTTTGGTAGCATATGAGTTGCTCTGGATGAGTCTGTATATCACTGAGAGGACCTTGACAATTTGTGCTATAAAAATAATAACAGTACAAAGGTTTAGAACTACAACAGCCCAGATTCCCCATTAAATAAAAGACATAGCAAAGTTGATTCTGTTACTAATAACAAAATCCTTGTGGTAAACCAGACTTAAAAGATCCTTTCAACATGTTTTCTATCTTGTGAAATTGTCACTTTAAACAATGTCTGACTTTGACTTTAATTGCTGCACTTTATGCAGATGTTTATCGTAAATAATAATGAAATCCATGTGAGCCATTTGTTTGTGAAGAATGTAAGTTTCCAAACAAAAGTCAAACCAATAAAAGGTGACGTGTTTTGTGTTTCCTCTCACCAAATTTAGTGACAGATGAAGGAGAGTCACTTCTAATGGTGGTGACTGTGCTTTCTGAATTCATTTGAAGGCCAACACTACTGTCAAACCTGGAATAAAACCAAGGTAAACCAAGAAGAAATATAAACAACTCATGTTTGATGCAGAAAATTGGATCCGCCATTTGAAAAACACCCAAAAATTCCCACCGCCTAAGGCTACCTGTGAGAGAACTCTGGTGGAGTTATATTTAAAAATGCTGAGCAAGAATGTGTTTCAAGTTTCAGGGAGGTTTGATTTAAACAAGACTAGACAGTCTGTTAGCTCTGAGCATACGGTTTTCGGTGTGCATTTCTTATCAGATCTTTTAGGGAGAAGGGAGCTATTTCATCTTCAATCAATGTTAAAATTAGTACTTTTACCACTTGGGTGTCTCTGCAGTCTTTAAACACCCCTTTTACAAATTCAGACAGAGCTGAAAAGCGTATTTCCGCTTGAAGTACATTAAACAGCAGTGTGATCATCTTGTGTGGCCTGACCTCCCAGAATAAGGAATTAAGTAAATGTTTATTTATTTCTTTACACATGTCTGCTTGTGTTTATCTTTTAAAGGCCTGGTGAATTACATGTGTCCGATACAGTCAAGTGTGTATAATGGCAGCAGTGTTAAGGGTGAAGACTTAAAGCTTCAGTGTTTACATCATGTTACCAACCTGACGTTGACCCAGCTAAATCTGTTGGGAAGAGTCAGGACAGGCGCCTCATCTTTGGACAGGCTGCTCACAATACTCAAGATGATGTTTTCAATGAGGATTAAAATGTCACTGCTGAATGTAAAGACAAAATAAATGTTACTCATAAAGTTTTGACATTTGAGAGTTTTTGAAAGACTTTTCTGAGACCAGTTCAGAACATATTTTAGTGTCTGTAGCTATCATTATAAATTGAAATATAATTGAAATATAATTGACCCTACTTGTGTAGTCCTGCTTAATTATTATGCATAATTATGTAAAGTGAACGTCTAAACAACCTCACTAACACTTGGGTATTTATTATTGGTTACTCTTGGTTGTAACAATATCTTTTAGCAGACGCTAGCATGTAACATGTTAGCTGCACAATTAGCCTAGCCGTTTATTACTACAGCTAAAACTTAGCTTGTGTTAGCTACTTACTCGCTTATTTTCTCATCAACTGGCTGATCTGTCATTAGCTCTGCATTGTTGAGCATTTGGGCCCGAAATTTCTCTATTTCAGTAAAAAGCTCCGAGGCATTTGAAGCCATTATTTTATTTGGGAAGGATTTGTCTAAAATTGTTCTCACACAATTTCGAGGTGTGCAATATTGATCCAGCCGCTGATTGGCTGTTTTTTTTTTTACAGGAAGAAGAGTTTGACAGACACCACGTGACTGTCTAGGAAATTCACGTCGACGCTGAAAATGGAAGACTACAGAATAAGTAGGCTTCATGCTTCCTTCAGGTCTATTTTTATCTTTTGTTACGTTTTGATTAAATAAAGTTAAATGATGGACAACATTTATCAAGTTTGATTTAAACATGACCTCGTCTATAGTTAGCCCTGACAGGACAGCCTTTCATCTATTGCTCTTTCTCTGAATGACCACAGCCTAATTAGCCTATAATATTGTATTAACATATAGGGCCTTTTCATACGATTATGTAGACTGCATATTGACTATATAAAAAAGTTTTGCATTTTGCACTGTGCCTAGACATTGCACTTTGTATTGCACCCAGCCTTTCTTTCTTCAAGTTAAGGTAAGTTTTTGCAGACTCCAGAAACGTGTGTGGGCCAGTGAGTGATTTAGTGGGCTTACTCTGGCTTATTCTTGTGGTGCTTAGAGAAATCTCTTTGTGGTATTCAGTAATAAGACCCTTTTCAAGAGCTTGTTGTTACTTGTCTAGAGGTGTGTCTACTGTATGTGAGAGTGTTTTTCTGTTTGTATTTGGCAGTGGATGGTGGGGGTTGATGGGACCCAGTTCTCAAATACACATAAATTACATCAGTCAGTTGTGGCTGTGATGTAATGGACACTCGCCATAATGTCATGTTCGGTGTGAGAATTTGAACTATTAGCTCTATTAGTATAATTGCCTTATTCATCATATAATTTACAAACTGGCATGTTGAGTCCAGTTTACTCATAGTTGTCTACACAAAATCTGTGGTCCATTTATAGTCAAAGCAAGAAATATGCAAAAAACTATTAAGTAACCAAGAGTGCCCACCTTCAAGAACTGCTAGCAGGCCTGCTGTGTGTGTTTGCAGAGGCACTACAGTTTTTCAGCCATAGTGTGAAGACCTATACCGAGTGTGTGGGAGCCAGGATCTAAAGAGAAAAAGGTCTATGGCCCTGACCTGACCCTGAATATTTCCTAATGAGCAGCTTTACCAAAGGTCCTCTTTTTCCCCTGAGTGACTTTGACAAGCTCCTTCCGTAGTAATGGCTCTTAATTTCTGAGTAATTGCTATCTCTAAGCGAGTAGGGACAACCCCTCACCCTAGCTAAAAAAAAATGTTAATACAGAAGACCACAGGTTGCAGGGGTCTTTTTTCCTCTGTTCCAGTAAAGTTGAGACCCCTGCTGTTCCTTTGGCCCAAGAGAGATTTGTGTGTAGTGTGAGGCCCTAACCTGAGGAGACAGAGTGCAACGAGTCATGTGCTTGTCTCGGGATGAGTGTTTGTGCTGGGCAGGATTGAGGGGGGCACGGGGGAAGTTGGAGGCTGCAGGGTCAGAGGAAAGGGTAGGGGGGAACCCTGCTGCAGGTGAGGGGGATTAGCTGCTGCTAGAGGCCCAAAGAAACTAAATACAGATCTGTCAACCTAATCCTCACAAATAGAAAACAGAGCCGCCCTCCACTTCACAATCCACATAGTTCAGCACATCTACCTCCTGCTTCTGCACCCCCCACTTTCTACCCCAGGCTCTCCTCTGGTTCTCATCAGATTTTGGCCTGGGTCCGTCTGCCTATTCTCTAATGGCTCCTCAGACTAGCATCCCTTAAAGAGGAGCTGACTGATCATCCAGGCTCTCGTCTGATTGACATCTCAGCACAGCCTTACTGAGTGATGAGTGCAAGAGTCAAAAGGGCAAGGCCGCTCGCTGCAGAGACAAGAATCTAAATGGGACGTCTGCCTGGAGCTGTGTGGACCTGGGTGAACCTTTATCAGGCTCTCACACCTCAGTAATGGATTGTGATAAGTATGTGACAGTGCAAAGAGACCAGCTCTGTGTCAAGTCTGGACTCTGTGCCGATGACACAAGTGACAGAGTGATAACATCCTGCTATGTATAAGCCATGGTAAGCTGGGCATTATGGGAAGCTTAACTAAAGGGGTATCTTTGTCTGTCAGTGACACCAGATATAACTAATGAGTCTGCTGGACTGCTGAGAGCTATGAATCAGATTCAAACTACCTTGGTGTTCCCGAGTGTCATATCCTACTGGGCTGTCAGAACATGGTGAGTACAAGAAAGAGGAAAAACTAACTTTTGGTGGTATATGCTGAAGAAAATCTAAGTACTTTTCCATTGTTCAAAGCAACATCTTTCATCCATTGGCTTTTGTTATATTTCCTATTGTATGTATAAAGGGCTGCTTTGGTTAACAACACATTTAAAGTTATACATACATATATGTATATTTGTATATATGTGTATAGCCAGAATTGAACCAGGGTCTGCGGAGTATGTCTTTTATTAATATCCAAAATGACATAAAACCCCAAAAATAAAGCATGTTGAAACTGTTGTATGCCACCCCCACTCTTTCTTCTGCCTGTCTCACAGATGTGCCTCAAATGTTCATGAGGCCCCTGGATGTGTGAGACACCAGAAAGGGAACATTTGCAATAGCTCAACTCCACCTGGTTAGGCTGTTTTAACAGGCCACAGGTTTTTGTAGTGAGCACACAGTGGGGTTACGCCAAGAGCGTAGACGGGGGCGGACAGGATGGGCAGACAGGGAAAGAGGGAAAAAATGTGCCTCCACCCTCTCCGGTGCTTGCACCCCAACCCCACACTGCTTTATGTGAGGGTCAATTTACCCTAAAAAAACTTTTACTGTACGGTCTTTGGGCTTGGTTGAGCACAACTACCTCCTCCTCATCATCTGTCTCCCTTGGCCTTCAAAGCACTGCTGCCTGCTGCTCTCTGAGGCAACACATGAAATAAATATTAATCTGACCTCTGACCACATGCTTTGAGCTCCTTAACGGAGATAACTAGTCAGATGGGAGGAAGAGTAACTCTAGCCATGCATATAAAAAGGAAAGTGCAGTCTATGTTATATAGAATGGAAAAGAGTGTTTTTTTTTTTATAAAACAAAAGTTCAATACGATGAATCTTTGTAACTATTTAATTAAGTGAAATACTCAAGTGGGCCAGCAGAGAGTTCAAATGCTGTTTGGTCTGCTTTTCTGCTTTAGTTCTCCTTGTCAAAGGCCCCATAGTGCAGCTCATCCAGCCTGGCCTCAGCCTGTGCCCACTGTTTACTGTGATTGTCACAAGGCCCATGGAGGCCCAAACAAAGAAGGCTCTGTTCACTATTGTCCTGCCCAGGACTGTCAGCCTCTCTCTGGGCACAGACTCAGTGCAATGCTGGGGGTTGCTGGAGGATCTAACCTGACCTCCCCAACCTAACAGCGATAAGAGAGAAAGGGGTGAGGGAGAACAATGAAAGAGAGCAGGGGCGAAAGAGAAAGCATGGAAGATGTATGGTTATAGCTCAATCCTTTTAAGTCCTCTGTCAGAAACCGCTGTAATGTAAACACCTGTGGCCATTAGCTGATTCTATCTGAGGGACCGGATATAAATGTTTATATGTTACAATATACTACTGAAAGCACATTTAAGACAAAGTAGCGTATTAGGTATACAGAGTGAGTGACGGCATGCTATGTAAGCTTTCAGCCTTTCAAGCATGTTGATGAGTGGAGTGTCTTTGAAGACAACCACATTAAATGAGCAGGAAGGTGAGCTAAGTGTAGAAGACCCCAAGACATGCTCTGCCTCCTTTTACTCCCCTCCTCTGTTTGCAATCATGGTTTAAGCTGTCTGGCAGTCTCCTTTGCTGTGCCATTGAAGTCTAATTTTATTGTCATAAAAATCACCTGGCAAGCTGTAGGCCCTAGGCTGAAGCATCTCAAACACAAAGTCTTTAGACTTTGATTTCTTTGCAGTGAAAGGTTTTTAGGATTTGTTCCTTTGTGCAAAGGCCATCTGAAAGCCCTCTGTTTGTGTTTGGGAGAGCAGAGCGCACAAGAGGGTCAAGAGCGCTCCATTAAAGAGTGGTGTTTAAGAGGTGCTGGGGGCAGGGGGGCAGATGGAGTGATGGAACAGCTGCCAAACATCTGCAACCCTCCTTTACATCTGCTCATTGTCTGTGCATCACTGCCTTTGTCACAAGTTTCCAAGTGCACACAAAGAAAACTTCAAAAAATGTTGTGTAAAGTAGCAATTGTGACACTCTAGCACCTCTTTTACATCAAAAGACCTCAAGGTGTCAACCCACATTACACAAAGTATTTTAAAGTGCACCTGCAGATCAGTGGCTGCAGCCACTCCCAGTATTCATCGACTTTATTATTCCATGTTATGAAGATTTTATTTCCCACAGTAAACATTGCTGCCACTGTGTGATGTCAATTTTTCGTTAATTTAATAAGTGGACTGGGTAACATAAGTGTGGGAAAAGAAATGACGCCATGTGTCTTGATCATAAACTTAAGTATCTCGATACAAATACCTTTCTAATCCAAGCTGCATTTGCACACACAGCCCCAAGCCCTTTTCCAATCGCTAACAAAAGCCAACTTACCACTATCTCCGTTTGAAAACCACAAATCCTCTCTCCCTCCCTCTTTCTCTTCCCCTGCTCCTCCCAGCTCAAAGCGCCTCCTCACAACTTGTTCGTACCTCTCCCGGTGAAACGCACGCTCACTCTGCACTAGCTGCTGGCTATAGGTTGTGGATGAGGACAGAGGTCCGCGTTATTAGTCGAAAGAAAGAGAAAATCAAAGTGAAGTTACGTTGATGCTTCATTTGGGGCAACCCCCCTCAACATGAGGGCACCTAACTGAATTTGGATATTGAACACATGCTGCCAGTTGGTCCAAGTTCAATATCCACTTTCCCAGACTTTCGCCGAACTGAGCTGGAGCGCAATTACGCACGTTCACCATGGCACCTATGTTGGACAAACGTGGTCCCGCTTTGCTCTTGATTTGGAGCTACTGCGTCTTGGCTGACACAGCTTTTACGAACTTTACTTTGGACAACGAGTTCCACTCAAGTTTCATTCACCGTCGTCTGAAGAGTCAGGAGCGCAGAGAGATGCAGAGGGAGATCTTGTCGATCCTGGGACTGCCACACCGGCCCAGACCCCACCTGCACGGAAAACACAACGCAGCCCCCATGTTTATGTTGGACTTGTACAACGCCATGTCCACAGAAGGTGGCGAGGACAGATACTCGTATCCTTACAAGCCCGTGTTCACTACGCAGGGGCCACCAATAGCCAGCCTACAGGACAACAACTTCTTGAACGATGCAGACATGGTTATGAGTTTCGTCAATCTAGGTAAGCGCATTCCCATTTTCTAACATGCCAAGAAAAAACAAGCCCTGACAAATGAGTCCAACTCGGAAAACAACATTCACCAGTCTGACCAGTTTACAAACATACATTTACCTAAATTGGATTTTAAACACACAGATTATTTAACAGAAGTACAAAAATAAACTATGAGCTTAAATTCCGAATAAATTAAAGTAAGTACATTTACAATAAACCTATTTCAATTAGCTATGTAAACTTGGTTAATAAAGGTAACACTGCAGTGAGCCTGTTCCTCACCTCACTGGAGGAAGTATAGTGTATGTGATTACTATGCTTGCAGCCTGCACCTGTAGGCATAGACCAGAGAGCAGCACAATGACCATGTTTCCCTAAAGTCAGTGCAGTTTTCCTGCTAATATGCAGGAGTGTCACATTCCAACTTGCTTCTCTCAAACAGCTGTGCTATCAGCTGTAGTTCTGGTCCTTTGGATGGTGGACCGAACAGCAACTAGTAGGCTATGTCAGCCACATGTTATCTAAAGAATGAGTAAGTCAACAGCAAATGAGTTCAAAGTGCACCATGTCCTTCTTTTATGTTAATCTAGGGTCATCGTCTCTTCATACACAAAAATAATATGTTTCATATCAGTCATCTTTACATATTTCTTTGGTGAACTTTTTTTTTCCAAATGTGTCTGTTGAGTATGAATTTAAAATTATCTTGGTATTTCCACATGAATGTTCTTATCTAATCAGTATGTTTATTGAAGTCAAATGGTCTGGAGTGATATAATTGCTTAGAGCAACACTCAGAGGTTGCCAAGTGCAAATAATCACAACATTAGCAGATTGTTTCACATATAGATAGATAAACATTTCCCTACCTGCCAGCATGCTCTTGTAAAAATTGACCCTGTTGTTCTTGGTTACCTTAACTTCTATTAACCATTATGATCATTCATCTAAAGGGGTATTTAAGTTGCAGTTTACATAAAGCAAAAAATTGTATGTAATCCTAGAAAAACATTGTTGGGCCATCTTGGCAAGTAAAAGGGAGGTGACACTGGTTCCTTTAGAGCAGTGTGTAATTACACTGGGAGCTGCTGCATTGTGACTATTTTTGACAGGCTGTGACACAGATGGATTTGACCACAGAGACTCAAAGTCAAGGGCCTCTGTGTTGAGGAAGGGAGCTTAAGTGAGAAAGTATGGAAAGGCATAATGTGGACTCCATTTGTTTTGGACATGATTCTGGCAGCAGACAGAAAAGAGGTCAGAACTTATTTTATCTAATATCACTAGCATGAGTTTTGATTGAGCATGTATAGCCTAGACTAGTGAACGGGATGAGAATAATAGGCATTTTGGCTGTGGGCTTAACTCCTGTGTGTTGCCGCTGACAGAGAAGCCCATTGTTGTGCTTGTCCCTGAGCTTCATGTGATATTATCTAATACAAAGCAGCAGATAATAAGTGGGTTCACTACCTTTCATAGCAGCAAGTGCTGCTGAATAATAGATCATTTCCTCTTGGAACTTTTTCTTTTCCACTGGCCGTATGTGGATTTAGTTTGTTATTCAGTTTAGTCAGAATAAAATGAATGTGACAGATATTTTGAAATTCCCTCAAAGCGACACTCCACAACTACCATGCCAGGTTGTATTAGTCAGAGTTTGTGCACTAAAGTCTTTCCTGTTTTCATGCATTAGGGTTGTTTTTCATATTTGTGCTAGCCGTAAAAAGGCCATGCTTCAGTACATTTTAGTGCTCATTTGAAGAATATGTGAATGTAACTAGAGTATAACCAGGTCCCCATTGTGCCTGCTCATTAAGACTGTTTGTAAGCAAACAGTCTTTGAGCTGAGGCCATTGAGGGCGGGTGTGAGCTCTGGGACAGACCCCAGGCCAGGGACGTCCCCTGACTGAGTCACTTGACTTTAAAAGAGCCAGCTGTGTAAATGGCTTACAGCATACATTCAGAATGTACACGGCTAAATGCAACGCAGGTCACCCTGACACTGGGTGTGTGCAGGACATGCCACAATAGCACGCTAGCGCCTTAACACAACACATTCTCCTAAGGTGGCATATTCTGTAAATGCAGACTTGAGGTCAAAAGTTTAGAAAGAAAATGTATTCATGTTTTTATTTTATTGTTATATTTTTACTGTTGGTAAGTACGTCATTTATATGAAGTCATTCTTAAATATTCTTATGTAATACTTTTTATTAACTACATTCAGTGGTATCTGGCATAAGCCCTCAGCCACTGTGCATTAAGGCATTTCCTCTTTAACAAACCACAGCTTCCAGGCTTTTGGCTGCTCCTCCTGCCTTCCAACCAGTTTCATTTACTCACCCAAACCAAGCAAGGCGTACTCACTCACAGTGTCCACTCTAACTATCTATTATGTTTATCTTAAACCACAGGAAAGGTCTGTGACTCGGATCTCTGCTATTTGCATCCTGTATGTGATTGAAAGAGGAGCAACATCGTCACCTTTGTTTGTGTGTGTGTATGGGTAGGGGAGTATTAGTCACTACTTTTGTTTACTTATTCTTATGCATGTGGTACAGGTGTGAGGAAAAGCTTGTTGAGGTTTGCCAGTAAGGAGGATGAATATTAAATTTATGATGTCATATAAACTATAAAGATGTCCATGTAGATACTCACATTTCCACAGAACTTGTTTATGATCTAGCATTTGCTGTTTGTATCGCTCTTACATCAGCTTCTATTTCTGAAGATTTAGAGGAGGTTGTGTTGTAAATAAAATCGTATAAATATCAAACCATTGACAAACATGTGCTTCCCGGTTTCATGTAATTGCCGATGGTTCAGCTCCTGTTAATCAGAAGCAGATGTGGTACATTTAACAGAAAGAGGAAAACAAACATGTCTCCTCTGTTTTCTTCATCTCATTGTTGCTATACATCAATTGGACCACCACTGTCTTACAGAAGATATGATACGGTGATGCACTACCCGTATGTATTTACTTCATTCTGATCTGATTGTATCACTGAGCTAAGTGAGTCAGTGCACCACCAGGTAATTATCCTGTGTTACCTTGGTGACCTGACTGAGCACCACCTGGCTCAATGCTATTCACGCCCCTTTGTTGACTCCCAAGAACCTTCACTGTTAATCTTGTCTATGAACCCTGAATATTTAGCTAATGGGGAGTGTTGTGGTGGATGAGTTTGATTTATTGAAGGTTTTGGCTTTGAGACAACACCGGATTGCACACACTCAGAAGCAGCGTCACACTGCAGTCAGGCCTGAGGCACGCGTTTGTTTTATAGCTAAAGGCTAACAAACACAGAGGACTGCCTTTTTAATTTCTAGTTACGATATGACTCCTTAAAAGCATAGTCATATGTCATAACCCAGTTTATTCTCTTCCCGCCCTCGTCTTTGTTGCTTCTTGCATTCCTCTCCACAGTGGTGCTGAGGTTAATACAGATGTTTCCCTGAAGGCCAGAGCAGCTGTGCACAGAAACTTTATCTTTCCTGAGTCCAACAAGTCCCCACATCTCCACCTCTAGCATCACCTCCAGTCTGTTCCTGCTCCACAACAACATCTGATTCATTTCCCTTCTGCTTACCTTTTGAACCAATCTTACCAATGATCATCTCTTACCTCCCAGCTTTAATTAGTGAGTTATAATATGCTCCCTTCATTGTTGTGTGATGTTTAGTCTCCAGCCCTCTGTTGGGGCCTTCACCTCCTGAGATTTAAACCTCCCATGCTCAAAGGCATAAAACATTTCAACACTTTCTCAAGTTCTTTTGTGTGTTTTTCCACACTCCGCCTCTTGCTCTCGCTCACCCAGAATACAAAACTGTTCGCTTTCATAAAAATTGTTATTTGCCTCACAACTTGATATTTATCAAATCCGATTTCCGGGAAGATGCTTTTCATTTGAGGATGTGAAGAATCTGTTGATGGCTGATTGTTTGTCTGTCTGCGTAAGTCCTTGGCAGTGTTGTGTAAGCTTTTCTTTCTCCTCTATGTAGTCACTTCTATAGACACTCTCAGTGGATACCTATGCATGTGTACCGTCGTGCACACACGGCCACTGAAAAACACTCACACGGTTTGGCCAAAAGGAATGTTTCTGGAGCTAATTAGTGTTATTGAGTGCATGTTTTATGGCCTTCTGCTGGTCAGGGAGTGAATAGCAGCAGAGGAATGTAACAGTTGGTACAGATCGCCCTGCTTTCCTATCAGGTAAACTCTCCAATGCACTTTTGATGTATTACAAGGTCTAATGGGTAAATAAAAACAAGATCTATGAATTTGTTTATTGTTCCTGAGTGTATGATATTCACCTGTTGAGGGTTAGGAGTCCAGTATGACATCTGGTTGTACATAACAGAGACTCAAAGCTCTTGGCCAAGGGAAGGCACTTGCTGGGAGAGATGATGAAACACACTGCGGGTGGGATTTGACATTGTGGCAAGTGGTCAAAAGGCCCAGATGTACAAAGCAGCGGGTGTTCTAGCTATCCCAGTATGATGGACTGAGTTCGGTCCCTGCCAGGAATGTTGGGCTCAGATTAATTTTTTTTTCAATCATTTCACTCTTTGCTTCTAAAACATGTGGTGGACTAACATCAATGTGAATCTTGGAATACTATCAAATGAAGACAAGAAGGGGTGGAAAATGAGCTACTGAGTGATAAATGCAGCCATTCAGCCCTGTTCTTTTATGGGGGTTACTCTGGCCTTACCTTATCAGTGGCCAGCAGTGAGTTTGACTCCCCTGCACATCTGCATCTGCGGGTACCACGCAGTGAAATCCAGAGAGCTGATGTGATTGCAGTCAGAGATTCTGGGACCTAGAGTTCTGTCTCCGCAAAAACAAATAAAACACTTCTTGCTTGGAACGGAAACTAGTCAGAGAAAGAATATGCATCGGAAAGGGACGTCATACATTTTTTTGTGCTGTGTGTTTACCTTCTGTCCTGTTGCCGTTCTTTAAGCCACCAACCTCTTTCAGTCACCAGCTGCACCGGTGATGTATTCACCCTAGCGGAAATTGTGTTAGCTAAAGCCTGTAATACTGGCCAGATTCCTGCGCAAGATCCAACAGCCAAATCAAAGCCCATAAAAGCCAAAGAACAACTGTATGCAATGTTTTTTTATGATAGGTGGTGAAATATTACATCTGTACAAAATATGAACTACGCTGCCGCAGCCAGGCTTCTATTTATTTATACAGGCAACCATGCAGCTCTACGTTCTTTGTGTTTATTTAAAAAAGGAATGAGCTGCAATTAAGCAAAAGAAACAACAAGCTGTTAAAGTCGGGGTGCCAGCGTGCTTGTCACGTGTGCACTAGACTGGGCTCTGGGATGCAAGAGAAAATCGTAAAAAAAGGTTTTATGTAGTGACCAGGAAATGTGCATCTTTGTGCCACTGTGTGTATTGTATGTGAATGTTCCAGAGGTCTATAATAAGAGGTGGCTTGGCTGGGTGAAGTGGGTGTGGCTCTTTCGTCCACCAAATTAAAGAACTCCAAAAAAATAAGGGGTTAAGGGGAAGAGTGAGTGGGGAAACTCAAAAGCTGCGGTTCTCTGAGTTGTTTTATCCTTCAGCAGAGAGGAAGTGCATTGGTTATGGGAGGATTAACAGTTGAGGATATTATTCCTTGCCACGGAGCCGTTTGTCACCACATTAAATCACACTGACGAATGGTGACTGCTGAAATTTAAATTGCGGTTTCTGTGTTTCCGGCCTCAAGGAAAAGTGTGAGGCCTTTAAGTCTTCATTAAGTTTTCCAGCGTCTAATGTTGTACCTGTAGCTGTGGCTCACATTTGGGGTTTGCCAGTCAAAATGCTATTGGAGAAGCAGACAGGGGAAGTGACTCATAAGCTAAAGGATTTGTCACTGTAGGTGACGTAAGATGTAGTTTAGAAGCCGAATCCACTTACTGTAATCATTCAGGAAATTGAGTGATTGCTACACTATTTTATTTTTTTATTGCTGATGTTCTGCATCAGCAATATTGTTTTTATGAGTTATTCCAAAACACATGTCATTGCACCAGCATAGTTTGAGCTATCAGTACATATACTATACTGTATATGAATTGAATGAGGCAGTACTTTCCACAAACCTGGGTACAAATGATGGAAAACAGCAACATTGCGCAATTTAATGCCCTTTAAAGTGAGTGGTGTTGCAATCTACTGTAAAAGTATTTTGTGCACTATCAGACAATGTATCTTGCAACTTGTAACAAATGTTGCTCAGTACTTCTACAGGTAAGTATAAGTATTTCTTATAAAATTATAGTTCACCTAGCCCAACAAGGGGGTTTGCCTTATTCTTGTGACTTCCATGCAAGTGCCATATATATCTGTGGTCTATGATGCCATGAGGCCATGTTGCTACAGTTTATGGGTGCAGAGGCCAAGTGTGTTTAATGGTTGCAGTGAGAGGAAGAAAGAGAGGTCACTAATGCTGTGTTTGTTTCATCTAATCTCAGCCCCCTTTGTGGCCTATGGGCTGAAGATCTCACAAAGGCTTGGTCTGACCACAAGTCTTAAATGTAAGGAGTCCTCTTCCTGTGGTCGCTGTTTATACGTGAGCATGGGCATGAATGTTGAGCTGAAAGGCACACACGCTGCGGTGAGTTAATGATCGTTAAGAGTGAGTAAGTTATAGCATGAAACTCTGCTGACCCTTTCCCAGGGAGTTAGTGCTGTCAGGCCCTACAGCAGTATAAATACATCACACAAACATGATGTCATCAAGAATCGCCAGTGGCCAGGATGTTTCCAAACGTGGTAATCTCCCTGCTGTGGCTAGTCGCCGGGCACCCAAGAGATCAAACCCTTTCTGCTCTTAATAGTGCAAACATCCCTTCCTCAGGCTCAATATTTCTTCCATTCCTCCTTTTAGTGCATGGAAACTTTGACTTGTTGTACTTTGCTTAAAGCATTGTTGGCGTGAAAGCAATGGAATACAGAGATATTATGGCACATCAGTAAAATCTGTTACATCTCAGTATGATTTCTTTGACCTTTCCATGCAGCCCTACAAACATCTGTGTTTGAAAAATATTTGAGTTTTACAGGAACTGAGAAAATGTTGCCAGATGTAATGTAGCTAAAATATTAACACTTCAGACTATTTTTTTCTTACCAAAATGGGCAAATTAAAGCCATTGGCTGAGAGAGGTGAGACTAGGGGAGCGACCCCCACCCCGCTGTGCAGCGGAAGCGGACATGTTTAGACTGAGGGGTGTGAGGGCGCCGAACAGACACTTGAGCTAATGTGAGCCGTCAGATCTGTCCACTGCTGCTCTGGAGCCTGAGGTGTTGAAGAAGTGTCTGGGGCCAGGAGCAAGAGAGCAGATGAGAAAAGAGACGGGGAAAAGGGACATGGAAGATCACAAGAGAAAACAAATTGGAAAGTTAAAGGCTCTGAGATTTTGGCTTAGAGCTGCCACATAAGTCCAAATAGAGCTGAACATGAAAAGGAAGCTCAGTCCCTGTAGGGACGCATAAATCTTGTAAGATGCTAACAGTATTTAAACAGTAGTAACTCTCTTGTTGCTGTGAGCATTAGGTTTAGGGATGAAGATGTTATCATTGTCCTGATGTCTCTCTAATGTGTGCTGTGGTGCACATGTGTTGCTTACACACATCAATTGATGTGGCCTTATGTTGCATCATCAGCATTAAATAAAAGGCTAACTAGAGGTCAGGTCAAAAAAGATGGCTACTGGTTATTTGCTTGAGTGCATCTCAAATTATAGATCAATGAAAACCATAATGATTGTGTAACTTAATTGTCACAGGCAAGAGCTTTGGCTTCACAAGCATCTGTAGTTGGTGTGTGTCCATCTCTCAGGCTAATGGCTCATCTGGCATGTGAGGCTATGTTTGCTATGTTTGTGGTGTGTGTCTGTGTGTGACACAGGTGGTGCGATGGCTACTCACTTCCCCCCAAAGGAAGTCATAAAGGCACCCACTTGACTTTAACTGTGCTTCTACCTCTTGTCTAATGACTGCCATACATCCCTGAGAAGAAACTGGACCACAAAAAGAGGCAAAAGCTAAAACTCTCTTGGCTGTCAGAAATGCTCTTTTGAACAAAATAGATCATCTATCTAAAGATAGTCTATGTGGAATGGAAATGGAAAATGAAGTGAGAAAAATACTTGGTGTGGGTGTTTCACAGCAGCAGCCAGCTGCTCTCTCAAGCAAAGATAAAGAGCTTTTACAGTAAAAGGATGGGCGGCTGCTCCAGAGGCCAGAGAAAAGGTCTGGTTCTCTCCCCAGAGGGAGTGCACCTGCACTGGGCTGGTATAGGAGGGAGAGGGCCTCCTGAGCTGTGAGGAACACTGGAAATAAACATATATATGTAAGGGCACCAGTCATTGTTACTGAAACTCCCCCAGACATATAATGACATTTGTGAGAGCTCCACTAAATATCTTTAAACAGAATAAAACACCCTTAAATAGTATAATAGTATAAGAAAATAATTAAAAGTGAAAGGAAATAAACAGGGCTATAGGTCACCTGATTACATTATGCAGATTACTGTCTGTCTGCCTCTCTGACGACATGAAACATTAGAAAATGTGGCACTTTCACTTCAACTTGCAAAACAAATTTATAAAATTGAATGTAATAGTTTTGTGTCTGATATCTCCATCTGTTTATATTTACATAGGTATTAGTTCCTTTTTTTTTTTTTTACAAAACATGTGTCTATCCCTAATTGGACTAGTGACTGGTTTGAGTGTCTTTTGTTGGCCTCCACAGATTACCCTAGTTGTATGGAATCTGCCACTTCATTGATGTCTCTAAATCCTACACACCACATTATTAAGTGGTAATTACTCCTCATATAGGGATAAGTGTGAGCTGAGTGTTGCCACACTGATGAGTGCCAACAGCTTTAGCCACTAACGACCTTAAAATCTATGCACTGTCAACACATTCAGTGTCATGCTGTAAAAATGAGCTCGATGAAAAGACTGATGTCTTGATGAGAAGGCCCACCCTACACACACAAGTGTGGACAGAAATTGGGCACAAGTATAAAGGACTTGGTGTTGCAGTCAGTAAGTGGGACGAGTTGATAACGAGTTGCAGCACTGTTGTGAAGAACCAACCTTGAACTGAATTGTTTTCTATAGGAGAGTGTTTAAACCATATGTGAGCCTGTAGCAGAGGAAGGACAATAGAAGCCCAAAGCCAGGCTGCCTAATGACCAACAGAGAGCGCAGAGCTGTCCCTCACTCAACAGTAATTAGATCCTTTCTTTACTCTGGCTCTGTCCAATCAGCTCACAGTGCGGCCTTTGTACAAAGTCCTTTAGCAACTGGCTTTAATAGAGATGTGGAGAGTCTGTAGGCAGAACGAGAGTTGAAAGCGTCGCTGAGAAAGTGGCAGGTGTGCGGCGTAGGAAATAACACTGTACTTGATTTTTGGTGGAGCATGCGTTTTCACACTTACATCACTACACTTGTATTGGATACACTTGATACAAAGACAGAAATGTATTGGAAATGAATTGCAGCATCATGAAGATGTCAATGCTCAACATTCCCTTTGTGCATTCAAGCAGAGAGATTAAATTATTTGTATCTGGTAGTTATTAGCTTTTGCTAACGTCAAATGTTTTCTTAATCATCATTGGCATTTTTACAGGATTACCACTACACAAACTATTTAAATAATCTGCTATTCAAAGCCTTATTTCATTATCCAATTATTTATGCTTAAAAAGGCAACATTTTCTGTGTCAAAAGGTCTGTTGCTTTAATACAGGTTCAATCACACATGTGTTTGTTTATGTGTGTGGGGTCTGACTGGCAGTTGATAAAGAGGGAGGCCGAGGAAGAATCGGGACATGATGAGAGACAAGGCTGTGACCCCTGGGACGTCCTGCTGAGACATGAGAGCTTTAGGGTCAGGGGGGCCATGTCTGGGAGGGGGTTCCGAGGGGAAGATCGAGGGGATAGAGATGGGGGTACACTGAAACATGGAGCACTCAGCTCATGAGAACCAGATGAAGGGCAGCCTGGACGACTCTCTAGGGCGTCCAGAGGAAAAGAGGTAGAAGAAAAGGGCTCGTAAAGCTGTCAGAATCAGCCTGCGTCTCTCTATCATGGTTCGGGGTGCACCAGATGCATTTCTCTGCATTTTTATGAACGTTTCAATCATGGGCCAACATGTGTACTGCACATCTATGCATGTTGAATCTGAGACTAACCCAACCTCTGGCGGGTTTGTGAGCTTCCTAACAAGTGAGCTAGATAGATTATGGCAGAAAAGTACACTGTAGAAATGTTGTATTACAGCTGCAGCCGTTTTATTCCTATATAACATGCAACTTAATACACCTTTTATGATTTTAACTTCTTGTGACCTCTGTAATGTTGTTGCGACCTATGCAAGCCATTTTATACAACTCATCTGCCTAATCGAATTCATTTACAAACTTGATTTTTGTGTTTTGCAGTGGAGCATGACAAAGAGTTTTTTCCAGTGCGACGGCATCATAAAGAGTTCAGATTCGACCTGTCACGGATCCCAGAGGGTGAGGCGGTCACTGCTGCAGAGTTTCGGATTTATAAAGACTTCATCCATGAACGCTACGACAATGAGACCTTTCGCATCAGCGTCTACCAGGTGCTGGAGGAACACTCTGACAGGTGAGACAATAATTCATTGACTCACTATTTCAAAATTAACAAAATGTCAGCTACATTTACCACGCAGACACTATTAGTGGACAGCTATGTTTTCTGTGATAGATCATGTGGGCCACGGCTAGCAGTATATATTAGCAATGCATATAAAGGTACAAATATGTCAGCATCACCTTGCATGTTAATGTTACAGCTTTTGAAGGATCATAAGTAGGAGAAAAAGATGTTTCCTAAATTAGAACAAATGCTACTCATTAAATGTTCAACTTGAATTTATTACTGCGTATAAAGAATAGTTTTAAAACATATTAAGCAAATTATTTTGCTTTTTATTTTGCTGAATATGTATGTCTACAGTCTTAAATCATAATTTGGGGTACAGGAGTCATGCTGTAATATAATTAATAGTATCAGAATGTGGAATTCTGATCTGGCTTTCCTAGACTTTGCCCCACCTTCTTTATGTGTCTAATCTTTGCCTTCCAAAAAGCTCCCCCATGCTTTCCTAAAGGTTTCTGTTGTCCAAAGGGAACAACAAAGTCATTTATTCCTTTGCCAGGGACAGGCCTGGAAACATGAATGAACCAGAGCTCTCTGACATACTATCTCCCCGCTTTGAAAAGAGGTCAGAATACGCAAATGGTCCCATGAAGAACAAGGCATTTTAGGCCTGTCCAGAGTTCTTTTCTGGACAACAGGATAGTCTTGGATATGCACGATTTAACGTGCTACATTTCACAGTTTTCTTCCTCCTCACGCAGTTGTATGAGGATCCTGTCTCTCTATTATGTTTTTTGTGTGTGTGTGTTTTTATGGCTCTCCCACAAAATTCCTGTAAGTAATGGACAGTGTGGATTGTATGAAAGGACTGACCGTTTATAAAGCCATTATTGTCAATTAAGAAAATGAAGTGTTCCCCTGGGCCTCACCATCTGGAGCCCTCTTTCTCTCTACCTCCTCTCTCTGTCCCACTCCCTGCTTTATCTCTTCCACTGTGTTTCACTCCGTCACACTTCTCTGACCACCTCGCTCCACTCCTTTAACTTTGCCTGCCGCTTCGGTCACTTAGCTTTACACTGTTGCGCAGACCGGCCTTTGTAATTGTACACCTAATCCTTGGAGATTCATCTGCTCGATCTGTCAGTTTAAACTTGTGCTGTCTGTGGGGAAGCTGGCCTAGTGGTCAAAGCAGGAGACAGACTCCAATGTTCTTTTTCACCAACCTTTTATTCACCAAGTGCCTCGTGGAGCTTCCAAACAAAATATACACATTTACAAAAGAAACTGTTAACATTTCTTAACAAAACTTAACAACTTAGAATAAACATAAACTAAGCCACGTGCACCTGGCTCCTTGGTTGTTCTCCCCTACAGCTCTTCCCACACTGCCTTAAATACCTGCTTAATTGCCCGGGACACTCCTCCCGACCAATTCATTTCATCCTCCAGGTATATGCCACTTCAAATAAGCATGTAAGTCCAGATCCCCGCATCCCACCAGTCACATCTCACTCCCCCATACTCTCAACACAAACACAAAAGTAAACCCATACACCCAATAACATAAACACATAATAAACCTCTTATCTTAACACACAGATTCCCCTACCACATGGTTTGACCCGTGACATCACTGCTGATGTCACCAAGGTTTCAAAAAGGGCTGCCACAGGCCCGCCTTCCCTTTGTTCCAACCATGTGGTGGTTCAGGTAAGATGAAATGATAAAACTAATCATGTTTTCCCAATAAACAAATTTAAACTCAATGTGTATGTGTGTTTAACTTAAGCAAACTAAACAATTATTAAACAAACCCAGAAAAAATATTTTAAAGGACAGTATTGTTATTTAATAGAAACATTAAAGATAACTGAAATAGTGATAACATAGGACATGATAAAGCAACCAATGGGACAAGGAAACTGGGCTCAGCCCCCTTTGTCACACACCCCCCCTCTTAAGACCGTTACTCCTCTGAGTCACGGGACAGGAAGTCAGCGATGATGTTTTTGTGACCTGGTTTATATTTAACCTGGAAACGGTAAGGCTGAAGTGATAAATACCATCTTGTAATACGAGCATTAGTGTCTTTCATGTTATAAATCCATTGCAATGCACGATGGTCAGTTTCCAGCACAAACTCTTTGCCAATAAGGTAATATTTTAAAGTATCTAAAGCCCATTTAATAGCTAGAGCTTCTTTTTCCACTGTTGAGTACCTTGTTTCCCTTGGGAAGAGTTTTCGGCTGATGTACTGGACTGGAAGTTGGTTTCCTTCTTCACCTTGAAGCAGTACAGCCCCTAACCCCACACCCGACGCATCAGTCTGTACTGTAAAAGGTAAATCAAAGTTCGGACACTGCAAAACAGGTTGTCGACACAAGCAGTCTTTCAACTCATTAAAAGCATTTTCAGTCTCTGGGGTCCATTTTACTTTTACAGGGCTAGATTTCCGAGTCATATCAGTTAACAGAGCTGATCGTGTCGCAAAGTTTGGAATAAGGCGACGATACCACCCGACTAAACCCAAGAACGACCTCAGCCTTCTCTTTGTGTTAGGCAGTGGAGAAGCTGAAATTGCTTCCACTTTCCCAACCTGAGGACAAATACCTCCAGCTCCAATCACATAACCAAGGTACTGGACCTCACGCTTGGCAATGTGACACTTCTTTGCGTTGATAACAAGACCCGCCTCCCGGATCCGCTTGAAGACCTCAGCCAGATGAAGCAGGTGCTCGTCCCAGGTCTGACTGAAGACGACGATGTCATCGATGTAGGCTGCTGTGAAGTCCTCAGCTCCCCTCAGCACTTCATCCACTAGCCTCTGAAATGTTGCCGGTGCCCCGTGTAGGCCAAAGGGCATCATTCTAAATCTGAAAAGGCCACTGGGAACTCTGAATGTTGTCAAATCCTTCGATGATTCTTCTAGAGGTACTTGCCAATACCCTTTGCAGAGATCAAGTGTTGTCAAGTAGTTAGCATGTCCCAGGCGTTCTATCAGTTCGTCCACCCTTGGCATTGGGTAGGGGTCAAATGCTGACACAGCATTCAGCTTTGAGAAGTTGACACAAAATCTTAGTTTGGGATCTTCTTTCTTTGGAACCAACACAACAGGGCTGCACCACTCACTGCGGGAAGGTTCAATGATTCCTGTTGCCAACATCTCCTCCACTTCTTTCTTCAACTCAGGAACCAGTCGGGCTGGAATGCGGCATGTGGTATCTCTGATTGGCTGCTGAGTTGGTGAATGTAGTCGAATCTGATGTTGAATAAGGTGGGTGCTGCCAGGTCTCAAACTGAAGAGTTCTTTTGACATAGAGGATTGCAGCTGTTGTTGTTGCTCTGCCTTAAGATGGCTCAGATCAGGAAACACTGGTGTTTCATCTGAAGTTGGAAAATACTGCTCTGCTAATTCCTCTTCATCGATTACTGTTCTTGCCAGGAATGCAGAGAGCTGGTCCGGACGATCACTCCACTCTTTCAGCAGGTTTATGTGAAAGACCTGGTTCTTTTTCCGTCGCTCCGGCATAAAAAGTTCATAGGTAACAGGCCCAGTCTTCTGCTGAATCACGTACGGGCCTTGCCATTTAGCCAGAAGCCCACTTTCCGTTGTTGGAAGTAACAGCAAAACTTTCTGTCCCTCTTTGAAGACTCTTCTCCTTGAAGCTTTATTGTAACTCTGTCTCTGTCTTTGTTGTGCTTGGGACAAGTTATCATTAGCTAGTTCTTTAAACTTCTCCAGTTTGTCTCTCATTTTTAGGACATATGAGAGCTCACTGCACCGTTGAGCTGGCGTAGGTCCCTCCCAGGCCTCCTTCAGGACATCCAAGGGCCCTCTGACTGCATGTCCATATAGAAGCTGGAACGGTGAGAATCCTGTTGAGGCTTGTGGAACCTCTCTGTATGCGAACAGTAGGAATGGAAGCCATTGGTCCCAATCGGACCCGGAGTCGACCACAAACTTCTTCAGCATAGATTTGAGTGTCTTATTGAAGCGCTCAACAAGGCCGTCTGTTTGAGGATGATAGGGAGTTGTCCTTATACCTTGTATTCCCAGCAGGTTATACACTTGTTTCACCAGACTAGAGGTGAAGTTAGTGCCTTGGTCTGTGATGATTTCTCTTGGAATTCCGACTCTGGAGAATAGTTGGATAAGGCAGCTGACAATTTGCCGGGCTTTAATCTTTTTTAATGGGAAGGCCTCTGGATATCTCGTAGCGTAATCACATACCACCAGGATGTATTTGTGGCCTGTGCTGCTTCTCTCCAACGGGCCTACAATGTCCATGGCAATACGAGAGAAGGGAGTGTCAATAATGGGCATGCTAACAAGTGGAGCCCTATCTCCCTTTCTATTTGGGGCTGTTAGCTGGCATTGAGGGCAAGATTGACAATATTTTACTGTATCTGCATATTGTTGGGGCCAATAGAATCGAGGGACCATTCTAGAGAAGGTTTTAGCTTGGCCCAAGTGTCCTGCCCATGGGATAGAATGACTAAGGTGGAGGATTGTGGGTCTTAAATTTTGGGGAACCACTAATTGATCACCAATTTCAGAACGACGATATAACTTTTCGCTCTTAATAATAAATACTTCTTTTCCGTTCCCTGTAGCCTCAGCTGACTCTGGCACACATTTATTAAATAATGAGGCAAGTGTAGGGTCCTCTTTTTGTAACTTTGTGATATCGCTTGGAATACAAGACATATCTGGCTCCCATGGCTGTACCACACTCTCAGCTACACTCGTTCCCCTTACTCTGTCTTGCCTCCTTTGCCTTCTGCTTTTCTTCTCCTTGTGGCCGTTGACAACACTTGGGACTTCCTCATTGGCAAAAGGTAACTCCTTCCAGTCTGATGCAATGCTAGTTTGTCCCTGCCTCTTAGATCTCGTAATAGCCACCAAACACTCAGCCTTGCTTGCTTTAGCCTCAGTTGATTGCTTAGCTATTAGCTCCGGAAGAGTAGGGAGGTCAAGGCCCAACACAACTTGATATGGGAGTTGTTCAACTACTCCTACCAACATCACATGTGCTGTGCCTTCTATCTGAATAGTAACCTCTGCTATAGGATAACCTACTCTGTCACCATGGATGCAGAATATGTCCACTGTTCCTCCACAAAACACAATATCTTTAGGTAGACTATCCTGTCTGACCAATGTACGATCACTTCCTGAGTCCAAAAGGGCTACACATGGTTTGTCATCAATGAATACCCCTAATGTTAGCTCTTCTCGCTGGACTTCTGATTTGTCCGCATTATCTACAGGCAAGTCAAAAGGTAAATATGGTGTACTACACATGTAATTTTTACTAATAGGTACATTCGGACACTGTGCTTTTAGATGACCTGTTTGACCACATATGTGACATGCTAAAAGGGATTTCTCTCTAAATGTAGCAGCTGAACTAGGTCTAATGTACCTGGTTCTATTTTCATACGGACCAACTGTCTTACCGATTGGGGCGGGTGGGCGGGACTTTGGGGGGTAGAGGGTCTTTGATGGACGACGAGCAGCCAAAAATGCATCAGCCATGTCTGCTGCATCTTTAGAAGTCTTTGGATTTCTCTCTTTAATCCAGGTACACAGCTCCGGGTTGAGGACTTTGAGAAACTGCTCCAGAATGATTGTATCGCCGATTTGTTCTTTAGTCTTTGCTTTAGGCTCCATCCATTTGTAGTACAGCTCCTTAAGACGAACCTGAAGTTCTTTTGGAGTCTCCTCTTCCCCAAGCTCACAAGAACGGAACTTCGCCCGGTAGGTCTCTGGGTTAATTTCAAACTTTTGTAAAACTGCACATTTCACTTTGTTATAGTTCATCGTCTCCTCAATGTCCATTGCGACATAAGCTGAACGAGCTTTGCCGGTCAACAAAGGTGCGAGGCGAAGAGCCCACTCATCGGGGGGCCACTGACAAGCATGTGCAATTCTTTCAAAAGTACTCAAATAATGTTCAATGTCCTCACCATCAGTGTAGGGCTGCATCTTTGGGCCTTTCCAGTTGGAGAATCTCAGTACACTGGATTGTCCGGAATGCATTTGGTCGAAGTCCATTCTCTCCTGAGTGGTCTGGGATGGGAGTTCCTCTACTCTCAGCTCTGCTGGGCCCGCCATTTGTGCCTGCCGCTCTTCACGAGTTTGTTGCACCTCTCGTTGTAGTTGTGAAAACTCCTGTTGCATCCTCTTCCATCTCTCATCCTGACGTCTGCGGTCCTGTTCCAACCGTGCGTCTCGGTCAGCTTGTTGCTGCATTAGACATTGCATTAGACATGACAGTTCTGCTAGGTCTTTGCTCTGGTGCTGACTGCTTGCTGCCCCCGGCTGGTCATCTGGGGTTGGTTCTGTTGCAGCATCTGTATAAACCTTCTTCTGTCTTGTAGTCATTCTTCACTGCCTCCCACTGGCCTGGATCCCACCGCTGCCACCATATGTGGGGAAGCTGGCCTAGTGGTCAAAGCAGGAGACAGACTCCAATGTTCTTTTTCACCAACCTTTTATTCACCAAGTGCCTCGTGGAGCTTCCAAACAAAATATACACATTTACAAAAGAAACTGTTAACATTTCTTAACAAAACTTAACAACTTAGAATAAACATAAACTAAGCCACGTGCACCTGGCTCCTTGGTTGTTCTCCCCTACAGCTCTTCCCACACTGCCTTAAATACCTGCTTAATTGCCCGGGACACTCCTCCCGACCAATTCATTTCATCCTCCAGGTATATGCCACTTCAAATAAGCATGTAAGTCCAGATCCCCGCATCCCACCAGTCACATCTCACTCCCCCATACTCTCAACACAAACACAAAAGTAAACCCATACACCCAATAACATAAACACATAATAAACCTCTTATCTTAACACACAGATTCCCCTACCACATGGTTTGACCCGTGACATCACTGCTGATGTCACCAAGGTTTCAAAAAGGGCTGCCACAGGCCCGCCTTCCCTTTGTTCCAACCATGTGGTGGTTCAGGTAAGATGAAATGATAAAACTAATCATGTTTTCCCAATAAACAAATTTAAACTCAATGTGTATGTGTGTTTAACTTAAGCAAACTAAACAATTATTAAACAAACCCAGAAAAAATATTTTAAAGGACAGTATTGTTATTTAATAGAAACATTAAAGATAACTGAAATAGTGATAACATAGGACATGATAAAGCAACCAATGGGACAAGGAAACTGGGCTCAGCCCCCTTTGTCACACTGTCTCATGTGTCATTTGCAGAGAGTCCGACCTTTTCCTGCTCGATTCGAGGGTGATTTGGGCAGCGGAGGAGGGATGGCTGGTGTTTGATGTCACAGCCACCAGTAACCACTGGGTCCTGAACCCTGGCAGAAATCTGGGCCTGCAGCTCGCCCTCGAGAGTACAAATGGTGAGTGTGCATCATAGGGTTTGAAAACTATGTCAATCTATGATATGTGTGATGCAGATTTCCTGATCCAGCATGAATAAACCTTTAAGACCATTTGGACATGGGATATTCAGTAACCTTATGTCTTATGTCTGTGTATGGGACATGAATAGTCTCACTGAATGAACAAAGGTGCTCATCATTTCTCCTGATATAAGATCATATGATATTTTGCATCATGCTTACTTTAAACTGGATGTTACGTCATCTTTCCTCATCATTCACAATCATAGTGTAATTTGTTGGAAGCCATAGACTCATTTGATTTACCTTTTGTGTTATACACACATAAATCAAACTGATTGTCATCATGCATTTGTTATGCCCTCAGTATCATCAGCCAAGCAGCAAATACACTGCACTGTTGTACAGATAAGATCACAGTGGGAGTTTGTCATCTCTTGTCTTGGATGTTACTCAGAAAAACCTCATCAACTCACAGAGAACAACAGAGGTTCTGAAAATATTATGTCTTGCAGGATGGCAGGATGTTACATGTTGGGGAAAATAAAGGCTCAATATAACTTTGATGCTGTGGGAGGGGTATACTGGCGTTGTGTGTGTTTGTTGGATTTGGTCTGAAGGGTTATGGGTGAGCGTGTACAGACAAGTGCAAGGGACATCCCGCCGCCAGAGGCGACCAGAAGCCTTGATTTACTACTAAACAGGGATCAGACACACATTCTTGAGTGTGTGAACAGCACAGAAACTGCCTCTGAAGTATGCAGGCACATGCATGTACTGTAGACAAATACACCTACGCAAACAGAACAGAAGCTTTAATGTTTAGTGCAAGGTTTATTCTTGACAGATAAGGCTAGAGAAAGGGAAAGGAATCAGTGAGGGAATAGCCAACTGTGTTCCACTATTCAAAGTGAGAGGAAGGTCAAGCATACCATCTGATTTTACAGTAACTCCTTTGGCTGTATACATTGGCCTTCTACATGCCAACACCTGTTTTACTGTGCTCTCTGTCTCCCCCTGAAGGTGAAAGCATCAATCCTCGTGTGGCAGGCCTGATTGGCCGCAGTGGACCTCAGAATAAACAGCCCTTCATGGTGGCCTTTTTCAAAGCCACTGAGGTGCACCTGCGTAGCATTCGCTCAGCGTCTGGGGGGAACAAACAGCGGAACCCCAACCGCTCCAAAGCGGCAAAGAGCCAAGAAGCCCTGAGAGTGGCCAATGTTGCAGGTAAAGCTCTTGAAGTGTGTGCAAAGTATGGAGAGGATTCTTTTCTGACTCTTGGTTTAATTTGTTTTTTGTTGCTTCAATGTTGAACCCAAGGAATGGGACACAGATGAGTTCCACTTTTGTTCCTTATTTGCATAATACACGCCATGATGACTTTAAGTATATGAAGACAGATGTCAAGATTTGTATAATACTTAAACAATAAAGAATGAGATGCAAATGTGTGCCGTAAAAAAGGTGTGAGAGGCTTGTGTTTATGTGAAGTTCTGAAACACTAGACCGTAATGCTCAAGCTTCAAATATTCCTCTGCTGTCTCTGTTTATTTACATAAGTGTTACAGAGCGGCCAGGGCCAAGTTCCCCGCGTGGAGGTAAAGCATTGCTGGCTTTTATGGCAGAACACATGTGTGGTGCACTGTGGGGCAAGCAGGGCCACAACACATGGGCCAAATGGGCCTGTTTGGGACTTTTGGATACAAGTGGTCTCCTAGATGATTGATGAGAACCAGTCGTTCCTGATCATTCCCAGTGTGGACCACTTTCAGGAACTAATGTACTGCAGGGCCCTAGATATCAGCAAAAGAACAGAGGGCGGATGATAGTGTTCGATCAGAAACAGACAAACGTAATGGCATAAGTAAGGGAAAAAGGAAAAAAAGATGAAGACAGGGAGAGAACAAATAAAGAGCTTCAGTCATAAAAGCGTGGTGAGTGTGCTCTATGTACACATCTGTCTGAGTCAGAGAGAGCACATTGACCTCTGAACAGGGTGGCCCATTTATTTAAAACAATTACCCAACTCTGGCTGTATCTGGAGGTGATTTGCTTCAGGCATTGTTTATATGTTCATGTTTTATAAAAGGATCGTGGTGTTCGGCTGCGTTTAAGTCTGTTTCTGATCATCTCTGGGTAATTTAGGTCTGACTCTATAAATAGTTAGTGTTGTGGCTGACTAGGATAATAGCATATGTAATTCATAATCACTGTGTCCTTGTCTGTTGATGCACACAGAAAACAGCAGTACTGATCAAAAGCAGGCGTGTAAGAAGCACGAGCTGTACGTCAGCTTCAGAGACCTGGGATGGCAGGTAATCACTTCTCTTTCAAGTCCACAAAGCCTTCAGCAAGCCTTTTGCTTGTTTTACATATCCCAAGCTCATAGTGCACAGGAATAATCCTACATAGTCTTTGGTCCAAGAACACGTCAGCAGCGCTGCTAGAAAGTGTTTAATGGATTCTCTTTAAGCTCTTTTAACAGTTTAATGCTTTTGACAGCTGTAATATTTGAGCCAAATGTTTTTATGGGTTCTATAGGAAAAAATGAGTTAAATATGAATATTAAATGATGTGAGAATATACTATTTAGCCTTTTAAGTTATCTGCTTAAAGTAAATGCTAAAATTAGCAATTTAATTTGGGATTCAACACCCAAAATGGTAAAGAAGGATTTACATTTATCAAAACACAAACATATGAGCCTTGACACATTCTTGATACATTTTTACTCTGTATTTAGTGCAAATGTTGAATAAATCAGAAAATAGCAATCAAATATATGGCCTTTTGCTAAAGTTACTAAGTTACCAATACACTGGGACTGACTACCTGAGCTTTAATATTAGACGCTGTGTAATTTCGTCTGTGTCCGCTGACAGGACTGGATCATTGCTCCAGAGGGCTATGCGGCATACTACTGTGAAGGAGAGTGTGCCTTCCCATTGAACTCCTACATGAATGCCACAAACCATGCTATTGTGCAAACGCTGGTGAGTAACCATGAAAGCACAGAGGACAAACCCCACAGTCAAGTTAACTGTCTAATCATCCCATCAACTGTCACGACCATCCAACCACTGTTTCAGCAACTGACTTTAATGATCCCGGCTGCAGAGAAACTACAGTAACTAAGAACTAACAGGTTCTTTTGATTTTTCTTTTCCAGGTTCATTTTATCAACCCAGATACAGTCCCTAAACCATGTTGTGCTCCCACGCAGCTCCACGCCATTTCTGTGCTCTATTTTGACGACAGCTCGAACGTCATTCTCAAGAAATACCGCAACATGGTGGTCAGGGCCTGTGGCTGCCACTAGACGTTCTACTTTCGTCTTAGCAACTTAAAGTTAGAGGAGGATTTCCAGACTGCAGTCTAAGCATTGATGTGAGACTGATTTTTTTTTTTTTTTGCTTGTAAAAAAGAAAAGAAAAGAAAAAGAAACCTCTAAGACTGAAGACTCGCACACGCACAAGCTGACCCCAACATGCCCACTCACAACTCACGTTTGTGCTTTCTACTGTGTATACCAGACATTTAAAGCAGCAACTGTACTGTATAATCTTTTACAATCAACAATACTTTATTTCAATATTTTTTGTAGTTCTTTATTTTATCAGTGATTTTATTATATATATAAAATATATTTTTATGACTGACAGACCAGGATGGAAGTTCTGAATTCTTCTTTGTACAATATTGTGTAAATATTTTTTCAAGCAAAACAAGATGTGTATTTATTTCCAATTTTGTTTTCTCTTATATGTAATGCTGCCTGTTTTCTTTCACACACACATCATCTTTAGGCAAATGAAGACAATCTGACAGAACAGGACTCTGACATGTGTCCAGATTTATCACAAGTCGAAGCTGTTACATAATCACTGGGGCACATTATTTCTGACAACAATAAAAATGAGCAGTCAGAGTCGACAGTAAGAAAACGTCTTTGTTCCAAGCATCTTGGTCTGTGTGCAGGACATTTTCAGGTTTCTATTCCTCTGCTGTAAAACAGTCTGTCATATTTAAAAGGATTTATTTATTGAGTGCTGGCTCACCTGTTTCTACAGTGTGCTCCATGTCTCAACCAGGTTTTACTGCTGAACTGCTACAACAATAAATGGGAGACAAAGCAAATGCAACCGCCTTGAACTGTTTTGTTTCATTTGGAGAAGACGCTGTGTAAAAGTGCCAAGTTTAAAGCGCTGTTCACACACTAATACCTCTTTTTTGTTACACATTCCTGCAGAAATGTCTGGTTGGAATTCAGAGCAAACAGATGCTCTCTTGATTTGTTGATCTGTGTCAAGATGTGTGGTCTAAGTGTGATTTGTGTGAGAAGGAAGTATGAGAGTTTAGTATAAGCAAATGTGCCAGTGTGTGCCAGTTTATCTAGACAAATTATATTAGCATCACGTGCAGCTTTTGTATAACTATCCCACTTACTGCAGTTTAATTGGTCATCTGTTAATAATAATAACTTTTTGACGGTTGTCCTCAAGCTGTTGGTATTATGTTGGTTATGTGCAAACACTGCCCTCTGCTGGTTCAATAGAAATACCCATTGCTTTCTTTTTTGTGACGTAGTCTTGGCAGCCTGTTCATTTCATAAACAATGTAAGTTAAGGACTTCTTAATATGATAGGTTACATAACTTTCACGAAAAGTCATTGTTTTTTTAACGTGATAATTGTGTGTTAACAATAACAATAGTGGTTAGGCCAATGCGTTTCCATTTTCACCTGCACGTTTCACTTTTACACAGACACCCATCGCACTGCGGTAAACGTGCTTCTTTTTTTTCCTGTGAAGCGTGTCTTTGAAGAAAAAGTCAGAGCCAATTTCCTGAGTACAAGCAGAGCTGCATAACAGTTTGGTTTTACTTTGGTTTCTTTCTTTCTTTCTTTCTTTCTTTCTTTCTTTCTTTCTTTCTTTCTTTCTTTCTTTCTTTCTTTCTTTTTCTTTCTTTCTTTCTTTCCTAGCACTTACATCCCTAAAGTGCCAATTAGGGCCAGTGTTGTTAGTTCTCAGTCCTTTCTCTTTCATGTACCTTACTTAACAACGATCCAACATTTGCAGCTCAGCGATCATGTGGAAACCGAAAGTTTTGAAAAGAGGCGTAACTTTCGCTTTCGCTTCAAAGAGCGCACTTCACTTTACGCTCTACTTCTGCATTTAAGTTTTAAGAGGTTAGATCTTTTAACTGTTTTTTTTGTCTGTGATTTATTACAAAAATATCATAGATATGACTTAAGGAGCTGAAAGGGGTAATTTCTGAAATGGCTTATTTTTCTGTGCAAGGAAGAAACGTTAGAACTCTTTACGCATGGCACTGTGAACTTTGTGAGCAGCTTGTTTGGTGAAAGACAGTATGTACTGAAGATGGAAGAAGGGTCGAAGATGCACCTGAAAGAGTGGCTCATAGCACAAATAGAGAGTGGCAGATATGAAGGTCTGTGCTGGGAGGATGAGGAGAAAACCATGTTCAGGATTCCGTGGAAACACGCAGCCAAAAAAGACTACAAACAGACGGAAGATGCGGCTCTCTTTAAGGTTTTTCTTAACACTAGCTTTTTCTATACTCCTGTAATTATATTTCAAAATGTGTTTTTGATTTTCACATCATTTATTGTTAATAGACGCTTAGTATATTAAGTTCATATTACATTTCTTAGATTAATTCAAAAGGCTAAACTACAAAAGTAAATAAAACTATCATATACATGTCTAAGTATATATCTAAGTATAAATACAATTATCCATTTAGAATGTAGAGTTAGGTAATACTTTTTCAGTATTACTTCAGGTGCTATCACGTGTTGTACGTTGTTATGTTTGTACGTAAATTGCGTAACGTAAATCAGATCGCTTTTGAGATCTACAAATACAATTCCTTCAAATATCCAAAGATGTGAAAATGATGAAAAATTAAATAAAACAATATGACCGGAGGTGAATTTGCTTTAATGTTTAAATGTCCCTGTAAAGGCTTGGGCTGTGTACAAGGGCAAGTACAGAGAAGGCAGGGATAAAGCTGATCCGACAATGTGGAAGACCCGTCTCCGGTGTGCACTCAACAAGAGTACAGACTTTGTGGAGGTCCCTGAACGCAACCAGCTGGATATCTCAGAGCCTTACAAGGTTTACCGCCTCCAAGAGGACACTGGGCAAGCCTCTGCTGCAGGTAAAACCCAAATCAGAGTCTGTTGACATTGTATTAACAAACGGATGACTGTTCATTGAGAGGTTTTCAACACCTTTCTTTGTCAGAATCACTGCAGATAAAAAATCCAGTGAAGAAGATGCCGCAAAAATGTCCCAGTTCTTTGAACACAACAGTGAGAACAAACCCTACTTTTTCTGTGTCCATTATGTTTTTGTAATTTACAGTAACATTGATTGGTTTCTTTTAAGCATAGAAAATTATTCTGTGTCTTGTTTATTAATAAGTTTGTGTGGATGCGTTATAGAGAAAATATTTTTTTTGAACGTTCAGACCTTAATTTGAGTCTTTGTTTTCTGGATCATCATCAGAGACAATCACTTCAGAATACCAATAAAGAAGGAACCCAATCAACTGGTAAGAGCTGAACTGAAAATATAAAGGATTACTATACATTATAAGTGGAACTAAATTCCTAAATTTGTTCTGCTGTAGGCAGTTTACTGCAGGAGCACATGTATTGTGAGAGTAAAGAAAAGACACCTTCAAATCTGCTCCCAGCCACAGCACCATTCTTCAACCCTGCAGTTAATATATCAGGTAATGATTGTAATGATTGTACTATTGATCACTTTTTATTATTCAAGTCCCTTGGATGAGGACCCGAACCACTTCAACCTTTAAAAACCGATGCCTTTTACATAACTTTCCAAAAACTTTCCAAACGTTTTTTTTGGCTCTAAATGTATGTACTACTTTTGTCTAGATTTCCGTATGCAGGTGACACTGTTGTACCAGGGCATGGTGGTGATGAGAGTGATAACCAGGAGTCCAGATGGTTGCTTCATCCTTCAGGGCTGTGTCCCTTTGGGAAATGAGCGGATCTATGGCACCTGCACCGCCCAGCAGCTGTCCTTCCCCTCACCCGCACGCTTGTCCTTACCTAGCAGCATGGCCGAGACCATGACCCGCCTCCTCTGTCACCTAGAGCGGGGGGTTCTAGTCTGGGTGGCCCCAGATGGAGTCTTTATAAAAAGATTTTGCCAGGGCAGGGTGTACTGGAGTGGTCCGCTGGCCCATCATACAGACCAACCCAACAAACTGGAACGAGAGAAGACCTTCAAGTTACTAGACGTGCCCATATTTCTCAGTAGTGAGTTAGATTGTTACATGTTTAATTAAGCATGTTTTAACATAATTAACCCTAATAAATGTAAATAATGTTTGTGTGCAGATCTTCAAAGCTTTGTACAGGGAAAGGGGCCTCCTCCGATGTATAAGATTGAGCTGTGCTTTGGTGAGGAGTATCCAGACCCGAAAGTACCAAAGAACAGAAAACTAATCATGGCGCAGGTCAGTTAAGGCTTAATACTCAAATGCATGCATAAAGAATGTTTTCAAGCACTTAAAAGCTCATTACCTATATTTATCATATCTTTTGTAATGCTGTTGTGCTCTTTTTATGTTGTCATTCTATATATTTTCAGGGGTTTTTTTTCTCATGAACATACAGTATTTATTTGATTTACTGTGAAGAAGTTGCAGTGCCTTACTATCTCCAGCAGAGGTCCTCAGCCCTCCATTAACCTTGTCATTTACCCTTTTCACTGGCAGGTGGTGCCTCTGTTTGCTGAGGAACTGCTACAGCAGTTTGACTTGGAGGACAAAGTGGAGCAGCAACTAGTGTGCAACTCCAACTGTGAAAACCAGACAGACAACTAGCAGAGCCCACGAGGACACCGGAGTTGGTATTAACAATGTCAAACTAAGGTTTTAGTACTTTTCTGGCATTACTCTAAAAGACAGTTGAAATAGAACAAACAGTACAGAAGAATGATGTAAAATAGAAGATTTGCTTCTAGCAATTTTGAATGTATGAAAGAACAATATATTTTTTTCTGTCTGTCCACAAGAATAATTTATGGTGCATGTATGTTATAAAAGCATTTTCTGTTCAACCAGCTGTATGTTATAATTTTTTTCTTTACCTGTGTTAATCCCTTATTGATCCCACTTTTTAGTCTATGTATGAATGATTATTAAATTTGCCATAATGTGTGGTTAATAAATCAGAACCTAAAATTAAATCTATAAAGCTTTTTGTTCTTTTATTTCTAGCGAACATCATAAAACAAAGTCACAATTTTAAAAATATACATTTTTTGTAGCTATAACATTTACAAAGAAAACAAAAAAACAAAACAGTTAAGGTTTTATTTTTAAAAATTAAAAAAAAAAAAAAAAAACAACACAAAAACTAAAGTGAGAGAGTGTGCTGAATCAGAGGATATACCCGTATCTGAGTTTAAAATACTTTCATCAATTTCCCTGCCTTCAAACATATACAGTACATAAAAAAATGAGATGGGAACAGAAGCGAACAGTACACAGGGGTCAAGAGTATTCACAAAGCATCATGTTCCAACGTGTTATTAGCACCATTACTCTTAACTGTGCTTCTACCTCTTTCCATCATTAAGTTTTTTAATGGAAAAACACCGTGAGTGTTGTGGAGATGTGGCACAGGCCTGTCTGTGTGGGTGGGATTGTCTGTTACGCAGTTTTCATTAGTGTTCTCCCTTTCCTGCAGTTAATGTTAAGAACATATTGGAGAGTAATGCCTTGATGAACAATTGTTACAAATGACTCCTGGTGATGAGAATAAAAAGGCGAAGAGTTGCTTATACATTCACCTTGCCTGCCTAGGCCGACACATAAACATCGGCTCAGAAGCAAGAAAAAAAAATGCATTGCAAAACTGACAGAGATTGCATTAAATCGGTTTAGCATATTTACTGTATACAACATCTGTAATGTAATATATATATAGTCAATTATTTTTGTTCATATGTATATATATATATGCGCTTCTTCCATAGCATTGACTTTCATAACACTGATTGAAAATCGATACCCTGCAGAAAACACTGTTGTTAAGTAGGTGTGTGGGACAACCATTACAAAAACAGAGTGAACACAGACAAGTGCTTGATTGTCTCACTAAATGTCTTCAGTGTGTCTCTGAGGAGCCATTAAGACTTTCAGCTGCTGCTCCAGTCAGGACTGTGCTAAGTAAAGGAGAAGAGAGGAAGGAAATAGGAAAGGAATTGTGAGGGCAGGACTATGGCCGGTAAAATTAATCTTTTGGGCACCCGTAAATCATGTTTTCTGATGTTTTTGATTCCTTCCCTGCAACCCTGCCTTGAGTTCTCTCTCTTGTTTGTCTTGGGTGCAAAAGAGACAAGGAGGGTGTGTGTATGTGCTTTTTTTTGTGTGTGTGTGTGTGTGTGTGTGTATGTGAGTATGCATGTGCAAGTTTCTACTGCCACTTCATTAGCTTAGAGCCATGAGGTAAATCTAGGAGGCTTTGATCAGTTCCAGTCGAGGAAAGATTGTCCGGGGCAGACCAGCGCCTCTTGCGTGGACGCGTCTGACCCTGAGTGGCTGGCTCTGCGACTGAGGAGCGCGGAGGAGTGGGCACAATAGGAGGTGGGTGCTGAGGGAGTGGTGGAGGAGGAGGGGGAGGTGGCATCTCCTCCCTGTGCGAGCCACGAGACTCCCCTGCAGCCCTCGAGGACGCCTGTATCCGATGGGACCTGGAGCCGGTGCGTGCTCGGTGGGTTTGGGTAGGAGTGGGAGTGAGAGCGAGACAGACGTCCCCTTCTGTGAGCTGGCGGCAGGACAGGCCGTAGAGCTGCATGGTTTTTTGTGGGCAGCACGAAGACCAGCCTCGGTCCCGCACAAAGAACGGGTACTCCACCAAGATCTTCAATAACTCCTGCACAAAACAGAACAATAAGTTGAACATTCACTCTCAAACTTGATCACTAAACATTCCTTGGTGCAAGCTCTAAAAGGGACACTGACCTGAGTGTTGCGGTCTGTGAGGTGGACTTGCAGGTGGCTGATGCCCTGTGCGGTGCTGGGGGATATGAGCAGCACAGTGCAGGTGCTGAGGTGGAACTCCGGGGAGGTGTCTGCACTCCTCAAGAAGTCTTCTGTCCTCAGCTCCTCAACCCGCTTCAGCCGCCCGCCGGCCAGCTCGATCAGGGATCCCTTGGTGAAGTGAGGTAGGAGTGCAGGGGGAGATGCTTGAGGGCCAGGCGGTGATGTGTGAGTACGCGACGGAGACAACTCTCGACCCCTGCCTCTGTCTCGTCTCCTCTCCTGCTCACTGTCTCTCTGTTGGTCTTTGTGGTGTTGTAAGTGCTTCTCTTTGTCCTTGTCTTTACTTCGCTCTCTGTCCCTGTCTCTGTCTCTGTCATGGTCTGGGTCTCTCTCCCTGTCTTTATCTCTTTGAGACCTGTCATGATTGTTGAAAACAGCCAAAGGTGAGTGAGGTGAGTTCCTTACCACATGCTGCCTGGGACCTGGTTCTCTGTGCAGGTTGTACAGAGGGGTTCCTGAGGGGCTGTAGAGGGGGTACGACTGGGCCTGAGGGGAAGGATGGTAAACTCCTAATGAGTAATACATCTGGGCTTCAGCTGTCGAAACCCGTAGTGGGTCTAACACTTCCCCCCTAACAGCCCGGGTGTCCGGCCCGACAGGATGGCAACTGGGGGAAAGCAGATTGGAGCTGGTCTTAACGGTTCCATGAGCATGTCTGTCCTGCAGTGAGGAATGTGGCTCAGGGCCTTCCTGAGCTTGTGAGTCTGACAAAAATACCCCTCCAGACTGATTGTGAGAAGTTAGACTCTCCTGCTGTCTCCGTGCACCATTGGAGTGAGCACTGTGTGGACTGATGTCCAGCCTGGTGCTGCTGCTGTCATTCCCATATTCTCCGATCAGAGGCCTGGATGTGCTGGGAGTCCTGCTGCCAGGACCATCCAGACCATTAGGCCTCTTGGCAAGGTACCTGTGTCTGGATTCGCCTAAGCTTGTTTCTTGAGAGTACAGAGAGTGGTGGCCAAACAAATATGACGGGGAAAAGAGAGAGGAGCTGTAATCTCTGCGGCCAGTGTTGATATAGGACCACATCTCTCTGGAGTCTGTGGGGAAGGGAGTCTTAAAAGAGGGAGCGGAGGAGGAAGATGGGGAGGGGGGCAATGAGAGAAGGCCCTCTCCTCTGTGCCACCTGGAGTGGTGAGGTAGGGGTGAGGACAGGGGATCATCTCTCCAGGCGGGAGACCCAGAGCCTCTTCTCTCGCCCACCTGCCCTGGAAAAAGGGGAAGAGACACAGAGGGAGAGTAGCTCAGGTGCCATGGTAAGGGCAATGGGAGACCCTGTGCTGGAGCGGGCAGGGGAGGGGGAGTGTGGAGGAGATGGGTGTTGGGGTTAGTCAGAGGTCTGTCCCTGTCACTGGCCTCCCTGCCTCCCTCCCCTCTCCCTGTGCTGGGCCTAATCCTGAGCGGCACAGGGGGTTTGAACTCATCCAGGGGCAGTTCTGCCGATCCTTGCCGAGACTCCCTCTTCTTCGGAGGGAGGCACTCTTTGCCGCGATCGGGACTGGGATTCATGGATGGGCTCCAGCGGCAGTGGAGAGGCCCCCTGTGTGTGGGTGAAGGCTAGGTCACATGGGCCTCACGGGAGAACAACGGGCGCCGGTAGAAGGGAGGGCTGCTACACAGCATCACTGTCAGATCACTGTTGATTCTTTTGTACTTAAGCACCACTCACCTGGAAACAGAAGAAAGATATCGTGGGATAGACGTGAGATTAAGTGTGAGCACAAAGAACAGTTTGTCACATTCTGGCAAAATGCAAATAAATATTCTGACGCTTCAAACTGATGCAGAGGAATCAAACCAGTGCCTTCATCACAAGAACTATTTTGGGTCGAGTAAGGTTACAGCTCTTTAACTTTGTGATAACTGTTGCTAATTAGTCATTACCTATGTTCCCTGCTGTGGGATTGAAACTACCCAACTTACTCGTTCATTCAAACACATTACTCCCACGTGTGGTCTAAAAATATGTTTTACAGCCAATGAAGTTCAGAGCCAGAGCTGTATTTGTGCGTAGAGCACTCACAGCAGGAGTGTTTTCATCTATGACTCTTGGGAATGATTGGAATACGTAGATATGTTTTTGCAGCACTTTCATGAACCACCCCCACGACACTCTCAGCTCTTCTGCGTATTCCTATAAGCTTACTACTAGCAGCTCTTTTTTCACACACAGACATGGGCAGCTGCGGGGACACAAGTACTCCCTCGGGTGACTGTAACTCCCTCAGAGATAAGTAAAGCTGGTCACCACCCAGCCCAGAGCTGACACACTGTTGATATCACTGCCATTTGTGTCTTTGCATATGAATTATTTGTCACAGCAGGGGTGTGAGGGGAAAATTTGTGTGGTTGCATTAAAAAACATCTACGTATGTATTTCTTTTTTTTTTTTTTTTTTCCTTCAGTGAGAATGTGTAAATTTGTTTATTTGTTTAGGTCTCTTGTGCAAGTGTGTTTGTGTTCAAACCCTCAAATGTGTCAGAGATTTTGCAGCCTTGTTTCATTCAGTGAGAAGTGCGGGGGAGCCAGACTAATTCTTCAACGTTTTATCTCCAAACGTTTTAAATAAGCTCGTTTGAAGTGATGGCTGCCATGTCGCCTGCCCAGCTGTTCCCTCCAGCGCCATCGCCACTGCCGCCACAACACCACAGCACTACAGCGCCACGCTTCCACTCAGCCCTGCTCTCACCCGCAAGTCTGTCTCAACAGCCTACAAACTCCCTGCCGTCTCACCATCCGCCACACTGTCGCCATGGCAACTGTGTCCACACACATCCAGACGGTTAGAGAGGTTAGATGGGGATACTCCATGGAGAGGCGGGTAAACTGTTGCTCATCAAGTGACTTGGTCCAAAAACAGAACAAGTGTTGGAAGTGGAGCAAGTTGTTTGTGCATCTGTGTGGAAAACTGAAAACTGGGCAGTGAGAGGAGTGGGAAATACTGTCACAAATACTCACTGGACAGACAGACAGACAGGGACATGGGAAATGGACTTGAGTGGAGTTCAACTCGCACCATAACACAGCATTAAAATACCATTCGATTTGAAATAGTTGATTTCAAACAAATTATTTCATCGGATGTCAATTTATATTATCATTATTATTATTCAAATTAGTATTAGTATTCTATTGTGCGATAAAGGCCAAATCTCACAGGTAATAGGTTTTAACACTAACCAGTGTGTGTAACATACAGTAGTATTAATGTACACACACATCAGCAATAAAATGAAACTGATAAAAATAAAATAATATAATTACATCAATTATAAAATGTGTGTAAAATCACAAAATAAACACTTTCACATACCGTGTTTGTTTGGTCCTCTAATTTGACTTACTGCCCCCAACTAAACTTAACACTGACTTCAGAAAAAGGTCTGGGCTCAATTCTCTGTTCTTTTCCTGCCAGCGAGCACTTAAAGATTGTCCATACAGACCTGTTATGAACTTACCCAAAAGTACAAGAAAACAAAGCAGCCAATCGTGCATGTGGAGGAGTTTGCAGAGAGATGTCTTCTAACACAACACTCCTACACTGTGCACACAAACAGAGACACTGGAGTTTAGCTGGAACTGCTGTGGTTAATGCACAGATCACAGTCTGAAAGATGTGACAGTTTTGTTCCAATGAAATGCCTTTGATTTGCAATGTAAACATAAAGCCACTGACTCGAAAGTACACCGAAAAAAAAAGAAGTCATAACAAATAAAAGCTGACAAAGATGTTTTACATAAAAAGCAACTCCAAATTGTCAGCTTGGACAACCTATTTGCACTCCTACTCCTCATCCCGCCTTTTCTCAGGAGAACGGCTGATTCTACCACAGTCACACTTATGACTACAAACCACTACAAAAAGCAGAACAGCAGAAAAACTACATGCTGTATTTTCTTCTTCTTCTTCTCCTTACGAACACATGCCAAATTACTTTCCAACAATGCAACACAGCACGAGCGTCAACCTCCTAAGAGTTAATGGAGCAGTCACAAAGGAGTGGCGCGAGGACTGACCTTAGCGCGGGGCGAGCAGATGTCCCCGTGTTGGCAGTCATTCATATTCCACTTGTGTGATGCCCCACTCTTCAGCTCATTCCCGTCGACACTGCCAACAGCTACAACACACCCACAGAAATCACCAGCCTCCAGCTATACCTCCCTCTCATCTGTGTGTGTGCATGTGAAATCACAAGCCCACCAAAAGTGAGGGAAAGAAGCCTGTCTCTGAGTGTGTGCCGTGCTCGCTTGTGTGTGTGTGTGTGTGTGTGTGTGTGTGCGTGTGCAAAGGGCTGAGGAAATGAGTAATATCTAGCAGTGAGAAACATGTCTGCTATGCCGAGCCACACAGGCAGACCAGTTGCTGCTGCCGCCCACTTGCTTTAATCACACCGAGGATACAAACATGCATACATATAATATATTTGCACATATACATATACAGTCTGGGTATATGCCGTGTTTATCCGTCTGGACTGGACTCAAAGAGACAGCTTGTGAAGTCCACTATATTTCAGATTTAATGCATCAATGAGAACAGATTTCTTCTATGCACAATTAGCCTGTAACCTTTTATTTGTTTTTTTTTTTAAGAAGAAGTGATGGAAGGAGACAGTTGAGTCGGGGAGGGCCGTGGTAGGAGGTTCATCCTACACACTCTCAGACTCAGGCTTTTGCTGCTGCCTCTGACTCAAAGCCAAACCTCACCTCACATCCATCACACAAAAAACACCAAAATGTTAACCTCCGTCTTCTTCTTTTTTCTTTCTTTCAGTATTTGTTTACCCGTTTGTTCACATGTGTTCCTGCTGTCACCGAGCATCTTTTCGAATCACTTTGATTTGACTTCATGTATGCTCGCACACGTTTGTAACAGGGGCACGGCGGGAGAGCTCTGAATGATCTGCTCCAGTGATTCAGTCGGTGCCAGTGAAGTGTGCTGGTATGGCGGGTACGGCGTATTAGGGCTGAATTGGTGAGAGCGGAGCAGTTCACTCACAGCACGGAGTCAAAAACCTGTCTGTATATAGAAAGCATTTACAAAAGGCTAAACAAGGACAAGTCTGAAAATGTGTGCCTATGTAAATAACCCGGTTTTTCGTGCTCACAGAACAAGCTCGTGTTAATCATCGGCACAGAAATGCAAGGCAGGAGTGTAAACCAGAGTACGGGGGAGGGAAATTAGATTTAATGAAGCAATCAAATCGTTATTGGTGTTTAATTGCCGAGCACACAACATGTGCCATTCCTTCATTGTTACAAGTGCAACTCTTTAACCTCCCAAACTGAAAGAAAATGCAACCACCGCCAGTCAATTAGAGGTTAACCTTGTCTAACTCGTCAACCTCAATAAAGTGGAAAGCTAATCAGACTGGGAGATGTGTTCAGAAGCATCAGCACAAGGCCACAGTGTGACGGACGCTTACACACACACACACACACACACACACACACACACACACACACACACACACACACACACACACGCACACGCACACATACACACACACCTACACACCATTGCTAAGATGAATGTCTCCTCTGGCGTTTCGGGGAAGACTCTTTTCTCTCTGAAAGTGAATAGTTTTTGTGACGAGTTCTAAAGTTTGATGTGTGGGCCTGAATGCTGTCTGCACTGTGTCTGTGTGGGCTCATTACGACTGTCACAATTATGGTAACTAAAAGGATTTTGGAAAATGTACAGTTCAAATGTTTCATAGAGAGAAAAAAATACAAATTGTTGTATGGGATTTTGGGGATAAACAATAATAAATGCCTGTGTATATAATTTTTTAAAATGACTGCACATTAATATGCTGCTTTAATTGAGAGAAATTAAATCAATCTAAAGGCTAGACTTCACTTGCTGCTGTATTTACTGTAATTAAATGCATTCCACATGAAAATACGCAGCTTTCTTTCTTTCTTTCTTTCTTTCTTTCATTAAAAGTAAACATGAAAAACAGTCATAGCTGCTGTGAATGTCAGTGTAAAATTAGACATGCTACTAGTCATAATGAAAGAAATGAAATAAGTCAATACAAGTTTCACCAAAGGGTCTAACAATAAGGAGATAAAGGAATGACTGTTGTTCTCCGTTTGCATCTGTTTATATTGAAATTTAGCCTTGTTGAATGATACAAGAGTTTTAGAAGAGTTATGGTTGGAAGATGTGGTTGGTGTTAACTTTCTCCCTCTATTGCAGGCTGTTTCTGTCATTCTTTTAGACCTGGTCTATGCAAATAAACATGAAAAGTCAGATGAGTCAGCTGTACCCACCAAATAGTGTAGAGAGAGTTTTACAGAAGAGACTTTGAGATATTCACTTAATCTAAAAACATGCTCCCTTTTAGCATTTTAAATCAAAATGTCTTTTGACGTTCTTTCCCCACTCTATTCCCTGAAGCATAAGCTCATATCGGGTGTCAGCTCACGTTTCATCCAGAGGGGGGGTGCTATGACGGACGTCTGATGCAGCAGAAATTTGTTGCTGAATGTAACAGATCTGAACACAGGGGTGAGTAGCAGTAAGAGGAGGGAAAGGGCACAAACGGAGCGAATTCAGGCCGACGCTTGCAGCAACAGTGTGACAGTGACAGGACAGAAGGGAGGGGGGAGGTAGTACTACTAGGCCTTGTGTGGTGGCTTACTCCACAAGGAGCCAGTCTAAGCTGATAAAAGGACAGTGTGATACGGCCAATAGCTTAGTGGGCAAAGAGCCAGGTCAGCCTTAGGGCCCTGACCCATTCTTCAACAGGATGAGCCAGCAGGCTTGCCCTGCAACAGGCTCAAGCACAATGAGGATGGACTTACGGCTCAAGAGCTACTATTAACACCCACCCTTCCTGTACACACAATTACACACATGCATGCGACTAAGTCTTAGGAAGTCAAGTCCTGTGGCCAAAGCTGAACTGGTCTCAGGGAAGAATACAGAGAGAAACGTCTGTTTGCTGGACAGATCTTCAGAGTGTTGAGCCGAGAGTGATTCAGACTCCATGATGACGGCTGTAATGTATTGCTGGGTTAATCCCTGTGAATCCTAACTGGTACGGCCTAAGGCAGGCTTAGTATAGTTCTGGGAGGAAATCCCCCTGTGTAGTGGTACAGGCCATTAGCCCCTGGGGTATAAATAGGGCAGCTATGGCTCCTTAAGCTGGCTTTTACGCAATATCAGTTAAAAATATGGCTTGACTAATTACATGCTGGTCAGCCAGTCAGCAAAAGCAAAAAAAGTCCTCCTGGTTGTTCTCCTCTGTGTCTGAATGCAGCAGAGGACTGCAGTGTTTGTGGCTTCTGTAAATACATGTGCTGTGACATGCCAGTGTGCACACAGAGGTCAGGGGGGAACAAGTGCAGCTAACATTCTGCAACCCCTGATTGACATTTTCTAAGATGGCTCTTATGCTCTTGTCATCCATTGACATTTAAGTCTCTTTTGATGGGAGTTTCATTTCTGCACTTTTTAACGCCTCTTACATCTTCTAATGCGGTATCTACAACAGTGTTGTTTTCAACCACAAAAAGCTCATATCATTTACATCACTAACATCAAACATGTTACTATGCAATGAATGATGTCATGCAATTAATATATTTTTAACTGGGACTTCCCTGGTGTTTTTCTCTTATTAGCAGCTACTAAAGTCAGTATCTCACACGAAGAGATCAGAGGCTTACATGGTGTTGAGGGTAGAGAAGTGTGACAAGTTAGGTTTTCTTCCAAAGACTTGTTATTTTTGGATTTGTCCCTGTTAACTTTCAGTCAAACTTAGGCAGAAAAAAGTTAAGCAAACTGTATGCAAACAAAATGGTGACATATCCGTGGAGAGAGCATGGTCAGGTCTCCCATTGGTAACTTGAGTGCCATTCATCTTCAGAGACACTGTCTAGACACGCTGCTCGGATACTGTCTAGAGTACCTTTATCACTGCTGGTATTCAAGGCAATGTCGCTATATAGTGCCATTATTGCTGTTCCTCTACAACCCTGCCATACACACACATACAGTCACAGTCATTTACTCACAAATTAATGCTGTTTGTTTTAGAGGAATCAGAAAATTGCATAAAAATGTGCTTGAGTGGGCTCAAGGGTGAAAAGGAAAACTCTATTACAGCTTATGCAAAAAGCAGAGACAGATTTGAAGTATATGCATTTAATATAATATATAATTTAATATATATATATATATATATATATATATATATATATATATATATATATATATATATATATATATATATATATATATAAATGCATATACTTCGAAGGTTGAGGTAATGACCACACAGTTTGAGGACAGTATTGATGCTCAAGGCTACAGGACGTCTCAAATGTTACACTTTCTGTTCAGTGATACCAAAACCAATACTGGCAGCTACTGTATATAGTGTTTGTGCCCAGTCTGTTAAGAGGGAATAAATTTACTGTCTTCAATATGCAGTAAGAAGAGAGAGAGGCCTAGCTGGTGGGCGTAAGTAGTAGGTGGTGGAGTTGAAAGGTCAAAGACCCCTATTGTAAATAAAGTATGGAGGAGGAGGACAACATTCTGCTTGATCATACACATGGGTTAGCAAGTCACGGCCACAGAGCAAAGAAAAACCCGCAAATTAGAAACAGTGGATGTTTACATAAATTCACAAGTAAGGTCAATCATAAAAAGTTATTCTTTATTGTTGCCAGAATTAAACAGCTCAGAGTAACCTTCAATCCAATGTGCTTATAGTGGGTATGTGTAATCATTGAGAACTGGCTGAAGAGTGCTGGACTTGGAACATTTTTTTTTTGCTCGAAATATGGTCAATTTGATGCTGTGTTTGATTTTTGGTAGACAGTGACAGTGATGGAATAAGAATAAATGTGATAAAAGCTGATGATTTTGTTAAGTGGCTCCATTTAGGATTTGATCAAAATTTGAAGAAAGAGCTAACTGAAAAGAAATCATCACATAGTCTTAGTGCAGAAAGTTTCACCTCCATCATAAGTGGTTTCAAACTGCATTTAAAGAAGCTCTGCCTACACGTTCTTCTCACGGGACAACCCCCTACCGACAGGTGTGTCTGTCGCCTTAAAGTTGTCTGGCACCGTGTCAACTGTATTCAAACACCTGCCTCTGTTTGGGATTATTCATCACCGTCCTGGCTCCGCAGCTCCACTCCCAAGCCAATTCTCATACCACTCCAACTGTGATAGTGCTGAGCTGGAAACACTGACAACACCATCCCTTTCACTCACTGATTATGTGCCATTAAGATGGACCTGATAACCCTGATCAGGAAAAAAAAATGAAAAATAATAATAATATGCAAAAAATATACACTTAACATAAAAAGCATAATAATAATTAAAAAACACACACAAAACAAAAAGCATTAGTAACCGAGAATGAATGTGGCAGTGGAGTTTAGTTAAATTAAGTGCAGTTTTAGTGTTTTAAAGTAGCAGGAAGAAAATTCAAACATAAAATTAAGTTTGTAAAAATGTTAGAATTAATCATCCCCCAATTTTTTAATATTTTCCTCTTGAAGAGTCTAGGAGACAGGGGGTGTTGTGTAAACCCCTTGGAGGAGATTGTTTTTGCAAATTTAAATTGAAAATAAATTAATAAAAATAAACATTTATTTGTTTTCGTGAGTTGTAATCTTAAAATCATAATTTTCAATTTTAAATGAAAATTCAGTGTAGATTTCTGTATGCTTTTAAATGTGTATAATGTAAATATTTGTATTGTTTTGTAAGGCGACCTTGAGTGCCCAGAAAGGCGCCTAATAAATAAAATGTCTCATTATTATTATTTCATTTCACGTTATATGACTTTATACTTTGGCTTTTCTATTCCCTTTATTTGTTCACTTGCTTAATCAGTCTTTCACATTACATCTGTTTCATATAATTTTTTTTAATTTTTTTTTTGCAAATACACATAAATTATAACACAGAAAAGGATCAATTTTGTCAGTGATGGAGAGTTGATATTACATTAACACACTCTGATTTTATGTTACTGTGCAGGAAGGCTCTGGGCTCGACATGCTGCGACACGTAGGTCAGCATTTGTCCAAAGGTGTGAATGTCAGTGGCAGTGAGGCTGATTATCCAGTTGCTAACATCCTGTAATAGATTGACAACTGTCCAATCAACCAAACAGTATGCGCCTGAATATGAAGTGGGACTGTGTACCCTGAAATAACTCCTCAACTCCTGCCCACTCAAAGACTTTTGACAGAATTTTTGTATAACACACACAGACATTCACATTCTCATGCAAATGCCTGAACGTACACTTCAGTCTAAGTTTTCCCTGGCTGTCTCTTTCATTCTCAGCCCCCCTCTCTCATTCACTCCCACTCTCTGTCTTTCCCTCACTCAACTGGCCGGCAGTTTGAGAGGACACACTCAACGTGGGCGAGAGTGCTAGTAGAGTATATGACTGTCAACACAAGGTGTAAGGTGTGTGTGCGCCATGCTGTAGGTGGAGAGACACAGCAGGGCGTGAAGGAGCGCTGTGATAATGACAGGCCATGCATTATATAACATGCAGATTGCATAAGGAGAAGAGTATTTCAGGCCCAGATATCGAGAAGATAGAAGATGTATAAGTATTTTTTTGTAGTTGTGGGAGTACAGCAGTAAGGAAGGCCTGTTTGTATAAAATGCACTCTTTTTTTTCTTTCGAGGAGTGAGTGGGAGTAAACTAAAGTGTATTATGTGTTTGTAAGAAGGGGGCATGAATGTTTTCAGATTTCTTTCATAGCTATCTGCATATCAAAACAAGTATGTGGGATTGTTGGCACATTTGCGTACACTGTGCATAAGAGTGTCTTTACTGTGAGCTCCCACTCATTATCACTTTTAGACTTCAGAGAGATCCACTTGAAAAGGGCTTGTCGGCTCAACCTGAAAAAAGTAGTGATGGTTTCAATGTTGGGGCTTGTGTTAAAGGAACACGTTCACGTCTGTGGACAAGTTTGGTAAAATGTCAGAGTCCCGCTGTAGTTTGAGCTCTATAGGATGGAGTGTGGAGTCATAGAAGTGAGGATATGTACGTGCCGCTGCCTCCTCTGTGCGCCTCGCTCCATGCATGAGTGTGCCCCTGTAAAAATAGACCTCTTAAAGGGCCAGCAGCCGTTCAACCTTCTCCCGCAAGAGGCCTGTTCTGCTATACTGTGTCACACTACTCTAAGAAACATGGCAAAGGGGGAACGTAGTGTCTTTAGTTTTGCCCTCCTCCTGTGCAAGCCATCAACCCATATTCTGTTTGTCTTTGTCATTTTTACATCATTCATGAGGAGACTTCTTTTGAGTACACTTACACAGCAGGACTTACAATCTAGCTCCAAGCGTCCTCAGAAAGTCAAACAGTCACACTGGGAGTTTACAAATGCTTTGTCATTCATTCACAACCCTTTTTCTTTTTTTTTTTTAACGTCCCATTGCTGTCATTGAAGTGAGCATTATTATAAGTCACTGACGAGATGCTTCCTGTTCACTCCAGCGGATCATCCTCATAATTGAAATAAGTAAATTAAGTCAGCAGGGACAAATGTTGTCGCCTCAAAGACATCTATAGCTCAAGAACAGTTTGAACCTGGGAAATGTTCCTATATGCAGCATATGGGAGGGATATCACTGCAGCAGAAGGACAGCGCCTGATGTAGCAGAAATAGACATACAGAAATTATAATCAAGCACACTGCGTGGCGTAGTATTTCTCTGGTGAGAAACCGAGAAAAGAGAGAGAAAAGAGGAGAGGAGCCTATTACAGACAATACAGAAGCACAAACACAGCAAACAAGCAGACGAAATGAAACTCCAGGAAGCTGTCACCGTACCCTGGACCATTAATAAAAAAGAAAAAAAAAGTTTAGGAGCCCAGTGCACCTGCTACAGTATACTGCTGCTTTTGTGTGTCAGATGTTTCCCTGAACATCTGCACCTCCTCTACCAATCTGTCTCAATTCATAATGTTTCCTTGACTCGTCTAACCCCTCCCCTCCCCCTCCTCTTCATTCTCATATCCATCCCTCTTTAAGTTTAAGTGGACTCCTCTGGGGCACCCCCCTTTTTGGCTATCTCTGGACTCGGGGCTATTTAAGCCCACTGCTCTAATTCTGAAAGTCTGGATCTGCCGTCACACTGATTAATGAACCTCCACCTCTCTCTCTTTCCAACTCAGTGTCTGTCTCCTGTGTCTTGTTCACAACACACCCCACACACAGGTGCCCACTTCTAACCACATGCTCATTCATATTCACCTGCCTTTTTTTTTTTTCAATTCACGCACGCCGGTTTCCTTCAAAACACTGCATGCCATTTGTTTACAAGTTGACACACTCCCACTAACAGAGACAGCTGGAGAGGTTCAGAGGCTGTGTGGTCACATACCTTGCTCGGTGCCTTTGCAAAGCTGGCAGCAAACAGTCTAGTCATCGGATCAGGCAGCGGCAGTGGCGGCAGCGTGGAGGAATATCCAGTTTTTGAAGCTGTGAGCGTCTTCTTCTACTGTTCTGCCTTTCCTGCCTTCATCCTCTCCTGCCTCCTTCTAACACTCTCAACGCCTCTCTGACTAGGCTCACTTTCTCTCTATCTCTCCAGCTTGCTTGATCTCTCCAACCCCCCTCCCTCCCTCCCTCCCTCCCTCCCTGTGCCTCTTCACTCACAGCCTTACAACTTCTCCCTGTTAGAAACTCACTCTGATAACTTTTTCCTCTTCCCTTTACCTCACACGTTCCTTCCTTCCCGACCCTCTCGGTCTCTCTGGGAGTGTATAATTAGACGGAGCTCGGTGGTAATACAGTCAGGCTCATTGTGGAAGCCTTAGAATTGCTGCTCATGTTTGGCTCACAGCCCAGCAGCTTCACTCATTATCCTCCCTCGAGCTACAGAATGGACCGGCCCATGGATCAGTCTATTTGCTGCGACACCTCAGCCTCTTTAGCTCAGCCAGCCAATCACAGGCCGCGGCGGGGAAAGGCAAGGTGTGCTCACAGGACGCGCATGAGGTGAAAGAGTCAAGGATAATCACAAACTTGTAATGGCAGGTCAATTGTAATACCGCCTGGCCAAATCTGACACACTGAGGCCAAGTGAGTCACATCTCTGTCGGAGCCATCATGTGCTTTCTTCTCGTGCACAACAAAAAAAACCCACTTAAGGAACATCTTATTGTGAAACCACCACGAGGTATGAGAATGTCCTGTGTAATGTCATATGCTGTTTTTACTGTACTGCATGCCCCAGTTCCCATCACATGACCTGGTGTAAACCCATCACAGAGGATTCCTTTAGCGCACCGAGGCAGAGCGGGAAGGCAACGTCTGACACACTCTACAAAAAGTGAATTTGATATGTCCTGCTGCTTTCCTTGTCGCTCTCTTTTTCCCAATTGTTACCCGGGACAAGGGCGGAAATGGCTCCGAAGGCCAGGCCAGGTCACAGCAGCAGCTTACACAGCACGGATCTCTTACAATGCAATGTCAAAGGCAGCTGGAATCCAAGAGCTAAGATGAAAATGAAATGAGATTTTGATATTTTCCTGTTAAGTTTTTTGATTGAAGTGAACAAAAGGCGTAGGTGCAAATGTATTTTTGAATTTATCCTGGTGCTTAGTAATTGGAAGTGAATTATTGACCATAGTGTAGGTAGATGAACCAAATGCCTCAGACGCTACACATATTTTTACATGATATAAGAGGTCAAGAGTCATGCAGAGTAATGCATTTACATATAGAGATACATTTGATAGAGCCTTACAGCAGCTACTGATGATATATCACCTATTATACAACAGCCACCTGTAAAACAAAAAATATGTATCACTGCTTTATTTAATGGAATCAATTTAAAAACGAATAGCATAACCTCAAAAAGCTAAAATTCCAAAGTGCTTTGTACTGTCTGTAAAAAAAAAGCCATTCCTATTCTGTCAGCAGAATATTTAAGCTAAAAAATTAAAGCAACGTGTCATCACAAAATTAATGTCAAAGCAGCATTATCTTATGAAAGTTTCTGTTTGACTGGAGCCCAGGAGTAGGAGGTGGATTGTAATCAAACAAGCCGAGAGAGTGGGAGGGTGTGACTCCAGCACAGCACAGTTGCATGTGTCTTGTGCTCTTGTGATGATTCGGCAGAGCACAAGGCCGAGCCAAATGTCTTAGTATCATTTCCTCTCTCCTTCTCTCTCTCCTACTCTCACTTCTGCATTCACACTACAACATCCTATAAACACTGTTGTAAATAGCACTGGGAACAAACAGCACTCACTTCTCACTAAGAGAAAATTTGTTTGACGCCCCAAAAATGAAAAACACCCCTGTCTATGATATCTAACATGTAGGATTTTTGCATTGTTGAAATAAGTGTTAAGTTGGTAACTTAAAAAAATACTGTACACAGACAAAATATAAAAGAAAGTGACAGACTTTGTCCTTAGAATTCAACAGGAGTGTATCATAGCTATTGAATATGAATAAAACACGTACACACATACTGCTCAACAATTATACTGAATAATACGCACTGTAATTATGTTAATATCTGGCCTCATGTAACACTCAGCTGAATAGATAATTAATTAGGCCTATAATAACTTTTGCAAGCTCAGAAGCTGCATCTATGGTAGTTAAAATCATTATTCTATAGATATGGACATTTTAGCTTCAACCTAAAGCTAATTTATATATTTATCATGAATTCAATCAACAGTGCAGGAGAAAGTGATGCAGTGACACTGTGTTGAGTTGATGAAGCAACTCAAATCCTCAAATGGATGAAATTTAACGCAAATCCACAGAGTGCAGACTAGATGGCTTAGCAAACAAAACTATACTCACAGCAGGTTGTCTCCAATGCAATCACTGCAATGCTTTAAAACAAGCTAATGAAGTATATACTGTGCTGCAAACAGCTATTTTCTTAATAGTTAATAATTAAACACAGTGTAGCCTTTGTAGCTTTGTAGATCATATGATGTCGTTTATGAGTTGGTCAGTTAAAAATGTGCACTTGAAATTTGTGAGGTCAGCCCTTTCAACACAAGCCACAGCTAATGACATCATGCACCAAGGTGTTTAAAAAAGAAGTAACACTTTAAAAATGCAATTGTGAGGTCATCCCGGAGTCAAGTACACCTCACTGAGCCCATAATACACTGTGGGGGTGCCAGGGGCTCTGGCTTGAAACCTGACCCCATTGACCCCTTAAATCCGGTGCATGCAAGAAACTAAGCACTTGACTATATTACACTTTGTGATAGCACTGCTCCCCACAGAGAGGCTGGTCAAAGTAAATGAGATTACAAAGGATTTCTGAACACGGGAGGTACCTTAAGTCAAAGAAGTGGGAATCTTCTTCTCAGGCAATCACATGACTGCAAGACACAAACTCCAGATTCCTGCGTACTCACCCACAGACAGCAGTGACAGCCAACGTGAAAGCATTTCACAACTCGCTGTGTGTTGTATGCCTTTGTATACTGTATGAGCTTGTGTGAATCTGCACCACGTATTTTTATGTGTGTGAAAGTGACTCACCCCGTGTCAGTTACTAAAATGTCCTTTCCTTTTTTACTTCACACCTCGCCAGTTTGCTATTTCGGGCCATGTTAGCAGAACTAGTACTTCCCAGCATATGCACACAATGAGTGTAGCACACAAAGCCCACTGGGAGAATTTTAGGCGAGTGAGTGCATCTTTTATACAGTAGTGGCACAATGGCTGATTCGGAGGAGCCGACAGAAATATCCAGGGTTACTTGCAAAGTGAAAAATATCGAATTGCATAAGATGGAGAAAGAACCTGACCACGTAAATGCAACAGTAGCTCTCTCCCACAAAGTGCATACACACACTGTGATGTCCTAATAGTGTCCTGCAGGCAGGCGGGCCGCGGCAGAGAAACTTTAGCTGAGGCGGAGTGCTGACTCAGGGAACAAGCCTAGTGAAAGAGAGGGAGAGAAGGACATTGTGCTACACCGAGGCCTTGTGAGTGTGCATATGTGCAAAGCAGACACTCCTGGCCGCCGCTCTACATGAACTATCAGAGATAAAGTGCAAAAACCCCTCGCTGGCTTCACAACGGAACTAACAACCAAGGTTTGCTACTTATGATGAGTCCATTGAGTGAAATAGAGAAGTCAAAAGAGGAATTCAATCTCACTCAAGTTCATGAAGTTGTATTCGGGCAATTCTTTTGTTCTTCTGACCCACGCCTTGGCTTGTGCTTTGACACTGTCTGGGATTAATGTATGAGGCATTGGACATACAGTATAGCTTTGTGCACAAATTATTACTCAAAAATGTAAACATGCAGAATGATTCTAAACGCAGAACGTGTATCAGTCACGAGTAAATGGTCTCTGTTTTGTTTGCCGTGGGGCTTTCTCTTGCTGTTTTAAAGTTTTAAAGTGCTCTTAGTGCACGAGCTGTGTGTTTAAATACATTTATTATTGACAAAAGGATCCTGACTCATTCTACTACTACACTAGTTTTGAGTAACCCGATCGCAGAGTACCGTGTGAGTTGACTCATTATAAAACAAACATTTGGTTCCTTTTGTAGTTAACAATATAGAGTAGTTGACAGATGGAAAGTAAACCATGCTTAAAAATAAACCAGTTCTAACGTATCTATCTCAAGTCTGTTTTAGCTTCTCCGAGTGTGTGCTTGAATGCCAACTATGTGTGGCGATGAGTGAGTATGTGCGATGTATATAGACCATGCTCTAAACAGAAGAGCAGCAAGTCAGCAACATCCAGGTGGTTTTAGTTTACTCGCACATTTTACCCCCCCCTCGGTCTCTTTCTCTCTGTCCCCTTGTTGTCTCCCTGTGTCTTTCCTGCTATTATTTGTCCTTTGACTCCGACTAAAAATACTCACCTCTCTGTCACTATAACAGATCGCTTTGTAGGGAATTTGCTGCCTGCAGTGTACAGTCTTCTATTTCCCTTTTACTCACACATGCCATTAGCCGTGGGTCATGATGGTGTCAGTGTTGGGAGACATGAAGAGATATAAAGTGTGATGTGTGGGCGAGTGTTAGCCAAGCAGGTGCAGTGACCTCAAGAGACTGACTGGGCTGTTATAGGGATGTACTTTAGGTCACCAGATCCAGAAAGGATAGTATCTAACTTGCACAATAACTTGCACCTGTGCTTGACTCCACAAAGTAACATGGATATATGGTGTGAGAACACTACCGAGGGGAACGATGCAGACTCTGAGAATATGTGTGAGCAAATGTCCACGAGGGTATGTGCGAAAATGAGTTTTTGTACAGACGAGACAATGAGAAAAGGAGAGTGCGATAAAAGAAAAAAAAAGCAGGGTTGACAGGCCACTCTTGTGACTCGTAAAAGAATTAAATAAACAACAACTTCTCACTCCGGCGTTCACACTCGACGTGCAACTCAAGCGACGGGAGACGGAGTAAGGTGTCACTGTTCAGAGCGCTCAGGAGAATTTATGCCTTTCCTTCACATCTCCTGCTCCCATGGCAACGAGCCGGTGACCTGCCATGACCCAGTAAGTCTGGAAGAGGGGCAGATATGAGGCTGTCATTTAGAGCAGGTCAGCAGATGATTATTACTGCATCTATTACAGTTTGTGGTCGATAACAAGCCTTGCAGATGAAGACAGTCATGATGAAATCTCCAAGATGTATGTCCGTGTATGTGACAATATTCTCCTGCGTTTATTTAATTCCAAGGATGCAACATGGCCGTGTTACCTGTGTTTCTACAAGCCCTGTTGTCTCATTATCAGAGTGACATTTGTGCGGTCCTGCCGAGCCATCTGGATGCGTCCCACACACATGTGAGAGAAACCAGGCTGGGTTTGGATCTGACTCACATCAAACAGCCTCTCAGCCCACACACACACACATACAGACTATCGCACAAACAGCAAATACAGACGGCACAAACAGAGCAGTTTCCAGAAGCCAATATCTGAATATCTGACATTTAACGCCTTGTGAGGTGACAGAGAGACTAAGACAAAGATTCCAACAGACGGTCTACAAGTTCACAGTTGGATTTTTCAGTAGAAGCAAAATAAAACTTCATTAAAACAGTGGTAGATAGCTGTGGGAGGATACACATGCAAAAACACTGTGCCACTTTGTGTCATGTCTAATGAGATGTGCCTTTACAGATTTGGGATAGTCCTGCCAAAAATGCAATGGGTCTTAATGTCCTTAGAGAGCCTTACTATGTCATGCTTCAGCAGATTGAAATGAATGAAATATAATTCAAAACTTGTACAGGTTAGAAAAGGTATCTTTTCACTTTAACATAATTGACTAGATTTTCTAAATTAAAAAAAGGTTTATTTGATGGTGAAAATTAAAGTTAATAGACATATTGTATAAATACACTGTATAAAAAGTATGTATGTGTTGAGTTAAAGTGAACTAAGTTTGTTAAAGGCCACTTATTTGACTTTCTTTCATCAAGACAAAGTCATTCTAGCCACAGCGTCATTATCAGTGTCATCAGAATAACAGTCTAATATCAAGAGTCAGCACTTGTCAAGCGATTACTACTTACTTTATCAGTTTGTGGTCTAGCATACATGACATTTAGTGATAGTGTCAACTGATCAAGATATCTATTAAAAAAGAAAACCAGTTGAAACAATTTTATATCCTGGTTTCGAAACGTGCGGTAACCTTCTGAGGGGCTGCTATGACAGCTCGGCGACATTTGTCTAAGACTAAAAGGAGTTTCACTATGAGTGTGCGTCAGCTCAGTGTACCATAGCAAAAACAAACTGCACAAGTCAAAAGTGTAGCATTGTCAGATTGTGCAATGTGCAGAGGCCTCTCCAGTGCATTACCTCTGGAGGTGGTGCACGCAGGTTACCCACCTCACTGAGATGTTCACTGACATGCTAAAGCTCTGCTGCATGCAACACAGCCCTCTCTCCAGCCCCTTTATCTAGCACTCTTTCCCTCCTACCTTCTCTCATCTATAATTGATTGCTCCCACTGTACCAACTTCATTTGCTGGCTGTGAATAATGAATGAGACACGGAGTGGAGGCGCTTTTTCCTCTTGGCTGGTTTGATACCCGATTAGCCGTTTACAGTGTATCTGTGCAATCCCTGATCAGGTCTGGAGTTCCCAATGTGTGTGTGTGAAGAAATGCTGCCAAGAAGTGCCTCAGGAGAGACAGCGTGACATCACTGGGAAACAGAAAGGACTGGAGCCTGTTGATTGGTCCGGAGTGTGTCTTTAGAGCAACAGGCGAAAGGAACAGTTGTTTGAATACACGATTAAGGCATGTGGGGGTGGTGAAGCCGTTGCATGAAAATGAACCTTGTGACTTGTAGTGACTGCAGAATTCCAGTTCTCACACTGTGTAAGCATTACCAGCGTCCGATCAGAGGGGCCGGACATATACTACATTCTGCACCTGAACACACTGGCACACACGCACAGAGGAGACAATCAGGCCTTCTCTACAGGGGCGACATGTGCTACTCTGAGGTGCACGCCATGTCCGCCACATTCCGCTCTATACACAGCTCTGCGGACTTTGAAGCAGCATCCGGCACGCACATCAACTCAGGATTGTTCATGTTCTTTCACAGGAAATGCAGGATGGGTTTTTTTTTAGTTCATATGGAGTCAAATCAAGACCTACAACATCAGAGAACACACATGTCACAAACCAAAGTCTGGTAGCCAAATCTGGTCCTTTGCAAAGTTACACCTGTGCTGCAAATACTGTCTTGTTGCAAACCAAGCCCACATTTATAAGTGACATTAAGGTAGAAATGCAAAAATATTCACATGGCTTGCAAAACTGTTATAAGAAAGCATTATTTGCACCTGAATGCTGAAGACAGTCAAATTATTGCATGGTTAATGTTGAGAAAATGATTATTTATTTGGGAAATCACTGCGCACTTTTGAATACATTCATGCCAGTAGGAATAATTGAAGACTATTTACATTTTAAAATATGCTCACTTGTATTTTGTGACACTGAAAATTATTATTTTGCCTTTGATGGTTCAAAAATGAAAAATATTGGTCCATCTTTTCAAATTGTCAGCTTCTTCTTCATCATATTTGGTAACGCTATCCTAATTACAAACAATCACAAAACTTACAGGGTATTACTTTGACAGAAATAATCACATTTAAATTTTGAACAATTTTAAGAATTTTTAATCTTGATTACTACTATTTTTATTTTTATTTTTTACGGTTGGGAGTCATTGTTAATTGCATAGTTATTAATGCTCTACTGCTGCTTAATAGTGTGCAGGTATTATAAAGTGTTACCCTTAAAAGAAAATTAACCAATTATTAACCAAACATCTTTAGTCCTTGAGGTGAGTGAGTTCTTTTTTCTGGTTCAGCTCTCAGTGAAATTCAGCCCCTTTGCCCAAGAAGACTGTGGCAACCCCCTGCCCGTACCTCAAACCGGACCAACTAACTAACCGGCTGTCCCAAGCACATGTTCATGCACATGCCCACACACACGTATCCTCATTCATGAAAAAAGAAAACGGAGAACTGCTGACACAGACGTATGCGGCGAGAGATAAAAGACACACATTGTTACCCATCTGCTGGAGGAGAAAGTTGACAGAAGGGGGCTCGGTGTGGGCAGCAAACAGAGGCCTGGTGACACAACAGTTATTATCAAATGAGATGTGAAGGATGGCGATGACAGAGTAACGCTTTCGCTTATTAGGATAACATAAAATGGTGGTTTCACTTCCAACCTTTTCTATTCAGGCCTCTTAGTTCACCTGCTTTCCCTTTTCAGACGGCACATTCGAGCACCGAAGCTGACAACCATTACTGTCTGAACTCCATAAAGGCATGTCTGAGAGTGTCTGAATAAGTCCTGATCTGCAGAGGTAGATAAAGCGCGGTTACAAAGAGGGCGGCGGAGGTGGAGAAAGGCATGCGTGAGACTGAGAGATGTACTGTATAGGGGACTGGAAGGAGAGAATAGATGAGTGTGTGAGAGATAAATGGAGACTAGAGCGATCAAGTGGAGGAGGGGGTGTAAACAGCAAGAAGGTTCAGTGGGTTCAGTGTGTGCAGTAGAGGAGCAGAGAGATGGGCGTCAGAACTGGAAGCCCAGGGGGTTGGATAGTGGTGCGTGACTCACATACTCATGCATACATTTACACACACCCGCTTACATATACAAACTCAGATAACATACAGTATATCTGAAGATGAGCTGCTACACATAGAAACCTTGGGGAGATTAAAAAAACTGTGGAGGACTAAGAACCGGACCAGTCTTCTTTTCATCAATAACACAGTGGCTTTCACTATTTCTCAATCAAATACATAATCAAAAGTAAAAGACAGAATCCTTAAAGTGGAAATCTATTTAAAGCAAAACCTACACTGAGCAGAACTACATCACTTAAAACAAATGAATCAGAATCTTACTGAATAGAGCTCAACAGGTCCCACAACAACAACAAGAAGAAGAATCTTTAACGACATACTTAATATTTAAACAAAAAAACTTTATGGTTTTGCATTTTATTGTTCTGGAATGCCCCTTATTCAGAACAAGCCTCTAAGGCCTTACTCAGATCTTGCATTTTCAACCATCCTTTTCTATCTGATGTGTGCTGGGATCTACCTGCGTCCAGAAAAGACTTTCCAGCTTCATACGCAAAACCTTCTAACTATATTCACATGACTACCTGCTGTCAAATTTAGTTCACAGTGACCTGGATGACTGAAAATCTTCACAAACATCAAATGATTCATCCGCGGTTACTCTTATTACACAGGTTTAACATTTACACAGGAAGCTTGCTCTTTATATTGACAGGCCACTGTTTTGGCACTGAGTAATGTCCACAATACTATACCGGCTTGTGTGTATCAGTGGCGAAGCAAAGTGCGACGAGTCAAAGCGATACTGTCACTCAGCCCGTGTCAGCAGGCTGTGCTCTCCACATGACTCACAAGTGCTTATTTAGACTGAAAAACACTGCACACTTGCACAATTGACATCACAAACCACCAGGTAAACCCAGAACTAGTTCTCCTGACTTGCAAACTTAACAGAAGGGTATAAAAAGTGAGACAGGTCCCAGTCTGGAGACAGGTTTTAAGGCCATCAGTGTTACCATGTCTGATTGTTAACTGCATTTAACTCAAAATGTGAAATAATTCCCAGCCTACAAGAGTAACTGATTCATTTCAACCATCATTATTGTGATTAGATGTAAAACTTTCTTCTTTTATCTTCAGACAAGAACATGACTCATTCCTATTCTGATTTGAGTTTTCAGTTTCTTGTTGGTTGTAAAATTGGACTTTTGATGCAAAAATTTTAGAACAGACACCGTTCCCTTGTGTCTGTGTCTTTGTGCAATTGTTATGACCTTGGTGACACTCACTAAACTCTTGGTTTTTACATGGTATTGGTCTTGGTTAGTCTTGTCTTGATTACAACACTATGACTTTGCTGCACTCTTTATGAAGTTTGTCTTATTTCAAAGAAAGTGCATCTCACAGTTGAGGCACAAACAATCCTTACAAGTTTCTCGTCTGCCAGTGGCTAATTAACACCTTGATGGAGCTGGTTCAGAGAACAAAAGCTCCTGTCGCCTCTTCGTCCTGCCACATTTAGCAAACAACACACAGATACTGCCTAACAGGCAGCCTGCAAGGCACAAGTTATGAGACAGGTGAGCACGCTCCTGCATGTGGCACTTGGATGTCTGTTGCCATGGTGACCCCCAGAATATCCCCATACAGCACAATGTGATATTTTTAATAAAGTTTGAGGACTCTGACTTTACTGTCTGGTTCATTGAAAAGACATGAAGCAAAGATGTGAACTTTTGTCTGTTGCCAAGTTGTTGAACCCAGAAAACACAAGTGGAAAGGCTTGTTGTGGGCTACTAACTACAGCGTGTGTCTCTGTCAATATGCCTGTGTCTTTGTGTGTTTGTGCATGCGTAAATGTGTAGATTTACCACACTGTGACTCACAAGCCACATCAGAGACCGAGCTGCAAAAAACGAGACAACACAGTTTTGAAAAGGAAGCCAGCCCTGAAAGAAGCTGAAAGGGCAATGTGTAAATGTACATATGCATTCACACATACAAAAAACACACACTCACTGTCACACTGAGCAGCCAATGGAAATTCCCTTTTGTTCAATGAGTACTGAGCCTCATATGCAGATTTTACCTTTTCTCTTACAAAACTTTAAGCAACGACCTACACAATATGTTGCTGCAGACCAAACTGAAGCTTCATCTATTTATGATTTTAGACATTTTAATATTTAAATGTAGAAAACTGTTTATTTGAAAAGAGTATTTGAAAACAAAAAATGTAATACCCTTCTTTTGCCAGCAGATGGAAACATTTACTCATCAATCAGTTTGAGAGACTTTGATGGAATTGCTCTGGCACAATGCATAGAGATGAAATTCTATATGTCTCGAATGTATTTGTGAATACCCATGTTATTATAAGGCAATAGCAGGCTAAACTGTTTGAATTTACACCTGATGTGTTTTAAATATCTATTGAATAATGCAGGCCTATTGCACGACCGTGGATATTACATGAACGCAGCATAGGAGGAAGGTCATTCATCAAATATCATTGTGGGTATCTGTAAGCCTATGCAGCTCACAGTGAGTTTTACAAGGCTTCTGCGGTTGGACTCCAGCGTTCTCATACAGCTGAAGTGTTAGATAATTGGCAGTTAGAAGCCTCTTATTAGGGGAGAGGGAGTCTGACCCCGCGAAATCCACAGTGCTAAGTGCCTATTAACCCCTGTGTGTGACAGTTACAGTACGCATTTGTAACACTGTGCGTAGATGGTATGCTTAGTGCATGCATAATTATACAGTATGTACCCAATTGTCTTCTGTTTGTGAGACTTTGATTAAGACACTTCTGTAACAAAGAATGCAATACGATTTACAAATATCTGCAAAGGGGTTTGAACAGACCACAAACAGGAGCAAATGGCTACACACTACACAGCTTCACTGGAAATGTGATGGACTAAAATATGGACTTATCTGCCATTCATGCATAATTGATGTCATATCTTCTAAAGCAATCAAGCCCACAGTTTAAAAGTGTTGTGTCATTAATTAACTATATAGCTGTAGCCTTCAAGAGTCCAGATGGAAGTGTTAATAACAAAGATGCATAAAAGGCTATTTCTCCCCACAGTGTGAACATATGGGAGTGGGTCTTAAAGAGTTTTCTAAAGCTCTACTGGAGAACTCATGGGACTGTTCAGAGGGAATCTTTCACAGCTCTTCATCCTTCGGATCCGGAGATAACATGTGATACACGTGTTTTTATGCTTATTGTGACTCCCTTTTAAATGACTCCAAAGAGACATGCTGGTACAAAGAAACACTATTAGCTACTTGTGTTTCTGTATTGGGTCTCACTGTCAACCTGCCTCTGCTCCAAAACCAGCTGGGACAGGGCCACTTTTGTAATTTATCCCTGGGTGTAGATGTAAAGACACGCGAGAGCTGGCCTGGGTACAATATCTATCTTGAACTATCACCATACTCCCACATTGTGTCACAGTCGTTCTGAAACTGTGACTCTGCCATGTGATTGTGAAACATCACACATAAACTGTACAAAGATTTAGCATGCACTATATATCAGTATGAGGCTACCATGCTAATGCAATTGAATCTTTATTCAGTTCTACAAGTCTGAGGATGTCACCAGACTTTCTAGTCTATTAGAAAGCGTGCACATCATCAAATCATGTCTGTCCTTGAATTCTTTAAAACTTGGTTTATAATGATGATTATTGATATAATAAACATAGTATTATTATTAGCCTATTATTATTATAACAAGAACTATGTTGAAAGAAGTAATTAAATAAACATTTCTTTATTATATATAATATTGTAATAACATAATATCAGAAACTCTTTCCTCCTCTTCCTCCTTTAACATATCATTTTATCATTTTGTGTTGTTAATGTAACTAAGTATAGTAATGTAATTATATAGACTATATGTATAAAAGCAAAGAAATAATTCACAAATGTGAGATCAATTTATGTCAAAGCATTTCACTGAACTAGGGTCTACATCAAATTCTTCTTCTTTTTTTTTGTCATAATTTTTATAACCCTAAATTCTATTACTACATTTGAGCAATGTATGGCAAGCACAGGCGTAATCCCATATACTCCTTATAAATGCTGAAGCCTGCTGCTCCTGTTGACCCCCTCGTCCTCCCCACTTGGTACAGGCCACAATGCCGTAGCCCACTATCAATCTCCCCTGCTGCACAGCCCCCAACACTCCTCCAACACAGAGAGCCACACAACGCGTGTGCATGTGTAAGACGGCAGGCAGCCGAGATGAGAGTGTGAAGCAGTGTGAAGAAAACCTAGAAAGAACAGCAAAAGGCACTCGGGACGGGAGGAGGGAGACTACACACGCAGCCAAAAGAGTCGAGAGGATACGGGCAGTAAGATAAATGGCTTGTGTTTATTTATCACTGTGTGTGTAGTGTTAAAAGTGTAGATGAGCAGCCACCACAGGCACCATCATCCCGTCCTGGAGCCTTGACCAGGAGAGGACCAGACCAATCCTTATTTTAAACAGTCCCACTTTGACGGGATCATGTCGTCCACTGGGTCAGCCAACCACAACAAACGTCTGGCATGTAAGTAATAGAGCTGTCTATTTAACACAGACTGGGGCACATTCTTCAACCTACTGTAATGAATAACATTATATCAGCTTATATATTGTCATTTTTGATAAGGTATGCCATTAAAGTAATGAAAACTGATACATTATTGTACTTCTACTATCTACGTCATGACTCAATATGCAGGCCGTAAGTGTTAAATGTTTGCTGTACCTCTATTCCCATTTTTGTTTCATTTATATAACAAATGGAACTGTGTTTGTGTGCAGGTAATCCACTGTAATCCACTTTTGTTACATAATTTACAGTTCATCGTTGTTTCACCCAAATGGATTAATTACTGCACAGTGTTACACAACCCAACAAACAACCCAACACTGAGTTTAAACCACTTTTCCTCTTGTCTATCCCCATTCATAACATTGTAATAGTTCAAAGCCATGCTCTGTAGTCCTTTTACAGAATTAGCCGGACAGCCTGGATACTACAGGACATACTGGACGCAGATAATCACATTGAGTGGATAAGCACTGCTTCTTAGAGTCTGACTAAGCGAATGGAAGGTCTTTACATAGAAACAGGAAAGACATGCTAAATGCTCCCTGCTAACTGTGTTTTCCTCCTCATGACTTCACATGCAAGTAGTTTTTTTTTTTTTTTAAGAGAACAAGGATCTGATTTGAAGGGATAGTGCATGTGTGCATTGATTACGGATAGAGCTGTACATTCTGTAAGAGGCTTGTTTTCATTAAATAAGGAGCAAAGCCTGAGGTCATCTCTGCATTTAGCCCAGAGTGAAGAGCCATGATAGTTTTGGAAATGGTCTGGGGAGACACTAATCTAATCAGACACTTATGGAGGGGGTGGACTGCAAAGGTTGATATAATAAAGACATATTATAGCGATAGATAAAGTCATTCAACCACCACTAATATGTGAAAATGACTGTTTTCCAAAGCTGTTTTCTGGATGTGATGCCTTTCACAGCCAAAAACAAGAATGAAGAGCAATAAAAATGTGATATGATTTAGTCCACAATGTTTCTGAAAAGATTCATATTCCAGACCTGATATGGCGATAATAGTAAAAGTAACAGTTTATAATTTGTTAAAAAAAAAAGGTAATTATTTGTATTATCTACAATATCTTAATATTTCAATAAATTCTCGTGTCTTTTCATGCTCATGTCTAGAGAGCAGGGGGAGGTGACTGTTGTGGCGCAGTGGTCTTACTCATAAATGATTTATACTTCATGGACTGTTGTGGCTGTGAGGCCTGATCGCCTTTGTAAATAATAGCAGCATGCAGGACTTCTGGGCAGTACTGCTGAGAGGGTGCCAGACCTGAGGGGAATTAAGAACTGCAAGGAGTGGGAAATAGATGGGCTGTCAAATGTAAGCGGCCATGCATTGCAACTGCCTTACTACTGCCTTTTTCCCCCTCCAGCTTCACTTTCTCCTAAAAAACGAAAGATGATCATGGGATTTATTTCTACTTGCCACAAGAGGATTGAATGGTACGCCATGTGACTGTTTGGTTCAATAGGGACATTTGTTCTGAGCTTCTCAAGCAGTTCCCAGGACCCTTGATGTATGACTGCACCATTAATATGACACAGGGAGGGCCAATGACGCATGCAATCAGTTCAGAGTCATTTCGTTAGAGAGAGGATGTTGATTAGGTTGACAAAAGGGAAGACACTTTGCAGGCAGTAGAGGTAAGAGTGAGATTAGTCTCATAAACATGGCTGTAAAAATCACAGGAGCAGAAGGGCAGAGAAAGAGGCATGAGGGATAATCTACTGATCATGTGCTCGGGCTCAGCTGACACCTCTGGCCTTGAAGCTTTCATCCTTTCTCTTATTCACATTCTGCCAACTGTCTTACATTCAAAGATACAGTGCTTCTTATCTTATCCACAAGAAGAGAAAATATCTGAATGGTCTGGGTTAATGGAAAGTGTGTAGGGATGTTTTCTCCGAGCTCCTGAGTATGCATGTTGACGTACTACAGTGCACTCTTGTATTTTCTCTACAATGCAACCCCACTGCTTTGAATCCCTGACACTAGAGTTACCTAATAAAAGGTAAAGTGCTGCTGCAGGTTGCATAAGGGATTCTTCTACGTGTTTGGCAAATGTTGCAAAAAAACTGTTGTAGATTATTACATCCTATCAACCAATATTAAATTATACATGTATGATTTTAACGAAAAAGGACGTTGTCAAAATTTAAGAATGTGGTCTGGGTCAAATCTGTGCAATGATCCATAAACTGTGAACACAGCTCAAGCTCTGTAGTTTGCACAAAGCTGGAAGCGCTGATGTCACCCTGTTATACAAGTGTGCCAGACAGGGCTCAGTACAGAGCACTGAAACGCTAAAATATACTGAGACGTTTTAAATCTTTATCGTTTTGCTCCCATTCCTTTGCAAGAATCATAATAATATCAACAATTTTTTCAGGAACACATTTTTCAAGATAAATGATTGTTTAGGTTTGGTAGTGCTAGGTTTTTTTGGTTTGGGTAGTAGTTGTAAGTATCACAGCACAACAACCAAGAGGGAAATCTTATTTAGGACACTGCAGCCAGGGCCATGCTTTGTTCAATTATTCTGGATTTTCAAAATATCTGAGATGTTCTAGAGCCATGTGTTACATTGCATTGTAGATGTTTCCTTCTATTTTAAAGATTGCTCCTTCTCTTTCCTCTCTTTCCTTGCATCCTTGGTCTATTGTAAGCCTTGATATTAGAATATTCTGAAGCATGGGTGTTTGCCTTTTTATTAACCCAGTCACTTCATGATCGGTCTGCAATCTCTTCACCTGACAGCAATATTTGATTGGTCTTTTCTGACTCTTATTTGGTAGAAGTTTTTGAAGCGTTAAACAAATTCCTCTCTGCTAACTTCGGCTAGAAAAAAACGTTTGTTTGTTTGTCAGCAGTGGGGGACTCCCCTGTGAAGGCCATGAGCACAGCAGGGGTCCTAAACAAGACGGCACATTTGCATAAAGCCCACCTACTCGGCTGCCAGAGCAGGATGGAAGAGAACTCCTAGGTTATGATGATGAGTTGGTCTTTTACATATATGTGTTTGTCTCCCACACAGACAACAGTGCAGTGTAAACCTGAGCGTGGGCACGTTGTGTCCAGTGGCCATTTTGAACTGACAAGTAGAGTTTGGCTTTTAGAGAATGAGACCAAGACACAGAGAGAGAGCCCTTAGGCAGCAGACAAAAGTGATTATGTAAGCTGTGAGTTTTCATCAGTATCATCACTAAAGCCTTTTTATAACAAGCAAGAGTCTTGGCAACACTGAGATGTCAATACAGTAGACAGTGATTGTGATTTGTCAACAATGTGGTTGTAAAGTTTGACATGCTTTTGGAAGTATGGATGTTCCAAAAGCGGGGAGCACGAAAAGCCGATATAAGCCACTGTATTGGGCAATGTAAATTTTAATTCAATTTCATTTATATAGCCCAGTATCACTACAGCAGTGGCAAGTTCATGGCACCACTGAATGCAGTGATTTATGGAAAAATTGTGATAATGGTTACACAAATCAACCCATTTTCTCACCAACATTAAACAAAAAAAATACAATAGAATAATAAGCACATATTATATTGCAAAATTCCAGTCAATGGCTGACAATGCATTTTGCCTTAAAAAATAGCATTCTGCTGTATGGATTTGGGCATGTGTAAACTGGGCCCTCAATAAAGACAAAACAACACAACAAAAAAACATGATGTAACAGCCAACAAACTACTGGCTGCTGGCTAACAACAGTAACTAGAACAACAGTACTGTACTGTATTTTTGTGCTTTCTCATAGTATATTTATAGTATTAGATGTATAAATATATGCTGTGGCTTTGGAGTTTTTCAGCTCTGCTCCAGAAAATTAGAAGTTTAAAAAGTTAGTCAGAAGATGAGGAAATGATGTGGACTGAATGTGTATATGTGTAACTGTATTAAAATGAATAAGGCATGCACACTGGTGACATGAGTCAGTGTGTCAGCTCATTAAGCCCAGTGGCAGAAACAGGAGGGTGAAGCACAGTTATAAAACCACAGTTGGTCAGAGGCAATCACTGCTGGAGGTGAACATAAGGACGGATGCTCATTTCTCAAGCACAACCTTAAGTGTGATATATGTGTTACTAAAGGCTTATTGTGTAATAGTGGCATCTATATACACACACACCAAAGAAAACAAACAAAAAGAAACAAAAAACTGTATTTCCTCTAACTGTGCATGTGACAACTAAAGCTTATCTCATCTAAACCTTGTCAATTGTGAATTCAAGGGCACTCCAGACCAATCCCATGTCCTCTTCTGTGTAATGCAAATGCAATTATAACCACAACCACCAGAGGGCAGAAGAACATTTCCCCCCAGAAAACTCACAGGAAAGCCTTTCTTTGGTCAAAGCCAGCGATCATAATGACAAAATCTTTTAACATCAATCTAACATTTATAACACATAAATAATTGCTGGTTGTCATTAAAGTTGTAAGTTTTTGTTCAAACATTTGGCAAGCCAACAGCGTGAATGTAGAGTCTGAAAACCTCCAAAGCCTGCAGGTATTAATGCAGGATAAGAGCGGACTTGCTCCAGTAGAAAAAAAAAAAAAGGCCTGGGAAATTCTTCACCTTTTAGCACTAACAGTTTTAGTGTAAGCCTCTATTGGTTAGAACATAGTATTTAGTGTACATTACTTTGTATAACCATCTTCATAAAAACATCTGTATGTGTCCTGCTTTATTGACCAGCGGAGACAGACAACTCTCAGCGTCTGCGGGACAGTGACTGCTGCCAGCAGCTGAAGCTCAAGGACAGACAGCGCTTTTTTGAAGAGGTTTATCAGAATGATGTGGACAACTATCTGCCTTCCACTCATCTGCAAATCGACTGCAGGAAACGTGAGTAAACATATACTTTTATGTGACTTTTACATGACACAAGAAAGCTATGATTAAAATGGTGTTGAAATACTTTGTGACCCTGTGCATATAGCTCCAATGGGAAGCATCTCATCCATGGAGGTCAATGTGGACGTCCTGGAGCAGATGGACCTGATGGACATCTCTGACCAGGAGGCCCTTGATGTGTTCCTTAATTCAGGGTCTGGGGCAGATGAGGGACCACTGGCTCATTCATTACCAGGTGCAACCACATGTCTCGGCAAATGTCAATGTATACAATCATGCCACTCATCTTAAACCGACAATGCTTCTGCCTTTGGTTATTTACATATATTATTTGTTAGCTGTGAAGTATAAGTGGCAGTGTTAGAATTAAGGGCAATTAGAACGATGCTTAACATGTTTCTGGCAATAGAATATAAAATGACGTTAAAGTCACTGACTACTTACAATGCATCATGATAAAACGAAAAGGGTCCTAAATGTTTTCTTAATTCAAAGTCAGCTCGTGTAAAGTGGTACAAAGAAACTCGAATGTTGAGGTGGATTCTACAAAAATATGTATAGTTGAGGTTGCAAAATGAAGCCAGGTTGTGACTGTGGTTTAAACATGGAAATGAGTCATAGAAAATTGTTGCAAAACTACAAAGGATAGACACTAAAAAAGCTGACTTCTTATTTAATTGTAAAGTTGTAAAAGGCCTGTTTTTTGGGAGCTCCTCATTTGTTCCCACAAATCTCCAAATCACACCCTCTGGCATTTATTAAAATATTTTTACTGACATCAGCCAACAACCTGTCAGACTTAAATTCTAGTGCTGGAAGTAGAAGTCGAAGTATTTCATTAACAATGACTGAAACAGAAGCCACCGTAACCAGCCACAAAAACTCAGGTTAACGTTTTAACTTCTACCATCTGCAGAGGAGGAGGAAGAAGAGGAGGAAGATGAAGAGGCAGAAGTTGTGTTCAGAGAGGGGGTTCCTTTAAAGCGGCAGAATGAGATCCAGAGCAGGTCTAAGTCTCGAATCTTGTCCACCTCGTCGGCGTCCAGCGATACGAGCGGTGCTGATGCAGACACTCCGGTCGTACAGTCGGACGATGAAGAGGTCCACGCAGACACTCTGTTGCTCACCTCTGTTCCCCAAAACAGGGATGAAGAAAGTGAGGAAGAGGAGGAGCAGAGACGTGTTCCAGTTTGATAGCCATAGAGAGACGTTCATTTTGGAGAGGAATTGTTTCCCATTTCCTGACTGCAATTCTGTGTCTGATACAAATCCAAGCATGAAACTGTCTGTGATATATACATATTCTTTGGTTTTTGTTCTTTCTTTTTAGTTTTTTTTAATTTATGTGACAAATACTGGTTTAGCCTCTTATCAGGTTTATCTCAGATCTCTAAACTTTTATGTGGAATATATGAGTCATTCTAATCTGTAGTAACATGCTTTGGTTTAGATGAAATGATTGACAGTTTAATAACTGCCAGAGGGAAACCCCACTCCTTTTTGTGTCTTAAAAGCACAGTGCCAAACTGTCAGGCTCAGGTCCATACATTTTTTGTCACCTAAAATACTGGTTAAAATACACTACACTTTAAAAAAAATGTTCTCTCGTCTCTCCGTACATCCATTGGTGCAATTGCAGCTGAGGGAATTCTAATGTTTAGGAGAAAAAACTCATCCAGGCTGCAGCTTTTGGCCTTCTACTTGGCCTTTCACAATGCAAAAAAAAGCATAATAGGTGACCTTTAAGTTAGAACTCAAGCTATTTCAGACGGTCACATTTGAAATGCAGTGGATTTACACATATCATCTTTCACTTTTACATAAGAAGAGTCAGAATGGAAGCATTTTATGATACATGTCTGTTACAGATTGTCATGTTTGCTGTGCGCATGTGTACTTTCAAATATAATCACTGAGTGCAAGTGTGTTTGTAAATGCATGCAAAATTCAATCATATAACTTGACAACTTGAAAAAAATGTGACGATCATGTACTGTATGTGAATTTACCTGTCAGACATGTTTATTTCGTGTGGGTCGATGTGAATTAGAGACGAATTATTTTAATGGCTGTACGGGCAAATGAGGTGATAGGTGTGGCTGATATATGAAACTGCTACTACATGCAACATGAAGTGTAAGGACTGTTTTCAAAAAACTCTACTGCTTAAAATTGGATGTCTCGTTCTGAATCAAATAAAACTGGAGTAAAATTTTTCAGATATCATTGTACATGTTATAAATCTATAATGGGTATTTACATTTATAAGGGTGAGTGAGCCTTAGTCAAAAGTCACCATTAATGTAATTACTTAATTTGAATGCACCAGTAATGCTCTCTAAATGTCTTCTGTGTTTTGTTATTCTGAAGTGTTACTTTACTTTTGAACATGTTTAATTACAGTATGTAGGAGGATACAACAGAGAGCAGATATTTTTTCCCCTCGTGCATTTGGCTTTCTAGTCTGGCCTGTTTCACGGGTATGTGTGTAAATTGATTGGCTTTGATGGTGGCACTGTGTTTTGGGGGAATGATTTGCATACTGTAGACTGCTGCTGACAAGCTGAGGCGGTGTCCCTCCCCGTGTTCTTCTTACCTCTCAAGCTTTTCCTCGGCCTCGCAAAACACTTTGCGTTTAGCATCGACCTAAACAACTGAATGGCAAAAAAAATCACTACAAACAACAATATAACAAAAGATGACCAAACAATCAACTATTGGTGCTTTCGTTTAGTATCCTCAAAGGACTGCCTTAACTTTAGATGCTGCTACAACAGAGTGGTATGGCTTTTTTGAAATGATGACAAGGAAAACGACTTATCTTTTTATTGGTAAACAGATGCCTTACGGGGCAAAAAATTTAATTGACTCACTGTGACAAAAAAAGGCTTGAGGCTCCTGGGAGGAGCTCTTTAGTGAAGTGTAGCTCTTGCCAAGTGTTTGATTGAACCAAGAGATTCCCACACTGCAAGCTCGATAACTTAACAAAGCTCATCCAAACGCACAGTTCATTCATGAAGTGATATTTAGGTGAAAATATATCACAACAAAGGCACATAGGCTCACACAAACACCCAAAAAGCATTCATGTTAACATAGCTGAGATGTCAGGAATGAGAGATATGTAAAAAACTCAAAGAGGTAGTCGACTTATACAACAGGGAGTGCAGTCTGCACGTGTGCATGAAGGTTCCCTGTTGGTGCTCGAGTTTCATAACTGCAAACTACAACATACTCAACATACTCCTCTCCTAAGACTGTGGAGAGGCCACTATTCATTTTCAAACACACTCACTTAAATCACCCACTAACATAAATCACTAAAGACATTTGTTTTCATTATCAGATAGATTTTGTTTTGCGGCATTATTACAATGTGTTGCTTTATGTAGGTAACTTTGCCAGTGGAACGGGCTGGGTGACATCAGTCTTTTTATTGCTGTATTTACTGTACACATTTTCATAACCACAATAGAAGCAGTGTTTATTATAATATTCATACCAGTTTGGTTAGGTAAGTGACTACAATTGATTCTATTCACAGTCTTTCGGATCTTTAAATATACTAAATGAAAAACACATTTTTATGGTGTCTGTGTGTGAGATCCATTTCTGCTTTGTCAAATTCTTGCATGGGCTATACCTGTTCTGTGCTGAATGCAGGGCAGAGATCATAAATAAGACATGATAACCTGAGAAACAGAGCTGGAGGGGTGTTTACCTGAGCCAAGCCGTGGTTCTCAGCACATTCAGTCTGATAGGGAAGGTTTACATCACTATGGATATATTAGCACTAACCCTAACCCTTGGATAAAAGTCACATAAAGTCTCTCTCTCTCTCTTTGGCCTTACACACATTGAAGGTATCAGATCACTCACATTTATGCGCTTCAGTACAAACAGTCCTTTGTCCTATATGTCAGCCAACCAACGGCCCCCGGGCATTGTGGGCTGTCCCTGTGTAGTCTTTTCAGGTAGTGCTCACCTGCTGTAGAACACTCCCACAGAAGACTTCAAACCGGACTCAACAACATGAGGACTGTTGCACTGCTTCTGCTGGTAGGATCGCATTTAATTCGAGTGCTACAGTTGCTTGTAATTATGTTATATACTTGACATTAGTGTGTAGTGTACAGCACGGTTAAGTCTGGGAAATGTTCAAAAGTCTACAGTCAATACCTGAGCTGGCGAAACAAGTTTTATGCACTTCATTCACAACAGGGAACAGTAACGTGAGAACCACACTCATTTTTAAGTCACAGATGCAACATAATATACAGTAATCTATTATAAAAGCAAAGCCCAGGTAATACAGACATATAATGGTGTTAAAGTAGTTACTTCTGGCAATTGTGACATTTGAAATAATACTTGATGCAAACAGCGTTTATAGACACGGCCTTTCTTTTCTAACACTGAATACATAATGACTGTTAGATGTATTGAATATGTATTAACAGCGCTCATTCTGCTGTAGGTAGCATGTACTGCTCTGGCATGTTCGGATACAGGATCCAGACGCACCAAACGGGTAACTGCAAACCTCTCATTCCACGTTACAACTGGAAAAAAGCATGAAAGCAATGCCTAAACTACTTTTATGTCTACAGGAAGAGCTTCTGCGTCGTGCCAAAAGAAGATGGGTTTTGTCTACAATTGAAATAACAGAAGAAGATGCCGGGCCATTCCCAAAAGAAATATCCCAGGTAAACCTTGCATGTGACGTCTAAGTCATAGATATAAAAACTAAGCTATGTCTGGTTTCAGCCCTTCTGACCTGAATGCTGAATTATTTGCCTCCAATAGATGTACAATGACAAGCAAGGGACAGTAGACAGCCACTTGTTTCAGATCAGGGGTGCAGGAGTGACGGAGCCGCCGCTGGGAGTATTCTCCATTGATGAGAACTCAGGGAAAGTCTACGCTCACAAACCTGTGGACAGAGAGCAGAAAAGCTGCTTCCACGTAAGCTATGCTGGATATTAATTGTTATTAGTTATAACTTCTTCTCTAATTGTTTCAATGGGCCATTTACCTGCAGATCAAGTTTGATATTTTGGACAAAAAGACAAGAGAGAAAATTGACAAAGAGCTGGCTTTTGATGTGGAAATAAAGGACATAAACGACAACGACCCTCGATTTTTAAGGCCAAGGATAGCAGAGCGTATCAGAGAAAATATTGATGAAGGTGACAACATCATAAATTAATATACTGCTTGGAATTATAGTGCGCTACTTCTCTGACACCTCTCTCCAATGTTTGCTTTATAAAAAGGTTACTTGCCAGTGCAGCTTCAAACGGTGGACCCTGATCAGCCAAATTCACCAAACTCGACAATGACAATTACAATGGTATCACAAAACCCCAAAGAGCCAAAGATCGAAGTGGAGCAAATGGATGATAGAACTGCCCAACTCAAATACAGTGGCTGTTTTGACTATGAGGTAGGTGGTGAGTTTGAAACACACTCACTAACATCATCTGACTTACAATACTGAATGCATTTTTTTCAGAAAGCAAAGAAGTATGATATCATTGCTCAAGTAGCAGATCATGGAACACCACCACGAACATCCACAGCAGCAATAACTCTTGTTGTTACCGACGCCAACACTCATCTCCCAACCTTTAAAGAAACTCAGGTACAAGGGCCTACAAACTGTTGCGTATCACATGATATTACCTGCTAAAATCATATGTCTTTGCAGTATTATGGTGAGGTGCCAGAAATGGCCACCAAAAATGACTTTCTGAGGGTTGTAGTTGAGGATAAGGACACCCCAAACACTCCTGGCTGGCAAGCCAAATATTTTTTCGTGAAAGGGAATGAGGACGGAAACTACAAAATTGAAACTGACCCCAAAACAAATGAGGGTATCCTTTCAGTTATAAAGGTAATGGCACATTCCAAATCCTGAAAATAAAAATAGATCTCGACGCAATAGCGAGCATAAAATGTATTTCTTTCAGGGTAAAGACTTTGAACGGACAACAGTCACCATGGTACAGATTGGAGTTGAAAATGTGGAGCCCTTATTTTTTTGCAAATATAACTCTGGGAAAGCTCCATCACCAAATACAGCCAACATCACCATCAAAATCATTGACATAAATGACCCACCTCAATTTGATAAAGACACAACTGATGTGTACCAAAAGGAAGAGGAGCCACCTGGGAAAGTGGTGTTTTCTCCAAAAATTACTGATGTTGACTCAGACTTAAACAAAATGAGGTCAGTGAGTTGCAAATGTGTTCAGAAGTGTAAGCTGAGACATGCTCTAAAGCTTAAAATCCATTCTTAGTTGGATTTTTTAGAATCATGGTAAAGTCTATTTACATGACAAGATAATTGTTATTTGTCTGTCATAATCTGTACTGACTAAAGATTCTACCTTACTCACCAATATTTTCTCTTTCGTGATCAGGTATGTGCTGCTGGATGACCCGGCGGGCTGGATGACAATTGATCCAAAAACTGGAACAGTATCAACTACTAAGAAGATGGACAGAGAGTCACCCTTTGTCAATGATGAAAATGTTTACAAAATCCTTGTTGGTGCCATAGACAATGGTAAGCGCCTAATAGTGCAACTCTGCAGCAGAAATAAATTAAAAAGCTGGTTATTGTTACTTTATAATGTAGGTGAGCCTCCAGCCACAGGCACTGGCACTGTGTTGATTCACCTAAAGGATATCAACGACCACAAGCCTGAGCTGCTCAACAACAGTTTGATTCTGTGTGGAAACAATGCTAACAAAGTCCCAGTGAGGGTCCAGGATTTAGATGCCCACCCATACAGTGGGCCCTTTGCCTTTGCATTGGATGACGAAGACAACAAACTGAAAGAATATTGGAAATTGGACCCTACATTTGGTTAGTACACAAACCACGTTTGTAACAGTTCGCTATGTATTTGTTGGTAGTACATAACACATATATCTTTTTTTATCAGGTCAGGAAGGAGGACTGGTGATGTTAAAGTCACTTGCTTATGATAATTACTCAATCCCCCTGGTTATTCAGGACCAACAGAACATGATGTCCAAAGAAACTATTTCAGTTATGGTGTGTGAATGTGGACAAACAGGGGTTTGCATCAAGCAGCCACTCTCAGTGAACATTGGGGGACCAGCCATTGGACTGATCCTTGGTTCACTTCTCCTGTTTTTGTGTAAGTACAGTATCAGACCTTATCAGTCAGAGGGAGTTCTCAACTTAAAATGAACTGGTTTAATTGGACCACGTATGATTGATTGTCCTAAATATGTTCTTTTGAATCCATAGCTCAGGTCTCTACATAAAGTTCTTGTTTCTCTGCAGTATTGCTATTAGCATTTGTGTGCAAATGTGGGAAGCAGTTCCAGAAGCTCCCCAACACTGTGGTGGACGAGGGAAACCAGACCCTCATTATGTACAATCAAGAGGGAGGCAGCTCAGAATGCAAGGTGTGTTTAGGAACAGTACATACATCTAAATCATAAAACTGGGTGTGTTTTGTGAACCAACATCCAAAACAAATTTGATGACTTCCTGTACTGTCCCAGGCTGAACCGTCTCTGTTTCTGATGACAACTACCAACTCAAACAATATGACAGACGGCCAAAAACAAGTTCACGTTCAGGTACTTTTCTCTACAGCTTCTTTCAGTCCAATACATTCACATATCGATGTGCTGGAATAATGCATGCTAGAAACTTTAGTGTCTCTGCGTGTTTAGGAAGGCAACGCTCCGTTAATACTCCTGTCAGTCAAAGCTGACATGTTGGCAGGCGTTGGTTGTTGCGTTGGCTATGTAGTACTAAGAACACATTGTGACATAAATAACAGGATTAGCAAAGAGTTATGAAACTAATAGTTGGGTGAGTCAACCTTTAGGACTTCGGTAGACATACTAACACGATACCTGAAGACCCTGGATTATTCAAGCTTGATATATTTAATATGTTTGATATATTTACAACTTTTGTGTGTTCGTCTAGCCTGCGATGACAGCCATGATGACAGAAGAGGTGGACATGTTCAACTCAGTGTACAAAGTGAGTGAGTAAAAGCAAAAATTCTGGCGGTTTTATTTTAGATTTCTCATGGGTTTACTGTTTACCCAGAACGACGAAATGAGCACACTGGGACTGCAACGTGAAAGGGACACAATGAGAAGTAATGGGATGTACGGCGCGATGAACGCTGACTTTGTAAGCAAAAACTATACTATGCTTTCTTAAATCCAGAAAAGTAATTATATTCTTTTATTATGTTCCCAACCTGCTTCATCGAACATACATTCAGAAAAAATTAATCATCGTGGTGTTAATAAAGAAGGGAAAATTTGTTTCTAAGAGGCTTAATGGACTTTTACATTTTACTTCTAGTACACATTGTCAAACAGGACAAACACGTACCAGGTAAGTTGATCAGCTTCTTTTTGATTTGACAAACAATAATGAGCACTAATAATATAAGTACATTTTTAATATTGTTTTTCTTCTGAACAGGGTTACTCGCGGTACAGCCACCACACTATTGCAAATCAGCGCATTGCAGATCTCCTCTACAGGGTAAAGCCAAAGTACCTGAGAGCTGCTGAGATATTTTATGTAAGACAGTATTACAGCTTTTGATCTATATTGTTTGCTTGTTTTGACAGAAGCTGCATGTAGTGTCGGGAGCCCAAGCAGGCGAGGGGGTGTATCAGCCCCATGAGTACAACTATGAAGGAGAAGGCAGCCTTTGCCAGTCACTGGACCAGCTTTCACTGGCCAACTTAGATGATTTGCAGTTTCTGAATAATTTGGGGCCCAAGTTCAAGACCTTAGGAGGGATCTGTCAAGAGACCATTGAGGAAAAGAACATGTCACTCTGAAGAACATTTTTATACTGTGGTTTTTCGATGAGGAGAGTGACCAGTTACTTTTGGCTTAAAGTTTGAAGAGTGGAATCACTACATGGGCTGTTTGGGGAAAAAAAGATTTCGCTTGACAATATTTGGATGTCCTGTTACTTTTCTGAACACAGAGGCACATATTGTAAATGGACACTCACCCATGAAATGGGAATTAATGTCAAGGTTGCAATGTGTTACGTGAAGATGGACTCAATGCACTGCTTGGATGCTGGTGACTCCTACATGTGTTTTATTTTATTCTCTTGGTACTTTTGACAACATATGCCTTAGCTATATTTTTGGAGCTTTATTGATAAGGACAGTATTATTCTGATGCTTAAGCTGTTGCCTTGCTATTGTGTATGTGGAAAATGAAAAATGGGTTATTTGATTTTTGACATCATCTTGTGTCGGCCAGCTTGCAAACCTGATCACACCAACCAAAATGTGGTTGAATGTCTATGATTTTACAGTCAATAATGATGCCGCCACATTGAAGTGAACTGCTTTTTATTATAGTAAAATTGTTGAAATAACCATTAATAATTTTATTTAAATTCTATAATTATATGGTTTTAGCATCACTTTAGATCAGCTACTAACAGATTTTAGTTTTGTATCTATACTTTAACTTGCATTAGCTCTTATTGAAGACGTGGTAACCTCAGCTTGTCTTAAGAGTTAAGATGTAGCAACCTTATTTTGTTTAACAACTGTTAGACATATTTCCACTGATACCCCTGATTGGTTATATAGAATTAACAACTGTTAATTGATACACAGTATGCTTAGGCAGCTTTTTGGTTATTCAAATACATTCACTGTAACAGCAGGTGCTGTTACTCCATCTATTTTTTACAAGCAATATAACATATAAAATACTAAATTAAATTGGCCTCTACAGGTTGCAATGTGGATGTGGTGTCCTACTTGATGCACTGAATGTAGTTAGCAGTTCTCAAGACAACTACACATTCATTTATATCTATCTATCTATCTATCTATAAACAGATGTCACAACTCATGCGCTGAAGTGACAACTAGTCAGACCAGCATCTTTAATTGCATTTAATTAATGTGGTTTGTGATATGAACACTGACTTGAAGCATAAAGGCAGTCACTTTGATGTGGTGGGTTTGATTTTTCTTCTCTCTTTTGTAGAATGGTTATAAAGGCGTGCCCAAGTAGCAAACTGGATTCAATCTGAATTTTTTAAAAAAAAAAGCCTTCTGTGTAGTGTTTACTCAGCAGACATATCTCTGTGGTAATTCTCACGAACTTCACTTGTCAATCCAGTTCTGTGTTTGTAGGACAGGCAGGATAAGGCTGGCGTGTGTCTTAATAAAACAGCAGCTAATGTAGTCTACAGTTCAAACTCATGCATCTTCTTAAATTTATAAACTAGTTATAAACCATAAAGTCTCAGATGACAACCGAAATGGTTGGGGGTCAATATGAGCAGATTATATTGGGTCATAAAAAAATGAACAATTATCCACATAAAGATAAAAGAAATGTAAGGCCATAAGCTCAATATAGTTGACCAATCTAATTCTAAAATGTGATGTAAGTATGGAAAGGGATAGGCTACAGTACCACACACTATTTTGGTATACACAAGACTTTTGCTCCGCAAATGGCTGTGGTAAGTAATCTAATGTTTTAGATTTATATAGCGCTTTTCAAGGCACTTAAAGTGCTTTACAACTGAGACCATTATCCATTCACTCTGTCACACACTGGTGGTGGTAAGCTACCTCTGTAGCCACAGCTGCCCTGGGGCAGCCATACCACGCAAATGGCCTCTCTGACCACCACTAAACACACCACTGTCAATCACACACATTAATACATTAAGACACCTGTGGCACACTGGAGGAAAGATGGGTGAAGTGTCCTGCCCATGGGCACAACAGCAAAAGAAGACACTGACCTGCTCTGCCTCTTGAGCCACTGCAGCCCTGTAGTTTTTTTCTGTGAAAGGTGCACCCTCTGCTGGTTTGCTTTAGATTATGACTACTGCTTTTCATTGTGAAAATATATAAACATATATAAGTACAGAATAATATAGGCTAATATGGACAGTAAACACAAGCTGAATTGAAACTGGTTAGTTTGATGGAGAGAAAATAGCCAAAACCATTTCCTTAAGTATTATCAGATTTGTATGCAAAAATGCATTAGCAAATGTGCCTAATGGTTTGTGTATAACTACACGCCACTTGTAAAGAAATTTACTTACCAGAAGTGGTAAATGGAGGAGGATCTGCAGCAAACATCTTGATGTCAATGCCACAGAATTTCTTTAGATGTCTAGTGGAGTCCCTGTTTTGATGGTTTTGCTGTTGTGGGAGTACTGCACAATTATTATCATTGAGTAGTTATGATATGGTTGACAATCTTGAATATACAGAAAGTGAACAATTTAAATAGGACAATTCAAAAAGCAGAAATGTAAAACTATAGTTTGTTGCATTTATTAACAAAATGAACATCTCCAACACTAGATATAAACTAATACATATATAGAAGGAAAATTTGTTGAACTACCTTTACTACCACCTTGTAACTTTTACATCTCCACTACTCTCTCCTTGGAGATAGCCATCATAAAGCTCTCTGAGATGGAGGATGAGCTCCTCTGTGTTCTGTCCTGTGAGAGCAGATACAGGAATAACCCTTTGGGTTACAAGGCTCTTCAGAGTCTTAAGGTTCTCTATGGCATCAGGTAGATCCATTTTGTTGGCTATGATAGCCTGAGGCCTCTTAGACAAGCCTGGTTCATACTGGTCTAGTTCATAGCGTAGGTGTTTGAGCTGAGACCAAGGCTCTGGAGAAGAGATGTCCAGGACAAAGAGGAGAAAACGACAGCGCTCAATGTGCCGAAGAAAAGAGAGTCCCAGGCCCCGATTCAAATGGGCTCCACAAATGATGCCTGGGATGTCGGCAACTACAAAGTGTGGGAGAATAGAAAATGTTCACAAAACATGCACAATACAAGGATACAAATTTGAAATCCTGTTTAAAGTTTATCTTGCAAATACCTGCAACTTGCTCATGATCCCTGTAGTTGACAATTCCTATGTGTGGCTGGAGAGTAGTGAAAGGGTATGCAGCTACAGCAGGCTTTGCATTGGAGATGGCCCTCAGTAGTGATGATTTCCCAGCATTAGGAAACCCAACCTGTCGATTATAAAAATACAATTACTGTGTATGCATGTGATATTCTTCTAATTCTTAAGCCTTTACTTACCAGTCCGGCATGTGCCATTGTGCGTAGCTCGAGCTGAAGGACCCGTTCCTCACCCTGCTCTCCTGATGTTGCATTCATTGGGGCACGGTTCTCATTGGACAGAAAAAATCGATTTCCTTTTCCCCCTGCCCCTCCAAACACAGCAACATACTCCTGGCCGGGCTCAGACAGGTCCACTATTGATTTACCATGCTCTTTCAACATGGTGCCTACTGGTACCTTTATAGATAATCATAATAATAACATCTTAAAATATTTACACTTTACATCTTATGTTCATGCCCACAAACTTACACTGATATAAGACGGACGACCATTGCGGCCATAACAATTCTTGCTAGCCCCTGATTGGCCATCTTCTCCCCTGTAGACAGGAACGACTTGTGCAAGTGATTTCACAAAGCGATCAGCTGAAGGCATAGACAAAACAGGTAGGGTTAAAAGTCCTGCATATGGAGCATGCAGTACAGCTGACTAAGGAGTCTCTTACCCTTGATGATGATGCTGCCCCCATCCCCTCCGTTTCCTCCATCTGGTCCTCCCCATTCTTTCCGGGGTTCACTGTGGAAGCTGCAGGCACCTTTACCACCTGATCCAGCCGCCAGTTTTACAGTGCGATGATCTACAAAGTATCGGGTCTGATTTATATACATAAAAATGAGTCAGTTAATTAACAAATGATTTTTAAACAATGTGATCATTTACAGCCAATTCAACACAAAAGACAAGCTATTATGATAAAAAATAATAATCATTTACGATATTTTTTTAATGAACTAGTTGTAAACAGTTTCCTAATTAATACTATATAGTCCTAATAATAAATTCCTGAAATAATTAATAAACCACTGCTAGCTATGTGATAGAAAGTGTTAATATAACTTACCAGTTTCTTCTCAGAAAGGTCTTTCTTCTTCGCGTGTTTCCGGATTTTGGCAAACAGAAAGCGGTTAGTGCTAAACTCTCTGACTCCATGTGTGATTTTCAGCCTCCCAGCCGTTGAAACTTGGCATTTACTGTCACTAGTGCAAAAGGTCAGCTGGTTTCTTCTGATGAATGAGTGGTTTAGATACAGGTTGTCAAAAAGAGACAACCACAAACGACATTTTACTCTTGCAAACATTGTGACATATCCAGAACAGCAATGTGGTAGACGCGGCTGTCAGCTAAAACGAAACAATAAAACAAATACAATGAAACTGTATTTAACGGACACAAAACATTCTAATGACAGACACACCATGAAGCAAATAGACACATTACTGATGTTATCGACTTCAAATGTAAGTTTATGTTATTACTAAACGGTCACGACGTTCACTTGCCACTACGGATGCCGGGAGGGTTAATTGGTGATTATCTCTACCGCCACCTTGCGTCTAGGTGGTTTCATTAATGCACTAGTTTAAAGCAGGTGATCAAACACTTATAGCTGCTGCTGACACTGGTAAAAAAAAAAGCAGGGGCAGATCTGTACCACTTTAAATAGGGGGGCCATGCTGGGGTCAAACTTTTAACTGGGGTCATATGACATAAGATGTAAAACTGACTGAACACATTGAGTGAACATATTGAAAGTGAAAGTTTTATACTTTCTAGATAAACAGCAAACCAGTTTTTACTTACACATCTTGCCACCGATGGTCATATTAAGAAAAAAATGAACTGCCCTTGAAAAAGGAAATGTTTGACCATTACCTTCTCAGGTAATGCTCAAAATGTTAATGTTGCAAAATAGAATTGCTACTATAGGTGGATTATGTACAATTTTGACAAATACAGATATAGATACGATGCAGAGTAGACATTCAAGAGATGAATGTTAAGTTTATTTTTTTATTTTTTATAACAAACAGTAACAAAAGACAGCTAAAAAGATCAGGCAACAGACTTAACTGAACAACAGAGATAAGTCAGAGACATTCATATTTGTACTTTTCCCAAATATTCTCACTCTTTCACACTTCTCGTTAACAAACAACTAATACACACTCGCACACTCACAGGCACACCACTCAGATCTGTTACAACACAATGTACTTTTAAAAAGACGTTAAATACATGTTGGTTATACAGTAAAATGAAACACTGATTGATTCATTGTAATAAAGCCTGTGATTGTCACTGTTGAGTGGTACATAATCCATAAGCTATTTGACTGCCGTGTTTCCCCTTTTCTTGATTACCCTGGATATAACTGGTAGGTGATTTTACCCCACTGAGGTAAGCTGAGGTAGCCTACTGCGGGACATGTAATGCAAAGGTGGAACTCTACAATCATGCAATCACAGTCCTTTATGGATCCCTCTTGTTAGACTGTAATTATTGTAATGGTATGGCATAATGAAAATTTAAATATGTTTTAGTAAATCAGATAGATAGATAAATAGACAACAGCAAGGTCTGCCTTCAAGTTGTATTGCACTTGTTGAAGTATTGAGGTGCAGGACATATCTGTTCCTGTGTTACTTTGGCTTTTTGCGGATCAAATGTCATAAACAACTTGAATCACATTACATTACATTACAAAAAGTTAAGACAAAGTTAGACAATACATACACTGTCACTGGAAAGTAAAGTGCAAAAAAGTGGCAAACTTTTTTTAGTTGAAAATACCTACTGAATGGCATCCAGAGTAGTGTAACATCTAAACCCTGCAGATAAAAAGAAGTGTTTGCACAGAGCACGCCACCTTAAATTCTACTATGATGAACTATGGTTATGATGAGGGTGTGATAAAAAACAATACACAAATGTGTATCTGTTTACTATCTACTTCAGTAAGACATGTATGTAGAATGAAAACACATGATGTAAGACCACACAGTGAGACGTCACAGTTTGGCGGATCAAATACATTTTAAGAACTAGTGTTCTGAAATTATGTTCCCTTAAAAACATAGCTTCTCTAAGCATAAACTGAGTAAAGACTATAAATAAGAAAATTCAGATCTGGAAAAATATGTGGTGAAATGGCAAATAAATTTAAGCGCAGTATGTGTGATGGATCCAGATCTAACCCACAGTTGAGCCCAGTACACCACAGTCTTCATTTCCACCAGAATAAAAATCTCATTGCTGATAATTTCCATACTGACCCTGTAATAACAAAATGTATAGTGATTTATTTCTGATTCATGGGCATACAGGACAATATTTCTAGACACAATCACAATAGAAATAAATAAGAAACTATTTTTTAAAAACTGTTTTTTTTATTTTATGAGGGAACTGTAATATATTAATGTTAATACCTGTTCATAAGAATAGGGTCTTTGTGACTGTGCACCAGGACCCCCCTGGGAGGAGCGGTACGAACCATACTGTTGACTCTGACCTTGTTGATACTGAGAATACTGGGAGGAGCCTCCCTGGCCAGGTCCTGTAATTTAAGAGTTGACTAAGTTATTTAGTTCTTTGGTTTTGCATTAAGCAGGTTGTGTCTCTAACCATATCCTTGTGGTGGTCCGCTGTAGCCTTGTTGGGAGGAGTACTGCTGCTGGCCAAAGGGCTGTTGACCAGAGCCCTGCTGATACTGGGCCTGCTGCTGACTGTACTGAGAGTTACCTGAGGATATGTTTGCATAAAGAAAAGGTCAGTAAGGTAATAATTCACTGTGTACATAAAACACAATCCAAATGGACAGTACCTCCATCATAATAATGCTGTGAGGATTCATCAAAAGACCTCTCATAGCCTTGCTCACTATATGAGGACTGCGGATATGAGTATTCCCCATGACCTGTAGTGGACACAGATTAACACAACTTAAAAAGCTGCAGAAAAAGCTAAAACTGGCATTCATTAAAAACACACACCTTGACAGAATTACAAGCAAGAAAATGTTCAAGTATTTATGTTAATGCACAGACCACAAAGAAGACATTCGAGAGGAACACTGCAATCCATACTACAATGCTATTCAGCTTTCTAAAATCTGAAATTTCAGCACACCAAAGGGGACAGTATGGACACAGACACACTGGAAAAAAACTCATTTGGAGCAAAGTCCAATACTTTTCACCTCCTGCTATATTTATGGAGGGGATAAGTTGAAGCTTCAGCGCCATAGTAAACCATGTTGTGCAGAATAGTGAAAACTGCATCATCTATAAAGGGGCTTGTGTGTTTGAGAGCTATATGACATTTATGGCTGTGCATGATTACCATCAGGGTAATACTGTTGGTTTATGGGCTCGCTGGAGCTCTGAGTGTGTCCATACTGCTCTCCGTAGAACTCGTCTTGTCCCATGTACTGCTGTGCAGATCCTGCAACACAGGTGATACCACGGTTGGTTAATCAGCTGCTTGGACCAAGTGTTAAGGAGGAGACCAAAATGGTCTAACAGATCATTTGGCCATTCTAGAATTATTTTGGTGTTGTTTTACATATATTGTTAAAGTTTTAAAAAGTAAAGTGTATAGGAGATTTCATCGCCATCTCTTATGTTTTCAGACAACACAGCTCAAATTTAAAAACACTAAATTTAACTGGGGTAATAATAATGAAAAACGTATTTGTATACTCTTTTGGAGAGAGACAGAATGCCAGTTTCTGGAGAATCTGACATCTGCTTTGGTGGTGTGCAGAAACTCCAGATTTCACTTTATTATTATTGTATTACAGTGCAAACCTTTCCCTTTTACAACCCTCTACATAACTAAAAAAGCAAATTTAACTAAAACTCTCGAAGCCAGTGTTCCATCTCTGAATTAAACTACACGGAACATTCAGCAGAAAGTCCAATACCATGACTCTATGCTTTTACTGAACAGCTATAGCAACACATCGATGTCCTGATGAGTAGCCACCCAGCTCAACCTCAAGTCTAGACAGATTAAACAACACAATCTGAGTTTACAGAAAGAGTCAGAAATGATGAAGTGCTGAGGTGAATGAGGACACACATCCACAGTGTGTTGCCCTAGAAACAGTTTGCCTTTCTTTTTATACATCTGTCTTGACTACATCCTTCAAAAGACATCTAGATGGGGTGGAGCTATTCTTAGGCACATGCTGACACAGTACAAACTAAATGGTCTACTGAGAAAGAAACCTATTCTTGTGACAAGAATGACACATTTTCCAATTGCTTCTTAAATTTATATGCTGATGATTTGCAAGACCATGTTCAAATCATAAATAAGTAATGATAAATTATTTCTATCAATATAATACTCACTCCATATTGCCTCCATAAACTGTACTCAATACTACTCACACACCAACATGCACAAAGCTTGTCTTTTGCCAAAACGTTGATAAAGTCTTTGCTTTTACCTTGCTGTGAGGAGCGATAGGATCCCATAGGCCTCTGAGACATCATACTGTTGCCTTGACTACCCTGACCCATCATACCCATAGTCTGCTGTCCCTGATAATGTTGTCCCCCAACCTGGGCAGAGGAGTAGTGTGGAGTCCCAGGCTGTTGGTGCATCATGGATACTGCAAAGCAGGTTAAGTTATATGAAAAGATATCTTAAAAACTACTACATAAACAAAAGAGGAGTGTTTAAACAAACTAAATCAGAATTAAAGAGGGCATACTCAATACATTGGCAACAGTACGATGTACAAAAGTAAGAGAACTCACATCACAACAGGCTACAGGAAAAAAACAGAGGTTAATGGCAGCCATAAGAATATCAATTAAGGGATGCTGGATAAATAAGTGCAAACAGTGCTGCTGTTATTAATGCAGGAACAGTAAATGTGCATCAGCATTCTTGGAGCTAGGCTGCATCTCAAGGTTATGGGTTACAGGTCATATGAAGCCTGAAGCACAAAATGTAAAAAAAAAAAAAAAGGAGGAGAGAAAGGGGAACTAGGCAAGTGAGACACCTCTCTGATGAACTGAATGTGATCCAAAGTCAGCTTCAGAGTCAAATGTAATGAGATGTCTTGCAGTATGCCATATGAAACTACATGAAGACTACTTAATGATTGTCAGCTCCACCACGCCTGGCTCACCTTGGTTGGACTGCATGTTGAGGTTGCTGCGGGAGGAGGAAGAGGTTGTGGAGGAAGAAGAGGAAGAGGAACCATAGCCAGCCCCAGGGCCCTGGATCATGCTGCCCTGGGAGGAAGGCCCAGCATGGCTGTAGCCTGAGGCTGAGGCCGAACTGCCATATGTGCTGAGGGATGTGGGGGGAATGGCCGTCTGCACCTGGCCAGACTGCTGCTGCATGGGGGCATGGCTGGGGCCTGACAACACACACGCACAGTCAAAGCAGCCAGGACATGTTTCCAAGTTAATATCAGAACCACATTCAGTTCATCTTCACAGCAAACTTATAGTAATACAGCCAGGAGTACAGTAATGGAAGCATTTAGGGGAAAAAGCATTGCCACAGCAAAAAAAAATAAAAAAATAGATCATCTGTTCACTAGCTGAATTTTAAAAGTCTGTTTCTCAAACAGACATAACATTAGGGAGAAAAGGCTTGGTGCTATATTTTTACAGACAAACATGCATTAATGCAAGATGTGGGGCAAAGACGTGTGCCGGATCACGCTTGTGTATTGCACTTACCATTGCTTAACTGACCCTGCATCACTGAAGTAGGTGGCAGTCCAGATGCCATACTTTCATTAAGGTTGCTTGAAGTGTGTCCTCCACTCTGACCCATTCCCCCAGAACCCACTGACATGTTGTGAATAGGAGGCTATGGTAAATAAAATCAATTATTGTTATAAAGTATAGTCATTTTAGAACAAACATCAAAGCAGAGGGAAATAAGTAATAAAAATAATTCAGATAAATCAAGTCATGCAATGCTCACAGCAGGTAATAGTGACTGCATGTTCTGATTAGAATCTGCTATTGTGGCCAGGTAAACAAGATTTCTGTGCAGGATTTGCTGATATCTGTGAAAACAAGTCCCGAAGTGAACAAGTAGCTTAATTTTAACATTATGACTGTCCAACATAACATCCTGATGAGTAACTGTCAGAAGAAAAAGAACACTTACTGTGTGCATTCAGCTGTTTTGCCTTTGCTTTGGTAATCCATTATACACTGTATTAGATGATGGTTTTCATCCAACATCTGCACAAGAACACAGAAAAGAAAACTATGAAGCAAATAACACAATGAAATGTAAGCTGTTAGGCCATGCACTATGGATCACTTTCAATTCTTGTGCATTACGTACATTCTTGTAACATTAAATACTAAACCACATTTGTATTGTTTATTTATTTATTTATTTATTTATTTCTGGCACACTATAGAGCCTGATTTTCAAAAATAGGATTTATAAAAAAAAAAAGTTGAATTCCTGTTTGTTTTACATTCTTGAGGTGGGCCATAGCAGTGTTTTTAAAAACTGGTTAAACAGCTATCTAATTTAAAATAATTAACACTTCACCAATCAAAAGACAAACACACGTCTGAATAGTGATGGCAATGTGGCAAATCAAAGAGCAATATTTTCATCACGTTAATTGAATAGCTTGAGTGAGATCAGTAGTATGTGTAATTTGAGGACAGGTGGCTAAACAACCATGAACGGTTCACTCAAGGATAAAGCACCAGCAGCATCAAGTCTAACATCCACCATCATCAACAGTCTGAGATCCATCCATTACTATCTACTACTGACATCTAACAAAGTGTATTATGATCATCAAAAACACATTTTGGGTTCGCACCTACATATTGTCAACATATTGTCAACATATAATATCCGTGTAGCTGTTTGTTATCATAAACTAACATTATTTTCATGGAAAAAGGTGTAATAATAGCTTCACTGAAGAAGAAGAAAAAGTCGTTTTGCGCACAAAAGGCGTCACTGTGGGGCTTTGTTTGGTTTGCACCTTTTATCGACTATAACGTTACAAAGCAGTTCCCATTTGTAGTGATATTCACGGGCAGTACTTTCTTTGCACGAGCAGCGCAGCGCACACTCCCAGTGCAGACAGGCGAATAGGTTATTTTATCTAAAACACCGCGACGCATTATGTCGCCTACCTTTTGAATCGTCTGCTGTGTCACCTCCCCTTTAGTCCTGGAGCGCGCTGATGAAAATGCCACCGACATTTTGTCATATGGGAAGAAAACGCGGTTCTTTTTATTCTAATATTTATTATCTTGAGCGCAGCTCTCTATTTGGTTGCACTGTTTATCCATTACCACTAAACGGGGGTGACAATGCTATCTCTTTGTTGTCAAAGCAGAAGGGAAAGAACATTTATTTTGTTGGATAATGTAATCATAAACACCTTTTAATGAGTTGGAATTTATTCGTTGTGTGAACAAATGAAGTGGCGCTTTTTCATTTCTCAGAGGAATGGGAGGAAACCCTCTCCCTTCGCTTTGGTATGGTCCGGACCGTGAGTAGTCTGCCACTTTCTCTCAGTGAAAACGGGGTTGTCTTTGAATCCTGAGTCAATCAGACGACATTCATCTCACTTGGGCCTACTGTGCAAAAGCTCTTTAGACGTATTGACATTAACTGCAAAAAAAGAGAAAATCCTACTGGCCAATACCCTTCTTTTAATTACGTGAAGCCTCATCCATGCGTTTACATTTATCTGTGTAAAGAACAAAAAGACATATCACCAATAACAAGTTTATTTGCATTACTCCCTTTTTAAGACAAACAAAAAAAAGTCTATATATTTGTACTTCTTACAATATCCAAACCCACAAAATAAAGACCCAAATTTCACCAAGATTAAGATCACAGAACTCTAACACGAAAATATTCCAAAACAACAGGACAAGTGCATTTATATATTTTTTTAATATTTTAAAAATTTTGAATAAAAAAGGTGAAGCATGTGTATAGGAGGATCATCTAATTCATGATCTCCATTAAACAAAAAGCCTCCTTGACATTTTAATTTTATTTCAACTTGTAACCATTCTCAATTCATTTGACGACAATATTTGAAGTCTATAGTTTACATTTAGTCTCTCTCAGCAGTTATCTTCATTGTTTAGTTTGTGTGGACAATTTGTGCCGTGCTCCATCCTCTTCTCTGGGGATACACACCTCTGAAGCCCTGGCTTCTCTGAAACCTCCCAGGGACACCAAAGGTTTCCAAATTCCGCTTGCGTTCTTCTGCCCATGGAAGTCTGTTGACACACTAGCTACTTACTCTGTGCATACATTACTTTACATTGAACTGTAGGAGGGTGAATGGAGACCTACCTTAATTTATGGTCAGAGGAAATATTGTCATAGAAAGATTTAGCCTTGTTGTAGTAGCATTTCGGTCCAAATGGATCATCTTCAAAGGGAGACTGGGATTCCTCTTCCATTGCCTCTTCCTTTACATCTGGACAGACATTAAGCACCCCAGAGGTAAACCTTATCCAACACTGTCTACTTGATAAACTGCTGAATTCAAACCTTTTACAAACCTTTAACATTCACTTTGTCCTGCACTTCCTGCTCCAACTCCTCCTTAATGAACTGTGCATTTGAGGAATCAAAATCAAAGTCTGTATCAAACTTTAGGGTAGGAGGTGAAACATTTGCCCCAAGTAGCTGGCCTTGACGATTCCTGAACCATCGGACCCCTGTATAATTGCATTTTAAAAGTGCAATGAATTCAATTATGGATTTGCTTAATCCTGGCAACTTTAAAACCAGTTACCTTGTCTTCTTCTGGGTGGACAATTTTCATTATTATACTGTTGCAGAGCACGTTCCTGTCGACCCAGGGGAAAACCTGGGTCTACCTTGACTTAAAGCATCAAAACATTAGGAGCAACTTTAGAATCAACACTATACTTAATTGTCAGCCATCATGACTGGATTATTGGATGCTTACTGTTCATTACAGGTACTCCAAGTTGAGGTGTTTCTCTTATGGCCTGTGGTCTGGCCTGTGGTCTGACTTGGGATCTCCTCATTTCCCATTGTGCTTGTGATGAAGGTAAAACCTGTCTTGATCTTTCCATGCCAACTGTTTGAACTGCCTTTTCCACCTTTGCACCTCTTCTAATGGGTACACCTGTTACATTAACAAAAGCGTACAAATATAAAACATCAAAAGAAGACACCAAGTCTGTGTGGACAAACTGTTGACCATGTCAACTTACCAAGGCCCAAGGCAGTGGCATACTGCTGGTTTAGTAGGGAACTAGCAGGAAGTTGATGGTAGACAGGTACTCTTAGTTGCCCGAGATTTAACGTAGAGTAGATATTTGACGAGCCTGCACTTGATGACTGCACAAAGGATATTACATCAGCTTATTTACTCCTGTGTGTTTTTTCACCACATTTTTGCAAGACTACCTGCACAATTGCTGGATCGGGGGGAAGCCCATGATGCAACTGTGGTGGTTCACATAGAGTTATGTCTCTAATGTCACTTCCCCGAAAAGTAATGTACTCATAGACATCATGTTTCGGTGCTGTAGGTCTATTAGTTGGTCTTCCCTCAGTTCCAAAACACTTAACTGGTACAAAAAGTACTTTATAAGCTATCAAGTAAAAGTCTTAAGATGAAAACATTTTTAATACTAACCTTTTGCCAGCACTGCAGTTGAGTTTACTTTGTCAATAGTGTACAATATACCCTCATATCTATTTTGGGCTTTTGAAATCAGCCTTATTTTACAGCCAATGTGCGGCTTTTCTGAACTCATTCCTGTTTAGTGAGAGTAACGCAGAAGGTTTCCACAGAACTGCAAAGCTACAAGAAAGAGTTACAAAACACGTCGCAGGTGTCAGAAGCCACGCCCACTGATTGTGAAAACGCACCTGGAAAAATGGACAATAATTAGTCGCTAATTATTCCCATTAATTTAAAGATACAACCTGCACTTTTGATAACGCTTTTATTATCTTTTTTATATAGTTGCCATGTATTCAATTTTTTTTTAAATTTTTTTTTTGAAGATTCTGTCAGGGCTTTTACTTTGTCTCTCTGGCGTGTTTAACATGAAAAGTCCAAACATTTGGAGTCGTTGTTTGGCTGTAAATTTGTGCAGAACTATAACCACAAAACAGATATCTTTTAAAGTTATAGGATGTTATAATATGGACATATCGCGCCATTTATTCCTACCTTGTGTTTCTTTGACGAGCCAATCAGAGCGGGTGGCGTGGCTGCGTCACAGACTGTGCGTCCAATCCGCACATGCGCAACGGGAAGAAGCGTTGTTTAGCAAAGATGGCGGTGGGCTTCGTTTTCACGGACGAAATATTCAGCACAGAAGTGGGCAAAAAAGTAGTTACTGACATAGCTGGGTCTCTGAAGACTGAACTTAAAGGAGCACATCACACCAATACACCGGTCAGGATGCAAGTCTGTTCAGCAGCAAGTCACTTTGTCAGTTCAGCTGTATCTAGTAATATTAATGTCCAGGGCAGCACAATTGGACTTAGTAAACAAGAGCTTACTCAAGCCGGTAGATAGTTGGTCACAGTTAGAGTACATAGGCTAACATAGGATTAGGTTGTTGTGGAAACTTTGCTCATTTCGAATCGTCATTTGGATTCCATTTTTTCTGGAGACTGTGTTTCCGACACCCTTTTATTGCTCCTTTAGGGGCTGGATTCCACAGCGTTGCCAAAACAGTATAAACTTCAACGGATACAGCATGGATGCTAATACTTCAACAGCGGGACAGAGCCTTACAGCCGCTCAGAGTGAATCTAAATCGGAGACAGAGAACAGAGATATTACGGTAGTTTCGGACACACCACATACTACAGACAAACATGTTACGACCAATGTGCAAACTCTGAATGGAAATACAGTGGTGGTGAAATGCCATCAATTTGGAGGCGCATCTGTTGAAAGCAGCGGCAAACACTCACAACCTTTGGTCACGGTTGTGAACAACCTGGCTGGCTCTGGCTCTGTACTAACTTCTTCAACAAGTGCGCAAAATGCAGCCACGAGTAGCCAGTCATGTTTAAGCGTTGTTCCCACTGTCACATTCCCAGGACATCTTATGCAAACTTCCTGCACTTCACAAAGTGGAGGCACCTCAAGCACAGTGTTACCAGCTGCCACTACCACCGGCATCTCTGGTGCCGCCGTGCACAAATCTGACTCAGGGACACAGATCGTAGCTTCAGGTATTGTTTCTGCCCCAACAGCGACCACAGTTAGCCATACTGGACCGTCTACAATAGCTGCACCTACTGCTTGTGGAATACGAGCTATTGCTCCACAGGTGTTAGCACCTAGACTTGCCCAGCCACAGCAAAGCGCTCCAAATATCCAAAACATCCAGCTCCCCGCAGGTAACCATGGTATTCCAGTCATCATTTTCTTGTGTTGTAGCCATAAAGCATGTTTTTTTTGGCAGTTGCATGTGTCTAAGGCAATAATGCACAAGCTTGTAGGTCATGTTATATTTTTTAACAGAATTTCATGTATATATTTACAAATTAGAAGTTTGTGTAGGACTCACTTTCCAAAACCAAAAGACTGACTCATACATATAAACCTCTCTTCTGATTCTTTTAGGACAGTTTTTTGTTTTGGACAAAAATCCAAATAACATGGATCCTAGAGCACTGATTGTACGCTGAAAGAAACGCACAGAAAAAGTGTTTAGTTTTGCACAGACCTATTGTTCTGTCATCCAGCAGGCATGGTCCTGGTTCGAAGTGAGAGTGGACAGTTGCTCATGATTCATCAGCAAACCTTGGCTCAGATACAGGCTCAGTCACAAACTCAAAGTGCCAAGACATTGCAACCTGTGACTCCCTCCAGCACTCCACTTGTCCAGCTACAGGTACCAACTCTTTAAGCATACGTCTCCTAGATTTGCACTCTTCTGGTAGGCTTTAAAGTGTACAGAGTATTGATATACGACTAATGGGTTAAATGCAGTGAAGATATAAAAAAAAAAAAAACTTAACTTACTTTGAGGTTTCTAATGTTATAACTGAGTTAAAACAAATATGAGGTCACAGACAGGTGTGTAACTACAGCAGTCACTGTACTTGACCAAACTAAGAAACTATTCAAACTGTGTAGACTTCACTCAATTAACTTTTAATTTAGTCACCTAAACAAATCATTGCTTGATGAAAATATATTCAATAATATTTATATATTGTTAATGTTTTACCGTTGCTTCTCTCATGCTTGTATAGGCTTCAGGCACCTCACTGTTGACACACCAAGTTAACCCCACCACTGTTAAACAAGGGTCAACCACTATGGCAGCTACTACCACACTAGAAAAGCCTTCTTTATTGCAGGTAACCCAGTTACTTTATCTGTGTTACTCAGCTTTTGAGATGCGTTTAGGCAAGCACAAAATAGCAAATATACCACACTATTATGAAATGTTAAGATAAAATGGGTTTTTGTTTTACTGCTAATGCTAATATGCATATTATGTGCACATTGCTGCATGTATAATACAAAGGTGTTATAGACAAGTCAGTCCTCTGAGCTTTTTCATATTCTCTGACTTTTAGAATACCATCATGCTGGGGGGGACCGCCTCTGCAGGACAGCCTGCTGTACTGCAGCCCGGACCTGCAGCCACAGCTGTAACTCAGAGAGTAGGATGCAGTGGGGCCACTGGGACCCCTAACACTCCAATAGCTGTCACGCCTGTAAGACACAAGTACTAGCCTTAAATGCTTTTGTGTTGCCTATATTAACATTTGTTACTGATTCAAAATATTCATATGTGACTGGTTTGTTTGTTTTGAATCGACTATGCCTATGTAGATAAAAGTTTGTGTTTTCAGGAAACACTTGAGAACGTGAAAAAGTGTAAAAATTTTCTTTCGACACTGATAAAACTGGCATCCAGTGGAAAACAGACATCTGAAACTACAGCTAATGTCAAAGAGCTGGTGAAGAACCTCTTGGTAATGCTCCTTCCAACTCTCCATGCAGTCTCCTTTTTCTAATGACTATAGAAAACTTTATTGTCTCTGTTTTTTGTTTTTTTTTGCACAACAGGAGTCAAAGATAGAGGCTGAGGATTTCACAAGTAAATTATACAAGGAGCTCAACTCTTCACCACAGCCGTACCTTGTGCCTTTCCTTAAGGTAAGCATACATGTCCATTTACAGATTGTGCTTCTCCTCCTTATTTTAACTGCAAGCTATTCAAAAAAACATGTGAAGGACATGCACCATTACCATCCTTATCATTTGACTACTACTAGAATGCAAAAAGAAAATTGTAACTATTTCACATACCTGTACATACATTTATTTATTTAACTGCAATAAAATAGTTTCACTGTTTTCTAATACAAGAGTGTCATGTGTCCTCAGAGAAGCCTCCCAACGCTGCGACAGATGACCACAGACTCAGAGGCCTTCATTCAGCAGAGTTTACTTCCTCAGCCCAACACTGAACCTACTGCTTCCTCATCCACAGCCCTCACTGCTGTTGTCCTACGACCTCCACTGGCCACAGTTGCCGTGACCAGCACTGCTGCAACCAAAACTACAGTTATCAGCCTCTCCCAGACTCCTTTCAGTAAACCTGTACTGGTAATAAAGCATACATTTTAACCTTTCAATGTATCCAGTTATCTCAGTCTCTCAATATTACATCTTTTAATAAAAACAGACAAAACCCCAGCAACATGGGACGCTGGTGAGGCCACAAGTGGCTCAATCTCCTATTGTAACACTCAGAGGACAACCTCATAGTCGCATTGTGGTTGGACAGAGACATGTGGTCAAACATTTACAGACAGGTGTGTGCAACTATTACTGTTTTCTCTTTGGTAATTTTGATACCTTGTGGAAACTGTCTGCACTGGTGTCATAGCTTTTTTGTTAAATGTAAATTTCAAATTAGTAACTTTATCCATAACAGTCAATTTTTGTTTGTTTTGTGTGTGTGTTATTAGTCCCTGCAGTGAGGCACGTGTTGGCCCCAGTGGCTAAAGGAGTCCAAGTGATCAGTCAAGTGGCTGTTACTGCTACTCAAAAAAACAAAGCAGCAGGAGGAACATTAAGGTCTGAGACATATTCAACTCAGTTTACAGACGCTTTATGATAGTGCGCTATATCTTTCAAATTGTCCACACACGATGTAATGCAATTGAAAATACAAAACAGTGTGCTGAACGTTAACAAATTCATTACACTGAGTCATGAAGTACTTCTGTTCTACTTGAATTTTACAGCTGACTTTACATTTCTTCAACAGTGTACCGTGAGTTTAAGGCATATATCGACCCAAATTTTAAGTACCAAATCAAATGATCATCCCCATATTTTTCTCTACTTCCTTTAAGATAACTCTTATGCAAAAGGATAACTCTGTAATAGTGTGTTGGTTTAAGCTTGTACCAAAAGACAAAGAGATCCATTTTGTTCAGTAGTTCAAAGTTCTGGACCACATTGCGTTGGATAAACCACATACACATACAACTAGGTACAGTAAATAAATAGAATTTGTTTTTAGTCAAACTGTATTTTCTTTTAGGAAACTTACTTTATGTTTTGTCCAGGGATGATGTTGATGATGATATCAATGATGTGGCCTCAATGGCAGGTGTCAATTTGTCAGAGGAAAATGCTCGTATCCTAGCAACCACCTCTGGGCTTGTTGGCGTGGTTACTCGCTCATGTAAGGATGAGACTTTCCTCTCTACCGCGACACTCACCCGCAGAGCTCTTGAGATCGGTGAGACACTTTCAAGTGCACAGAAAGGTTAACAATGTCTCATGTTATTAAAATCTACTTTTACTTTTGTCGTGCGCTTACAGGAAGAAGGTTTGGTGTCAGTGATTTAGGGACAGATGTAATCAACTACATTTCCCATGCCACACAGCAACGGCTACAAAACCTTTTAGGAAAGGCATCCCAAGTGGCACAACAGAAAAACATAACCTTTAAGGTATATAACCCCATGTCCACACAATGTAATATTAGCAGCTTTTAAGCAACTTCTTTGATTTTTTCAGGAGGACAAGCGGCATGAGCAGATCAGTGATGTGAGAGCCCAGCTAAAATTCTTTGAGCAGCTTGATCAGATGGAGAAGCAAAGAAAGGAGGAACAGGAGAGAGAGATCCTCTTGAAGGCTGCTAAGGTATGTCTTCAGCAAGTTTTACTGGGTCATAATCATTAGTCCACATTTCCTCTGCTGCTGATATGCACTATAAGGACTGAATGAGTCAATGAATGAATAAAAAGCTTGTTTTAATGAATTGAACATGTCCATCATAAAATATTGAAATGTCTTTACTATACTGCAGTCTCGGTCAAGGCAAGAAGACCCTGAGCAGGCCCGGCTCAAACAGAAGGCTAAAGAGGTGAGTATACACTGTAAGTGAATATGATTTGTTTGTGGAAGCATTTTTAAGTAAAACTGTGTTTCTGTTTGCACTCCAGATGCAGCAACAGGAATTGGCACAGATCCAGCAACGAGAAGCCAATCTAACTGCACTTGCAGCTATTGGTCCAAGGAAACGTAGAATGGACTCTCCTATTAAAGGTGTCAGTGCAGAGGTAACAAAGATGTTGCTAGAGGTTTGCCTCAGTAAGACTGACACAATGATTTGAAACTCTTTCTTTGTTTGTTCTATTTTACTCTCCAGAGTGTAGGGTCCCGTCCTGCTCAGCCTGGAGGGTCCAGTGTTGCAGGCTCCAGGCAGTTTATGCGACAACGCATCACCAGAGTCAACCTTAGGGAACTGCTCTTCTGTCTGGAGAATGAAAAGGAGACTGGTCACTCTCAGTTGCTCTATAAAGGCTTTCTCAAATAGCGGTAAAATGACTTGCCATGCTCAGTAGCAATAAGGAAGCAGAGCTCAGTCCCATCCTGCCAGTACTCTGTTTGATCACTTAGTGCTGAAAGGTGAGACCTCTCTGTGGGAAAGGAATTATTCAAACAACAAAGAAGCATCAGCTTTTAAACATTACCTTTTATCAGGAGTTGGAGCAAATATTTCAAATGCAGTGCCAATTTCAGTGTGGCTCTCAGCTCAGTTTGCTTCAGAGACAAGTTGCAATCATGCACTGCCCACGCTGCACTTTCATGAACTGATGTTAGCGCTTCATGTCTAAAATCCTTCCTCATGAAACCACACCAACATCAGTCTTGTACAAACGAATTTAGTAAAGCTATTTGTTCTTTTTGTACTTTTAAATTTCAGTGCAAGGTTTCTCTATCAGCACTTTGTCAGTCATGTCTAGTTAAATGTTAGCAACGTATAACTTGTATATAATATTTTAGCTGTTTTAATATCTGTATCTTTACAGTCCTGACATTTGCCCAGTTGCCTTCTCACTAAATGAAGCCAAATGAATGAGAATGTTCTCTATCTTCTACCTTTACTTCACTTTCATAACGTGCCCTTTGATTAGAAACCCTGGTCATTTATATCTTGTTTGCATTATTTAATAATCTTAGTAACTCTTCGCAGTCACGGTTCTTACAAGATTCCTACCTGTTTGGCTTTAATTTAAACCTTGAAGATATTTTTAAAATCGGAACTCCTTCACCAATGTCCTAAATAATTATAAAGGTTAAATGTATGAAATTCAGAAAAATGAATTCACAGTGAACATCATCAAAAAAGAAAGATATTTGAAGCAGCCTTTTATAGAGATGCATCATTTTTAATAACATGAGTTAACAAGTTGGAAATGTTAAAAAGTTATTTTTGTATTTCTGATTTAAAAACAGTTATGTAGGTTAAACATGACTATAAAATCCAGATCCAGAGCGACAATTTGACAGATTTCTATTAAATAAATTTAGATATTCCCTCTTTATACCATGTTTTTTACTGTACATGGTAATTTGGGTTTTATTTCATTTTATAGACTCCTTATTGACAATATTATTTTTATTATTACTATGTAGACACCTGGTTTGTATATTTATCAGGTCACATTTTTTCATACTTATGACGTGATATAAATTATTGTTTCATTATTATGTTGTGGAAATTTAGCACAGCTAAGCATATAGCATAGCTGTTTATGTGTAAATAATTGAATTCAAGTTTAAAAATGCTGTTTGAAAATGTTTGCTAATGCAAATTAAAATGACCAACTAAAAGATTGGAAATGTGTTGGGTTTTTTTGTTTGTTTGTTTTTTATTTTTTGAATAATGTATTCAAAGAATATTGTTTGGAACTGATTTTATATAATGATAAGGGTAAACCTTATGGGATAGAAGCTTTTGAGCATAGTTAGTACATTCATGTAAATACAAAGTGCTGCATATAAGGTGAATGTTTTGTTTCTAATCTGTGAGCTTAAAATATGCTCTTTATAAAAATCAACAAAATTCTCTGACTTTTTGTAAAATGGATAACTCGTAACACCTGCACTGTCTACTAAATTAACTCCTACCAAAAATTCATTTAAAGCCGATATTTCAGCACAAATCAGATGTCTGTTATGAACAATGCCTGTGGCTTTAGATATATTTATCTTCACCTGTTAGGGATTCTCTAAAAATCTTTCTAAATCAAACAGTAGGGGGCTAATAGTGAATAGCACTGCTCTAAGAATGTGTCTGTGGCAGTGCTTTGTGAGCTGCTATAAAGACATCACTGTCATTCACAGTGTGTGAGTCATTTATCATGGAGTGGCTGAGAGGAATGTGCAGAGGACGTTATGCTCTCATGCTTCATTACTTTAAAGTCACACTAGCTTTTCTGACATTAACTTTACTGATACCAAATCCCCAAAGTTTTGCAGTAGAGATATTAAACCTGTTAAAAGACATGTCTCTTCAAACTATTAAACTAGCAGTGGAGAAAGATTGGAGCTGCTTGAGTTGCAGAACAGATTGAGTCCACCAGGGAGCACTGTTGCCTTACCTTAATTCTTGTCTGACAGTCATGGTTTACCAGGGACAATTTAAGCATTTTTATTACAGCATGTTTAAATTTCCTTTTTGAAACAAGTTTAACTATTCTATGAGTCGACTACAAAATTCATGATTTTTAGGCACCACAAGTTTTGCAAATGACTGAAAACACACAAACTCTCATAGATAGAGGCATTTATGAAGGATCAACCCAAAGCATGCCTGAATTGTTGCCTTACAAATACATTTTTTCCACTTCCTCTGCAGACCTGGTATCTCATTGTTGTATCTTTCCAGACCATTGTTTAAAATCAAGGGATGGGCGGGCGTCTAAATCTTCAGCAGTATGAGTTGTCAGGCTATATTTGCTTACATTACACTGGGACACCAAACTCAATTCCACTGTCTTGTTTGATTTTGCATAATGAGAAGCTGCTGGCTGCTCACAGGATAATGTTTTTGAGTGACAGCGGCAAAGATGAGCCAATACAGTTGACTTGACAAAAGCCTGAGGAGCAGGAGATGCACTCTGACTAAATAAACTGAAGTCCTGGTTTACAACTTACAACGCTGTTATTATAAATCTGTTATTCCTCTGTTGAGAATATGTAATTAGAAAGACAGAGAAGTCATATTTCTTTATTATTTTTAAGTGTAGAAATTATTTTTTTTAAAAAAGAAAAAGAAAGATTGCAAACATCAGGTTAAACATCTGGACAAGACAAAACCTGGTGTGGTGTTTACTCAAAATGTCCAACACCACTGATGTTGTTGTTGTTGTTTTAGACATGTCTGTGTTGGGGGTTGAAGGAGGTGTCTTGGTCCTGGCCCTACAGCTGTCAGCCTCTCTCCAGTGTGACCTCTGCTCCCATCACTGAGGGCGATCACACTGTGTGAGCCTGAATATCCACACGGACAAGAAAAAAAGAAAAAGAAAAAAGAACCGTCTTTGGGAAGTATAACTCTTAATCAAAGAGTGTCTGGCATTGTAAAAAGGAGTCATCATGCAGGTTTTAATTGGTTTAGTTTGGCCTTAACAGGTTTAGGACCTTACCAGCAGGAGATTTACACTGTGCATGTGTTTTGTTTAATAATCACTTTACAAGGGTCTGATGTTATGTCTTCACATATTTCTTTTCAAAGTGAGGAATAAAATGTAATTGCTGTTGAAAAGCTTTCAACTATTCAAGATACTTTCAAGAAAACAATGTCAATCTTTTACATGCACTGCAAAAACAAATCTGCAATCCAGTCAAAAGAAAAAAGCCTGACAATAAAAAGCCAGAGTAAATTTCCAGCACTATGACAGATGGACAGATAAATGCCAAAATGATCTATTATCTTTTATCAGTTTTTTTCAGAGTTATCAGAGTTAAAAATTCAGAAAAGGGTGAAACAACTGGAGCCCCATCTTGATATGTGGTATCTGTCAGATCTGAAAGGTTTGGTTTAGGATTATAATGAGAAACATTCACGCTTTTTAAATAGAGGCGCTGTTAGCTACTTTTCACCTGATGGTGCACTGTGTGTGTTCAGGAAAGAGCAGGAGAGCACAGTATGCCTCTGAGAAGAGGACTTTTTTTTCGTAGTTGCTCAGCAGTCTTGGAAAACAAAGAAACAAATCAAGTAAAGTTGAAGTGAAATCAGCAACTAAACTTATTCCAAAATACGTTTGAAGCTTGAGTTGTAATGACAAAACAGCCCAGTCTCTGACTTTTTGCTGGATGGATGACTCTATGACTTACATTCCATTTTGTAGTGGAGTCTGAATGTCTAGAGGGCTCAAATGTACAAAATGTACACTAAGATTATATTATAACACGATTATAAATCCTTATATCCTTTATATATATATCCTGGTGTCGATGTGAAGATTTTGTGTCAACATAACATAGTAATCAAGTAGTACCCTGAGCAGGCCCGGCTGTAAGTACTTTTAATTAAATATTTTGGGAAGACATGCTGAGTTATAGCGTACTTCTGTGGAGGTTGAAGTAGAGTTAGAGTAAGACAAAGGAAGTGATTCAGAAAAGTAAAAAGGTCTGGTTGTTTTCGTTAAAAACAAAGCTAAGACACTCAAATTAAGAGACATGACAATGAACTATGCACATAAAACTAGCACAAAAAAGGTTTGGTGTTTAGGGAAATGCAAATAATAGTGAGTCCCTAAAATGTAGGAAACTGAATTCAATGTTCAGAAGCTTGTTTACAGCAGCAGCACAGGCTGTACCTCCAGCGTCTCGCTCTGCTACACTTGAGGATTTACTCTGTTTATATTACTTATTGACAACGCATCCAAGTTTTGAAAGTCTGGTTCAAATATGATGCACGTATATCTCAAATAGAAACACAACTTTTTTTTGCACTTGTTTCAGGGCACTGTTTATGTAACAGGCCCCACTCTTCAGAACACATCCCTGTGGAAACACAAGCCTCTTAAAGGGTTAACCAGACTAAAACTGTGCTGCTCTTACCTGACCTGTGCCGCTCAGTGGAAATGACCGTGGTGGGACGGCCATAATTAAAATCTGACAGCTCAGCAGTGATTGGCTGAGAGATTAACATGCAAGACTGTGATAAAGACTGAGGGTTTTGTTGAATGAGGACAGTGGGAAATGAGCAGAGAGCAGTCTTCCTGCTTGAATTCATGGTTCAGCCTCATTTCCCACTTTGTTGTCTTCATCTGTTTTACACAAATAGATGAATACACAATGTTACCTTACGTTAAATAGGTGTGGTTCTTGCGTAAACATAAGCATGACCTAGTCTTTAACATTTTGACCACAAAGGGTGAATCAAGTTAATTTATTATGCCCAGATCAAAAAAACAAAACAAAACTATACTTTTCTCCATAACATTTATATTTTGCTTGCAACTACAGCCATCACATGAGAAATCTTTCACTTACCACTCTATGGGTGTTTCCACTGATGATTGACTGGTTGCAGTGGCTTTACTGGCTTATAATTGCTGAACTGACAATTGTGCAGTGGCTTGGCAGTGGGGCAGGAGGCTGATTCTCAAATCAAATTTTCTCTAAAAGGTCAGAGTAGGCTTGTGCGGCAAAGGAAATTTCATGGCACTAAATCAATCCTAACAATAACATTAGCGATTCTGACTGATCACCTTCCCCCTTCGCTGCATTTTTCTTGTTTATTGGACAACATTAGTCGTCTTGGGCAGCAGCAGTGGTCTGGTAAACATGTCAGTTTAGTGTTGGACATATGAGACTGATATAGTCATCTGTTAAACGACGAAATACTCCAAACCATCAGTCAAAATAATTATGTTGGTAATTAACAATCTATTTGTCTTGTGTGAAAGTAATTTGCCAGTAAAACATTGTGTCACTGCAGTCTTTGTCTTCCTGAGGCGTTTTCTGTAGTGTAACCATACTTTTCTATAATGGATATGGATTTTCATTATTCAGATACTCTTGGAAACAGAGGGAGATGAGAGACGAGGTCCCCCAGGGCTGAGAAACAACCTCCGCCAGCATCCTCTGCGCATAATTGAACAAATTAGCTATGAACAGCTGTTACCTGTTAAAATGACCTGCTTTCATTTTATAGCTGTGGACAAGAGGTCTGATAGCATCTGCATGCTACAGCTGTCAGCCATTCTGATTAGCTCGCCCATCCCCGCTTCCACTATATCATGACAAACATAATTACCTCAACATCTCTTTTTATGGATTCTACAAATCGCCAAGCGCACGCCGCAAGCCAAGTGTCCATCAATTAGCCTATGGCCACACGGTCCACTGCTCTGTCCACTCGGTTGAGTCGACTTTGTCAAACCCCTTTGGTTTAGCACGGGAGAACGAAAGCCTAATGCTCTTTCTATTTTCATATCAAAGGATGCGGTGGCTTTCGAAGTATGAACATCTCAACTTGATTTTAATATTTGGTTTGACCTCCTGACCTCATGCTGTGACACTCACTTTTACTAATCAAGCAGAGCGCTCAAAAAAAGCAGACAGGGCATTTAATGGCCATTTAAAAAGCTGATGCATTCATAGGGCTGTCGTTAAGTGGCTCTAAAAGATTACTTAGAGCCAAAAGAGTGTGGCTTAATTGACTTTACTAGATTGAACTGATGAGGTAATTGTAACAGCAGGATGTAGGGTCACAAGAAAAACTGGAATGAAAAAAGGACAACTTAAATCTTTCATTTTCAATAGGTTTCAAAAAATGTCAGCTCCTTCTTTTAGAGTTTTTTCATTGATCTCATTGAGTGTTTTAAGTTTCCTAATCCACTCACGCTATCTCTTGTTAGATGCACCTTATCATTAAATCACTTTTATGTGTGTAACATATATTCCATTAGGTTTCCATATTCTTTTACATTTGTAAATAACAAATATTGGCTTATTGCCTTATATTTTTCAAACTTATTTTATTGTTTGTGTTCATGGATGTTGCAAGTGAACCTCCTGTGACCAAGCTATTTCCCTTGTGGAGCAAGAAAGTTAAGTCTAAGTCTTAGGCAGCCACAGTTAGAATAGTGTATGTGCCTTCAGTTCTTGACAGAGGCTAGATATTTTTGTGTACGTACACTTTATGAAGCAACTGGACAGCAAATAAACATTGCAGCTTGTAGGCATGTCTGGAAGTACAAAGAACATGCAAACTGAATATTATGTGGCCACTATGCAATTGATCATTATGCATACATACTATCTTCCCCTTTAGCAAGCACAGGCAACATACACCAGAACAGAAAATTCACGACAGACTGTGAGAAAAGTTTCACTAAAAGAGTTTCGGATTCCATTTGCTCAGTTATGCTCTTATTATGTATTCACCGTTACATGTGCAGATAAAACTTTCTGTGCCACTGTCTCATTAGTGGCAAAGACCTTCTTGCCATTTTGACACGAAACTCCCACCTTCATTTACAGCAGAACATGAATAAATGTAGAGCATGAATACCGAACTGCCTTTTTAAATACCTCCATCTTTATTAGGCCCTTAAAAATGATGCTTGTTACTGTTTTCCTTCAGCTGGAAAAATTTTATGTGAAAAATGGTAAAATGTGAAATACAGATTATAATCCTGTCAGCTAAAAGATTACTTATTTGGAGCAAGTTCATATCTTCCTTCTACTTTATTATGCGGTCACACAGTGCACCAACACCATCAACTGCTGACCTTTTGCTGTTGAAACAGAGGTAAACAGAGTCAGGGGATGTGAGTTTGATGTATTCTTTAGCCCGCGAGAGACTTGAAGTATCTCCAGTTTGTCTCATTTGTACGGGATATACATTATAATTGGACTCGCTGATGAGACTACAAACATATATAGTACAGTAGAAACTACTGTAAAATAAGTTAAAAGAACACAGTGGTAGCATAAAGAAAGCCACTGCAAGATAGAGAGTCAATTAACACAGGCCTGTAAACTATTGAGGCTATATCAGAACAGTTGGAAGTGAAATAATACAAAGGGGAGCATAAGACTTTTCACACCCAACAAAACAAAAAGAACTTTTTTCTATCTTGGGTTTGACAACGTGCCTGTTGTACTTCTCCAAAAGACATTTTTATTTTAGTGTTGACAATGAAGCCATTTACTTCTGCCAAAAACTAATAAACAACTTCTGTTTTTAAAAAAGATTGGTTGAGTGTTATAATTTTGTTGTATTGCATAAAAGATCACAATTGATTTTGAGTTTTTTCATTATTAAATAACAAAATCGAGTTATGACATTATACAGAATTAGAGCATTGTACATGTATAAAACGCAGCCTCTTGTTGATATAATGGCTTAAGGTTTACTGTATATAATGTCCACTAAATCACACTTTGAGCAGAAAAGATGTCAAAACAATTGTTGATATAACAGCTCCGTGCAGACTGCATCATGAGGCTGTGTAGGTAAGCAGCGGCAGATGGTGGGATCATGTTGACAGTGTGTGCATGTGAGTGATAGATAGCATCTCAGTGAGTAGCTGTGGAGCGTAACATGATTTGGATGTAAGAATGGAATCTAAATCTGATTTCGGCCGGTACTATGGGCCCAGAGCTTCACTCCTTTATCTCTGTCCCTCGCCAGCCATAATGTGGTCAACTGGAGCTGTTCTCTCTGAGTTGGGGTCTCACTGACCCACCAGGGAACATTAGTGCATCCAATCTCAGCTTTTAGGCGCCTTTATGCCTCTGTGAAATGACTCTCATCATCTCATCCTACCTGCCACTGCCAGCCAAACTGCTCTCCTCTGGAAAGCTTATATGGGCCCAATATGCTTGTCGATGAAGCGGCTGGTGGAAAGGCCAGTGTAAAGTTTCAGCATTGTTTCCATGGCTGGATATGTGGTTCTAGTGACTGTTTGAACCCAAGCTCATTTCTCTTGAGAGCCCACTCCGCCTCTGTAGTGAATGGATTAGACGTGGAGTTCACTGCAGGGGCATCAGGCAATCTACATATAATATCCCGCCATGGCGCTGTATAAATCAACGCTGATGTAAGACAGTAAAGTCAATGCCGTATCACTATTTGTTTACTCTTATTAAACAGAAAGTAAATGCATTACTTAGAGACAAGTCTAAACACTGCCCTGCCGTCTCGTCCTCTCCGTCGACTGGCTCTGGGTCCAGAGGCAGTCTGGCAGTCCACTAAAGCTGCCATTAAACAGATCCAATCAGACTTGGGCCATTCCCTCCTTTCCACATCCTCCTCTCTCCACTTGTGAAGGAAATGAAAGTCAATGATGAAGAATATGAGGAAATGATATGGAGGGATAGATGGATGGAAGGCTGTGTCTACAAAATGACCCCAGGGAAGAGACACAGTTTCTATGAGTGGATCTTCCTTCTACCAAATGATGTCTATCTCTGGCAGTGACACAACTGTGATGGCACTGGTTCACTTCCACAGTAGTTTATTTAATAGAACGGCGAGTGGAAACTCTTTGTTCCAGCAGTGAATTGTTCAGTGTTATTATGATGCATCACAAATTGCCACAGATTGCTGACCTGAGTAATTGTAATCCAAACTAAAACGCACAACTTTTCTTTACTGATACAACCACATTCATTCTCTAACTTAATGACTACGCACGATCGACTTTGGAATCAAATATTAGTCTTGGTATTGGTGGGAACATCCTGTGTCTTATGTTATATTTTCCATCTCAATCCAATCAGAAAACCCTAGAAAGCTACTGCTATCATTCTACACATTTGAGTTTAGCAGAGGTGGTATGAAGTCAGAATGTAAAACAGCAGAAAAGAACATAATATGTGTAAGAAGTGGTTGGGCAGAAAAAAAGTAACACTGATTACACTGTTACATGGTCTACTTTAGCTACATATGAAGTTGATTACACTCCAAGATGGTCTCCAAACAAATTTCTGTTTCTTTTTTCATATTTTACCTCCTCTAGTCGACAAAGGGAATGAATTCAGCTGGATTAAGATGTTTGGGGTTAACTCTGGATTTTCAGAATCGTAAGTGGCTTCTACGACGATATAGATCTCTATGGAAACTTATGGAAACTGGTGCACCGAGGGTGTAAAAATAGTGTCCACATAAGAGGCATAGCTGTAATGTAGCAAAAGTACATTGCTCATGAGCATTAAACTTTAGTTAGTGACTTGTGAAAGTTATGATTTATAGTTTTCTAACAATGACACTGAAGCCCCAGAAAAGGTTTTGAATGCCAGAATTATAGAGGATCACTCATGAATAGCCTCTGTGAATGAGTTTTGATTGCACGTCAGTACGTTTACAGCTCCACAGGGTTAACTGAAGGAGTTGATACCAGTGATTGTTAGTTATACTGGGTAGAAAAGATATATTTGGAGTAGATTCAACTGGCTTCATGCAACAAGGCCCAGTGCTCTGCGAACACAATTTGTTTTAAGCATGTCCAAGTGACATTATTTATAATTTTCCAAACTCAGAATACAGGATAAAAACTATTGTTGTGTATTGCAGTTACACAGTGGAATGAAATGGAATACATACAACTCCTCCTGTGCTACTGTTACATACAAGTGCTTGATTTATGACCATATAAAGTATCTAAAACACATTTCTGCCAGCCAAGGATTTTCCAATACTAATTACAAGTAGTTTGAATTTAAACGTGATTAAATAACACATAAAGCATTTCAAACATGGGCCACTGGATAATGTAACAATACAGTTTTACTGCATAAATGTATGTTTCCCTCAGCTGACGCATTGTCAAATCTAGTCAAATGCTCCACAGGCAGTTTCCAAAGCATTAAAGCATTAGGCGTGAAGATAAACATAGAAAACAACATTCCCAGACAGAATTTTGTTTGTGTGTGTGTGTGCTGAATCACTGAACACCAAATAAAAGAAAAAAAGCATAATTAGGATGATTTGATTTAAAAGCATCTGAGAAAATTACAGCATATAACTGTTTTTAAATCTTGAAGCATAATTGGCAGTAAATGCAAAATGTCTGCAAAAGATGAATAGAGTCATTTTATTTGGTTTGGTATTTGTTTTTTTGGGGGTTTTTTTTGCGGCGAATGTATCATCAGATTTGATTGCTTATACTATTCATACGACTTTCAAAACATTTCTGAGTTTTGTTTTGAAGCCTGAGCGACTCTCTCTGCATGGTAAACCTGTGTACCTCCTACGTTTATTCTCCCAGTCTGAGTCTCGGTCCACTCCACTTGCACTTGAGCAAAAGGCTATTGAGTGTGCGTCAATAGGAACACCTGTGTGGGTGTGATAAGTGTGTTGACACAGAGATTCAGCTAATCGAGGCTTTAATTAATGATGTTGTGTTAACATAACTGCTTACATTTAATATATCGCTGCAATTATGTGCCATCATTTCTCATTTCACATTCATGTGCTGGAGTTAGTCTTTCATCCAAGCATTTCCTGTTCTGAAAAGCCATTACATATAAGAGCTATAAGAGTAATCTATATAAGGAAATTAACTTTAGAGAGTATCCAAAAGCCCTTCCTTTTTTTTTTTTTTAAGCCAGGCAATAGTATAATATAAATATATATATATTTCCAACGCGTTCATCAAAAGACAACTCTTTAAATCAGATTAATTGTAGGTAATTAAGAATATTTTTATCAAGCTCAGACTTTGTTTCTTAACAATCCATTTGTCTCTTTTAGCAGACGTTCAATAAGTGCTGAGATGTCTTTGAAATGCACGTGAATGAAGGCAGCATCAATATTTCTCATATATTCACATTACACCGTCATATCACCCTGGGCACCATTTTATATTTTCAATGAGCTGATGTACCTCAGCGGGCATTCCAACACTCAAACCGATCAAAGCATTATTTCCATAAAAAAGAAAGATGTTTTGATCTGGAATTCAGGGGCTAAAACAATTTCCAGGACCAGATCAATCCTTGTTGGAATCCTTTAATGATAATGCTGTGATATAGCCTAATTTAATCAAATTTGACTTCCTTTGTCAACATTAGATGAGGGAGGGGCCTCCAGCCTGAGTTTCCCTCTATTTTGAGGAGTTTTTTCCCCCCTGACGTGGTCCGTGTGCATGTGTGTGAGTGGTGTGTAACAGAGGGCTTTATTCTGTCTGCCTGTGCATTGATGTGCTCTGACAGGTCAATCAATGCGGGGGAGATGCAGTCTGCCGCTGCTTCATTGGCCTGCTGTGCTAAAAGCGAACAAGTAAGGGTCATTGCACCCTGCTCCTCATGCAGCCACCACTACCTGCTCTGAATGCTAACTGCTTCCATTCCATTTGATTTCTTAATGGAGGACAAAGGTGAATAAAGATTTAAAAATGTGAAATGTCATAGAGAATATATGGCGGCTGGGTTTCTGTTAGATTTAAAAAGCATTAACAACATTATCACAGTGTCGGTGGCTGATCGACATTATCAAGTGTGTCCACGTGTCATACTGTATCATTGTCTAAAACACTGTCTGAGAGCCTCGGCCTTCTAAATGTGTGCAATTTATTTCTAGTTTCCTAGCAACAGAGGCCCAATGTATGGTTCATGAAACCCATTAACGTTGCATTACATTTAAGTGACCATACAGCATTTTCTCGTTTGCCAATAAATGTACCAATAAAGGTTAAATGTAATTATGAAAAAATGAACAGCAGATACAGTAGAAATGTTGGTCTGGGGATTCAGTTGCTGACAAGGGCAAATATGACTCCATTAGACAATAAGTCCCAACATCCCATGCATAATGTGGTAGGTCAGAATCTAAACAATGTGTTCCTGATGCTTTGAGACATTAGATGTAGACTAGTTTCCTGTGCTTTAGCATCACGAGGTAAAAACAACTAACTTTGAAACCATCAAGCCTCAGGTCTTGACTCTAGTCCCGACTTGACTCTCCCTGACCTTTTTCAGTTATAGTATCACTTCTAGCTCCATAAACTCATCCTGCTGACTTCAGTGGCTTCTTGTATTAGATTAACATGGCAAAGACTGAAACACAAATGCACATTAAAAGCATCAAAACGGAACTGATTCATCTGAAAGTTTAATGTGTCTTTGCCGAGAGAGACCTAATTCTCCCAACTTGGAAGACTGCCCCGTTAGTCACAGTTGACAAATGAACAGCCTTAATTACGTTGATCATTTTAGCTTATGTTTGTTCATGGTTGGCACTAAAACTAATTTGGAGGATAAAACGCAATCATCCACATATTAAACCATTGCAAAGAGAGGCACATCGTAATTTTAAATTCACAAGGATTTCTCATTGTGGAAATGGTTCTTAGAATACATTTTTGTGCAAAGCTCGTTTGTGACTGAACATTACAAAAACATGAAGTCCAATGAGACAGAGGCAGATTCAAATTAAGTTTAACATATGCTTTGTTACATGTGGTGTGTGCTTTCAGTTTGTTCAGAACCTACTGCAAAATAAAGCTTGTATGTTGCTTAGCGTAAATAAAATTAGGTTCTCTACGATGTAGCATATCTTGAGTGTTTATGAAGACTCATATTCCAAAAAAGAAACAGAAAATGACACAAGAGAGAAGAGAAAAGAGAATCATGACACAATCTAACGTTAACAGAACACACTGAAGACCTGTAGGGGGTCTGGATAGTTGTTAGTCTTCAAGATAAACACAATTTTGTGTGTGTATTGTGTGTCTTTTGTTGTTTTTTTAGAAGATCAGCTGGAATGATGCGGAAGTCACATGGCTATATAGGAGGGGCACACAGGTCACAGGTGAGCATGCAGGTTATCAACCGTCTGTGTGTGAATAGTAGCAATATAGCTTTCACAGTAGTATTTTAAATTCATGCATTCATTCTTGCTTTTAACCAGCATTTGGTTTGTCATCATATTTGCAAAAGAAAGGTCTTTCTTTGTACATTAACTCCTTTAGACTGAATGGAAGACATGCACGTCACAATTAATGTACCGGACTTCCATAAATGAAAAAGTACTTCCATTAACAAGTCAATAGAAGTGTTAGGAGTCAACCACCACTTCCTCGTATGTTTCCTCATCACTATCTATGGTCTATTGTGACCCGCTGCTGTATGTGAAACACCAAGTGACTAAACAAATGGGCTCACATTATGACTGATATACTAAAAATAAAACGGAGCCATAACAGCAATGAATGATAAAGAACAGAGACAGGAGTCAGAATTCTTATAAGGAGGGGAAATTTTATTTATAACACATGGTGCTGACAGGGAGTCTCCAGCTCAGCGTCTATATTACAAGGTTGATCTGCAAGGCTGCGCAAGTACTGTATGGTATTTGGAAACCGAGACTGCAGTGGCACTATAAACACACGCTTGAAACAACACTCTTTCCCTTTTTTGGGCTGTTTTTCTTTCATTTTTATACAAAATAGTACAAACAACAATACAAAATATTTGTGCTGTTGACCATTTACAAAAACATTTTTTGAACATAATAACTGTGCAAGTATTTTTTCTGCTTTTTCTTTTGAAACTATGCGAGTATGTTACACCAGAAGAAACCCTTTCTGGACTGGACCCCGGTCATGCGGGTCAGCACACATTTTAAAATGTTATATGGTTACTGTAATCATCTGCCCGTTATAAAAAGACACATGCAAAAAGCTCCAATTGTACACTTACACTGTGCCTACATCGGTCTGTTTAGATTCAAGCAAATACTACAATATGTACACCTGGACTTGAGCAGTACGGAGTACAGTTGGAGAACTCATATTAGATACTGCTGACTCCCTTTATGGTTCTAAATTTGCTGGAACCTCCCGTCATGTGTTTTTAAGGTCAGGCAGTGTCTAGTGACCAAGTGTCCTTCAGCAAACATAAACCAGAGAAAAGGATGGACAGCAGTAGTGCATTGGTTCCTTCATACATCCCTCAATTAAGATGGAAACTGTCAATAGCCAAGTAGACCACTTAATTACTAACCAATCTTTCATTCCTCTTTATAAATAGCGTTTAAATACAAGGTCAATTTCTACTGCCTCCACTCATGATTTGCTGCTATGTGTCATTGCAAGTAATTGCTAACATTCACTCTCTTAATGGCATTGTGTTGTGGCATATGTGTGACACAACTATACAGGTCCGCAACCTTGTGTAGAGAGTCTGCATGGCCCTCGAACCACATCTATCTGCTAAACGAGTAGAGGCATTCACACTGCATGTCATTAGTCATTGAATGCCTCATGGCCTTTAGAGAAACTCAGAAATAGAACAATGCCGCAAAGCTCGGCACAATATAGACCACTCACTTATATACAGTAAGGCCTAGAGACGTGAGTGTGTGCTAGAATACACTGAACAGCAGTTCTTCTGAAGTGAAACCTTATCGCCTTGTATGAGAAGGCTAAACAGGAACAGCGACAAAAACTATGGCTGTAAGCTCAAACTGATTCTCTTTAATGTACATGGCTTTTTCAAGTGAAATATATCGTGCCACTGAAACAAAACTGTTGTGAAAGCACAGAAAATCAGGGAAATCATGTCACTAAATGTATAAAAATGTCCTTTATATATACAACATGTATACATCAGAAAGAATTACAGATAGTGGAACGTAACAGCTGTGTTTATTTTGTGGAGATTTTCGGCAGGCTGCCCTGTAATCAGTCAGATAAGAGCTTATCCAGCAGCGAGCTGTGAAAACGCCCTGCATTTCCCAGGTGTGCTCTGGTTCTGCTCGGAGTCGACAGCTGCTGGACTCAAAGTCTGTCAGGTTTGCACCCATTCATCAACAAACCCAAAGCATCCCTACCCTGTTCACCTTTTAGTTTATAGCATCTCAAACCAATGACAGGCTTTTTGGTGAATGAAATGCATTGTGCATTTAAACTTTTTGTCAATACAATTTTTCTCTTTGATAATGTCAATTCCTTTACTTCATTTCTACATTTTAATTGTAAAGTTTAAACTACATTGCAGCAGCAAAGTTTACAGCACAATCCTTCTGACTGCAAAACTCATTCATCATAATCTTAATTAATAGTTCAAGGCATATTCAGTCAAAGCTACAGCTAACAATACAGTCTGTTTCAATAGCCATTCATATGAGGCTGTTGAAACAGCCCTCATAAGATAAGATATGATTAAACCTTACTATCATCCACTGGCATCTCTATGGTCCCTCTATGAATTGTTTTGCATATTTAAATAATTCAAAGTCTAAAGCTTGGTTTTTCTTCACACTGCTATATATGCAGCTCCAGAGAACTGAAATATGATTACAGAAGCCCATGGGTGGTGCTGTTTTTTTATTTAGTCACAACAAAACTGTCTTTTAAAGCATTATTACTGCAGCTTTAGTTTTGCTGGTCTGCTTTGATAAAGTGCAAAACTTCAGAACAGACTTTTCTTTTTCTTTCGACTTTTTTTTTCAAAACCTCTTGAACTAACACCCAATAATTTGAGGAGGAAATTTCAAATGAATGAAACGCTGCCTGAAGAGAGACAGATTGGGGATGCACTAAGTCCCTGGCAGAGACTCTGTTCCCTCACTTTCCGTGACAGGGACCAGCACCAATTTGTATTAAAAAAAAAGTTTGTTGAGGAAGAAACAAAACCAAAGTACATCAAAAGCAGCTTTGTAGTGGGGATAATCATGCAAACCTTTTACATTTTAGCAAACTCTCTTTAACTAGCCATTAGACATTACACAGGTAACACACATGACTTGATCTTCAGATTTAAATCAAAACAAACACAGCTGCTATTGAAGCCACGAAAACAAAACAAAAAAGCATTTCTTCACTTTGACAGTCCCGAAATACATTTTTGTGATTTGAACAATCACATTCAAGTTGGCTGTGATCTCGGAGCACAGATATGCCTCAAATGTAAAGAATTTGTCCATAACTTAGAGACACAATATACAGTACGTCTACATAAAGCGCCCTCGTATGCCAGTCGTCCGTCACCAACACTGACATCTCCAGCAGCTGCAGCCCTGCAGGAGCGATAGAAATGACAAGGGAAGGTCCGAGTTAAAGGGTCAGGGGTCATATGGGGGCATACGAGCCCAAAGAATGGCAACCAATCCTGAGTTAGCGGGAATCTGCTAAAATATGCACCACTGAAGGCACTTTTTTAACAACAGTGCTTCTGTTCTAAGTAATTCAAGTTCAAGAAAAGAATAAACCGGGCCCTCCATGCAGGAAGGACTTTCATATCAGTGTTCCTTTTTTTCTCTTTTTGTTCCCTTCAGACAAAGCAAGCAGCTCAACCTAAAGCTTCTGAAAGAGTGGCAGATGGGGACTGAAAGCGAGGGAAATGTGAAAACCCTCAGGAATCGGAATTGGAGGGGAGCAAGGATAGGAAAAACAACTACAGAATCTAAAAGAAAAAAAAAAGAAGCTATATCCAGCATAAATCCTAAAATGTAAAACAAGCACAAGTAGGAAAGTATAAACTATGAGAAGCCTCCAAATCAGAGTTTTCATTGGGTCTCAAACAGGCTTAGAGCAGGAGACAGTCGAGAAGAGCAGCCCAAACTGACTAACAAACCGCGTCCTCTGTGGTGGCAAATTTGATTGGTTGTTCAGTCAGTGATGTCATTGTTGCAAGAGTTCATTGGGGTGTGTCTCCCCAGAGGGACAGAGCATGGCAGGCCAGCTGACGGGACGAGGGTGCGTGTCTATGTGCATATGTGTGGCCGGGCAGGTTTCATTCGTCGGCCCCTCCTCCGTACATGTCGGCCAGCTTCTTAAAGCGCGGGCCCCAGTCGTTGAGGTAGTCATAGTCCTGGTCCCCCGTGCTGGAGGAGTTGAGCGAGCTGACGGAGCCAGCAGTCGAGCCGCTACCCTCATAATCAAAGACCAGCAGAGAGTCATAAGGGGGCGCTGTGGGGTCGTTGTCTGCCGCTCGCAAACCCTTCAAATTAGAGAGGAAAACAGAACAAAAATGGTCAGTGTCACGTCGAGATTGAATGACACTAGTGGTTGTTCCATACTCCATTTAGTGGAGCTGTTACTCGTTTATGAGACTGAAGTAATGCATATAAGTGCTATTGCTGATAGTTCCTCTGTTTCATTTGTTTCCTTTCAAACCCCTCTTAAGAAGTGCATTTTTATGCTTCAGATCATCTGGCCAGCGATATAATTGAGTTTTAAGTATGTCTGTAGATGCAGGAGATCGACCCAGCATACCCAAGTCTTCTATGTGTAGCTCCTCGAAAACATGACACTATGAGGATTATAAACTGCAAGGATTATTGTAGTTGTGAGGTGATGTGATAACCGCACCTCGAGGCAGTAGTGACACCACAGGAGACCACAAACCACATTTATTGTTCCAATGATACTAGATTACAGCATAGGAATAGGGAAACCATTAGGGACTCAAAAGAATGACTGAAACAGCAAGAGCATCTCCAGCCTAAGGTCAAAATCACAGTTTTTATATCAAACATCCCAATTTCATAAAAAAAATTATATCATGTTTGATGCTTTGTTTTGTTGCCTATAGGCAGTTCTTATTTGTCCACATATATTAATCCCTAGTCGTCCATATGCTACAGAAGAGCAGAGAAGCTCAGGAACAGAGCCTGTTTAGGTCTATATATAATTTAAAGCATCTCAAGATTTTGACAGAAGTGTTCTTAACTGGAGAGAAACCTATAGCGTTGCTGTAAGAGGCATCAGCAACTGCTTTTTGGAGATACTGAGTCTACTATGTGTAAGACAGTAGGGCTTAAGTGGCCTAATCTGTTTAATCAGCCACCTTTCCTTTGCCAAAATGCTAAATGGCATCATATTAAAATACAGATTAATATAGTTTAGCATGTTCTTATTTCTTTAATACTTTTCTGTTTTTCATTTATTGATTGATATATTTCTTTTGGCAAGTCATCAAAATATGTGTCTCATTCTCTTTGTTGAATAAATGTTTGAAAACAGGATGTGAACTGCTGTATGTTTCCTGCCAAAGCTCAGGCCCACACTTTTTTCTGTTCGGCTTTGAATAGAGTGGACTTTACCCATTTCACTGGAATAAAGAGCAATGATACAGAGAGAAGGCTAAAAGACTTGAGCCCCAAGGGTCCAGTGGGTGGCACAAATACCATGTGTTTGTTGTGTTTGTGTTTTACCAGTGTACTGAAGCGAGATCAGGTGAGTACATGTGTACATGTGAGCGATGGGAAGAGAGGGAGAGAGGGAGACGAGGGTAGATGGATCAAAGCTGAACAGCTGCCAACGCCTCTCGAGTGTGAACGTGTTGTCACAAGTCTGTCAATCAGCATTTTCCCGCATCAGTGTGCCAACACTGGTTATGTGTGTGAGAGAAAAGCTAGCAACATGACAGCAGTTGCAAAGTAAAACAAACTTCTTCCCATAAGCCCAGCACAGTTTACATATTGAGTGGAGCAGAAAGATGAGTAATCACATTTATGTCAGATCGATGAGCAGTGAAAGTGACGCCCAGTTCAGATCTGGCATAGAAAGGCATCATTAAGTTAAGTTTATGCCAGGTGTGAATTTACTCAATGTATTCACTGTATACTGAATGTCTCCACTGATCACTGTCCAAAGGCTAATGTTAAAGGTGGGGATCATGCAGGAAGACCTCCAGTGATGTCCCTTTTTTGTCATTTAAATGCACAGGAAATGTTTGGTAATGCATTAATTTAAGAACAATGGCATCATGGGAAGACAGAGCATCAACATTGCTCATCATTGCTATATTTATAATGTCGGATTTGTCAAGTTAATGCCAAAAGTGTACCAAGTGATTTATCTGCATAGACTGAAATTCTCTGTGGAACAAACTAAATAAAAGCTACTACTACTGCTTTATTCAGTGCACTCACCTCATGTATAAAGTCCCCGATGTCTCCGGGATGTGGCACTACCGGTCTGATGGGGAACTGGGACTCTGGGATGATGGGCCGTTCATCCACCCTGCGGACACCAGGGGGCTTACTGATGATGTGCTCCAAGGAGTCGGGCTGCTGCAGCTGGCTCAGGTCATAGTCCTGCAGCGCCACATGAACACAGACGTAAATTAAAGTTTACTCACACCCGTTTTTTATATATTTATATATATATATATATATATATATATATATATATATATATATATATATATATATATATATATATATATATATATATATATATATATATATGTGTTTTACCTGGTCCTCTTCTCCACCTCCCTCTTCATCATATTTCAGAATATTATCCCTGACATCATCCTCGGGGTCAATCAGCAGCTGCTTGGTTTGTCTTTCCTTCTCTTTGCGCTTGATCCAAACCACAAACAACAACACCATACCTGCAATAATATATGTAAAAAAAAAAAAAACTTAAAAAAATAACAGCAAAAAAACCTTCCAATCTTGCTTTTCACTTGATTTGCATTCACTTTAACACTGACTTTATCAGGTATACAGTGAATAATATATACAGTACATGTATAATTCATTGCTAGACTTATACTACTAATGTCCTTATTTTGATATAAAACTTGTTTATGCTTTGGTCGATCTTTCTTTACTTGACAATTATATTGGCAAAATCTAGCACTAAGTCAATTTATCCATCTAACTGAATGTGTGAGCAATGCAACCCACAGCTACAAAGTCAGCGAGCAGCATGAATTATTGGCAGCACATTCTGTATTTACCCTAAGAGGGAAAGAAAGCAAAACCCTTGGTGTCCAGACAAGCCGCAGAGGATAGCAGCAGCCAAGATATTCATCCATAATACAAACTGTTGTACGTGCTGCTATTTTACACTCTGGTGAATGTTTAATAACTGTGCCCTGAACTGTACTTTCTTGTCAAGAAGGCAAACCAAAGACAATCAAAAGTATTTGAAACTTTTTTTTTTAGTGGAGTAGATCGGAGGCAGGTGTATGGGATACTGACTGAGTAGTATGATGATGCAGATGAGAATAGAGATAATGGCTCCAGTTCCGAGGCCAGCGGCCGCCACTGCCCCCAGAGTGGTGCAGTCTCCGTTTTGGTCGCACGGACAAACTTTGACTTTGATGACTGATCTGTTGGATAATGGAGGGTTGCCAGAATCTGAAACGATTACAGGAACCTCATACACCCCTGGCTCTAAATATATCTGGTATCGCAGTCCAAGGCGAGCGTAGTCACCTGTAGAAGATAGAAAGGGGAAAAGGAGCAAAGTTGCAAAAAGTTACTACACCAACAATAAAACAAAAAAAATTAAGATAAACAAGGCAGTTACTACATACTCTTGTGCCTCTATCGTGTGAAAAAAATCAGTTTAAAAAAATGTGTTACCTTGTGAATATGTTGGGATATATGTTGGGACTAGTATGAGCCTCTACGTTGTATTAACACTAAAAATAAGACAAATGCTGCTGGAAACTCAAGGGACAGTCACAGTCAGGGGTTATTCTTCATTTCGAAGATTTTAAGGTGTAAAAAAAAAAAGTGATGTCAAAACATAACTGCTCATGAGTAACTGAAAATGAACAGAAGAAAAGTCACAAAATAAAACAGTTTGCAAACTTGGATTTTATATGTTTATGTTTTAATTAATAGATGATTGGCAGATATTAATACTGGCTGTTGTAAAAAAAAAAAAGCATAAGTGGAAAAGTGACAGCTCAAATTAACCTCTTGAGTCCAATGTTGTACGGAGGCAGGAAGCGTGTCACCTACAGTCATACTTGTCGTACATATAGAGCAGAAAATGTGTCGAGAGTTTCATACAAATAGGCATTTATTGTGTGCTGATTGTAAACATTATATCATTTTTCCTGGCATGGTGTTCATCTGCCCACTGCTCCTCACCACTGATTCTCGAAATGGTCCAGTTGCGTCTGATGCTGGTGGGGAAGCTGGGCAGCTCGAAGACAAAAGGCCCGGCGTTAGGGTCTGTGTCAGCATCAGCGGCAGTGATGTTGACTCCGTTGACGTTCCTGTTCATCCGCTCACAGATCTGGGACTCTTTGGGAATGAGCGCCGGGGGGTTGTCGTTAATATCTATCAGATAGATCTGCAGTGTGCCCGTGCCGCTGGCTGGGGGAGAGCCTGCGAAGGAAAGAGAAAATAGTATCATGGTGAGGACAAAAAATGTAAGTGACAAGGGGAGACATCTGCTGTGAACGGGACCACTGAGGAGGAGAGGCAGGGACCGGTGCTGAGGGCTGATGCACAAAAGGCTAATAAATAAAACAAAATTTAAGTGAGACGAAGAATAACAGAGAAGCAGTGGAGACAGCAGTGTTTATTCAGAGCCGTTATGTTAGTGCTAAGGGAGCTGTGGAGCTCGAGGAGAGTTTCTGCCTTTGACAGAAATACATCTGACAGTTGTGATTCCCGGCTCCTCTTTTAGCCTCACAGACAAATCAAACCCCTCAGAGTCGATCCGGGTGCACAAATAGCTCATCCAATCATCTAGAGAGGGTTTAGGTACAATAATGATGACTGTAACACAATCAAACAAGTCCTTGTCATTGTGAATTTGCACAATACAACGGGAGGTTACTATGGTTGTATACATAGAGCACCGTGTGTATGCAATATTAACGACGCAGCATTTTGAAAGGTGAACAATATCTTTTCATTGGGGTTTGCAGACTCAAAAGCATTAGCTTGATGTCTGCCTGCGAATGTTGACATGTTGCTCTCTGCTTACAGATTCTCAAGGACCTATGAATAATTATTTATATAACCTTAGGTAAGATTTCCTTCAATGCAGGCATAATATAACATAACAGCTTTCAAATGAACTTAATCCAACCATGTTTCACACATTGTCATGCTTTAAAATGTTTTAATAACCCTTTTAAGTACAATGTCTTCCAAATAGCAGCTATGTCAGTGTTTTATGTCTTTCAAGCATCACCACACTAAGAGTGAGGAACAGTTAAACTGAGGGAGAATGTAGTGTTTGGTCCAGTAAGCAGCCACTGCAGGTACTGATTCACTATCACATCGTCAGCACACCAACACACACATACACACTTGTGACAGACAGAATCCTGAAATGTGCTGCTCTGATTGAAATGTGCACTAGACCGTCTGCCATTAGACAGTAAAGAATAGACACTTAAACAATCAGAAAGTGAAATTGCAGTGTCTGTAGAAGAGGAAGTATGTGTGGGACATCGTAAGAAAATGTGGTGCTTGGGACTTTGAAAGAGATGAGCCCTCAGCAGAATAAAGCTTAGAGCTGTTTATTGAGTGTGTGTCAGTGGGTGACGACCCTTAGCTGCCTTCAATTACCAGTCATTTCCGTGTCATGCCCCACTGACTTAGCCATTGGATGGAACCAAGCAACCCCAGGGGCCATCCCTGGGATGAGATAAGGCCGATGTAATTTACAAAGATTTATGCAAAGCTGACAGATCTGCCAATTAAACACTGCAACAGAGCAAGACATTTGCCACAATAAGAGTGAGGCACAGTGGAAGACGAGCGCTGGTGTTCACAGACCAACTCAATGCAGCAGTAGTATTAGGGTTTTCATATACTTTATTACAGGAAAAAATAAACATTCATTATCATATCACTGTCAAAAGACCATCTTTCTGACTAACCGTTTATAATCGGAAAGTCTTTCTTTTGACACCAAACCTCCTGATCCTTTGATCCTCAATAACAGTTTTATTTGTTTAAAAAAGGATTTATGGATTTATTTGTCTATCTCAGTGGTGCAGTCAATAAAATGTGGCCCTTGACCGAAGATGTTTTCTGTATGATTTTATCTATAACATATATGTAGCATTACCCGGCTGCCATTTGCAACCCCCCGACAGTATACCGAACCCTGCATGTACAGTCTGTGGTTCAAAAACACACTGTTTCAAACAGTCTGAAGCTCTGCCTTTCTCTTTAATCCCAGCCATGTATGGGGAACATGTGGAAGCAGCTTGCCACGACTGATAGGAGAATTATGTGGGTTTAAACCAGCTAAATAAATAATTATGTTTGTGTAAATTCCTCAAAAGGCTTGGTATTAACTTCTTTTTGCTGGTGGCTAAGAGATCTGAAACATGGTGAAAACCTACCATGTGCTCTCTGAATTAAACACAAACAATAACAAAGGTGTTGGAAAAGGGAAACTCCATTCATCAGAAGGTTCTGGAGCATTCAGATTGAGTTTTGACAGAAGAGATTCAGTAATACATGCTGTCACCACCTCTCCATGTCATACTATGCTCAGTGTCTTACAACACGTCTTAACATAATCCCTCTCACGTTATGATGGCTGGCACTCCAGCAACACCCACAGAGTCTGACTGATGTTGGCACACCACAAACACTGAAAAATCTTTAAGACTTGTCTGTTTGGTGTTGTCACAATAAAAATATAACTTAAAATATTAATATAATGTCTAAACCAAAGGAAAGACCCCCAGGAATAATATTGTGGCTTGAAAAAATAGAAATCAGTATATGTTTCAAAACCAGCCATGAGCTCCTTTAGAAAATGCCATTAAAATTATAAAAAGGCAAGAAAATAGTTGGGAAACTAACAGAAACAAGGTGTAAATGAGATGTTTGTGAGGTCTAAACAAGAGGAGCTAGTCACCCTTTAATCCTTCTGCCTCATCCTTCTCAATCACACCGCAGGCAGCACATCACTGCACCTGACACTGTCAATCATGAATGTACACAGGCTTTTCCAGATGCTTTTTAAACAAATGCTTCTTCCTCCAAACAGAATAATGTTTCAGAGGTAAACACACAGGGGCACTGCTTGACACTGATAAAGCAATTTGGGTGGGAAAGTGATCAAGCATTTTTACTCCAGAGAAGCACTTGCTTACTCTTGAAAAAAAATACAAATGCTATGAATTAGTTTGAGCTCCATTAAGTTTCAGCTTTGAGCCAGAATGAATACATTATCAGATGCCATGCAAAGTAGCAGAGAGAAAACAGGTACTTGTGAGTTAAAGATGAGGAGATGCTGATTCTGGGACTTGACATTGCAGTAATTAGTTTACAATAAGTAATAAGGAAACAAAATTACAAAGCACATACTGAAGTAAATAATGTACTTTTAAGAGAGAAATGCATAGTGAATATCTCCATAATCAAAAGCCAATCTGAATGATATAAATGTAAATCACCGAGCATGTGCAGTAAAAGAATTTATTGAGTATTGCAGGTGCTTACCATTGTCAGTTGCTAAGAAAGTGGCTTCATATATGTTGTTTTTCACGTAGGTGGATTCCCGGTCGAGTATGGCCGTGGTCACTATCTGACCATTAGTTCTGTTGATTGACAACCAGTTGGCAGGGTCGTTCAGCTTTGAATACCTAGAGACGCAAAAACAGATCAATAGCAAAAGGTAGCACAGCCATTTCCATTTTGTTTTGCATTTGTGCATATTCCTGCAGACAAAAACGCACAAACACACATACACATTCTCAGAAAACTACAGCAGCCTGACCTTCACACAGTTTAATTCTTCATTGACTTCTTCTCCGAAGCCTCCAGCCTACAGTCAATTTCACCTCATTTTTCACTCCTGTGTACCAGGCATTGAAGTCAATTACTTCTGTTGTTAAGCACTGCTGCAGCTGCCTGTGTGTGCTGCATGCACATATTCTAGCAGAATGCTCCAGGGCTATATGCTTACATTTGTTTATTACTTTTGCTTGCCTGAGATTATGCCTCTCTGTGGAAACAGGAGCATGTGCATTGGGTGGAGACAAGATGATCAGATCTTGGAACTGACTGTCAAACAGAGAAAGTGGATGTGGTGGCGGAAGTGACACTCCCTTGGGATAAAGGGCAAGGAAGAACAAGGGATCATCTCCGGGACTGAATGCCTATCTTATTCCGATCTAACTGTTCTTGTTTCTTTGCCTTTTTGTCGCTTACGGCTCATATCCTTCTATCCCAATCACCTCATCTCACTGTGCTTTTGTATTCACACATTTTATCAGCTCTGTCTGTATCTTCTCATCCTCTGCTCATTCTCTCCATGGATGCATCAATGGCCACCTGTCTTGGCTGAGATTGTATGCTTTCATGTTTCAACACTGTAGGTCGATAGATGACACCAGGGCTTTTTTTTTTACATCTCCAATTTCATTTACTCAATCTCAAACAGTTCAAACAGTAAGGCCATGTTGGACTGCTTATACTTTGTACAACTTTTAAATCCATCTAAACTGAAATTGATTTGCCCCTCACCTCATTGTTATATTTATGGAATAACTGCACAAATACCATCAGCCTAACACCCACTTGTTTACGGCTGTTCAATTAAATACTACATTGTGCATTTTGGCTTTTGTGGAAGGAAATGAAAACCTTAAGGGGTTTGGGTAAAGAAGGAGGGAGGTGGACACACAGAATAATCTCCTTCCAGCAGTGAGGGAGGTAGGATTTTCCCAGCAGGTTGTGGGCATGATCCAAGGCAGAGAGCGGTGCAGGGAAGGGGATCACAGAGATGACATTCCCACACTCTAGACGCTTTCACAGAGGCTAGCCAAGCCCACAGTGGCTAACTGGCGTACTGTGAAATCAGCAGCAGGACTACAGAGAGTCCATCGCAGTGGGAGGGGAGGATAAAAGGGTGAGAGGAAACCATCAGGAATAGAAGAAAAGGGGGAAAGTGAGACGCGGAGAGGTGACATTTGGAAAAAGCAGCATGATTGTGTGATTCAGGTTTAATACCCTCATTAGGAGTAGCATGATGCCTACTGCTATTTTGTGTCCAACAGCATCTAACTGATTTGAATGTCTGGTCCGGAGAACAGCCATGTAATCTCACTGTACCGCTGCAAGATGAATGCATTTAGTATTTTAGGATTTAGACTCTACATCCATAGAACAGTGTTATTTTCAGTTTGAATTTAAATGACACATTGGGCAGCACAGTCAATCAATATAAAATCTATATTTGCAACTATAACAATTCTTGAGCTTTAGTGGTGTCCCATGTAAATTCTTTGTATATTTGGAGTAAACTCAAAGAGATCAACACCATTAAGTATCTTAACAGTTCACTAAAAAGAACAAACAAACTACTTTTTATTCCCAAAGCAAAATTCAATTGTTACAGGTACATAACTGAAGTTGCACAATACAATATTCACATATACAGTGATATATTGTATGTCTGCATAATACTGAGCAGCTGTCATTTTAACTGCCCTCAAATAACCTACAGTAATGGTAAAACATTCCCTTACAACCCAAGAGCAAAAGTGAGTCTGAATGTAAATGAGTTTGTTTCCTACAGAATGGGCCATAAAACCCTGCCGGAACCTATTCTTTCCCTGGGTGCACTGCACGATAAGGTGGCTGAATGTGTGCCCTCTGATGATAAAACACAAAGGTCTGTTCCCAAAGCTGAGTCCTCTGTCCAACACCACACTTTAATTAAGTCTCCTAAACAGCCCTCCGTGCGGATGTAATAAAGCTTCTGAGAAGTAAATGATGTTCTGAGTGAATGGGCTTTTTGGTCAACCCAGCGAAAAGACAATCCCTTAGTTATTTGTTCTCTTCTTAAGGGAAAACTTCAGGAAATAAGCAGAATGTGTGTGGCTTCAAACAGTCATTTTCACATATTGCTTTTGCCAGTGTTTTTTCTGATAATGCTGGGTGAAATGATGGGGTGATATTGGCCATTAGAATGATGGCTGTGAAAGCTCTCAGTGTTTTTGTTTACAAGTCCTTACTGTCAACAATATTAGTGTGAGCATTTGGCTGTACTCATTGCTAACTTTTTAACGAAGTGCTGGGCCAATTTCCCATTTTCTTGGGAACACTTTTTGTTTACCCAGATGTTATTCTGGAATTAAAATACTTTAAGTGCTGCTGTTGGTGAAACATTTTCCACATTCCTACCTCTATCTTATTTCTAATGCTTTCCCGAGCACTCCCACACTTGAAGGTCTGTCTCATTTGGGAGCTGGCTGGTGAGCGAGTACAGCTGGATGTATGATTAGGCCTGGCAGGTTAGTGATCTTAGCAAGCAGCGGGGAGAGGTATGACATTTATTTTTCAAACCCCCGACCCTGAGGATGAAAAATGCATGTCTCAAGCTTAGCCAAGGCGGCTGGGGTAATCATTTATGCCAGTGTCTCCAGTCTAGTGTCTTGACCTCACTGGTTGGTGTCTGACAGGTGATGCATGATGCCTCATTCCGCCTTCCGAATACTCTGGCGCACCTTTTTCCAATCCACAAGGTCTCCTCTGCTCTCCAGCGCAACCCCAAGAGGACACTGTCAGTCTGTCTCTTCTTTGATAAGCACCTGTCAAGTTCAAACCTTGACCCTGCAGTCAGCTCTCTATTCACAGCTCTGGGTCACTTCTCTCTACTGCCCCTGAGGTATTTATTTCTCTTACTTTTGGCTTTTACAGCTCACTATTAATCCTCATCTTGTCTAGTTTTTTCTGCATCAGTTAACAGAATATGTGCAGTTCACACGCAAAGATTGGCACTGTACAATTTCAGTGATACAAGGTGTAATGTTGAGTTTGATGGTAAAAGTTCACTTCTCTATATTGTACCCATTGGGGTGCTTTAGGGGTTAAGTTCAGACTCTTGTGTACTAAAGGTTAAGCAAAAAGTGTTGACCCTGCCCCCTCTCCTTTTTTATTTTATATTTTTTATTAAAATGGTCCAATGACCTGGCTCCAAGTACTGTGTCATTTAATCTAAGTAATTAAAAATGTTGAACTTACCCCTTGTTTCAGGTGAGTGAAAGGAATGTTTAAAGATGATGCATAGAGGATACATGTTAAAGCCAATTGTCAAGAATAAGCCCATTTCTTCAGAATAAAGAAAGAGACAGAGAAAATGGACTGAGCAGCCATCCTTATATAAAAGCCTAGCATTGAGACCTATTACAGAAACTAGTGTAAAGCAGAGATTGATTCTGATCCTTCCCGAAAGGATCCAAATTAATCAGGTGAGGGATTTGTCATCTCTACAGCCCTACTTCCAAATGCAATAAGAGATTTGGTATGTGTTTTTGTGTTAAAAAGTCTGTCAGACTTCGGAATGTGTCAAAAATGTTAAATGAAGATGAAGAAGAAATATCTACTGCTGGCTTAAAGTGGTCATGAAAAAATAAACCTCGTCTGTCTCCCTAAGTTACATATAAAAATGTAGTCTTATTTGATCAAACATTAGCGGGAGAAATGTTTGGATCTTTGGACCTCCTATGAACATATGAAAGGAGAGGCGCTGGGGCTAAACACTTGAGTCTAATAAAAGGGGACAGACCGTTTTAATTGCAACATAAATGTTAAAAAGCTAAGTGTATTTGATGAATTGATTTGAGTTTCTATGGTAAACTGGATGCTATTGTCAAATTGACAGCAGGGGAAAGGCCTGCTAGTCATTTAAGGGATGGTTTACATTTAAAATCCGGGGAGGCTTAGCACAGAAAAGAACACTGCAGGTGGACAGAGTGCTGTGTCAGATGTTTGAGCTGGAGCCAGCTGTCCCCCTCCTCCCCCTCCTCTCTTAAAACTCGGATCTGCTGCCTTCTCTATCTCTCCTTCATGAATGTATGTGCCCATACAACCTACAGAATACACACTCCTTTGATTACCCCAGAGGCCACTGCTCTGTATTAACCTTCTTACCCTCCTTACTCAGAGTTCTCCACTAGCTCATAAACTTTGAGCAAGACTGTGAGAGATGTGTGATGCCAGAATATAGTTCCCTTGTTGAACTTTGACCTGAACTACTGACGTGGGACACGTCCAAGAGCCTCTTTAGTCGTGGTGCATATAAGGATCTCTGCCAGGCTATTACTAGTGGTTCTTGAGGGCTCAATCAGACAATACTCCATTCCTATAGAGACTGCTCATATGAAATGAAATGTGTCTTGAGCTATTTAAATGTCAAATACATCCCACTGAGGATCAGGACCAAATGTACTCTATGCATACCTGATAATCTGCTGCATCTGTAGTCGGTCTGGATCTGACGCTGAGAAGGTTTCCAGTCTGGTGCCGGAGGGGACTCCCTCTTCAAAGCGGATGTGTTTAGGATTCGTAGGGAAATATGGTGGCTCATTGACATCCTGGACGGATATGGTGACCCCCGCTGTGGACTGGAGCGAAGACTGGATACCAGAGGCCAAGTGGGCCTGGTTGGACACGACCACCGTCAGCATAAAAGCACGGTTCATTTCAAAGTCCACTGGCTGTAGGAGGGAAAGAAGAGTGTTAATGTGAGCAAGAGAGGATTGAAATGACTTGAATATATTAAACTAATTTAACTGTCAGTCCACAGTCGTGCTTTTGGTAAATAGCCAGTGGAGTCAAGTATAATTGAATTATGCAGCCTTATAGTCAGTTATAATAGGGATATTAAGCTAGTTTAAAATCATTGTTAACATAAATTTACGGCTGAGATAATAAAAGAAACACCCAATAAAGATCTGGCCAGTCATCCTATTTTGACCACACCTCTAATATCAATCATGTCATATTTATTACTTTTATAGACACATTGTAAATTCCACCAGAATGCCAATGCTATGAATCAGAATGGTAATAGCATTAAAAACCCTGTCAACATTTGCAGCGAGGAACTCCATGTTAAACCTTGTTGACGATAAAGGACATGATAAATGAACAGATGCTGTGTCAAGTGGTCCCTTGATAAATTGGTCCCGTATCCTCCCTGAACGTCGACACCCACACATACACACGCAAAGCAAGAAGAAGTATCAGGCTGTAGTCTTCATCGACTGACTACCCTCTATGGCGTGTGCAAGTGTAAGTGTTCTCTATGGGATTGCCGGCTGATCCTAAACTAGTGTGACAGTTTTGCTCTTCTAATGAAGGCTACACGATGTGGTTCAAATGACAAACAACAACAAGCTTGGAAATAAAGTGAGAACAAATACGTGGCTTGTTCTTTAGGTACCGCTGCCACAAACACTAAATTGGCGCTTGGTGATTAGCGCCCAAAGGCTTGTGTAGCTTTTGATGTGACGTTAATGACTTTGAGCACATCTGTATGAGTGATAAAAGAAGCATTCCAATCAGACAGCTCGGTTGACAAGGGCACAGGAGTGGTAGCTTTACGTCTACTAATTGGTGAAGAATATTGTGGATGTTCCGAGGTATGAGTAAATGTAAACACAAGGGGCTGTATAGGTCCATGGTGCACTGGGATCCTATTTGGAGGCTATTCACGCTCAAGGCTCTTTGATCTACAGCCAGCGGTATTCCCAGCACATGGAGGTCCAGAGTATAGCTTTAGGCTAACAAAAACACACATACATACCCAGACGAACCCTAGGGGAAGCAAACAGGGTGAAGGGTCACTATCACAGCTTCCCTCTTTTGCACTTGAGCCTTCAATTTAGATATCTTATCATTGCACCCATTTCTCGCTTTCCTTTTTACCTAATTTGCTAAACTTTAACTTGTCACTCTTGGTCTTTTTACCTCTGCACCTTCCCCCGGCTCCACGATCGCTGGCTTTTCCATCTCTTAATCCTCAGAAATCTGTTGTTGCATCAGTTGGCCCCTTGTCTCAGCTACCTCCTGTCACTGTTCCTGCCTATCATAAGCCTTTATTTACATATCTTAATGACTCATTTGTCAGTATGTGCACTTGTTTGTAGACTGGCTTTACAGTTCATCAGAATGAGAATGCAGTCTCATGAGGTCCTCAGAGAGTTTTGCAAATGTGCGACATGTTCCGGTTAAGACCTCAGCCCTTGTTTACAGAGGAGCACAGTTCCCTTGTGGGAGAGCGCTGCATACTTGAGTATCGATACGGTTTGATGTGCTCCTACAAGCACATCAAGCAGAGATAGCACCTTCTTATGGCTATCTGGCTTCTACCAATCACACATTGTTGACCATTCCAGCTCCCGTTCCCCAGAGAACCCCAGGCGCCCGCTGTTTACTCTGAGAGACGGTCTATTTTGCATCCCTCCCAGGGGGTATGTTGTCTCTTATTTTATGATTTCCTGATAACCTCCCATGGGTTTCTACAGAAGCTTACGGCTAACCGGCTGCCTGCTGAATTTTACATCAGGGAGTGAGTGGAGAGGAATGGATTATAAAAGGCAGTCATCTAGAGATAATGAAGAGAAGCAAAATGCCAATGCTTATTGCTCAGGGTGTTGGGGGAATTAAAGCCGGATGTTATTGCTATTTTTTTAACATTATTGTAGGATATGAGATGTGAGAATGCCCCCTGGGTCTTCAGGGTCACACAAACAAACAAGCTGTTTTGACAAAACACATGTGACATGGTGAGTGCTGTATCTACAGTGAGCCACTCATGGATGAACGCACAGAGTAATCCAGCAGGAAACATACATTGTTTTACTGTATATTTAAGGACATTAAATATACAGTAAAGGATGGGTATAATTTCCATCTATGTCCATTTTGTGTATTTTTTTCTGTGGGTAAATGTGTTAAACGGCGTTGTAAAACCACTATTTCAGCGGTCGAACACTAAAATAACAGGTTGTTACAAGACAAGGCTCTGTTGTTACTGTCATTCAGCACGTTGGCTTGAACATTAGTGTGTATAAATCCCGTTGCCTTTGTAATTGAGAAATCAATACCTAATTTCCTACAATGGCCTCAGACGCCATTGTGTTTAAGTCTGTGTGAGTGTATGAGGTATTTCTGAAGGACAAAACACCTTCCAATCTCTCACTTCGACATCAAGGGGCATTTCAAAGGCAAAAAGACTGCCTATTTTTAACTTTCTATCTATTGGTATTGCATAGATTTAAAATAAAGAGGGATAGGACAAGGAACACACAAAAAAATCATAACGTTTATATTATATGAACCTTAAATGTGGCAGAAGCTGGTCTATACAGTACTGAGCAGGAGGCGTCCTACCTTTACCACTGTGACCATGCCGTTGTTGGTGACCGGGTCAGTGCGGATTGTGAAGTGTCCGTTGGGGTCTCCGCTGATGATTCGGTAGATGGCGTTCCAGTTAGGTGAATGTGGCTGGTCGGCATCTATCACAGTCAGATTAGCCACGACCACGTCCACTCGGTTCTCTGGGACCTCACCAGAAAACTGTTGAAGGAAACTTGTGACATGTCATTTTGAAATAAATTTTGAGTGTAGCTTTTATGACCTGTGAAGTGTTGCAATTTCTACAAAAAGCCATTGAGTGCCCGTCTTTTATTTTTTTTTATTTTTCTCTATTGAGTGAGTTCTCCTCTTAGGTTTTCAGGAGTTTAATGATCCAGCTTTTACTGGCCCTGAACCATAAATGAACAGTAGTTCACTGCCAAGCACAAGCGCACAGAAGAGTTTTTCCCAGCAGTAATATTCCTTTTTTAAAGAGGACAGAATGGATGAGGAGAAAGAAGCTTTAGTTAGAGCAGCTGTTAGAGTGTATATTATGGATTGTAGTTGTCCTCTTGCTGTACAAATACATGTGCTTTGTCCTGATAAGCTCCATGAAGAGTGAGCCACTGCCTGTCACGTGTCTTTTACTAGGGGGATTCATCAAAGCTGTAGACACTTAGAGGATAAAATCCACAAAGACCAACATGTCTGCTCTGTTGAACATCTCCACCACGCTCTCTATGACGTTCTATCAAGTCCTAACCTATCAAACAGGGGCACACGGGGGACATGTCTCATTTGGAGGTAACAGGCATGTGGCGGCCATGTAACCGTCATCTTGTCACCTCGGGTAACAGGCGTGGAAGAGCCGCTGAGCCGCTTATGTGAGTATAGGATACCAAAGAGCAAAGCCTCAGACCAAACACTCAAACAGATCATAAAACCCTGCCTGGCAACCTTCGTATCACCCGGCAAACAGCAGCGGGCAGATTAGGGGGCTGCGCTATGAGAGCTGTTCAGAGACTCAATGACATTCTTAAGACAACAGACAAGTCCGGGTGGTCCTGACACTCTGTCTGCATTGGATAAGTAAGCAGGCTGTTGTATATTTGTGTCTATGCGGGCGTGTGTGTGTGCTTTATTACTGCAGTTCAGTCCCGGGACTCCCCAGTCGGTTCCAATTCAATAAAATAAAACTTTAGAGATGGCTCTTGAGCTCATAAGGACCCTCGAGTCTCTTATTCAACACACAGTAACAGCAAGTACTAACAAGATTGGATCTTGATCGAAGACTTCAAAGAGTCCACCAGCACTTGTTATCAATCTCCCTATTCTAGAGACCTCTCCACAAACAGTTTTGAGCATCCTTGATGAAGAATGACGAACAGACTATAATCAATCTTATACATTTGAATGTGTAGTAAAGAGACCTACAAACCTCATATAAAAAAATTACTGTCGCACTCTGAAAGTCTGAACTGTGGGTTTTTTATGGATTTTATACTCTAGAATTGTATGGTGCAGTTTTGAACAGAATAAAGTAGGAACAGATTGATGTGGCTGTCTTGATATGATCAAAGTAAAAAGGCAAAAAGTTGATCAAATTCACAATAGATTATCAATAAGAGCACTTTTAATTTGGTCCAAAAAAAAAAGAAAAAAAAAAGACAGTATTTCCAACACATTAGATGTTCTTCTTCGTTAAACTGAGAACTGTGAATCTCTTCATTTCCAAATTAACTGACTACTGTGACTTTTAGCACCAAACTTTTCCAAAGAAGCTAGATTTGATCTCTCTTTTGGTGGTATTTTTCCTTATATCTTCCTTTGTCCCCAACTGCTGGATTCAAAGACAGGAGGGGGCAGAACTCTGATTGTGATTGGCACAGACTATAGTTGGCTTTCTTGCACCACTTGACAAAATGCTGCTTGCCAACAGCCTCATCCTTCTGTCACAATTTTGGTGTCAGAAAAAGACTAGATGAGGCTCGAGGAGAGAGGAGGCTAGTGACAGGGAACTTTATAGAGAATAATGAAGAGTTACAATAAATACTGCATGATAAAACTTATTTAATTACTTCTAGGAATCCAACACATTTTTACTCAGACATCGGACTCCGTATATCAAGACTTCATAACTCTCCTGGACAATCGCCATCTTAAGGCTGCTAGTAGAAAGACAAAGGCTTAAAATGACAACTGAAACTCCAATAGTCCTTCTCACCAAGTGCTAACAAATTATAATTTATGTATTTATTTCAGAACACTTCTCTGGTCTCTTGGTCTGGCCTTGGTCTTGTTTTGGTCGCAGTCCTCTATTGTCTCAGTGTGATCCTAACTATAACAATAGTAAAACTGAACAGTGCATTCTGCAGCTGCATGCATAAAACAAAAATAAATAAATAATAATAATAAAAAAAAAAAAATGGATTCAGCCCTGAATAAGTATCTGAAGCCTTATGTGAACATCACCCCTTGCTGCCATGAAAAATAGGCCAGCGTGTGATAGGTGTGATGAAATATTAATCATCAGCATTAAAGACAAATTCCACAAACTTTATATTTCTGGGACACATTGAAAGATCTATGGGGTTTATTGCAAACACTAAATATTTGCATAATGGCCTGCACTTTCAACAAATTGCTTTTTAGGTTATCTCACCATTAAAATGGATGATTTATGACAGGAGTGACTTAAAGTATGCTTCACATTGTGGTTCCAAAACCTCCACTAAAATGTATCATCAATATACATGATGGCATTAACTTCTCGGTGTGGCGATGATGGAAATGCACTTAAACACAGTGGAATACTGTTAAGGAATATTAATCTATTACTGGCCAGTGTCATTAATATAGTGGCATCAGCAGAGAATCGTAATGCAGAGGGGGATGTTGTGTCAGGAAAGGCCTTTGATTTACAACGGGCCATGTCTACGCTTTATCACTGCTTCTGTAGAAAATAACTCCTGATACTGAAATAATCCTTCATTCTTTCACCGCTCCTCATCACTCTCTCATAACTTTTTCTCTCCTCCATTTTTTGTCTCGGAGCCAACATGGTGGTCCACTCATCAAATCCTCCTCGCTCTTTGTTTTCTGCCTACTCCCCATATCCTTTGTGTGTGTTTTCCCTCGTATGATGTTGCAGCTCTTTGATGGTCTCTGAGGCTGACACACGCATTGCCAACACAAACGCATCATCATAAGGGTCGTAATACCCCCCAGGGCAAATGCTAAAACCTCAAAGTGCAGAGCCTACTCTCTCTGCCGCCGTCCTCGACGCTGCACAGTTAAGCACTTTATCTGCCCAACACTAGCTCATCTGCTGATAGAAAAGCAGGCCAAATAATTCTTGTGAAGCCTCAATAATTCTTGTGAAGCTTTGCAGATACCACTTCGTTATAGCATTTCATAAACGCTCTACCTGTGAGTGTCTTACTCCCCAAATTTTGAAATGTCTACAAAAATGAAAAACAATTCAACTTTTAACAACACAAATCCTGATATTAATTCTAAAACCAAAGGACACTTTTAGCAGAATATGTTTGTGTGCCAAATAAAGAAAACAGTACAAATATGTTAGATTGTCAGCGGTCCAGGTTATTGTAAAGTTAAAAGGTTAAGATGAAGAAGAATGAAGATGATGAGCTGAGTTTAAAGGGGATGGTGTTTACCAGTGCATCTATAGGGATTGGTCAAAACCCAATGAAAGTGTTAGATCTTGTATGACTCAGAGAAGATGGCAGTTGAATTCTTTGTTACAGTGTTAGTGATGAGTCGGTAGTGTAGTGGGTCTGTAGCATAAGTTGCAAATGCTTTTGTCATAACCTTTTATCAAATGCAAATATAGTGGCGTATGTATAAAATGAACAGGTCTAGCTAGCACTGAGCCCAGCTAATGATCCACATATACGAAGTCTGCGTGCTCACATTAAAACAAAGTGTAAAAAATGAACCTAACTATGAACTAAATTAGCTGCTTCACTGATTTGTTTGTTGATACAGGACCAGTGATGACACAAAGGGCCCAGACAATATAACAGGGACTTTTAATTTTTACCTTGTCCTCGGTAATGACCTCCTTTAATGTAATCATCATTCTAAATATGGCTATCATGACAACAATCATTAACAATCTGCTGGCTCTATAGTTTTCTTGCTGATGAAAGTCAATGTTATAGATTTGTTTTCCACGTGTGCCCCAGCATCATAATAGTGGGCTCACTCTCATGTTGCAGGGGCTATCATGTCACATGTATAGTCTCATTTACACATTTTTCATTTTCTCTCTTTTTTTTTATTCCTAGCCCAGTGTTCATTACGTTTCTCAGTGGTGTATTTGCAGTTACTCACCGTTCTGGAGGTCAGCATGGGCGGGTTGTCGTTAATGTCGCTCACTGTGATGATGGCTGTGGCGGTGTTGGAGAGGCCAAAGTTCAGGTTGCCCTCCATGTCCGTGGCCTGCACGATAATAGTATACTGGGACACTTTCTGTGAAGGCACAAAGAGGATAAAAGCTAGTTATTTACTTGCAAAAGTCTTCCACTCGGTCTCTTTTCACGATAGCAATAGACTCCCACTGGGAAAAATAAAAAGTTCTATAGCAGCTGTCCATGGACTTATTTTGAAAAGTAGAAGCACAAAGGTGAAGTCTTTCATTCGTCAGAGCTGAGTTGAACACAAGCAGACTTCATATCATCTCAAGGCTGCGCCGTGAAGCCTCCCCTCGGGTGCGCCATCAAAGACATTTCTTATTTAGTACTGCTGATGGACAGATGTGAAGACAATGATCCAACTGACAGAGATTAATGCACTATCTATGGAGCAATAACATCAAGGAATGATAAATGTAATTTCATTTTTTCAAACGACACTGTCATGGCAGTGGCAGGCTGAAATATGGCTCTCTTGGTTATATTTTTACTTGGGTGCATTAAGACGCCTGCATATAGGCTCCCACTTTCCTTCCACTCCTCCCCATTTTGCCCAACATCCTTTGCTTTTTCTTCTGTCCCAGGGTGCAGTTAATGGGCTGCAAGAAAGATGGAGCCTGGGAGCCGACTGTCTGGATAATGCATCTTGTCACTGAGATTCCCAATTACATTCCCAGTGTCTCTCTCACCTGCTAATTACCGAGTAAATATCCCAATTAGGCCAGGACGCCACATCAGGAGGATTAGACAGCTCCTTTCATTGTGATGCTAGACGAGATGCTGAACTCCAACCTCGTACACACACCTAATTAACACCCGTGCGCACACATAAGCGCACATACCTCCCCTCTTCAATGCTGCGTTTAGATGCACTGTCTGCTTGCCTGACTGTCCCGTCAGCCAGTGTACAGCGTGTACACAACCCTTGTTCTAATTAGACAAGGGAGTAATTATGGCAGCGCTCCTCTCAACCCCTCAGCATCGCAACAACACCACAGCATACCCAGATTCCTCTGGAGGACCGAGGTCTGTTACTGTCAACAAGCTCTTGAAAGTCCACCCTGGGACCAGTGGAGACCCTCACAAGAGAAGCAGTGTGGGAGTTTAAAGCACAGGAAGAATGCATTTCAAAAGTAAAGAACAGAGGAGAGCATAGGAGACAGGCAGGGATGTAGCAGAGGCTCAAGGGAGGTGGTGGACGGCCAAAAATAGCTGCATGTGTGTTTTTATGTACCACCTAACACCTCCAAAGCCCGATAGCCCAAGAAGGGAACAGAGACACAAAAAGTTTTATAGTTTCAAAGGGCCAAAGTGCTGACTAAAAGTGGACCAGGCAAGCACTGCAGTGTGCTTTGTAGTATCTTCCTGTAAAGTGCATTTTCACTGTATATCTTCTTTGATTTAGTTTTTTGCAGCGCTGGGACATCTTAGATGTGCAAAGAAAAATGTAAAGAGAAATATACCTTACTAGCTGAACACTGTGGGGACAAAATGTTTCATGGGGGATTCACGCTATACAAACAAAAATGTATTAAAGTCTGTGTGTTTAATTAAATGCTATGGGTATTTTTAGTGGTTGCTTGCAGTACATTTTATTTTACCTGCATGGCTAATGTTGCCAGTTTTAACCGTAAAGGACAGCAGTCTACTACTGCTTCCATACTGTATATATAGCATCTAACTGTTGTCTTCTAATAAGGGGTTTGATAAAGGATGCCATTGGCAAGAATCACATAAACCTTTGACAATAGCATTTAAAATGGGTTGCAGAACACTGGTGAGCACTACTGCCTCACAGCAAAAAGTTTTTAAGTTCAAAATCCATAGACGTTTTCAGTGGCACCACTGGTTATCTTCTACACTCACAGTCAGTCATGCTCCTGGAGGAATGGGTGGCTCTAAGACTGTGAGTGAATAAATGATAGCATGGGCATGAATGTGGTTAAAAAAAATATGTAAACATTTAAAACTAAAAAGTTAAGTTAACATTTGAATAAGCTCCTTTAGAGTGGGTGATAGCCTTTTTTCAGAACAGGCCTAATCCTAATTTAAAAAGTTTTTTCCTCATTCATAACATCACGACTTATGTGCCCTTGAGTAAGATGATTAACCTCAGTCTGAAGCAGTGCAGTGCTTAGTGACCACAGATCACTCTGTAGTTGTTCTGGGTGGCTTCCAGAGTATCTGTGTCAATGTCACAAGGCCAGCACTACAACAGAGGAAGCTAACTCCCCTAAACAAATATAGGCAAAAGAGAGACTAAGGAGTAAATTATGTCAATATCGATTTTTCTTTTAAAGTGGGATAGCAGTTTACACAACACAGTAGAGGTGACTGTCTGGAGTATAGCATGTAGATAGAACAGCGTAAAACTGAGAAGCAGAGATGGAAGTGGGATATTTTTCCTCAACGCTTCTCTTTATTTGGCTCGATATCTGTGGTGGTAGCTTGCTCATGCCTCATTTTGCTTTCCTGTCACCCAATCTCGCCTGCCAAATCCACTCCGACTTCCTCCTCGCTCATTGTAATACGCTACCTGCCCGGCTGTGTGTCTTCTTCCCTTGCTCCGATCTGTTTTGCTTTTCTCCCTCCATTACCTGTGTTTTATCGCCAGAATGTGATTATATAGGCCTTTGTGTTTGTCTGACAGATGTCAAGGGCATTCTATCTGCCGTAGTTCCACTCTATCTTTACCTCACAAACACTCACGGACACACAAAACATGACACAAGATGCCCACTGCAGCGTGATGTGTTGTTAATAGGTCTGTCACCGCTGACAGTTTGGGAGGGTGATCTGTCCGGGAGATTTCTTTGCTGAGTTGTCACTGGCACATCCGTGTGGCAAAATAAACACATTCGGATCTTGTCACAACTTTTATAGCTCCATAAACAAGATGACCACAGGAAGGCAATTTACAGTAAAAAAAAAAAAAAAAAAAGTAGCATGGGTGTGTGATGACAAACGACCACAAAACATTTGTAAGTCGCTTCTCAGAATGTCATCAGAATAAAATAAAATGCGTGCGGCAGGAAACAGTGCTCCATAAATATAGATAAAAGTGGACAGTGCTCTGGCCCAATATCCTTCAATTTGACTCTAGTGCTTAAATCTTTAAAAGTATTACATCACTCTAAGGGAGACATTTCACCCACTTCCTTTTGCTGCAACAGTAAAACAGATGCACATTTACACAAATAGCATTAAGTTTAGCTCAGTCTCAGAGATATTGTTAGTAATGGAATTGTTACTTTGCTGCTAATTGAGCTTTCTCCATTACAAAACTAATATGCATAGTAAACATTTGAATTTGAATAATACACAATAGTAATAATAACATTAGAAGAAACTCAATCCCATTTGGCTCATCTTTAGACCGGCCAGACAGATTCATTCACTTCACAAAGGTAATTATCCCTCGTGTGGTTCAGTTTAAAGTAATGCTAAATAACTTTGTTGGAAAAAAACTGTAGACTTTCTGCATTAAAGCACAGTGTCTTTCAACAAACTGGAAATGCAGAAATGTATTTTTGTCGCATATCAGCGGCTAGCTGAGACTGAGCAGATATTTTTGGAGAACACAAACCTCACGATCAAGTCCTGGTGCCACAGTGACTATGTCTCCTGTCTCACTGTTGATGGTGAACATGTTGGGAATTGGACTGTGAGGCGTCTGGGACAAAATCCGGTAGCGCACCATGCCATTGGCTGTGGTGTTGTCATCGGCGTCGAACGCTGACAGGTGCATCACATATGTTCCTGGGAAATGAGAGAAAAACAAGTGTGCTTGGTGCCAGTGGCTATTAATCATCATTACTATTATTGCCATTCTCCATATCACATATCTGTACTCTATTTCTATGGAGATTTGGTCTGATATAATGTTGAAAAACTGCAAGCATAGGTAGGATACAGTGACAGTTCTACTGTAAAGAACAGAGCATGGTTCTTGAATGCATCACTTGTTTGCTGTCTGCTTCCCTACGCTCATAAGACTCTGTCAAATGATTGGCTGTCACCCAGTCTCCCATCTCTCGACGTCTCGCTCTACCTCTGCTGTAGCTGCTTCTAATTGCCAGAGATAGTGATATCACGGCAGTGACAGCCCCTGTCCGAGGATAATTGTTACCGCAGCTCCCATTTCAAACTTCATTACATTTCAAAGCAACATTTGTCAATGACTCGGCCGGAGGGAGCACTCTAAAGGCCTCTCAGCGAGACGAGTGAAAAAAGCCAGCGGGAAGAGAGTGAGCCAAAGAAAAACAGAGAGACGCAGGACAGGCTCCATATTTGGGATGGTTCCAAGTGACTATCAGTCTTCCAGCTGTAGCTTTTTTCAGAGATGGAGGGATAGAAAGGAAGAGATGGAGCATCACAATGTGTTACACATCGCTGGGGTAATTTCATTAAGCCGCACTCTTAAGGGGTTTAATGTGGACCCTTTGTACGGGCGTCCTAAGCTGTGCCTGACAGGATTAGGTCCCCATAATGACTCTTTAATTTGCAAACTAATTCAAGTCTGTAATTGGCCTTCCATTGAAACCACTGGAGCTCTAAATTCTAAAAGTCTTTTTTTAATGATTATTGTTCAGCTGAATGTCATGCGTGCCACAGAGACTTGTCTGCTGTGTGGGGCCAGGCTAAGAGGAGAGGATGGCAGCAGCACATAGAGCTAAAGATAAAAGAAAAAAGAAAGAAGGCAATGAGCACCTGGGCACCTTTAGAGAACACCTCTGGTGCAATAAACCCCGGCTCATCAGGATATGGCTCACAAACACACCAGCTCACACAACTCATCGGTGTGATTCTTCCGCTGTGAGGTTAGACATAAAATGACCCAGTGGTGCTACAGCGTGGTACATTTAATCCCCAATCTCCTCTCCGCCATGAGAAGCCTCTTTGCTTTATGGCCACTACACCAGCCGGCTAAATGAAAAGCCACTGGAGGAGACATATTCTCCGTCTGTCGGCTAAATCGAGGGAATGGGAAATTCTCTGTTGCGTCTGAGATTCACTGGTGTAGTCATACTTTTAACGACACCAATCTCTCCCGATAGACTAGCGACTGAGCCTCCGTCCACCCAGATCCAGAATCCATCACCCATAGACCGTTTCCTAAATCCTACAACTACATGCTTGTCTTTTGTAATGGCCACCTTAATACTTTTTACCCACGTTATACCTGGCTTGGAGCCTTCGTCCACAGAGCCGTTGTAAACCTGGTTTTTGAACTCAGGCCTGTTGTCGTTCATGTCGATGACAAAGATGTACAGGTCGATGGGGTTCTCCACCTGGTTGCCATTCATGTCCACAGCATGGGCTCGCAGCTGAAACAAGAGAAGATGAAGGATGTGGAGTCAAATAATTTGTATATACTACATTTCATACCCTTAATAACACTGGTGGCTGACAAGATAAATGTGGTTGATTACAGTCTTGTTTTCCTGTTTATACACAGTGTCAATGCAAAATGGTTGAATTATTTCTTCAATACCCTTCAGGCTGTTGGCAAAAGCACATCAGAGCCATAATAACGGGCTACTTTTGCACGTTATTGCTGCTGAAATGAAGCATAAAACTGGATTGCCATATGTGATGCTACAAAAACATTAACCGAACGCTGCAAAAACTGTATCTTTTCCACCTGTTCTTAACAATGCCCTACTCTAATCTACACTCGACTGTAAAAAGGAAGAAACAACATGATACATTCATTAAATAGCAATGAGACATTTGTTTGTTGAAGGTCTTCTTTTACCGCATCTAAAAGGAATGGCATTTAACTCTTCTCATTCATACTCTGGGATGAAATCTGCATTATTGATGTGTACAATATACAACTAAAGACTAGAAGTGCATTAACGAAGGTCAGACATGCAAAGGAAATTACATTTGTAGTTCTCTGTTTTACTTTTTATCTCTGTACAGACCTAACAAGAAAAAAATAATTGTTATACAAGGTTGGTTCTCTTGGAAAACGTCTGAAAGTATGACTGCATTTGATCGCAGGCTAGTTCTCTCTCTGCTTTAGTTTAAAAGAGAATCCGGAAACTTCCACAAAAACAAGTCGGTCCCATTTCAAATTCAACTCAGCTGTGTGCAGATCAATGGAATCACCAACTAGTCTTTCTCGAAAAGTTTGGACACGAAGTTATTACTGAAATCAATACGCGCTGTAAAATCTGTTCTGACGGCTCGGGTTTTATGAAGTCTGGTGGAAAAATAAAGAACCACACGCATGGAAATGAGAGAGGAAATATCGGGATTATCAGAGAAGTGCTGAGTTTAAAAGAATGCCGGTGGTTTATTTTCCACAATGAATGAGAAGGTCAGGCCTGAAGTGGCATTTTCGAAATGAACTTGACACTTTCCTCTAAAGCTGTTTTGATTTTACTCCACCTTACCTGGGAATGTTTATGCCCCTGGACATGACTTATTCAGTGATATTACTGTCGGCTTGAAACACAAGGGATGTTTCGTTTAGATCACATGAAAACAGAGTCCGATTGTATCTCCGCGCCATTTCAACAACACACGCCGGCAAATATTTATACTGGGAAAATGTCAGCAATCAATTCCAGGTAAACAGTCCGCACATGGCCCGTCTGCTTTACTTGTAAAAGAGCTAGGAGTGGAAGGGAATTGAGAATGGCTTCCACGTGAGCAAGCCTGATGGGAGCAAAACTACCCGGTCACTGCAGGACCATGTGAGCCAGATAACTCAAATAGCCTCGAGCCGGGCAGGAAATAGAATAAGTAGCATCCTCTATCGGCCGTTGAAGATCCTCTCCTGCGCCGCTCACCCTCTTCTCCATTCCATCTGCTTCCCACTCCGCACCTCTGTTGGAATTGCGTCCTCAGGTCTCCCCGAGGTTAATTCGACTTTACTTTTTTCCCACTGCATTGTCTGATCCGTCCTGCACCCAATATCCGTACGCTGCCATCGCATATCACATCTCTGGCCGTGCTGTAACCGAGGCTACGAGCCAGGACCCTTATCTTTCCCTTATCCCCCTTCCGCGTCCCACATACACCCTAATTCAATAACAGCAGGAGTCAGAGATTACCGCCATGTTTAAAGAAGACAAAATGTAATTCAGGGTCCACATTAAAGTTATTATCTCCAAACGCAAGAAGAGGGGGAGGAAACAGAGTGTACCGAATAGCAGCAGGATAAAGATAACCGGAAAAAAACACAAACGCTCCAAGGTTCTTGCCTCATAAGAATGCATGTTGTTGCACTGGCTGGGTTTTTGAATTTCTGACATCGTTTTGAAATAAGAAGAACTCAACCATAACTTTGCTCTGTCCTTGTATGAAAGATGTAGTAAACAAAAAAAGTACAAGTCAACTTCCAACTTTGTCTAGCCTTCCTGCTTCTGTCTGAAAATGCCCTAATTGCTTTTTGTAACTGTCTACTACTGCAGATCCTTAAATTGATCTTCACCATTCTTTATGCGAGTATATCTTTGCCCAAGCCCCATCTGTTCTCTTCTTGCATACCACTCCTTCTTGACACCATTGTTCACAGCGAACACAGCGGTGTAGCCTAAGCAGCCTTTTTTAACAAATCACTTCATTGATCAGAACGACTCTCGGACATAAATCTGCTCGGCTTGCATCTCAATGGGATGCTAACTCTGACTAGCTTACCATATAAATACAAAACAGCTCCGGACGCAGACAGACAAAGGCAGAGATGGAAAGTGGCTGATAAACCCACTCTGGATGTGCACTACATAAAAGTCACACAGCTCTGTTTTTTTTATTGCAGCTCAACTTGCTTCAGAAAAACAAATTATTTTATGTTTTGGTTTCGAGTAATAAAAGAATGAAAGGGAAAAAGTGATTACAAGTTCTTAAAACATTTAGTCTTATTATATAGTCCATGGTAGAACTTGGTTTCAACTCTTTTTTTTTTTTTTCAAATTACTTCAATTTCTTACGAGAATCTAATTTAATTTGATTGCAGCTATGATCTTGTCAGTGCATAGTTTAAAGGAATTAAATGCTGTATTCTTTACTGGACAGTGTTGTGTGTTTTCCATATGAAAAAGCTGTGTGCGTGTTCACAAGGCACTCACATGATAGGAAGAGCGGTGTTCTCGATCCAGAGGTTTGGTGACAAACATCTTCCCGAGCACAGGGTCGATACTGAACACCTCATTAGGCGGCTGATCTGCTCCGACCCCAGTGATGCTGTATCGAATGGAAATATCCTGATCCTGGTCTGAACGAATCTGCAGGAGAAGAAAAACACACGATCAATCCAGCGTGATAGTATCTCATGAACACTTTTGTTACAGTTCTTTCATTAAATGCATATTTTCCCTTTAAACTATTTTGAATCAAATCCATTTCATGAACTCGCTCTCTCTACACAATTACCACATCTGATTTTTCTTCTTCTTTGCTGTGAACATGGGTCACAACCACAGCACACCCACACATATGTCCATCACAGTTTGGCATTTCAGACTACAACATACTCAAATATTCCATTAGCGCTGCTGCAGGGAGCCCTATGCATTCTGTTTGAGTTTCAGTTTGACAGAGGACTTTGAATAAAATGGACGTGTTCACTTTGACAGGCAAGAAGTAATGACCCACTGGAGCTAATGTGAAGAAATGATGCCAATTCCATGGGAATAAAAACGCTCATAATTGTCCCATAATTTTGTGTAGGTAACAAACAAATCAATTTTAAAGTAGGAAAACAGGCCAAAGGGAAAAACATCTCTAAAGGTGCACAGACAAGATAACAATTTAATAACAGCATAAGATTGGAACCAGGATGTTCCTTAAGAAATAGACCTGCATTTTTGGTTCAGCTTTCCCTTCCGGATAAATAACTAATAGGCGCATTAAGTGCACTACTAGGTCTGTGATTTGGACTGAAATGCTGTGTAATTGGGACTCATTTGGGGGGGACTTTTCAATTTAGAAATAGAAACCAAGCCTTCAAGCATTCCATCTCTGTCCATTACACTTCATGACAACCCATGAACATTGGCCGGTGACTCAAAATGACTCAATCATACACTTATTGCAGTAGGTAGGCACATTCTGTCCATATCCACATACTCACAAATAGACACGTTTTTTTTTTTTTTATTTTTAATAAATGACTATTTCAGTGGAGAGCCTGAGTGTACCAAATGCGTAAGACTCTCCAAAGTTGTCTCCATCTTTCACCACTCGTCGAACCAATTTAGCCACACTTTTGACACGCCAGGAATTCTGCCCTGCTGAGAAAATAGCTGGAGCAACTAACAAGGACAAGGGAAGGACATAGTGTATTAGACAGGTGTCATCCTGACTTGTCCAACCACTGGAATTAAAAGAAGAAGAAGAAAAAAAAAAACAAACCATACACACACTGTCAAGTCTGCTATATTTATTGTCATTACAGCTGACACAGAAAAACTGGTTGGTTTCAATTTAGTATCCACTCAAACTTGATTGTACATCCACATAGAAATAAACCTCTTTGAAAAACAAAAGGCTGCAGTAGTGGAAGAAAAACCTGCCTTAGTACCATATTGTAAAACACATAGAAAAGCATTGGGTTACAACTCAAAAGTGACAGAGTAGGATATATCATTACAAAAAAAACAAAAAAAGAAATCCACATTGTTTGAGTTAGAATATGCTTAGTGTATAGACTTACAATGATGGCATGGTGAAGGCTTGGTGTTGGAGAAAGTTCAATCTCGGTGAAGTCTTACATAAATGAGTGAGTTGTAACGTCTAAGCTTGTTTAAGCGGCATTGTAATTATGCCTCACACTTTCTGCAATTATCTCCTCCTCGTTAAACATTATGTGATTGAATTGACAGTATTTATTGGCGTTTCACGTTGCCTCACTTTTCTCTGTTGATGCTTTTCTTGTTTGAGCTGTTTCTCTGTTTGACATATTCAGAGATGAAAAAACACTTTATTCGGCAGCTGTTAAACTTCCTGGAACCTCAAATGACAAGCTGGTATCGACCAATGGGAGCGCTTCTTATTCGAACATGTAATTTTGTGTGAGCATTGATTGGCCAAGATTTTCTGTTCTCATTTATTAAAATCCCTTATAATAAACAGTAGATGGCATCATAAAGCCTGTTTTTTCCTCAAATGACTGCTTTTAAAGTATATTATTTGGGGTTTAAACCATTTTCTTAATTAGAAGAAAAAATATCAGGTACAGTCTGCAGTACCACCTTATCACATGTGATAAAATCAGCCTGTTTACAGTTATTGAATCTATATTTGGTCAGGATTTATCCACCATTGCCACATCGCATGAACCCACAGGCTCTTAATGTTAATGACACAGCTCATTACTCCTCTCTATTATACTGCGTCTTTTCAGCATCAGTCAAAGTTGTGTTTTCTGAATCAAGCAAACACAATTCAACGGCGAGATTGCGAGAAGAGCCGTCACAACATCCCGCTAATGCTATTTATTTGTGCATGTCCGTGTATGTTTTTCTTGGGGGAATAGAGGGAGGAGAGTGTCAGAATGCGCGGCACATATCTGGTTGAATTACCACTGACAGCTCTGATAATTAACGAGCTTCAGGCCTCCGCTCGCTGCTATTACTTCAAACGAAAGTCTGCCCGTTAAACACTAACAAACGAACACATTTCCAGGCGGCGTCTCGGCTGAACCCTCCATGTACTGCTGTTACCCTTTCTCTACAGGCAGGAGTGGAGACACTACAGCCGCCGTCCCCATCTACCTCTCCTGTCGCATTAGGAACTACAAGCAATTATTACACACTCAACTGCCAAACTGTCTCCCCCGTTTCATTCAATCCCCTGTTCTCCTCCCATCTCCTTGTCTTTCTCAGGCCCCCCTTCCCCGTCCTGTTCTCGCTTTGCTTCTTCTTCTTCTTCTTCTCTGCTCTGGGTCTCCGTAGGGACAGAAGCCATGCATGAAAAATGAAATTACTTCAATCCGTTGGCCTCGGCAGTGGCGTATAAATCCTCACCAGTTAGGAAGTGATAGCTCTCCATAATTCCATTTGGGTTTTCCCCGCCCTCATGATTTCCCACCCGTTTCCAAGTCTTCCTGCTTGAGGGGGATAGATTCAGCCTTGCACGTTACCGCAGTCATTCCAGCCAATTAGCTCTCCCTCCCACAACGTTCACATTTTAAAACAGTTAAGGGACGGCGCCAGAATCGCTATTCTTATTCGGTACTCACAGATATTTGTGCATGAATTGCTGGATCTGCTCAAAAGTGTGCATCTGAGTATCATGCTTCAGTGCCTGGAGCTTTGTTTATGCAGTCTAATGATCGGAAATAAAAGGATGTTTGAAAACTGTGTTAGACCATACTCGAGCCTGGTTTGACCGGTTCACAACATTTCACTCTCAAATATAACAATGCATTTAACAAATCTCATGTTAACACGGCTGTACATCAAGAAATCCAGTAAAAGCACGTCGAGGAAATGAATCTGCTCGCTGACACTAAATTCTGTCAGTCTTGTGCTTTCATCACCGTGTTTTGGCAGGCTGGGTGTCATTTCAATAGTGAACAGCTCTCAGTTTCACTCAGTCATTTAAAAAAAAAAAAAAAAAAAAAAAAGGAGGACTATTCAGGAAAAAAAGCTCAGTGTGAGATGAACATGAATAGAATAGTCGTCTAATGAAAAAAGGAAACTGTAGAAATCATGGGGATAGTGAGACAGAGGCAAAGTGGACAAGAAACAGCTGAGGAAAGGGGAAAAAAAACTGTATCACTCCACACTGGGAACCAGACACTATCTAAATGACCTATTTGTTGACGGATCAAAGCAATTCCCTTCATTACTGACAACTTGTCTGCTTCTTAAGGAGATTGTATCAGCGAGCTTAGCTGCCTTCTGCCAGGCAAAACGGAATCAAATGAGAAATTATCACGCCACTGGGTCTTGTGGGAAAACTTGTGGGAGAAGGAGGGGAGGAACAGAGCCTGCGTCGACTCACTGGGGTGTAGATGAATTAATTCTTGCTTAAAAATTCATGTTAACTAAGCCTTTTAAATGCCGCTGCTTGGATATGCCGAGGACACTGCTAAACTGTTATTGCACAAGCTTTAACAAAATGCAGTATTTCATAAAAAAGCATATATTGTCAGAGAAAATCTTATTAGAAGAGTACTTTGGAGTGAGTGGTAATTCAGAGTTTTGGCATGCTGGGTTGACATTATGGGATTATGAATACACTGTAATGCGATAAAGGGACATTTATTCATATGTATATAAGCAAAGATACACTATAAATTAAACAACATTCTGATGGGCTAATTGTGATGTAGTGCGGTGATGTTTGGTGTTTGTCATTAGACCTCTCACTGTGAGAATAAATGAATTTGTATCCTTCGCAACATGATGATTTGTTTTTCATTGCAGGCAGTTTCTCTACTGTCTGTGGGCTCTCATTCTCTGAAGAGTATCTGGGAAATAAAATGAATGAAAATTGGATGCTTAAAGTAACAAATACAAACATATGTTCACTGCACATCACTATTATCTAAGGGCTGCACTACTTTTGTCTTAAATGTAATGTCCAGGTCTGTCTATCACAAAGAGACAGGCTCCAATATGTTCAGATCTGATTTTCTTATTTGATCATGACCACTCTTTAAACAGTAAAATAAACATTGCCTAAACATGATGTGTGTGTTTTTAATGGAAATAAAAGAAAGCCAAGGTTCTTGGAGCCAGACAACAAGACTCCTATACTTTCCACTAATGACTTTGACTATAATTATTCCTTCTACTGTCTAGAGCTTCCTAATCTTTTTAATCTACAGACTTACAGCAGAAGCATATGTCTTTTCCCCAGGCTATGGAGATACAGGATATTTTTCACAAAAGAATACCTGCAACCAAAGCAAATCCAGCATTGGCAAACTGATATTTGACTGGATTTTAGTCATACGTTTCATAAAAAAAGGTCTTAATGTTAATGACTTGTTCAGATCAGGAAATGAAGGCAGAACATTACCCCAAGTGAATTTAATAGTTACATCCTGGGAACACACTGACCATGACATGAAATATTCCACGGACAGAAGATGTGAATAAAGTGAGTGACACAAACAGCTGCATGAGTTGAACTGTTGCTGCTTTTAGCACGTGGCTTGAAGACAAAAGCTGAAACAGTGACCACACAAACATGACGCTTGCCTGGCAGTGCCAATTAAGTGTGCTGCGGTGCACTGCTGTATCACAGACTGACGCCGCTTCAGTAAGCAGCAGGACCTTGGAACACCACCTAAATGGCAAACAACAAATCTCGAAAGATCCCCTTCACATCTCTAAAACCCAGCAAACCGGGCTAACAACTCCAAATACACACACAGCCACAACAAACAGGCAGCTATGTTCCTCACAAAGTACTGTAAAGCCCAACTGGAGGTTTGACCACGAGGACCAAAAGGTCACAGGCACATGGTAAAGCTCAGAACAAAAGAAGGTGTTTGGATGGCGTTGTTTATCACTCCATCTGTCAAAGATGAAGAGACACTGTGTTTTGTTATGAGTCTGCAAAGTGTGTGCATTAAGAGCTTTCACACGGCCTTTTTAAACACAGACTTTTACCGGGCTTTGATGCTGAGCATTGCATCTCTTCAAAAGCCAGGACAGGATTGATGTTGAGCTTCCGTGTCTGAAGTTAGGATTTTCAAGAATGCATTTCCCACCTTGAACATAATACAAACTACACTGTGCTTTGTATTCATTAGTAGAAAAGAACACATGGCATCTGTGTGAACCGACACTCTACCTGTGGCTTTTGCTGCATGAATGAATGTTTAAAATCAATACAGAGCCAAATCATAACATGTGAGTCATTGCGTTTTCTGACAAAGCTGTTAAAAATGTCACTGTAAAATATGAACAAACCCTTGCTTAAAATCAGTTACACTCTTGAATGTAACTGCAGGAGCCAAATAAAGCTCTAGTGTTGAGAGGTGACATCTCAGGTAAAATCTCAGTTAGCTGGGGTTTGTTTACAAAAAGGTACATCTAAACATATTCAGATTTGCCTTTTAGATTATTTAAAAAAACTACATTTGGTTCCAAGTAGCTGCAACGTCTGTCAGTACTGTGGCTACAGTGACATTTAAACTACGTATTTCAAGGAAACAGTCTGTGGCCATGCATTAGCAGACAAGAAAATCTTTTACCTTTTGATCACTAAAGCACAAGAAATTATACAGTCCAAAAACCACTGTGAAAGTAAATGGGGAAAATTGCGAGAACTAAATGTAACAGATGGAAATGGAGAGATTCTTCACTCCTTGTGCCTTTTGAATGATGCAGGTGAGATTATTAAAAGATCTTCCCCCCACATTAGGGCAAAATAACAGCGTAATGGAAGTTAAGCACTGAATGACTTTTCCAATTATTGCAGTGTGAAAGCAGTCTGGTCCTTAATAGTTCTGGCTTAAGGCAAATTAGAGGTGCTATTCTCCCTGGAGGTAACAATGGAAAAAGTCGGCCCACTCACTCCCCTGTTCCAGTCAGTAAGAATGAAAGGGAGGAAGCTATTGTAGTGCCAGACAATGAGCTGCCGCGCCCCTAAGCTCGGGCTTAGTTGGGCTCGAGGATGAGGCCTGCCATCCTGCTTTTAACCTTTCTCCCCAGCTCTGCCTCTCCGTCACTCTTTTTCATTAGTGAATTGATTAAATTGTGAAATTGGGAGTGTGATGGATGCATGAATGACTTCACAAGCTGCTCTCTTAAGGCTTTGACAAGGACACTATCAAGGACCCCCTGTTAGTCCCTCTACCCCCTGTGTCCCTTCATCCCCAGGAAACCCAATCTGAGTAATTAGAGTAAAGAGCGTCTGAGACTGGGAGGGGGAAGACGGTGACACTAAATATGCTGCTGAGGCACTTTTCTCAGCCATTTACTGTACAGTGCACAAATACACACATCTGCTATATTCAACTTTCATCTACCACTGTCCCATCTCCAACTTTCTGAATCCATCAGAGTGAAATGCATACAAGAGGGAAATGAAGGGAAAAATGAATTGAGGAAAAGAATGTCAAAGAATCGACAACGTCAGCAGAAACTTGGAGCCAGAAAGTGCACAGGGCTTGTTTGTATAAGAAGGAATCTTTACTGTGAGAATATTCCTCTCTGACTAGACACGTAACCTTTGTAAGAACTTGCTAAATTAGACTGTGAAACATCCAGTTACATCATGTCGTGGTGGCTTTTCCTCCGGACAAAGCTGAAGGGTGTCTGGAAAGCTGAGCATACAGTTAGATTCCTCCCAGCCTGTGGGGATAAACCCTTTTGAAGGTATCACAAGGTAAACAGCTGTCTCCGCACCAGATGTGAGCAGAGAAGGGATGGAGGGAAGGTGTCCAAGCAGAAGCAGGGGCACTGTGAACATTTGATGTCGGCTGGAAGTCTGACAAAACGGCTGCTCTGTGCCAAAGCCGGTCTTGCCAAGTGCAGGCGAGAACTGAAGAAGGGTTGGACCTCGCTGTCGCTGCTGCTGCTGCTGGCTGTTTTGAAATGTTGCACTTACATGGACACGCAAACAGGCAAACACACACTTGCTTGGTCATGTGTACACAAAGACACGCCGGCCTCTAAGTGTGTGTCAGAATGTTTCCCGAAATGTTCTGGCTCCCGCTAACCAAGCGAGGGATTCTGCTTGGCAAACTCCACCTCAGCAAGAGTCCAGCTGTCATCTTGACAAATGAACCTTGGAGGAGTGAAGGAGTGGGCTTGTATGTTTGTGTAGTCATGCATGTGTGTCCGAGTGTTCACGCTTGTGTTTCCAGAATAACATGGGGATTTCACATCATGAGGATGGCATACAGATGGTGCTTGTTTGCCAAAGCAGCTGGTCAGTTCACTTTGACTGATATGAGTCAGAAAAAAGAAGAAGGTCCAGTATTCTGTCACGGATTTGCCCAAAAATACCTTTTCGATAGCCATGAGTAACCAATGTTTCTATCTGATGATGTCCAAGCTACACTCTTCAGCGGAGTACAGAATTGGTCTGGTTTGAGTCATAATCATAAGGTCCATCAATTTCTAAGATTTATGTTCTTCCCTTTTGAGTATTCTTTTAAGTAACAGTGACACAGCAGCTATTACAGGTTTTTATAAAGCTGCAGAGCCTCAGTTGAACTCAGGCACGTCTCCTGTGTGCCACAATTGCAGCCACCTTTCCGGGAGTCAACAATGTGGGATGTTAAAGTTTTATGTGGATTTACTGAGAAATCTTCTTTTCTCTAGAAAATTATGAGCAAATAAAGAGTGGCAATGGGACTATTGACAAAAATACTTATAACCGAGGACCAACAAGATACCTGAACGTTAAAGGGAGAAGGCATAAAAACCCGGGTTACTCTTTCTCTATCGCTAAAGTGTTTATCTTATGCGCTGCTTCATCTCGAGACGCTGTAAACTGTTTATGTGCACAGCCAGGAGTTTTATTACACACTTACACTCACGTCGTGGTGTACATGGATCTCTGTGTGCGGTTAGATAGGTTACCAGCAGACAACAACATGATCACCCCATGACGGCATCCATTATGTCTGCATGAAACGGCTCTGACTGAGGCCTTTCATTGTAAACAACAATGCAAATAGGATCAGATTGGCCTCAATTTTGGTTTCTTTCTCATTTTACCGCCAGCGAAAAAAGGAGTCAGAGAGGGAGAAAATGGAAAATACAAGCACATTAAGTGAAATTACAATTTGACATCACAAGACTTGCATCCCAAAGTGATTCAATTCAATCTCATGCCCAAGGCTTTTTCCCCAGTGCAATTATTCTTTTCTTCCACTTGCTATTGCTTTTGTTGATGTGATTCTGTTAGCTCAGTCTCTCAGGTAAACACAATAGGAGACACATAAAAAGGCAGGTGTTACTTGGTGGAACTGCATGTCTTTCACCTCCTCTAAGTTGTCTGTTAACCCGCCCTTTTAAAAGTCACCGACCTTGTCTGCCATTGTGGGTAATCGCTGGCACTTTTGCCCTCCTCCCACTTCATCACCACATCCCAGAGTCCCCTTCTGAATATCTTTGCCTCCAATTTCACCGCACATTATTTTTTCATGTCTTCAGAGGAAAAAGAAAAAAAAAAAAAAGCGCTTCTTGGGCTTCTCCTTCATCCCTGTGATCCGCGGGGTCGGCGGGTGGGACCTCCAGGGGGCTAGACAGAGGCTGTTTGTTAAGCTGTTATTTATCTCCTTCATAAAGTCCTCCTCATCTCCTATTAAAGAGCCCAGAACTGTTGCCCTTGACTCAGACATAACTCTGGTGTCTTTTGGTGTGATGATTTACTGTTTAATTTAACACCAACTGAACCCAGGAGGGCGCTGCCTCGTGTCATATCACAGAGGAATGTGTTGGAGGATTTGTGCGAAAATGTGATCGTGTGTGTTTGTGAGTGAGTGGGTGGCTGAGGCAAGGGCTTTTTCTTCTTGTTGTTCGCTTTCTTTCCCATAAAGCCATAGTAGCTCTGGGCTTGGGTCTTCACGGTTAAAAGCCGGAGCCGATTTGCCTTGATGAACATGTTTACCACAACTTCACGCTGCTAATTTCAAAATAATGAGATATTAACAGTGAAAATTACATTCCAGTCTCACTTCCCTGAGCACACGAGAGGAAACAAAGACCAAATGCTGACAAATAGCAAAGGCAGTAACAATTTGTTTTTCATGTCGATACAAGGAGATTGTAGGAGACTCCATTTCCTGCTTCTGATAAATATAATTACATTGATCCGACAAATTTCATTAGAGGAAAGGAAATGAACTTCATGAGGTATTTGTAGGGCCCTCAAGAAGAACAGTTTTTAGCAGAGCTGCAAAATTCAAAGGAAGGCTTAAAACTGAGCTGTCAAATCCCACATAACTTCAATGCCTTCCTTTCTTATTCTTGGCTGTGTTCTTGTGTGAGACATTAATGCTCAATCATGTTCTTTTAAACGCTTCACAGTATCCAGAAGATAGTCACATTGCTTTTAAGGCTACATTTTTCATTAGTGATGTGCCCTGTCAGATAATTGAGAGCACCACCAGAAAGGCTCCATTAGTAAATGTTACAATGCCAAGAATTCTTCCACTTTCTTTCCTTCGCCTTTTCCTCTTGGCATCGTAACTGAACAAGCTATTAGGCTTCACACCTACTGCAAGAAGAGGACAGAAATAGTAGTATTTATATCAAAATTTTGAGTGACTCAAATGAACCAAGTGTTGAGAATTCTCCTTACTTTCCGCTAATGCAAATGTTTTTCTAACCTCTTTTTGGTAAGATTTGATGTTCACTGACACTTAAACTTTCCTCTGAATAGTGGCCAAATGAGATCTATGGTAAGCCTAATTAAATCAAATGCTACTCCAACATTCAGTGTTTCAAGAAACATGTCAGCTTAGTGTCTTTTATAATTATTACACATCAACCAATCATAATAATTTGTGTTCCCAGTTGATTATAAGTCATGAGACTGAGCCAAATATTGGTCAGTTTGTAAGTATTTGTCAATATTGTAATATGGTAAAGTCTGGTAAAACTGTCAAATCTAGTGTAGTATAGTTCTAAATACTGGCTGAGGTGAGTGCTCTAGTTTCCCAAACAGTGGGTCCTGACCAAAAAGTAGATTGAGGTAATTCTTATCTTGGTCGCCACTGATTTTCTCATTTAATAAAAGCATGATTGTGATGGTTACTGGGTATGGTTAAATTAGCTGCTTTTGAAATGAGTTAACATAACTCTAAATATGACCAAAATGACTCAAATCAACAAAATTACCCTAAAAAAGGAGCCAATCTATAGAGAAAATTAACAACCGCAATGATCATAAAGTGTCTGACAGAAAGTTTTTTCAGTCAAGACTTGGCATTTTCAAATATGGCTCCCACAACAAAAGTTTGGAAAACACAGTTCTAGTGGATGTACCAATGAGCATAACAATAAACGCCATCTTTGATTTGAGCTTTTTGAGTCACACAGATAATGCTCTACTTTGCATTTTCTTATTGGTGCACACCTTCCTTATTTTTTTCTTAAGTTTGAATATGACATATATTTCTGAAGAAATCAATGCATATCAACCAATGCAAACCAGTGTATGTTCTATGTTTGTGAGGATTACAGTTAAGGTCACTGTCAAATCAAAAACATGAGAGTCTAAGAAAATAGGGGCTTTTTACAAATTGTTTGCAAACTGGGGTTGTTTGCGCTGGAGGCAAATTCTCAGCTGGGGTTTGGGAAGAACCTTGGGAACATACTCTATTCAAAGAGACTCCCAGGAGTTCAAATCCATCCAGAGTGTGTTATTGAGTGAAGCAGGGAGTAAATGGAATGCTGACACGACAACTATACCGCATCCCAGATGGACACAAGCCTCTTGATGCATAGCAGGAGGTCCACCCATTCCTGAAAGACATTTATTGTTCCCTGAGTTAATAGAGTTATTCTGAAGTGAGTTCATGTTTGTTGAAGGACTTTTACCAGACCGCAGAACAAGAGTAGAAGACTAAACACAACCCTGAACAGAAAATGTCAGAACACATAAACATCAGTGCATATCCGGTTTTGTACACTGGCTTAGTGCAGCCACACACTTCAGTGTTTTCACAGCTTGAATTTATTTTGCCCAGAGAACTGCTTATGCACAGCTCGAGATGCATAAAGTGTTCCATATGGGCAGCAACATGGTTTCCTTGTGACTGAGATCTGGATAGAATTGAGATCCTTAAACAAACACAAATCACTATCCTGTGGTTTCTCTAATGGCCAATGTTCAAATGTACAGAGCAGCCTTGTTTTCTTCTTTCATTATTAAGGGATAAACCAAAAATGTGACTGAACAAAAGACCAAACAATAAGCATGTACAAAAGCAAATAGCAGCATATGTGCTTTTCCTCACGATTTCTTTGTGGCTGATGTCGGAGAAGACTCCCTTTGTGTTTATGTGGAAGAGTGTGTCCTCACACCACTGCAGGGTACATTCTTGGTGCTACTAGTGACAAAGGCCTGAAGACTTTTATAGCAGCAGTGGGTAGAGTTATAATTAAGACCACACCAACCAACACCAAGCTATGAAGACCTGAGTATATCAAGACAAAAACAGGACCACGACTTTAGTTTCAAGACCAGTGTAGCAATCCCAGGGAACAGTCCAAATTCAAACAAGTCCAGTCTTAGACCAAGGCCAAACTCATGGAAGGGTTAGCACTTAGTGAAGGAGGCAGAGTTAGAGGGACACTTTTTAGATTAAGATAAAATCGAAAGTAAGAGACTTTCATATCCTGAAATTTCAGGGCAGTTTGGCGGAGCAATATTTGAGGTCAGAGCACAAGAATACAGAAATAGAATGCACTTAAGTACTTCTGAAAGGCAATTTGAAAGAAGGTAATACTATAGTACCTTTTGGCAATAGTTTGTGACTGATTGTGATTGGTTTACGCATTTTTTCTTTCATTTGACTATCTTTTGACTTTGATTTTGCTCAAACTATTTGCAAAATGTACAACCCAGTCCATGGTGGAGATGCCTTAGATTTTTTTGTAAATCCTACTTCTATTTCTACTTTATCTATTATTTACTATTATTACTTTAATCTATTATTTATATATCATTTCTAAGTTTGTGTAAATTCTAGTTCAAGTAAATATGAAATATCTCTACCCTCCTCTGTTCATCAGAGTCCAAGTCAAAAGGCCATACACAGCACTCCTCACGAACTCTGTCAGACCAAACCCAAACACAGACGTCCAACTAATTCCAGTCAAAAAGTCCACCTCCCTTCACATTCCCCTTCCGTCTCTGTTTCCATTCCCACCCAATTCACTTAAGCAGTCAGCTCCAGTTCGATCTCTTTGTTGCTCTCTTTTCTTCTTGCACATTGCTTTTGTCTGTCTTTCGGGTGTCTTTGTTGTTGCTGTGACTGTCAGTGAAGCGGAGAAGCCATTAATCACTCATAAATGTACGCAGAGGAGAGAGCTAGCACCTCGGGGGGAGACTTCTCTCATTCTGCTCACAAAACGCTTTTCTGAACGTGCTCCACCGAGAGAGGAATAAAAACTGGAGCACAGGTGTTGTGGCAAGTGCAAAACACAAAACCAGATGCACTGCAATGCATACAAATCATATACAAGTCTTATCATTCCTCTCGGTTGTTTATGTGGGAAATGTGTGCAGTCACAAATGACTTTTGGAAATAAAAAGCAGGGTATGTCCTACAGGTCAATAGAAGCCTTTATAAGAACCCATCTATTTGTCTTAGCGCTGTCTCTCACAATTGGTTTCTTGTCGATATACAGTAATGTTGCGTGGTTATTGAAGGATGCAGCAGTAGTTTTCCAAACATCCGCCACTTTGCTCTCAAGGACGGCTGGCAGACACAAACATCTTCATGCGCGTAAAATATCATCCAATAAAACAGTTTAGCTGACTGTTTTACGCCTCTCATTGTAGCTCTCACAATAAATGTTTTTGCTTTCAAAGTAATATTTCTACAGTTTTAGAGCGTGGACTACACTAAATTCACACTAATCTATTAATGCAGAGCTGAGGAGATCTGGAGCGGGCTTAAGAGAGAGACGGGTCGATGAGACTGCTGTCTGAGAAATAATTGCAACATAATCAGGATATTGTACTTTCAGGGCAAAAACTGCACCTCGACTGTTCAAGCTGACTACTTGCTTCAATGCAGCTGGAGGTGATCAAATATGGTCAGTTACAGTGTCAAGGTCACGTCACATTTTCCTAATACCGTACACTGTGCATTACAAAAATGTACTGAAAAGAAAGGGAATTACCAATTCAGCAGTGCAGTCTGGTTTTGCTAATTCTTTCCTAATTAAACAGATTGCCCAAAAGAAATCTGCAGTAGCACATGCAGATTCCACTGAGTAAGGTTGAATGCATAAGTCAACTAAGCTTTTGAAAGATCCCCTGTTTATTAATTGTACAAAGGTGTCAGTACTTCTTCCATAAAATGAATTTCCCTTCTTAGTATCGTGACCTCACTTGCATTAGTTCTTCATATCCTGTCTTTTTCGATCAGTCAGGAAAATCAATATGGGATTTTAGAGTACGCACATTTATTCAAACTCCGTCCTGCTTCTTGTCTAAATCGACGTTTCATCAGTGTTTTGTTCATTTGTTCTTTTCTTTTTTTTTTTGCAGATGGATGTTGGACAAAGGGGGTGGGGGGGCTAGTTATGTTGAATCTTTATTTACCCAAGCAAAAAAATAAATAAATAAATAAAAAAAAAAAATCGATGTTTCTCTGCCGTAGGAGAAGTGTGTGGATCAATGGAAGGTTTCAAAAAGCTGCTGTGAAAAATCAATGTTCCTTACATTGTATTGATGAGTGTTTGGCCAAAGAAGAAAGGTAATGACAAAGAGCACCTGGTTATTGTAAAAATAAAAAAAAAGAGTTGTTTTTTTTTTTGGCAGTGTTGTGGAAGACTTCCTTTTGTTTCTTTAAGAAGTCAATCTTACCATTTTGGATTTTTTTGTTCAAAGTCGTGCGCCACTGATTTGTATCCGCGATAACAAAGCAGTGTGGAGGCCTGTCATTTGGGAAAACATCTTCGAGGCAAACCATTTTTAGTAAATATAGAGTAGATCTCTGTAAAACACAGCAGCTGAGGCGCTGAAATATTAGAGCTGTGGAGAAAGCACTACATCTTGATTTAGTGTGTAGAAGTGCTGAAGCAATTATTTCAGCAGTGCTATTAATAAGAACTAGTCAATACCATGTGGCCGCGCGCTGACACTGTCACAGCTCTGGAGAGCGATGGGAGCACACTTCTGTCCGGGCTTTACCTAAGCACAACAATTCCCTTGAGCAGTGTCATGGCTGAGATCTCCGAGAGCAGTCGCCGGGGCCTGTGTCCTGACACCTGCCCGATCTTGTGGCGTCCTGATCAAAGTGACAGTCCGGCAGAGGCAGGTGAGAGCTACTGTCACCCCAGTCTGTCCCGCTGATGGCAACTCGCTCAGTCCAAGGGAGAAAAGAAGCGGGATTGGGACAGGGAAGGCCGCCGTCGGCATGTCACTCAGGCTGACGGCATGACAGAACAGCCCATTATGAGATGGACCAACTTCACAGGCCATTAGTGGAGGCATCACACAAACACAGCACATATACTGTAACTCCAAGTAATGGGGTGAATGGACAGGGAGGCAGAGGAAGACAAATCGGAGGTAGTTTTTGCACAAACTTGAGATGTGATAACAATTATTTCCTGTTTATCTACTTGCTGTCCACTGAAGGAGAAAAAAATAATAATCTTGCCGGTAATAAGGACTGTGGGGAAGTGAGCTTTGTTTGGCATTTAAAATAGATTATGGCAAATGTTTAAGCTCTTACAATCAACAGGCCGTTCCACTGTCACGACATGTGAGAGACGCTTTTGATTGATCAAATAAAAAACTTAGCGACACATGCTTCCACTTTGTTTGCTTAAAGGCTGTTCTAAACAAAATGTTGATACCATTTTGTAGTTTAGTTGGGTGTCTAAGCCATCACTGTTGTTAGTAGACTAAAACTATAGATCAAGAAGCAGTTTTGTGAAACTCACCCTGAGGTAGAAGCTAGGCTGTCACGACTGCCTTACCTCTCACAAACTACTTTCTCTAAACATGATAATCACTTGTGTTAGAAATCCATCCATTTGTAAATGCGTTGTTTTTCTAGCGAGCACTAAAAGAAAAAAGAAAAAAAAAAAGACCTCGTTAAATAATAATCCTGCAAAGCTTTCCGTGATGTTACACAGGGGTTGGCTTGTTAACATTTATGTATGGACAAGATGAAACATAACAGCGTCAGCTCTCAACGGAGGACAAAAGAGGTTATGAAAGTGAACTAAACACATAAACAGTGAGTATAACGAATCACCCCCACGCCGTACAACTCCCCCAGAGCTGTCTCCTTGTTAAAATCTCCAGCTCTCAGTATGGCCCAGCCTGCCCTAAAGTCATCATTAAAGAGATAGACGGGAGCCTGAGAGGCCAACAGAGGCATCAGCACGCATCGCTTCTCAGCAGCCCACCAGCCCCTGACAGACCTATTTACTGCACACACTGGATTGAGTTTGGCTGCACAATACATTACCAAATGTTCTTTTGATACTCCCTACTCAGTATCTGTTGTAGCTTGTGCTCTCTCTGGCCGGCGAGTGGACACAGTGGAAGACGCTAGCCAGCAAAGTGTGACAAGCTGATGGGACGCTCTCCAAACTCCAAAACAAAGACTTACAAAGTCTCGATGTTTATGAAAAGTTTCCTTGAAGCGGCTCTGTGGGGTTTCCTCTAGGGATTGAACGAAATCCACTTGGAAAACAAAGGGGATAAAAAAAAAATCACTTCTTTTGCACAATTTAAGACCCAAAAGAGACAAACCGCGAGAGTTTTGTAAATAGTGAAGGAAGGCTGATGGCTAGATATTCAAGATAAAAAGAAAGAAAGCAGGAGTAGGGAATGAAGCAGTCTGCTGAAATGATGGTTTTTTTATGAATTACAGTGTGCACCGAGAGCTCAGACAATACTGCTTTGCAATGAGAGAGACAAACCGCACACTCTGTTGTGACAGAATCTCTGAATTTTAAACACTTGGTGGCTCGGGCCTTTGCACAACACATTTACACAAACCTTTATTTATTCATGCTTTTTTATTATTTCTCATACAGGGTTGTATCAAGCTGACCTCCAACCCATGACTCCAATCTTGTGTTTTTATTGTGTGCTTCTCCAAACCAGAGGCTTTATAAGGTTAGACTTTGTTGTGATTGTTGTTTCATTGCAGTTTTGAATTCTTAATGATGCACGCAGGTAGAAATATTACACTTTTTTTTAATAAATTGTGTCCTGAGTGGACCTTTGGACCTGACAATAGCCTAATAAAGATTCTGTGACAAAGAGTAAAGTGTTTGTGACAAATAGTATTGTAAAAAAGACCCCATAAAAACAGTCGAGAACTTTGTGTAACCTGGAATGCCCCGATAAAAGGAAGAATGGTAAAAGAGCAGAAATACTCTCACTGTGAGCCCATAGAGTCTGGAAAGAATCTGCTCAGTGAAAGCAAAATGTCTTAGGGCTAATCAGAGCTGTTTAAATACCTTAAGAGTTTAGTGGTTATAATTACATCAGGGGATTGTATGATAATCATCTGCAAGGAGAACAAACCAGTTATTCTAATGTATTTGAACATTCTTTTATCAAGGTCCATCACAAGGCTTTAATCAACATTCAAGTGGAGTGGCCTGAAGAAATCCCAGCTGGAATTTCTGCACAAACGTCCCATGCAGCCAATCAAATGCACTACTTACACTGACGAGCATCTGAGGGAACGGTCCTCGAGAGTTCTCAGCCACGTTGATCGGAGGGATCACCCAGTCCCTCTTGTGTCTGCGTAGAGCCTTGGAGCTGTTCCGGCCAGACGCAGGGAACATGATCACAGGAGGTGAGGCTGGGAACGTCTCTTTGTTGGATTCCCATGTGACCTTTAAGACGACACAAAGCTTGGATTAGAGACCTTAAAATGCAAATTGAACGGATTCAAAAGCAGAATGCCAGATACATAAGCCCAACCTGTTTTATCCTATCACAGTGAGTAGAAAATACTAATAAGAAGAAGAATGTGGCGAAGAAGAAGAAGGAAGAAGGAAGAAGGAAGAAGGAGGAGGAGGAGGAGGAGGAGGAGGAGGAGGAGGAGAAGGAGAAGAAGGAGGAGGAGAAGGAGAAGAAGAAGGAGAAGGAGGAGAAGAAGAAGGAGGAGAAGGAGGAGGACGAGGAGGAGAAGAAGAAGGAGGAGGAGAAGGAGGAGAAGAAGAAGGAGGAGGAGGAGGAGGAGGAGGAGAAGAAGAAGGAGAAGAAGGAGGAGGAGAAGGAGGAGAAGAAGAAGGAGGAGAAGGAGGAGGACGAGGAGGAGAAGAAGAAGGAGAAGGAGGAGGAAGGAGGAGGAAGGAGAAGGAGAAGTAGGAGAAGAAGGAGGAGGAGAAAGGAAGAAGGAGGAAGGAAGAAGAAGAAAGAAATCTTTTCAGTGTTTAGTTGGGTATCTATGGCTAGTAACTTCACACCTTGGCTTTGACTCATACAGAAAATGGTGGCGGGAAAATGGTATCTCATCAGTGTCATATGTTTATCTTGAATGGCTTCAGAACTCATTGTTAAAAACTCAAAATAAATGTTCACCGCAGCTTTATTTGTAAAGCTACTGTAGGAGACACAAAATGAGGTGTTGTATAAAGTGAAAAATAGAGCACATTTATGAATGTAGCATTTCGTGTGCTGTTAGATTGTTTTCCCCAGCATGGCGTCCATGGCTGTCATCATCACTCAGTCTATAACATGCTGTGAAGCCTATTTCACTCCTTTCCACAGTTTATCTCCTAATTATCCGTCATAGGAAACAGCACTAAAGACCAGGAGCATTTACCTTTAGTAAACATAAGCTTCTTTCCACAATAATGACTCACTATAGATGTGGCACAATGGCTGCAGCTGCTATATTAAAACAAGACTGTCTTCTTATATCACAGTTATTAATCTTATCACATTATCAGTTAGCCCTATACTCTCTTTGCAACTTCACTGAACTCCACTCACAAGGTTGTCATTACATCTATTAATAGTGAGGAGCTCCTAGTGTTACCCTGCACCAAATGCCTATTCTCATTAGTTCCTCCATTCATCTTCCGCCACATATCCCTCTTGAATTGACTGGTCTGAGGGTAACTCTGCACACTTCTTGGATGCAGTAAACTTGGACATATTTATAACTTCAAATGGTCCGTCTCATTCATACATTTTGCATTTGTGTGTTTCTAAAAAATCAAATAAGGTTTAAAACGTCTCCTTTGATCTTTTGTAATTACCAGTGATAAGATTTTGCACTTAGCACCTCTCGTCAGCATAAATTTAAGGCCTATATGAGCATTTCCAACGCGGCTTTCACTCAGAGTTAATAAAACTTATCAAACCAGCACTGAAGTGACAGAGATAAAACCACATAACGAATGAAATGCAAATAAAAAGCCGTATTTAACGTGGCGCACTCTGTATACTCACACACGTCTGTACTACAGGTGTGTCTCTGAGTGTATTTTTCCGCGATGTGTGAAGGAACCCATAAACGTCAAAGACTGTCTCATACACGAGCTATAAAAAGCCTATTAACAGAGAGCATGTCGGTGTCTGGATTTACAGCCTCTTGCAGTAGACTGTGACAGCTGAGTCACATACTCATGCTTCAATCATACACTCCCCTCTCCGCTGCAATCTTAGAGAAATGGCCATCGCAAAGCTGTCTGTTTGAAAGATGCTCCAATAAGGATCTTGAAAGAGGACCATTTTTAATCTCCTCTAAAACATTATGTCAGCCTCAGGAAAGTTCCTCGGAGTCTTAAAGTCATTAGGCTTCAGTTAAAACTACAAGAACTACTTCAAAATTTTAGCTACTGAGTTTAAGTTAAAATAGCAACATAAATTACATTATGAGACCCCTTATTTGAATGTAGAACTATGAGTATGAAATACAGAGACTCAATATGTTGTGGAATTTTTCCTATTCTTTGCAACTTCTAAGATGGAAATGAGAATTGATTGAATTCAGAGACGTTTTGTTGTGCGCTTTGAGTAATGTTTATTGTGATTTCTTTATACAACGAATAGTATAAAAACTAGTCAGCACTTGACAATGAAATACAATGAAACTGCTAGAATAAAACAAGTTATTTAACTGTTCATTTCAGGGCCGCAGAAAAACAAAGACGTTGCCTGCTGCTCAAGTTCATGTCAAGGTGCTATAGTCCATCATCTCCATTTTTTCTTTTTTCTTTTTACAGAGCTCGTGCATGTCTTGTGTCCCCTGAGCTGACGCAAGCTGTATCTAACTGACCAAAGGTTACATGAAATTGTCAATTTGCACCGTGAATTTACCAACACATGTCAGGGTTACAGAGCAGTGAGAACATGTCAAGAATTCAGTCATGAACATCATGGCAGAAGCTATGCATCAGTTGCGCTCTGTCTCAATCACATTCCCCTGAGCAGCAGCTCTCCCGAAGCCGTGCCCACTTCTCTTTCGCACTGTTATTGTTTTTCTCCCCCTTCTCCCGGCAGTCAGTGGGTCTTGACAGCTTGTCTCAATAACAGTGATTCCTCAAGCACTGGCCTGTGTTCAGACCGCGGAGCAGCAGCAGGTATAACAGCAGCTGAGAGATTCACTGACCCAGCGCTCGCAGCAAATGCACACTTCACGTCTTTGTCATGTTTGCTTGAGAAGTAACCACATAAACTTCATTACAGACGCTCTGCCTTTGCTGTTTTCATTGTTAATTAATTTCCATTTGTACTTTTTTGGTGTCACTGACAGTGCCTTAATGTCTGATATATTATTCTAAAACAGATGTCAGTGTGGGTGTTGTACCGCAGCAAGAAAATAAAGCCTGAGCATGCCTTAAATAATACAGACTGATATGTTGGTAGAGTTGGATAACCTCTTATCAACACAGTTCAATCATAATGACGTGAAAAATGAATCATTTAAACATAAAATGAAGCTTTTAGCACCTTGTATTCAAACTACTGCTGCAATACGGAGGCAAACAATTAACTGCACATTTAACCCCAGCTTTTAATTGAAAGACGCAACATTAACACATAAGCTTCAACATTTCTTTTCAATTTAAGGACCACTATAAAGGGCTAAAGTAGCTGTCATTATTTTTTAAAAAGACATTTAAATATACACGTCTGCATTCAAAGAGAACGGACGTAGTCACAGCTCTAGATGTCAAATGTTTCAAATGTCTCTTGCGGCTCAGACAATAAATCCTCTGCTCTGAGGTTACAAAGCCCTCTAACCAAAAAATGGCAGTTCTAACTCCTTTAAGGGCAGCACTCAGTCGAGTTAGGAAACATACTCACACAGGTTCAAGGACAGACGCCTCAAAACAGGAGCTTTTGAGTCCCGTTTTCTCTCAGCTCTTTATCTGGTTATGGTTTATTTTATTGTTTGGGCTGCAAATCCTATTATTTGTGTGTCAATTATTTCATTTGGTTGTGCATAATAATTCAATCTAAATTCATATGATTATTCAACAATCCTCAGCTCCTCTCTCATAGTGGCATAGTGTCCATCTATCACTGCTTTTGACACATGGCAAGCTCCTCAATTATATTTTATCTCAATTAGTCCAATGTGCGGTTAAGGGCTTAGTTATCTCCACAGAAGGACAATTAAACCAGCAAAATATGATTAGATATAATTGTCAGGGCCGAATGGACTGCACTTTACTTGGGCTTAAAATTGCTGTTGGTGAATAATGCTTTGCGGTGTCAGTTGTGCTGTGTCGTCTGTATGTAGCTATAATTAAGAATAACAATCTCTGTTACTGTTATGAAGCTGAGACAACTGGTATTTTGGTAAAGGAGCCTTAAGATTTCAAGGACACTATGTTGCTTATGTTAGTGGCTAAAATACACATTCATTATATGCATGTTTTGATTAGTTTTGTTGCACATTTGAAGTCCTTTCTCTCAAATAACATTTAAAGCTGTAACCTCGAAACATTGATAGCCTTAAGGTTATTTTACTGTCAAAATCTCCTACTGTGTAAAGCCTATGAGGCACACACTGAAGGTTGTGTATAAACATTTCTATTTAATATTACTGCTTTGCACTGTATTCCCTTACAGTTTCTGCCGAGCAGTTGACATTTGAGAATAAAAATAAAATACAACACAGGAGCAGGCTCCACTGTTGGAGTCTGGCAATGGCTTCTGGCATATAATGAAAGTTAAGGGTCCTGTACGTTGCAGACTATAAAAAATGTTTTCTCTTTGTCTCTGCGTTTGTTCTCATCTGGTCAAGGTCCCACAGAGGGCTGGCTTGTATCTGCCAGCAGAAACAATGCTTTCAAGGCTGACTTCATTAGATGGACGCCCAGGAGAAAAGCTTTTAAGGCAGCTTTAAAGGAAATGTGTCAAGCAACCTGGCATGTATTGTGTATGTGTTTGTGTAGGTGGAAGGGGAAAAAGAAGGGCTGGCGTATGAGTGAAGGTGCCATGTTCAGTTTCATCAAGCAAGCCCCGCGTTTTCAAGAAACTGTCGACTGTGCAATTCACAGCACTTAATGGAGCAGAAAAACATGCCTACTGTAAGAATATGGGCACTGGAGGATGGTCGTAAAGAACTTAAGTATTCTACAATGGTACAGTACCACTCAAAGGAGCACCGTGTTACTTTTAGCCCAAAAATATATACTCTGTAGATATGAATATATTACAGGGCTATTACAGAAAGCTTAGTTATGCCCCATTTTTGATAAAACAGGGTGTAAAATAAACTCTAGACGAACAGCACAGAACTGCTTATTCTCAGAAGCAATTAATGGTGCTAGAATTTCTCAACAATTACAAGAAACTTCAACACTTAACCAGGTTTGCTCTCTCACATAGAATCTAGGAGGTTTAATATAATTGTTGATATTTTTGACTGAATAAAAATATTCAAATTAGGTTGTTTTTTTTAGTTAAAGCCATTGTGCATTGTTGAGGAATAAAAGGTCAGATAAGTGGTTTATTCATAACATGATGTTAAAACTACAAACGTTTTTCACCACCAGTACAACATAGAAATAAACAGAATAGTATAGTAGTAGTGGTAGACTTTTGTGGAGGAGTAAACTATAGAAAAGAATATAGTGCGTGCTTGTTAGTGGCACGCAGAAAGACTATTACAGGCAATTATCCACTAGGACAAACAGTTTGCTTTTCAGTTTGTGGACCACAAACCAGCCGACATTCTACTTCCCCTGTGTCTGTCGTGTATAAACAAGCCATCGGAAGCACACACATTGCCAAACCAATGTGCTGTGTGACAAGTTCACTGAGACATGCTCCTGACCCTTTGCATACAGCCCACATTTGAGAGCCTAACCTCCGCCAAATGCAACATGCCTGTGTGCGCAAACAGGCTCTGTCAGCAGAGTGGGATGAGACAGATGCAAGGCCAGTCTGGACAAATGTATTCCTTTTCTTCAGCGAGAGACAGACTGAGTGGGGCTGACTTCATCTAGCTCCAGCACAACGAGAAGCCAGACAGAGGTGAAGCCAGATATGGTTCGGAAACAAGGAATGGGAAGGGGGATAGGGGGGTGGGTTGGGGTTGAAGGTTGTGCGAAGCAGATGTGACCCCCCCCACACAACCAACCGCTGTCTGAATAAGTCATGCTCCAGATCCTTTTATCTACACATGCTAACAGGTACTAGTGAGTTCCCTCAGGACAGACATGTAGGAAAAAAAAACTTGAAAAGAGCCAGAGCAATACAAAAGGAATCGTGTCCATCACTGCTGCGGGAAACTACAATGGATTTTTTTTCTAGGTGCAATTCTGATAGAGGCTGACGTTTATGAATCACATTTAATCCAGAGGCATTCAGAGAGATGTGAGGAATTGATTAGAAATAGGTTAAGAAGCAGGCAACGGTTGGATGAGGAAGAGGAGGATCTGGAAGTCTTTGAACAGCTTTCTCCATTTTGCCAGACACACAAGACCACACATACATTTACAATGCACAGCAATTTACACAAAGATGCACAAAAAATTAACATAATTCCCACTTGATCCATCATAATCTTTTACACAAAAACAGGAATATAATTGTGTGCATATGTAATAGAAATGCCTGCTTATGTACACTAGTTTTATGTGAACTGGAGTCACTGAGTGTGAAATGGATGGCCCCCCTCTGCTCCCATCCCCGCCCCAACCCCGGTGCCATCAGTCTCAGCCAGCTGGCGGTGGTCCCGGTTCTTCCCCCTCCACACCAATGCCTCCCCAAAACTCTGCACGCTTTGATATCAGCCAGCCCCTGGCTACCCAGACATCTGGAAGTTATTATTCAACAGAGCACGCCACAAAGCACCATTTCCATAATGAAACATTACATTTTGTTTCTGCGCCCTGGTTTCTGATGCTGCTCTGTTGTTTAGATGAGTAGCACATTTCCAACTCATGACCCTGTCTACAAGCTCTCAGTGTTTGTCTGTCTTTTTAGATCTTAACATCGGTTGACTCACTGAAAGCAAAGTCCAGCCACTGGCCCTTTAACAAACTGCAGTTATAAAGCAACCAGAAACATTTTGGAAGCAGTCTGAACCTAGAAAAATGTGAGAATGGACGCCAAACCAGCTGGAGTCATTCACATACACACTAAAAGATTCTTGAGAAATGTCCCAATTGGCTCTCAGTAAAAGACTTTAAAATGAAAGGTACAATGTACATGTTTTTGCTAAAAATGTACATTAATCCTCACACAACGCAAACCATTTTATTCCACTTTTATGTCTTGGAAAACCAAATGCACTGTGCCTGTATTTCACCATTTTCCTCCATTGTTTTTAGCCCTCAGCCAATGACAAAACAATATCACAAGTAGCAAGAGTTTATTCAAAGCCAGAATAAACATATTTACTGCAGCCAAAGAACGGTCTGTCTTCTTCTCCGCTTGAACAGTTTGTAAATATTAGAACTGTGGCACACTGTAGCACAAGAGGTGCAGTAAGAGGAGCCTGCATTGTTCCACTCAGGAGGAGTGCATTTGGTCAGTTATCTTTCTCATTTACAGATACTCATGGAACACAGTCTGTGAGCATCAGGGAAATGCCCACATACAACACATTAAAAACTCATCTAAGAAAGTGGCTTATAAACAATCAGAGCTGCCATCATCAATCCCCGTAGTCGTGAATTTATCTTGATCCTGGTAATGCATTGACATTTTAAATGTCACCTTGTCTAAAGGTCGGCTCAATGTATTTTATAAACTGTATAGTTTTATGGATTGCTTATTCTATTATGTAATTTTGATGTTTGATGTATGTTATTTTAGGGTGTACATTTACAGAAATGTTGATGAATGTATACTGCCCCTGCCAAATAAACCAATAAATAAAATAAATAAATGACACTGCTCAGATTAACCCTTGGCTTTTCAATGAGACTGCTGAGCTTCCACTGCAATCCTCACCTGACCCTGGTTGACTTTTAAATAGAGAAAGACGAGTCCAGAACTCCCGGGTCTTCAAGGCACAGGATGTTTTCCAATAACAGCTTACAACTGAGGGGAATGGGACTCGCCCCCTGTGGCAGCATGATTCCATCACTTTTAACCATGTGCGACTGCTACTTTTTCCTCTACAATCTCTTTGCCTCTCTGAAAAACCCCAAGGAGTTTTGACCTGATTCTTGGCTGCCACTATCACCAAACCGTTGGAGAACATTTGATAGCAAGAAGAAGCTCTGGCATGATAATTGAATCCTGCGCCTGTGCTCCTGATCAGCAAGTGCCAAACTCACCTCGTTTCCATTTGGTTGAAGAGAAGGTGGGTCATTCAGTGATAGTTGCACGACAGTCTCCCACACTTCAGAGTCCGGACCATGAGCGCTCACTCTGAACTGGACGGGTTTGTCAATGCTGGCAATCTCCTCTCGAGCAAAGATGGACCCGTCTGTCCTCACGCTGAAGCTGGGGTCACTGCTCTGGAAGACCACCGCTTTGTTTCCCATGCAGTCATCAAATGTTACTGTGGACAAAACAGTATATTACATCAGTCAGTACCTTGGAAAAAAGAAATCACTGTAAACTAATGCACACTGGAGAAGAGAGGACAACATTATTCTTTATTAGATGTACAGAAGGTGCTGGCAGCTACACAGAAACAACAAAGTGGACAGATGTTTTGTATGAGAGGGTAGGACATTTTTAATGAAACCACATTTACCTTTAGCTAAGGCTGCTCGATGATGGAAAAAATCATAATCACAATTATTTTGGTCATTATAGACATCATGATTATTTTACATGATTACTCATTGACTTTGAAAATATGTTTCTTGAACAAAACACTGAATTTGCCTTAAAATAAAGAATATATTCAAACGTTTAAATAAATTGCTTAAAAAATAAACAGAAATAATAAAATCAAGATAAATAAATACAAAATCAACAATCATTAAAATAAATAAATCAACAATGTAGTGCACTTCCACAAAAAACAAGTAACAAGTAATAAATAAAAACAAGTAATAAATAATAGTTTTTTTCTCCATTACATAGGTTTTGGGAACATCTAGAATTATAATGTTTAAAATATTATAATGTGAACAGATTTAATAGTAATACTAGCTGAGACCAAATGCAACTTTAAAGCCTATTCATTACAAATAATTTAGAAGGAACAAACTTGGACTGTTCCTCTATTGTCCCTTTTGAATCAGCTCCAAGATTGAATAGGTTTGACACGCGGCCAAGTTTCACAAAAATTACTGCAGCAGTTATAATCTTGCTGACAAACACTAACAAAAACATAATACTGGCCAGAAGCAAAAGTGCCCTTTAGAAGAAAGTGACCCTTTACTCTACTGTGTTTACATTGCACAGTTCTGTCAAGACGTATTGATCGCTAACAGTGTGTAGCAGTTAATGGTGCTATGATTTTAGTCTGACTGACAAATTGCATGCTTTTAGCGTTTAATCTGAAGAGAGAATCGGTTTACTTTTTGCTGTTTTTGTATCTGTCTCTGGCACTTTGATTCAGCTATGAGTCAGAAGGTTATTGGTCCGTGGCAGGACAAATAGGTGGGCACAGTCTTTTACTTTTTTACAGAATACAAAGCTTCAAACTCAACCACCGGAAAAATAAACAAAGAAATAACCACAACTGAACATTAAACACTAAAGAATAAATCTTATATAAGGAAGCGGAGATCAGAAGAGGGCGAAAACAACTGAAAGTCACCTCCTTTGTGTTGTTCTTAAATACCTTTTCCAGCACATTCACATTGAACTATGAGGCCCTCTTCTGTCTGATCTCCTTTAAGCCTTACCAGTTGATGAGAACAAAGCAATAAGAGTCACAGCAATCGTAGCCCATGTTGACCTCGGCTCGTGACCTCTTTCTTGTTCTGCCTCTCCCACTGGTTTTCCTCTCAGAGATTACAACGTCTAGACATCGTGGTCTAAGAACCATTGAGCTGAAGGCTGTGACTTACGTGTTGCCTCTTCACTTTCTCTCCTACATTTGACAAAAGTACGGAGCAAATGCCTTTTTGTTCTGTCTGGCTCTAAACACGTCTGTGATGGTGACAGTAACCTGTGCTCTGCGGCCACAGGTCCAGACGGCCACTCAAACACTCACTTGGAAAGAACTGCACTTCAATAACACTCTGTCCGTTCAGTGCAGCAGCTGTAGCACTAAAGTCCTGGTCTAGACATAGGCAGACGGGAAACTGAAATACAATAAACAGAAGCTGCTTTTACAGTTTCTCTTTATTTTTCATATTCTTCTGGCATAAAGAGTGTGGTGTGATTTCTCCTTTATCTAAAAGAAGAAAGGTAGCATTCTCATATTGGATTACAGGAACAAAATATGAATGTATGTTATTGATATATATAGTTACTAGTTCATTTACACAAACTAAGCACTGCTGTTAGGACTGACGTTGCACTTTTTGTCTTTGTTTATTGTTTTAGCCTGTTGTGTTAAGACCATGTGCGGGATGTACATCACAGATGCCAGACTTCTTTATAAGCGGTTCACTTTGTTGTCTCGTTCTTCTGTTTAAATAGAAGACTGGGACAATGGGACAAAGATGAATTACAACAAATATCCCAGAAAGAACTAAAGCAGACTAGAGCATCTGTGAGACTGAAAAACTAGTTTATATCCAGGTCTATTCCCTCAGCATTTTTTTCTGTAGACTGCATTAAAATGTATGAGTGCACCAAACACCAGTTGGCAAACATGTGTCTCTGTGTTGCAAATAGATTTTTTTGAAAACAGCTCAATTATATAAGACAGTGAAGATACAAAGCAAGCCGTATTGCAAGTCTAATTGTGTCTGAGAGACAGTCAAAAACAAGCAGCAGGTGGTCCTTTTCCCATTCTTCTTGTGCCCTCCAATTATTGCCCCATCTTTGCGTCTCAATGTGGGACATACAGTCAAAACTGCAGACATTATGATTAACCAGTGGTTCAGGCCTAGCTTCAGGCTACGACATAATAGGCATTCTATACTCCACAGCATCTCCAGAACCACTATTCATCAAGAGTATGTCAAGGACATTACCTCAACACTGTTAAATACATCTGAATGACACATTTGCATTTTTTATGTGTGATCCCTTAAATTGTCTTTACTTAGAATAACACAATGTTTATGCAATAATAAAATGAACGTTCTCTGCCAATCTCAGCCAGTGACAACTCTTGAATAGCAAGACAAGAAGCCTGACAACTTAAACAAGCACTGGCTGATGCTGAGTTGTGACAATTCAAAGCATAACACTGAACTAGAAGTTCACTACAAAGACTGTGGTCAGGCTAAAGTATGAGGGACTACTAATGAGAGTCTTGTTCTGCAGGGTGCAATTACTCTTAACATCAACAGCAGGCTCATAAAACAAAAAACAAAAAAGTCTTTGATTTTACTATTATTCAATGGTCTGTACATGTCACCTATGAGGATCTTATAGTGTCACCTTTTTACATGTGTGAGCAAAACCAATGAATAAACAATGTTTGCAGTTGATGTATAAAACATGCTCATGCAGTTTTTTGTTTTTTTTTTAACTCAATTTTCTATTTTACTTTGCACAGCTTCAAGGCACTTAACACTTGGACATAAAATGAGGCTTTAAAATTGGAGGATGGGCCTACAGTAGTAAGTAGTAGTGTGTATATGTGTGTATGCAGACAGTTATCTTTTATGACTGCTGAACCCCGACAAGCTGAACTAACTACACAAATAGCCGCATCCAAATACAGTGACACGCCATGCACCAATCGTCATGCCCAGAGGGTCTTGTTCTTGCACCAATTAAAGAGAACGACAGTGCCAATTTTACCCCTCCATCAGCGCCCCTCTCTCTCTTTCAAACACACACCAAACCTCCAATCGCTGCACTTTACTCAGCTGGGTCGATAGCGCTATAAGAGAGATTATAAAAATCGGCCAGCAACAGAGCAATGAAGCCCAACGGCGCAGAGCTGCACATTAACAAGTCGTCTAAAGCGGCGCGTCCAGGTTGTGCATTGATCTGGCAAATAACACAGACAGCCCACTGTGCCAGGCGGCCGGCCGCACACTTCACTACAGTCTAGTCAAGTGAAGCAATGGCACCTATACCACTTACAGCCCTCCCAAGAGCCGTATGATTTCCCTGTCATGTGTGCGTCGCGTTCTCACACCCCCCACACACACACTTTTCTAATTAAAGTTCCCGTCTCCTTTCAACAAGACAAGGACAAGGAGGATGGCAACACTGAAGAGAGTTGTGACCTTCTCACGGTCTTCCTCTGGACAGCCTGACAGGAAGTAGGTGACAAGTGTTGAAAGCGAAGTGAGAAAGGGAGCGAGTGGAAGAGGAGAGAAAGTCGGGGAGTGACAGAGGAGAAGGTGAAGGGAAGGAGGATGAGGAGGGAGTGTGGCGGTGGCAATCAGCGGAGACACTGAAGTCAGAACACGGCAGCATTAAAGAGGAGGGAAACAACAGATTGCAGTTGCTAAAGGGAATATCTCTCGAGGCGGCCGAGTTTATAGCTGCAGTCATTTGAATTGTTAAATGGTTGTATGGTGCATTGACTTCGATTTGACAAAACAAAAAGCAGCCTTTGTAGTGCGGCACATGAGCAGGAAGTGGGGTAGAAACAGGACGGGGAGTGGGCTGGGAAGGGCAGCGGACTGGCACTGGCAGCCTGGCTTCGTCAACTGGCTCTCCCTCACACGCAACGTTGGAATGGATGGGATGCTCAGATGGCTGTTTAAACAGGTTAATTGGGCTGGCCTCCCGCGAGATTGGGACAGATGGATAGAAGGGTAGATGGGTAGACAAAGGGAACGGGATGGAGAGATGAGGGAAGGGATGGCGCTACACTAGTGTGGCCGGTGATCACAGGCGCCGTGGGGAGCGGGCTGTTTAATCAGAGTGGAGCGCGCTCTACAGTGGGTTGGGCCTTGAGTGACGAACAAAACGCAGGCAGGTCCACCGTCCACTTCTGATGGACGGAGAGGAAAGAACAAGCTGCTGATAATGGCTGGTTAAAGAGTGTTACAAGTCCATCAGGAGCTGCTTATGGTGGCCAATCACAGCCAGGCTCATTCCTCCATCTTTACAAAAAAAGAGACACTTCAAATGACTCTCTAAAAACCGCGGACAAAAGCAATTTGTTATCACTATAAACTGTACAGTGAGTTAGTAGAGGTTAGAATGAGTTTGTGTAGCAAGACAATAAGCCTTAACCAGAGCCATTGTAGTTAAAAATGCCTTTGTTGAAAGCATGAATTCAGAAGTATTAGCAGTGATAGCAGATTATATTGTTTTCAGTAAAATCTCTTTAATAATAATAAAGCATTGTCTGTTCTATTGTGTTTTTTTGAATGGAAGTTATTTGGGAGCCAGTCATCTCAGAGCTTTCTTACTTTTACATAAATTTGCAACCATTTGATGCCACTTTTTAGTATTCATCTGTGGACAGACTCTTAAGACCAACTTCACAGGCAAACCTCGTGTTTGTTTTTTGAAGAAAAAGAGAACAAATATGTACAAAGTCTGATTGCAATAAGCTCGTACCACACAAAAGCTATTTGTCTGTCAAACATGCATCAAAACAAAGCAGATTGTAATACCGCAATTCTTCAAACCTGCTTGCTTTCCATTATCTTCCTGTTTTATGTTCTTTGTGTCTATGTGGGACAGTCTGAAAGCAGAAACTACTGTGCCATGTCTGACAACTACAAAGGAACGACTGATTCGACAAACACTTTTAACTCCTTTAAGTTCCCGCAGGCAACATTTTAATGGGTAATGTTAATCGCAACTTCACAGTTTGGCTGTTTTACTTCAGTGGTGAAAGATTTGTTTGTTCAGACAAAAACAAAACAAAACACAGAGACGTTGTAATAAGAAAAAAAAATGCTGCTCCTATCCATCACATGTCCACTGAAGGCCAATTCAGTCAGTTCATTTCATTTCTCCACTAAACCTTTTCCATCTTGAAATGATAGGCTTCTACTGCTGATGATAAAGTACATCTGTGCGTATATTACATAGTGGTATCTTATCTAAAATTACTTATTGCTTTGATTGGCTTAACACTGATGCACTTTACTTTACTGCTCATGGACATATACTTCTATAATTGACATCAGAAATCAGAAAAATCTGTCTGCTTTCTCTCAAACCACTTCCAAATGGACCATTCCTTAATTACCACATGAAGGAGAAGCTAAGGAGGTATTAAAGCTGGGGGCAGTCAAGAGAAGAGTCACATCACAGTCCAAACCACACACTACTGTATAGTGTTTCTACTTAATGCATAGTCTTATTTGGCCACAAACAATAAAGTATGATTGTATCTCAGGCGTGATCTATTTTGCAGCTCTGATATTCACAACACTGTAGAGACGGTCCATGCTACAAGAGAGCCTCTCTTCACTGTGGTGCATACAAGCTCATACAGACATATCAATGGTGCACACACACAGACACGCCGTCACAGAGAGAGCACGCATGCCGACATTGTTTGTGGCTAATCAGCATCTCCCTAACGACTGATTAGTATTCGTCCAAACGAGCACAGAAACGCCTGATTGGCTTTCATCAATTCTTGGCCATTTCTCCGAGTGAAGGGAGTGGAACCAGTGCAAAACTGGTACCATGACTCCAAACAATCACAGTGTGATTGCTGGCTTACTGTGTGACTAATGAACACAGAAGTCAATATGAAAATGCCTTTTGGCAACAAGTGTTAGATTCAACAAAGTTCGAAAAAAGATAAACAGTAACATGTTTGGTTTTTATTAAATATTAATCTTTTTGCTTCGTCTCATCTAAATACATTTATGCACTGATATGAAAAGCAGAGTACAGGCAATAAAGACAGAAAGGGGAGAAAAAGTGTGAGAAAATCGAGTCTTTAGGCAATTAGGGTTGGCTTTAGTGGTGATTAGGAGAGAAAGCAGAGTCTAAGAAGGATCAGGCAGAATATAGCTTCCCCCTGAAGAGAAAAGTCCGTCTGTAAAACTAAGACCAGAAAATACCGGCACAACGGATGGAAGTAAGTGCAAAGTTTCTCTGCGTTCATGGTCATATACTGGCCTTTTCTCTGCTCTGCTAGTCTGTATGTTTTATTAAGGAGAATGAACACACACACAAGCCGACACAGTTAACGTAGTCAAAAGGTATTTACTGCAAACCACAGCTTACATCCCTTCACTGCTCGCATTCGTTCTCTGCACTTACTCGGCCTTTACCCTGCCTTGCTGTGGTTATGGAGAGAAATATCCAAGTGAAGCGCTTTGTGGTTGTGGTTCAGTGCATTTTCTGGATCGATAGCCGACAAATTCAATGATGGATTTGATATGTACAGTATAGGTTAGCTTTCCCAAGAGTCTAAGCTCAGATTTGGTATATTGCGGCCCTGTGGACATTATACAGTGCGCGGAAAAGTCTTAAAGCCTGAGGCAAAGGATCTGACTCTCTGACCACCAGGATGCTGCACAGACGAATACGCAGGACTAAATATATGTACATAAAGTCTGCTCATGAGGGAATGAGGCGACCTGATGGCTGTTTCTTTTAGCATTTACTCTGAAGGGAGACGGTGCTGTCAGCACTTTGTATGAGGCTCTAGAGAGGTTGGCATGTCTAAAGAATAATGTAGTGTTTAAGATTATACATAGGTCATCCAAATGTGCAAAACTCTTCCATGACTCTGCACTGTACTGTAGTAAAAGAATAGTCCGTGATTTTTAAATACAAATTGGTCTTGTAAAGAATTTTGAATGCTGTTAAAAAAGGGTGTCATCTAATGGTAGGGGAAAATGCAAGGACAATACTCGAGCAGCAGGAGCAGTTTAATAGAGGCCAAAGAAAATAAAGGCTTCGACTTTGCCTTTATTTCACAGTTTGCCTCCAAGCATCAAATATGGTTGTTGTAAAGAAAAAGAAAGAAATAATTTTCATATTGTTTTCTAAAGTTTCCCCACGGAAGCAAACAGCACAAAATTGCTTTCCCCATACTGCTGGAGGAAATACAGACGGTCTTTCTCAAATCTAATCAACATCTCTCCATCAAAACTTTAAGAAAAGCTTTTGTTTTTCCAATTGTGGAGGTCAGAGCATGAGCACAAGAAATCCATCGTCTTTAAACTGTGAAGAAACATATGTGCGATTAACATTCTGCACAGAGGAAAAGAGGGGTGTTTTTTTTTTTTTTTTCTCAGATGTTACTCAAAATGTGTTCTATAGTCTAATCTAATAGTCATCAGCTGTGATCCTTAAATCCAAGGTTATAAAAATGGGAAAAAAGTCGAATCAATTAAAGCTTTAAAAGAGTTTTATTAAGATTGCTCTTAATAAAACTCTTTTAAAGCTGCACTAAACAGCAATTTTATTATTATTATTATTGGCCATATTACTAAGTAAGTAAGTTTCAATATAATATGCAACAGAAACTACAGATGTATCACCTTATCTTCATAAACCTAGCCAGCCTTAAAAATGACTGTGTATTTTAGATTTATTTTAGTTCAGTCTGTATATTATACTTTTTTGAGGTTTAAATGATTATATTTGGGTTTCTCTCAGCTCAGTGAAGCACTTCATCTTTCACTAGTTTTCTGCTCTGGTGACCTTTAACAAAATCCCTGTTTGATTTGAGCGCTTCTTAAAAATGTGTGAATGAGCCTTTAACTGGTTGTCTAATCCAGAGATCCATGTCTTGACTGATCAAGGTTTTTGTGCCATATCTGACCTTTAAACAAAGCATCACAGAGCGTGCTAAATGAGACACATTATTCAGTGGTGATGACTGCTGACATCATGTCATTATGTGTGCTTGACTACATGGGGTTTATATTCAGCACCACAGTGTGCTGTTGATGTGGTCACAATGAGCCACTGTTACACAGAAGAAACTGGTGGCTCTTAAGAGTGTTCAGCTAAATTTGTATTATGATGTGTAGACAGTAATGGGGCATATCCTGAAGAATGAAGAACAAGAGAGTGCTTTTAGTGTGTGTCTGTGTGTGTCTGTGTGTGCAGTCAGGCTGTCTGGTCCAAAAGGGTCTCCAGTGGGTGAAAGTGTGAAGTACACAAATGCTTTACTGCAAGTGCTGATAAGGCTTGTGCTGATATGACGGGCCTGTCAGCCAGTACACAGGCAAACACCTTTAAACCTTCAACTCCAAACACACATGGGCTCCCATATACAAAAATACACATACACAATGGAGGAAGAATCTCTGCAGCTCCAGGCAGAAGGAGGCTGGCAGAGATGGGCTCCCAGAGGAACAAACACCACTGCAAGCAAGCCTCTCTTAAAACAAATCCTCCAAACAAACACATATGCTCTGCACAGAAACACTCATACATCATGTGTCAGACCAAACTCATTGACGCTAATTGTTACAAAAGAAGACCCTGCAGCTCTAGACCAAGAGCTGCCTATGAAGGCTTTAACCAGATGAGGCTAAAATGTGTGCTCTGCTAGTAGTATTTTTTAGTGTGTGTACAGAGGAAATAAATTAGCAGTGCTAGCAGGTTGCTCTGACAAGTCTTGTTAATGAGAACATCCTCCAGAGTCTTTTAGGCCAGCGAGAGAAACCAGAGGCCGCCATCATCTGTGCAGTCTGGAAGATGGCATAGAGGCTGCTGAAGGGAAGAAAGTCTGGACAATTAGACTGCACCATCTGTAAGAGAGGTGCTAATGCAGAGTTGGAAATATCTGCTTTAGAAATAAATACATGAAATAGAAGAAATAGAAGCTTGTAAACTGAAATTATGATATTGTGTTGACATGTGCATCATCAAAACCCATGTTAAAAGCTAAAGGTACTTATAGTCATATACGTTCAAAGGCAGGATTCCCCAGTATTTGAAAAGGACGGGAGAATATGACAATTATTGCATTAAAATGAATAAAAGTGGCAAGTGAATAAAGGCGAGAAGTGTCAAAAGCAGTGGGAGTCTGTGAATCTTTATGATCAGTAAAGAGAAGCTGTGGGAATGTGTGAATATGTGTACTTATAGGTAGCCTACATGTTTTTGTGATAAGCTGCCAATTCGGCTGCAGTTGACTCATTTGCACCTGGTTTGGGGAAGAAGAGCCAACTGGCTCTTCGTGAGTTTGGAAAAATCACAAACCACATAGTAGGGTTCAGAAATGCATGAGGTGCTTCGCTGTGTAGCAATGCCATGATTCATCTTCACAAAACGGCACAAGCTTGTGATAATCACTTTAACTAATCCTTGCATGCTTCAGGCAAACAAGCATGGAGAGTGAGGCGGTGGTTTCTGGAGGGGAGTGGGCGGTTCGGTGAACTTGATGATAGTGCAGGTAGGGTACAGCACTGAAGAAACATTTCATGGACTTGAAATATAGTTGTGCAGTAAAAACTGTGTGCAAGCTATAGTATTCTAAAACAGAATCAAACTACCATGAGTGTGTGACAGTACTTTAAGCCATGCAAGAAATAACTTTATTATATTTAATAATATTTGTTATTATATTTGATTTATTTTCCTTACCACTTACATAGATGCACTGACATACAGGGACATTTTCATTCATAGCATAGCTTTAGCTTTCTTTTCAATTACAGTTTGACTCTAAATATAAATACCTAGAGATATTTAAGACAATATTACTCTATTTGCACATAAACATAGAAAAATGTATCTCTTTGTCTGTAGCTGGAGTGCACTTCTGTCCTGATATATCACTCTGTATCACTCGCTTAACACAAACATTGTCCCTCTTTGTGCTATACCTGGCTCTAAACTATCACCTGCACTGCTTCTATTCCTAGACCTAGACCTTGGATTCCTCCAACAGAGCAAAAGCACATAGGTTTACAGTCAGTCTGACACTTTCTTGGAATATGGCCTATAGACATGGCCACGGGATCACCTCATTAGCATTAGAAGAGGCTCCGCTCTCTGACAACTGAGACCTCACTCCACCGTTCTCACAAAATAATGAGCAAATATAACCTCTAAAGGCTAAATATAGGCAACTATCCTCTCAAGAGACTTGGTGCATGAACCATAGGTGTCTTGGTCCTTTCTAAGTTTCACTGCAATGTGGGAGTGAGGCGTACATAAAGTAAACAAAAGACTTTAAGAGGAGGAAGTGATAGCTGGACTGAGTTTGATGAGAGCTCTTAGCCTGTAGCTATAGCACATTAGGCACAGATGAGCCACAGCCAGCTCCCACACTGTTAATGTGGAACACATTATAAGTGCACAATGAGTTATGATTGCTATTAAAGTGCAAATTATTCAGACTTCACAGCTGGATTTAAAGGGCTGCCACCGCTGTGCCATGTCCTTTCTCATTTCAGCCTACGCTTATTCCTCTAACCTCGCTTTACTGAGCCTGTCCACTCACATTCCTCTTTAGTGTATACCCAGTGTTTTTTATTGAATGCTCCTGTCTATGAAGAAATTTGCCTCCCAGTGTGAGCATACCTAAATGTTAAAATGGGATAACACTGCAATTTTTTTTACTAGATTTTAACAGAGCTACAGAGAGAAGAGAACACATGTAGTATGCAGTGTCTTTGAATATGACCATGTTGTCATTATGTAATTGCACTAACTATATTTGTTTATATTATGCAAATAGGAAAATGTTTTAATGTTCTGCAAGGTAAACCAAAGCATTTGTATTTCTTGTTTCAGTGTTTTGGTAAACATGAGAAAGCAGCAGGTGAATGTGACAGAGAAAAAATACAAAAGATAAGGGTGTGTAGATCATAAATGATCTCTCTTGCCCACATGATCCACCTCCCTCTGGGGCTCAGGAAGGCTCACTGTGAAATGAATGAGAGGCAAAAGCGTGGGCAGGCGCTAACGCTAAGATAATGACAGCGTTTTGTCAGGCCTGGCCTAAAGCAGGGTCTCCTGGCACATGAAAGACTACAGAGACAGCGGGAGAGTGTGATGGAGTACAGGCTGAGAGCTCGTGGGCTAGGTAAGCAAGTCCATGGGTATATGGCATGGACAGGACCAAAAAAAAAAAAATTCATTCAGCCGTTTGATCTCTCCAAACACAGATCACTGGCTAAGAGATCTTTCAAACTGTGTCAAGAGTGTCAGCAGTCAGAACCCTCATGCACTTTTCTCCATCTACACTGTGTAAAAGCTGTGAGCAATTATGGCAGAGAGAAAAATTTCCCTCAGAGATCATGTAATGAGAAAAACTGAAGCTCAAAGAATTTTCAGTCGGGACCCTTGCAAAGCAGCCTCAGAGCTCAAAAGAGTCCTGTTAAAGTCAAGCAAATGTAACCATCTGAGAAATGATAGTTCTAATTATTACAGCTGTTCAAAAATGCAAAGGAAACTAACAAACACTCTGCAAATATTAAATGTCTTCTCTGAGGGTTGGAGCAAGTCTCGTTTAGTTAAAGCTGTGCTGGATTGTGATTTGTGGCTATGTACAAACACCCATGCTGTGCGTCAGTAAGCAGATGCTTGGTTATGACTACACCAGTAAAGGCAACATTTAACGGTACAGACAAGCACTCAGAGAAATGAGGGGAGAGACAAAAAATGATAAACTGGGAGAAAAAGTGCACAGCTTTGAAAACAGATAATTAGATCTATGACAACAGAGCACAATAATGTTGTCAGCGGGGATGGAGTTGCTGAAGCTCAATGTAGCTGTCTGTACAGTCCAGCGTATATCATCTTGAATGACTTTTGTACTGCAGTAGTTGCTAATAAAAAAAGAAAAAAAACAATGACAAGATGACAAAGTTTATCACTCCATAAATACCTGTTTGGACAAGTCCTTATCTTAGTCTGCTACTTGTACACCTCCTGAACTGAACAACAGCGAGACTACAGCGCTCTCAGAGGCTCATTAAGCTGCTCATTAGGAAGCTGGCATTATTCACATATTCTCAAGGCTGACCATTTGAGATGAGGCTTAGCCATTTTTTTTTTTTTTTTTGCAAGAGCCTGTGAGGCTGAGGGCTCCAGGTCAGTGGAGTCTGTCATTGTTAGCTCAGCTACATTTTCTTTTGACTGCTTCAGATTTAATGACCTCATCCTGGGGTCATGAAGTCAGGATGCCTAACGTTGTCTCATTCAAGTATAACACTTCATTTATTATGTTACATGACCCTGCTTCTGACTCCTAATACTGGTTGATTATTCAAATTTACAATGCGGCTGTAAATAAACTCTTTCAGTTTAGCAACAGATGTGGACACCACCATGATAACACAAGTCTGCAGCTACCCTCTAAATACTTAAATTAATAACATTAAAGATGGAGAAGAAAGTTTGAAAAATACTGATAAATTGCCAATAAACTAAAGTATAAAGTGGGATTCAGCTTTGAATTCTAGCTTTTGAAAACTTCACAGTCTATGTGATTCATTCCTGGTTTTATTAACTCAAAAGTCCTTCAAATAAAGTCCATGGAACAAAGTAAATACATCTCAGTGACGATGTGCTTGTGACAGCTAAGGTAAAAAGGGACTGTGCTGAGTTTTCAAATAAAGGAAGTGTTTGAGAATCCTCAACACGAACAGTTTGTATTCTGTAGATCCTGTAGATGCTGCAGTGGACACTTGTAAGGAAGTGTCTATAGAAGGAGATCAGGGAAAACAACGGGAGGCAGGAGTGGAACAGGAGATGGGGATGCAATTAAGAGCCAGGGTCAAAGGTGAGTGAGAACTGTTGGTGATTAATGCCCTGAAGACTACAGCCTGACACTCCTGGCGCACCCAGCCACATGGGACGACAGATAACTTCTTTTAGATTGTTTTTGTCTTGTTTTCCTCTGCTTTGTAGGCTTCTGCTGTGTTTCAAAGCTTTACCACAGTAGAATAAAGCCTTGTGTGGCATTCTTTTTAAGTGCACTTATTCAGAGTGGATAACGTTATTTCTGTTCATGACCAGTAATGTTCCCAAACTAAAATGGTGATTCTGAATAACAGAACAAAGCAAAAATAAAACTGTTAAAGCCTAATTTGCACACGTCTCTTATTATCGTACCTCCTCCTTGCTTAAGTTAAAGCCGTGGCACACTTAGATAGACGTAATGACATTATCTGTGTGCCATAATTACTGAGTGGGATACAAACTATCAATACTTGACTGGGTGAGAGTAAGCAATGTGTATAGAAACAAGCAAGAAGGAACACACTGCACAAATACACGAATGAACAAGGAGCGAAGAGGATAAACGGTCATCATCTGGTCATTGATTTGTCCATTCAGCTGCATCACAGTCGGGCAAAAGTTGACAACAGAGCAATTGTGTATTATGCCATAAACAGTGAATGGTGGGGGGTGTTTTGTTACCAAACACAGATGATGAGCTATTTAATAACAGTTCAAGACCATTACCAATACTTCAAACCTTTATGTTTCTCAAAAAATCCACATTATTCCGTTCCGATTAGATTAAATGATTTATGTGTATTTTGAGCCAAACAGCATTTGAAGTAGGCTACATTTAAGTGAAGTACCCCTGAAATAATGGAAAATGGACTTATATTGGACCATCTTCCTGAATGAAGGATTTATGTGTTGTCATTGTACAGCAGCTGGGACTGTTCACTTTCAAGTAGCAATTGAAATTGGAAAAGAGGAAGATAGTCCCAACAGAGTCCTACAGCTCAAGAAAAAAAACCAAAAAAACAGCTCTTCACATAAACACACAATAATCCACACAGTAAGTACCCTTGAGTGATGCTACTAGCCCCATATACCTCCTTATTAGCCACTAGCCAGAGTCCATGAGTTGTAAAAGAATGGTCTGTTGGCTGCTTTAGGAAAAGGACTACTTCTGTGAATATAGGTACACGTCAGTCTAGACAAACCTGCTGGAAACTGCTGCAGAATCCAAAGCCCGAAACGTGTCTCATGCAAATAGCAAATGATGAAATAGAAATGAGGCTGGACACAGATTTGAGTAAGATTTCACTGCTGCACAAGGAAATAGTCATTATTGGTGAGGACGCCACAATATTCAGCATAAATCTGCCTCTTCACAATACATATTATTACATTAGATAGAGTGAGGACCAGGCATGAGGTGAACAGTGGACGAGGTGTGCAGTCTTACAGTGGGTTTAATCAGAGGAAGGCAGTGGGTCGTCATTATTCAGCTGCCTATGAGCCCTATACACCCCCCTAAGTGTGATTTGGGTCCACTCCTATTTAAACCCTCAGTGTGAAGTTAAGAAGCATTATGTCGCCATTTCATATGTCATACACATTTCATCAGAATGGACAGTCTTCTGATGTGATTGTAAATAGTCTGATTTCTACAAAGCACTATGGTTCTGGTCATTGAATGGCAACTAAAATGTGGAGCTAAAAACACTGGTTAATTGTCAGTGAAAAACATTAAAAGGAACAAGAAAGCTTTTGTTTTCTTCATCCATGCACAAACTTTTCATTGCATCCTCAGTTTAATAATAAAATATTTTTCCAAAACCTTACTGCTGCTGTAGACTTACTTGAGTAAACCACTGCTCTACCTGCATTTGTATCATTTGTATGCATATAAAGGCCTGGCTAGGTGCATGTAACAGAGCTGTGAGACGAGAGAGGCACCTTCAGGGTCTGCTACCTCCTTGAACTGGTCTGGGTCAGAGACACAAACAACTGATCCACAATTATTTTTGTTCAGATTTGCTTAATACACCATATACATCATCAAAACCTAATTGAGTGTCTGATGGTGCTCTCACATCCTGGCCAACAAACTCAGATCCAGATCCTGAGTCGCTCCAAACCTTGGTGGAAATGCGGCTCGTATTCTATTCTACATCTATTCAGTCTACAAAGCAATGCAAGTTCATCACTTTTAAAGTTGAAACTGTCTTTGATCTTGAAAGATAAGCAGATGGCGGATACTGTAGCAATCTGTTCTCCCCTATCTATATAATATGAATAGGGATATATTGAAGAGATGGGTTACTGTTCATTTGTCCTTGCTCCCCCGATATCATGAGGTAAAAAGAATTACAGGCACAACAATTAAGGCTGCCTCCTGTCCAGATGCTATCAAAGCCTCTCACCGTAAACAAGAGGAGATAGGAGCAGGCCCCAGGTAGCACAATGAATCACAGTCTTAGGCTGTGATACAGATGCTGCTCTTAGTAGCTAGAGATAAAACAGCACTGAAGAGCTTAGTCAGTCCATTTGAAAAGTGCTCCATGTTTCTATTATGGGAGATCTCTGCATGATCGCAACACTGAGGAAGTGTAATGTATGACAGATACTGTATATATTACAGTGGAATGTTTATTTAAGCACGTGGCCCCCTCAGTGTCTGTTTATTCTCTAAGCTTTTCCAGTCCCCTGACATTTTATGAGGTACAACAAAGCAGAGACAGCAGATGACACGAAGGCTGAGAGACAGAGCTGCGATAGGCTCCGTCAGTCCCGATGTGGCTATCTGCTTCTGCACAAGTCTCCTCATGGCCTCTCACAACAGGCTCGGCCCAGTTCAGAGACTGACAAATGTCATTGAGCAGCATGCAGCTATATTTAAAGTAAATGTGGCTTAAACTGGGACGGCAGTGTGAAAAAGTTCCCACTATGGAGCAGAGGTTTCAAATTCTGATGAAACCGATGAAGGGTGTATGTGTGTGTCATAGAAAAATCATTCTGGTTCACAGGAAATTGCCCAAGTTGGAAGTCAAATCAATAGGATTAAATACGAGTTAACAGAAATGTAATACAATGTGACACAGAGCATCATCTCAAAAAAAAATAAAAATGTAAAGTTATCACAGTTTACTCTGCGCTATAATATTACTGTTCACATGGGCTGCATCTCGGCTTATTTGTGAAGCAACAATAATGTCTGTTTTGATGAAGAGGCCCTTGCTCCAGGATGCTGCAGCCTACAGTGGTACAGGGAACGCAATGCACTTTTAGACCAGTGAACTCTGTCATTCTTTATTGAAGCCGACATGTTCTTTTAGCACTCATCGCTCCCAGGCTCTCCCTCCTGTGCTGTCACATTACTGCGAGATCTTGCTCTGATAATCTTTTAAAAAAACAAACGTACACACAAACCATAGTTCTACACACAGAGAGACACACCCCGAAATAAGTGTCTCGCCTTTGTGCGTCGTCCTTTTCTGTACAATAATCCTTGTTAGAGATGCAGAAGCGTTGTAATGGCAGCCATAACCGTTCTGAAGCAGTTAATCTCAGCGCTATTTCAGCCCTCCAGTCTTCTGGGAAGGCTACTTCACACACTGTTTCACTGCCTTCATGACCATTAGTATCTCCATTTACCTAACAAACGCAGCCCTAGCCAGATCTCTGCTCTCTGTCACTCTGCATGGACTCATTAATTTATCACACTGTGAAATCACTCAAGATAATACAGAATTTTGTTTAGTCTGACGAACATGCTCAACTTAATACCATCTACCCGCTAAAAACGAATAATTTATAAAGAATTAATCCTTTAGAGCATTTTGGACGGGATAAAACTGTCTAGACTTTGATTTTTAAAAAACAGCATTTCAGAATAAAGTAGTATCAGAGTGCATTGTGGCAAATTGTTACAATTCATGAGGAGCAATGTGAACAGATGTGGTGCCAGATGTATCATTAGAGTCTTTTATTTACACATGCACAGTCTAGAGGGGATCTACAAGATTCAGCTGCCATGGATCAATTCAGTTTTAAATAAAAACCTTGTTGGTGGTATTTGATTAGTTTTATGTTTGTACAGTTTAACTATAGTTTACTTTTTCCATTTTAAAATACATAAATTCACCTTCAATTAGTTTGGTCTCTCTCTGGTAATAAAATACCACATGCCAAAAGTACTGTTTGGGTCATGGAGTGCTCCGATCAATACAGACTGATCCTGCTTTGTTGACAGACTACAGCACATTTCTCTGTGGACCTTGAAGTCTGGCCCTTGGCCTGATAAACGCTGACATCCAGAAACATGACACTGTTGTGATAGACACGAGTGTGTATGTGTGTCTGAAGATATATCTCCTGGGCTGCTCAGATGCATCTAGGGATCATACTCTTGGTGTACATCGCTTGGTGGCAGCGGTCCAGTCTGCGGATGTATGTCTCCACAGGGATATACTTTCTCCATCCATGAGTCCATCCCTTCACTAGAGCTGAGATTACTCTTAGAGACAGCATGCACACTATAATCCACAAAACACCTCGGTTCCCTTGGCGCATTGGCCACTGGGATTTGCGCTAATGCAGGTGTTATAACTTCTGTCTTCTTCGGTGTGTTTGTGTGTAGAGCCAAAAGGCAATTACAAAGAGATTAGAGCTGATGATGCACCAGCCAGATGTGGCAATACAAACATGTTAAATTGGAAATTTAAGAGGGAAGAGTGAGAAGCATGAGAATTTTGTGCCTTACATTTTCTTTACGTTGGTATGATAAGAAAACATTTATTTTAATATCCACATTTGTTTAAACTCTGGGAGAGGGATATAGATATATTTTCTTTACTGATTATTTTACTTATCTACATATTATTATATATAATATAAAATACTTGAATTGAAAATGATTAAATCAAATTTCCCAAATAAACTACTTGCAGTTTACTACCAGCAAAAATGGTGTGGTAGTGGTATAATAGGAATAGAATGTACACTGCATTAGAAGTTATAGGCCTACAACATTAGGGTATTTCTATGCATTCACTGTGTTACTCTGCATCGTCTATGGTGCTGTCTTATCCTGTGGCAATAAAAGCTGGAAAAAAGCTTACAAATTGTGTAGCATTTCTTCAATTAGTGTTAAATTGAGTACATTTCCACAGGTTTAATGTTATGAATTACATGCAAGATCACAAACAATGTTCACATATGTTAGGTTCATAGAAAAAAATACAATAAAATAATAAGGGCTCCATAAAAATATGCTGCCAAAGCCAGTGTTTAGTTGAGCAGAAGGTGTATGCACAAGTAGCAAAGCAAAGTATTTAAGCTAATGAATTCTTGGGGTCAAAGGTGAATGTTCTGCCTCAGGCTGAGCTCTGCTCTTTCTGAGCAGAAGCACCACATCTGTATGCCATTTGTTTGAATTTCACAAACTTCTCACAACTTTGTCTCAAACACGCTAAGTATTGATAGAACTTTGATAACTGCTACTTCTTACAGCTTATGACTATATCCAGTAAACAACTTAGTAAACAAGGCTTAAGTAAACTCTGTTTGCATATATAAAGGCTATATACTATCAGATATTAAAAATACTACCGCTATGTTTATGAAAGCTATACAAATAAGATGTTCAAATTTAATATGTTGTATTCATTTGGCAAAGAGGCATTTCAGGTTGTTCCTGGCAGTAATATTTTGAATATACCAAGATAAAATGCTTCTCTTTCAGTCATTTTTAATAATTAGTCCTCATTTGTCCACTAAAATGTTAAGTAGATGTAGGGGCCATATTTAAATCCTAATTTAGGTATGTCACTGTGTCCAAATGGACAAGTATGGACAAAGACTTTGTAAAAAAGGAAAGTGCATACATCATTGCACACTTTCCACACTTAACAGCTGAGGATGTGCTGTACAGGTCTAAGTTATAACATATACACCATATACAAGTGACAACTTACACAATTAAACATATTCAACTCACATCTTCCATTTTAGTATTGTGTGAGTAGTGAAGGGCAACAAGGTGCACCAACCTAAATACACAAATGGAGATGCAGCAAGTATGTAAAGTTTTGTGCATTTGATAAAGATGAAAAAAAAACTAAATATAGACTAACCTCTAGAAGCTGTCCAAAAAAAAAAGTCGTGGAAAAATGTACTGTTTTACTACTTTTATAATGGTGAATTAATATTCTGTTGGCTGAATGCATGGAGATGACATATTGGAAATTCTAACATAGCCTTTGCGAGCACAAACCTTAAACAAAATGTTATCAATCCTACAAGTCGGCCATGAGGGCTGTTAAAGGAATCTATGGCATACTCCTCCACACCTTTGTTGATAAAAACTGTCAACTGTGACGAGCAAAAATTAACCCTACACTAGTCTCTTGTAGTCTTCCTGCTCCTGTCATTTCTTTGGAGGAAGGCTTTGTTCCACTGTGTAATTACATTATCAGGCACCAGGCCATTGCTTCTGTAGAGAACAGTGGCATGAACTACTCACTTCCCTCAGTTTCAATTAAATAAATTAAATTCTGTGTACTTTTTTAGTACATCAGTAAGTTTAGAAAATCAAGGACTTGCTATTGGGAACTGGCAGTGATGGTGGGTTTTCTCAAAAATGAATGAACTGCTAAAGAAAACACTAAAAGAAAAGCCTGGTGGTCTATTTTGTCAATTTACAGACAAGACGTGATTTTTTGAAAATAAATCAAGACAGCTATAAAACTAGCATAAAGTTTCTTTTTTTTGTTAAGTGGTAAATAAGTGGTAAATAGTATCAGGCTGCTTAAAGCAAATATGCCACAGCCAGCAAGAGACTTCCAGTGAAGTCAACATGTGTCATATGCTGACAAACACAATATGAGTATATACACCCCTGTATCATTGTGAAATACTGCCGTACGATTTGACCAGATGACTCCTAATTAAGGCTGAGAAAATGTCAGACATTGCAGTTTGACCTATTCTCTCCCAAACTGTCAGCGCTGCACTAAGACATCTATTATAGAGATTTTAAAAGACAGGTATGTCAAGGAATTGTCAGAGGAAGGCATGTCCAGTGTTACCTCCGCCTCTCCTCCTGTTGCACCCACTCAAAAACACAGTCCTTTTTGAGATGGATATAACACATAGGTGCCTGGAACCTTGCAGAAATAGTTCATTATGTTTCCCTGCAGAATAAAACCACTATGTTAACACTTCCTTGAAGCGTTGCAGGTGTGTACGTGCAGGTCCAAGTATACTGCGAGTGACTGACAGAGTTAGAAGGGGTTTGCATGAGAATTTACAGATAATGCAGTGAGATGGAGAGGGAAAGCGATGTCAGACAGACAGGTCTTCAAACGAGGCACTGAGGCTCCCTCTCTCTGGCGGCGAACTGACAGCCTCTGGCCTGAGACTCAAGCTGCGTCAGGATGTCAGACTGCACTGTGTTTTGACACCCAATGCTGTCCTCAGCAGAAAGACAGCGGCAAAACAGCCCGGAGAGGTTTTTGTAAACACACAACTCACAGTCCATTTGTGGATTTGTACCTCAAACGGACTGAATGCACCAACAGACATCACAGAGACAAACAACATATGCAGACCTGTGTGCAGACAGGATGGAGGTGAACAAGACATGAGTCCACACTCTGTGAACACGTGAGGACTTCTGGATTTCTTGTTTGTCACTATTGCAGAGAAGGGTTTCTATTCTACAACACATCACTTATTGACGCTTGTGTAATTGTCACATAGGATAACAGATCACATTATAATAGACTCATTCGTTTCTTCATCTGTTTCATTTCTTATTTGCATCCAACACCTACAGACGGCTACCTTCAGGTCATATATTCCGGCGAAATCCACACAGCGTGCCATCTGTTACTTAGCGCTGAGACTTACAATTGTGGCATTTCAATAACAGCGCTTCAAAATTGACCACTGTGTGTGACATTTCCATAATGGACGTCAGTGTTGAAGACCGTGAAAGCCGCAGCAGCAGCAAGTGGACGATAGAAGGTGGGGGGAGTAAGACGAGGGAGCAGTTCTATTACTGATAGTGATTCTGTGCTCGCTGGAAAAGGATAGGGAAGAGAGGCCTCCATTTATGCAGCTCTTGTCTAAATAGAAGAGATAAGACTATTGGAGCTCAACTAACTCTGTAATTACACTGCACACAAGCCTGGAGACTTTTTTCCTCCTGACATATTGGCATGGCAAGAGTTAAGACTTGTCAGGATATAATTTGTCCGTCTAAAACGCTATGTACGTTTACGTCATATACTGAACACCTGCCCTTTAGGCCCAGCACTCTTTGTGAATGGTTTCCACGCAACACAATGTCATACGAGCCCGAGAGGAGGCAATTTGTGATGTTATTCCAGTGATTTTATTTGCTCAGTAGGGCGCTGTGCCCCCCAAAACTACGACTGACGAGTTTTTTTTCCCTTATTGTTTCTTCACAGTTGTTCTTCAAGTCTCCCCGGTGTTAAATCCACCCGAGACATGGTAAAATCAGAGTAATGAAGTACGCAGCTCACTGGCAAAGGCATCAATCAGAAGACAGCAGGAGGACAGACAACAAAGGAGGAGGAGAAGCAGCAGAGAGAGAACTCGACTCCAAAAAATGAAGAGACACCCATTTGTGAAATATTGCAGAGCCGTACACTGAAGAGTAAAGAAAAGAGATGAAATATAAATGTGTGAGGAGCCTAAGCTACAAGAACAAGGCTGATCATTTAAGAGAGGGTCTGAGCTTTATGGACAGTGTCTGCTCGGGTTCCCCTCTTTGACAGCTTATTAAAGTTTCATGCTAAAATGAGTCAATATTAGAGATGACATTTTGAGGGTGAACGGACATATACGGGGCAGGGGAAGGTGCTCGTTGCCATGGCGGCCAAAATGACCAGCACTGACCAGAGAGGAGCCACAGAAGCAAGAGGTGCCACTCTGCAAACAAAGTCATATTTCAATACTTTTTGAAAAATGTAAATGACCATTAACCCCAGGCTTTTTACTAGAGTTCTATTCATAAAAGAAGAAGGAGAAGGAGAAGAAGGAGAAGAAGAAGACTACAAACAATGAAGCATGATGTCAAATTACAAATACAGTGGGAAGCAGAACAGATGATTTAAACAAATGGAAAAATGTGTAATTTTGGTTCTTTGGAGAAACACAGTGAAGCAAAAATCCAGATCATTCCTGTTTTTCTTTTAAGACAGAAAAAGTGAACTACACAAAGTTATCGACTGTAGATGCTCTGTGAAAATACAATATCAAGCGATCAAAAGGCAGAGCGTAGACACCAAAAAGAGGCCACCATGAAAAAATTATGAAACTATCTATCCATGTCTCCTTTTGATAAGAAGACCTCGCCAAAAACGCTATATTGGGCCATAGTATAATTTAAGGTAGTAAGTAGAACCATGAACATCCGACTGACTGTAAAATCACATCATCAATATTGTATTACACAAAGAAACAAACAAAATGAAAAACAGGTTTGAAGAGAGTGGAATATGTTGAAATGTGTATCTATTGTAATTATATGTAATGGACTAGATCAGTGTTGTCAACTCAAAGTGGTGAGGGGCCACGATAGTTAATAAGAATCCTTTCAGGGGCCGAAGGAGACAAATCTTGAATGTGAGATTTCATTTGTGAACAGGTTTTACTCAGATTTGAACAGGTTTTAGTTGGATTTAAACAGATTTTAATTGGATTCAAACAAGTTTTAGTTTAAACAGAATTGAACAGATTTAAGATGATTTTAATTGGTTTTAGTTGGATTTGAACAGATTTTAGATGATTTCAATTGGTTTTAGCTGGATTTGAACAGGTTTTAGTAGGTAGTAGTACGTTAATCGTTGTAAAAGAAAAATCAAAACCATCTAAAACCTGTTCAAATCCATCTAAAACCTGCTCAAACCTAGTACCAAAAACGTAAACTACTTAATGTATTAAATTTGGCTCCCAGGCCTTCAGTTTCACATGTGTGGACTAGATAAACCTCCAACAAACTGACTCCAAACATGGCCACAAGGTGTAATGTTATGTTGCAGTTTCAAGTGTACGTGTACAGAGCATACACGTCCCAGTTTTTCTCTTTGCGCGCTCTCCTCTCCAAAAAGCTTTGATCTGACAATATCAATCTAGCTGCTGCCCACGAGGACGGGACTAAAGGCTAAATCACAGGAACATAACTTCTTTTTCATCTCTTCTTGTTCAATCAGTATACATTTGGGGGCCGCTTCTGAAAATAGCTGAAGATAATAAGGCGAGTCAGTGCTCCGCGGCGTTCGCTGCTGCCCTGGTTTTAAGTTGGAAAGGAGGAGCGGGTGTTAGCTTGTAATTTCACACCTTAATTTGCGTTTCTGTCGTTTACCGGCGCTGCAGCTGGGGAGCGAACAAAGACAGATATGTTTAATTCTGCACAAGGAAATTGGCAAATGTGGACATTGGACAGAAATCTTACGAAAGGTTAAATCATCAAAGATGTGTGAACTACATTTTCTGCTGCGTGTGTACAAGAGAAACGGAGATGTTGGGACTTGGCATCTCTTCTCTTTAATGAGTGTCTCTGGAGATGGCAGGTGCATGTTCAGCCATTCTTTTACAAGCTCAGCAACCAAAGGGCCCGGTCCTCACTGTCTCCCAATACAATTACGGCTGTCATTAGCAAAATCATATTATCAAAAGCAGCAAACAAGCATTATTAATAAACCTGTAAAATACACATGTAAACAGTTGTGTCGGTGCATCCTTTAGATCAAAATGAATTAAAAAAAGTTTTGATTGAGGTTTGCTGCTCATGAACATTCATTTTAATTTTAAAATAAAACGATAAGCTGTACTTTACTTAATCAATAGGCTGTGAACTTCATATTTGTATTATTTTAATGATCACTATTATGGAATAAATCTCATTTTTGTTCATGTTTTCTGGTTTCATTTAATCGGAAATGCAATATCCATATATACTCTGTCTGGATAATGATCTCCTAATGGATACTGATGACTTGTTGTAACTGTTCCATCAACAACTTGGACAACCCCATTTCTTTGGGTATAAAAGGGTCTAATCCTTTATCCCCAAAATGAAATCACTAATATTCAAATTGTATCCTCATTTTGTTGTAGACAGTATCCAAAGCCAGTATTTTTGGCTTCATTCCTTAGTTACAGTGCATGTGGTGGGGCTTTCAGCAAACCCTCTAGATACCAATAGGTGAGCGCTATTATTATGTTTACTTTCTTAAAGCCGCAGCGGTAGCAGGGGAAATCATCCATTTTCTGCTTCTCTCTTTCTCCCTCGCTTTGCTTTCACTCCCAACTTTGTCCCTTCGACTACGGATAATAACACAGGCCTCTTTTGGGTGCTTAGGGAGGCGTTTAAAAAACAAATAATGAGCACATTCGGAAGTTAAAGCTCCGAGGGGGTACAAATTGGTGGCGGCATCTGGAGGACTTTCATCAGCGCTTCTCAAGTTTCAAGGTTGAGGGGAGTCTGTGACCCTTGCGCGAATCACAGTGTGGCGTAATTACGTGCTGTTTATGTGAGCAGATGTGTTTGTCCTGTCGTCTTAGATAAATAGTAATCACGAAAGCAGATGAAGGATGGACAAGACCTTACCTGTTCGAACTGCAATTATTTTCATTTGCATGTCCTAGCAATTGACTTTCCATGTTGATCAACAGAATGTGTCAGGAAATAAATCAGACAAATTAAAGGGATAGGCCCGTACTTTCACTTATTTTTCAGTCATTTTAAAAGAAATAGTACAAATACTCAAGATTCTGTCCACTTAACCAACCTCTGTTTTTCGTGCAGTGAAAGTTTGGGACACTCAGTGGGTGGTCGCTTGAACCTATCATGCACTGCCACCCCAACCCACACAACTGCCTCCTCTGGGCTCTGTCATTCAGCAGTACACAAGTGAAAGAGTGGCTTAAGGTTAGCCGGTGTTCATCCCATTCGATTCCACAAGCAGCTGAAGTTGAGGCCTGTTTCATGTGTGCGCAGCATGCCATGGGGCCACAAGGAGCTCTATTTACTGAAGCTGACACGCCAGGGGCAGCAGAGAGCTCTAATTGGTTCACAGCCTCCTTGAGCTGCATGATGCCTTTAGTCCAAACATGGATATCGCACACAGAGAAATGAAGGGGTTGTGTTATCCACATCCATTTTTAAAGACAAGTCTAATGCTTGCACTAAAGGCAACACACAAACAAAAGCAGTGCTGTGTGAGGTGGGAGAAGCAGGGTCTCTAATAGCTTGACTGAAAAAGTCTCAGCAGCAGACGGAGCTTCAGAACAACATGCAACACCAAATATCAGTCAGAACCCAAATAAACCGAATTTACCATGTGTTTGTAAGTTTGTTATTATGAGCACCACTGAACTCTTGTTTGCTCTGTAAAAAGACTGAAATAATGGGACCAAACTGCATTACACAGATCTACTCGCTTTGCTGCGATGCTGCATAAACCCTGGTTTAATCAAGCCTAATTGTTGAGATTATGAAGACTGCTTATGTTAATGCGTCAACAAACACCAGAACTGGAACATGTACTGTCCCTTAGGAGGGTTTACTCATTTTCTCCACTCTTAGTACATGTTAATCTGCAAGTCAGCTGAAGACAAATATGATAATAACAAGTGGATTAAAATTCCTCATGAAGAGTCATCTGGCTTTATGAATGCCAACATGTGTTTGTTAAAAGTTAGCAGCACATTTTTCTTTTTTCATGGGGCTAAATTCTTCATGTGTTGGCATGTTGACAGGTAACCTTCACTGTATTCACCCTTTAGCTCAGAACTTATCCTCCAGCCACTTCCTGTTTGAAGACTCTCATCCAAACAGACACGAACAGTCTTTGACAGGCTGATTAATAATGAAAGCATTTCTCCGCCCTGGAATTCTATTTTCCCAATAGAATTTCTATTAATGTTGATTGACCCTGACTCACCCAGGGCCACTCTGGCACGGCTGTGCACTAAAGCAGAGTGTCTCCTGAGGTGCCAGCACAAGTTAGCCGATACATGCATAATTCCCAGCAGACATAAGAGTAAGAAGTAGGGCAGAGGAATGAGCTGTGCTCCTTTCCCCCCTCACTCTCAATCCCCTCATCAGCAGCCTCTTAATATTTAATTATACAAGCTTCATTTCACACTCTCCAGCCAAATCCAGGAGGTGGGGATGGAGGTATGTGGGGCCACTATGAGGCAAGTGATGAAATAGAATATGATTTAAAAAAAAGAAAAGAGGAAAGAACTGGAGGTTAAATGGCTAACATGCAAAGAGCCCTTTTGACTGGGAGTTTTTTCTGATATTAAAAGTTTCTGCCAAATTACATTCAGGTTAAGACAAAACATGTAGACACTCATGGTCTAGTGGTTTGTACATTTAGTCTGGCATAGGCTTTAACACCTAATGCCCTTCCTGGCACAACCCTCTCATTTGTTTTGGGTTTGGACCACCGCACTGGCTCGTGACCACTTATGGCAGGAGTATGGGCTCCCTCTCTGGGAATGGAACCCCCGGTCTCAAACAAATGCCTCACATGTTTTCTTGTTGCCTTCGAAAGCCAGAACTATCTCCACAGTTCAAACAGAACCCATGTAGTAAGTGTCAAACCACAAAGTTTCTCATATCCAAAGCATAATTAATTGCATTAACTAGATCTGCTCTTTTCCAAAATGTTTCTCCATTCAAGCTGCTTTTTCCTCTTGTCAGAAAGGAACTGGGGCTTTTTTCCGTTTGTGTGCCAGAGAACTTAACTCTAATTATATCAAAAGACATATTATTGCTACTATGTACATTCCAAATTCCTCCCTGTCTCTGCTCTGTTTACATTTCACACATGACCAATTTAAAATCTGGCACTCCTGTCAAGTTCCCCGAGCTAATGATGAGCTGGTACAAGACCCTGCTGCAACAGTCTTTCTGTAGCAAGGTGAAAGAGTCTGAATGTGGAAGTACTGTATGTAGTATTTAAAGATGTAAATCTATCCTAACATTAGACCTTTGGGCTATTTCCTCTTTACGAAATATTTTAGGGGTGATATCTTGCAGATAAAGTGGTGGAGCATTAATAATGTATGCTTGAGCCTTTTTATAGAACACAGCCCTTGAGATTCATAATTTAATTCACATTAGGGCCATGGAAAAAAGTTTAAGTTTTAATAAATTGGTATTAAAACTTTAACTGATATTAATAGCACCAATTAAAGAGCATACTGTGGAGTGATGCATCATTTCTGTGAGTAAGGAGGGAAACCCGCTACGATGAATTTCCCTTAGCTCTCCATGTTCTATGAGATCACTACATCCTTTCTCCATTCACTGAAACTGACACTCAATGCAGGGACTGTCAAAATAGCAACATCTGTGCAATCTATTTACAGCCATTGGGAAGTTCATTCTGCGATACTTACACATTTTACTGGAGCTCAAGATCAATTCACTCACCTTCTATGGTTTAGAGTGATTTTCCCTGTCGCCCACATTCCCATTTTCCCCAGTCTGTGTGGTCAGACTGTGCCTGTTAATCCACCTTCATTCATGTCAGTGTATGAAGTGGAAGTGCTGTGGTTCATGTCAATAGAGCCGTTAGGAGGCATATTTATTCTAAATGTATGTACGAAATTCAAGGTCAATGTCAATAGCTTTAAAATCAGTGTGTTTAATGCATTTAGAAATGGGCTCTGTGATGTCCAAAATGAACTACATTGTGACCAAGAACTGTCTGTGTTCTGTGGGATGGCAAATATCAATATAGCACAGTGGTAGTATAGATTCAGTATTGATACTAAATCAAATAGTGCAGTCATGTTGATGAATGTGATGACATAGATCCCATGCGTTGTCCAGATGTTTTGAATAATTGCAATGATAATGGGAGGCTACATATCAAGTAGATTCCAAATCAGACAAAATTCATTTTAGTTTATTTGAATACTTCAGGATTTCAGATTAATCACGTGCACCAATTTGTACTTTTAACCTTGATCAGTAATGGTAGGATTTTGAATACAGGAACAGACTAATCAAATATCAAATATTTGCAAATATATTCTTGCACATGTCAAAAGAAACTGGACTAAAGGAAACTATTTCAATTTCACAAGACTATGAACTTTAAGTCAAAGAAACTTGCTGGAAAAAGTCTTGAAAGAGCTGTACTGTGCAGACTTACACAAGTGTACCAGGTCTTGACTAGCTTTACATCGCTCCAGTGGGTCTCTGTGGGATTTTGTGTCTCACACTCTTTTGGGTTGTGATGCACCACTGGCCCAAGCAGACACTCTGTACGAGAGGAGAGTGTGTTTCTTTTCTTCGGTGATCCCATAAACTTACTAAAGCCAACAGAAAACGGGGCCTTAAATAATGGCTTCTGTGTTCTAATTTGTGTATCCTGTTGCATGGCCCCTGTAACGCTAGATTGTCTTGTAGTGGGAGCCAGAAAGAAAAAGGTTCTGCTTTTTTGCTCCAGTGAGTACTAAAGAAATTGATTCTCATACCTCCAGAGATCTCCCACTGTCCCCTTTTCTGCACAACATGCCCCGCCTCTATTACATACCTGTCCACAGGATGAATGACCTACACATTACCCATGAGTAGCACTGACCGCTACATGCCTCACTACCTGCCAACGCTCAGAGAAGTTACACTTTCAGAAGATACGACAGACAAATACAACAAAGAAAGTATAACATGGATTGAGTAATGATTAATGAGAATAAAATAAGCCCCAAACTCAAATTTATAATATGCAGAGACTGTGAGTTTATGAAAATCTTTTGTGCTGCAGATTGAAATGTCTGGGTCTAGGTTTTCTACTAAAATAAATGAACAGCAGATGGTGCTCTGAGAGGTGGAGTGAGGGTTTAGGTAGAGGCAACTGCAAAATAGCTCCAGGGGGCACAAGGAGGGGCTGGTGAAGGGTGTAGTTCACCGTCGCTCTCCCGAGGGATAGGTGTCAGTTGTTCGCAGAAAGAGAGCAGCCCCTTTAATGAATGGAAGTCTTTGTCTGAGCCTGAGCAGCAAGTTATTACCTACTGAGTAGATGCTATAAGGAGAAAGGCTCTATTTCCAGTGGTCCCCAGGGCAGCAGGAGAGGAAGAGTGAGGCGGATGCAAGCGAGGGAGGAGGGAAGAGGAGGAGGTTCATATTTGGGGCTTTATTTTGTAACAGGGTATGACATCTCTGGCCTCCGCGCCAGAACACAGCCCTGAAGCATGGTTGGGCATCGCTGATGAGACGAGCATCAATGTGGAAGACTGCAGGAAAACCACACAATAATAACACCCATTGGGAAGACCTCAAACAGGGTTGAGGCTCAGCTAGTCGTCTCTGCATTCCTATTAGAGTGAAGGGGAAAACTGTAAATGTAATTCCTGCCACCATCTTAATAAGACAATAGACAATAACTGTGTATGGTTTTTTTTAAAATAAAAACTTGGTAATACTAATTTATTAAAACGAAACATTAAATTTATATTGGTTAATTGTATCTGACACCTCAAATAAAATAACTAACAATCGTCTCATAATGAGCCATTTGAAAATATAGTGCACAATATTCAGCCTGAAGTAATTAAATATGTGAGCTGCAGTTTAACCCTTATGGATTAAGGAGGTACTTATTAATAATTAAATCCTGAAAATGAAAGGTTTCTGTAGATTTAAGGTTCTGAGAACAGCCTGATGTGTGTATTTGGTGTGTTCTGGGTAAAAGCGGAGCACACATTGCTAATGGAATGAGCTCCAACATAAGCACAAGCTCCTGACTATAACTAACTTCTATATATGTTCTGTATATGTACATGTTGTACACACATCTAACTACACATGTAAGCATTTAATGCATCTGGGAAGCCATCCAACTCCCACTTTTCTTCTCCCCTGTGCATCGAGATATACGTCTATATGCTTAAAAGCCACCATAAAGATCAGACCTCGTATGAATATGTGTTTTCTCCACATACACCATAGAAATGATACATTGCCTTCACCAGAAACGGGGTGTTTGATTTGATAGGTATCTGTGACATAGTAGTGTTCAGGGAGGACTTTGACACATCCAAGAAGAGCGTGGTGAAGTAAAGATGAATAAGTGCTGTCAAATGGAGCTTTGTTGCACTGCGGGCGGATGGAGTAGTAAATCTACATCTCTTATATGGAAGTTTTATAAAATGCATGAGCACATGGGTTGAACTTGTAATGCATACATTAATATAAAGTTTCACCTGGATGTCTAGGACTTTATTTAGAAGACAAAGATGCTATGGTAATCTTTACTTGATGTAAAATGACATGCTTAAAATGTGGAAAAGTGTGTGGTACGATCAAATCCTGTCAGGCCCAGAGAAAAAGAACAACAGAAGAAACCGTTTTACACTGGTGACTCCGGGGAACGATTACAGAAAATATTCTCTTGGACAGATGTTGTTTGTACTGAGCAGAACATCTCGGGAGCTTTACAGTATGAAAGAAAGACAGAGTCAAACTAGTGCACAGACAGTTTGTGGGTGGGAGAACAGTGCATGAATGTAAACTTTGTCTAACTAGAAGGGCAGTCAGAGAGCACACAACTCAGCCAAGGTTATCTATCCAATCTTGGTATTATTGAACCAAAAACTTAAGTACATTTCCTTCTTGTTCTCTGGTTCCTTCTTGGACAGCAATACTGTTTATGTTTAACTGATTGTTGCCTTGGTACAGCAAATCTCTTAGTGCCTAAAAAGATGTGGAGATGTTTTATCTACATTGCTAATATAAACTACCTTTACAAAGTCTCCCTACTGTAATAGACCAGTGAAGAAGCACTAAAACCTATTCCACGTGCAAAAATAAAGACTTTGTACAGAATAAGTGTAATATAAAACAACCCTGGCTAAAAGTAGCAGAGCTTAACATAGACGCAATAACTGCAGCATCTATGCAACAAACAAACCTTGGGATTGAACATAAAAGACCGACAGGGAACGCTGGCCGAGGGTAAATGGAAAATAAGTCAGTGTGCAAATGATGTGGGGAAAAGAACAAGGAAAAGCCTAGAGTACAGTGTGAGCAAGACCCTCTTTAACTTTCAGGCTCCATGAATTCACCCAGTAAATAAGAATGACACACTACTCTGTGTGAAATACACAGACACAAAGCTGACAATGAGGATCAATCCACATCCAGGCACCAGCTGTCACTCTAATTGCTTGCTTCTACTGTCATCTTTGGAATCAATCCCATGCTAATGCCGCACAGGTAATAGCGGTTAAGGGTCTGCAAACAGCCTCACTTCCTCTAATGAGCACTGGATATCCATAGAAAACACAGCCAGGTTGTTTCTTCTTTCTTTGTGCTGGCTTCAGACCTTCTGCATATGGAGCTAAGATGTGTGCTGCATTTGTGCCATTATGACATTGTGCCAATCTGGATTCTTAATGGGCTAAACTGTGTTTACTTTTCAAAGACTAGCACATGAATTATTGATGGTTGTGAGCTGTTTTCGAATTAGACTGGAATAATCTATCTGCTGGCCTACCTTGCTTCCAGGGGCCGTGACTCTCTCTAGGGGTAATCAGGGTAACTGGAAATGAGCATACATTTGTGACAGCTTCTCCTTAAATGAGAAATGGTTACTGAAGGTTGTACAGAGGCTTCAAAACAGTGACAAGTCTAGACCATCCAGAGTAGATCTTGTTCTGGGTGGGAAAAAGCCTGTAGACAAAAATCATAATATAATTAAAATATTTCATTGTAATAGTCTCATAATATCCTAAAAAAGCTGATGTATTCACAAGACTGCTTTTCTCTATTTGTATGATTTGTCCCATGGGAAGAAAAATGAAAATGTCAATGCCAAGCTAGTGAGTGTTAAAGCATACAAGGAATACAGACGGAGATTCTGCAGATATTAGGTCAGACAAATATTTACTGCATCGTAAACATGCAGTCTGTCCTTCAGCTATCAAGCCCTCTCAATAACAGTAAAGGACAGGATATGTCGTGGATCAACTACAATTGTAAATGAGAGAAATAAAGAATGAGAATACGCTCAAAAAAGTGAATACAGACTATAGCTGCACACATGCAATGCACTTTTTTTTTACAGCCATTAAGGCTTCCACTTTAAGACCTTGCCTCAATGTGTAGCCCACACAAGGACGCTTTAAAGTGCCCAATGGTGTGTAAAAATACACAGTCAACTTTTGTACCGTGTGTGTGTGTGTGTGTGTGTGTGTGTGTGTGTGTGTGTGTGTGCAGTTAAACTCAACAGTTATTAGAGAAACTGAGCAAAGGCAGTAGTATGCCTTCTTCCTGCTGCGTTCATGTGATTGATGCCAATTTGTCCAGACCCCGATTTATTTTTTTGGCCCTCTTTGGTGTCAGAAAACAAATAAAAAGATTTGCATGTGAAGTTTGGTAATAATCTCTTGGATAAGATCCATTGGTCGGACAGAAATGAAGCAGGCTGAGCAAGAATAAAGACGTGTTTCTGCAGCAGTCTGTCCGAGGCAACTGGCTCAGCTTTCTTTCCTGTTTGTATCTTTTTAACCATTTATACCAACTTTACTTCATTATTTCTGGCCTCTGAGAATACCAATCTGCCATTACTGTGGTGACACGCCTTTGAGCAGTTGACAAGGTTTCAGAGCACAGCACTCTGGAATAAAAAGTCTGCTTAATTAGTGTGAACGAAAGTGCAGAGTGTGGGTTTATCGTCTCTTCTCCGCCACAGAATTTTTAAGTACTGTTACAAGTAAAATGTACTATTAACTAAATTGCCAAATTGCCTTTATAATTGCATTAACATGTAACAAGGCACTTATTGATGTATGAACTCGGTCATGTCTTGTAGTTGTTTCCACAGACATTCTTAAGGGTTTTTAATGAGGTAAAGTGACACAGTCATCCTTCGAGTAAAAATGGGGTAAAAATGATGCAATACAGTTAAATACTGTATTGAAGAAATGTCTGTCAAGTAAGAGTGGGGTAAATTGCATTTTGTCATTTGATAAAAATAAACTGTGAGCAAATAGATGCCTTTGAAACTGCGTCACATCTTCCAGGTACACACAGTTTTTGAAGGAACTCAACCAGCAGGTTCTTCCAAACATTTAGAGAACTAACCTCAGATCTTCCATCACATACTCAAAATGTCAACTAAAATGGACAATATAATAAAGATAGAGCTCTCAATAACAGGGTGGCATGACACTTGAGCTTCCCATCATCCTCAGCTGCTCTTTCTCAGTTATAGTGAACAGAGACTGCAGCACTCCATCTTCCTCTCAAGTCTGTCCCTCCACGTGTGAATCCCTGTTTCACCCTGCTGAGCTAATCCAAGCTGGCCAAATCCCTGAGAAGTGCGGGCTATTGGAGCGGTCCTGCTGGGTGCAATATGCCACCCACTTCCCTGGCACTGCCAACCCTGTAGGGCCCCACATCCCGCTGTGAAGCCTTGTCAGTAAACAGACAGAGATGTATGAATCTTCTAAGTGATTCGGAGCAGGTAGTCCCCAGACAATAACATGCTCAATTATGACAAAGACTTGAATTACAGAAGCTTTTCATACAGGTGAGACCACACAGCACATATGTCAGCGCTTCTAAGAAAAAAAAAAAAAAGACAGGAGACTTCTAAATGGAGCCAGATAGTAGTACCTATGTTCTGTGACTACATCCATATCGTCAAATAGTCATTACACGTGGTTCATACACACAATCTTATGCCCTATCTAACAGAGCAATCAGTATAGCACCCTGCTAAGCTGAACAAGAAAGAGCAAATTAAGTTGATGTGTCAAAGGAAAAGCTGCCTCGCGTTTTTAATTGGTGGTTGAGGCAGACGTTTCTATAGGAAAGAGTGTGATCAGTTTACTTCCATCTCCACGCTTTTTGTTAAACTTGTCAAGCTTTTATCTGCTCCAAGGTCTGTGACTGAGGAATGTTACGATGCCCAGACAGCTTTAATGAGTTTAAGAAGTGGGTCCGCCTAGGCTCTTTGTGCGGTTTTGTCTCCATATCTTTAACACTCAGTTGGGCATGTAGCAGAATTTAGCCTGGCCAACCAAACATTTCAGTCTTTTGTAAGAGAGAACAGAGACGTCTATAGGCTACTGTTGCAGAAAACTAGATTTTTCTTCATGCAAAAATTACACAATTTACTTAAGCCACGCATTGGACAGCTTTAAATCATTCCAAATGGCCTCTAACATTGGATAGCTGGATAAAATAATAAAATAATCCTGGTTGTGTTTGCAGGGTTCCAGAGCGGCTTGAGCAGAACACAACAGATGCAAACCTAGCGTGTTCACACATACCTATTGAGTCATTAGGTAATGCTACATAGAAGGTAAGAATGGTGTCAGTGAATCAATGTTTGGACAACATAGTCTAAACAATAATGGCAGATGTACTGAGTGTCGCTGCTCTGTTGATGTGAAAAGCAGTGAAGTGAAGTACACAGAGACAAACAGGGAGTTTGGTTGAGAAGCATGTACTTTTCTTGTGTAAGTGGAGGTTGACAGGTAAATTAGCATGTGTGGCTAATGGGGCACAAAGTGGCCAAGCCCTTGAGGCACCATTTCACTCTGACAAACAGGCAGCTCATTGACCCAAACACTGCCTCTGTCACTCTCTGCTTTAGTATTCAAGCTCACAAACAAACAATCACTCAGACTCACTGCTGACATGCACAGCTTACCACAGGCTGATACAGGGCTACGCTACCAAAGCACAGAAACAAAATTGCATCAGAAATAAAATCTTCAAAAAAGATGTTAAGTTGGCCTTTTGCTTCGATCAATGCTTTTGAGAGTGAGAGAATCTGGGATCACTGGATGCAATAGAGTGTACTGCTGTGTACGATCTGCTCATCAAGGCGAGTTGTAAATCTCTCACACAGCTAACTTTTTTCTTCACCTTCCTGCACATAGTCAATAGCCAGATTGCTTGTCTGAATGCGCCATTTGTTTTTCTCCCAATCACTTTGCAGTTTCCTTGATGCCAGGTTTTAGTCATAAATCAGCACCTTTTCAAAGTGGGAGGAGCAGTAATGTATGAGTGCATGAACAGCAGCACATTTGTGTGCTCTGAATGTGTGCACATGCATAAATGGTCTCATGGCTGCGTGCAGGGGAAGCCCCAGTTGGTATTAGCGCACATCGGTGTCTCGCCTTGTATCACTGTCTGAATGTTTCATCTAATCATTAAACGCTGACAGGCTTCACAGAGTACTGCCACTGATCCCCGTCAGAGAAATACGGGCCTGACTTCATTAGCCCTGTTAGTACAAAGCTGCTTTACCCTCACTCACGCCTGGCTTAACCTGTGCGATTATAAATTCTAACAGAAGGGAAGAGTGGAGACAGGAAGCAAAGGTGAAACAAAGAAAGAGGGACATAAAAGCGTTTAGAGTAGAAGCTAAGGAGCAGCGCACAAAGCAAGATCAAGTAAGCGGTGGGAGGGGAATGGGAGGGCACGGAGCGTGTGAACCTGCAGAAGTGCTCTTTGAACTGGGAGGGCTTTACAAAAGCGCAAACGAGCAAACAATCAATTAGCTTATGTTCCAATTATTCAATTATTCCTCTGGCATATCGACAGCTGAAGTGCTTAGGATAGATTCCAGCGGAGGCTCTATGTGGTCTGTATGTGTCTATACAAATTTATGCTCACACATATGGATTTAAGCACCGAACGATATGCACACACATTTTCCTTTGAGCCTACTTCTCCTGTACAGTCATCTGGCATCCCTCCTATCAGGACCCCTCCTCTCTCCACACTCTGTCTTTTCCTGCTGCCAGCGGTGGTTTTTGGCTGGCTTCAGTACGCCCACAGACCCCTCAGGGACAGCCTGTGACGGATGGCACTACGCATGACTCTGATTCGATTCAGCCCATTTGATAAATTTATTGCTGGCATTTTGAAAATGAAATTAGAGGGACGTCTTCTAGAGACTGTTTTTCCGGCACAGGTACCATAAATATACTTCATTTGGCAGAAGAGAGGAGGAGGAGTGTAAGGGGGTGGAGAGGTGTTGAATAAAGGATGTCGTGGCAGGGGGCACATAATGGGATGTTCCACACAAGTAGTGAACTAGAGAATAAGGTCACATCCTAATGAGAGCTTGGATTAATCATGATATAGAGGAACAGTAAAGGTTATTCATGAGAAGCTTGACCCTTAAAGCCTTAACCATAGATGTATTATATATACACATCTCATCCTGTCATAGTGACCACTCACTGTACTATAGTGAAAGTGAGTTAAATAACTTTAATTACATTGTAAACATACAGAGCAAACATGTTCAGTAATCAGAAATGAGGTGGTGTGTAATAATGCAATAATGTGATATTGATTTAAAGTTGTATTTCCAAGCCCATTGCTGTGCTGCAAATAAACATCTTTGCTGGGTTGCTGGGAACTCTTCATAAAAAGTTGGAAAAACGCATTACAACTCCTTCTGTACAGATTTTTTTTTTTTCTATTTTGTAAGAATGCGATTTTCTTTCTGTAATAATCCTAAACAGGAGAAAGGAAAGGAAACAACATGTCATACAAGAGAAGGAACAGTGGGAGAAACAGCCAATGATCCAATGAGCATCTCTCTGTCAAACACAAAGAAAAGCCATATTCATTTTCATTATGTGCAGGACGTAACTCAAGCTGATAAAGTGACTGTGTGGATTTGACGTTGTGCAGTGTGCAGAGTGGTCCTACCTTCTTTCACACACTTTCACACAGAAACACACAGAGAGGGTAAAGGTGTGTGCACACAAAAACACATGCTTTATGTGCATTATCTTTGCCTCAAGGCCCACATGCTCTTTACCACTTATGACACTGTCCTATTGCACCGCCACCGACAACTCACTGTGTGACAGGACGGTTCTCTCTGCAGGTTGTGCATGTATGACACAAAGAAAACCAATGTTTTTGTTGGGAAAAAAAATCTTGTCACAATGTAAAAGAAAGACGTACAAAATATAACAGGGACATGGACACACACCAGTTCTCAAAAGTGAACATTCATTCACTGTCAAGACAACATGGCCTTATTTATCTCCCTCTCATTGAGAAACATATGCGTGCGCGGCTGTGGAGGGATGATGTACGCCACGCCAGCCTCTGCTCCCCTTCGACATTCATCAGAGTCAGAGGCGAGAAGCTTACCCTACATCACTAACCTTTATAGGTCCATCTGACAGCACTGTACACCGCACAGTCATCACATACACAGGCCTCGCATCACAAAGTGCAGGCAGCAGGGTGGGGGCTGGGGAACTTGTCTCTCAGATGTATTGTTGTGTCACCTATGTGCTGGATCTACAAGCAGCCTCACTTCAGGCATTTTGTTAAGTGGATTGTGTTGTTATATTTCCATAATACACACTGTGTTTTGGACAGCAAGGTGGGATAAACAAGGTTGTGTGTTCAAATCCTCAGCTATGGACATGATTCTTTCTGAGACTACCTGGTCTTGTCAATAACTACACCAAGTCTTTCCTATAGATTTCCAGATTTTCATCTTGTTATCATTGTTAAAATGGTTGATTAACAGTTCTATTGACCAGTTGCAGCTCTCAATGTGTCTGATGCACTTGGCAGGAGATGAGAAAGGAAGGCTGCACAATCACGGGCTTGGTAAGATATTCCTTAATATTGGCATTGTCAAAATAATCTGATTGGGATCTGTCTATCACAGTTGGCGAATCTACATTTCATATAGATCAGTTTTTTTTTAATCAGAGTGTAAATGAAAGCAGTTTCCAGGATGTGCCAGTCGTGGGCTCACATTTGACAAGAAAAGGTGGGTCTGAAAGGTGCAATATTGTATCATTGGTTTCCAAATGTGATTTATGAAAGAACATTGAAAAAAAGTAAATCAAGTTTGCAGCAGGGAACAGCATAACATTTCAATGAAATCAGCAGAAAAATGTAATCAGTGAGTGTGACAAACACTGCAGTCCTTTCCCAGAAATATGAGAAGAATTGTTCGGGAGAGTTGGGTGCGACACCTGCAGGATGCCACTCAGAACAAGACCCCTGCAGGTGTTTAGTCAGTTTAACTGTCTGGCCCCATTATCTTCTAACATCAAAACAGCCTACAGTTAGACTTCTATAAACGTCTCCCTTAACAACATCTCTCCCTGAAGACCCACTATGCAAAACAATGGCCTCCCCCACCTCACATTAACATAAAAGTCTGTGATTAGCCCGAGCACAAGACTGTGCATAACACAGACTGTGGGCTGTCGATCATTCCTGTACAGCACAATCATTTAGTCTAGGTGTTAGTGGGTGTCAGTGATTGACTTTGTAATCAAACAGTTTGTTGTGTAGCAGAAACACTGAATGACTCAATTTCAAATCAACATCAACAACACCATGAAATGATTTTCATCTCATTAACAAAAACTGGAAACACTGAGAGCAACACGCACAATGCGAGACTCGTGTAAGAAAGCCTTGGGGATCAGCAGGTGACTGATTGAGCAGCGTCTTACCTTTTTGTGATGACACCGTGGTATCTGTAGATAAAAGACAAGAACAATGTGTTAGGAGCTGACAGGCTGTACAACAGAAACATAAAAATGGAGGAGATGACAGCAATGGTTATGGTTCGCTGTGAGGAAAACAAGTCACCCCAGAGGATCAACAGACAGGAGGAGGTTGTACACGACCAGAGGGGGTCTCTCGACTCAGACCCGCGCTGAATATCCACATTCTGAATATGCATGAGTGAGACCAGACTCATTTCATTATTAGATCATGGACATATTTCAAACCAAGGTGTAAGGTGACTTTATATTACGTGTGTTATGAGAATGTTTACAGCCTCATAAAAAGCAGCACTGGCCTCTAAAGTTATGTCAATTCTTTGTGAGAAATCAACAGGCGATGGAGCTACAGTTATGTTGTTTTTCTGGGCAGGGAGCATCAGCTTTGACAGATTCATCCCCAGCCACGCATCACTTTGACTGTACCCAAAAATGAATGTGAAAATGTCCTCCTTTTTTTTTTAGATATACTGTGGCAGATCCAGGCACAAATTTAAAATAATAATATTACAGAGCAAAAATTCTAAATTAAAAAGCACAAGGAAAAAACAAAAGTATATACTGTAGTTGAAAATGGGAATCTCTATTATTTCACCGAAAGTTAAAGTTAGGTTAAAAAAAAAAAAAAAAAAAAGAAAGAAAGTAAAAACAGTAACTCTGAGAAAGAAGAAGTTTGTCTTTTTGCATTTTAGGTTTTTACATCAAGGCCACAAAAGACATTCATAACCTTCCATGTGCAGATTCCTTTTACTCTACAATTACCACAAACCAATGATGGAAGAATGTTTGTAAAAGAAAAAACAATATCCTTTTGGTTCCTCATTAAAAACAGTCACTAACAGAGTGCGCCAAAGATCACGCCGTCTCCGTTTTATTTAATAGATTTGTCAAACTCAAAAACTTTTCCTCGCTTTGGACTTTGTGCTGTCCAAATCTTTTCTCGGCTGGCCACGTGCCTGTGAGGCCCAAATGGCCACAGACAGAGGAGGGGAATAATTGAATCCTGGTGGATTTGTTCTGTGCTGGGCTGAGGAAGTGATAATCCAAAGCTTTGCCTAATTGCCAGAGTAAAGATGCTCTCTATTGTGTGTGTGGGTGTCAGCATTTATCAAGGCAGTGTGGCGTGGGATTGGGCCCAGCATTAAGGCTTTACACACTTTTGTTTTGTGAGGTGTTACAGTGAATTTAAGCAAATATTGGCTCTCTGGTTATTACATGGTCTGATTGGCTGCAATGCCACTGTCCATAAGCTCTGCATGTCTTTTCTAATCTGAGCAGAGGATTCAAATAATTAGCTGGAGAAGCACTCTCTCAGCCCGACGCAGTCAACCTTATCACTAAAAGGAATCCATGGTCCATTTCCTTTTTACCCCAAAAGGCTTACAGTTTTTGCTACTATTAAGGACAGTGGGGCAGGAGAGGGACTGATAAAGCATTACTGAGCATGTCACAGCTACTGGTGCAAGACTCTCACTGTCAATTCTTGTAATAAAAACATTTTGTAGACTTTCCCATTAAAAATGTATTGATATAGTGGATCAACATATGTCTCGAACAAAAATATGTAGCAAACAAAAAAGAAAAACAAATGCATAATTGTTTTGATTTTAGAGTAAGCCTTAAACACATAAAATAAAATAGACCAACTGGACTCACTTAAACAACAGCACCAAACTTCCAGATCCAAGAACAATCATTAATAAAGAAGTAATCATTACTGGAGCTTGTACTCAGCGGGCAGTTGCTGCTAACTCTGCCACCCACTGCTCCTCAAAGTTGCTGCATTTTGATTAAAAAGTTTAAATAGTTGAACACAGTAGATAACTATGCCACCAGAACTTGCTGATAGCACAATTAAAACTAATGAATAAAGGGCACATTGTTTTTGTGGATAAAGGAAGGAGTTAAGAACTTTTGCGTAATTATAAAGGCACACTTTGCACAAAGACATATAATTTAAGGTACTCAAGTATTTTATTGTACTTTCTTAAAGGCTCTAAAGAAAATACATTTTAATTCAAGTGAAAATGGTCACCTTAAACAAACTTTAAATACAAGTATTGTGTTGTCTCTAGTAAAATACTGTGAGCACACACTCACATGAGGCTCAGGCAAAATGAAAAATGAGTATCAAGATGAAGATTCATTTCACTCTAATGCCCCCCCATGACAAATTACAAAATAGATGCCAAAAATGTGCTGCGTTGCAAAAGTTAGCAAACATTTAGTATCATGATTGTCAGCTCCTTGTTTGTCAAAACTTTTTTGCATAGTCTGGCACATTTTGTACCATCTGTCACATGGGAGCATCTGTATATAGGGCACAATATGTGAGACAGATCTCAGCTTGATTGAACATCTTTGTTGTGACCAATGAGCTGGTCTCTTTGAGCGATAATGAATCTAGTATATATGAGACCTTATACACTGACAAATAGATTCAACTTGATGGAAGTGAGAAGTTATTCTTCTGTTCTCTTTCCATACTGCTTTTTTGACCTTTGACCTTGCTCTCTGGACTGTTAATGTGAATGAGACCAATCTGTATGTTATATTTGATTGAACAGTTGGAATCAATGGAAAACATTTAATTTATAAAAGGATCTTGTGAACTTGGTTATGTATATTTTGTATATTAAGACACAAACTGGATCTGCTTGGCATCTGATCTGCTCTAATGAGAGCATATTGTATTTGTTAAGGAAACCCCCTTTTGAACTTTTAGATACAATATACATTATGACCTGATTGAATTAGACTGCTATTGGAAACCTGTCTTTGACTGCCCTTTTAAAGTTGGTGCCTTGCAGCAGTTCTTCTGGGAATGGGTTTAATTACCGCTAGAAATTGTATTCGATTTATATCCCCATCATGAAGTGAGGAGAATCCTTACAGCTAATCATCACTTCATCAAGATAAATGAAAAGCATATCATTACTGAGAAGAGCCACAAATGAGCATATATCAAGCATCAAAGGATATGAGTTTGTATGTTTTACTAGGTTTGGAATAAGTGTGCATTAAAGAGTGCCAAATGCAGCTGTTCTCAGACGATTAATCACTACTGATATATCATCCCTCTAATGTAATTAGGATGAATTCCTACACTCCAACTGTTTGTCACTTAATCACACTCATTGGTGGACACTGACAGCTCATCATTTATAGTTATGAACTACTTCAAAAAAAGCCCTTATATGATGCAGTGTAATACCAGTCAGTTTCGCCTGAAGATGAGATTTTTTCAGAATTGTGCTAAAAGGTGTACTTTAGTCTTAATAAAAGTAATGTGTGACTTGAACTAGAGTGTTTTCATAGAAGATTTGATATATGTTCAAGTTAACAAACTTAATGGGTTTTAAGAAATTATAAAACTGATAAAACAGAAGCTCTTTTCAGGGCCAACATTAAGACGTGCTTTATGAGTTCACATAAGTTCAGACTAGACATCATTTCTAATATCAAGTCTAACAACATTTTACAAGGGGTGCAAACATACTCATTCATTCAATGACTTGGCTTTCATTCAGGCATTCAAGGCAAAACTAATTGAGGACATTACAACATCACTGAACTATATAACCCAGTAAAGTCTTCTCTTCAGGTAAAAGACTTCTGCTATGATTCATGAAAGCATTACTTTAAAAGCACATGCTCATGCTGTCTCTAAAAAAGAAAACACACACAGACGTCAGTGCTGAGTTTTAATTAGCAGAGTGTAGCGCATGCTCATCTGCTATCAACAGCATGGAGAGAGCAGGGAGTGCTGCCTTCGTGCTCATTATGTACTAATGAGTTGTCTATTAATGAAAATGGAAAGCATTTATTTTGCAAGCACAAAGGGTTCAGCTGGATTAATTACTGCACTACAGCAACAAAATGAAAACAGAAAGTGCAGCATCACTCTTGTGTGGCACATTACCCATTAACCAACTGTTATCAAGGCATAGTGAATGGTACCGCAAAGAGTGGAGTCAGGACCAAAACTGTTCACACTGGCTGTAACAGCATCATGTGACTATACTCACAAAGTTTTTACATTTTTAAGTCACATTTCAAATTCAGTCTGTATTGGAAACAAATCTAGTGACATTCAAAATAAATGGTCATCATAATGGTTCTAATGGGCCACTAATAGCTGGATTTCCCACTGCGCTCTCCTTGGAGGTGTCCGGGCTGTTGAGGTCCATGTGGGGCCTGGCAGCCTCAGCAGATGGTTCTTGATCAGATATTAGAGCTTGGCCAGTGAGGTCATCTGGCTGTGAGCATCATGTGTTGCCCAAGGGATAACAGGCCTATTTAAACCTCAGTGTAGCTCTGTGTACAGGCCAGACTGTGGGACATTGGAGCAATAGTTAAAATGCTGTCCTGGAGCCTTTTGATATGAGCAAAGCAAACGTGCTGCCAGCTGATGTGTGTTTACCTCAAGAAAAAAACAAAATCCAACAATATCTAGAAGAAAATGTATTATTAGATTTACAGCAGATGGCCTGTATGATTTAATAGTGAATAATGATAGTTATGTAGTGTCTAGTGTGTGTTCTTTTTGTAGAAAACACCACACTGGCCATTGCGCAAGACTCCTACTGTAAACATTTCAAATACTGAGATAACAGGAATGCTTTTAAAGTCAAAATATAAATCAGATTAAGCATTTTGACTGGATGCCCAAACATCAGGAAGGATCAAGTCTTTTCTTCTTCCAGCCTTGTCTGTTTGTGACTGACAAAAGCCAGAGAGAAAGTGAGGTGAATAAACATGACAACCTGAGCTTAATTTATCCTTTCCCCTGTGACAGTGCTACTCTAAAATAACGGGGCTTTGGAAATGACCTTCAGTTAGGATGGCTCTCCATCATGGCTGCCACCCACAGATCAAACGGTGCATGAAAAGTGGTGACATCCTTCTTCTTCCTCCTCCTCATCTACTGCTGTTTTAGCTGGCCACGACAACTTTTACTTTTCTCCTTTCTTCCCTTTTCTCATTCTACCCTATCTTTATCTTTACTTGACTCATTCATTTAATTATCCTTTGATGTCCTGTTGTCTTGACAAAAAGGTTTTACTTTATATACTGTGCACTTTTCTACATTTTTCATAAGATACAATGAAAGACTTAATTCAAATTTGTGTGCTCACTTACCAAAAGGACGATAACACACACACACACATACATATTTAATATTGTGGTAGTAATGCTCTGAATAAGTAAGCTCTAACAAATACATTTCCTGCATTCAAAGATTACAGTTAGTAGTTAAGTTAAGTTAAGTAAGTTACTTTGCATTAGGTAGTTATAAAGTTCATGTTGATTTAGAATCATAATAGCCCTCCTTCATCCTGTGAAGCGTTATCATGCAGCATTCATGTTTCACACATTCATTGTATCCTATCCATATTTATATTAAGAAATAGAATCTGAGAATTTCTCAATTACTGGCAATAGACCGCCAATACGGGTGTCTTCAGCCAAGAATACGGGTTTGTTTGAGTGTTTAAGTGGATGTTGTGTACCAAAGGGTCTACAGAAGGCCCAAATGTTTTATAATTACTTCATATTGAACAAAAATAAAAGATCCTAGAAGTTTTATTATATCCATTGGAGCAATTAAACTTATTGTACTGTATATTTGTCTTGGAAAAAATGTTAGGTATTCAAATTTACCAATGTAGGTGCCAAGTTAATAGATGGACAAAAATACAAATCCATGTTCCCAAAGCTGTACATGTCGAAATAATTCATTAAGTCAGAGCAGACAATTGGAACATTTTGAACTTATTTTAAATCATAAAGTCTAGCACTCTGTAGTTACACCTCAATCTACACACATAGGAATGGCACTAAAAAACACTATAATGCACAAAAAAACAAACAAACAAAAAAAACAAAAACATTACATCATCCAAATGCACGATTACTCAAAAAGTGAAGTTTCAAAAGTGCAGCCATTTCTCTCAGCTCACATTATGGAGTTTGTGGATGCGCTGTAGCACAACATGAGAAAAAGCAAACATCCAGAGAAGAGCCTCGAGGCTAGCGACAGAGCTTCAGTGTCTGCTACCTGAATGTCTAATTCAGCACCAAGGACAGCTCCCGAGGCAAGAAAAAGAAGGAAGATTCGGCTTATTGACTGCTAAAGCACATGCAGGTCTTCCCTGCTGACGGCTGCCTCCAACTGGAGTTCAGACAGTGTTTAGACGCAGAAGGTCACAAACAATATGATCATCTCCTTAGTTTTCTGTTGTGCCATTAGTGTAATGTCAAGTTGACTGAATGCCTGATAGCAATCATGTTGGAGACATATTTGACCAAAGGAAGACGATATAGGGTGGAATAGAGTTTAGGGGTAAGGACACAATGTATTTTATAATAAAAAATAAAAAAACAAGGGTGTATTTTTTTTATTGCTTTGTTTTCACAGACCCTGTTTAAGTTTGAAAAGTCTGGTGTTGTGTTGTGAATGTGAATGCCCAATGGAGACTTTTACAAAGGAACAGGGGCCTGTTTCACTGCCTGTGTGTCTTCTCTGGGCAACAGTTATTTCCTAATGATTTGATGTGAGCCTTATTACAATGTACAACAGGATTTCTATGTGTGGAGAGAAAATGACTGTCTTCAGTCCTCACTATTGCATTGTAGGCTATTTTCTGTCAGTTCAGTATGCTAAAGATGGATATCTTTTAGGGAAAAAATGAATAAATTTAAAATAAGTTTTCTCACAGATTTGAATCAAGATGAAAGCCACTATACTCCTTTATGTAAATCTAAGATCTATTTACGTTCAACCTTTCTTTCCTATTTCTCATAAATAACAATAGCAACACCTGCAGACTTAATGCATTTATTAGTAAATTGTTAAATCCAAACAAAGTGTCCCCACAGTGTCTTGTGGGAACTCATTGTGTTCAGAACACTAAAGCCATGCCAGCTTGTCCAAAGTACAGTGGCAAAGCTTTTAAGCAAATGGCATTTTGTGTAAACTAACATGGCAGTGTTGAAAGTCAATAATAGCTAAAAGCCATTACAACATTGTCATTAACAAGGATGCTGGAAATCCAATTAGCCCCCTCACATAGCTTATGGCAAGTTGGGAAAGTGTGAATGAAGAAAGAGCCTGAAAGAATCAAGCAGTTACTTAAAGATGCAAAATAACATATTGCCAGGAAATGTACCAAACTCCAACAACAGATTTTCCATTAAATTGTGCAAACACAACCAATATGTTCTGAAACCTCTGAGAAGTAAAACGCAAATCAGTTCCCAAGTGATTTAAAGTTTTCCGTGTTCAGTGTTAAAATTCATAACAAAGCAAACAGACTTTTGTAAAGTCTGAACAGATCAATCATTGCTTGAATCAAGCTTCTGATGATGTGACAGTCAAGTGTCGAAATGTTTAGAGAAGGAAGATGCGGCTGATGCTAAATGAATAATCAGCATTGCTGCAACAAAACAGGCTTCCTGCAGGTCTCCTTGGAGATGGAGACCAGCTGTCTATCCCTGTCATACTGTTATCAAGGTCAGTATATCGTGGAACTTACTTCAGCCAATCCAAAACTAGACATTATCGCATTTATTTAGCTTTTGACCTCACGATGCTTTCACCTGAAACCTTCAGTGCAGCTTACCTTGATATTTTTAGTTCACATGTATAAAATATATTCACACTCACACATATATCCAAACTGTGTGAGAAGGTTGTGTTTTATAAAGAGGCTGTTAGTACCTAGTATTCTGTGTTTATTGTTCTTGTATGGGGTGCAGTTTGGCTGCCACTGATATCCCAAAACAGCACTAACGCAGCAGACGGGAGGGTAATGAGGAGGCAAATATGATTAAAACCATCTCCTCAGGCTGCCGTGGACCTGCCATTAAACCAGCGGACACTCCTTATGCCTAATCCATCACTCTGCTTAGCTCCCACTGAGAGCACGGAGAGAAACGACTGTTTGCTTCAACAGCCCCAAACCTCCAATCTCCTCACTCTAGAATATAACTAACACTCCAGGAGGTTCACTTTTTATTAAAGATCTGCCACTAAAGCCCTCGCCACAGGTCTGCTGTTATGGCAATGGTGGCTTTGTGCCCAAAAAACGGACTCTTGTGACTATACAAGATGACCGAGTCCTATTGTTAGAATAGAGCTAATGATACTGTTTCAGTCAACGTAAAATATAAATCAGACAAATCACTAAAAACAATTATACACAAACATAGGCACAGCAAAATAATTTACTGCAAAGACAGTGCACTAAATGTTGCAGTAGTGAAAGTGTTTTAATCTAAGACACCTAAGATAGAAAAGGAAACAAAACATTAGATGTGCTTCATATGATATGAGAGTCTTTAAGGGAACTACTTATTATATTTTCAAGATCACAGTTAGAAAAATATAGATGTACATTCTGGTGCAGTATTTTAATGCAAGTCCTACAGATAGACACATATATTGAAACTGCCCCGATAGAAGCAAAATCCTTTTGGATTTGGATGGATGTGAATACTTGCAAAGCCTGTTGGATAATTATCACCAGCAGACATAGCCTGTAAAGAAATAAACCATACAGTGCCCCAAGCTCCAGATAAGCTCTGCAGACCAGCTGAAAGATGCTAATGGCTCTCTTAATTGAGGATATGAGAGGCAGGACCATTTAATGAATGAGGACTCCAGCTTTGAACATTTGAACACAACCCTAGATGCTACAGAGTGCAATATAACTGGAAAAATGTAGAATGTAAGTATTCATGATTGCATTGCTTAAGCAAAGAAAAACATATGGAATGCCAATGTTTAGTAATTATTTATCAATACAATGATACATTTTGAATGTAAGTGATTGAGGTGCACAGAGGCTTTAAGATATTTTAAAGAAATAACATTCTGTGCCATTCCTTTCCTCATAATTGAATTTTTTACGTAAAAGATAAATGACTTTGAGTGCTGATTTTCTTTAAGTCCATAACCTTAGTCTGAGTGGATCTAATGCCAGCATTAGGCCAGCTATTGTAGTCATTAATGTGCTGAGTGTTACAGATGACTGTAGGGACAAAAGTAAAGATGAGAGCCAGATAAATACCAGATCTTAATGTTTTGTAACATTGAAGGGTGCTTTCATCTCCTCGGGACAAAGTATCAGAAAATATATGCACCCCAACACAGGAGCATATGTGCTGCCACAAACACACACTCCAGCCGCCAGTTACAATTTAATCATTTCAGTCAAGCATTGCATTGCTTGTCCAACCAAGCATATCTCACCATCTCTTTTCCTATTTCTTTCTTCACTTGGAAGAAATTTCAATTTTATGTGTGTGCTTACCACCACCACTTTCTCCACATTTGGGAGAGCACTGTCTGTACTTCCTGATTCTGTTTCCATAGTGATGTGACAGAACATTACTTCTGCAGTGATGGATTCGAAACGGACGTAGCGGCCATGATGACACGCTGATCAACTCTGCTGACAGCAGTGATAACTTTCTCCTTCTGTGCCTCAAAATTCATCCCAAATTTCCTCTTTTAATTTAATCATTTTTTAACTGTAAATATTTTGAGCACTGATGGTGTATGTATGATGTATCATGCACAGTAACCTGCAGCACACAGTCTACACATAAATCAGAAATGCAAAATATACTGCAAGAAATTATTCTAATCCATAGCTGCTGTTAGGAAAGCTATAAATCCCACGAAGAGTTCTCACATGCACCCTCTTCTTTTGCTATAGATTTACAAATTTTTACAGTTACTGCTCCAAGAGGTTTCAAAATTCACAAGCAGACTCCTCCTTCACCTACAGCAGCCGACCCCACAGCAACCTATATGCTGTTTGTTGCCAGCCTAATGAATTTGCCATTATTAATTATTTCTTGGAACCAGATACGGCCAAACTTGATGCTGCAGGGCACTAATGGGAAGACTCCACTCGTCTTCTCTGTGTCTGTTTCTTTTGAAGTGGTAATGGGCTTAAGGTGCGTGTAATTTCCTGCTGATAGCGGATGTGGGAAAGGGGCACACCTGGGCATGCAGGATAAGGAAGTGAGACTCGGGGGCTCTCCTAAAGGCAACGCTCGGCGTCCTTGCTATCTGCCGGCTGATAAAGGAGCAGATGTGGCACTGAAGTGGGAAAGAGATAATACTAGCAGAAGGCAGGTCTTAAAGCATGACAAGACAAACTGCCCCAACACTGAAGCAGGGATATGTTGAGTTAACAGTCACTAGGTTGATTAGAGCAACCTGCAACCAGAGAGGAATAAGCACAAATCCTCTGAGGTTATAGTATGTCTGCAGAAATGTGGTGTAAAAGCATGTTGTGTACAGCAAAGTCAGAAACATTTTTCAATTCATAAACCAACAGTATGATCCTGTGTGGAGAGGGACAAAACTGCACGATTACTGGATATTTGATTGCTTATAATTAATGCTACATCCTGGTGCTACACAGAATGTCCCATTTCCAAATAAGAAAGTCCTGACGATTAATGTACCTTACTTTATGGTGTTACATACAATACTAACATCAGTTTAACATGTTACTTACTACTCCAGCTCAATTTGTAGAGTCAAGGTTGATGTGCAATATTTAAATGGTTAAGACCGAAGGTTGGATATTATGTTCTTCAGTTCATATACAATTATCTTCAGAAATAATGAAAAAAGGAATACTTCTTTTCTGTTCATATTTAATATCACATCAGTAAGGTAAGGCACACTCACTAAAATACAGTCGAGTGATGGCAGGAAGCTTCTTTTAGGTGCAGATTTGCTCTCACAGTAAGGCTTGCCACTGTTTGTCAACTTAAGTGGTTTCCCGGAACAAAAGTTAAGGAAACACATCCATTTCACAACTTTTCACAAATGTATCGGTGGGCTTATCTCCTGCAATAAAAAATAGCTTCCAACTTTACAATAAAATTGTTTGTGCCAAGTTCTGAGTTATGAAAAACGTCAATGAATGAGTACCAGTGTTCTGTACAGAGTATAAGGCCAGTTCGCTTTTCTTGTTTGAGACTGTGTGTGCTGAGGGTTTGGGAGTATGTAGGTGGCTAGGAGGATGGATGGCAGCCTCTGTGTCCTCTAAAGTCTCCTGTTGTAGGCCAGAGCTGAGTTCACCTTCATCTATCAGACACATAGCTGTGACCACTATAACTCATCTTCACCTACACAACCAGATATGGAGGGTATGTGGAGGTGGAAGAACCAGAGAGCGCCCGTATTATCTGTGCTCCAACACAACCTGCCTTCTTTAGCTGAAACAGGTGCACATTTGAACATTTGACATGAAAGTACATACAAAAAAGACGAACCAGTTTATGCTTGGCTACACACACACACACACACACACACACATACACTTATACTAGGGCTGTGTGTGCGCCTGGCTCTATTGGATTACCTCAGGACACACTGTCTGTCTTTATTGCAAAGGTCCTTGTCGATTAAAGTTGCTGATAAATTGATTATGCCTCAAGGCCACCTGCTGGGCGCCGTCTGGCAACAATTGTGCTCAATAGCAAATCAATAGAGCATAAATGGGTTATCATAGCCCATATTAACCTCAGCGTCATGGATACAAATCAGAAATACAAAAATTTACCAGATGGTTAAAAGCTTCTGACCAGTCTCTTTGTCTAAGACTCTTTCTCTCTGTCTAAGCTCCAGCTCAGAGTAGTTTATTTTTTCATTCTTGTTAATAATTTATCTTATGTAACACTAAAAATCTAATACACTGAGGATGTGTTTTGGCCAGGTTCAATAGCAAAAATCAACTGTTGGCACAACAACACAACATTTGTGGATAATTCTGTCTATAAAAGCCTAATATGTCTTGCATTTTTGATGGCTAACAGACAGTGTGAACAGGTGTGCACCTTTGTGTGTCTTTCTGTCCGAGCAGGTGTTCCCCATCTCCCGAGGAGTGTTCTACATACAGTCACCTTGGGCTGCGTCTGTCCTGCTGCTGAACACCAAGCCCTGGGACGACCTAACTGGATGCATAACTAGGGGATTCCTAATTATTCAAAGCGACAATGAGAGAGAAAGACAACTAAACAGCCAGTGGATGAAGTGCAGAAAATAGTAAGGAGGGCACAGTGCAGCAGACAGAGGCATCGGAGGTCTCATTGCCTATCTGTAACTTTTGACCCCCTCAGTAGATAGTGTCAGTGGAGAGCGAGGCTGGAGTTTAAGTAGTTTACTTTGGAGAAGCAAGAGAAAAAAGAACTCTAATGACTTTTCAGTATCCGGTTCATTTGCAAAGCAGTCATAAATCCTGTTGAAATTAAGATGAGTGAAACATCTTTGTTAAATGAAGTGTAATAATTGTCACTGTGTTCAGGCCGTACCACTTAATTTCTGTGTTTTCCTGAAACTGTAAATACCCTGCGGCAGAAATATCAAGAAGGGACATGAGATTAATAAAAAATAAATAAAAAAAGCAAGCATCGATTTTCTGAGCCAAATTAATTTTTGCAAAATAAAAAGAAAAAAAAAAAAACGTGTTTGGAGGTAAGTATGCGAGGCTAGAATGGGCTACAAAACGGCAAAAGACATGCCTACAGAATTGCAGAGCAAAGAGGAATAGGTAAGAAGGAATGGGAGGTTGATTTTTGAGTGTCGGGGGATTAAGGGGCACGACACCAATCCAAACAACGCTAAAGACTTGTTGAGGACTTAATGGAGCGCAGGAGTAGGGAAGTATATATACACACATACACGCACACACACAAAAGCCTATGAGAAATGAAGAAAAGTGTTGTAATTGACAGTATGGTTTACACCTATTTGCACACTATCTTTGGGTTCAAACAAACAAAAAAAACACAGCTTTCTTACAGACCGATTGTCTCCTATATCCCATTAGTTCTCGGTGATGAACAGATGAAGCGATAGAGTCCGGTGCTGGAAATGTGTTCCCTCAAAAAGAAAGGTATTTTGAAGATACAAAGATACGGCAGTCGTCCAAAGACAGTGCGGAGATAACACTATAGAGAGGAGATCAGCCCCTTATCGTGTTTCCGACGGCTTGAGATATGAAAGCTTGAGACCTATCTGCTCAAAAGACTGACACACCGGTCTAGTGACAGCCTCTCCGCTCTTGATCTTTCACTTCTGTCTAAACAATAAAAGATAGGGAGCAACTAAAGCAATTTACTCCACTACCCCACCAGTGTTGTGAAGCATTCCTGCGACCCTTCTACACATTTCTGTATAAGTTAGTGTAACTTCACTTCTCACTTAGAAATGACATCTATAAAAGCAATGTCCTTTGCCTTAGGTGGAAGTTAAGGCCACTAGTAGATGCCCGCGTTGTGCCATCCATGACAACAACACCTTACAAACCGTTATCACTGCAAAAAAAAAAAACATGCTTTTTGTTTTTCCATTCCCATTTCCATTAAAACTGACATTTCATCTAAACTGAAACCTTGAGGGGAAAGACGGGAGATGAGGCAATAAAGATCCATACCAGTGTGTGTCTATGTAGAGTATGTAGTGTGTGTTTGTGTGTGTATTCAGTGAGTTGATGAAGGAAGATGATGATCTAAATGTGTGCACAGCCAAATGTTTTGTTGCAACATAATGTTTTTAAAGCGCATCAGGAGTGGAAGAGCCCGTGTGGTGCCCCTGGGTCTAACAACTCATCCTGGTCTACCCTCAGATCAAGAGAAATGCCATTATTTGTAGCCATCAGTGAGAAATCAATGCAATTACGTTTCAAGTCTCCACACGGCTCTTGCCTATAACGAATAATTTGCAAAGTAATCAACGACATTACCGTGCGTCCCCTCCAGAGGTTTCCTCTCTTAACCCTTAATAGTGTGATCTCCTTTGATGGAAAATTAATTATTCTATTTGTTGTTGAGGCTTGCTAGCTCATTCTGCTTTTCCCTGTGGAGCAAGTATGTGACACTGTAGCAGCAGCAGTCTCAGATAGAGGCCTTTGTGTTCTTACATGAGCACTAGGAAGTGAGTGACAGCACTGGAAATGGAACAAATATATAATCAAACTCAAATTCAAACACACATATACAAAGTGACAGTCTACATGGAATAAGAAGAGCTTCTTCAGACCTAATGCATTTGAATGTTAAATCCTCACAACAGCCCCTGGTCTGTTGGTAGTGACCGTGAAGAGAGCTAATAATGTGGGTTCGGCAACAGCTTGCCCCATGCAGAGTTACAGAGAGATATCTGCATTTGGGCTGCTCTGTCTGAGCAACAGGGGCTATCCTCACTGTCTTGTGTCAGAGAACATTTAAAATAATTTGGGGACTATTATTTTCATTCCTTTGAGGGAATATATTTCTAAGATTAAAAGTCACAGACAAACTAAGATCTCTATTTTCAAGTGTCAACACTTGTACAGTCTCTATTTTATTTTAAAGAGTGTAATTGAGAAGCATGTAGAAATAAACATCCCCTGATCAATCACTGCATTCCTTTTGATGATTACCTACAGATGTACATTCAGTATAAATACATTCATTAAATGTAATTCCACAGCCTAGTTTTACTTTTTCCAAAACTTGTATTCGCACATTAACATGCGTACAGATCTTCTTTCTTCAAGACAGGCCTTCTTTTTCTAGTCAGTATGCTTTTTTCTTTTCCACCTTTTTCGTGATTTTTTTTTTCAATTATCAGTTGTGAGGCCAGCCCCGAGCTGGATCTCAGTAGGGCGGTTCACCTGTCAGACGCTTACACAGGTGTCCTAAGGCGAGCTTAGGGAGGACAGGAACCACCCGTGGAGCTTACCTCCTCCTGGTCAAAACCTGTCAAGCAAAGAATAAGGCTGAAGATCCTTTTATCCTCAGCCATATCCAGAGGTGGAGCAATTCAACTTCTTTATATGCTTAAAATAATGCCCATTGACTAACAAAAGTAAGACAGCTATTTAATTACGTTATAGAGACTGAGGCCAATATGCATTTAAGGCTTAATCCATGCGTAAGTAGAACGAGTAAGAATACAATTGACGGTAACTGCTAGACATAATGTAAAATGTAAAAGAAATGGTCTAGATAATGACAATATACACCATACCATGAATGAATTGAGTCACAGTGAAAGATGATCTATAAATATAGATGATGGATAAAAAGATGAACGGACGGACAGTAGGCAGTAAAATGTGCGACCTGTGAAGACTGCTGAGTGTTAGCCGAGGTCAGAGCTCAGGCTGTTACTGAACTCATAATGGAGGCTAAATTAGTGGACTGAGAGGTCAGTTAATTAAGGGTGAGTCAGGCTAACATAATTCTGCCTTAATAATTCAACCTCACTTTGTAAATTATTCATTAAAAGCCCGCATGTGGATGCCCTCTCTGAAACGAGGACAAAGCAGATATGATATGTGCATACATGCTGGAAGAGGAGCCAGAATATGAAAATGATTTGTATGTGGTTTGCTTTTCTGCGCACAATAAAACGACTTTTTAATCATAAACAACTTCAAGCCGACATATGATAGATACTTTCAAAGAGCCGCAGGCAGCCATAAACTAACACAAACTCATTAAAAATCCCACAGAAGCAGCATATAATATTACAGTTTCTAATTCTGGATCTTCACCTTAAATTGACTGCTCTGGCAAAGTGACGCCCCGCTATTTCTGCCCCCAGTTCCCCCTCCATGTTGCTTCCGATAAGTAATGTAATCTCAGAAAAGGTTACCGCTCTAAAACAGGACAATCATATTAAAAGCTAATGGATACATAAAATCAAGAGCTCATAGGTGATGATTAATCAACTGCTGCAACGCACTGGGTTTAAATCAGTTTAGACTGAATGAATCCCCGACCAGCTACCGTTTTTCTCCTCTGGGCAATTTAGAGAGAAAATGCAATTACGGCCTATGAGTTACACCTCAGTGGTTCATCTCACCTCTGTGTTATTCCGACGCATGCTTCTATGACTGTGTGTCCGCCTTACCTCAGCTGATTAAAATGTATCTACTATAGATTTGACACTTCAAAGAAACACCAGATCTGTACAACATGGTGGGTTAAAGTTTGCATGGAGACGCCTTTCATATAACTCACAGGACGCCAAGAATTGAAACTATTCTTTTCTATTCTCGAGGCATGATAAAAAGAGGAACACATGCTGGGTCCCATTTTAGATAACTCCTCACTGTTCTCTTTCTTTACAGTCAAAGCGCTCATGGGTATCCTCCTCTTAATCTGACTAAAAAAAAAACTCTTGCAATGTGAAGTAACATATTGCCCATTATTGGCCCAACTGGTGCTCCATGCTTTTGTAGGCCCTGCTGCACAGTGGGTCAACACACAGAGACTATAGCCTCAGAACAGGCAGCACTGAGCTTTGATCTTACTCATTTTCAGATTGTAGTACAGTAACAGTGTTTATACAGCCAATTTATATCCACAATAAAGTTTTATGCTAGGCTAAGGCACCACTAAAAGAGAGAAAAGTATTAGTTTGTCAGATATATTCACCTCCACATTGTTCTAGTGGGTCATAGGTGTGATATATATTTTTTTTATTTGTGAGGATTATCTTAAAACATGAAATTGTGTGGAAAAAAGGTCTGAAGATAGTTTTAGTTCATAAATGTCCTAGATGCAAGAATGTGTGCTCAAAAAGAGGAGTGTGCTTCTCTTCTAGCAGTGCTCTGTTTGTAGTAATAGAACTAAAATGGCTTCTTCCACTGGGTTATCTGAATGTGAATTTACGCAACTGCAAACCTGGTGTTGACATTAACAATGCACCTTTAAATTTTTAAATATGATCCTCTGATCTTATGCTTTGACTTGGTATTTTAATTTAACGGTCTTAAATAAATGTAGTGTAGGCTTTCAAAACCGAGGATGCACAGTTATGGGAAAAAAATGCAGAAAGTTAACCTTAAAATAATTCACTCCAATCCTAAAGAAATCTCAACAAAGCACCTCTTGCTGCATGTCCTTTTTCCACTTTCTTTTTAACCAAAAACACTACACATTTTGGGTTCGAATTAGACTTTTAAAGCAGAATGAAAGGATTGTGAGCGTTTATTGTTTATTAGCTGCCTGCAAATGTATTTCAGAGAGAGTGTGTGCGTGCTCAGTTGTGCACTCATTCTGTCATTCTGGTTCCTGTTCTTTCAGATGCCCACTGTGAGCAGCGAAGCCACTCACAGAAACAAACAGTCCCCCTGTTGTGCGTGTGAAGTAGCCATAAAGACAAAAGGCCGAGCGGGAAACAAAAGGGGAGAGGAGAGCGCGACAAAATTCACTTTTATAAGACAGTGTATGTGATTATGCCCCCTCCCTGACAGTCCATCATACACATATCTAGCGCTTTCATCCTCGTATATACCTGAAAACCTTTTTGCCCATAGCTCATGCTCTCATTTGCATAGCTTTTCATGGGGAAATATCCTCACGTCTGACAGGAAATGAATTTCATTATCACCAAATATACTTTTAACAGTGAATTTTACAGTGGTTTGCTGTGGAAGGATCTTGCTTAGGAAGCTATTTATCTCTAATAAAAGCCCACAACTCTGCTGCAGCTTGCTTTGAAACACATAATAGCATGCAATGTTGAGTGTGGGCTTTTCTGCTTGAGCTTACAGTTTAGTCTTGCCGCTGTTATTACTGTGGTCAGTTCCTTTGTACTTGAATCCATATTCAAATATTAGGGATTTATGGGTATTGATGTTTTAACCTCTTTCTGCTGACATGTTTAAATTCAAAACAGCATTCCTGGGTAATGGCAAAGCAGTGATGCAGAGGCATATTTTATGGATACTGTTTGAATGTCAGAGTGAGAAAACCACAAACGCAGCATAAGAGACAAAAGCCTGGAACAGGGAAGAGATGCAGGAGAAAACCGTTCAAATTGCAGACCAAAACCATTTTGATCTAATCACTATTTATTTATTTATTCTAACTGGTATAAAATACTAAATGTGATCTTAGGAAAACACGCTAAACTGCTAAATGTTCATAAGAGAATGTATCTCCCATTCAATTTTCTGCAGTCTAGTGACTCGTAACCACAGAGTCCAGTCGAGTGGATAGAAACACTGGGATACAATCGCTATGTGGTCTTACACAAATATCAATGTTCAGTGCACATTGGAAAATAGATGTCAAGGGTATTAGAAGCCATTGTGAAAACAACTGGATCTGGACAGTCTGAATGTAGGCTTGGAGCGGAAAAGCATTAAAGGGAAAAAATCAGAGGAGAGACAAAGGAAGATAGAGCAGATTATATTTGCATGGCTGTGTCTGAGCTCCATAGGCATATCAGCTTGATTCAGACAAATCAATGAGGTTGTCAGCATCTAAGACACTGACACAATACTGCTTTTATGCATTCTAAAGCTCAGCACTCTTCATGATCACTGTAGGGCAATAATTATTGAATGTAACCAGCCAATAAGCCATGTCTTACTTACAGAAACTGTCAACCCCCACACTTAATTGACAGTCGCTCAATAATACTTGAATAACTCTAAAAATGTAGTGTTGCCTGATCCTGGATGTGCACTCACACACACAGTGTTCTACTTATTGACTTCTATTTGAAATTTCCATTTTGTCAGCTCGCTGAGTACAGCTAAACAGCAGCAAATGAATTCAGGAGGTAGTGATGTGTGTCGGGTACTGCATGTAATAATGCAAATTAAAATTCTATAATTACAGTCTAATTAGAGAGGTAAAGTCTATTCACAACTAATGCAGTCTTTCTCAGAGTAAGCACAAGTGGAACTTTCCTCCCAAGAGGCCCTTAAAGGTGAAGTAAAGGGAGTGCTTTCACCTTGCTGCCATGGCGACAACAACTCACCTCAGATCAAATTTACTTTGAATGGTTCAGTGCCAGAGGTGAGGTCTTGGCTGGATTTATGAAGACACCAGCTGCAGACCAATGTGGATCAACAACAGAAAAAAATACTCACCTGAATATCAAAAGTTACTTGGTTCAGAGCTTTAAATCTGTGACAAAGGATCATAAAAGGTGACCAGAGGCCACCCAGATGAGAGAATATTTCTGTTTTCTTTGAAACCCATTATTAGCCAAGTGCAATGCAGCCTACACATGGGAGGCACGCTCTTCTCAAAAGATATTTTCCATCCCAAACAAATGTGAAATTAATGGAGTGATGCTGCTAGTGCTGCAGCCATCTATGGACTGCACACCTCATATACTACTCAGCTCAGTTTCATCCTGTCAGCACTAAAATGCGAACACCTTCTGTACCATGTCAAAGAATAGGACCATTTGCATTAACTGCCATCTTAAATTATTCACAGCTGCAGTCGTGGCTTTTCTGACTAATCATATTTTGAGTTTTTGTGCTTTCTTTTTACTACATAGAAGGGAAGACGTGACTCAGTGCACATGAAGGGGTCGACTAGTTTTCTGCATTCATAAACCCCTCTGAGACAGAGCAACTAGTTCATTCAGTGGCTGCACAAGGGTTGAGTCATGTGGGCAAAAGACTACTTAGATTGCAGTATATTATAAATACTTTTAACAACAGGGCTATAGTGCATTGACAAATTACTGTGAACTGTCGACATTTAAATGCAACAATATTTAGCATTACAACACTCAAGATGTGTAATAAAGTGCACAAGGTTCGTGGCATGTGGTTTTCCAAGGAACTACAAACAAACTACAAGAAAATACTGACTAATTTAAACCAAAACTTATTTCCTGAACATGACCACATGCCTCCTCATACTAAAACACTTTTAATGCCTAAACTGAATCACTTTGGCACTTTGGGAGCCAAAATGTCACTTGTTGGGATATGAAAGGTCCCATGAAGTGTAATGACTGCTGGTAAAGGACATTAACTGACCTTAACTTGATCCCCACTGCCGTTAAAATTGGAAACACATTGCACAGATTTCATTGAAATGCCACATTTTAAATATTAACACAGTTGCTTTCTTGCTGACCTTTCTCTTAAACCATTAACATTATTTATCGGCTGCCGTCTTTAAACAGAACAGTTCATTCTAAAATACTACTTGCACTTCCCAATATTTCAGTATGAAAGGCTCTGCACTTTCCTTTCTGTAAACACTTTTCCTGGTCTTAATTAACACTAGTGCATGTTAAGTAACTGCGCAGTGACCGGGCAGATTTACAACACCACTCCTGCTCTGATTGTGAAGGTAATTTGCAGAAGGCTTTGTTGTAAATCAACCGCAGCAGTGTTGAAGGTGAACAGAAACACAGACAACCCACTCTTGCATGTCAGGCCTCACATGCCTTTCTTTGAGGAGGCTGAGAAACATTTATACAGCACTGACGGGTCAAACAAAGCTACAGCCAATGAACACTTGTTTTCTCCTCAGAAAGTCGGCTTTTTCACACTCTGGAGTCTGATTTTCTCATTATCAACTAATAAGTTCAATGCTTGAAGTCAACATAACCTGACAATTCTTTAATTATTAGGTCCATCGTATCCCTCTGAGTAACTGACTGATTTATACTTTCATTATAAGTGTTAGGTATCTCATTCTTAATTCACTCTTCCTGTCGATGATTTGCTGTGTGTGTGCTGTATGTAATTGAGGATGTGCTTTTGAGAGCTGTACATTTTATATGATATTGTATAAATTACACCAATGTGTCAGTGACAAATGTAGAACTGAAGGACATCTGTAACGGTCTTTTGGTAAAGAGTTGTTTTGGTGGTTGCCAACGTTTAAAAAACAGCCCACGGCGTCTAAGAGAATGTCTGCACCACTTTTTATAAATTAAAAATAAAAAATGACCAGAAATATACCAACATCTACTTTCACAGCTGAACTTCATAAACAGCTGGTCTTCTGCTGCAGCTTCCTTCTTTTTTTTCTTGAACACACTCCTGTTGTTGTTACCAAGGGAGCTGTTTTGCTGAATAACTACTTCCACATTAACATATTCTATTGCCTGCCTACTTTCTTTGTCATGCAGGAGCTAACCATTGGTAACATTAAATATTAAACTTTAGTGTCAAGGAGAGAAGATACAGTATGTCCTCTTTTGCTGTCTGTAGATATAGAAAACTACACATGGATAGTATTTTATGTCTTTTGATGCTCAGTTGTATAAATATCAGAGCAGAATAAAGGGCATTCAGAAAAGGTGTGAGCCAAAAGTGAGAGTATAATCACCGCCATAAATCACTCTGCCTACTATTGATGACATATCTCATTCATCAGTCTGAATCCATCAGCTGATGTGGAATACATCTGATGCTTGTGATGAAACTGCTGATGTCTGAGACAACAATAACCTTGTAAGAATGAGTTATGTTATATGCGTAAATGTTATAGGCCCATGGGGCTCTCTGGTGCTTAACAGGTGCATGGAAAGTAAAAGTATTTTTATCCAAAGACAAGAAAATATTCATTGAAAAGCATCTCTGAGTAAAAATCATGATTCTAGAAGACATGACAAATGTAAATAAAAGGGTGAAAAATACTTTGTTGTGAAAATAATATGCACATTGTAAATTAAATTGTTTTAGTGTTACGCACCAGGCATTTATCAGGTGCAACTTTACACAGAGGGACCAACATTTAAAGACAACTGGTAGACAACCATTCAAACTCACATTTCACACTGTCTTTGACTTTTTTTTAAGTCAAAAAACATGTGGAAGCAAAAAGAAATGGCAGCTCAAAAATATTGTGAAAAAATATGTTCATGTATATCAAAGGATAAACCTCCTAATCCATCTATTTTGCAAAGACATCATGAAATCTATGAAATCAAAACAAAGTGCCCAACTAACGCAGCCTGATCAATTATTAACAGCCAAAAACTAAATCAGAGCTGTTTGGAAATTCAATCCAGTCTGATTTCACAATGATCACACAGCACTGCGAGAGAATCCCAAAGACTGGAAGCGCCAACTAAAATATTGTTATGCCCTCAATTCCCAAACTAATGACTATACTGAATGCTTATACTCCGGGGAGTCTTGCTAACCTTTACACATTCCTAAATAATAGCTCTTACACAAGCTACTTCCAGCTCTGTAATCTAAACATAATTGGAGGGGGAGCACCGCTTTTATCGCAGGGAATATGAGTCTTCATAGCTATCTTCAAATTAAACTCTCCCCGCTGTATACTGTATCTGAAGCGACGCCGTTTGCTTACTGTGCAGTGATAACATCTGATTATCTAGATAGGCATATTTTCCAATACACTGCCACTTTTGGTTTTACTACATTACCCACATAAGATATATATGTTCTTCTAATCTAGCAAAGTATTCACGTCAGTTGTGAATACTGATGTTAATCTAGATAACACTAAAGAATCAGCCAAATAGACCTGGTTTTGGCACAGTACTAAACACCTCAGCTACTGTGTTATTCAGCCACTTGCCTCCTTTCATAGGAATCAATGACTGTCACTGCTGGCCCTTACTTCCTTAGTGATGTCCCCTGGGGAGCCTCGAGACATGTGAGACACAAGGAAGCACAGGAAAAGAAAAAGATGACTCATAATAATTCTTACCTGGTATGGAGACACCAGACACAAAGGAGGAGAGACATGTAAAAGAAAAAAAAGTTATTATTAGAAAATATATTCAGAATAATGTAAAAAAACAAAAAAACAAAACATAATGTAATCCACAGCCATAAAGCTATTGGTAAATTAAAGTCTATATATTATCTTTAGTCATTATTTTATATCCACACCAACTGAGAATATTCTGACACTCCCCACAGTCCAACAAAGTTTCTGCAGATCACTTAAACATAACAGCACCAAAAGAACAATAAAGTAGTGTTGTTAAAAATTCATAACCTGTGATTGTGCAAAACTCCATGTACTGCTACTTTCCGTCAAGACAGATTTTGGGGTTGCCCCATTAGCTTTCAGTGGGCACATTTTGATTTACATGGAGTAAGCATCGCACAGCTATTCTCAAGCCTGGACAGAGAGCTAATGGAGGCACACACACAGCTTTTATTAGCTGTGAAATCCAATGGCATCAAATATTAAACACTTCATTATGGAGCGCTGCTTGTCTTGTTCCAGCGAACAGCCACTTAAACCTACAACAGCCAGGAGAAAATAAAGAGAATAGGAATATGCAGTGACAGCAGTAATTACTGGAAATCTATTTTAAAAGATGTGTTTGTCATAGAAAATTGCACAGCTTGTGTGTGTGCGTGTGCGTGCGTGTGTGTGTGTGTGTGTGTGTGCGTACATGTCTGCTTGTGCTCTTTTCTTTTCTCATCAGTGTGTCAGCTTTCAACAAGCATAAGGATGTTTTTTTAATATTTAATCTGTATTTATCAAAACAACAATACAGTAGTTTCCTCCATGGGCACAAAGGAAAGTGTGTTTGATAAAATGAAATGTACAATTACATCAGACATTACAGCTTGTTGAGAACCGCAGATTTATCTTTTATGACAAACTTTTTTTTTTCTTCTTTTACTGGCCAGTGGTATTAGACCACATTCAGCACCACAATTGTTCATTCATATGGTTCAATCACCTTAGATTTTTACAGCATTTTGCTGTCTTTGCAATATTACACACAGGGCTAGATCTACTAAAGTGTGCAGTTTTGCATGGGCCAGTAATCTGTGATTGTGTGGCAGGGAGTGGCTTATTGAGAGGCATATTTACTAAAACTGCTCTGAGTTTGGGACTGAAACAACACCAGCTCATTTCAAAACCACCAAGTCAAGCTGAGCAAAAAATGCACTGTCGCTTTTATTGATACTGAGAGCACTGTGTGAAACACTGCACCATCTCTAACACAGGATCAGGAGCATGGATGTTTATGCACGACATGTTCACAGGAAACTGAGGAAATACATATTTATTTAGTATGTGAAATCAAAACTTGGACAAGCCATTCTACATCATTTAGGCTACTCATTTAACACAACTCAGAACCATGAACATGCTCCGTGAACCTGTTTAAATCTGTGAATATCATTTGACTTAACTCAGTGGGACAAGGGAGGGGCGCACACCTGGAAAGGAAGAAACAAAGCCTTACTGTTGTACTGTTAAAAAGTTTTGAAGGAGTTCAGATGGACTTTAATATTGTACACCTTAAATGGCTGAATTGAAAAAGTGGAAAAGGTATACAAAGAAAGGACAGGGGGTGGAGGCTGAGGCGACAAAATGGATCAGCAGACAGACTGTTGTCCAAAAAGAATGACTGACAGTTTGGTGGATGACCTCTGAATGATTTATCCATGGACATGCTTGTGTCTATCAGACAATCTAAGGCCATTAACATCAAGTGACAGAGCAAGAGAGGATGGACTGGAGCTCAGCTCGCCTGTCATTACATACAAAAGATGACCCTCAAGATGCAGGAACAAAACCTGCCAAGAATTACTTTGCAAAGGAACATTAACTCTGTTCCGTTTCTTGATTAAAGGCTCTGTAGTTCTTGTCTGCACCATCTTGATCACTGAATCGAAAAGTCTGTTTTTATTTCATATTTCAACTCTACTCCCAAGTGCAATTGATATTCATAGAGGTTATGTTTGAGCAGGACTTATTTGTCAGCTACAGCGGGGCCCACTTTTGGCAAAGGGCAGCAAATGTGTTGAAAGGGTTTTAACTTTACTCAGAGTGAGAGGGAACTGGCATGCAATTACCACACTTGCTTTATTCATTAATGTACTTTGTTTTACTGAGAATTATTTCACTTCTGTAAGCGCTTTGACCTTTTGGCCTCACAAATAACAGCAAACTGTGCCAAGATTGAGATCGTAACCTCGGCAGCAATGGGAGCCTATCACTGAAAGCTTCTGTAAAACAAGAAAAACACTGCAGAGAGTTGATTCGTGTCTGTGTTAAGAACTAACATTTATGCTCATACATTTTCATCAGCCATTAAAACAGTAATAAGATAGTAACTGCAATTAAGCCCTGGGCCGGAGGAGAAATGGGACCACTCAAGATAAAAGTGGTGTAGGAAGGAGATAAGAGATGCAAACAGAAACAGAAACAAACAAGGCATAATGAAGCCTTATAGATGTCTTGCTGTAGTAAAGGCTTGTGTTTTAACCTCTCTCTAGAGTTAAGATAGAAAATCCAACAGTTACAGCGATAGAAAAGAGGGATGAGCAGAAAGTAAAAGTGTTTAGGATTCAATTAGCCATGGCTCTTCTTGTTGGCTGACTTCTCGAGGTAAATGCACCAAGGCTGACAATAGACAATATCTAAGGTTTGTTTACAACTATCAGCAACACAGATTTAATTACCTTTGCCACAAAAAGAGCATGTCTCTGCATTTAAATACAAACTTAAGCCAGATCTAAAAATCACATCCTCTCTATTTTTTTACGCGTGGCTTTTGATACTCTTTTGAATATTGAATGTTGAGCTGGATTTGAGCAACAAGATGCAATTTGCTAACGCAGAGCAAAGGACACAGGCTGTGAGAACAGTTAGTAAACTCACCAGGGAGGTACGTCGGTAGACAGTAAGGCTTCACCTGTCGAGGGAGTGGATTATGATGGCGTACCTCTGTGAATAATTTGGTCAGAGCCAATAATGAAGTCATAAACAAGATCTTTCCTCTGTTCTCTGATCAGTTTGGAGCACGCAGAGATGGGAACCATTGATTTTTTCCATGGCCCAGGATGTTCTGTGGATCTTGTCTGCAGACTGCCAACTCCAGGCATCAATATAGACGTGCCTGGCCTAAGTAATGACACCCTTCAAATAAGCCAGGGGATTGAGGGGGCCTGTTTGTGTCTGGGGTCATCTTAAAAGGCAGAGGCTGCTCCAGTTAGTGCTGCTGAAAAACTTCAAACTGATGTGGGTGTGTGCTTATGCATGTGTTATTAATTTACACATTAATAAAGGGTCGAAGGCAATATTTGCCCTCCATTAAATATGCATTCCCTAACTTCCAATTATCCAGATAAGAAAGACTACTTGAGTTTAATGTTAAACATAAATTAATTACAGCATATAATAATGTATTGAAAATACATTTGAAATAATTGCACCCTGTAGTCATGTCAACATTTTGTTAAGCTGCATTTGGCTCATCTTTTGAAGACACCACCCCTTTGGGTTTATTATTGTACGGGAAAGACATAAATTATTTGGTTGGCTGGTAAAATGGTTAGCACTCCGGTCGCACAGTATGATGGTCCCTGGTTGTGCATAGGCTTTCTCCAATTGCTCCAGGTTTACCATCAAAAACATGATAGATTGCCTATGTTAGCAGGACTCCCTTGAAAAGATATTTGTAATCTTAAAGGAACCATCCTTGTTAAATAAAGGTCAGACAAATTTGACAAATTTTCAACTTAAGAGAAGAGCATTTATCAAAACCATAAAAGTCATTCTGTTTTGTTACAAGGTCACTTTTAACAGAAAGGTAAACATGCATTTTCCAAACAAAAGCGCAGCACTGATCATTAAAAGGTACTTTAGGTAGCAAGGACAAAATAGTATTGAAATCCCACTCTATTACACCTCTGGATAACCTTATGTGATGAGTTGGTTGTTGTTGAAACATTATTGGCATGTATGTTTTTATTCCTGTTTATTTATAACCCCTGTGCCCTAGTGTTGGGCCACAAACAAAAAAGTTAAGCTGTTGCCGATGGCCACTGTGTCTACAGCTGTTCCCGAGAGAGACCGGACATCTTCATTTAGATCCTAATAAATCCCACGCAGGTAAGACAAGTCCTGCCTAATCAACCCTGACACTGCACACGCCGCCATGGCTGTTTATCTTTTCAATTACAGCTCCTCTCTCTATTTGTAGAACTTTGCATGCATGGGTGGGGGTGTCTGAACCAATCACTTGTACAGATCGGTGCGTGCTGCACTCAGTGGGTAATCATGGGACTGTCAGTGACTTGCCAGCTCTGATGGGCAGCCACCATTAATATTTATGGTGCATTGAATCAGCCCCACACTGCGCACTCTGACAGCAATCACCCCACTTTTTTAATATCCCCATCCAGATCAATTGTGATTAGCATTTCAAAACACTCGATGGAACCACGCAGTCTGCTCAACTTCTCATTGTTCTCCAACACGAAGAGAGGCAGCAGTGCAAAAGCCAGCTGCTCAAACTAGAAATGTTTGCCGATCAGTGGAAAGAAATATCTGTCCTTCTAAATGAAAGAGCTAGAGGTGACAGCCGAGTGAATTCCAACTAACTACAAAAGAATATTGAGCTCAAATGGCTAGCCTTGTGAAAGCAGGAGACCAGATCTAAAACCATGACAAAATTACCTGGGTAGGAATTTGCATGTCTTTATTATGAATATGGGAAGTGACATTTTCCGGCAATAGATTTAGGCTTTGGAGGTTTCTGTGTGAGCGGTCTCTTCCCTACCACTGTGGTGCCATTTTATAAACCTTTGTGTGGACTGAGCTGCTTTTGTCTTCACCAAAGGACAAACCAATCTGCTTATCTCCAAATCCAGAGGGAGCGCAGGCGTTTGTTTCTACAGATCGAAGTAATACGCAGGAGAGGATACTAACCTTCTGAACAATTGAATCGGTGGGAGGAGGCGGACTGTGATTCCGATGTGCGAGTCTGTCTGTATGTATGTGTTTGTCTGTGTGTGTTTTTGCATCTGTGTTAAGAGGAAGCCAGTGCCGGCCTTGAGGCGCCCCCACAGATGTTTATTTGTAGTGACAGCAAGGTTTGTTCTCTCCATGTTGCTATTTATCACACTGAGCTGATTGTACGGCTCCGGCCAGATCCCACAGAGAGGACACAATCACCGCCACGACAGATATGCATGAGTAAGCAATACGGTCTTGAATCCACAGACATAATCTATCAGCCTGGATCAGCAGTTCTGAGAAAATGATTATAAGCAAATAGCAACAGAAAAGAAAATGCCCACTTTTCTTTTTTTTTTTTTCTTTTTTTTTTTACAATGCATAATTCATTGATGGTACAGTGAACGATTCGAGCAGTAAAAATAAACACCTGACATTTGTGAGGAAGGGAAGGGGAAGGAGCGGCTCCTTGGGGGTACAGAATGCTCTTTGCGGCTTTAGTGAAAATAATGATTCACCAAATGGAGCACTTTAAGGAAATTCACACTCAACTCTCTTGGCTCCCATCCCTTTTATACTCCGCTCTGGATTCTTACTGCACTGTAACATTGTCTTTTCGCCTCCCATGAGGAACATCACACGGGCACCAAAAAGCACACGAGCCTCTCTCTCACACATGCACAGTAAGTGTACGGACATGCAGCTAGGTGGCATACAGCTGTGAGTCCCCAGTGTGCATCTTGACCTTTTCACGTGAGCCATGTTTCCCATAAATATCTTCCTTTGTGCTCTTGCTTTTCAAAGTGCCTATACGTGTCCATATCGTGTGTGTTTGTGTCTTTATCTCTGTGTGTTGCACTGCGGAGTTGACCTTTCCATCGCTGCTCTGTCCCAGATTAGAACTGACACCGCCCTCTGCTACAGACCAAACTGATACCGACACCAGCACACGAGCGGGACACACATGGATGCAGTAACAAAAAAAACAAACAAAAAAATCAATGCCAACTTTGAGTGAGCTTTTTTCAATACACTTGATATTTAACATTTGTTATAGATCCCAAATCAGCTCCAGAAGAAGTTCCATGAAAAAGCCATGCATATTCTTAATAACCACAGAAAAGAAAGGCTTTCAACCCACATCACTGACACAAAAAGGCACCTATATTGCGTTTAAATCTAAAAGAAACAAAAACATTCACACATTAAATGCATTCTTGAGTGATTGGTGTCAAGCTGCCAGCATTAATGTCATGCCAGATCAGGACTCATTTTGAAAGTGAATTAGCTTTGTATTTATTAACAGAAGTACAATGACATGGAGTTTAGAATATTTGCTAATAACTGAAGCGTATTTATAACATCAGTAACAACATGAGAGTGGTGACATGTTCCCAGGGTGCAACAGGGATTTTTAATGCAATGCACACATTGGAAAGTACCCTACGGATGTTTTGTGGCCGTGACTCTATAAAGCGTACACTATAAGGAAGATCTAATGAAATGGATGTGTTTATGTGCATATAGTGCAGGTAAGTCATGCAAGAACATCCATGTTATTTCAAGGTGTGAACATGAATGGTCCACCACTTATTAAATGGTGAAAATATGTAAGATATGAACAGGGCCATAAACAGAGGAGTTCTTATAATGTATCCAATAAGATGGTGGTTTTATGTGATTGAACTGGTGCTGTTCACCCATGAGGACGAGGATCTAAGTGGTTTGGTACTGGATGTGCTTCTGACTCAGTGGGAAAGAGACCAGAGAATAAAGCTCAGTCTGCACTGAGCAGCACTCCATTTCACTGATCGCTGAGCAGCCTCTCAGCCTCGCAGCCTGTGAGCCTGTGCCGCAGGGGGATAAGCTCACTTACCTGGCCTGGATGTGGATGTATGCACATTCTCACATTCTATCAGCACTATCTAATTCATCTATCACTGTGTTGTACTGCTCCCAAAACTCAACTCAATGGCCAAGTGTGTCTAAAAAAGGTGAGTTTTGGCACTCAGTGACTGTGCTTCGCCGTGACAACAGTTACCGAGCAACTTGCCGCTTGGATGATGGGTTTTGAGTCTGGTCATTTAACCTGGGCACTGACCCTCATCACTCATTGCGCTAGTGACAGGATAGAGGAGCAAAGAAGTCAAAACCTCTGGATCCCACAAAGTTGAGGGCAAGGCCTTCACCATGTGACCATCTGTGTGTTTTTGACTGTGTACACATTTAGTTCAGAAACAGAGAGGAATGATGAAAAAGCTCTTTATGTGAAATGTGCTTGCACAAACACACCTGTGTCCCTTTCATCTCAGAAACATGAGCTGGCTGTTCTACTGCTGACCTTGTCTAAACGCTTCTAAAAGATCTGCATGTTTGGAGCTTTCTTTTATAACCAATATTCCAGTGTTTTATGTGAGTTAGCTTTTTATTAGACCAACATTCACCATCAGGGAAGGTCTTTGGTGTTGTATAGATAACAGAAATGTTGGAATGTATTTTTTCTCCTCATATGCTGACACTCCACGTGTTAAGTATTGACTCTTGTGCTGAGTGTTGCTTGTACCAGTATAACATATTATACTATACCATGTTTTGGAGATATAGTTATTTTAGCCACATATAGTTATTTTAGCCACATCCTAATGCACATGCAGATGCACCATTGGTTATATGTTAGTGTATGTCACTCCCCATAGAGAGAAAAGAGCCATTCTATAGTCAAGGACAGGAATGGATAAGAATAGCAGCATTGTAATATGTATGAAAATGAGGCAAACATAAAGGATCAGAATAGAGATAAAGAATGGCTTGAAAAACAGCAGCAGCAGAGGAGAAGAGTTAACATTTCATGAAGTCATTGTCCACTATGCAAGCAGATGGTACAAATAATAGCGCTTTTTATCGAGATCTTAAGAAAGATTCCTGGTGGAGGGAATATTAAAATAGCTGACCCCAATGCAACCTGGTGCCATTCACACAAGAGACTGAGGGAAAAGTTATGATGTTTGAAGCACTGAATATAATACCCACATGGATTAATGAGCAGATGCTGAGGAAGAAGAAAAAATGCTAACTTTTTACTACTGTATATTAAATGCAACTATTGATTGTTTTGCTCTGTCGGGATACACTGAAAAAAGAACACACAGACTAAATAGAGTAGGAGGCAGAAAATTGTTTGACTGATGAGGAGCTTTTATAAACAAGCTGATTCATTCATCTGCAAACACCAGGAAGCACTTCCTTAGGGAAAGAGGGGTCAAACACATTAGCTTCTCGCACTGAGAGTGTGCAGTGCTTTCAGAGAGCTCCTCGAGGTAACCTGTCAGGGAAACTTCGCCTCGGTCTCTCTCAGGACAAAGTTGAGTTTCTCTATAGTATAAGTCAACTAGAGGCTTTATTTTTTAATGCAAATAACTGGGGTGCTTCAGTGGTTTACCTGGGAGAGTGCATACAACATACTTGGGAGACCCGGGTTCCATTCTGGCTCAGGTCATTTGCCCATTGTTATTCTCCTCTGTCTCAATGGTACTGGTATATTAAGAATTACACTTCCCATATGTCTTTTATATTTTAAGTATTTTTCACAAATTCCCAAAGCCTCTTTTACTAGGCCTGGAGGTCCTACTAATCAGAGCCAGCTTTTTATGAACACATTAATATTAAAACCAAAACAGAAGTGTGGATTAACACAGCTTTACTGCCTGCTGATACAAGTGATTTTCTGCTCTGCTGTAATTAATAGAAAGTATTGTGGTTTATACTGCATGCTAATATGCCCCACAGGAGTTTGTATGTATCGCAGTTAGTAGATAGTGCATGGTACCATGTAATGTAAGCTGTAATTAATAATTAGACATTCAAAACAAGAAACAAAACATCCATTTTATTTATGTTTGTTTTTAGCTTTCTTCGCTATGCAGTTTCTATAACATTGTCTAAACTGACATTTTTGTAATTTTTTGTGTTTTAGACTATATGTACATAGTGGCTCATTATAGTGGTACCAAAAATTGCAATGATTATTTAAAGGCTGCCTTAACGCAGCAGCTAGCCTGGCCTAATGCCCAGGGTCTACAAATATAAGGGACCTATTATGAGCCAACCATCCTCAAAGAAAACAAGCATTTCCCAGTAACACACACAGTTCAATGTTCAAATGTCACTTAGATGCAACACATTTTTACTGCATGACCCTGTGAACCTCTCAGTCCTGGGACCTATTGGTACACAAGGCCATCCTTATTATCAATGACCTGAATAGCATATGATGAAGATACCAATCCTTGGTAAAGTAGTGTTTAAAGTAAATGATCCTTTACTTTTGCTGGACAATGACCAAACCATTTTTATAAGTGGCTTGTGTATTTGTGCCAAAGTAGGATCTATGATTTCTTACTGTAGAGACCGCCCATTGTATGATTATAGAACACCCAGCACATCTTTGAACCACCTTAAACCTAGAGTCGGTCTGTGACTTGATGGGAGTTCATTGAAATGCTCCATTACAATTCCTCAACTCGCAGGCCTCCAGAATTGAATTGTGCTATTGGTGGAAACCATCTTTGTCACAGCAGAATGTGATAATCCCTTGGGTCCATGCCATATAGACCTTATTTATTACATCTTATTCAAATGTATCACTGTGCCCAGTGGGAAACTAGAACTGCAGTGCCTAGTGATGGAAGCAGTGCATAAATTCATGGGCTAGATTGGGTATTGCTTCTTCAACGGCTCTCTGGAGTGGCGTTGAAACCATTCCGGGTGCGGAGAATTGATTGTAATTGTACATCTGTTTCTGCTTCATTTTTAGTTAGTGTCTGAGTCTATAAAATGTCTCTCAAATATTCAGTACGTGTGTGGAAAAGGCATGCCACAAAATTCAGAATAATTAATATTTTCATAATGTGAAAAGAATGTGAGCTCCTTAACAAAGTGGTTGTGGTGCTAAACCTCGTCACTTTCAATTTCCTTAACAGGTCTTCCAGCAATGTTATTAGAAGGCTGCTGGATCTCAAAATGACTTGTTTAATCAGCAAGGAAATGTTATATTTAAAAGCTGCATTTTTATTATTAGAAACACTATTACATCCTGATATAAATATGTGTTTTCCTGTCAGCCACCCTCTGCTGGCACTCTCGGTCACCCGCCACTATAAACCAACACCTTTTCCAGCCAAAGCCTTCAAAAAAAATAGCATGCATGCAAATTTCATTGGATGCGTTGACACCCCGTGCTTTGGCTGAGATGGTGGCTAAATGAAAAGGTATGAAATTAAACAAATTAATTCTGCTCTTTGACTGGCTGACAGCCTTGGTGCCTGTCACTGCTGCTTAGTGTGACGCTGCAGAGGAGAGAGGCCTGTGGAGGAGAAAGAAGCTAAGCCCGGGCGTCAACTGTCAAGTGTGGACAGGACGCTCAGTGGGCCTTAAGGCTACCAGCCGCGCAAAGGTGCATTAGGAGCAGGAATATACAAGGAAAAGGAGTGGGAGAGGTGGAAATGAAGAATGAAGAGACAAAAGACTGTGATGTAGACAAAAAAAAAATACCGTAAGCGAATGGGGAAGGAATGGCGGAGATGGCATAGGGAGAAAAAAGGTGAAATGTATTGCAAATAACTGCTGCTGATGCTGCCGCCGTTTCAATTTCACACAACACAATTCCACACTTTGGAGCAAATGTGTCCCTGTCAGCATCGCTTAGGCTTGTGCTGTTCTCCGCCTCACACCTCTGCGCCTCCCCTCCCCCCGCACCGTCTCCTTCACCTTCACTCCTTCATCTCATTCCTCTTTTCCCTTCCATCTTTTTTTAATGTTCTCTTTAAACGGTTAGGTGAGTGCCGACAGACAGAGACAGAGAGGGGGCAGTGAATGAGCCAAGCAGGCAATGCACAATGGAGTGGAGGCCAGAGAAACAAAGTAAAGTTAACTTGATGCTGTGAACTTTACTTAACCGCAAACCAAACAGACGCAAAGTGGTTCATACAGAAAGGTGGATGTTTACCTGTGAGCATTTAAAGGCGAAAACAGCACAAAATATCAGATGCATATAGCAGAGGTCATTGTTTTGCAAGTTACAAGTAAGTCTCAAGTCTTTGACCTCAAGTCCCGTGTCAAGTCCCAAGTTAAGGCTCACAAGTCCAATACTTCAAGGTTTCAAGTCCTTTCGAGTCTTTTCAGCAACACTAATATTATCTTAAAATTAAACAATCTGTTTTTATTTAACACAAAATTATAAAATAAGTGCATCTCACATTATAAAACAAGTGCTTGTATTTCTATAGAATATTTAGTCAAAAAAAGCATTGCAATAATGTTTTGGCCTTTGGTTGTGAAGCCCGGTAGCGCTTAGCTTTACAGAGCGCATTTGAAAGCAGCATCATGCGAGTAACGTGTGGCTTTTAAGGAAAGGAATAGTTTTGTGCACACTTTTTAAATAACATTCTTTTAATCTTTGGGGGAGAAGCATCAAGTCTTTTCAAGTCAGAGGGATCAAGTCCATGTGAAGTCGAGTTCCATGTCTTTTTACATTTTCTCAAGTCAAAAGTCATCAAATTTGTGACTCAAGTCTGACTCGAGTCATGTGACATAAGCACACACCTCTGGCAAATAGAAAACATAACTGAGCTTTCGAGTCTGCCTGAACGATCAGATCTGAGGACAAATTATAGGACAAGAATCCTATAATCATTACACGTATCACATTTAGGCTATATTTAAATAGCAGCTCTGAGCATGACCAAAAAGACAAGCGAAAGAGCTCCACGTTGATTACAGCCAACCGCCGATGTAGCGTCAGAGCGTAAATGAGATCTGCATCAGCCGGAGGAACCCCATTAAAGCCCTGTTACTAAAAGAGCGTTCATTAGCGGACTGACACCAACTGTCCTTTATCGGAGGTTCTGACACTGGATCCTCACTGCGGTCCCCGTCCTCCACACTCCCCACAGTGGGTGAGGTAGGTCGGCGGGATGACGAGATGAAGGGATGCATGCAGGGTTAAAAAGAATATTATTCATTTGGGCCATGATGTGAATAATTTATCTCTAGGACGAGGAGCAGCTCTGGATCCATAATGAGGCGGAGGCCACTGTTTGGAAGACTTTCATCTTCTCCCGTCTAAAGACCCCTTATCCAAGTATTGAAATAACCAAATACGAGTTTCTGTGTTAGTTTAACGACCTCTGCATACTGGATCATCGCTCGCAGGAAACCCACACAGATAAAGACCCCACAGCAGTTGAATATCAGCGACACTCGCAGCTGGGTTAGCGTCACGCCGAGCGCTGAGTGGCGGCAGGAGCGAGACAGGATCAGGCCGAGAGAGGAGCGAACGAGTGGAGCGGCAGCGAGGAGAGCAGCAAAGACACAAGGAGCTCCCCTCAGTCTGCAGTGGTTTGATAAGAGTTATTATTTCATTATCTCTCCCTGGGCCTCGTCCTGAGCTGGCACGCACACATACAGTACATTCTCAGACGCACTTACATATACACCGATAGATTGAGTGAGGGGAATGCAGATTAAGGAATTTTTAATGAGAGGGATAAGAAAAACAGACGGTAGAGAACTTATCAGAGTGAGGCACTAAAAACACATGGGAAAGAAACACGCAACAACCTGCTTCTGACATAAATAAAAGTGTGCAAATGCTCCAGGTACAAAGTTATTTATTCATTTTCTCCCCTGCTCATTTTCATGTTCTAAAAAGATATTTGGCCACTTCAGTTGATGGCTCATCTCGCAGTCAGCACCGTAAGCAATTTTATTATTTTCACTTTAGCTATAAGCTTAGCAGAGCAGTTTAAAAAGAACTGGGTTGAATTCAAAGTGGAGTGGGCTGTTTGATGCTGGTACTGTATCCTCAGTGGGATGTTTGTCCCCATTAGAGGTTTATTTGTCCCGCTGTCTGGCACCAAGCCAAGCACAAGCTGCATTTGAAAGCCCCCCCATCCACCATCACTGTCATGCAGAACACAACAACAAAACTGAGCGATGTGTGTAAACAGGCGTTATTCATATGAAGGCTTTAAAATCATCTACAGCTGAGATACTATATTTGTTGTTGTTTAATAATTAACAATTTGCTTATAATTATACACACAAATAAACCAAAAAGTGATGATAACAGCATCTCTATACAACGAGCAACATTACCATCAATTATGAATGAATGGCTGTTGGTTGAATAAGCTCACTTCCTACAGATAGTATACATGAGCAGATAGGATAAGGCAGAGAGGAGCCAAAAAGCAAGTGTGCAAAATGGAATCTGGGTTTTCAAAATCTGCTCACTGAAAAAAGGAAGAACATTTACAGCGAATGGGCAAGTGTGTGGGCACTTATAAAGACAGGCATGTTTAAATAACAGCAAAAGAGCACTGTGGAGACCCAGCTGTGTGACTGATACAGTAATAGCTTTGACATTTTTGCAACAGTGTTTTATACAGTGCTTGAAAGTGCCGGGCACAAAGAGGTGAGTACCTGAGAAAGCGAAAGAAACTTTAAACGCTCCTCTGAGGTAAAAAAAAGTAAAGTGTAATTATAATAAAATGCACATAAAATTATAATAATCGTCCCAGTGCTTTTTTGTTGTTTTTGTTTCAGTTTGAGATCCACTTTTGGCTCTCTCCAGACTGGCCCAGCTCTCTTCTGGTCCCTAGGGCAGGTGGAGCTGTGGGAAGCAGTTCTGGCAGCAGTTGGCAGGAACCATGCGGCCATGTTCAGCCCTTCATACTTCATTAGTGTCTCCTGTTCGTTCTGTACCCTTTTTTTCCCATCCTCTCCCATGCCACCAGCATCTAGACCTCATTTATCGCCACAGTCTCTTGGGAAACATGTTCTCCCTCAGGGTTGTCCGAGGAACAAAAAAGGTGTTGGTGTGTGAAAGGATAGAACAAAGCTTTGTGTCGGTGTGCAACATGTCCAAAATCTATCGTAGATCGCCTTGATCCACCAAACCACTGCCCCCAACCTTTCTTCTTCAGGTTTGTAACATAAAAAACAAAAAACTAACTGAGAATGTTTATCCTATAATCACTGGCCTTCGCTGTAAGACTGAATTATCCTCATTCATAATAATATATCATTTTATATTGGAGACCAAGTTTGGGATTATTTATGCGTGACATATATAACATCCACACAGTATAAAGGCCACCTCTGCCCTGGTAAAAGCAGCAGGTGTTCATACACACACCCATATATAAACCTGGAGACGAATGGATTGTGCTTCAGAGACTAGGCTCCATGACCCTATTAGAACCCTGCCAACCATCATTTCATTTGCTGTTCCCTGGTTCTTCTATATCTTTCTATTCAGCAACCCTTTTTTACATTTACTTTACAGAAACAGACGTGAAAGCAAACATAGCTACTTTCGTGAGCCGCATGACATACATTGTGGATAGACTATCTACTCACAGGGACCGTTCAAATAGGGTCAAGGTTTTACATAGAATATAACATTGTACAAGGTGTTTCTTTCTAAATTCACAAATCAGAATTTTCTTAAGAATCACAAGCATTTTTGAACCTGCTGATTTTTCAATTCCACCAAAAACAAGTTCTTAAGGCTTAATCCAAGAAGAAAATACATCTCCGCAAGTGCCATCATGTGTCTTTGTATGTGTTGGAATTACATTTGGAGCGGCAAATTGAGTAGAATTCACCTCGTGGCTCTCGCTGATTGGATCTAATATGATAGTTTCCTTAACCAAAGTGAGCTTGAAAAGGCTGTTAAGTGTATGAAATTCCTCTCTGCTACATGTACCCAAAAGTATTTTCACACAAAAGTTGCTCTGAATGCAAGACAACTTTCTGAGCTCACCATGCAGTTTCAGATGATTCTCATGACTAAATACAAAGGATAAAAACCCAAATGTTCCCACAACCTGAACTCTCAGGTTAAACTTAGATAAAAAGCTACTTCTTCTATTGCTTCAAGACAAGTGGTCTCATTCATTCGACATTCACACAGCAGAAACATTTTCCTTATTATTACAGAATAGGCATGATTTCATTTGAACGGTCAAAAATAATCTTTACACTAGCATTCGAAATAGTTCCCTCCATGCTCTAAGCCCGATGGATGCATTTGAATACACTGTGTGCCTTCAATGTGCGAGTTATTCCACAGCCTTGTCTCTAAGATCAATCTGTGATTTCTTAGTGAAAAGACTTCACCGACAAAACAAACGCAGACTTGGCGGTATGGAGATTGGGGATGAAAGCTATAATGGATAAACAAGAGGCACCTAAAAAGGAATAGCCAATGTGAAGAGAAACAAATCCAAAGTGTCAGCACCCCAATAGCTGCAGATGGGTATTCCACAAAGCTCAAACTCTCCACTCCATTTCTATTTACCATTCTCCCACTTAGGCTTAGCGTGAAACAACTCTTTAGAGAGGCTGTCAAGGCCCTCATATAAATGCATTCATATTCTGCCACAAAAACAATTCACTGCAACAATATAAACTCATCTGTTGCAAATGCATGCTACACGTCTAGGAAAATAAATAACTAGGTGCAAAGGCGTTACAGTGTAATTGGCTTCATATGCGCACAAACACACATCCTGCTGTCTTCATCCTCAAGGACCGCTGTGGGTTCAGGCATAGAGCACCCGGCTTGGTAATGAGGGAGAAAACTAATATTTGGAGTGCATTAATATTGTTGATCTGAGGTGACGCCGAGGCTAAGCACACACCCAGATAAGGCTTGTTTGTGAAATATGCCAGTGTTTGTGCATCAGAAGCTCGGTGCCGGTCGGAGCGAGGAGCATCGTTCAGCCGTGCACTGACCGGCTGAACCCTGCAGATCCGCTTGTACATATCCAACAGCAAGACATCCTGAACCTTTTATCAATCCTATCTGCACAGATGCTCTTAATGTCACACACACACACAATGATATTTACACAGCCGGATGAATGTTAAAGTCACGGAGGGGGAAAAGAAGATGGAAACTGGACTGGTTGTATGTTTTAGAAAAGTTTGATCAGAATCGAGAATCGAATCTATGTATTTTTTATGTTAGAGGCTAAAAAAACGACAAGACAAGCATAACACAACTTTTAAACTACTCGAGTAATAAAAAGCCTGTGTTAAACAATGCTTCATAACCTTTTGCACGAAGACCCTTTGCAAATTTCCATTCTGGTTTGAAAGGCTCATCACTGCGGATCTGATTGGAGCAATTAAGACCAGAAATTTCTATATGCAACTACCTCCACAGACAATTAATGCAGTGCTACAGCAATAAACCTTGGTATAATGTTTTATGGGCAGAAGATTATTGTTGCACCTATCCAAGAGCCTGGAAAACTTTATTGCAAACTGTTGCTGCACTCACATTTAGACATACAAAATGACATATAAAGATGACAGATATGAGAATTAGCTTGCTATAAATGTAAGAATGTGTGAAACAAGCTATACATTTAGTATGTATTGTTTCATCATTGTTAATTCTGTTGGGAGACTATGATTAAAGACATGCACAAATATGACTGCACCTTCCCCACACAATAAATCATTGCCATTATCTGAGAATTAGAATTACAGTGATTTATGAGTCTGGGGTGGCTTCTTGTGGGTTATCTGTGTCTATGAAAAAAAAAAAAAAAAAAAGAGAGGAGATATAAAAGTACACTGAAGAAACAGCCCGCGGTGACAGTCAACAGTGCAGTGGCGAGGTTGATACTTTGGAGGGAATATGGCCTGAGGTCGGTTGAAGGAATCTAGAGGGGTACATAGGGTGTCACTTCCATTTATTCCTGGCTCACACTGGTGCACAGTCTTCTTTGTCGTGCTGAGGTGAAGCTGCCGAGTTGAGGAGGAGAAGGGATAAAGGAGGGGAGTCTGAAGGAGGAAGTCTGTATTTACCTCAATTGTTTAACCATAGCTATTACTTTTTTCGCCCTGAGTGGAAATGTGTGTGTGACACAATTTCAAATGACATCTCGTCATCCAACGGGAGCCCAGAAACGACCCGCTGATCCCATTGTCTCCTTGTCTGAATCAGTAGCGTGTCTGCGAGGCCAATGCCAGGTCACACAACACACACATTTGTCTGGAGCCCACGCCAAAGCAAAGGTGACAGGGATGACACTGCAACAGGGATGACTCACCCTTTCAAACTGTGCATAAAAACATTAGCCCTGAGGTTAATTTCTGTGGATTGAAGAGATTATATGAAAGCATAAAGCCCTAATTGCCCCAAGTTGTTTTCTCTCCAGCTCTTTTTTTTTTTAACCTACAAGCAGCTCCTAGTGGACGGTGCATTTCTCTATTAATAACTGTAATTTCAGCTCGCTTACCTCACTGGACCGGCTGATTAAACTCTTAATGAGGCTGCTATCTCTCTGGCCACCAATATTTACCCAGTGTGCTAAGAAAGCCAAATGTGTCCCAGTTTTTAACCTCTCATCTAAAATCCCCCAGTAAAACTTCCAAGCACAGGGAGTCTAAAAGAATTTCACCAGATGAGTCCTGGCAACTGCAGCCCTCCTGAAGATTGCATCTCCAACATGGCAGTGTCAGGTTGAATCAAGGCCTGGTGCATTAGTGTTAGTCTGTGCGGCTAACCAGAGAGGCTGCGGATTGAATTACGCCTTAGCCTCTTGTGGGCACAATGAGCAGAAACACATGTGTCGCTGATTTAATGAATGAATTAAGCACGTCGGCACACTTACCACACTGTCTCTACATAACCATCTGTAGGTTGGTGAAACGGTAATCTTCTTTGCAGAACTAATACATCTGATTCACGATAGGATTAGGTCAATTTAGGTGAAGTCGAACATCAGGAAAATGCATTTGGCAGTTAGAGAGAAGTGTGGTTTCTGGATGTCAAATTCCGTCCTATTCGGTGGAAAGTACCACAGACTCAGTGGATCGATTTGGACCGAAAATGAAAGCATAAAAAAAAAAATGCTATTTGTAAAACTACAAACTGACAAGCCAAAAGAGAGTACTGCACTGGGGAAACAGAGACAAAAGTAGCAGTTAGCACAATAGCATCTTAGCTAGCCACAGTCAGTTTGCTCCAATCAATAGTTATTTACTCCCTGCAACTGGCTGGGGACAAAAAAAGGGAAAAATGCGAACGGGAGGGAAAGGGAGCTGGATGGGTGAAAGAGAGATGCCGAGTAACAAGGCAATCAATTTTAGCTGTTAAAAAAAATGAAACTAAAGTCCAATACTGCAAGGAAATGAGAAAAATATCTGAACTAAAAAGCAACTAATAAATGTCAATACGTTCTTTTGGTAATCACACCATCCATCTTGCTCCATAGTACGCTGAATATTGCAGAGTAGCCTACAGAAGCCTTAAACAGAATTCGAAGTTTCAGTCCCATGCAAAGTTGCATAAAGGTGCTGCTATATCAGTGGTGTCAAACTCAAAGTGGTGAGGGGCCACAATAGTATATAAGAAGCATTTCAGGGGCCTATGATTGTGACAAACCCAACAAAAAACAAATCAAATCCAACTAAAAACTGCTCAGATACAACTGAAATCTGTTCAAATCCAACTAAAACCTGTTCAAATCCAACTGAAACCTGTTCAAATCCAACTGAAACCTGTTCAAACCATGTAAAAACTGTTCAAATCCAACTGAAACCTGTTCAAATCCAACTGAAACCTGTTCAAGACCATATAAAGACTGTTCAAATCCACCTAAAACCTGTTCCCATTCAACTACAACCTGTTTAAGTCAATATATCCAACTAAAACCTAAAACCCCAAAATATTACCTACTAAAAGTATTGAAGGGCCATATAAAACATTGCAAAGGGCCGCATTTGGCCCCCGGGCCTTGAGTTTGACACATGTGGTTTTAGTGATATAAAAAACAGTGCCATCTACATCTACACTACAAGAAGCTTAAATGTGGAAGGGACCATCTGAAGGCGAGTTAGTGCATGGACATGTGGTCGCATCAGAGAGAAACGTCTTGAAATGAAGGTGTGTTTTGACTAGGACTAACTGCGGCGGAGATAGCGAGCAGATAAGAGCGAAACCACAAGCAGCTAAGTCAGACCAAGTAATGGAAAAAGGAGGGGTTTGGAAATGCAGACAGATGGCGAGCTGGTGGTATGAATTGTTGGGGAAAGGAAAAGTTGTGTTGCTCTACAGTGCACGGCTGTAAAGTTTCCGAAAAACCAAACAGCACGGACAGACATCAGAGGTTACATATAGGCTACTCTTGCAATACCAACCCTGTAATTGAAACGGAATTAAAGCCGGTGCTCAAATAATTACTATTACAGAGCATTGCTACTAAACTCTGTGCCCAGTGCTGTACAGTGCATTAGAACCCTTTATTACTATGAATAAATTGCCTGACAAGATACAAGGTGCCACTCCACATTGGCTTATCCTGCGCACAAATAGCTTACAGAGTGATGTCAAGGAGAAGGAGAAGAAGAAGGAGGGGGAGGAGGAGGGAGGGGTGAGTAGCCACAGTAGAGAGATAGTACAATCACTGTCAGCAGCAATGAATTATACATGAATTGTAGTTTTAACACTGTCTGCTCACTACCCCGCTTTGTCGGTATTAAATATTCACACCAGCATCTTTGTAGGCCAGTGTTAATTACTCATCACAACAACACGGGTCTAATTCAGAAATTGCCTTTGCCACTTACTATTAGTCAGTATATGGGGGGCGCAATGCAAGGAATAGTATGTTCAGTCCATCTGATGCAGACAGAACATAAGGGTTTTACATTTGTCGGTGTCCAGCCACTTTGCATTCATGACACTCACTTACAAGGCACCAATACTGTAATTTAAGTCAAGATCCCTCAGCAGACATGAGAAAAAGTCAGTGGAAAGAGTCCATTAAAACGCTTTGGCTTTTGTCATGGGACAGAACTGAAAATGTGTGCACCTGAATCCTTGAGTTTATGCCAGAATGGTGGAAACTTGAGCTGTGGGGCTTTCGTCTGCTGTCTCGCTAACAAGGCTGCTGGGACCGGAGTCTTAAGGCAGCAAAGTGAGCGGTTTTATAGTAAACATGTATATTTGGATTTGTGAAAATGTGTACAAATATTTGGGCCTCCATGATTCTCCGGTCCCCCTCAAACTGATCAAATGTCTGGATGTGAGCCGGTGTCTGTTTGCTAAGGGTGGGGGCAAAGGCTGGGTGGGGGATAGACGGTGTAAACACGGCAGCCTACATGGATTGGGCTAATATCCAGTTTGTTCCCTCTCGCCTCAGCTCCATGGTGGCTGCAACGCAATTTCTTCCAATTGACCTCTCTGCCACCCACACAATCACTCTCCACCGGAGACACAACAGCCCCAGAATACGGAGCAGCCCGCTACGCTAGCCTCACGCCCAAGGAGCGAGCGCTAGAAGGAGGTGGGGATTGAACCAACCATGAGGCGGAAATTAGATGAATTAGAGAGAGGGGAGGAGGAGGCATGGGGAGGTGAAAGAGTGAACTTATTCTGTGCTGTACTGGCAGTGACAAAGCACAAGCATTTGGAGATCAGCTAAGGAGGAAATTAGAAGCATTACAGCCAGGATTGGTTGTTTCCATGCTTTCTTTCTTTCCCGACTTTTACTTGCTTAAGCCTGAATGGCATTAGTAAAACTCTAGAAGAGACAACAGAGAAAAGCTTTTAAAAGGACTAATCCCAGGTGAAAATTGCAGGTATTGATAAAAGCTAAATGTTGTGAGACAACTGTCAATACATAGATGTCAATTAGTAACAGCGATAATGCAAACATGAGGGAATACGCCCAAAGGCAAAGAACTAGATTTATGTGCGTAATATCCCAGCCAAAGGCTAAAAAGCTTTATAACGGCAAAGGATTTCCAATAAAAGTGAGGTTGAAACCCTCTAAGAGCAGCACTCTCACGTAATAGGATTAGCAGAAGTCAAGTGTACGGCCATCTTTACTCTTTATGTTGCAGAAATCGCTGAGAAGCATCTCTGCCAGAGCCAATAGAGCCCTGCTGATCGTGCAAAAAATGCTCTGAACCTGCTCCATGACAAGGGGCTGTGGCCCTTTGAACTTTAACCAACATACACATGCTGTCTGCTCGAAGCCAGGAATAGCAGCCGAGGTTGATCTGATCCATTTTCTGGAGTTTGTCCACCCTGAGGAACACGAAACTAAAGCAGAACCCATGGACTGGATTCAACAGATGAAAAGCCTTGGCTGAAAATGAGTAATATGTGCAGTAATGAATAGATAGCTTCCAGCTTATCTCTCATTTTCTCCATTCAACACAAACTGCTGACTGGGCCATGTTTCCACTCATCTTGCTAAACCTCCCCCACCTCTCACTACTTGCCCATGGCATTTCCCTGGGACCTGTTCTTCTCATTTCTGTAAATGTTAAATGAAATTAGCGCAATGCATCAGTGAGTTCATTTTTCCCACTGAAAATCACTGGGTAATCTGTTCTGCACATGAAAGGAAGGCGCCAGGGCACCTGAAGGTCGGCCACATCTCTGTGCACACCACGCACTTCTTTTTTCAAACCTAAGACTAAAATCATTGATTTTTTTGTGTCCGCCTCTACCCTTCTTTAATCCCTGCAGACTGTGTGCACTACATCCTTTACGTGAATTTGTACAGACAGAGCGGCTGGCTCTCTATTAAACTCATTGAGCCAGTAGATGAGCAGTGCATCCTCACTGTGCCGGGGTCTATTCTAGATGTGAGATGAATGGTAATGGGGACTCTACTGTATGTGCCTCAACAATACAGCATGCTAATCTGGTTTCCCTAAGTGCAGCTTACATTTTCACCTGCACTGCCTTGTACTTCCCTGTACTTCCTAAAGACTTGATGGCTTTTCCTCACTCTCACTGTCTACATCCAGTTCCCTCTTAGATTTCTGAGAGTATTCACCTCACTGACTGCGTTCTGTTTCTTTCCCTCTGCTGCGGAAGTGGTAACCACCGCTGGGAATTGAGCTGCAGGAGGAAAAAGAGCAAGGTAAACCAATGAGTGATGGAATTGTGCAAAGATTTAATTCAGCTCTGAGGAGATGGCAGCTTAATGTATATAAATGCCCTGTAAGGAGAACAATGAGGATGGAAAGATGGAGAGCGCATGGGGGATCATCATGGCCATCTCATGGATAAGGAGTAGAGACATAATAGTATATAATTCAATATATTACTGCTGAAGGACAAATGTACAGCTCCAAAGATGAAGATGGTGGGTTGTTTGTTTGCAGCTGAAGCGGTTGTACTGAACTGATTGAGTATGACAAGAGCACGTAGGCACATAAAAATAGAGATATTTAATTGCACCTTTATAAGAATCTGGGTTTATGTTGTCTTTTAAAACATAAAGTGTATGCCTTACAAGCAGTGCAGGGACATATTTTGTAGTCTCATGTCCAAAACTGTGAAGCCACACATGTTGAATAAGAAACATAATATTATTGATCACAAATCGTGTAACTATGGCAACAGGAGCTTTAAAATGAGATTGTTCATGCCTGTATTACAGCCTTAACAAGGCATGAAACTACATAATCTTGGCTTAAGACAGAATTCTGTCTCCCACAACTGAAAATGTGCACTAAATAGTCAAAACAGAGCTAATCAAAAATAATACATACATAATACTGCTCAAGATAATAAAATACATGACTACGTAACAATATGACATAACAAAATAATCATGAATATTACAAATTATTCATATGGAAAAATGTGGCAAACAGTGTTTAAAAATTAAAATCAGGATTTAATCATAAATATTTATTGTTGTTTATTATTGAAATTTGCACATTCATATACATATAAATACAGCCATCTCAAACATCTATTTTATGAATAATTTAGTTGTATAGCACTGTTCACAGCAGTGGTAAGACCCTGCTGCCTGGTCCGGTCTCCTCTGCTTACATTCCTACTGGCCATCCCCTTTCCCTCACAAGGCCTATATGTCCACAGTGTTTGGTGTTGTCCACATCACTCCGACAGCTTGCCACTGTCTGCAGCAGTGGGCTCCGGGGCGTCAGATCTGGGGTGTGCTCTGATGCTGGGAGCTGGCTTTCATTCCACCCTCACACACTGACACTTTGTTCACTGTCACCATCCACCAGGACGTGATAAGAAAACAAAACCAGGAGTGTTTATCCACCGTGTATCCATGTGCAAATGTACACACATTTATGTAGGCGCCTCAGACATGCAGATGCACCCACACGTCGCCAGTAAACTCCTGAGTCTGAACACTGTGTCAGCTTTTGCTCTGTGGGAGAGGCAAGCTAAGAGATAGAGAGGCTGGAAAAGTGAGAAAATAAGCCCTGATAAAGAATTGAATATGTAGGAGAGAATTCATGAAGGAGGCAGCATGAAAGATGCACAGTGACATGAAGGAATATAAAGAACAAGAATAGAGTGAGAGCTCGGGAATAGACAGGGACAGAGCTGCAGACAAGGGGAAAGAAGAAAAGAGAAAGAGGGAACAAAAAATGCACATCAGTCTTTCCTGGACCATTTGGCATTCTTTTTGCCTGTCCTGTCTGTGTCTTGTCCAGCTACTCAACCATTCAAAAGCTGCTCACATAGCCTTTCACACTGGGCTCCTGCGTTTTCTCTCCCCTTCATCTTACTATGTGTGTTCTTCTGTCGTCTAACTGCAGCACGCCTCGGAGATTCCCACACTTTGAGGCATCAAGATTGAACATTACCAAGTCTTCCATCCCTAAATTGCACATTGAACTTTTGATGTATTAAATGTACTCTCAAAATTAAACATGGGCCAAAAGATGCACGCAAATCCAGTTTCATTGACAAAACCTAAACGCTATTGCCAATACAAATACCTACACAATTTCTCAATTTACTATAAACTTATCCAGGAACATCTAATGAAGTAGGAAAGAACACTGCTGGGTTCTAAAAGGCATGGGGTGAGTTTAATTAAACAATGCTAATGAGCAACTAATTAAAAGCTTTCTGATCAAAACAAGCCAGTAATTACCTGGAGCAGAGATGGATAATGAGTGCACTACAATCACTGGCAGTCAGGGAAACCCATGGAGACCTAAGTGGATCAATTCCCTTACTATTAATGACTTTTTTTCTCCATATTTCTTTTACCTTTTTACTATGTCAGGCTTTAGATGTGAAGGATGACGTGACAGCTAGAAAAGAAAATACCACGCTTTGACAGAAAGATCAGAAATATTTCATATGCCAATTGTCACTCACTAAGACTTTTCCCTCTCTCTTCCTCCAGCTATTGATTTTAATCTCCTTTGCTCCTCTAGTGGTTTAACTGGTCTCACATTTTCACTCTGAATGGCAATTAGCTCCCAGAAAGAGTTTCTCTCTACAGTGATGCAATAGTCTTTACTTTGCACTCACACTGACAGATAGGTATCAGTGGCGAGCTTTCCCTCTGGCACTGAAGGAAAATCCATGACATGGCTGACAAGGTCAGTGCCACAGAGACTAGAAGAATCACATCCAAACCACAGTTGTGCCATAGAACAGAACACATTCACCTAAGGCTTGAGACAAAAGAAGGAAAATGTGAGCGGGGATGGCGGGTGGGGAGTGGAGAGCCTGGATGAAAGAGTGAGGATTTTATGAGTGTGAAATTCTATGGCTTGCCAAAGAGGCCTGTTGAAACAAAATGGGAAGACAAGAGAACATGGAAGTGATCAAAATGCAGTTGATTAATGGCTGGAGAGAATACAACCGGACCAGTGAGGAATTCACAGAAACATCGAACAACAGGAAGAATGAGAGATAAATAGATAGGAAAGTCCTCTCCACATTTTTCTTCTTTTTGATTGTTTCCTTGCAACTCAAAGGATTATTGGTTTGTGTGAAATGGCTCAGTTAACAGGAAACACTGGGCATCATCTCTTTCTTCTTGTCTCTTTTCGTTCCCAAGCACCTCCACAGAAAAGCCTGTAAGTATCCATACAGCCAGTATGCTTTAACAATGGCTGATTAGAAACTGTGCCAGTAATTGCATTGTGTGCAAACAAGGGAAATGAAGACACTGTGTTATAGATAAACTGAATAAACCTTTACCTGAACTTTGTTCTTACTGGTTAGTAATTACAAAATAAGTACTGCATTGATGCATTTTGCCAAGAGAACATTATCTCTGCAGCACAAGCACACAGATAACACTAGCAAATGTTACTGCTTTATCCTTATTGGGAACTCTGTATAGGAGAACTATATGAGCATGTGGGAACATTAAAGTAAAAACCAAGTCTGGTGGCTGAGGTATTTATTTTAGTCATTTATTTATTCAATGAAATGTGAAAATGATAATCAAAAGTCTGAACTGAATTTTGTCTCAGTTGTGGTCGTGTTGATACAGAGTTAAAACAGTATAACTAGAAAAGCTCTACATTTCTGTGTGCTATTTGAAGTAGCTAATTAAATATCTTTATTAAGCTAGAGCTTTTTATAATGGCACAGTAAATGAACAAAACTAATTAAACACCACTAAACAAATAGTTTGTTTGTATTCACACAAGTCCAGGAACAAACAGTGCACTTCTGGCCTCAGAGAGTCTATGACAGAATGACCTCCTCATGGAAGGAACTGTTGAATTATGGGAGTGCTTTGCCTGCAGCTGGTACTTCAACCCAATCTCACTCCAACAGAGAGGGGTGTGAAGGGACAAGGTCACATTCAGCTTTCCATTTAAATGTCATGCTAGCACACAAAAAGGAGTCATTTAGTGGACTTTTTCCATCCATTGCCCACAAATCTCAGTCGGTTCCACTGACCTGAGTGATTAGGTGTAAGTACTGTCTTGAAACTGTACACGCCAGATTCTATGACGGGCTTTGGACAATGGATTAACGGCTGTGCGTGTATTAAACTAAGCTAGAACTTGAGCATACAAATTGGTCGGACCATCCTCGACTGCCCGCATTAGGTTTTAGGGGATGATACTATTGCATCAGCAGTGAAACGAGGGGAATGATCTATTTGGAGCTTGTTACACAGGAGGGTCATTGAGTGAGTCAAACACTCTTGACACTGATTTGAATTATACAAAGATGCTTCACTTTGTCCTTCCAAACAACACTCCCTCCAAACCGCATAAACAAGGCACAAACAGTTTAGCTACAAGCTGTGACAGATGTTCACATGAGCGGCAGCCTGAAAAAGCACTTTCGGTTTGTATTTTTCACAGCAAGAAAAGCAATAAAGATAAGTCTATTATGCATAGCAAACATATGAACCATTGATTATTTATGCCGTGAGACGTACTGGATATTCCTAAATGTGTTTCATATGACTTGGTAAACTGTATTCATGCATCCGCAGCAAGGATCTAAAGCTTGAGCCCCTGACTTCTTTTGATGACTCTGCATGTATCGAGCTCCTCTCTGACTTCTCTCATCTCCTGTCCTCTCTTCTCCACTTTTCTGTGGGTAAAAAGAGCGGGGGGGAAGGGAGAAGACAGATAAGGCTGCTTCCTCAGAAATTACCTATCACAGCTTGGCAGTGCATCGCTGTCGGAGAAATGCTGAATTTGTCGATCCGGGTCTATGTTGAAAAGAGTATGTGTGTGCTTAATTTAGCTGTCAGTCTAGCACAGTCTGGTATGGATATCAAAGTGCATGATGTATATTTTAAATGGAAAACAACTCCTGTTTAACTTATATTTCTGCTCACGGTTCAATTGGTGTTGCTCGAAGGTCAATAGCCCCTTTAAGCCCTGAATATTTTGCTAGAGCAAGGCAACAAAAGGATGAGCCAATGTCATTTTTAGAAGCATTTTGTAAAAATAAATTGCATCTGTCTATACTGTCTCTATCAAATAAAGGCTCATAAAATAAAATAAAATAAAATAAAATAAAATAAAATAGTTGACACATTACAGTTCACAAAGAGATACGCATGAAAAAAAATAAAAATAAAAATGTGCATTGTATTTGTAGAAGGCTCTAGGCTAAAATGCTTACATATTAGGAGGCAAAACAGCTTGATCTTCAACAGAACCACCAAGTAGTTTCTCTAGTTCTATTATAAATGGGCACTGTTAATCATAGGAACAAGACATGAGTATTAAACAATCTCCACAGAGGCCATTGCAGCTAAAATATATTTATTACTTACAGAATGCAGAGCACATGCATATTTACTTCTCTGGGAGTTTGGGATTATGCTTTCCAGTTATCCACACACAACACTTAAATCACACACAATTAACTAGTAATATGCCCTTAACCCTTGTTTAAAACAGCTTCCATTTAGCATAGTCAAAACAAAGCTTAAGGGAGCAATTGTTCCAGGGCTGCAATGACTCGTGTGTCTAGCTAGGCCTCACTTTTGATGACTAAGTGTTAATATGAAAATGTTCGCTGCATGTGCCCGGAGGAGACGTACTGCTGCCGTGTTGGTGTTCTATGCTTTATCTGGGACACATTTCTCATGCCACAACTGCATTGGATCGCAGATGTGAAGTGTGTGCGATTAAAAAAGAAGGTTCTGGGTAGATTTGCCAACACTCAACTTACCTAAACTGAACAGATTTAAAGGACAAAAAGTTGTCTACTGAGTCATCCAAGGTAAAGCATTACGCAAGTTTTATAAAGAACACGCTGGTCTTGACTTCCTGTCGTCACCAGCTTTTTCTGAAAAGTAGACATTTATGGATATATGCTGCTAGAGAAATGTTTTAAATTACAAAGCAACTGAGGGCGGCCCGAGTCAAGGAGAGTAAGTAATGGGTTAGATTCTTGTCAGAATTAGAAAATGTTAGTGATGCAATCAAATTACTGACATATACTGTAGAATAACGTTTTTGACATTATGTCTTTTATGTGTAGTCCTTAACATTCCACCTGCTTAAAGGCAATCTGCCATAACATTAACAACCACATACAATATAAAAAGCTGACTTCACATGTTTTACTAAGTCTTTCTTTCTGGCAAAATGGTCTGCATTGCCATTGGTTTATTTAACACCAGTGATGACCTTATTTCCTGTATCCTGTATTGAAAGGAATATAGATGACCTTTCTATGTCCATCTGACATCTAGACATTAAAAAAAGTCTTGGGCAGAAAGAAACTGCGGCAACTGTGTGATTTAAGGCACACACCTCTACACAAGATCACTTACATTCTTCTTCATTTAAATCAATAGTTACAACATCTCACAAAGAAGCACAACTTGTGTGGCATTTGTATGGCATCACACCACCCATTGAATCTTAAAGCAGACTGCATTGTGGCCTGATAAATAAGTATTGACAGGAAACACTAATTTGACTAAGGTTTATTTGTTGACGAGATCAAGTGTGGAACAGGTCTCGGTGACACCTGGAAACAGACAGCGTTGCACACGTTGAAAGTCTCCAATCACCAAGTCATTCCTCTCATCTCAAGTGGAATAGAATTTTACATTATTACCTTTGAGCATCCTAAATGTCACGCCTGATTTGTAAATGACATGCTGCTCCTAATTACACTGATATTTGCAGGAGCATAACAAACCACTCTACTCTCCCCACTGTCTTTCTTTTCAGATTTTACTGGCTTTTCAGGAAAATAAATGAAAATAATCACATACAGGGCAATTTGAATATAACACTTACTTACTCACAGTTGACATTTTATATCACTTCTGTATCACTGTCTTAACAGAACAGCGCATTACACGAGTCGCCAATTTAACTTGGCAGAGTGACTACAAAAATCTCTCCTAGAAATAAATGAGTAAAACACACTAGTCCCCGATGAACCTTAGCAAGGCAATAAAGCTTTAGCTCCTCTAATAGAGCTGCCAAATGCACACTTACACATTACAGCAAAGATGTGGCAGTATAGGGAAGCCCCATGTCTAAGTGCCAAAACATGTCCACATTATGGGTGAGCGGATCATTATATCCAGACTATTGTATTCTGTTTAATATCTCTCTTAGCGCTAGTGTTGATGATACACATTTCAGAAATGGTCAATAACAAATAATTGTGAGGATATGGTGATGTAACAGTTTACCATAGCAGGGGTTATAACAGCCTTTGAGCTACGTTAGATGAGTCTTTTGGCTCCAATAGGCAGCAATGTCCCTGAGGGTCAAAGAATAGGTCGCTCCTGAGAGATGAAAGACTGCTCCAGCATCTTAACCTACTGGGTATTACTATCATCATTAGAGATGTTTTTCACAACATAGCCTTGGGAAAGAATAAATGAGCCTTTAGACAGAACAAATGGTTGGTCTGAGAAGGCCGTGCTTTACCACTGTAAGGGCAGAGATCCATGAGTCCCCAGCTTCCATTAGAGGAGACAATGTTATTCAGTTTGTGGCCTCCCTATGGCCCTCTCTCAGTGTGAGCTGAGCTGAGTGTTCAGTGGGAGCCACCAGAGAGCCACACAGCCAGCCTCGCTGACTTCAGCTACTCCCATTCAGACCCAATGAAAAAGCTGGCACATTTGAAAGACTTAAAGTCTGGAGAGAGAACGCATTAAGGCTCCAGACGGTCTGGATGACGGAGCATGGGCTAGTCAGTTTTGATCTGAGAACCCCGACAAAGAGGCAGCAAGCACAGGACAGACTCAGGCATCCCATTAGCCTTTGAGTTGAAATGTCAATGTCTCCACTGGCCTAGTTCAGGAGGCTACGGCCCCTTCCCCTTGAGGAGCACAAAACACAAAGCAAACAAAATGGGTAAAGAGCTCTTTGAGTTAAGATTCAAAGAAGAAACCAATTTGATATCGTGACATTTCTTCCAGACTAAGACAAATGAACACAAGTGGTCTCTAAAATATGATAGAGTACTATTTGAAAATAATTTAGAGGCATTTAAAAAAATAAAAACAGCAAACAGATCTGCCGTTTGAAACACTGTGGTCCAGGCCAATAGGAGCAATGTGAACACCACTATATCTAATACTACAATGATGGAAAACAGTGTCATGTACAAGTACATAAGCTAAATGACAAAAAACTCAGAATATTGCTATTGGTTTTTGCTGTGCATTACCAGCCAGTATTTGGCCGGTACCAGGGACTGTACTATGAAGATGGACTGAGAGGTTAGTGAGGTAACTTCAGAGTTAACCCTGGATTTTCAATGTCACAACTACTGAATGCTCCAGTTCCAGATAGAGGGTAGAAGCATGGATGTCTGGCCAATGAACAATGAGAAATGAGAAACATGGCGTTAGTGCTTTAGCATATGCTGGATGATGTAGTAAGAGTTACAGTTTCAACTCATGTAGGTGTCTTTGTGCCAGTGCAGAATTTTTACCCTGGTATTGCAGCCTGAGGCCCTGCCCTCAGAGTGGTCCTTGATGCCTCAATGCTTTGTGTGACATTTACTGGTAAAGGCCATTGTAAACAAAATAATATCCAGAAGGAACAATAACACATTGTTTACCTTTCTTTGCAACATGATAACCACATTTTAATCTCACCTTTGTACGTTTCCTCCAGTAACAAAGGTGAAGACATAACTTCTTATTTCAAGAAGATTGCACATTAGTCCCAACTGATTTTCTTCAAGCTTATGTTAGGCTTACTAATTAATAAATGACTTATCATATAGGTTATACATACTCCATAAAAAGGAAGCAAATTCCTCTGAAAAGCTCTAAAAGGTAAACTTTTACCACAAACAGCCACAGTTGGTCTATTAAGGACTGAATAAATAGATTGCAAGCCAATAAACAATTGCAGACTTATTTATACTTTGTAAACACAGCAATGAGAGCTAAATGGTGCCAAAAGACTTCCAGAGCACACAAGTGGCATTCAAAACGCTTGCTCTATTTCTCTCTGTCACTGCACTAATTGCAGCAGTGCTGTTTTGGCACTCATAAATACTCTAGCCAATTTGCTGGACAATAGAAAAACATTAACAACTTCTGCATTGTGCCCCATGCCCCAATACATATCCTGCTCCTATTGTTATTTTAGGACCAGCGGCAATGTGTACATTTTGATAGTAATCCCCCCTCCCCATTCTCAACCAAACTGAACAATGATAATGACTGATTAATGGTTGCCCTTCTTTGGTTTTGCGTTGGCACACACATAAAAAAATGAGTCAGTACTCCAGCCAGCCTTATAGAGCAATTAGAGAAAAAGCCAAGGCCACTACAGTCTAAATCACTCCCACTATTTCAATCTTGGACTTGGTTCACCAACCCATTACACACATTCTGGTAAAACTAACCCTGCTTTATGACACACATCCCAGCACATGGGCTTAGACTTTGACTTAGATACACTTTATTTGTCCAAGAGCTAACATCCTCACTGTATATGTTAAGCAATAGAGAAAACCTCAAAGGAAAAAACACAGATTAAGCCACCCCTCCTGTAAGGATGCTGTTTCAAAAGCCAAGAGCTAATAATTTTAAGAAATGCCAAGGCATACGTGACACAGTGAAGACAAACGCCAATGCATAGCTTTTACTTGAGCACATTGCAATCTACAAAGCAGTTTGGAAATGGGATTAACAGTGCAGGATTCAAATTAAATTCAGACATACATTTGTGGGAATTCAATCACAACACTCTTAAGCTCGATTACCCCTGGTAGTATTTTGTGGAATCAACAAGCGTACACACAACAGTGAGAGAGCAAAAGAGGCAGAGGACAAACTGAGACACAACGAAACTGATAAAAAATGCAGGAAGCTGGTTTTGCAGTGGCTGCGACGTCACTGGGGAATTTACACAATTGTTGACTTCCATGTAGAGAGAGACAATGAGTTCAGCTTCATTGACTTCTACAGAGGCAGCGAAGCGTAGTAATTACCCGGGCTCCGACAGAGGAGGCGCTACACTCTCACCAACACACGGGCTCTACTTCATCTTTAACTAATGCACACCAGCAACAAGGCCAGGAGAAGCTGAAGTAGTCACAACGGCAAGCGATGGAAGTGGATAAACAATATCACTGCAACCGGAATGTTTCTGAGAAGAGCAACGCATGGGCTGAGAAGTATGAAGAAATGAGGAATGAGAATCCCCAAACAATCTAATCTGTCCTTGAGTGCCCTCCTACTGCAGCATTGTTCTGTCAGAGGCAGATAAGTTGGGAGGCGCTGCAGTGAGTGAACAGCCGAGAGAGGAGAAAAGAGAAAATCAATGATAAGAGTCGCACTTGCCACAGTAAAGAAGTGAGTTGAGGCTAGGGCAAACTAACAGGCAATGCGGGGGAGCAGGAGATGTTTGAAAGTGAAGTTTTTAATCTTAAACACAACCTTATTTAATCTACCGTATTAAATGCTTCACAACACAAAGAAGACCGTTACCAGGACCAAGAGTCTTCTTCATGTCAAAGGAATACATAACGCAAAGTTCAGTCCATTCAAAGACAAGTATGTTTGGGGGTTTTTTTTTACCTATTAAACATGTTCTCAGCAGTTAATATATGGCCATGACCGAAAGGACAAGATCTCAAATCCAAACAGCTAAAATGAGCTTTTTCCATAAGGTGGCAGGGTGCGCCCTTAGGTGTAGGGTGAGTAGCTCGGTCACTTGGGAGGAGCTCCACTTTGAAAGGAGCCAGTTGAGGTTTCCGATGCCTCTTGTACGCCTCCCCAAAGAGGTATCCGGGGCATGTCCCACCGGAAGGAGGTCCCGGGGGAGACCGAGGACACTCCGGAGGGACTATTTTTCTCAGCTGGCCTGGGAACGCCTCAGGATTCCACCGGCGGAGCTGAGAAAGTGTCCGAGGGGAAGAAAGTCTGGGCTTAGCTGCTACGACTGCTGCCCCCGTGACCCAGCCCCAGGTAAGCAGAAAAGGAAAATGGAGAAAGATGGATAGATGGAGTAAATGAGTAACATAAATGCAGTTGCTTGTTCTGAGTAAGTGTAGCAGTCTTGCCTAACTTTGACTTTTTGAGGCTGAAATTGAAAACATCAACACTACTAGAGAAGTACGAGTCCACTACTTCAGACTAAGGCTAAAACTAGACAGGACAGATATTTGAAAATACTATATTTGCAAATATCTCTCCCAGAATTTCCAGACGTATTTTACTATTGTCAAGTATTGATAGTTATGTGCATGTATATATATTTTTGGGGGGATTTTGCTATACATGTGTGTTTGCTGCAGCCCTATCATTGTGTGTCTGGGTTAAGCACAGTGTCATTCTTCCATGAATGACTAAACTTAGAAAAGGCTCAATACTGATAGACATCCTTCGTTTAACTGAACCGAGCAACTAAGGAATAGGTAACACAAAACCTATTCCATTTAGTCCAAAGATAAGCAAATCCTTTTCCCCCTGATGATTACATTAGAAATACCTCCTGCTTAATGTTAAGACGTCCCATCAGATAGGTGTAATATATACAACCTCTTCGTCTCCCACCTCAGGTCACCCAAGCAGGGCCTGCTTAATTCATTACACACTATCTTAAGTGGCTCAAATGATGGACTTCTATTATTCAGAAAGTTTTTAAGAGTTCCACAATACAATTACCCCTGAGCACCAGTATCTAAATTAAAGTTAAATATTTAGAAAAATCATCCTAAAGCTGCAAAGGGAATAAGGCTGGGTATTTTATGTGTTCATTTCCAAGATAAATCTGACGGCAAACAACTGAAGGAGAAAATGATTTGCTGTGAGGCTGTTTGGAATTTCCTGAGCGCTGTGGTGTTCACTGTCCAAACATTCAGCGGTTAGGGTGAACGTGAACAATTACAGAGCAAATTCTGATCTTTTTACACTGAAATGGCCGGAGATGGCTGTCACTGATCAGTGTCCAGGGTTCTTAAACGGAACAAATATTGATTGAAGTATTAGCATATAAAGCATAGAATAAAGTTTTTGGCAATTGATTGATTGATTAATTGATTGATAGAGAACCAAACTTGTACTTAACTATATTAATATAATGAGCATGAGGCTTTAGGAGATTATGAAATGGTCTGTTGATGTGTGGGAAAATAATAGGCCATGGTTATCACAAAGAGGAGTTTGCAGTCAAGGTCTCTGACTGAAGTGTAGGACTCATTATATTCATTGATTATTGACTGTATTGAAATTCTATCATTAGTTAAACAAGGCAAAAACTGCAAGAGTGGATTGTTTTTTGACTTACTGTTCAAAAGTCCTTTGGTGAATTTCATTTGAACCACCATGTGATGAGTATTTAATTGCTTCTTATCAGCACTAGCACCAAGAAATCATTTGTAATAGGAATTGGGCATTTAAAGAAAAAATCATAACTGACTACTGCTGAGGTCCAAAGATTATACACAGCCGCCCAAAAGGTTGATTTCTACAGCAGTCACATCAGGTTGTGAGTCGTTGCATTCTTGTACAGTTGTAACACTGACTGAGTTCCGATAATACTAATACTACTACTAATACTATGGCGTAATAGATACAGTACAACCAAAAGAGTGAGGAGCCATAACACTGTCTGGATGCATTACATGACATTACATTTACATGTGAAAAAGCTGCCTGAAGTTTTTCTTTCCTATTTCTAGATAGAGTTGCCAATTTACAAAAGCCTAAAAGGAAACAAGATACTTAGTCCAAATTTGAAGAGCAGCACTACCTAATGTTTTTATTGGGGCTGGCTCGGTGGGATGATGCATGTACTGTTAAGCAGAAGAAGTTTGTGTGTTTTGGCATAGATTAGTGCTTCAGCTGTGAGAAAAGGACAGCCCAATTTGTCAAGAGAGTAAATCGAGCTAATCACATCAAAGGAAGTGCTAGCCGGGTTAATATAAGCCTACGAGCAAGACGCCTCATTCATTAGTTTGCATCTGCAGGACAAATCACTTCTATGCTGACACACAAAAGGAACACGATGAAGATCATGCCTGGAAACATACACTGTCGCTGCCATGCCCAACAGATTTGATTTGATGAATAAAATGTGACATCACATTTAACTTTGTGGATTGTATTTTTGTGAAACTGCTTGCACTGTAATCACAACATGGCACAGCAGTGCTGCATTGCACACTGCAGCAATCATGTGTATGCAAATGTCTGTGCTCTTCAAAGAAAAATAGCTTTTTTCTCAGTGCAGCGGTTCTGTTTAAAGTGCCTTCCCCTCTTCCCTGCTCAAATGGAAATGCGGCACAAATGGATGAAAGATGCTTCCGCCTCTTCTTTAGAAGAGGGAGCAGGATTCTATGAAGAATAGTTTACCTTCTTAGCCAGAACAGAATGGAGTTGTTCCCTTCAGTGAGGTATCATTTGTCACAATTTTCTCTGTCCAATGGGCACCTCATCAGAGTCAGCATTTTACACACATAAGTCCTTCTCTGAGGCTCCCTTGAGCCCTGCATACCACAGGCACCCAAAGCCTGGACTATTATGTTGCCAGTTGTTTGTGGAAGGCAAACCACTAAGGTACTTATTACTTATTCACTGTTATTATTTTGCCACATACCAACCACAAACTATTTACAACATCGCCACATTTAGTTGCCATGTTTTTTTTTTTTCTGCACAGAAAAGTGTAAAAAAAAAAAATCACAAACTGCATCTCATATGATAGTTATAAGTAATGAGCGATAAAATATGTGAAGCTATATGAAGCCTGGTGACTGGACGCTAATTAAAGCGCATGCATGTTTCCTTTGACATGACTGGGCCGGATAATACACTGCTTCTGTTCTGTCCTTTTCATCATGGCTAGCCACAGTGATATTGTTGTGGGCTCTTGTAACATCATAAGGCCATGTTTTTTTAGTGTTTCTTTGTTGTAATTTTCAATAGGATTTACCCGTGAGAATGTTAAACTAACTTCAGCTCATCACCAAATAGCAAATTCATTTTTACAAACTCAATAATGCACAAAACATCCCAAAACATAGTCTCTGTTTGGAATCTATTTCTTAAAACCAAACAGAATGTGTCAAATTATTGTCACTAAACTATGTGATTCCTCAAACTATGAATAATTTGGGCATAAATTAGGTAAAGTGATAATGAGAAATGTCACACTTGTGTGACGAGGGGAAATGGAACACAGCAGTGGCCAATCAACTCTTCTACAATGGAAATGGAGTCAACAACCTCACCTGACACAGGAAACTGACTGGGATGAAAAACCTGACTGGAGAGTCAATGGGCTCCAGTGGCTCTGCTGTTTAGTGAGCTGTAAATGAAGGAGCATGGAGGTCTTGTGAGGTGCATGCAGGGAGCAAAAATTGAAGACATGCTTCTATTTCTTTAGCAGTCACTCCGAACTAGGGGAGCACTGTTCCTCTCGTCTCACCCAAACCACTGGTGCTCTAATGCTCCTGATGTGCCACTATGTCATCTGTCTCAGCACATGACTTTACACTGTGGCCAATCTAATAATATATATCTAAGAATCCATGGGTCTCGAGTGATGAAAAACTAGGAACATAGCCATAGCAACTCAAAACATCGCTGTTCTATCTTTTGAATGGTCAAAAGTCCTCAAAATGGCGTCCACAGCGGGTAAAAGTCATGTGACTGAAACCCATGAATAGAACAGAATAGAATACAGTACAATAGAATAGACTACAATAGAATTCTGTAGAATTCAGCAGAACAGAATAGAATTATGAACAGAATTATGAACACATACTTTATGCAGTTTTGGATCTTTTGTAATGCTCTTTTGCGGCATTAGGTCTTTTCTTTTGTTATGATAAAAGAGCATATACAAAATATTAGCTGTAGGTGACTTTTGTTCATTTCAAAATATTAGCAGATAGCGTTTTCTTAAGTTTGCACTGATGCCTTTCTACTTGCCACAGCAAACAGGCTTACATCCATAATCACATGCAACTGTTAGCTCAACATCAAGGTCATCATTTATTTTATATGATCACATGACGCGTGATTAGCAGTGTTGCTGACATCCAAACAGTGGCACAGCAACATTACAATAATCTATCACTCCCCTCATACTTTCATCTTCTTACCCCCAGCCCCCCCAGCCCCCTACAGCCCGGGGGCGTCTGCCTGGGAGGCACATCAACCTGTATCTCCCCGCGGTCTGTCTCTCTGCCACGTTGGCAAATCAATTCTTAATAAACCATCTGAAGGTTTCTGCTATACCTTTCATTTCCTCTCCTCAAAGCTGCAGGGCAAATTAGCCTGCCGGGAGGATGAGAGAAAGCATGGAGTAGAGGAAAGTAACAGAAAGCAGAGGGGGGTGAAATAAAAAAAAGTCCCAACACCTACAATTAAATTAACAAATCACTGTTCTTAATTAATCAGGGAATTTACAAGGCGAAGTGTGGGTTTGCGACGTGACTGACATGGCTAGTGCTCGGTGCATCTGCTTGTGTTGTGCTGCCGGCATTGGAACAGGAGAAAGAGGGGGGAAAAAAGCAGATGAAAGCTTAATAAAAACTCTCAGCAGAAAACCCCTTGAGCAGAATAGTGAGCCTGTTACCTCGCTTCCATTTCTTTCTTTTTTTTTCACATTTCTCTTCATTCTGATCTGCTACATCCTCATCAATCCTCCCATGTGAACTATCCCTTGGACTATTCCCCCAATAACCTATCCTGGCCCTCGCCGCTTACCTCCGTGCTCGCAAAGCCATGTTTGCTAATGAGGTGTGGGATTGACAGCTGGATTACACCATCACTTTGTAATCCTTTCATTTCGGTGTTTAGTATAATCACGCCCCAACCCACCTCCCTCTCCCCGTCTTGTATATATGCACGGTTGTAAAAAAAAAAAAAAAAAAAAGCCACGCATGTTCCGTATTGAACCCAGTGCAATTAACCTTTCTAGCCAGACAGTTCACAAAAGGAAAGTAAAACATTTATTATCTCCTTCAAACTGTACGGCCAAAATAATGCCAATCATAAAGTGAGAACACCTAAACACAATCTGCTACATACTTTATGAATGTTTAATGGCACCCACTGCTCGTTTCTGATGAACATTAAGGCACGTTTTCGCCGGAGTGGAACAGTTTGAGTTGAGAGCGATGTGTGCTACAATAACACAGTGGCGTTTCTGTACGAGAAATAAATCATGATTAAAGCAAACTTTCACAACTTAGATGCGTTGCCATTAATTACGATAAAGAAGAGACCAAATGCTCGTGTAAAGTGGTGTGAGAGGCTTGGGGTGAAGCCAGATACTGTTGCAATTAAGAGCAGAAGAAGCCAGTTGTTGTTGGTTTATTTCCAGCATTTTGAACTTCAGAAAGAGGCACCAGTTTCAAGGATACACAACTTCATAGCACAAGTTATGCATGAAGGAACACAGTGAATACAATCTTTTTCATTCACAAAATGGTGGTTGTATGACACTATTTCCACCTGCCTGTTTTTTACAAGCATAAGACAAGAGAAAACATTGTCATTTTGCTCAAGTGAAGATACTCCATCATCCAATCAGACTGTAAATAAAACCAAAAGCCAAGGGGTTACCAAAGTGGTCAGTGAGGCACACATTGTATCCACTAGAAACAGACACAGTGGAAAAAAGGCCTCAGAGGTAAGAGTATCCAACCGTATGCCTCCTCTCTGTCTCAACTCCTCACCCCATTCCACCTCGTACATGAGCCGACACTCTTCTCTTACGAGTGCACCCATCCACCCCACCCCACCCCCCCTTCAGCCCTCCTCCGCCGTTTGCCTCCCTCCACAAACCCATCTCTGTCCCAGGAGCCCGTTCCCTCAGCGGGCCACAGGATCCACTTCTTTTTGATCATTCTCAGACTCAGAGCTCGACAACTTATCTGCCTTTTTCTAACATTCCCAGGCCCAGAGGAGAAAAAGCGGAGCCTTTTATTACCCTCGCTCTTTGGCGCTTTCCTCTGATGTGCCAAAAAAGACAATAGACAGATATAGGCAGTGCAAGAAGAAAGGGTTCTGGCCGTCTTCTTTCAAAAACTGCGCTGGTCCCAAGGTTTAAGATGCTTGGATCCTATATTCAGTCGTGGAGACCAGTAGCATTAAGTTCTTCTTGGTGAAATAAATTCTGCTCAGCATTCGAAAAGTTCAAGGCTCTATGCTGCTCTTCAATAGAAATGTCTGAATGTATGATATTTTACCAAAGTAGCCTTTTTGCATGAATATCAAGACAGTATTTGCCATTTTGTTACTATCCACTAAGTAGACAATATCTGAATTCAACAATCATTTAATGAGTTTATGAATGCACATATTCATAGCTCAGTGGAGTGCAAATGCTAACCGAATGATTGAGCATTTGCCATTTATTACCGCTCCATGACAACAGTTGCCACAGCTACAACGATGTGCCTAGGACAGTTTGATTTTATGATTTGTATGACATGACTTCGAACCTCACAAAATGAATCTGACGGCTAGAAAGAGAAGACAAGAAAGAGGTATAAATGATTAAAAAAAGAGGCATAAATGTTGAGATCCAGCAGATGTTGATCACACTGTGTGGCTTATGAGTTTAATCAAAAAGTATGAACTGAATAATAAAAAACACAATTAAAATATCTTGTGAAAAGCCAACTGATTTTTGAGTCGTTGTGATTAATTGGTGTTGGTTTTGGTTACTTAATCACCATGATAAGGCCTTTGTAGGCAAACATCTTTGATCTTGTCAGTAGCTTTGTAAATGTTAAGGAATTACTTCTAGAAAGACTAAATGCCAAATTTGTATAACAGCATTCGGGTAAAATACAAAATCAAAGTTTCCAGTGGTTTTTCTCGTAAATTGCTTTCAGTAACGGAGTAAAATTGTGTCAGCTACTTCACTGCAGCCAGCCATCATTTTGTCACCATTTCAAAAAAAACGGAGCAGAATGTTTTAGCTTTTCTCTTTCTCGCTTTCTTAATCCACGTCACCACAGACCCCTAACATGTCAGGGTATTTACTTAAGGTTATGTATCTTCATGGAAAAATACCAAATGCTAATTAACTCCGTGGGAGGTGGAAATGAAGTTTGGAAACTGCTCAACAAACCAATTAAACCAGAAGTCAGTGAGTAGCTCTGAGTTATTTCGCCAAATGTAAAACTAAGAATTGCTTCTGACTGAGGTGTGGCCATTGAAAGAAAGTACTTTTCTCATGCTTCTTTTGGGGATTTAATATATTCTGTCAAGAAAGCCAATGTCTATCTTGACAAGAATCTTAAGATACACTTTTCATAGACTGGAATCTCTTAAGAAAACCCTTTGTTCGCTCATTTTATCTTTGAGCCTCTTGAATAGTGTGGGCTCTCGCGTCTTGGGACTCATCATTGTCTTGTGATTAATTAACATTACTGGAGCTCTGTTTGTTGACCCTCGACTTGTCTCCCTCGTGTCCCTTGTGCACATGCATGGGTTCCCTCTTTACAATGATTGAACTTTGTGTTGAACTTAAGAACTTAATGGGAACATTCACAGGGAGTTCAGGACACAATTAGTGATTAGCAGACAGCCATGTCTTCTGAGGGCCTCCATCCCTCGTTTCATCCTCCCCTAACAAAGACAAGGCATCTCCAAGCAAAGGGAATATCAGATGAGGCTCAGATTTGTCCTGCTCACTTTCTCAGACAGATCATAGACTTTTGCGAGTTGATTAAAAATGTGAAAAATGGACCAAGGTTGCTTTAATTAAACATAAGATCTAATCTAAGTTTCAGGAAATCAGTAAAGTGGAGATATAATGTGGCCTTGGTTAAAGGTAGGGACATTGGGTTATGTTGTACATTCCTTTTGTTGTACCACTGATAGATATGTTTAACAATTGGTGTAAATGATATGACAATTATACTCACTACTACTATGAATAAATAGTTTGAATGTTCTCCTACAATCTTAACTCGGATATTTGATGAATTAATTAATAGTTCATTCACAAGCAGCTGGACCAGAAAATGAACCAGTGACATTGACACAGTGATCTCTAAATGCCACCTCTGTCCCCACATTACCACAGCCTGTCTATGTCATCATGTGAAAACAAATTAAAAAGTGATGGAGCTGTAACAGCTGAATCATCAGTTCATTGGTTACCTCCACAGTGGCTCCAATTCCAACTGAATTAATTAGACTGTAATTAAAATGGTGCCATAGCCAAACAGAGGCTGTGGAGGAGTTAGGAACGAGTGGGCAGGAAGAAGACACCACAGTGTTGGGACCAGGGCCAACATTCTACTGGCATAGTGGGCTGTTTGGGAGAGCGAATCTGGACTGGAGTTTTGTAAAAAGACTTGTGCTTGTGTATGTGCATAAACCACAAGTAATGGGCACCATACTATTAAAAGTTTGTATTAGTCCGTTGTTTTGTTTTGGGGTTTTTTAGCAGATTTTGCCCAAATTTGTTATCACGAATCTACTGCTCCCAAGACATTTGTGAACAAACAAACAACGTGATGCTTCAGATTCCTAAATAGTCTGATATTGTTTTGTTCTGATGGAATTATCACTTCAGGCCTTTTGCCACATCACTTCTCCCATAAGATCTCCTATTTTCCACTAAACCCAAAATGCCCAAAATATCTTACATTTTCACAAACTAAGATAGCAGCCTTACACATGGAAGAAGGCAGAAACAGTTTTTTACTTCCATTTGGAAATGATGACATGGTACATCTAAAACTTACATCTTTGGAAAGACCATTCATTTACCCATTTAAGATCTGTCTTTTCCTCTTTGTTAAAAGCGTCTTCTTCCACTTCACCCACCATCACAACCTTCCTGACAGAGGCTGAGCTCTAAGATGTGGTCACTGTGACTCTGGAGCCATAAGAAAAATGCCTTGTAGACTTATTGTTATCCTGCTGGTATAATCCACGTCCACTGCATCTCAGCCCAAGAAGGGCCCCGGGAGTGCCTCTTATCCTGCCTGATGACAACTATTCCACCAAAGCCAGCAGGAACACCTACTAAATACCATACAGCAGGCTTAATCCGACGCAAGCAACAAAGAAGCCCCTTTTTTTTACCTCAGACAAAATGTGCGTCCGAGTGTGTGTGTGTGTGTGTGTGTGACAGAGAGCAAGAGAGGCTGGGAGTAGCCCCTTGTCATCGTTCAGCCTTCACAGCTCATACTGGCCATCTGTGCATTAAAGAGCTCCAGTCCGGGCGAAGTATTTAAACAGGTTTAATGTGTTCAGGAGGGCCATAACCTTGGTCATGTAGGATCCCAGAAGCCCCATCATACCAAGGCAGGAGGTCTCTTAATGTTGGGAGCAGATGACAGGGACGCAGAGTTCACACACACACACACACACACACACCGCAGAGTGGCTCAGTCTGCAGGAAGTCTCCTTTTTTCCCGTACAATACCGCCCTCCTCATCTTCTCTGTCCCTTCTCTCAAAAAACAAAGGCATAAGATGTCAAAAAATCTCATTAAAAAATAATGGCCCCCACCTGCTTGCTTTCTTCTTTTCTCATTCTCTCCTGCTTGCCTTTCTAATGACCAGCTTGGAAAAACCTGGAGGATACCCGCTATGCACACATCAGCCAACTGCCACTCCCATGCATGCAGCACAGTTAGCCATAGTTTGTACAGAGCATGCACACAGAAGCACAAAACTGTTCCCCGAAGCTGGATCAAAAAGGAACTCCTGCAGGTGTCCCGCCCCATCTACATATACTGCTTATCTCATAAACCATGTCTATACCTTAACCACAGAAAACACACACCGTCCTTACACATGCAGTACATTAGGCCTGATGAATGGCACCATCTTACTGCTCCCTGAGGTCACATTAGCCCACCTCTGAGTGTCTGGACTTTCTTCACCAATCCACAGGACATCCAACAAATGTCAGTCTTGAGCATTTCTGTAATTAATAACCATGGAAAATCAATGTGTCTGGGTCTGTCTCTGTAGCTGAAAATCAACAATAAAATGTTTTAACAGATGGTGAGGAGACTGGGAAGAGCGTGTGTCATTACTTTGTATTTTAAGAGAGATTAAAGGGTTATATGAAAGGGGTTTTCGGGAAATCAAATGTGAACCATGAGCCTGATTTACATGTATATTATTAGTAACACGTCAGAACATAAAAGAAAAAGCCATTATGTAGGAGGACACTGCAGTTATATTCTAACAACGTCTAATCTCCATGAGGACGCCTGTCTGCTATCGACCCAGATAACAATGCAGGCTGTGTGTCGTGAGATTCAGGGCAAAAGGTAAACAGGAAATCAAAGCAGTCTAACAGTGTTTGAGGGTGCAAGGGAAAGAGAAAATTGATGTAATGTCCATCCCTATGGAGCTTGTGAAAAGAAAAGGCATCTATTATTCAGGCTCCTATGAGTCTCTCGTCAGAAGCAGACTTGTGTCCCCACATCACCAGAGGATGCAGGATGAGGAGCACGTCTTTGTGGGTTTTGGAAGAAGTCAAGACTACGTTACTCGGTACACAAACTGACATCACAATGACAATATATGTGATCATGTCCCAGAAAATGGGTATTGTATTGTGTATACATGAATAAGAATTCTGCTGATTCATTGTCAACATTTTACCTCAAGTTAAATGCGCAAGAAATTAATTTAAATCCAACAAAGTTTTAATTAAATTGAAGCACTGCTTCATGAGTAATTGTACTCTTAACTATAACTGTCCATACTCTCCAAAAACTCAATAAACTAATTAACATTCTTATACTTCAAGGTATGTTACTGCTTGATGATAAAAAGTAGAATTTTCTTTAATATATTGCACAAACAGGAATGATTTATAACTGCAGGCTTTTTGAATGCTTGTTGCAAGTGTGTATTGAAAGGTCCTTCCTGAAGAACGAGTAGACCCATAAAAAAGTCTTAGTGATTGAGAATGCAAAGCAGTGCAACCCTTTTTTCCCTGTTTGCTGAATGACTGTGCATTCTATTCCCATGGTGAGTGGCACAAAGCCAGAAAATGATAAAATTAAAGTGACACTCAAGGAAGAGAGGGTGGATGCAGGTCAACAAGGAGATGCAATGAATTAAACTACATCAGCTGTGAATCCTCACTAAAAGCAGGATTTTAACAGTGTGGCAGGCACTGGAAATGCATTTATGAATAGCATTACATCCTGAGCCTCGTGGGCAAGGTTAAGAACAGATATTGGCTACCTTAATACATGCATTGAGGGTATTCATCTCGCTGATGAGTAACTACAGGGATCTAATTTTCAAAATGAGCTTCTGTGGAGTTTCTGAAAACAAAATGATGACTGCAGAGAAAATCTGTAGTTACCTCTGAGACGCTGCACTGTGAACATCAGCATGCTGAAAGCTGAGATACTGAGTCCTAAAAAGCACAGCACACACATACAATCCCTGCTCTCTCCAAATACACAGCCACATGTGGTCCAAGCGAGGCCCAAAACCATGAGTAACCCAAACAAAAGCCAAGGTCAGGAGAGCGGGCTCACTCAGCCGAAACCACCAGCGCTGGCTTTTTTGTGAGCAACAGACTCTGGTGAGGGTTGGACAGGGATATCAGGACACATAAGAAGAGATTATGTTACCTGGCTTTGGTTGGCTGGATCTGGCAAAATTCATATTTTTTATCTACAACCACTGCAAATGCACAAAGCTATTGTGGATGACTAACAAACCACCCATTGTAATATGCAGACTACAAAACTACAAAAGCTACATCCATCTCTGCAGTTTGAGTAGGAAATGTCTTAAGTGTCATGTCTGCAAACATTAACACCAGCATACAGGATAAAAGAGAAAAGGAGAAAGCCAAATAAAAAAGTCAGGTTTTCTTTAGGCACTTTGCATGAACAAAATATCCACAATTGACCAGCGCAAACTGACCTGAAGTATTCTAGCCTCAGATTTTGGGAACTGGCAGGGGTTTCCCACTTACAAAGACATCAAATCAATTCACTCAGCAGGACTGTGCCAAGAGGAAAACTTATACTCAAGAATAAATCTGTCAAACTGAGCTTGTCAATGAAAAACTGCAGTAGCCCAAATTATTTGAAAATGATCTAAGGAAGCCTGTTTTTATTCTCAGGTTTGAGAGTAAACCTGACGACATCTTATTACACAATACGATCCTTTGAATTGGGCCTTCCATCTGCTGCAGTAGCCTTGAATTTTTGAAAATGTGATATTCATGATGCAGTAGTGGCCATAAATGATGGTGGATTGTAGTCTCCTCCACTCGACACTGACCTCCTGTCTACACCCAGTCTTCCTCCCGTCACAGTCAGGGCCCTAGTTCTGTCCTTCCCATTAGTCCCTGATGGCTCACATGAATACATTTATATATGTTTGTGTGCGTATGTGCTTGATGGGGTCATTACTCCTGCCCCCATCTGACGGTTTTGGGTTAAACAATGTTATTATTATAGTCCTTTTTCTGTATAGCTTCCTGCCTGCCTCCAGTGACACCCTTACCAACTATAAATCAACTGACAGAGCCCTGTAAATCACACATGAGGGGAGTGTGTGTGTGTTGGGTCTCAGAACAAACAGACAATGCAGCATATTCCATTAAGCTGAGGCAATAAATGAGCAAATTTAAAGTGTATGATTTAAAAGCAGCCTGCTTTATAAGAATGCAGTGTCATGGATTCGAAGACACTGTGGATTGTTGATTTTAGTGGCTTATAAAACTAAGGCAAATCAAGCCAAAGCATCTGTATTGTTAGCACTTAGCAGTTAATTGAATTTCTAATGCTAAAAAATAAGACTGTTACTCCAGTGACAATTAGTTTATGTCTTAACAAAAACAGAGATAATTTCATCTCCCTCCAACCAAATGGGATAAATAATGCTCTGTGAAATAAACATCTCTGTGCAGCAGTGATGGCTCATTCTGTGTGGAGTGTTTGTGATTGTGTTGACACCCCCTACTGGGCTTCAGACCACACTACTGCACTGAGAGCCAGCTTCCTACCAGTATTTTAATGTGCAGTCTCGTTTCCAACTAGGCCTCAATATCATAAAGTTAATGAAACACTAAAATGATGCTCATTTAAGACAGGCTAACTGAAGGACAAACACAGAGCAATGACACCAGAAGCATATACATTTTCCTGTACAGACCTACGTCTGTGCACACTCCAACATACTCCAGAGAGTAGGTCTAGACAGCTGTATCCCCGCCAGGTCTCCGTCTGCTAAGGAGAGTGAGAAATATATACTGTGCAGCTGCCGAAGACACAGTCGACCCACAAAAGAGCTATTGTGTGCCCACAGCAAAACAATACAGCTAAGCTGAGCTATGAGAAAAAACCACTGGGATCAATAGAGAATTGCAATTAGCCCACATTGGTAGGAGCAGTGCCAGATTAGACACAGGATGTCAATTTCCTTCCCAGCACTATCAGGCCTCAAACTTGGTCGGCTCAGTGTGTAACTGAAGCAACTCACAATGAATGAAGAAAAACACTCAAGTGTGAAGGTAATAAATAAACATAGGGATGATAGAAAGATAGTAATTAAAAGAGGAGGCGTGATCAAGAAAGTTATTTGATGATGCATTTTTATGAATTATTAAAACATTAAAAAGTGTATTGTATACATCTATAGTGTCATGTGTGTCCCCATTTTGACTTTCAGCTCCCTTTTAGCTACACTGAAACATGAATGGCTTTATTCCTTGATAACAGCATTTCCAGCAACAGCCAACTATTTATTTTTCCACATTTACTTGAGCTTTCCACACTGACTGTTAACACAAAAGTTATGTATATTCACTGAAAGTCCTTACCTTTCTGTACAGCCTGGCCTCGCAGTAAATTCTTTGAAACCAGCACAGAGTAGATGCTTTGTGAGAAGCCAGCTCGGCAAGGACCATTGGCTGCATGCTCCCCATTATTCCTCTATAAGAGAGAGAATACTATGTAAGGCATCAATAAACATGGATTCTATTGATTCACTTCTTGGAACTTAGCCTTGGTAGCCATATATGGTGCTCCATTTACCACTGAGTAAACACATTACAACATTAACATCAACAATACATGCTTAAGCTGATCAAACACATTCAGAACGCCTCTGAAACTAATGAGATGTGCCTTTTTCTCTCATCACATCGTATTATACTCATGGTAGTGTGGGAAATGAAGGACGCAGCAGAACATTCTCGTTAGTCCGAGCCCTACAAAGTTCAGGAGCCCCACTGTCCAGGTAATAACTTTGTAGCCACATGGTCTGCTGTGCGTCTCAGACTGTTCCGAGCTGCTACTACAGGCGCATCAGTGGAAGTGCGCAGACACACGCTGGTGCCAAGGCTGGAGTCTGAATGGAGACGAGCCATAGCGCACTACAGCTCTCCTCTCACTAAAGAACAGCCAAATGCCATTGACTTGTTCCACTAAGTTTACACACTGAGAGGCTGTGGTCACGGGAGCATGTCGTTTCACAACTAATGTGTAATGTTAAAAGAAGATAGGTTAAAAAGAGTATCGTAGAGAGCCGCGATGTGTTCTGTTAGATGTTTGAGAGCAACAACTGTAAGGCACAAAAAAGCAGACATTAGAAATTGTCCTCAAGTGGATTAACAACGCGGGGATTGAACTTATAAAGGCTATTGCAAAGGAGTGATCAGTCCCTGCGAATAATGCCACACACAAGCGAAACATCAGGTAACGTGCTTCTAGTGGTTTTGACTTCATTCTGTATTTTACACCTCAGAACACATTTGGGAACCAGTTAGCGGACTTGTGTGAGAATTGGGATCACTGCGTGCTGCTGCAGTGACGGTCTATCTGACTCCACACTTCGTGCATGCGTCTGAGCTGTTGCATACACCCCGAAAGGTGCTGCATTTCCCCTCCGAACACTCCACAAACGCCAGGTTTACTTTGAAGACTCACCCAGAACGTGTCAAAGAGCAGGGCTGCTGTCAGGACCACGGCGAAGTCAGTTCTCATCGTGTCGTGCAGAGCGAGCCTGGGCTGCCTAGAGGCGAAGAGGCGAGTAAAGAGGGTCGCTTGGTAAATTCTTCGCCAAAAACACGAGTGTATTTCCGTCCACGGTGCGCGCTCTACGTCCCTCCGTGCTCGCCGCGAGTGTGGTGCAGTTGTGCCTTGAGTTTCCCCGGCTCTGTCATGTGCAGGTGAGCGCTCCTCTCAGCTCCGAGGCGCAGCCAGCGTCACTGTCCAACCCCTCCTACGAGCCGGTGAGAGAAAAACTCCACACACGCACTTAAAGCAACACTGGGGCTAGCTCCCTCTCAGGACCGCGCTCTGTATCCTCCCGAAGAGACCTCCAAGAAGTGTAGAGTGGGCTGATCTCGAGGGAAGGCACTACGACTGTGCGCACTGCTCTGAGAAGCGACGAATGCTCGGTTTGTCCATGTTGTCCAAATCAGGAAAGTTTGAACTGTAAATTTGACCAATGGAATGGACAAGACGGGTCACGTGGCCGGTGAGTGTGCCCACTACAGGTGCCTTAAGCAAATGGCGCAGTGTGTGTCCAAAAAGCCGACCAGAAACATGTTGTGTCACGTTAAACAATGCTGTTTTAGTCAAATACATTTAATCAAACCCAGAGGTGTTATTAGCAGATTCTTTTTTTTTTCTTATGAGTGTAATAATTGTGCCATATAGTGATCACATAGCAACCTTAGTATTATATGAGTTCTTGTCTTCTAAAGATCGATTTTCAGCTTTGAAATGATGCATAGTGGAGTGAATCCACGTCTAATGAGGAAAAAAGGAGTGAATCCACGTCTAATGACTAACAAAGCAGTAACATCACGTCCAAAGAGGTACAGAAGTACAGTATGGCCTTGTCTAAGTAAAGTAGAATCATATTGAAATATCACTATCTATCTGCGCTCTCTTTATGTGGCTTAAACGTGTTTTATAGCTACAGAAAAAAACACAAAGAGAAACTCTAACAAGACTGAAATCTTTGGCTTCATATGTTTTCTCATCAGAATACCAGCATCAGTTTTAATCCCACCTTCCGTCTGTGTATTAACACAAATATCAGGTTGTGTGGTTGCCCAGGTTTGGAATTTAGGATGCGCTGAGTTGTCAAATAATTTCTAAAATGTCATTTCAATAGGCAAATTCTCAATATATGCAACTGAAGGAAAGATTTGAGTGACTTCTGTCATTGCATTGCTTCGTTACAATATGGCGAATTCTTTACCTCTACATTATCAAAGTGTCTGACAGTCTTTCAGTTCTACTAATGGAAGTTATTCATATAAACAGAACACAAGCCAAAGAGGTTGTGTTGAGAGTGTTTACAGTTAACATGCTTTTTAATTATTTTGGGAGTAGAATTCGCACACATTCCAAAACTATCATAATCAAACACTGGCCATTGCAAACACATTGAGATTTTTTTTTTAACCAAATCTGTCAGAGAAAGTTATAAACTGAGAGTAATGAGAGCCCTTATTTCCTCAAAACAGCCGCTATGTGCCAAACTCCCATGGAGGCCTGCACAGACTGTACTGTGTATGGGTAGTTGATTATGTCCGCTCACATTACTGCATTCAAAACACTCCGATAAAGTCAGGCCCAGGGAGGAGTAAACAGTCCAACAGCCTGGGTCTAATGGCAGTAAAAGAAAGTAGTGCAGACAGGCTGCATTGCTCCGAGTCGTCTGTAAGCATATTCTGAGAGGCCCAGTCATCTCGCTCTGCTGATAATGATGCTTTCATTAGTCATTGGGATGCCAGGCATGTCCCATACGCTAAAGCTGCTGGACATGTCTTTTCCCTCTGTCTGTGTGTATGTGGGGGTCTGACTCTGTTTCATGAAACTGATTTGGACACAGTTTGGGCCTGTGTGTTTGTATTTCTGCAAATTATTTCATGGAAGAGAGAAAGTAAATGTGAATAGAGTAAAAAGTAAACTCTCTGTGTACGTCAGTCTTTAAGAAAACACTGAATTTATTGTCTTTGTATGGTTTACCAGAGGCTATGCTTACATCTAAATGGTCTCTTAAGACACATTAAGAAAATACGCATCATACAGTTCTGGAAAATTTGATTCTTATTCAGGACTAGGATATGATCCAGTCCATTTCTGTAGGATTATGTGGCCGACCGGGTTTCCTGTGCCTGGCCTCAGTATCCTGTGGTATTACCCATGGTTGACACAGGAGACGAGCTGTTCAAAAGGCGATGATAGATTCAAAGACTCGTTGACATCTTTGGAACAATGACCCCGGTTAGAATCAGGGAATTGTCTGGCTTGGAGCAATACAGAATACTATTGTTTGATTTCCTATCTTTGATAGAGATACAGTGGAAAATGTACAGCTGGTTATCCCCAGTGGTGCTGGCTATGCAGCCCTCTGACAGCACAAAGCCAGCTGCACAGTGTCGAGAAGAGTTTCATGATGTGTCACATCACAAGGCAACTCCATAAACAGGGCAAAGATTCTACCAGTGTGCCAGTTAGTCATGGGTCCTGTTTGGGTCTCTAAAAAGTACCCACGAAGGGAGGTGGTAATGCTACAGTTACTCTTAAAACTAAATAAAACAACTGAACACATACTTACACACACACACTACCTACTTACACAAAAAAACCTTTGCACATGCATTAAACTTGATGCCAAAATACTACCACACTTTGTTGATATTTCATGTCCAGTTTGGATTTACATGACTAAATCCTGGCACCGCTACTTGCTCTAGTTTTTTAAGAAGTGGTTTGATTTGGGTCCAACTTAGAGCTAGATTAAATGATCCAACAGAAAATCATCCTACCTTCTAATCCACTATTTACGGTACCTTCATGTAACTTTTGCCAGCATGTGCATGTAAAAGCCTGAAAATATGTAGTGTATGTGCTTTCATGTGCTGTGGATGTGATGGCTGTGCTGTGGCCTATGAATGGGCAAAAACAGTATCTGAGGGCTTGCAGACACAAGAGAGGTGTTAACATCTCTAGCCAGAGTGAATTCTGACCAGCTGCAGAATCACTCAGAGATGCCCCAAAGGCTGATGGGATGCTTTGATCAGAGATGGCGGGACACACCTATTAAAATTCTGCCACCACTCATTCTCACTCTATCTCTTTGTATTCCTCTTTTTCTCAATCCATTTTTGCAACACTCTCTCTTCACCATGTTCTCCTTTTTCTTTTTTCTTTCACCTCTTTTGTTTTTACAGTGCACACTGCATATGGAATATGATGCTTTCACAATGCCGTAGCCTATGGCTGTTTTCCCGGTGGTCTCCATTGCAAAGATGGCCCATGGTGCACTGTACACTACAGTGTACGGGGGGCCTTTTTTATGCTGCCCTTAGCTTGTGTCCTAGGATGTATTTTTAATGTCCATAGCAATATCAGTCAGAATCATAAATGCATAAATACAGAGATGAGGATGCAACAACAATGGGCAAAGCAAATATAATGTGAACGTCAGTTCTTGTGCTTTTTAATATGACATTTTCATTTTAATGATTTCATAGCTGCTTATATATTTCTACAAGCACTGATTCACTCTGTTGCTGCATTCAGTACAGTGTGGGGTTTCTCTGACACTTAGCAACAGTAGTGAGTAAATTATTGGATTCAATTATCTGAGCATTTGCTCAATATAAATACCATCTGGGTACTTGAAATAGATTAGTTTAAGGCCATACTAAATTATTAAACTACTCCCAGTGAACAAGTCCCCATTCCCTTTTAAATGAGCCAGACTTATGGGTTCATACTAAGCCTCTGGTCACCTGACACAGCCTGCACTTAAATCTGCCTGGAATTCTGCAGCACCATTCCTAACTGTGAGATAAAATAAGGGTCCAGCAACTTGACGATAACTGTCTCCAACATTTCAGTCAGAATGTCTGAACCATGATGCATTATGGGATAAGTTCTGGATTTTATTTGGCTTTGATGAATAAAGTAAAATCATCATATCTATGGCATTGCCATATAGTGACTTAAGTCTCTGTGTTTAATTCACAAACATACTGTAGATGGAAATCTGTGAAACACCTCTGGCAAAAAAAAAATTTTTCATTTTATATCTCTCAGGTCCATATCAGAATGTGAACATATGGCTACATTGCAGTTTGCGCAGTGTTCTTCTCCAAAGCGCCTTAGCCCAGGGCCTTTGGGGCTGCTCAAACAGCTCACACATGAGCGCTACACTTGACATCCAGAAAGCTTTCCACACACTTCAAAGTTGTCTTAAGTTGATTATGACCCGTTAAGTGTCACCCACATGTCCTTGAACAGAAGATTATTTTTCTATCAGTGTTTCTGGGCATTTCAGACACTTGGAAAAAAAAAACACTTATGAAAGTCAAGCACAGGTTAAAACATTATAATATGGTATTGTAGTGTTATAATGAGACTGTTAACAATGTGCAACTTTAGTAAAAACATTTTTTAGACTGGAATTTAGTATCTGCATCAGCTGGGACTGGTATTGAATGATACTGTTGCGTCTTGTTGCTGTGGTATTGAAGCAAAAATAAATATGAATATTTAAAAAAAAAAAATAACAGAGACTGTATTTCACTTTTATACTTTACCACCAGTTGCTGACTAAATGGTAATAGTTTGTGGCTGTCACTTATTCATAGCAATTTAGGTTAAAATCACATTTTTTTGCTTGAATGAGTCTTCTTCCACTTGATTTATTTCGGCTGCAAGTAGACATGACTCTTCACTGCGCGTCTACCAAACACAAGGCTCAGGTGTTCCTGAGCAAGGCTTTTTTGCAATAAGATCCTTTATTCATCACTTCCACCTGGCATGGAAATGAAAGACAAAAACAAGGGCAGCGTTAGCAGGGTTTTGGAAAACAGGTCCGAGACACACCATCAAACAGCATATCATCAAAATACACTTTGAAAGAAAAATAACTTCCTCTATCTTAGCGCACATCGCAAGAGTCATTTTTCAAAGAGCAAGTATAATGGAAATTATTAAAAGGCAATTTCACCCTTGGGTAGAATTGAGGAAAGTGAGTGCAATGGCAGTGTTGTAGTTTCTAACACTGTGTTGTAAACAGTGGAATGCAGAGCCTGCGAGATGTTGACATGTTTCTTGTGTGCACGCTAAAATAGGCCACACAGTGTTGAAACAAAGCACTGTTTTCACTTGATTTGACTCATTTGTCTCTCAACATATATCCTGTATAAACACTGTGCTTTTTGTGGTTCTTTTATATGATCAACAAGTAGGGCTAAGCTGTGCTGGATTTACATATGCTTTGAAAAACAACCTTTTTTTGTCACACAGAATCCAGTCACTTAAACACACATAAAAGTCATGCATTCTAATGTAGGTTGTGCACTGAAGAAAATAAATGAAAATCAATGCAAACCCAATATGGTGAGTTTGTCCTTTAGTACGAATCTTTGTTATTCAAAATCAGTGACCTTTATTAAAAGGGGAACGCTGAACCAATATGAAAATATAACCCAATATGTAATTCAAGTTTCCAGTTAGAAAAAAAAAATAATACAACTAATAATAATTACCACTTTTACAGGCAAGCTATTGCATTCAGTGGTTTAAAGGACAATAGAGCTCAGTTTCTAAGACTTGCTGCATTTTACTGTTCATTAGTTGGAACTCTGTAGAAAATAAGGTCCTTTTTTCAAGAAATAGTTCTGTTTAATTTTTCTATGTAAGTTGTTCAGCAGGTTTGTCTTATGAGATTGTTTCATTTACAGAGTGAACATGAAGAACACCTCAGTCATTTGAATCTTCTACACTGATGGATCATGGTGATTTAATATTTTGACACAAACATTTGATTGACATTGAGATTCTCATCAGCTCCGCAAAATGTGCAATGTAAAATCATGCAATGTGTCTTAATTGATCTGACATCACAAAAGACAGCTTGCTTTAAATCAGAACTATCATGGTGGTGGTCCTGCTGTGGATGTTGAATTTATTTGGCAGTCGAGCCATCGAAGTTTTTGCACAGACCTCTCTTCTGTTTGACATGAAGGAAAAAAGTGAAAGGACTTTAGTTTAAAGTGTTAAATTATGTGGACATTCCCTAATGTGCTGTATCATGGATGTACCAAGAATACTTTTTTATGTCAGTGTGAAGTTAATTCTGTGCATCATATAAATGAGTGAACCTTAACTGCTGTAGTAATGGCTGAGAAACAATTACTTATTTCTATAAGAGCATTTAGTACTTGTTCCCTGTGCCCTTCAGCTTTTGTCTACATACATTCACTATTTGCCTTTTTACTGGATCACTCATTAGTAAGGTTTGTGTGTGATTGCTAAAAGCCTTTGCCTTTTCATGTTTCCCCTCAGGCCTCCCGTAAATGCTGCATTTATGGCATAAGTTTAAAGAAAGAATCCAGTTAACACCAGCTCTGTTTGGAGCAGCTGCTAAATATATAAATTCTGTTTTTGTAGCAAATAGAGTTGTTGGAGGATTGCAGTTCTTCCACTTTTGAACACCATTTGACTTTGTTGTCCCTAACCCTTGGCCCATAACACATTACTTAGTGGTAGTATTAAAGAATGACTTAGCCTGAGGTTGGATTTGATTAATCCAGTTTGATCCTATGGAAGCCCTCTCTGCATTTCAGCAGATTTGCAGTGTGAGGCCATATATTTGTACATTTCTCAAATATAACTGAATGATTTATGCGTCTGTGTAAAGCCTTTGAGGAATGACATTGACCCTTTTCTCAATTGCAAATCCATGTTCATTGGAAATAAACTAATATGTTAAATTTGATGCTCACTCTCACTTGTACTGTCAATTTATATTACACACCCTGCTCTTGCAACTGTCTGTGCAGATTCCCAGGCAGATCATTTCCTTGAATATATTTAGTTGCCAACCTGAATGTAGAATGTGTTTTGATAGTAACTGGCTGACTGTCACTCACATGTGTTTTTGCCTCTCTTTCAGAGTAAGTTTGGCTACTTTTTCTAAAGATACAGAAGGCATTTTAATGAAAACACAAAAGGTTCTCCAGACTTAGCATCCCAGAGCTTAAAAGAACCCAAACTAAACCAATGAATGAAATGCAAAAAAAAAAAGAAAAAAAAAAAAGAGGGCCATTTATTTCCCAAGAGTATTTAGGGCAACAAATTACATTAGTGAAAGTACAGCTTCAAATTAAGAAAAGAAAGAGAAAGAGTAGAGCAAGAACAGCCACATTTAAAAAAAGAAACAAGAAAGAAAAAAAAAACACAGACAAATAATGCACATCATGGTATTTTTGTAAATTACTTTGGACATCTCATTAGCTAACTTACTTACATCCACTGTATTTTTTTTTCAGTGTCAAACAAATGTGGCAACAGACACTGGAAGACAGTGTTTTCATTGTGTGTCCACTGAGGCACACTAACAGCTTGTGATTCATGTCGATAATAAGAAAACTAGAACAACCCACAAAAACCTCTAAATACTGCAGTGCACCAACGGCATTTTGGATTTGTCCACATCACTGCCATGTGCATGGACGGGCTCAGCAGTGACCTATGGAACTCACCTTCACTGTCTCAGTCAGGTGAGATCTTAAGAAAGATAAGACCCACTGACGACTATCTCTTTCAGCACTGGACAGCTCCTGTTTTCGTCCACAAGGAGACACACAGCTGGGAGTATTCAGCACTGGACAGCACCCTCTGAGACACTGATGCAGCTCCATGCATTCTTTTTTACTTTATTAGGAGCTGCATATGTTGAGCAAAGTCATTAATGCCTTAGTATTTTTTCCTTACAAATGTAACTTAAGTCTGATTTGCATATTGTAGTATTTTGCTCACTCTTTCTATTTTACAAAAGGGCTTTTTGTCACCTAACCAAATCCTAATCCTTGATATTGTATTTATCCACATTTTTTAAAAGATGTATCACTTTTGAGTAACCTTTCAAGAGTAAGATCCATTACCTCTGAAAACCTTCATTAAAACGGTGAGTGATTATGGTTTTGAACAGATTATACTGAAGACCAAGACAAATCCTTGAGCGAGCGACTGCCTTCTTTGAGTGAATGGAAATACAGTACATCTTCAAAATTTGTAATTTCTTGCCTAAAATGTACATTTAAAGCTTTAAATTAACTGAAGCCTTCATAAATGCCTATGACGTATTAGTGAATAATATAAAACACATTTATGGCAGCTTTTAAAAAGTCAGGCTCAGACTTGTCAGTTGTCACTGACTATTGTAGAGTGAAAGCAACCAGGTGTACAGCAGGTCAACACTTTGTCTCTTTGTTGTGCTTGTGCTGTAATTAACCTGTCTGGCACCTGGTACTCTGGCTGATCTCAGGTCAGTGACACTGCTGGCAGAGATAGTTAACCCAGCTGGTGTTTGTGTGACTCAGGCTACTTAAAGTCTGAACTCCGATCAGTTGAACTTATTAGTGTACGGCTGTCCTCCTGGGGGCCTGAACTTAGGTCAGTTGGACAGTTAATAGTGGAGTGAGAGCCGTTTTGCTCTGCATGCTGTCATGTCCACCTGACAGAGAGTGTGACCCCATGCAACATTCGATAGACACACACACAGCCCATCAGCTTTATTGTGTCAAACGTACAAGCAGAAATGGACCACTCTAACAGACTGGAGCTGCAGGTCATAACTATTTATGTGGCGAGGCCGATAAATACCTCACTGTATAAATGCACTTTTACGAAAACATATCATGTGTTAGGGATATATCAAGTAATGCCTGGCTATTTGGTCCTTTTTAATATGTACTTATGAATAAAACACCAGCCATTCTTAGAATAACATTGCCGTATAATCAGATCCTTAGGTGCCTATGCATAAACAGTGGTGGACACCAAGGACACAGTGTTATATACGCCAAGTCTCTCTCAGATAGTGTGACGCTCTTTGTGTGTGTTGCAAAGAAATTGATGGTATCAGTATGGACATATCTTTCTCAAGCATTTTCTGAGAAACCAGAGCATCTGAATGAAACATACTGATGTTGAAATATCAATTGCCTGAGTTATTTTCTTTTTCAACCTTTCTAACTATTCAAAGACATTAAATACCAATCTTCTCCTGTCACTGGCCCCAATATCTTTCTTAAGAGGAAAGAAAATGTTTGTCGAAGGAGTGTGGTCAGATTTAGGAATAAATATTATGCTTTTATGTAGCTCTGCAATAACAATATCATAACCATTCAACTGTTACCTTCACTGTCATTCGAGGATGAGAGAGGGAAATACATTTAAAATAAAATAGTTTCTCATCGTATATTGAACTGATTTGACCAATATCATCTTTGTGCATATGTAAATACCACTACTGGGTTTTACAGTCAGTGTATTTCTCAAGTGTGAAAGCGAGTGACGGAGGTGAAGGTTGGAGATAGATAGCGCTGGGTGTAGGTGCTTTGATGTCGGGAATATGTCTTTGAAGCGTGATAGCTTTGTAATGTGCAATAAATGTTTTCATGCCTGATCAGAATTTCTACTCCTAGGTTTCCCCCCTTAACCACCAATAACTAACCCACGCACCAGAGGGTTTATATATCACACTGTGTAATAGAATTCCTTCAAGATAGAGATGAAAAGTACCAAACATAGCTAACATGTTATAAATCTCCTCTTCCTATTTTTTCAACATAGCCTTTTGAGAGGTTTACTGAGCAACTGCAGTTTCAACATGAGTCAGAATAGTCTAGGTACAATATGTATTCACAGGAGGTGCGTACTGCTGTCCACACGAATGACCGGGGTCACATCCCGGCATTTCCGGCGCTGTCAACACTCTTATTCAGCTGTAAATTTTGGACTATATTCTCTCCTCTCACCTCTCTCACATGGCTTTGTCTCACTTTCTTAGGTATTCAGTGCATTTTGACATTAAAACCCGTCTGTGCTGTCTCTGCTGCTTCCTGTCCTCTCCTCTTGCTGTGACCTAAACCCAATCCGTGTCACACCTGAGCCACTGGGAGCACGGCGAGCGCTAATAGACAGACGCTGGGTGTTCTCCACTAAGTGTGTCACTATGACGGTCCTTTTTCCTTGTAATTACTGCATCTTGGTTGGAGGCATTAAATATTCATAGGCCATCGGCTGGCAGCAGCACCAACTCTGCAACGAGAGGCAGCTCTTTTCACATATGCACCCTTTTCTTTCAGAAAGCCTGCCCTCATGTTCTAACTTTTGTATCTACTCTATCTTTGCAAAGATTTTTAAAAAGCATTCCATCAAGGGTTGTATGTTGGTGATTAGAAGTTTTTATTTTAAACTTCATGTACACATTGTTGTAGAAAGGCAAATAAATACAATTTCCTTATGTGGGTGAAAAAACAGACACTGTAAATGTGAGGACGGTGAGAACTTGAACAAAAGCTCCTGAATCAATCATTTGGCGATGTCTAAGAGATGAAAATAACCGCCCTCCCACAGGATTAGGTCGGAGAATTAAAGAAGCATGGGTAGGCCGCGGTTTGGGTCAAATCGGTGTGAGGGAGATGCGTTTAATATGAGAAATAGGTCAATTCATTGTACTCAGCTTTATTACTCATGTGTGTTTTCCAAAACAAACCAAACACCCACCATCTAAGCCATGGGACAACTGAGAGTTAGAGGTCAAAACAGTATTTTACACTCATTTTAGAAAATTGCGCTTTGTTCCAAACAACTCTGCCTCTGCCGCATTAAAAAGAATTCAATTTCAGGTTTTTACACCATGCAATACAGTTACATTTGTTAAAACTTCTTTAAACATGCAGCTATGACAAAACGCAGAAAATATTAAATATTCTTTATTACCTAAATATATATTTCATCATCCTGTTTTGGTAGTTTTAGCTCTCAAAATGTAGACTGAACAATATGTGAAGTAGCAATAGGAAATGCCTGGTTAATGAATATTAAAGAGTTTTAGCCTCTTGCTCTTTATGACTTGATGCTACAGCTGAAGTAGACAGTAGGACAAAGCACATGCAGAAGTGACGGCTGCCTGGTAATCACTTATTATAGAGCAACTTCAACATGGTAATTAGACTTCCCAGAGAAAGACTTGTTGTCACCCTGAGGCTTCAAGTCTTTATTGATATGAGCCATCTTCCTGTTTTCTTTTATCTCACATTAAAGAGTGTTCTGTCCAACCCCGGAGTGTGTCAGGTACATGAACACATCACCTGACAGCTCTAGTAGTAAGCATCAAACGCTTAGGCAGTTTCAGTTGAATTCAGTCCTGCAGTTGCATTATACTTGCATTTCGTGTTGATGCTCTTAATGTATTCCATTTGCATGCTTTGCTTAAAATGAAGCCTGGTGCGCTCCCATTTCCTGCTGAAAGTGATAGTGTTGAAGGCTGAGCTTTACAAATTGCACTTCTTTTGTTCTATTCTATTTCTACAGCTTACCTCTGGCATTACATATCTCCGGTGCCAGGAAGACCTGTAGTTGAACAAACAAAATGTGGTTTCATACATTTCATTTGATTTATACAGTCGGGAGCTAAATAAGCATATATTAAAATAATCTCCAGAATATACTGTAGTTATTCCAGTGTAGTTCTATGGGCTGTTGAGAAATGAGCAGAAAGTCAGAGTGCAGCTGCATTCGCTGAGGAGCTCTCTCTGAGGAACTGCTGCTCTGCCGTCTGTAATAAATTGGCTGTTTATTACGTTACAGGAAATTAAACAGTGGCCCAGGAAAGGCTGCACGTTCAATTGAAACTCCTGAAGAGAGGAAGAGCTTTAAAGGGCCAATAAAGTCCTTCCTCAGTTTCTCCTAAGGAAAGTGGTATGTCACAAAAAAAAGCCTTTGTCTCGCCGATCGCCTTTGATTGTCTTGACTTCTCTCATGTCAGTTATTGCCTTCTTATCTTAATCCTCCTCAACAGTGTCCTACTTCTCAGCTCTTATCTAGACTAATGACTTAAAGGTGCCAACTCAATCACTTAGGCTACCTTCACACTGGCCTCAAACGTGGCCCAGATCAGACGTGATACGGCATCAAAACACAAATCAAAATGATCTGTTTTCATACAGTTACGCTCAGCTGTTGATAACACTGTAGTTTGTTTACAAGGCCAGTAGGGGCGCTGTGAACCCCATCACTGCTAATGGTACAGTCGTTACACACAAGAAGGAGTCAGGCAGTCGATAACTTTCTGGGATTTGGCTGGGATATCATCATTTTTACTTTTTCACAGTTTACACAACAACACCTTCTTGGACAGACTCTGAAATGTGTGAAGTGAAAATGGCCACAACACAATCATCTTTTTATTTTGGGCAAAATCCACGGTTATATGTGACATGTCAATATGAAATGATTATTGTTAATTAATCAGTGGCACTCTGGCTTCCTGTGATGGTCAAGACATGCATAGGTGACATGGTGACTCATTGCCAACAAGGAATGAATATGGTTGTTATTGTTTGTCTGTCAGTAACTCAAAAAAAGAGATTTTTAAATATTATCCAGAACACCTAAATACTGAAAACTAAAATAAATAAAAACAGCATCAAAACTTTGTAAAGAACATTCTATACCTTTCTATCAAGGAAATGAGTGTAGTTAATGTCTGTATTATGGAAATTTGAATGAAAAAAATAACAAAATATGTATGCAAATTTGAACAGCTTCTACGGAGAGACAACATCATTTCTTATTCCACTGATCCAGAGCAGTCGTTTATTTTATAGGCAGAGTGATGTTAATAGAGCTTTAAAGGAAATTATTTGCGTTCATGTTTTTGTGTTTGTTTTATTTTGTGAAATACAGCATTGTAAAGTCCAAAATATGTTGATAGATATACCTAAATGGACAGAAGATGAATGCCATAATAAGTTCAACAAGCAAATCCAAAATATATAAGCTTGCTGCAATAACAGCTGCAAAAACAGGCCAAAACATGCATACACATGGATCATTTAACTAAATTGCACATAGGAATGAAAATGAGGGTGAGTAGCTATTCCGTTATTAACCCTGTAATGTGATTGATTAAGGTCTGTGCTTCAGAGCTGGTCTAAATTTGTGACTAATTGAAACAAATCCTTTATTTTCACTCTTTTAAACTTCAAATTTCCCCTTTTAAATGACACACCACACACATTTCTTTTACTTTTATTGTAGGCCCATTTTCTATTAGTTTTAGCACTTTGCATTAGCCCAAATGATGTCCTATTTTTACCTCAATAAAACAAAGCTCAGTGCAGATGTTAATAAAGTTGTTTACTCACACATAAGTAGCTGGGGTTTAGCTTGGCATGCTAATCACAGAGCAGCTACTGTGCATTACATAATTCAACCAGTCAACTCAGTTTGACTCCTACTGTATATATATGCATGCATTGTAATAAATAAAACAAAAGTGGGGTTGTACATGAATTCGAATCATTTAGTGAGCATCTTGCGAGGCTAGATACCGGAGAAAGGGAAAAAAAAGTGGACTGTTGAAGTTGGTATGGCAAACAATCTCTAAATTTTAATAAGAAATAATCTGGTAATAAAAACTATAAATCAAAATAGTAGCAAATGTTTTACTTTTCATTTTCTTCGTTGACCCTCCAGGACTTCCTGTTCGGTCATTGTACCTTCCTTCCATCAAATTTTCTCTTCACAGTGGCTCCTGTTTTGTGCATTTTTCAATTTCCCATTCCTTTTTTCTCCCGCAATCCTCTCCTGCTATGATGAGAAAATGATTGCCTATCCACAGTGGGGATCCTCATCTACTTTATTACACGGGTAACAAAGAGGATGTTACTACGCCACTGTTCTCACTCAGCACCTACAAACCCGGGCAAAAATAATGATGATGAATGTTTTTGGCCCGGCTAACAAGAAAGCCGTTCAATATTAATCGGACTTTTTCGGGTGGCGGTGGAGTGGGCTGTGCATGTTAAGCCTGAATGGTGGATGGAAGAATGTAGAATTGAGAAGCTGGTCATGAATAAATATGACACCATATTTCTCTTTCTCCTTATCGAGGGTGCCCAGAGAGAGGTGGGAAAGGAAACACACTGATTACTGCAACTGCTGCACACTCGCTGACAGCAGATGTCTTGTTGATGATAGGGGCACATGACTACATAAAGGCAACATACAAATCCGCTAAGAGTGGGCATACAACACCTCGCAGCGCTGTGTTTACACTGTATCACCAATTAAGGGCTATGATTCTGCTCCATACAGCCATAATGGTCAACATCTCAGTAAAGACGCTGAATGCTTCTGGGTTAGGAGCCAGTGCTCTATAACATGCAGAGTATTGGCATCACCACTGTGCATGTATTATGAGAATCTGAGAAGGGGCCTCATCTGTTGCACCAATGACTGTTCATGTTATCACAACACATCCCATTCTTCCCACACAGTAAACACCAATGCACAATTCTTGATGGAGAACATAAGAAGATACCATTCTGTCAGACAAAATAAAGCGTCACCCATTTGTCTTTCCTGACAAGTGACTTTCGAAATTGTAAATCACTTTAAAGTTTCAAGCTCACAGCAAAACCCACTGCCACATTAAAAATCTATTTAAGAGAGAAGTACATTAGAGTAATGCTCATGTGTCTCTATTCATTGCTGCGATGATCTCCTGCTGTGTCCAAGAGGCTTAAGAGGAAAGAGCAGTGCTTTGTGAAATTAACATGAACCAGAAGCACTACAAAAATGAAAGAAGCAGGTACACGGTTTATTTTGAAATAATCATTTTTAATGTTGCAGCAGGTTGAAGGTGGTTTTAAGCTCATTCTGGTGGCGGTGATCTCTCATGGAGGCTCTGCGCGCACAGGAATCAAAATACAAAAAAACACATTTCCACACAGGGGGCTCATGCATTCTCCTGCTTTGTTGATGTTTTTGTTTCAGCTGGATTTTCTCCTTCCCACTCGCTCTCTCAGGTGAAGGAACAAAAGGTTACACAATGCCGTCTTTAGCCGGGAGAGCGAAGGGAGCGCCACGAGGCAGTCACCGCAGCTCCGACAGACTGAGGTCCAAACTCGGATCGTACAGCTCATCTGTGAGTTGAAATATCACGCTACTGATCATGTGGAATCATCTGTAAGCTACGCTGGTTGCTCTCAACTTTGATTGATCTCGAACAAATGGATAACATAGTGTCTGCAAGAAGGACTGCATGAATGCCAAGTAGATGAACTGACATCTCACTTAAATCAGTGTCTCTGACTGACAGAGCTGAATAGTGAGGCACACTTATTTTACTGAATGCGCCGCAGAGGCATGTCACAGTGATTGACCTCATCTGCAACCAAATCCCCGTCTGCAGCTCGGCTTTTTTCAGGCAGATAATAAATAAAGCAGAGACTGTATTTTAACTCTTGTCTCCAGTTGAGCTGCTCCTTCTGTGTGCAGAGTGAGCTCTCTCTCCTCTGCCCCTCATAGACAATCACTTACTCCTGACTCCGATAAGAGGTGCACCATACAAGCTGCCTCATAATAATCAGAACATCTCCACGTCTTTATTTTTGGTATCATGCTAAGACTGGGGCTTTAATGGTATCCATTATATATAATTTGAGATCATTTGAACAATTTCCACATTACGACATTAACATGTATTTGAAAATTCTGGTCTGGGTTTACTCAGACAAAGGAATAAGACTTTCTCTGGACTAACACGACTAATGTAATGTTATAAATGTTCAAAATAATACAAAATACTAGATGTGTCACACTTAACTAAATTACTGTGTCCTATTATGACTGGATAATTGTCCAGTTATTTCATGTTTTTTTTTCTCATTTTCATTTAAACACAGTCCAAATTGAGCTTTTCTCTTCCACAAAGCATTATGGTCTATTTAGGCCGTCTTTGACATTTAATGCATTACATCTGAGCCAACTACACATTCGGACAATCCTATAAAGTGCACTATAGTGACTAAGGAGTGGTATCAGACACAGCCATAGACCTGCTTTTCAACTTTCTAGTCCATAAACATAACATTTTACTGATATGATCTGTTAATTAAGGTTGTTTTGGAATTTTTCAGATATTACTAATACCTTAAATCCTTTAGTATTGTTTTATTGCCTGCTGTTTCACAGTGACCCCAGTCAGTGATCCCAAACCAGAGAAAAATGGCCAGCAATGGAACTATTCTACAGAGGGATGTTTGGAAGATTTTTCCTCTCCAGAATGCTCTGAAGTGCACGTTAGTGTTGCAGCGCAGAGGACCATGGTTGTCCCAAGTTGTATCAATTAGAGCTGTTGGCTTTAGCCCCCTCATTTCCTTCTTACGTCAAAGCTAAATGTGGTTTGTCTAATGCTCCAACTGTACATGATGGCTGTGAATATGTATAGACACCACACACTATAAATGAAAGATTTATTAGCCTTATGCTGCATGTCATCATACTGTCCTCTTTAAGAAAATGACATAATATTCTTGATGAGGCTAAAACACAAGTTACAATATCCACCTCTGTGTTATTTGACTTCAGCAAGTTTTATTATGTAGTCTATAATTATGCCTCACTTCTTTATCACCAGGGCTATTCCTTGATACAAGCGCATTCATTTAAAGATGATTCTCAGGCCCATGCTGTTAGGCCCACCCTTTGAAGCTGGGATATTGATAAGCCTCTCAGTGGGCTGAGATAAGATCCTCTCTTTAGCCCTGATTAGAATGATTCACTTACATTAATGTAGTGAACATACTGACAGAATATTCTCCCCAAAAGCACTAAGACTCGTGGTCTTGAAGATTTCACCATATTCTACTATCTTTCATGTGTTGCAATATTTCTGCTTTTCCAGTCTTTTACTCACTGCTCTTTTGACCACACAAAAGTCTGTCTTCAGCCCAGTTTTATTCAGCACAAATCACTTGAAACAGGCCTGCGGACAAGGTTTTTAAAGTCGCACAGCAATCTCATCCCCTTGTCTTTTCTCAAAGACAGCAACACTGCTTAAACAATATGCTCAGTGACAGTGGGTCTCACTCCATCTTCCCTCTTCAGTTTCACCCAGACAAGAGCAAAGAAAGAATCACTGCTAAATATTGAAGTCAATAAATGGTTAGGACTTTCTGAAGTTTGGTGCTCTGAACCAGGGTTTGTCACAGGGATTATTGAAGGAAGTGGCTTAGTCACATTGTCGTTATTTCCCTCTGTATTGGGATTTGTTTTGAGCTGATCACTAATTTATTGGTCCAAATTGAAAGATTTTTAAGGGAAACCTTTGTTTTATGTTCATCCCCAAAAGATGTTATTTTGACATGAATATAATAATGCTTTCACCTCTAAAGCAGTTGCTTCACAGGCAGCTTTTCTTCATGCGATGAAAGACTAGAAGAATACAACCAAATAGCATTTTGACATCTTTTTGACATAGACAGATCAGATGGGAAATGTAACACCATCTGAACAATAGCGCATCTCTTCCTATTGACCACCTCAAGTAGAATCTCAAGGAGAGTTAGACTCTTGAGAGACAATCTGCTGCATAGACACTTTAGACATAGTGTTGAGAAAGGAAACCACGGAACAAAAACTCTTAACAATACTTTCTAACAAAGTCTTTCCACCTTATTGCAAGCATGTCTTTGGGGGATAGCTGCTTTTCATTAACAGACGAAGGGAAGGCATTAGGAGCAAAATAACAGTACAGTTCTGGGGAACTTTTGATTAGCCTTCGTTTCCCTAATTGGCACTGTATCCATTAATGAGGCAGAGACAGACACATAGCCAATGAATCTCACCTGACATATTCACAGGAGACGGGGGAGACGAGCCCTTTTCTCTCCTGTCCACAGATAAAACAGATATAACAGGTGCACTTAGATGGGCGCCTCATTACGGGAGCCTCCTCTCACTCTCATCTGAGCTTCAGCGCCGTAACACTCAAGATCAGAATTAATCTAGCTAGCAGGCTAATGATTAGGACGAGCGTTTGGGTTTTTCGGCCAGGATTAGAGAAACCTTTACTCAACAATGGTGTCGACATCAAGGACAGGGTTGGTGATTTATGGATTTATATCAAGTCAAGATGAGAATGTGATGAAGGGATGTGGAAGTATTGCATTTGTAAAAGTGAAATTCAGACTTTATGATAGTGGTTACCGCCAAAACCAAAATGAGGCTGCTACAGATCCATTGGCTTCTAGATTTTGAAATATTCTAGTACAAAAAACACTATACTCTATAGTATCATATTTGAGGTGCTTTTTATGTGTTTTTAGTTTCTTCAGTTGACTTTTAGCCACACCCAGGGACCAAATGTTGCCCTTTGCATTGTTTTATGTGGCCCTTCAATACATTTAGTAGGTGATATTTTTGGCACTAGGTTTTAATTGGATTTGATTTTTGCGACAAAAATAAATAAAAATCTGTTCAAATCTGACTAAAACCTGTCCAAATCCATCTAAAACCTGTTCAATTTCAACTAAAACCTGTCCAAATCCATCTAAAACCTGTTTAATTTCAACTAAAACCTGTCCAAATCCATCTAAAACCAGTTCAAATTCAACTAAAACCTGTTGAAAGCCATCTAAAACCTGTCGAAATCTGACTAAACCTGTTCAAATCCAACTAAAACCATAAAAGGAGGAAATTATTGTTTGTGTGACAACTTTTGTAAGACTCAAATGAAGATGAAATCTCACATTCAAAATGTAATAAAAGCTTCCAAATGTCACCATCTTTGGCCCCTGTAAGGATTCTTATCAACTTTTGCAGCCCCTCACCACTTTGAGTTTGACACCACTGCTTTAAGCCATGCAAACGGAGGCAATAAAGACAAAATGAATCCATATTTTTGACCTGATCAGTAATAGCCGGTCAAGACAGGTATATTCCACAACAAAAAGTGAGCATAAGACGGAAAATGTACACAATTCTCTAATGGTTTGGTAATGTTTGGTTCAAATCCTGAATAAAGAGTGAAGTTTACCTCAGATGTAGGTTTCAGGAAGTTTTTCAGTTGTCTGGGTTGATGAGTCTGACAAGCCGCTGACCATTAAGGAAACATTTTTATTGTCAGTGAGGTCACACAGAGGAGCCGCTGTCTGATTGGCCACTTATCATTGCAACATGCAGACAGTCCGCTGTCAAGATGCATCTGTTCAGGTTTTGGGACGTCTGCTGCAAAACAATCAAAGGAGATAAAGCTTAAGGAAACAATACAGTCCAAGGTTGAGATCATTGAACACGTCTGCTCCGATATTCCCTTCACTCATTCACAGTGTGTTCATTTATTTATGGCCGTCAGTAAAGGAACCAACAGAGACTTCACATCACTCCGTCTCATGAGGAGCCCTGTCACATCTACATATTTTTAATAGCTCATAACTCACATAGTCCCGGCTTGACACGTCCCATCAAAAAAATCCTGCCATTGATAAACTATTCCTTGAAACCTTTCAGTGTCCTTCAGCTCTTCCTCTATCAGAGTCGTTTCAACATTATGATCACACCAAGTATGATCTTGTTCCATAATTAGCTCCAGATGTGCCTTAATAAGAATAAACCTGCAGCCACAGACCAGCACCTTCCATCTTCAGACTTAGAGGGATAAAGCCCATTTAAAACTGATTTTAACTCAATATTTACAACAAGGTTTTCGGAAAATAAAGAATTGCAAAGATTCTCAAACTGAGCAGAACAAAACTTAGATTTCAGACAGACTCAGGCACAAGAATGATGGCTACATTGACATCATTCTACTGAAACAAATCACCATATTCTGCAGTATAGATTTGCACATTAGACCGTTTAAAAAAAACAATATTGTGTCTGTTTTAGAATGCATATTCCTATGTCGGTGACAGTCTCGCAATTGCACTGGATTATAATTAATGTTATCCACTGAAGAAGACATTAAAATAATGACAGTGTCATCATCTCAGTATATACCTGAACGAGGGTCATCCGTCAAACACAGCAGATGAAGCTCTTGTCGAGACATACTGCCACAGATATTAGCAATAACCTGAGAACTGGTGAGTGCTCTGCCATAGCTTTACTGGAAATGTTGAACCTACTGATCTAAAACATAAATCACTGTCATAATTAAATGGCAGTGTATCATGCAAAGCTCTACACATATGCGATTTATGAGGTCTAGTGTGGAATAGATGAAACAACCTTGTTTTACTCTGCAAGCTAAAATATAGCATCAATATTTGCTACCTTTTAAATATGCTCTTATGTATATGTATATGTATTGGTTGAACCAGGATGCTTTTCAGAATGCATGAAATACATTTACATCAGGAGCATCAGGCTTATATTCTCAGACAGCCATCTCCTGCCGTTTAACAAAAATTACAGTAACAGAAAAAAACAGTTTAACTCTTTCTTTACAAGGCTGAAAGAACTGCTTAACAAAAGAGAGGAAATTGACATTTTTTAGAAAAAATGATAAAAAGCACTTACTGCAATGAAGAGTCACACCTGGTCTTTTAAAATCACATCAAGTTGTGAGGAAAAAAAGAGAAACAGTAATGTGCTGTGATTTTGACAAACCATAGCCATTAGCACAAACTGAATGCAATGTGCAAACGGTTTGGCATTTAAATGGTACAAGGTACAAGCATAAAACAGAAAAGAATATACACATTTGATTATGTGTCAGTCAAGAAATTGAAATTTTGTCAACACGGACAATAAGTTACAATCAGTAGTGAAAATAAAATAAATGTTTTGGCTTTCATGCTATCCTTTGCAAAGTGAATTAATCAACCAATCACTTAAAACTACAAGGCGCTCGGTTTTGTTGAAGCAAAATGCAGCTCAACAAAGGCACATGTGAGACTCAGGCCATTACTAACATGTCTATTATTACCATGGAGCCATATGTAAAACGACACGTAACAAGGGCACAGGCTATGTCAACTATCTGTCATCCTCACAGGGCATAATGAAGGTGTTAGCCATGTTGTTGCACCCATTTGAACTGACACTGAGGAGTTGTGTGCATCAGGAGAACGGAGTAGAGAGGTCAACCCAAGTGAAACTACTGAAATAAGGTAACACATGAACCCATTTGGCTGACAGGTGCACACATTATCACTGCAGGTGTTTTTCACTATTTAACATTCTTAGTCATTACATTGCTCTACACTGCCACGTGTGCCACGTTTCTTGCATTTTAATATTAAGTGTATAGAAACACCAGTCTGCACAGAACTGTGGCTTTCTGGCTCAGTGACAACTCATTCTTTTCTGTGAGAAAGGAACATCAATGTGATATTAATCACTAGAGTCATTTATTATCCTTAAACGATGGAGCCAGCGGGAAGCAGCAAGAATAACAGTGGCCTAATACCTCCTTCCATTGCCACTCAATCGGGATATTAATTGCTCCGCCATGTCCTCCTGTTATCAATCTCTGGCAATCACACATTATTAAATAAAAATACAATTTCCCTTTGGCACAAACACATTGGATTTTATCATCATGTATCTCTTTCTGACAACCTTTAAGCTGTAGGTAGTTTTAAATGCTTTGAGAGATTTGCACTTCTTACTGGACTCTGAGACACAGACCTTTAAACGTAACACTGTACAAAAACAAAATTGATGCTACGAATAAATTGTGAACTAAAAAACTGACATCCTTCCTCCCATAGAGAGGATTTCTTGGATAAAAGAAAATTGCTGATCCAGATGGCTTTGTTTGAGATGCATATCCAGGCTCAATGCAAATGTTAGTCTGTTGAACACTGCAGGAGAAACATCCAGGTAAATTAAAAAAACAACTTGTATGACTGAAGGCTAAAAGAAAATGGGACAGAAACATGTCGTAAAAAGGGGCGATTATCAATGAAATTATTTTATTCAATGTAGCCTTTGAGCGCAGTCATAATTGAATGCTGGGTTCAATGAAATTGCCTTCTACAAAAAGGAGTTTATCAAAATCATTACATAATGGCTGAAAATTATGACATAAAGCTTGCATAACTGGCAACCGTTCACTCAGTTTCACTCACACAGTTTCTCTGAAAGCTTAAATGACCCACATGCATTTCCTCCCACACCACACTGCCACATCTTCTTCTCTGGTACGTTAGTTAACATAAAGCCAAGGCAACCAGCTTAGATTCAGCTCCTAACCACAATGTCAAGGTTGATTTGTCGTGACAGTGACCCTCCCACTCACCTTGTATTTCTCAGTGACCCTGTGACAGTCACTGACCAGCTGCTGGATTACTCAGTGCTCACTGTTACACCAGTCTTTTCAGTAATTTACTCTGTGGCTGTCCTGCCTTTGAACCTACCACTGAGGTCACCCAGCTCATATATCACATTAAGGATAGCTTTAGCACTTCTGAACAGATCTAGTCTTGTCACAGAATCTGTTTTTTATATTAGTGTCATATGTCGTCTTTTTTTATCTACTGCTCTTGATTTGTTATATTTTTCTGTTCAAATGTGTTTGACTCAATGACAGAAGTATTCCAATATATTTATTATACTAAAATTGTATCTAATTCAGAGGTGTCAAACTCATTTTAGTTCAGGGGCCACGTAGAGCCAGATTTGATGTAAAGTAGGCCAGAGCAGTTAAATAATAGCAGTAGCAGTGTATGTTTTCACAAACTCACCCTCACAATATGGCTTTGTTGCTATTGCTATTTTGCAGCATTAGTAATTATGTAACCAAACTATTATTTTCTAAACACAGAAAGTCAAATATAATCTCAGAGTGTTTATTTTAAGACACAATTTGTGATAAATAATTGGTAAATTAGTTGATATTAAACAGCCTAAATGTATATATTTAATTCTACACAAAGGTATCATGAACTAAAGTGTGAATAATAATGGTGATCAATGATTTAGCAGTATTATAAAGTATAAACTGTTTTCATGGACTTCTATGGTTTTGCACTGAACTATAACAGCATAATGACTCACTCATCCTTTTAAATGTGACCATAACTAAAGATACGTGTATAGTTTTTTGCAAGTCCCCTCTGACCCCTTCTCTGTGCAGCGGTAAAAATATCGGGGTCAATAACAGCAAACTTAGTTTCATGGCTCAGTTGATGCTCTGTGCAAAAAAGCTCATCAGTGCATCCACTTATCTGTACATCTGAAACTTTGTAGTTTTATTGTGGACAGGCTTTTTGGGAACACATCAAAACATTTCTAAGAATTACTTAGAGCTCTCATTTAAAGTCCTGCAAATATACCCTTACTGCTTACTGAGTGTTTACTGTATATGATAAAGCTGACCCTAACAGGTGCCCCATATGATAAAAAAAGAAGACAACATTCGATTTCTCTACATTATTATAGGTTATAGTGGTTTGAAGAAAAACTTCAGAAACCATTGTATTTCAAACTCACCAGCACTGGTTTGGTCTGGACGAGCTGTAACTGTCCTGTTTTAAAGTGGCCTGGACTGAATCAGGATAGAGTATGATGAGTCTTTGTGTTGCTATTCAGTAAGCTTCATGCTCACGTAAAATCATGACCATTAGGGACCTCATTTAAGGCCAACTAAAGGTTCATTGTCAGAATTTGAACTTCAAGCTATTTTCATGGTAATAGCTAGAAAAACCAGAGGCCTCCTTTTAAAAGTCACCAGAAACAAGAGCCTAAAGGCAGCGCTTTTTAAAATTGCACCCCAAAGGAATATTGCCAGTGAAAAGGATAAGGAGACAAAGTGAATGGAGAGAGACGGAGAGAGAGTATGATGAAAGAAAATCAGTTGCATTTTCTTGAACCTGTCTACCTCTCCATCTCTGACGCTACAGACAATGGGACGTTAAGCAGGCTGGAGCAGTGTCATTGGAAGACTAATGGGATGGCACCAGGCCCATGAATGGCTCATTGGCCTGATGCACATTACAGTCTGTAAGTGTTTCTTCATCCCGATATGGCTGGCCATGCAGCAGATCTTCTACCTGTGGCACAGATTGAGATATGAATAACAAAACATGGCCCACAGTGCACAATCATCACAAACTATGGTTAGGGCTTTTCCTATAATCTTCTAGGTGTGTTCAGTTTCTAATAATAACCATCTGTCAGTGATATATCTGCACTGCATGGAAAAGGCAAGGTTCAGACTGAAGGCTTTAATGCTCAGTTCACATTTATCCTTCAGACCCAATGTTGCTGTTTGAGTATGGCCCTAAACATCAGCCACATTTCGAACCAGTGCAAAAGAAGAGGAGACAGTGATGACTGTAGTGTTGGACCTATTCAATATTAGCAGCATGTTGTTGTTTACTATGCTAAGCAAAACCACATATTTACCTTGATTTCTCACACTTTTATTACCTAAAATGAAATGTACAGTATGTGTGTTTCTTAACCTAATACAAGACAAACCACATGTGATGCATAATAAATGAATGGTTACAGCCAATTCCAAGAATGACTTTGTCTTTGTGACTGTAATTCAAGTAAGAAAAAAATAAGCATTTTTTTATGTACACAGCAACTTTTACAGTAAAAATCAAAAATCTATTCTAATTTTCCAGTGTACTTTTATTCAAATGAAAAGACATTTTATTGATGAGTTCTTAATTATGCAAAGTCCAGATAGCAGCGGATTTTAAAGCTAAATATTTTTAATGTAAAGCTTCATACATTATCTATGACACTTCAAAGTGGGTGTGCCGAGTCGCCTTTAGCATGCCTCTAGGCTGAATGTCCATGGGTTCATAAGTAAGAAAAGGAGGGCAAACGCAGTACAAACTGAAGCAAAAAAGGGGAAAAATGAGCACAGTGCATTGGGTGGTGTTTCAGCGTGGGATGCCCAGTCAGACTTCAGGGAGGTAATTAATTAACAACAACAACAAAAATGTCCGAGCTTGACAGCTCCAGGGGAACACTATGCTTCCTCAGATCTCTGTCCAGGAAAGAGATGGCTGGGCCTGGTTTATTTAGAGCAGGATTCATCCAGAGACATGCCGTCAGATGCTAATCTTCATAACCAAATGTGAGTGAGATTAGATTGAATAGTTATATGCAAATTTTAAAAATCCTAGAAATAAAAATGCAGATATGCAATCTTCTGCCAAGGGGAAATATATATAATCTATTAATAAATAACTAACGAATACAGTTAAATTCATAGAAACATAATTACTTAAAACAACTGATAATACACTTATCCCTCTCTAGGAAGGGGCTACTGACAGCAGTATGATACAGTGGGCTTGTCAAATATGAAACAGAGACTCAGGAGAAAAAGAAAAATCCTGATGAGGTCTTACTGACACAAAAGGAGACAGAGTGCAATCACTGATAAAGCTTTAGCTTTTAGCATCTTTTGCTGGCAGCTTTGCAAAATAACAAATCCCTTCAGTCTTCAGTCTGCACAGTGTGAACCTGTCAAATGATCCAAGCATCTAACAGTAAATTCAATAGACAGAACGCTTGGGATTTTGCAAAGATGAAGCAAACGATTGCGAAAGTGGCAACAAGGTTGTTTGAGTGTTAAGAGAAAGTAATAACAGTGTGTTCTCCCTGAATTATTTATGTTTCAGATTTTTAAAAAAGTACAAAAGCTTAATAGCTTATATTTACATAAAATGTGTTGCGGTCCTCCCTGATTGCTTGTCTGATTAACTGTGAAACTACATCTTTTTCCTGCTGTAACTGACCACACTCAGGCCCAAGTGAACCCCATTTGTAATAAGAAAGCCAATAATCAGATTGCTGATCAAGGGCTATGGCCTGTTTTCCCATCATGCATGCATTGTATGCAAAGAGGACATGCTGTTGTATGAGAGTGCTATGGCTGTTTTATTAGCTCCCTCAAACTCAATTTCCATTTAATTTGTGAGCTGGCTCCCAGAGTCTGCGGCTGGCAGCTGAAGGTATAAATCTGGCCTTATCTGGCCCCGGCATGCACAGTTCATATCCACACACCCTGTGCCAACAACAGATCTATAATTCATGGCCAAGCACACCCACGTTATTGGCTGCCCATGTATTAGGAAATACAACACAGGAGGAAAGAAATTCAATGTAGTGTCATCCAAACAGTTCATGAAGCAAAAGGGTATGCTTCCACTCCGTAGAGACAAACCATGTGACACAAACTTCTCTGTAGTGCAATTACCTTTAAAACATAGAACTGCAACGGGACAAACTTTTCACATTGATATTCCGCTGGCTGGTTTTTAGTGTCATTACGCCAGGGTGAGGGTTAACTCTGTCAGCTCGCAGAGTGCTGACCCCTCAGGTAAATGGAGTAAGAGTGCTGTGTCTGACTGACACAAAATGATTCTTCCAATTAGGCTAATTGGATGAGACAGGTCAGGGCAGATAAACTGTTGAGTGAAGTTAAATAAACAGAAAGGATGGCGGTAAATTATCTTGAGAAATAACCCCCGAGGGAGCAAATCAGTTCACTGTTTCTTTTAAAATCCATACTGGAGAAAATAATAATAATTGCAGCCACAAGCTTGCCTGGTGTCTCCCTTTGATGAGCTCTGCTAAAAGGCCTGTCAGTGGATCATTATCTAATCATGCTCTCCAGCTGCTCTGTGTGTGTCTTACAATGCTTGGCTGCCTCACTTCAAAACGGCCAACATCAATAGCAAAAAGTTTGAGACTTTTTTTTTTTTTACCAAAGAATATATGACTGGTCAGTGGTGAATGCTTTCCCAAAAGAGCAACATAGAAGTCACCAAAATCAGACAAACAATAAATCAATGACATAGATGTAAAGTCATTAACTCTTTTCAGTAGGCTACTGGTTACAGATGATCTCCCCCATTTTACAAGCAAAATGGAATACAAAAAAAACGAATTAAATACATTTGTAAAAAAAAAAAAAAAAAAAAAAAAATCCATTTGTCCGTTGTGTCTTTATAATATATTTTTTCTCTCTGAACAGACGAAAAAGAGAACTTTGAAGGTTACGTAGAACATGTTACATGGCTCAAACACAATGAGGCAGTGGCTTCTCTATGTGTCCAGATTTTCTATGACATAAATAGCCTCTTTTTTTCTCTGTTTACATGGCAATTACAATTCAGTCCATCAGCAGCACTGTGTGGTGTGTTGGCCGACTATGTTGCTGAAAATTAATGGGATCTTTACCAAGCCTGGTTGTGCAAAAGAAAGTGAGAAGAGAAGGGAGGATGAAGACTGTGGGGTTAGAAGAGGATAGAAGCTTGAACCGAGCAAAGCATCATCTTGAACTCAGCACTTAGATTAGCCCAAAGAGAGTATGTTTCCCAGACCAGATAGTGAGAATAAAGAGACATCAGACACTGGATAATTAGGTGAAGGAGGATCCAGCAACTATCCACCTACTCTCTCCTTTGGGTCATGCCTGCTCTCGCCTTGATATCTCTGTTAATGAATGAGAACCCCCCTGTCTATCGCTCACAGGGGACCGGCCCCTTCCTGTGAACAGGGAGACCACGAGGAGGCAGTTGGCAACTAAGGGCCCCACAGCATTTTGTTTGCTGTGTTTTGGAGCAGCTGGAGGCAATGACGGGGAACACAAAAACAATTGTCATGTGCTGAGTGAATGCATAAGCACCCACTCATCACGAAATCACGGGCACACAAGAGCAACGGTAAAGCAACACCTGCTGTGATGTACGGCACGAGAGATAAGACAGTGCAGCATGTTGCATTAGGCTCCAGTGCACTTTTTTAAGAAGGTGAATAAAATCTAATCAAATTAATGAGAAGCTGTATCCAGGATGAACTGCATTTAGACAAGAGTAGATATCAACATTATGGGCAGGTATTCATGTTGCCAAAATTGATCCCCACACATCACTGGCGTGTATTAGTCACATGATTGAAAGCCAGTTTGTCTGTTTTGTGTGTGTTTTATAAAGGCTTCTGTTATTTTTGAACAAACCAGGAAAGTATTAAGGAGCCACAATGACATCTGGAACTTTTTTTTTTCCCCATTAACAGTCTGGTAGATTAAGAAGGTTCTGCAGTGAGAGTATCAATCTAAACTTCACACCTATTGCTTATATGAGATTTATTGTAGCAATTTAGATTTGATTTCTCGATTTTTGCTCAGGAAAAACAGTCTTGTACTGAACATGGAACTGAAACGGCCTTATAAAACATTTCACGTGGAGTAAAAGTTACCTTCTTCACCTCTACATTCTATACAGCTGTTCCCGCAGTCATGTACCTGCTGAAAGATTCACACCTGGTCTTCCATTTGCTCGGAGCAGCACAGAACCCACCACAGATGTGTCCTGTCAATCTTGATAAAGAGAAACATGGCCAGCTAATCACTGCTGCACACTCTTCAGCTCGGGTTGGCTGAGAACAAGTCAAGCCAGTCTGCTTGGAGCATGCACAACACCTGACATGTTATTGGCACTGTAAAACCTTTTATAGGCGCGATGTTTACAGTATCATTTCCAATGTGAAAACTGTCAGACTGCTAAACAGATTGGGCGATAAATAGTTAAGCGTTAAAGTCAAGGGGAACGGGGGATGGTTTAAAGAGAACCCTTGGGGACAATAATGTGCTGTACTGTATTTCATTACTCAGGAGTTGGCTAAGCATTGCAAATAGTATGATTAATATTTCATGTACTTGCTTTAATGGATCATTAAACCGTAAACAGGCAAGGAGATGAGTGTTTAAACTAACTCATCAAGTTAGATTTATTGGCAGGTCAGTTATCTAGAGATGATTTCAAGAAAATGAAATCCTGCCAGGGTTATGTAAAAAAGTCAAATGAACCGTTCCACCTTTTAAAAAATGATAGGTATCTCACCTCAGTGGAAAAACTGCAAAATTGACTTAAACTTGACCGGAGAGACCGACTGAATGGGCTCCTAGTGTCGAGTGCCTAGTGAGCAGCATAAGAGGCAATTTGGAGTCAGTGAAAGGGGAGTGGAACAATGACCATATGTTGAGCATGGTGCAGCCGCAGGGGGATGAATCGGTGAATATTTCATTAGTGCTTGAGCTAAATTCCTTCCAAATGAAAACATACATATCTCCCTGAAGGTGCTGCTCCACCATATGTGCATGTTTATTAATACAGCAGCTTTGCTCTGCGCATAGGGTGATGGATATAGGTAATTACTCTTTTCTGATCCTGTTACCGGCTGTTAATTGTGGCAAACTGAAATAAAGTTTGTTTAGGGGTAAATAGATGGGTTTTAATGTTTTATTGTTTCATGATATTGCATTGTTGTTGTTTTGTTTTTTTATGCCGCACTTTAATTGAATAATATTGTATAAGCTGTTGTGCATATATGATAAGCACAAGCCATGAAGGTAAAGGTAATGAAATAATATCATAGCATGTTACTGCAATAATGAACAGCCTTGTAACACTACTCGTGAGAAATGCCCTGAGCCATAGTTTTCAAGGCACAACATCACAAAAATATCCTCAATAAGTAGGAGGCAGAAGGCTCAGTGGACTGATGTGACTCATAAAGTGATTAGCTTTAGGCATTTCCATTTAAATAAGGAACTCTCATATTAACTGGTTGGTCTACATGGCTTGTCAACATTGAGTCAATGGCAGCAGGAAATCCTACTACTTTCTTATTTGTTACAAGCATTTTTAGAGTATCCCACATATGTATATAGAGATAAGATAGGTTTGTATCTGTCCTTTAAACAGCTTAATTGAGAAAGCTGCTGAGCAAAACTAGGCCATGCTTGATCATATTGATGTCAAGGCACATTTCTTTCATGTGACAATCCAGTTTTCATTCTTTGGTGCAATGTGAACGGTCTGGAAAAGGACCAATAATCTCTAATCGGAGCTTTTTATCTTTGTTTTTCCATTCTCATCTTTCTTTCTGTCTCTCCTGCCAGTCCTCTCTTGTCTTCATTCCCGGACCTTTATCTTCACATCTGTCTCTCAGCTCTGCAATATCTTCCCTCCCCTTCTTCATCTGTCATTATCTGACCGCCTGATGCTCTGTCTTCACCTCACTCCCACCGTCCATTCTCAATATCAATTTTATCCGTCCTGGGAGAACTAGTTACTCTATCTGCCTTTCCTCATCCCGATACGTTTCTCCACACACACACACACACGCAGGACAGTAAAGGGTTAACGACGAGTGGTATTTTAGCTGCACATAATCGGCAGTCATTTACATTATGCAAGTTACTTACAAGACTCTTTTGGGAGCCAATTTAATGGTAGGATCTGGAGACACTGGATTATTTCTCCTCAAGTAGCTCATGTAAGTTTCTTTCTGGTGGTAATAGCTAGAATTTGCATATTTATGCAGCACAGACAATACAGTCTCAGTGCATTCACTTGCACAGACTACAGTCTTAGTTTCTTTACAGTTTTCATTACAAACACATATGAAGTTGCTGAGATTGTTCTGTGATTATTTCGTGCCAACTTCAGGTGAATCATACATCCTACATGCACACCCTAAAGCATATTGCGTTATATCATTTTAAACCCAATAGTAACAAGCGTCTCACATTGTATCTTAGAAATGGTTCTCCTTGGACTTCAGTGTCATGAATACACTTAAGCTTCTCAAATTACATGTAACGAACTGCCCCTAAGTTGTTGCTGTAGCTGTCTGCAGTTTTGCATCATGCTAATTTGCACTGTTGTTGGTTGATTGCGTTGGTCATTAGTGAAATGAACAGCCACGCAGTGACTTTAACTGTGTTCTTATTGTTTTATCTCCCGCAGAATCAGCCACATGTGATCAAAATATTATCTTGCTGCCGTTTTGGACTAACGTTGCAGTGGAAGTTGTGTCAAGTCAAGCGTTCATTTCTAAGAGCACCTATACTTTGCCTGGCTCAACAACTCAACTACTATCTCTCTTTTAGCTTTAACATTTGCTTTACGTATTCCTCACAAACAAATGCTGACCTTGCTGCATCTTTTGTATAAGTTGTCTGAAAAAATAATCTGTTTTGCACATCACAGAGTCCTAATCTGTTCATTTGTAAGTCACTTTGCTGCAGTATCAGCATGTGTGCATGAATGTGTGTGTGTGAATGTGAGTATGTTTGCTGACAGCTAAGAGGGAAGCAGTTTTAATCAGTGCTAACCCTCGTAGCCTGCTGACACTGTCAGAGAGGCCCTGTCTCACCCTCTGCCTATGATCATCCTCATCAGCTGTCTGCACTCCCTCCATTCATCTCTTCATTATTTATTTACCTCCACTTTCTACATGCACATGTAAGGGACCACACTGTCTAAGCTCTGAGGCAGGGCCTATCTAAAGCGCCGTCTTTAACATTTGCATTCCCCATAGCTCAGAGTTTAGCTTTAATTGATAACCTTTATGAGGATCGTGTCTCAAGGAACTCTTTCACAGCTGTGATTTGATATAGCCATTTTGATCCATGTTTAATTTGCAATCTGCCACCTCAGAATTAGTGTGGGCAGTATTTGGCCAGACATAATTATTCCCTCGGAGAAGCAGTCATGAGCAATGACACAGGCTTGATGTTGTGGCTGCTAATGTCGCCATTAAAACACCACAAAACAACAACCAACAAGGCTTCTAAAACTGTAAAATACTTTTATAAGGGAAAGATATTTACATTCACTTTCTTTATGACTGCTTTTTTATTATGTTCATTCATTTATACAATCCTAGAACTTAGCACTCCCCAGTACAAGCTCCCCAATGTTAAAGTTGAAACCAAAAGCCATTTCCAGGTAAGATGAAGGTAGAAATTTAAATGGAAATATGAGTAATGTTTGATATGTTGGGTTTTTGTTTTGTTCTTTTGCTGCGACTTTTATAGCAGAACATTTTAGTCTCACTATGTAGTGTAGGAATTAGTTTAGCTGTCTGAACATAATAGAAGCACATTTACAAAATACTGGACTGTCCCTTTAATACACAGTGCATTGTCTTTATGAATTAAACAAAGCGCTGTCACTATATTTTTGCCTTTTTATGGTTGTGCTCTTTTTTGTTGTCATCATTCTTATATAACGGTGCTTTTCATTGCATAACAGTTGTTCAGAAAAGGCCTTTATGTTGCCAAATAAGTCAAGAAACATGGTGGCAATATGACAGTTTGAGAATTTAATGCAAAAAAAAGCCATTAAACTGTCATCTATGTCTCCTCATATAATGTTCAAAAACAACGCCATCTATTTGAAATAGTACACAAATAAAATGGCCATTATAGGCTAGTGTTTGGATATTGTGACAGTGCCTCATAATACCTGTCTTGATAGTAATCCATATGCATTGTGTGTTTATATTCATACATAAGCGATGCTATTTATAATAAAAGAACTGAAATGTTAGATGCTGTCTGTTACTGCACATACATCAGCACTGCACAAGGGTGTGTTACTCTGGAAAATCATGCATAAGCTTATTTGATTGTCACATGTGCTATGATTGTGGTCAGTAATATGGTACAGGATGTATAGTGTACAGACGCAGGACTATAGACAGGTAAATCACCTCAGAATTTGTTTCACAAGGTCAGCCCTTGAATTACCCTTTACACAAAAACATGTGGTGAGAAAATGTCATGTACTGCATAAAACATTGCGGCTGACAGAGAGACTCTATTGTGAGAATAATACACTCAGGAAGTGAGAAAGGTCACAAAATGAGCTCTGGTTATCTAACTATAGTACACACTAAGAGCTATTAAAACCACTACTGGGGCTGCGGAGTAAGTTGGCCCAGAATGAAAGTGTCCATTTTTACACCAAAATTTGTTGGTTCATTATTAGACAGTGTGAAAACTGACTGATGAGAAATAGCAGTTTAGTGACACAACAAACAAAACACTAGGACAGTAAGTTGGAAAGTGGCTTGTGAAAAAAAAAAAAATGTGGAAAGAGAACAAACAAAACAAGATCTCAAGTGTTGATTACACACAAATGCAATGTGATGAAAAGGAAAAGCTGAAAAAACAACCTGGCAGACAATCTGTGCTGTGTCCAGGAAGACAGAAATATCACAACAATTGTAATTGTAACATTTGTTAAAATCACAGAATTTAACGTATTCCTATAACTGTTAAATGGAAGCTCAGTTTTTTCATAATTACTCCCATTAAAAAAAAAAAAAAAAAGTTTGGTTTTTTTTTTGTTTAGAAATGCATTTAAAGTAGGAGTAAATAAGTACACTCTGGAGAATATTAATGCTTAGCAACCAGAGATCACCATGACATTCATAGCCTTCTGTTGTATGTGGCTCTGTCCTTTTCATATTATAAATTACAAATCACTATAAATTAATCAGTGGCATTGGAGAGCACGACACAAATGGCTCCATACATGACACAGGGAGACCTCTGTGAATCTTCAACATGCTACAGTTCATTACAGCTCAATACAAGGATGTTTCAATTAAAGGAAGCTCCAGGAAATCTGACACGTGTTAGCATGTTAGCTCTGATGAAGACAAACAGGCCTCGGAAAGCTTGCCGCAATGGTTTGGAGATCTCGCCGGTCAATGAGAGATGGCTTGCAGAGATGAGGCCCTGTGCTTCGGATCACACATGAGCGAGTCAGGGTAATGACATCGGCCGAGGCGCTGGACAGGGTTAGGGGCAGTGTTAGAGGCATGCGCTGATCGATGTTGTGCTTTGTTGGTTTCATTCCTTGCGTCCTTGGAGGCTGCTAATCCACAAGCAGGTAACACTTCAGAGCAGGCCCTCCAGTCACATGAAGGGATTCGCCAACTGCATAGATCAATCAAGACGGGAAGCAAATCAGCGACATAACACAATATTGAATCCCTTTGGGACCTGAAGATCAATGCGCTATTAAAGCATTTGGAGTCTTGTAGTGATTGAATAATTCTTTTTAATACTGTGCTCAATGTGAAAAACAGAATTCAAGCCTCTTCAAGACTGTCGCAGGGTTTAAGTTTTATGTCCGTCAATGCACAATGAACGTATAGTGAAGTATTTATGGTAAAGTACATAAAGTGCCTATTGTGAATGTGTTCATTTTACATACATAATAATCTGTTTGGTCACACAGTAATCAGAATGTGCAGCATAATTCCCGTTTGAACAAAGGCTCATCAGTGAATAGGTGCGTAGAGGACTGTGGGAGCCCAGTTTGTCCTGATAGAATCCCGTTTGCCTGACGAGCCATCTCCTCCTGTTTACAAAAAAGCCTAACAAGTGTTCAATTTGCACCGCTAATTGGCTGAAAATGTGAAATTGTGAACGCTGAGGTAATCCACTACACAATCTCGTCGTTACTGAGCACAAATCTCATTACCGCTATTCAAAACTTTAACGGGTGCACTCGGAAAGCGAAATGACGGCAGAACTAGAGCCCGCCTCCTCCGTCAAACTGTCATCTCCCTATGATCAAAATATAAATAATACAGTAATACAAAACATCATGTGGACTTGAAGAGTATGTGTAAGCACCTTAGAATTCCATGCATCTACAATGACATGCACACAGTGAGACGTATCCAGAGTGTTTCATCATGTCCAGTAGCAATTGAGAAATTACAGTGGAGGCAATGAGTAAAGAAGCCCAGTGACAGTGGCCTGAGTAGAAACCTGGGGAGATGTATTATTATGATATTTTCGTGGAGGAATCTGGAATTGAATTCTGATTCAGTGGAATATGATTTCGAAGCAAGGTTATAGTATCCCCTGATAGATGATACACCGGCAACAGTCACGCTACACAGAGCATCGCAATAGATACATCGACTACAGAGCTGGCCATGCACAACACCAACAAGCTGCATACAGATGAGCTCCAGAGGAATGGGATCACTGGGGCAGAAACACAACAACAAGAGGATGCAACGGAGAGTAAACCGTCCAAAGTCACTCAATCTCAAGTTCCCAAACACTGCCAAAACAACAGAAACCCTACGAATTAAAAACATATTTGCATTGATTTTTAGCTGACTTACTCAAGGTTTGCTATGGATCAGTAGGTTAACCGAATAAGACCGAATATATGACTGGCAGTAAACACAGGACACAGAATTATAAATGAACTTAGTCAGCTGTAGAAGTATAATGGTATTTATTTTACATTACACCATTCTACCTAGTTTTTGATGAGTCCTTTTGATACTGCGACATTCTTAATTCATAGACCACATAAAACTGGAAAACTGGTTTAGGGTAAGATAGGGTAAAAGGTGCCCTGAGCATCTCATCCACCAAACGTCTGTATATTACACCTCAGGCAGGAGAATGGCCCTAAATGATTCCTCTGGTACCAGCTAAAGCACTGCTACATTGGTAATAATGGGGTCACAGCATCAGTGGTGCTTCAGGAAGCAGAAGTCTAAGAATAGTGCTTGATGGAGGATTTCACTGGGCGAAAGGTGCTATTTATGGCTCACCTGTACAGTACATCATGAGCAGTGATTCACTGGCTGGTGAATGAGGGGAGAGCTGCAGGTGATGAATATGGGCTCCGTATCCTCGGAGGTCATCGGCATGACATCAAGAGCGATTAGGAGCCTTGTCCCCGATATATCAGGGAACAATCTGTGTATTTCATCATCGCATCCAGCCTCTTTTCCCTTCTTTACTGCTCATGGGTAACTGCTCATCAGACACACCGCCATTTAGGGGTGTTGTCATGGACAAGGTCAGAATCGTACTGAATACTGTCTTCCTGTGTCCAAGTGCATTTTCAGCACCCCAGAAAAACAAAAGGAAACAGCTCAGCCCTCTCCTGTCCTCACGGAGTCATCCATCAGACCCAGATCTGACCCTGGAGGATGCATGTGGTCCTGTGCTGCACCAGTCAGTCTGGATGGATCCAAGGCTCTAGTGCAGCGCTCTGGGAGTTGGAGGAGTGGTTGGACTCATTAGACATAGTGTAAGGCTGACAGCTGTAAGACTCAGGGGGCCTCATGGTTCTGTCCTTTGGTCTTCTACACAAATCCGTCTTTGTGGCTGCCTTTGTCACTTTTGTCCTGCCTGTTTGTGTATATTTATTGATGCTTTTCTAAGATGTTAAATGAGAAAAAGTTATCAGACAGTCGCAAAGCCTTTTTTCAGCTCAACTAACCAAAGTAAAACCTCCATTAAAGAGAAAAATATGATCAGTTAAGTGCACGCAAACTGTGATGTGCCCCCAAAATGAACTCCGTCAACTGCACCACTGCAAACTCACAAAAAGTGTGTCCTTTTACTACACATTTTATGTATAGCATTTCAAGATCTTTCTGATACTGCACTACTCATCCAAAAACGTCTTCAAAATGCAATGCAGTCTAGTGAAAAAAACATAAGCAAAAATAAGTCTAATGCCGTCTGATGTCTAGCCAGTTGCAGCTGCTATGTAAAGTCTTTTCTGATATTCAGCTGTGTTTAGTCTTGTACAGCTCTCTCTCAGGTCATGGCAGTTGAAATGGTTGATCAGCAGACAAAAACGCCTGTGCAGCTCTAGGTCTCTGGCTTTTGTGCGTCACTGTTCTCTTCTTCCTCTTATTCTCCTTGAACACAAGCGAATACTATTCTCCTTCTGTGTTCCTCTCATTGCATGAATCCCCCTACATCTCTCTCTCCTTCCATCCTTGGCTTCACAGTATCCATCCCCGAGGGCCGATCGATAGACTGCAACTGCCTTTCAATGAAATCTCCCCTGTGCTACTGGAGAAAAGAAACGTCGTTCAATCGAACCGATAACTCTTTGCCTCTGTTTCTTTTGATGGCTGACTTGCTTCCTTTCTCTATATACAGTGTGTTTCCGAGCTGGCTGTGAGCAGGATGATAGCGAGGGTCTATGAGCTCTAGTCAGAGGCCACAGCTGGAGGTTTGTTTGATGATCAATGAGGAGGGATGCTACAGAACCATAACACCACAGGTATTGTAAATTACCTTTGAGTAATGCAATATAGATGTAAAGTCTGTGGTCAGCAGAGAAACATTTCAGCATCACAGCCGTTCATATCGCTGCTGTGGCCCAAACTCATGCCTGAAGGCTATATCAAATGCACCTGTTTTGTGCCTCTGATATGCATACACAGTGATGGCATTAGTGCAAACATCAGCATCTTTGTTCCAGGAATCCAGAAAATTTCATTTGGGACTCGTGAGCCTAACAGCAGCTCATAAAAAATGCTTAAACATGGCAAGTGGGCAGCTGTGATATCCAACTGTGAAACATATGTGTGTGCACCAGGACAATTAAGGAGGGACAAATCAGCCAAAAAAGAAGTCTAAAGGACTCGATGGAAAAGTTGGAGCAACATTTGTGTCTGTTCTCACAAATAGTTTTTAGCAAATAACAGGTAGGAAGAGTAAAAACGTGACAAGTGATTACAATGTCTTTTTTTCTTTATTTGTGTTCATTTTTATATATATTTTGTATCAGATATCCTTCAAAACAACAGAAAAGTAGCACAACACCAAAATAGGATCAAGCTGTGTTGCTGGAGCAGACTTACAGACAGAAAAATATGGGACTGGGGGCTTATATTTTCTCTCTTCCTGTGCAGCTGGAAGTGCCACTGTTGTTCCCCGCACAGAGGTGTGTTTTTCCCACATGCACAAAGCTAAGAATTTTAGTGACCTATCATGAACTTGGTGGATAAACACTGTAGGGGATGTTCTGCTAACAATAGCAATTTGGTAACACTGTGCAGTTTAGGTGTCAAAATACAACCAGAGTCATGGGGTAGCATTTTGCACTGAGACAGCGAGTCTCCCAGGGAAACCTTTAAATGAATCAGGAGCCCAGAGCCAAACACAGGCCCAGCAAGTATTTGTGTCTGAGCTTGTTGGGCTTTGTTGGGGAACAAAGTATATTACATTTGGTGATGCCATTGAAAAGAAAAGACAAATTATATTTATATTAAACATTCATGGTTAGCACTGCTGTCTCTTAGTAATCAGGTACTAGATTCAGGGCAGGTCTTTTCTGTGTGGGGTTCACATGTTTTTACTGTTAACATTACATGGCTCCTTCAGTCGGTGCCATTTGACTCAAACGATAGATGGGTTAAATGCAGAGAACATATTTTACTGCGTTTAAGTGTAAGTTAAAATGTCAAAAGGCATTTGTGTGGCAATTGGACAGCATCACAGTAATATAATAGATTTAATATAATACATTATAGTTGCTAATTATTTATGTGACTTGACAACAAAGACAGTAGTGACATAAAAATAAATGCTATGTTGTTTTAGCCACTTCTACTACTTTTTTTTTTTTTTTCTGTGGAGACTAATTGTCCAACAACCAGTACACACTCCAGGAGAGAGTGCATAGTGGAAAAAACTGCTGTAGTGGTGTTGTTTATTGGTTGGTGGCTGCCTTGACCCTTGTGGCATGTAAGCATGCTCTGTTTTTCCTTTTTCACAGAAAATGTATTCTCAGGTCAGATTGCTGCTTGCTGTGCCATCGCCTCTGTTTCTGAAATGTATGTGGGGGGCCTATTCACCTGTTGTTAGACTGCACCACTTTAGTACCACAGTATTTACTCTGGAGAAAACCTTTTGTAGCGTGTCTACCTCCAGTTGTTCTTTTCATTGTGAAATTGCTAAAGCACACAGGAAAAAACTGGAGTGCTTTTAAAGATGTGAAGAACAATTAATGGTCATGACTAATTTCAGGAGCAGTTTTCTCTTATTTCATGTGCCTCTGAGCACTGGGTGTTGTACAAACCACAAACTAGCCAAATGTAAAAAAATAAATAAATAAAATGTTTCGGCGTCATATTCTTTATTTTAATCATGTGTGGCACAAATGTAGTGGGAAGATGAGGATGATCACATGACTTTGTTTGCCAAATCAGAAGGCTGATGACATTGATGCTCAGGTTTGACACTCTGAGCTGCTATGGTCCCTCCAGCACGTATTACACAACCAGATACCATCTTTAATTCGACTCCCTTTAAACTCAGTCGATGCAGGGGTCATTAAATCTCAATTCACAATGTTAATTACCTCATAAGGTTTCTGTGAGGTGAGATGGACAGAAAGATTTTGACGAAAGAAAGTAAATGATTTGTTCCAACAGCTATGCCAGTATTCAGCAGCTTATTTACCTTTAGTTCTACTAGTAACTGTTTCAAGCATCTGGAAATAACATGGTATGTTTCTATATGTCCTTGTGTCATTAGTTAACAAACTGGTGAATATGACCCATTGGAAGGCTCAGTGGCTTGAGAAATGGTCAAATCATGTTTGGATGCAGTCAGCCATGACACAAAACCTCTGTTTTATATCAAGAGTGATGTAGTGGGGTCTTTGATGTTTGACCAGATCATAACCTGGAGTTTGACCCACTTCTGACCCCATTCTCTGGAGAAGGAGCTACTGTAAGTGTTGAGTTTCCGTGGAGGCACAGCCTCAAAAGTATACTACAAAAACTATTAGGGATTTGCTCCGTTTATGTTTCATTTCCAGAGACAATCAGACACAAATTCAGTTTGAATTTTAAAAAAATCCACAATGCAGGCTGAAAGAAATCAAGCACATACTTTTTTCCCCTCTATTTAAGACACCCACATTGATCCACCCACATGCACACACAGACGAGTTATGAAGAACAGAACAAGTTCAGGTCGAGAAGGGGCTACAGTGCAATCAGTGGAAATGCAGGGGGAGATTCAATTAAACTTTTCTCTACAGAGGAAATGCCATACACACAATGTAACAGGGGCTGTTCAGATTCCATTATGTTGTCACTAACTATGAATCACAATGAAAACAGCTTTGCAACAGCTTCGATTTTCCTGAAATGTTCAGTGTAATTTATTTTTCTAACCCCTGGCTACATTTTAATTATGTAAGCACTCACTTTGTATCATCTGCCCACCAAGGTATCGTTTCAGTTTAGCAAGAAAAAATGGGAAACATTTTCAAACACAGTTTGAGGAATTTCAAGTGTGTTTGCAGTCAGTTATTTCTTGAAGTGTTTTTTCTTCATTTACATACCAAGGTTCCCAACATAAACATGCAGCTTATTGCCACCACAAGATGAATTCTACCCGAGGAGCCAGAGCCCTGCGCTTTCACTTCCATAGACGCACTATTGTCACTCTTTCTGGAAAAGGTGTTTGTGTCTGAAAATACAGCGTTAAGTGACATAAGAAAATATTTCTGTGAAAAGTCCCTGAGGACCATCAGTCAGAAGACTGCAGCACTTAGGAACTAAAATAGAGCCAGGCAGAGAGCATAATTAGGCATTTTAAGTGCTTTACATAATACAGTCGGTCATAATGAAGGCCCTGTGGGATCCAGAGCCTGGGTGGCTATTGTCAGTCCGCTGCAGGAGAAGCATTCATAAGAAGGCTGCTGAATGAGATGGAGGGATAAGACAATGAAGAGATGAAAGTACAATGCATAAAATTTAAGGGATAAACATCAAAATAAAATTCTGAAATGAAGTTAAGCTAATCTGCATAATTTACTTTAGTACCATGAGACAAAATCGATGATGTACATTTACATTGAACTGGTCTGTCTCTGCCACAGTGCATTGGTTTGTCAGGGAAATAAGATCAATGGAAACTGTGATGTTGTAAAATACATAAGAAGGACATCGAAGTGCAGTCTCTCTTTCCCTCAGTCCCTCTACCACTTTCTGTCATTTGTCGATGACTGCAGCACTTGATGTTGACAGCGGATTGATACAGGCTTTTAATGAATGATGTTTTATTAATGGTCCCATAATCAGATTACCTGCAGGTGGACAGGCTCCATCAATCTTCCCGCTCGGAGGTCTAACAATGAACGAAGAATAACACATCTGGAAGAGCAGAGACACTTGTCTACTCCACGTTTAACCACCGTTGGTTAGAGCTGGGCTTGTATCTACAGCAGCCTGCAAGGTGCTGTGTGTTTGTTGTAATTAACTCTGTTAGTAAATGATAAAGAGCCCACCAACTCTATTCTAAATGTGCTGCCATGTTCATTTTTTAAACTTAAACACCACTGGACCAGTCCGCTAGAAGAAGTATGCTCTGCCATTTTTCATGAAAGGGCTTTATGAGTATTTTTTTTTACTTGTTGATATTCACCATTACACTGCAAGTTAATGAAGCAGTCCTTGTATGTTTTGGGCTTATATTCTATACTATCAACACAGCAAAACTAGCAATACAACAACAAGGCGTTACCACTTGGTATTGGTAAAGAATAAGGCCTCATCTACATGCGCACAGATTCATGTAATCCTCATTCATTTTCTATTGATTATTTGCCTATCACAGTTTCTTAGGGGCCTGTCAATTGTAGGGCTAACACCAACAGACAACCATTTACTCTTACATCCGTTCACTGTGGCCAACTTAGAAACACCAGTTCACCTGATGTGCTTGGATGATGAAAGTTCAGAACAAATAGAAGTAAAGATAAAGATTCATTTTTAAAAGTATTTATACAGGAATAAAAGTGCCAGCTGTGTGAAATATTCATATATAACAGCTAAATAGGCCCAGGCATCTGTAGACAGCTAGTCGCGCAATCGAAGAATTAAATATTTTTAAAAATTCAAGATGATGAGGTTGAGTTATTGTTAAACAAATCATACAATACTAGGTGAACAGAGACACAAAGTTATAGAGACTAGTTATGAAAGTGTATGTCTAGACATATTCTGTCTATTTTACTCATAGCTATGAAAATCTTCAGTGTTTTTACATACATATACTAGGTCTAAGACAGTGGTGTCAAACTCAAAATGGTGAGGGGCCGCGATAGTTAATAAGAAGATGGTGACATTTGGAAGCTTTTATTAAACTTTGAATGTGAGATTTCATCGTCATTTGAGTCTTGCAAAAGTTATCTTTAACATTAATTTCCTCCTTTTATGAAAACTTACATTTCAGAAGGTTTTAGATGGATTTGAACAAGTTTTACACAGATTTGAAAAGGTTTTAGTCAGATTCCAACAAGTTTTGAATGGATTTCAACTTGTTTTAATTGGGTTTGAACAGGTGTTGGCTGAATTTGAACTTTTTTTTTTTATTTATCTTTGTAGCAAAAATCAAATCCATGTTAAAACTGTTCAATTGCATTTAAAACCTAATGACAAAAAATTCACCTACTAAATGTGCTGGAGGGCCACATAAAACATTGCAAAGGGCATTTGGCCCCCGGGCCTTGAGTTTGACATGTGTGATGTAAGACTCTAAAACAGGACAGCCTTCTCTATCTCATGGCATGCACCTTAACATAACAGCTATGCATCTGATAAATGCTCTGCAGCCCATTTCAATTAGCATCCATGGCACTTGTAAAGCCCACATCAGAGGTGAACTTTGAGCTGTGATTTATGAAGCTGCTATGATTGAAGTGTCAGGATTTATGACCCACACTCACTGACAGCTATTTCTCCCCAAACACTAACACAACCCAGAACTCCCTCATGATAAATCTGCTTATTAATGCGAGTATACAGGTACAGAGCCACTAAAGGCTCCCCACAAAGGTTAAATTTATCAATGTGACATTAAACTTATTCAGTGCACCACTTTCACCGTATGTGGCCAATAGATAGACCAGGGAGGTGGAAAAAGGCTCGGCACTCTAAATCTAAATCTCATGAAAACCAAATCCAAAAATAATCCAGCGATCATGATGTTGAGAATGAAGAACTGGGTTGCTGTCATAGTAGCTCAGTGTCTTTATCTGAACAGTCTTTATCTGTCGCTAAAGCAAACAAACAGAGGTGTGCCATTTTTCAAAAGACTGAAAAAGACCAAATGTTCTCATTTAGTCATTCAAAAAGTCAGGATGAAACGATCATTTTTGTAATATATTTAAATGCTCTTTGAAATTAAATCACACCTCAGGACATCAGAGCTATGTCATGCATTTACTTGTCGTATTATTTATACCAACTCGTGTATTTGCGTGTGTGGATTTTTATAGTCAAGTGTGTGTTGAAGAGTTTATCTCATTAAAATAGACAGAAGCTGTAAAATGCTGAAAAGACATGAAACGCTATCATATTTCAAGCAAGGGATTGATTACAATTATGCAACAACAGGTGAACTTAGTTACAAATTTCTCTGTACAAAACGATGTGTTTCCACAAAAAACAAAACCCTAGTTGCCAAAGTAAACCATTTGCAAGTCCATGATGTGTCTTTTCCCTCATCTTACTAGATGTGTGCTGAATCCACCTGCAGAGCTGTGGCCGGCAGGGGGCCCTTCTCATTCGTCCTGTGCGTCCAACACCTCCAGGCCTAATGCTTTAATGGAGCGTGGGAAGCTCATTCCTGCATCGTAATCTGGCTGTGGCCTTGAGTGTTGACTTAATACACACTACACAGAATGAAGCAGAATTTCACATTTAAAACATTTATTTGTTCAGTCTTTAAAATATCTGGTCTGACAAAACTTTCACATTGTGCATACGTCATTATACAATATCATACATTAACAAAATAAAAGCACACTGTACCTGAATGGATAAAGTTTTTCATTCATACTCAGCCCCAGTGTCTTTCAGATTTTGACCAAAAAAAGCTATTTAATCCATCCTCTAGTGTCCAAATATATTCATTTAACTATTTATGCATCATCTACTACTTATTCAGGGTCGTGCAGTTTTCAATATTAATAAAGCATGATTTATGTATTTATAAGAGTGACACTTGGAGCCAGACCACTACAGACTGTCCATAGACTGCAGACAGTTCATATTGGAGACACACAATACCCGATTTGATAAAAGCAGGTTTTAACCAGTTGTGAATCGCCTTCTAAATAGTGTCATTCAAACAAATTTCAATATGTATCAACTAAGTAGTGCCCCCTTAAACCCACTAAAAAAAGACGTGTGGAAAAACAGGTAGAGAACGGGCTCTGGATTGGATTTTGTGAATTCCAGGCTAAAAATTGTTGATGGTAGAACTTGTTCACTCACCGGCTGAAGAAATTCACAGTGCACAAGGTCACATCATCATATCTGATTCGTGCGTGTATCATGAGCATAAATAAAGCCTCGCACAACATCATGCTCACATCTCTCCCTGACTGTGTGAACAATATCAGCAATATCAGCTTTTAACATGTTCATTTCATGATATTTTATGGATTCCATCAATATTGACAAACTACATGTAATGTGTATAAAGTGTGATATAGTCTTTACTGGACGACTATGGATTAATACACATACACACTAGTCTAGGTTCTGAAGGAGGAGTATGGGAAAATAAGCCCAGACACTGCTTGTTATGAAAAAGAATAACAAAGCCGACATTTATTAAACAAATTTGAACAAAGCACCTTGCAGTACTATAGTATTTAACCCTTCTTTTACCCTTCAGTAGTTTAGTCCTTCTTGTCAGTCCTTACAGTCAGTTTCTTCAGTCTAATGTATTTTCAATCCCTTTGAATGTTCCTTTATGTTCAGTCCAAAAACAAAAAAACTCGAGAGCTATAAAAACCCTCTTAAAAATAAAAGTTCAGAGCTCTGAAAAAATATTTTGCGCCACTACCCGGGTAGTATATTTTTTTGTTGTGCACTTGGCTTAGCTGGCTGTGATTATGTCCTGGTCCACCATGGAGTGAAGTCGTGGCATCCAAACTCGTCCCTGGCTTCTCGATCCAGACGCAGCTCTGCATCCAACAGTCCAGTTCAATCCTGGTCAACTAAAAAAACCAACCTGCATAGGCAGGGGGAATATCAATCACTCTAAATGTAAAGAAAAAATAAAAATAACCAGATCTGGTAGAAATCATCTATAGCCACAGTTACTTGTTTTACAGTAGCTCACAGGCATTTACACATTGCAGGTTTTTTTTCACATGCCATTACCATAGCAAATGGCAGTATAATTACCTTTCTTTAGTAACCTCATTTCTGTGATAAAGTTCATTTTGTACATAGTTCCATGTCTCCTCCGATTGGTTTTTTTTTAGGTTACAAGTTTATAGAATCATGCAGAAATACATTTAGATCACACTGAACTTCAAAACAAAAATCCAGCTCATAATAGCATATGTAGCTTAAATTGCGATTAGCATAGCATAGCATAATATCTGAGTCGTTTCAACCACTCACCGGAGAATTCAAAGAAAAGAAACAGACGATTCTTCTCCTCCAGCCCCTTAGTTTAGAATTAGTTCAGGTGTTAACTCTCTAAGTCTGCTCTTATCAACAATATCTGACGGTCATTCAACTCCTCTTACACTGTGCGGCTTGCATACGTTGTATAGCTGGCAAGATAGCGTTCATACATTTTGTTTAATGCCCACAGCACCATCTGCTGGTGCGCACAGGTATTATAATAAACAAAAGAAAAACATCAACTCTACTTAGATGTTAAATCTAGGTGGGTTACATCCTCCCCCCCTAAATCGGCATGCACCCTTGCATGTTACACTATTTTAAAAGGTAAAACTATTAATAGCTGTAGGGTCGAATGTTAAAGTCTCACATAGGGCTTTGTCTAACCCCTGTAAAATGGATTGCATTACAGTCACTAATGGGCTGCCTAAAGTAGGGTAAGTAAACTTTCTTGGAGCCACCCTTTCTCTTGTAGATCTCCTTGGTCCTGCTTCCATGTCAGTGTCACTCTCTCCCAGTTCATTTTGCTCACTTCCAGTTTCATTTGTGGCTCCTGGTTCATTTGCTAGTTCATTGTTAAGACCGCAGTGTTCACTTGGGGGACTGTCCGCAGTTGCGACTGTTCGGTTAGGTGTGTGTTCATTTTGTTCAGTTTCCTGTGAAGACACTGGATGAAATATTGCAGCATCAGGGTTCATTGAAAACTGATCTGAACTTTCTCTTTCAGACTGTTCATGCATGCTCTCTTCTTGGAAATCAGTTTGGGGTGACCCTTCAGCATTAGGAATCTCTGTACTTCCAGTGCTCTCCAAGACTGTGTCTCCTTGTCCATTATTTGCTTGTGTTTTATCTGTCTCAAGTACAGGTTGGTCACATGAAGAGTAATAGTGAACTCCATCCTCCATGTCAGGTAAGTCTGTTTCTCCCTCACTTTCCAAAGGATCAGTAGGTTGTGATGCTTTTGTTACTGTTTTGGGTTTTGAGTTGGCAGAGTTTACTACCTCAAGGGTAGATGGTAGAAATCCACAAGGCAACAATAAATCTCGATGTAGGACTCTCTCAGGCCCATTTGCATTCTCTGGAACGACAGCATAGACAGGTAAGTTTGGCATTTGCTTAACAACTGTGTATACAGTCTGACTCCAGCGGTCTGCAATTTTATGTTTGCCTCTGATGCCAACATTTCTCACAAGGACTCTGTCCCCTGTAGCTAGAGTGGACTCTCTCACTTTGCTGTCGAACCTTCGTTTATTTTGCAATGCCTGCTTTTGGCTATGTTCAATGGCTAGCCGATAGCTTTCTGATAGGCTTTCTGTTAGCTTTTTGACATATTCAGAATGGGACATCTTGCAACATTGCTCTGGGTTTAGGCCGAAAGCTATGTCTATAGGGAGGCGCGGCTGGCGGCCGAACATGAGTTGGTAGGGAGAAAACCTGGTAGTATCATTTTTAGTACAGTTATATGTGTGTACAAGAGGCTGTACAAAGTCTCTCCACCTGTTTTTATCTCCCTCTTCAAGTGTTCCCAACATTTCAAGAAGAGTCCTATTGAATCTCTCCACGGGATTGCCACGTGGATGATACGGCGTTGTTCTTGTCTTTTTTATGCCAAGCAGAGAACACAAGTCTTTGATCAGGGCTGATTCAAAATCGCGACCTTGATCGCTGTGTAAACGCTCGGGGAATCCATAGTGAATGAAAAAATTGCTCCAAAGGGCCTTAGCAACTGTCCTAGCCTTTTGATCTGCTGTGGGGACCGCTACTGCATATTTTGTAAAATGGTCTGTTATGACCAGGATGTTCTTTGTCCCTTTTCCATCAGGCTCGAGCGAAAGGTAATCCATGCAAACTAATTCCAATGGGCGACTCGTTTGGATATTCACTAATGGAGCGCTCTTTTCAGCTCGTGCTTTCCTACGTACACACCTTTCACACGTTCGGATCTTGTGATCTACATCGAGGGCCATTCGGGGCCAAAAGAAGCGGGCACGTATAAGATCTGAAGTCCTCTCAATACCCATGTGTCCAACAGCATCATGGAGGTTTTCGAGTGCTTGCTGTCTGTAGCAGGTTGGAAGGACAAGTTGGTAGCAGGGCCTGCCTTGATCAAAACGTTTTCTGTATAAAACCTCATTGGTTAGCACTAACTGGTTCATTGCTCTCAACATTAGCTGAACATCACGACTTTCCTGTCGTCTCTGTCTATATGGAAGCCTTTTGCCTGATTTGACAATGTCAATTACTCGGCTTATGACTGGATCTTGTCTTTGTTCTCGTGCCCAATCTTCAAGGGACATTGTTGGCAATGTACATGACCCAAGCATATTTGTTTGGCAAAATACATCAGGTATTGCAGATGCTTCAATGGCTAAGCACTCCACTGGAATCAGTGGACGTAATTGCTCCGACTCTGTGTTAAGCATTGTAGTCAGTTCATGTCTTTGACACACTGCTCTTACAGCCTCAGAGGGGAAATTGGACTCTTTGTCACTCAACAAAAATTGAGCAATGAACTTTTTAATCCTGTCATCTTCATCTTGAGAACTGGTATCAAGTGTGTCATTGTCTTGGGGGTGTGGACGCCTTGAAAGTCCATCAGCGTCTTGGTTCTTTTTGCCAGCTCTGTATTGGATGTTAAAGCTAAAGCTGGAGAGAGCGGCCAACCAGCGATGCCCTGCAGCGTCAAGTTTGGCGGACGTTAAAATATATGTCAGTGGGTTATTATCTGTCACCACTGTAAATTTTGCCCCATATAGGTAGTCGGAAAACTTTTCAGTTATAGCCCATTTGAGGGACAAGATATCTCCGTTCACAGCGTGAGAGTCCTCTACTCGCATAGGCTATCACTCTTAGGTTGCCTTCCTGCTCCTGATATATTGCCGCACCAAGGCCATGCAGGCTGGCATCTGTGTGGACTACGTACGGCTTCTTCGGATCCGCAAATCCCAGAATAGGAGCTGTTGTTAGTTTTTGAATGAGAGTCTTAAAGGCATCCTCACAAGTTGTTGTCCATTTTTCATTGAAAGGTTTTTTAAAGTCTGCACTGCTGGAGGTTTTGGTATTACCAGGCCTTCTCTTTGGGGGTATGTAACCAGCTGTTAAGTCATTGAGTGGTCTCGCAATTTTGGAGTAGTCTTTTATAAACCTCCTATAATACCCCGCAAAGCCGAGGAAGGACTTTAACTCTCTGATGTTATTTGGCCTGGGCCAGGTAGTAAGGGCCGCTATCTTGGACGGATCTGTTTCGACCCCATTCTCCGACACAACATGGCCGAGGTACCTGACAGACTTTTTGAAGAACTGACATTTTTCAGGTGAGAGTTTTAGGCCGAATTCTCTGAGCCTATTAAGCACCTTTAAGAGCCGTTCCTCGTGCTCTTCAAGCGTGGCAGAAAAAACTATGAGGTCATCAAGAAACACTAATACCTCGCTCAAATTCATGCCACCCATGCACTTCTCCATGACTCTTTGAAAAGTGCTGGGAGCATTTGTTACCCCTTGGGGCATTCTGTTAAACTCCCAGAATCCCATTGGTGTAACAAAGGCCGTTTTGTACTTGTCTTGTTCCTCCATTTCCACCTGATAGTATCCGGACTTAAGGTCCATAATGGAGAACCATTTTGAACCTGATAAGGCTGAGAAAGCTTCTTCTATGTTGGGCAATGCATAGGCATCCTTTATTGTTTGGCTATTAAGCTTGCGGTAATCTACACAAAGCCTGATAGCGCCATTTTTTTTTTTTACCACAACAATAGGAGATGCAAAGGGGCTCTCTGATTCGCGGATGATGTTTGCGTCTTGGAGCTCCTTTAAGTGAAGTCTGACAGCCTCATAATCGGACGGATGGACAGGCCGAGGCCTTTGTTTAAAGGGAGTGGGGTCGGACAAGCGGATTCTATGTTTAACTTCGGTGGTATGACCATAGTCGAGGTCATTTAAAGCAAAAACATCTGACATTGAAATTAGTGTCTTTGTAACTCTCTCTTTCCACTCCTCTGATAGGGGTGAATCTGCAAAGTCAAAGGAAAGCTTACATGACTCAGATGTCTGCACTGAACTGCATGTGGCCATATTTGGTGCAGGGTGGGGCAACTCAGTTGGCATAGCCTTAGTGTCACTTACTGGCAGTGGTTGTACAATCTTAGGGAGAGAGATCTCAGCTATCATGTAGCCAGCTGGTATTTTGATGTCATGTGCAGTTTCGTTTTTGACCAGGACGGGTAACTTGAAAGACGAACGTGAGGGACTTGTCATAATATAACTGCAAAACAAGAGACCAGCAGGTAAGTTCGACTGTGGGGGTTCTACCAAGAGGGTAGTGTCTGTTGTAGCTGGGATGTTTCTTGTGTATCCATTTAAGACTGATTTTTCTCCAGCAGGAATAGTGATACAAGTTTTGCTTTGTAATTTTACAGTTCCAACTCTGCCATTTCGCTGATTTATTTTGAACCGGTGATACAAATGCCTTGCTAATGCGGAGCCATGGCCATTTTTAGGTTTGCGCGCTAAGCGCTCATCCGAGGTAAGTGCATATCTTTCATACAGAGGGTCTAATAGATTAGTGCCTATCAGCAGGGGGACTTGGACATTTGACCGATGATCAGGGACTACAAGTGCTAGGGTGTCAACTCTCTCAGGTGTCCCCATTATATCCTCTGGGAGATCAACTGAGACTTGGGTATATCCCAGATAGGGAACTTCCTGTCCACCTGCACCCTCAAGGTCTAAAAGGTCCCTAATGGGGAGGATAGGCTGATGTGAAAGGTGGGTTTCATGAAAGGTCTTTGAAATTGTGGTCACCTGAGACCCTGAGTCAATTAGGCTATCGCACTGGATTCCCTCAATTTTTACTGTAGCCGTACATTTTGGCCCTATTAAGCCTTTTGGAAGTTTGGTGCTACAGGACTCTGTTGTTGAATGGTTTTCACAAGTGATTGGCTGAGTTGATGTGGGACGTTGTGTTTCTCCGGGTGCAGTCAGTCCCTCCACTGCGACCCTGTCCTGTTTAAATGTCCGTGTTTGTTCTGCCATTCATTTTGTCGTTCCTTTAACTCTTTGTATTTTTGATCCACCAAGAGTTTGTTTGGGGGGTTACACTCCCGAGCAATGTGCCCATCATTGCCACATTTGAAACAGAACCAAGCTTTTGGTCTAGGTTTAGGCGTGATTTGCTGGACTTGAGCCTCAGCAACTTCAGCTAGGGATGTCTCATTTTTCGGAGTGGCTTTTAGAACCTTTTTGTTTTCGTTGTTCTTTCTTCTTAGCAAGCTGCATTTTAAGTTCAGCTACCTGCTGTCTCAAGTTCTCTGTTTGTGTAATGTATGTCTGAAGTACCTCTGTCTCACATTGAGGAATTGTCTCGGGTACAAGTTGCATGTGTACAGATGATTTTGTCTTTGTGCCCCCTAGATGCCGTTGCATGCGATCAATTTTTGTCGCCCTCCTGTCTTCTTCTGTTCGTAACTGCAACAAGAAGTCAGAGAATTTAGGGGGTGTGTCTGATTTGAGCTCTAGTTGTAATGCAAGAAGCAGGGATTGATCCCAGCATCCACGTCGGAATTGTCTTATTAAATGTTTGTTCGCATCTTCGTCTGTTACTCCACCCCTTCGTATGGTTGTGGTCAGCAGCACTTGCAACCGCTGTAAGAACTCAGAGGCTTTCTCACCATTGTTTTGATGGGTGCCAAGAAAGCGAGCAAAGATCTCTTCCCCATCCTCAACTAGTCCATAAGCTGATTCGAGAAGTCTGACATAGTCATTAGGGACTGCATATGGTCCAAGCTGCCTCACTAAGTCAGAAGCGGGTGGGAGTAAGCTCTCTAAGATTTTTCTCCGCTGCATATCAACACTAATGTTGTCTTGCATCATAAGTTCGACATGGAGGGACCATGTTTCAAAATCAACCTCATTTGGAGGCTTAGGGACCCTGCCTGAAAATGGGCGAAGCCATTTGGAGCTGTGGCTTGGTGCATTGGAGACATCACTTTTAATTACATGCTCCACAATGATTTTCTGGATTTCAGGGGGATTGACAATGACATCGTCTGGAGACTTTTGGTCGCTAGATCTCATTGGTTGAATCATTTTTTCCCAGACCTTTGCTTTTGTGCCTGGATTTGAGGAGGCTTGCTCAGAAAGATCGACCTTAGTGCGTATCCTTGATATTAAAGGTGTTCTGCTGTCATCAGAGTCTGCATCACTTTCAGAGCTAGGGTGGGCTCTGTGATCAGAAAAAGTTGGGAAGTCAAGAGGGGTGGTTTTCTTTGGGGTCTGACTAACTTTGTAAGCTACATCTACACGCCACATGACATTGGCGTTGTCAATGCTAGGGTAAACCTGTGGGAGGATAGGAGCTAGGTTTGTAACAGCTTCTTCAGACTGAAACTCAACTAACTTTAACCCCAGAACTCTGTCCCGTTTGCCTTACCCTCAACACTTTGTTTACAGGCCCAAAGTTTGAACAAAACTCAGCTATTTGTTCATCTGTATCAGATATAACAATACCTTCGATGTATACACACTTTTTCATGTCAGTACCATAGTCTGTTTCAAGGTCCATGTTTGAGTACAATTTGTAGTGTTACTCTTAAAAAAAAGACAATTGTTAATTGAGAACAAAACACAAAGATAACCGGCAAAAAGAATAGTACTCTTTCTTTTCCACCTACTCCTCCTGGCTGGCTCGCCACGAATTATGGTTATGTAATGTGTATAAAGTGTGATATAGTCTTTACTGGACGACTATGGATTAATACACATACACACTAGTCTAGGTTCTGAAGGAGGAGTATGGGAAAATAAGCCCAGACACTGCTTGTTATGAAAAAGAATAACAAAGCCGACATTTATTAAACAAATTTGAACAAAGCACCTTGCAGTACTATAGTATTTAACCCTTCTTTTACCCTTCAGTAGTTTAGTCCTTCTTGTCAGTCCTTACAGTCAGTTTCTTCAGTCTAATGTATTTTCAATCCCTTTGAATGTTCATTTATGTTCAGTCCAAAAACAAAAAAAAACTTGAGAGCTATAAAAAACCCTCTTAAAAAATAAAAGTTCAGAGCTCTGAAAAAATATTTTGCGCCACTACCCGGGTAGTATATTTTTTTGTTGTGCACTTGGCTTAGCTGGCTGTGATTATGTCCTGGTCCACCATGGAGTGAAGTCGTGGCATCCAAACTCGTCCCTGGCTTCTCGATCCAGACGCAGCTCTGCATCCAACAGTCCAGCTCAATCCTGGTCAACCAAAAAAACCAACCTGCATAGGCAGGGGGAATATCAATCACTCTAAATGTAAAGAAAAAATAAAAATAACCAGATCTGGTAGAAATCATCTATAGCCACAGTTACTTGTTTTACAGTAGCTCACAGGCATTTACACATTGCAGGTTTTTTTTCACATGCCATTACCATAGCAAATGGCAGTATAATCACCTTTCTTTAGTAACCTCATTTCTGTGATAAAGTTCATTTTGTACATAGTTCCATGTCTCCTCCGATTGGTTTTTTTTTTTAGGTTACAAGTTTATAGAATCATGCAGAAATACAGTTAGATCACACTGAACTTCAAAACAAAAATCCAGCTCATAATAGCATATGTAGCTTAAATTGCGATTAGCATAGCATAGCATAATATCTGAGTCGTTTCAACCACTCACCGGAGAATTCAAAGAAAAGAAACAGACGATTCTTCTCCTCCAGCCCCTTAGTTTAGAATTAGTTCAGGTGTTAACTCTCTAAATCTGCTCTTATCAACAATATCTGACGGTCATTCAACTCCTCTTACACTGTGCGGCTTGCATACGTTGTATAGCTGGCAAGATAGCGTTCATACATTTTGTTTAATGCCCACAGCACCATCTGCTGGTGCGCACAGGTATTATAATAAACAAAAGAAAAACATCAACTCTACTTAGATGTTAAATCTAGGTGGGTTACATACACATGGCATAATATGCACTATGATGGCATTATGTTGTCCTGTAATAATAATAATATCTGTATCCAAGTCCAATCTATACTTAGGCCAGTTCTCAAGGGAACAACACAAATCAGCAACAGAGATGTGTCTGAACTGTCCAATGTTGGTATTCTGAGATGTAAACCCAAGGGAGCTGTGCATGTGAACATGTGATGTGAGCATCCTCTGGAGACTGATCATCTATATTCCCCACAGGACCAGACACTATAGAGTACATCCACATGCACACGACCAAAACAAATGCATAATGCAGGTATTAGATCACATGTAGGAGAAACCGTCCCCCAGACTTGTCATTCTTCTGCCGTTAAAGCAGAGACTGGTGAAAGGATGAGGCAGACGGATGGACCTACATGAGCATTGACATAATTATTATAAATATTTGGGAGGTATAGTTACTGCTGGGTTTGTTGAACGAGGTTGTTCTGCATGTAAACACTTTTAAACATCATCAGAATATTAACTATGTGTATTCTGTTTCATATTGGTGTCAAAATATATACTACTTGTCTTGGTCTGGAACTGGACTCTGGATTTGATCTAGACTGATTTATTTCTTAATGTTGTTATCTTATCTCCAAATGAGTCCTCGTCATTGGTGGTGAGATTAAAGCTGCACTTGTCAGATTTTATTTTATATCTCTTATTTTTCTCTATCTGGTTTGGCCTTCACTTTGTCCCTGTTTCAAAAAGTCTTGGTCTTGGTAAGGATTGGGTCCGAGTTAGTTAGTTAGTTAGTGTGGTCTTGCTTACAACACCAATCAATAGATGTCTGTAGCTTCAGTTACTGCAGTGGCAGGAGGTGGCTGAGCTAAAGAGCAGTTTGACCCACAGAGCATGTTTTCATTATTTAGAGGTGTGCTGCAATGTCATGTTTTCACACAGACAGAAAGACAGAGTGAGTGAATGTGTCAAAGTGAGAATCTGTTTGGCAAAGACACAACAGAAGCGCTGCACACTCCAGCAGTGAAACCAACAACTCTCTGAAATTCTCTCTGGGGAAAACGGTTTTGTCCAATAACCATTCAGCACATTGTTCAATATTCTGTGTACATGATTACTCTGCAAAACATGTATTTATTTTTTGTCTTTCAAAGTACCTCTGCTTCCTGAATACTGTTATTATCTGTGCTCCATTCAAAATGTATTTATTCATCCGTTACATATAAAACATAGTGTGAATAATGGCCTTGACAGAAAAACACTTTGGTTGGAAGATGGTAACGCATCATTTCCACATACAATAGAAATTTATCTGAAGAGTATTTATAATTCTTACATTTATTTGGAGAAAAAATATTATTTCTTACTGCGCTGATTCCTATCATTACAAGGAAAAGTAGGATCTTTACCAGCAATAATAATGTATTTTTAGGTGCAGTTGTAGCACTTTGAAATGGCAAATACTACCCTTATTTAATCGGTTTTGTGTATAAAACAAATGAGATATTTCCAAATTGAATTTTGTATTAAAATTAAATATCACATTTTCACCTATTTCATCTGTTTTAACCTAGTTTTTATGTTGTTTTTTAATATGAATTACATTTTGAATGTTTTATTTCTTTATCTATAAAACATAACATTATGAATGCATTATTAACATTAACACAACATTATTAATGTAAATTATGTATGTATATGTAATATAATAATATAATATGCATAATATGTAAGTTATTACTATTAATTGTTTTTAGTCCATTTCTACACATCAAAGAAACAACTTAAACGTGGATGCTTTTAACTCAAGCTTTGAACTTTTTTTTCTTTTCTTTTTTTTTTTTGTGTGTTTTTGTCATTTAGCAGCTATTGTCCTTCTCTGGTTTTCCTGTTTAGCACCTGGATGAATGCCCAGGCAGGGGCATTCATCCTTCACAATAACTCTTTAGTGCCCATATATTTTATATGGGATCCACAGTACTTTGGCTTTCTCTGCCATTTGGCTGTGTCTGTAATGGTACTCAAAAAAAAACCCTTTTTATGGGCAGCTCTTGTGTTACAAAATACTGGTACTTTGATGGATAAGAGTCTCATTGGGAGTTTAAGAGGGATTTGACTGATTGGGAACTCTTGGAACAACATGGGGATTATTGGAAAATGGTTTGGTCAATTAACCCCAAATTGAGTTGAAAGTTTTGTCCTAAAGTCAATAGCAATGTTTCTAGTTAAAAGGAGGAAATGTGAAAAGAGTATGAAAAGAATTGCAATACAACAATCTTTATGTTTACAATTCTGTTCAGCGCAGGACACAATCGAAGTATGTAAATGGCCACGTTGTTATTTACTGCCAAGTGGATATTCAAAGCCACTGATCACTAATACTTCCACTAGCACTACTGTTTAGCTCGGACGCTTCCCCTGCTGTCGACTCCCCTCTGCTAGTCTCATGTCCTATTCCGTTCCACCCACTGTGATTATTTAGCTCTCCACAGGTGAAGACTGAGACTCACAGTTGGCTGACCGCAGAGAGGACGGCAGCGGCGGCAGAAGCAGCTTCAGAATGAAACGGAAAGGCAATAAACACTTGATTGATAATGCAACTGCGCAATTTAGAGCAGAATGAATTAGGGGAGATGGGAGAAAATGAAAAGCAGAACACACACACAACTCACACATGAGCACATATTAAAGTTTCAGAGCCGTGTGAATTAATGTTTAATCCTGGAAGTGTTCCGCTAGGAGAGCAATATGTTCCTTGTCCTCCCCCAGGCAAGTTGGCAGCCCGTGCAGCTCCACTCTGTTTACTAGTGGGGTAGAAGGGGGGAAATCATAACACCAACGTCCACGCTACTCCACGATTATTTCTGTAACCTCTAAGGCAGATTATATCCTGCAAGCAAAAAAAAAAAAAAAAAAAGAGAACACATCATTACACTGGAAATTCTTGGAAGTTACCAACAGGATAAGTTTGTCTTTTGGGAGTTTTGGGAGCACTTGCCCTCATTATTTGGAAATGGATGTGCACAACTTAACTACTCTATGAGCCTGATCAAAGCTGACAGGCACAGATGCAGATAATGGATTACGCTTTGACAGAGACTGATGGCTCCGAGAAGTTTGTTAGAGGTGTTTCTGATTCTGTAAATGACACAAACTCTTTATCCAAAAACCCACATGGCATATGACGAATATTAACAAGGGAATAAGAGGTGAAGAAGAAGAAGAAGAAAGTACAACCTCTGATTAATCTTTATGCAAAAATATAAATGTGATCCCCTTGTGTCTAGGTTTCCAGAGAAAAGATGGATACCTTGTTCACTAAAGACAAAGTCAACAGAGCAATGCAACATATAAAATACACCAATACCAACCTTTTGCGATATATATAGTCTTGTGTAAGTGAGCAGAAAAAGAAGTAATGCTGGAATGAGGTACTGTACTCCTGATGATACTGTGGAGACACAGAAGAAATCAAGAAATCCTCTAAATGATTTTGAAGCTATGTGTTTTAAAGGTAAAAGTTACATAATGGTGCTTTAAATAATAAAAAACGCTAATGTTACAAAAATAGTTCAGAATAAACATATGAGAAGGATAGTTGGTATTGTTCAGATGCTTATGTTTCAGATTGGAACTTTTTGACCTCTCTAATTTGCCAGCCATTTGGACCACACCAGTATTATGTAAAAAAAAAAAATTAAAAAAAAGATGACTTAAAAACTGCTGCCAGCCCTTAGCTTATTGTTGCTAGGACCATATATTTATTATTACCATATAGAGTTTGCATATCTGATTTGATTGTGGGTTTCTCAGTCATATTTCTTGTTCCCTGCTAACAACTTTGTCCTATGTGCTCTCTCAGCCTCAAAATGGCCTCTAGTGCTTTCTAAATAAAAAACTGTATTCTTGGCGCAGCTTTGTTCGCAGTCCATCTCTCCCCTGTTTGCTGCTCTCCATAATATTATGGCAATTATGGCTGTGTACGTGAAACATTTGCATGACCACGGTAAGAACATGATTATGTACGTTGAAATGCAATTAAGCTTTTGACGAATTGTTTGTTGTTTGCCAATATTTACTGTTCAAAATACCACAAACAATTATTTCAAAATGGACGCAGTGTGTTTGACCTGAGATTAGTATTCACAACGCACAATGGTTGATTCCTCACGATAGACAGAGAGTTACGTTGAGCATTTTGCTGTTCAAATCAGTGCTTCACAAGTGATATCGAGAGCCTTAAGAGGATTATTTCAATGGTGCTCCTTTTTCTGTGTGCATAGCAAAAACCATTTAACACTAATGCAGGCTACTTGACTAAATATAGTCCTTTAAGTCTGTTAGCTAACCCCTTTGTCTTGCTTCCCCCATGATGAAATTAAGGATAAAATCAAGCAGATAAAAGTATTCTGTTGCTTTTGCTGGCAGTGTGAAGAATGACCGTGGAGATGTGATTTCCAGACACGGCTGTCAGATTACTGACTCCAGCTGTGAAGGCGGCGAACACTCGCTGTGTTTTTCCTCGGAGTTCATTGCAGCGGAACTCGAAATGGGGCTGCATTTTGCTCTGAGTGTGGGGCTCAATGGGGTCACGGAGCTGGTTTTTACCAACATGCCAGAAAACAACATCTAAACTCAATTAATCCAGGTTGCCTAAGTGACCCTGTTTATGATTGAAATGACTTCCAGCCGAACACATCATGTCACGGTGTTGGTGATTTAATTAGTTTTCTTGTTGTTGTGCGCTTTATTGCTTTTGTCAAAGGTTGCCGCTGTCAATTTAACCGAAGCTGTAAATTAAGTGTAAGGTGAGCTGGGTTCTACTGTGTCCCACACACTTGGACATGCTTCATGGACAGATGATTCAAATAACACGCACCATATTCAGGAGCAGCTTAATGGGGAACAGATGTTTGTATGATTTTAGAATGTCTGTGAAGAAAAACTTAAGACCATAAGATTTTCAAGATGGTCAGTGGTAATGTAGTAGTAAGGCAGTAGAGGGATTTATATCAGTTTAAGAAATTGAACCTGTTGTAAACCTAATGCAAAGTATTAGGTCAATTCTGTTTTCTTTTAAGGCGGTTGGTTAATATAGAAATGCCATGGTTTTGTGAATAAATACTGTGAAAAAATAACATTATACGTTCAGACATGAATTTTGTACGGATAACAATTGTACAGGTGGTGGTTTGATCCGATCCTACTTACCATGGGCTTGACAATCACTAACTATTTGCAGACTTCGCAGACAAGACATATGTGAATATGTTTGGACGATGGAAGAGTACGTGAAGAGAAGTGCAGACTCCACACAGGAGAGTCGCTCACTGGCCTCGGGATTCAAACACACAACCTTTTTGCTGTGAAGCGCTAACCACTCTGACAGCAAATAAATTAGAGGAAACACTAATATCACAATGAGATCTACTCAATAATGTTGAAGTAAATCCCACATCATTCTACATCCATCCAAGTCTGTGTTCTCTTTCTTACAATATGCAGCATAAATCCTTCCTCACGCTGGAAAAATCCTGTTCATCAGCACTTTTGAGATTTCACAGCAATGTGGAGGTGAATGTATTTCTGAACAAACTTTCACATTTTCTTCCTTGGTTTAGGGATGTTTTTGAGTGTGTAGCTCTCAGCCTGTTACAACTCACTTAAGAAATAGAAAAAACATGACAGATGACTAGAGATCATTCCAAGCTGAAGTACTTTAACCGAGAAGAAGAGAAGAACTAACTTATATGATGCAGCACATTGGCAGGTTTGTTAGCAAACACTAGACAAGAAATCATGTGTATGGGGGGGCACCCCTGGCAGCTCAGGCAGAGCATATGCTCAACACACAGGAGACCCGGGCTTGAGTCTCGGTCGGCTCATTTGCCCAGTGTCATTACCCATTCTTTCTCAACCCTGTTTCCTGTCCAACAAAGGCCAAAAAGTAAAAATAAAAAAAAAAGTATATGGGTATATTGTGCTTTTAAAGTATGACATAAGTATTGCTGATTTAACATTGGAAATAAAATGTACTATTAAAAGGACAATAATGTGCAAAGGTGCAAAGACACTCTTATTTCTCCACTAAAAAGTAAGTAAAAGTCTGAAGTTGAAGGGATAAGTACAATGCAGTACTCAGCACTGTGCTTCAGAGTGTGCTCACACTGAGTAGTCTCCCATTGACAAATCATAATGGAGCCAGAAAACAATGCAGCAGCTCCCAGTGGAGTCCATCAGAGTCCAGCGGTGTCCTCAGAGAAGAGGAGGCCTGGAGAGCTACGGAGGATTTCCAACTGGACTGTGTTCATTTACCAGCAATAAAACCTTCAAGAAACCCCCCACAGCTGCCGGAAATCTTGGAACGGTAACAGACACCATCACCAAGGGCAACAAGAGGGGCAATATGAAAGATATAGAAATGCTCAATAACTTAGAGCCAATAAACATCATGGTGTATGCTGCAAATAAAGTATCACTTAAAAGTGCCAGATGAGACCGAGAAAGGAACGCAATGTTTTATCATTCCCCAGTTGTGTGTTTTTACTGCGACAGTTGATAAAAGTGGCAATATTGAAACGCTTTCTTCTACAGAGCAGAACTGATTACAATCTTTTACTATGTGGTTGTTTTCCGTGTGTTAAGTCCTGTCATTTATTATGGAGCAGCATGAGAATGTGCTCTAGATATGGAGATGTCTGTGAAGCAGTCATTGTGTCAGTGTAATAATGGTGCGTTTGAGTTATGTGTCTGGGGAACAGAGGATGGCAGACCCCCATTACCTCCCCTCCCCACCATCTGGGCCGTGTCACGCGGTGTGCAGCGCCGCTCTGTCTTCCTCACCGTCTCTGCCGCTGCTTCCCGTCTCTCTCTTCCGGTCCATGTCTCAAGAACAAACACACATGTACTTTTAGATTATTTATAGAGCACGATTTGGATGGCATTAAACTCCTCGCAGCCAAACAAACCATTCAGTAAAAATGTATTCAGAAATGTCAATCGATTTTGGCTTCACCACTTTTTTCCCTCTCTGACATTGTTGTTAAATGGGTTCTGGTGTTTGCTTACAAGGCATAATGGAAAATCTCACAAGTGATGGATGCCACTGCCAAAAAATGAATATGAATGCATTTAATTAGCAACTGTTCTTTTTTTAGTCATTATTAATTTTAGATTTGTTTGGCAAATAGATTTGTTTTTCAATTGATGCCCATACACTTTGTCATGTAGGATTTATTACTCAAGTAGAATAGAAACTCGGGTGCTGCTGGCAGAGGCTGTGGAGGAGAAGTTACACTGAAAGCTTTTTGAAAGCCCTAACACGTCCCACTAATGCTAAAAATTGCCTTTTTATGATATGCAAGTGCAGCTTTTCAGTGGAGAATTGATTTGACATACATTTCAGTTTATGTTTTGAATGTGCCCCATTCCAGTAGAAAAGAAACGGAAAGGGGAAATAGTCATCATCATATATATCTTTGGCACAAACATCTTTTTTTCCCCCTTCCCGACAACAGACGCTGTATTTTAATTTTAAGCTAGTCATTACAAAATATATTCTAGAAAAATGTGTGTGATGCTGTGCACAAAGGCAGCACTTCTTTCTATCTTTATGATCATGAGTGTTTTAACTAGTGCAAACATTTATTTATTACATTGAATTTCATGATTCTGTGCACATGTCCCTACGTTCACTAAGTTTTTGGTGTTTGTTGATCCCAGCATGCTCTGCGTTTCTGATGCTATTTCAAAGGTGATTAGTGATTGAAGCCATGATTTCTGATGCTGTATAATTGGGCTGGCTATCTGTTGTTACTGTCTGATGAAAGATCTTGTCTCATCCACAGCTGCTCTCATACCTTTGATGGCACTCGTTTTAATCTTTGTGGTGCAAACCCTAAAACTCACTTTAAAGTTGAGATTTACCGATGAGGCCACGGAAAACCTGGCAAAACAGATGCCTTTAAAGAGTCCTCCTTTGCAGCATTTATTATTTATTATGATGAAGTAAATATGATTTGTGTGGGCAGGTAACAGAGAGGTCAGCTTTATTAGGAGTAATATCTTGAGACTGATTAAACCTAGATCCTTCATCTCGACAGCTATGTCAGCGTTGTTCTACAAATGCTTTGGAATTTAGACGAAACAACCAAAAACTTGTCAAACACAATCACAGTTTCATGTTCATGACTGAAAACTATTTACACACGTTTATGTCTTAAATGTAACCCATTAAGCATGCACGTGAGATTTTATTTTCTTGTAATTTAGGGAAACTGTTTAATCCCTCAACAGTGTATTGAAATGAGACTAATCTGTGAAAAAAGAAGACATTAATACCTTTTCTTAGGGTAGTGTGGGAAGAAGTTGTCATGTTGTTATTGCAGCAACTGTAGTTTAGTTTTTAGTATTACATGGTGTTCTGTGAATTACATTTAAACTGTTGAATAAAGAGACCATTAGTGACAGGTATACTCTAAAACCATTTCTGCCAATGATAGAACTGTTTGATTTAAAAATATAACCATGAAAATAATGAATGCATAGGTGCATTAAGATATATATGGTGGGTGTTTAGGATGTATACCTTTTGGGGGCATCTTTCTGTTTTATTTATGCATTGTCTTGAGTTAAGAACAACTGTGCGTCTGGAGGAGATTTGTTTAGGCGTTTATTGCTTGTGACGTTACTGGCTGCAGTTGTCATCTTCTGGTTAAATGATGCGTGAAAGTGAATATCCATCTTCTGTGATCAAAAGCGCAATGTGATGGCAGGACGATACATGCATTATAAACAAGGCAGCTGACTGTGAAAGTAACAAAAAAGGAACATGTGGAGGAAAAACACTTTCTTTTGGCTGTTCGGTCATGTTTTTGAACCGTAGTCGAGAAATCTCGTTAATTCTCAGACGAACCCACTGATGCGACTTTAGCTTATTACTCCTGTTTTTGGTCCACCGTTGTTTGAAACCTAGTGAACACAGTTACACAAAAAAGAGGACATGATAGCACAAATTTGAGATGAAAATAAATAAATTGAATAAATTGGCTTAAAAACATCAAGTAATGTTTACTTTCCCCAAGAGCAGGAAAAAAATGAACCAAAACAGTGTTGTCCAACTAAAAAACAAGGGCAGAAGGCAACATAAAGCACTGAGGGAGGTAAAATGCAATGGTAAAAAGGCATATTAGCATTTGGGCAAACAGCACCATCTAGTATATTCCTTAAAAAAGGCATCTTTGCTGTGTTTGCCCACATTTTAAAACATTAGCTGTGAACGCTCGGTGGACTGGGGCTTTTTACTTATAGATTGAACTAAATAGATTGTTTTAAATTTTGGTGCAAACTAAATGAAGCGGACCACACATGTGAACACACCCTTAAATTCAGCTGAGGAGCTCTAAGTGACAAATCTGGGAGACATCGATTCACGTCTGCAGTTTGATCTAGGACTAAAGACCCTGCTGCAGCTGATGCCAAGTGAGTGTTTTGTGATGTGACTACTTGTGAAAACACAAGGTGGAGTATTGGGAGCCAGCGAGAAGAGTGAGTCACATGAACGTGAAGAGCTAGAAAGACTCCAGGCACAACACTCAGCGGACTCTCATCACCTGTGTGGATTTCTTACATAAAAACTATCTGAGGAGGTTGTTGGGGATTACATTAAGAAAGGATGGCAGCAGCAGCCAATAAGACACGAGTCCTTCTAGTGATTACACCACTATTATTTGACTGCCAGTGTCTATAATGAGAGCACACCATAGTCTTCCCCTATTTCAATTAATGTAAAATCAGAAGAGAAAAAAAACAGTCTTGTGAAGTTGAAGCGCTTTGCATTAATCTTTCAATTCGAGCACAACCTTGCGGCGCTGGATATCCGCGCGGATGCGTGGCGTGAGGCGGAGAGAACGCTCTTGTCTCGGTGCTTTTGTAGATGCACGCAGAGCAAGGTTAATTACTTTTCTGACCTTCTCTAGAAGCTTAAAGAAATATTCCAATCATAGCATGAATAGATAGCACACGCAAGAGATGCTGAGTCAATGGACAAACACTGGAAATGAAACCTGTGCGGATCTTTTCAAGTCTAACCTTATTTATCCTCACCATTACCTATGAAATGTTTTTTATAAAACAGGATGTTATGCTGCTTTAAAGTCAAATAGGAAAGGGAATGCATTTTGCCCCCTCAAACATACCTGCTGTATGTAATGACTTCAGCACAGTGTTTTGGGTAGGTTGGGTGACAAGCAAAACACTAAAATGCTGATTTCTAAGTAGAAGTTTGGATTTTTTGAATAAAAGAGCATGGTATTTTTTTGCAACAAATGTGTAAAAAAAAAAGTCCACTCTGAGGGTGAGGATTGAACTTAAAAAGTGTTTTCACAAGACTGCATACAGAAATAATCAGTTGGCTAGTTGTAGAATGACACATATAATTTAAAACTGCACTAAAGCTGATCGAAAAATCGTAAATTGATGCTTCCTTTACTTTGGAGTAGGTACATTAGAAGTAGGGTACATATTCTCAGCTCATTTTACAGTAACGGTGACATGACATCAAGTTATTCATTTCAAAAGAGTGTATTCTGCTTAAAAGCTGACTGGCTACAGAGAATAATTGTGCAACCAGCTAATTTTCCCCTTCCGTTGTAGGAAAACGGCTCCATAGCCAGAAGCACTTTAGGCTATTAAGTGTAATTTAAAGCAGAGAGTGGCCTTGCTTGATGAGCTGCTGTGTTATCATCCTGGCGTGTCAGAAACATATATAAAAGCCCTTATGAAAAAGGCTATATTAGAAGAACGAATATGATTAAACCATCTATACATCCATTCAAATCGATGTAATGCCATCAGTGCACTTCACTGTAGCTGCCATTGTCAGACTCTTGGATATGCTTTCATCTCAGGCTGATACGTGCTGGCAGCCACCCTCAGTCTCAGCGAGCTCAATTTGATCTCCAGGATAAACAAATCCACAACAATTAAAGAGATATGAGGGGTGACAAAATAATTAACTTGGGGCTAATGTGACTCAGAGGGGTATGTGTGCATCTTTAGACATGAATAAAGTATCTAACGTATTATTTATGTGTACATGTGAGAGTTACCTTTGCAGATATAAAGGATGAATAGGCCTACAGTACATCATGAATTTTCCTGCCTTTTTCCCAAACAGACACTTTATTTACTTTTTAACTTAAAACTTTCAATATGTGAATTGCAAATGCAGCAAGCCTCAACACTGTGGGTTTTAATTGAGCCCAGACGGGGATTATTTGCTGAAGGAGTTTTTTGATTCACTAGTGTTGCCCACGGCAACAGCTTTCTCAGGTGAAAGCAGTCGACATCTACTTTAAAACATCTCTAGTTTGCCTTAAACTGCTTCAAGCTTGGAATAACTAGGGTGCAAATTTGTGCAGGTACAATTCTTTTACTCAATAATTGTCTTGTTGAAAACAGGTCAACAACACAATTGTAGCTTCTCTGAAACTTTGAGCACATATATGTAAATGAGCCTTGTGTGTACTCTCTTTAGTATCACATGCACACACAAACATGCTGCGAGACATTCTCTGGTGAGATATTTATCTGTGTTACCCAGAGGTGAGAGTCAATGGGGGGCAGCTTTTAGCAGCCGCATGTGTAAGTGCCATGCTGTCCCACCGTCACATCTGGGTAAAAGCACTGTAGCACAGAAACTGAGATGGAAGCACTCAGGCTTTTATACTGGAGACATAAAAGTGGTTAACATGATCAGGGCAACAAATAACCCTCTTACATTTTGGAGCTTCATAAAATAGATTAAAGATAAGAGTGCAGACATGCATGCAACCTCCTGAACACAATTAAATGTTATCTATGAAATAAATTACCCTGGTGCCTGTAAAACATGCAATTTGGTTGCATTACATGTCAATTAATTCAAATGGCTTTCACACACCTGCACTCCTTCCATACAGTTGCTTATAATAGATTTTCATGTTGAGGCTGTTTTCTTTTTTCCTGAAAACAAGCAATCTCTGGGTTGATAAAACAATGCACATTTAGAAACTCTAAATGTTACATGCATGAAACTGGACTACTGTACTATATAATCATATGACTTACCTCTCAAATCTGCCCTGTGATTTTAACTTTGTTGTTTTGGTCATACTTTGTGTAAAAAGGTCAAATGAAATCGCTCCAGCACTAAACAGGATAGGCTCTGAGTGTGTATTGGGATAACAGTGGTCCAGTTAAAAAGGTCTCGTCAAGCTATGAGCACAGCTTGACCAAGCTGCGCATGTAAATGTAATAACAGCCTCACAGGACAGCACCACACCCCCCCTCCTGGGACGAGGACTGAATAGCCATTCCTTGTGCTGATAAAAAGCAATTGCAGGGATGATTATGATTACCCGAGATAATCCCTGTTATGAAAACAGCCTCTCATGGGCAGATAGCACAGAGAATAACATCATGATCAATAGTAAAGATTAAACTCCAACCCACACTCCTAATGCTCTCATACTAAAGTTCATTCCATGACCAGCACCATTTACCCACTGCTTCCTTTTTTAACAGTGCCGTCATGAACAATTATTTTATATCTGTTTTAAAAAAATTCAATGCAAAGCTGCATGAAGCAGAAAAGTGGAGTTGGGATGGGTTCTGTTCACCCACACACCAAAGTCTAACTCATTTACATAGTCATTTAGAATTACTTGTTTTATTTAGTTAGTGCAAGAGCTTTAGAAAACAAGGTCAGTATTCAAGTGAGACCTTGTGTACTTGTGTTTTTTTATGCAAAACAAAGTGTTTGGGTGTCAATTTAACAGCTCTCTTCAAATTTGAATAAGGTTATGTACAAATAGCTGTACACTTTTTGTGAGTGCATTTGTGGGATGTGCTTATCTGTGTGGCCATGTGAGAGTCTGGAGCTTTTCACACTACTCTGTCTGGGAGCAGGGTCGCCAGCGTTTTCTCCTCTCACGCCTCTTAGCCTCGTGTCTCGAGGGGTCTGGCCTCAGCTGGAGAGGTAGAGCCGAGAGAAACGCCCCAAGAGGAGCCATGAAGTGGACCAGGGTTCAGCTGGGCCAAACACTGCTAAACACCCTGGGATGCCATAGGTTCCACAGGTTGGGTCAGAATGGAGTGGGGTTGGAGGCATGTCACACCAATGTAGGTCACCAATGACAGATGGATAGAGCGAGCATTATTAGCAGGGGGTTGCTACTTTAAGACTTTTCAATCTTAAAATGCTTGTGCAGAAACAGAAAAAGGACCAATTCGGGCAAAGAAAATTAAAACATGATTATAAATTAAAAAAATCACACTTTTTCTATATTCACATATTTCTCTTATCGTTCCATTACCTTGGGGCTTAAGGTAATATAAGTCAAGGGAAAAGCACCAGCGCCGATTTCATTTTCCCAAATACACACTTTGATCTCTAAACACCCTGCTCCCACAAATGAGACAAAACTATTCAATTTCACACATTTTAACTGCTGCGTATTGACTTGCTCATACAGAAACGTTATTTATGGGAACAAGCCAAGTCGGAAGAACTCGGGCTCGCTGTGTAATTGAAAACATGGCAGGATTAATTTAAATCACTACATTTGTCAATATGCGGTAAACAAGACATCGACGACAAGTATTCCTGTAGCGTCACCGCTGCGACGCTCTACATGTACATTTTCTCTTCAAATCATTTGCTTGAGATGTCACAGCTTTTTTTTTAACTATAAGCTGCAATTACTGTCTTTATGCAGACATTCTAAAATCAGCTAGGCCTTTCAAATGACAAGCCCCAGCCTTTTTCCACTGCATTCACTCGTTCACACTGTGTTTATGCTTCACATAACTATCAAAGCAGAAAGTTATTCAACAATGAAATAAGGGTGTTTTATTTACCAATTTGACTTTCAAAAAGCAGTGATTTTTAACTTGTAAATTGGGAACAACCTCCCTCTAGAGTCAAGATTGTGGACTAACAATATGAAGGCTGTCCATCACAGTGTCGTTAACAGGCCGTTGAGTTGCTTATTTAATATTTTTTTTCTGATTACATGTTAATAATGCTTAGAACTGAATCTTGTTTATCAAACTGAGGTGATTATGAATGAAAAAGTGCTGCTATTTTGGACAGAATGAGTCAGATATACGCATAATATATAAATACAAGGTCATGAAGTTATTCGATTTCAAAGCTGAACTCTGTGAACCTGCCAAGCCATTAGGCATGAGTCAAGATAGTGCATAGGGTTGACTTTTCAGAGTAATACTCCATCCTATTCAGACCCTCTGCATGATCCTTCATACTGCTGCCAGCCTAATCTGCACAATGTTACCTTGAGTTATTTTCCATAATGAGCATCCCTGCATTTACAATATCCGCAGTGACTGTAGTGTCAAACACTGGCTGACATATACACTGTGGTTATTTTAAATTCCGCATTATATCTCATGAGTTGAACAGACAACACTAATCCTCTATGGAGGGAGTCTTTGTGGCAACGCGGACTCTCGTCAAGTGAGATACATTGAATAAAGGGTTTTCTCTTCAGTTTCACACTTTGCCGGCGATATTAGATCCTCTGCACTTTTATTTCCTGAATGTAGTGGTTGCCTGACTTCAGCTGAGCCACTGTTCCACGCTCAGGTGGTAAATTGCATGGCTTTGGATTTGAATTTGAGTCAGGCTGCTCCAAATGAAGTCGCAGATACATGGTCACCACCTGTGTGTGTCTGCTACTGCCACATGTGCTGAAAGGAAAAGGATTGCTCTCTGCCTCTCTTAAATCATCTTACCTGTTGTCATTCTTGTTATAGAGGCAAAGATGTTTTTATTAAATCTTTTACAGTTTGTCTCAGAAGTAAAAGCTTTAGGTAATAGTCTATGTTAAATGTATTCATTAGATAACAGAGGAATGTTTGGTTTCACTCTCTGACAGCGTCGGTGTCTGGCCTTTAAAAAGTGTTTCTTACTTTTTATTTGCTGTGACACGCACTTTGAGAAGCAGACAAAGACTGACTGATTAAAACATGCCGCTCCATTTCCACTCGGTGAAAGCTACTCTGTGTTGGCAGAGAGAAGGAGATGTAGAGCAAAAACACAAAGCTCTTGAGATTCTTTTTCTCTTTTGCTATCCTGATTGTAATTATTTTAACACAAGTTAAATCTCTCAGCGCACATAATCTCTGACAACAATACACCCCATCATTTCAGACGTTTCTGTTTGATGTGTCTGATTTACTTTGTTCTTACTTTGGTGGATAAAATCACGGCTCAGTTGTTTAACATAGACATCTGAACCCAGCAGCCGTTTGCGAATACAGCAGGGACAAGATGGAAGTGAGTTCCACCTTACCTCCAGGCACACGAACAGAATAAACACCTTTAGATTCTTTAAAGACAAAAGGGCTTTTCAACTGCTTTCAGATCTTTGTAAAGGCATGTGTGGTCTGTCAGTGCAAAATCAGAGCTGCTGAATTTTTAGGATGACACAAGTTTGTGTGAATGAACAAAGAGAGAAAAATCTAAGTGTATCAAAATGGGATCTGTTTCTTTAGCTTTAAAGCCATGCTGTGGTCAAGTTATATATCAGATAGACAGTTAGGTGAAGACTTTTATAACAAAAGATGAACTGCGATGAAGTGACAAAGTGTAAATGTATACAAAGTTGAATGGAAACTCTGATCTATAAAGGTCAGACTCACCTTGTCACCTGTGTTTGGATTCAGAGACTGTTACTTTGCTGAATATGAGACATATTAAAAAATGATAGAAAACAGCTGTGAACAGGATCCTGCCTTTGAGGCATGACCTTCCCTGCCTAAATTTAAATCAGAGCACATTCTCTGCTACTGTCTATGTAGTGTCCCAGCTGGTATTAGAAAAAAAATGTCCTCAAAAATTTTAGTCTAATTTAATTTTTCTTTTAGCAACAATTCAAATATCCACTTCACATTTGCTTCAAATTTCCTCCTGTTCCCATGTACTCCATTATCAAAAGCTTTGTGTGTGTGTCCACCTGACATCTTTCACCTGATTTTCCCACAGTGACAAGGACCACGGCACTCAGCCCAGGGACGTGTGGCTGGCATCGGGCTGACCTCGAAGCAGCTGAGGCCGGAACCTCCAGGGGACAGTCCTTGGACGACAGGCAGACTTCATCTGACCTAGCACTTCCAGACACGCTCTCTTCCCTCAGACTCTCGGGGACACTTTCCTCATGCGAACCTGTGACACTGCTAAAAGCCAGCCCTGAGTGAGACTTGGCACCGCTACCCTAAGAGAAATGGGTATCAAGAAAGAAGGCCAAGATCTAATGAATACCTCGGTGAATAAAACTGCAAAAAGATTTGGGAGGTTCAAAATCATTACCCCAAGAAACATTTTCATCCGTTTAATAATCAGAACATGAGAAATTTAATCATTTAGGTGTTCCAAGTGCTGTTCTGCAGGATACGGCTGAACATCTGCATTCAAGGTAATTATAACAAATCTCTTGGAAGCTTTCCAAAGACTGCAAACTGCAATTAAGTGAAAGATGCCATTTTTTTACCAGGATGTAGTGAAATGCATAGATGGCAGCAATAAACCATCATTGTAATAAACCATATTGCAATGCATCTCGTGGCCAGTGGAAAAGGTAATCAAATATTGAGTAACACACACTAAAACTGTAGTTAAGCATTAATAGATGTGTAATAACAACTATTTATAGACACTGAAATATAAGTTATATGTATAATGATGGCAATGTTAATAACACAATAGTTATTATTAATGTTGGATTAATGCTGCGTGTGAGTTATTGTAAAGTGTTCGCAAATATTGTTATGTCTTAAAGTGGGTTAGAGCTTAAACAACACATAAATGCATGCACAAATAGTATTGATATTGTTGTTATAGTATGTTCAGATCCTTACACACTCTCCAAATAAATCCAAATCACTGAGCTAGACTTCAGAGAATATTTCTGTGAATATTAGAGATGTGGTGGACAAATGTAAAACTGTCATATGCCGCTGTTACCAGGTAGCCTTTTATGAACACATTATAAGGAAGCCACTTGAAATTCATGAAAATCAGCAAGTTTACTCCCACCTCTCCCCCCGCCGCCAACCCTCCACTCCAAAATAATTCCAGCCCGTCCTTCGCACCACTTCTACTTCACTTTCTCTTCAAATGGAAAAGTTTTACACTCCTCTAACTACTTTGCCTTAGCGTGGCTGTTCTGTAGATAATATGTCTTCGGAAAGAAAATGACTCCTGTCATAAGTGGACGCTTCTCTTTTGGGAAAAAGCCCTCTCCAAATTGATACTATTTGCACGTAATGTGACATGTTTTTTTTGTTTTTTTTTTATTTTTTGGGCTCTGCTTTGCATCCGTCTGACAGTATGTGATCGTTCTGATGATGGCAAAAGGTCATTTTTGTTTGTGGACAAGAAATAATGAGACGCGATAAATAAATAGCGCTGTTGTGGCAGTTTAACAGTTAGCATCGCTGGAGGCTGCTAATTACAGTGGTGTGACATGCGTGTGGGTAGCTGGGTCACTAATGCTAAGGGACCCGAGGTGTTGTGTACAGGGATGTGTTAATGATGCATGCAAACAAACACTCGAGCAGAGGACGAGTTCTTACGAGGTTGTACGTATGAATAATGTATGACGTATGACAATCATTTGAACCCTAACGCGGTAAGTGGATAATGTGTAGGGGCTGCAAGTCACCGAAGAATATGTGGAATGAGACTGGAGCCTGCGTGTGTGTTGGGCGAGAGGTTTGGGTGACCTTCAGGGAACAGGTGTTGGTGTCAGCATTTACTCTGTCACGCCACATTGAGCAGCACTGTACAAACACGCTGGAGGGGAGGGGGAGCGGGCGAGAGACACAGAGACATAGGGAGAGAGAAAGGTGAGGCGAGGCAGAGGAAAGGCTTGATCCTGTATCAAGAGGATTTATGGAAGCAGATTCACCGCCGATATCCAAAAGATAGATTAGATAGAAAATGCACCATAATAACAAGACAAAATGTCCGAACACACACAGAGAGAGGTAAACGGCAGAGTCGTGATTCACGGAAAACACAAGCATTAGGAGGCTGGTCACAGTTCAAAAGCTGAGCTGTTTATTTATGCGATGACTACTGTATATGCATTATTCAGCCGATAATGACCGGAATAGCAACGTTACAAAGCAGATTTGTGTGAGTTACATTGAAGAAACTAAGCCTAACACAGGAACATTGGACATGGGCTTCTGAACTGGGCTCTTCTTGTTGTCTAGAAGCAACCTTGGGCTGTCCTGAAGGCACTGGGTCATCAAAGCCTTGTTCACACTACCGGGCAGGTTAGAAGAGCTGGTGTCGTTAACCCCTTGTGCCATACTTTGCTCACATAAACCACACTGTGCCAGAGACTGGAGACATAATAATGCATCTCCAAAAATAAATCAGCTCTATGTGTTACTATAAATATATATAACATCTTTATTGGGTAAAAAATAGCATCTTCACATGTAATTGGAGTTTGGAGCATTTGGGAAGCTTTCAAGAGATTTGTCATAATTGTTGAGGATAGATTTTTTTCATTTCTGGCACTATTTTAAACTTTAAATTGAGTAAATGCCCTTCTTTACTCTATCACTTTGCTACTATAGAAAGGTTAGGGCCTCAGAATTTAATCACACATGGGGGGCACCCCTGGCAGCCCAGGTAGAGCATATGCCCTGCGAGCGGGTTCCAGCCTGACTTGGGTCACCTGCCCAAATGTTATTCCCCACTCTCTTTCACCCCAGATCCTTTCCAGCTACTGTTGTACTATAAGGCCAAAAAACACCCAAAAAAATCATATTAAAAAAAATGAATAAATAAATAAATTATCACACATGTGTACCAATGTATACAGCAAATTACATTTTTTTAATTGACAACACAATAACCATATAACACTGTCTTTGTCCTTAAACAGAAACTCCTCATCCTAATAACAGCAATAATAATGATAATAGCTTTATTTTGATTCACCCTTTGAATATTGATGTTTATTAGAACATTGTTTTTCTTGGACACATCAACAAATTATCCAGATATCTCAGTCAGCATGGAGCAGGAAATTGTGGGTTATTTGATATTTCATTTTTAAAAACACCCACTATTGTACGTGTTCAACATAGTCTGGTTCTGTCATGAGGCTTGTCTTGTCAAATTCAAAGCCCTCTTCACTAAACGCCTAAAGAAACACTTTGGCTGCTGATTTGTTCCTCACAGCAAACCCTTGTGGCAAATATAAGGTTTAAGTATGTTATATATTGATTTACTCATATCAAATAAAGGGGAAAAAATCAGCAGCTGCTCAGTTCTGCTTCGTAAAGAACACAGCGTCAGCAATAACACCAGGCACAAGACCCACACTCAGCTCACGGCTCAAAGCAAAAGTCCTTGAATATAGATTAGCAGGTAATAGAATCCCTATTCATGTCCTCATTATTTAGGCCTTGGGTATGTGGGATGTTTTACAGTCACTGCACAGGTGCTTTATGGGTAAAGGCATCACGGCATCTGTTTAACCCACAACAAGAATCAGACAGTGTGTTGCGTCAGACTCAATTGCTTTCAATTTAGCTCTCAAACATTTATCTAGGCCATTGCAACAAGTGAATCAATATGGGTAAATAAAGACAGAATACCCTCCCATGTTATGCCAGCCACAAGCTTAGCCAAAGCTCATTTCACAATATATTTATGGTTGTTCTGAGCAAAGAGAAATTATTGCATCATTACGGAAATTAAGCTATGGGAGTATTTATGCATGAATGGGTCCCATGCTGTCGAAATGTGTACAGTAGACTGTCTGCAGGCTGCACTACATTCTAAGGCAATGTAATTAGATTTCTGGTTTTGTTAATGACTCCTTTTTTCCCATATCCCATTGTCAACAGAGAAATACCCTGAAATCTGAAAAAAAGAGTGGATCAAAAGCATCTCTAATCTTCAGCTTAGGATTCGTAATCTTGGGAGTTTCTGTGTGAAAAGGCCGCACAGACAATGACTACGCCTTAAGCGCTAAAGGAAAAAGATGCTGCGGGTCATTGAAGTTAAGCGACTCTTAGCTAATTATGAGGTGAATTCAGGCCACGCTATTGTTTGTTTCTTCCAAAATACAATGCGGTCGGAAAGCACTTTTTTATTTCGTTTCTCTTTGGATTTTAAAAACTTTTAATGAGATGAGGGATTTGTCTCATTGTAACGCGCTCACAGACACATTTTACATGATCTTTAAGTCTACTGTTCAGGTGAGGACGAGACAGTGACGCATTTTTTTCCCATAAAAACTTGGGAATTTAAACTTTACAACCTTTTTTTCCATGTGATATTTTCCCACACTCAGTCACGAATGTCATAGCCTTACAAAATGATCATATGTTACCATACAGAAGAGATTATCCTATTTGAGAGCCAATAAATAGGTCTATCACAAGTCGATAAAGCACCTTTGAGCGGTGAATGAAACCTTCGTGAAGTCATGGTGCGAGTGGCGCATTTTAGCAAGCAAGAGAATCTGTGAACACATAGCATTACAGTTAAACATAATAATCCCAAGTAATGATAACACTGCATTTATTCATCGATTCAGCCGCTGCATATCTAAGGGTGCACGCTGGAAAACAGTGAAGACAAGGCACAGGAAATGCATCGGGGAAAAACATGAAAGCGCAATTGAGTTCCTGAAAATCGTTCCTTTTTTTTTCCTTCTCCGCTGTAGTTTTTGTGGAGAAACATGCGATTTCAGCAAACAACTGCTGTCAGCAAACAAAGCAAACAAATTACACAGTCAGTCTTCATTGTAACGTCGCTGTGATGGATGAGGATGTGCTGCAGAAGCACGCTCACAAATATGCCAGGCTGTTCCTTGGAAACACGGCCAAACTTTTATTAAGTTCTCTAAAGAGCGAACAGGCTGCAGTCATTTTACAACCTGCGCTACCTTTGATCTACACACTCTACCTGGCTTTGTCCACGGCTTGGCTTCAATTGTGGGGAAAAAGTGAGAACTTAGGGGCTTTTTTTTAATAGAAATGCAATACATATACAGTCTGTAAATAAGTAACCCCTCTGATCTGCGAGCACACGTCCGTATAAACACACATTTCTCCTAAACGCTGCTGTTTGCCGTCTGTAAAGTGTCTCTATTACCAGTGATGCTATCGGCTCCTAAGTGGGCCTTCATGGCGTAGGTTGTGGGCCATTCATTAAGTGGGCCTTTGTCGTCGACTTTCAGGCTAAATGTGAAGTGGGAGCTAATCCACTGGCCACTCAATAGCTTTAACAGTGCATGAAATCTCCTTTGTTAGTAAACCCTACGCTTTGGGCCATATCTGAAATTGATCAGATTTCTTTTTTTTTTTCCTCTCGTCATGGGGCTTTGGTGGAAGAAGTATCGATGGACATTTCTCTTGAGGGCAAATAAAAGCGACGGATAGAGACAAAAATCCTCAGGGAAGAAGAGTCATGATTCAGCTTTGCAGGTCGAAAGCTACACAGATCAATTTTGATTGCTTCGAAATTGAAAGGATTGATCAGTTGTCTTCATCTAATTGATTTTATGGCTCTGCATTGTTGTCAGCAATAGCCCTGCTTAATTTAAAGGCGCCAAACGGTTAAGGATGGTGATAAAACAGCTTCATTCATGTGACTAACGTGGTTCAGTGCTTTGTGTAAAAATATTGAGACAGATGTTAGACAGTTTCAGGCCAGATCTTGTTTTCAGTGCTGCTCACACATGAAGTCTTTGGGATTCTCGTCCAAACTTAGTCTTTTACTTAGTGATGCTGCCAGTGCATGTTTGAGAATCAAATCAAATGGACTTATGTGTTGTTGAATCCCTGCGTTTTAATAATATAACACTTATGTTCAAGCAGAACAACATTTGGCCAAGGTTAAGGAAAGAAAAAAGTCTTGTAATACAAAAGAGAGAAAAAAGGTCTGTGGATTAATATTTAAACTTAACACATGCCAAATGAACCCCCCTTAAATTTAACCACCTCACATAAAATTGCAGAATTTGCTGCTGGAAAATTTTGGATTGGCTTTTAGTGGAAATGTTGCCAGTGACCATTGAAGCAAATCAAACAGATGTTTCTGATTCTGGTGGAGTAAAACTAGCTCATTTAATTGTCCCATGATTTTTGGCAGCAATGGGAAGTTTTCATGCATCCAAACTAAAAAGCTTTAAGCAAACTTTTTCTCCAAAGGAAAATAAAGTTTTGGTGCTGTGGTGTGTGTTGAGACAGAAATAAGCAAACTGTGAGCTTGACTGACAGCTGATGGCTCTAAGTCAAAGTTTTAAAGCTCCCCCTGCCTGCGTGGCATTTCTGCATCTGCTCTCATCTACGATCATCCATGTGTCTGAGTGGGATCAATCAGTGTCTTTAGCTGAAGCCATGTCCCACTCCCCTAAAAGAGACCATCAAATCTGAATGTATCCTCCATTCTTGTGATCAAGCTCAGAGCGGGGAGCAGCTGCACGCCTCCATGACACATGACGAGTGCGTCAGCTCTGATCCGTTTGCTGTAAAGAATCATTAGCCGCCAAAATTGCAGCTGTGTCGCGCAGGTTCACAGCTCCGAACGTAACAATCCATCTCCTTCAGCGTCTCCGCCATGTGACAGAGACGTCTCCCACCGCCGCCGCCTCTCCTTACACATTCCATTAGAGCCTTATTTATTTCATTCTCTAATGAGCTGACCTTAACGAGCGCTGACAGCATGTCTGGCATCTGGGCCTGCTCGTCACTGTCACCACCACGACCTCCTCACAAGTGACAAACTCACGTCTAAATGGAGATGTGAGAGGCTGCTGGGCTATGTTTAACTGGCGGGGCACCTACAGAGGCAGCGCTCTGTGAGAGGTTGGCTTCACATTTAGAGTCCTGCCTCTTCTTGATGGTTGATTGTGGAGAGGTACAGGGCTACGAGATGAAAGCCCTGTTGTCAAGTTGTCGTTTTCTCAGTTTGACACGCACTTGGAAGTTGAGTAGGTGCCATACGAGGGGGGGCTCTTGTGATGTTACACACGATCGCACTGTTTCCAGTTGTTTCTGACACTCATCCTGCTGTTTTAAAGACAGTGCTGCGTGCGTCCCACTGAGAGACTTAATATGTGTAAGTGCCACCTTTCACAACATAAAGAAAAAACAATTTTAATGTTGTAAACAAATAGGGTGCAGGTCAAACAGTCCTTATAGACATGGCTGCCAAGCTTCTTGTTGCTGTCTCACAGTGAACCACTATAATTTCTATAATTACAGTATGTAACCAAGTGACTATGAGCCTGCCATTACCAGAACTGCCCTGAACAAAACAGTGGTTCTGTGCGTCAAAGCTGTTAAAATAAGACATGGTTTCAAAAACACTGTTGCACTGTGTGCCATTTTAAAGTAAAAGACCAAACTCTAATATAAAAATCTGACACTGAAAAGTGACCTTATACTGAAAGAAAGTGAAGGTATTTGGATTGGATCCATGACTCTGAAGCAAACCTTCATTTGTGGGTTAAAGTTTTTAATTTAAAGCACTATGGGACTAGTTTAGGGCTAAAGGAGACAATGGCTACTTACTTCTCAAGAAAAATGAAGTTGTGAAGTAAATGTGTGTTGATGCGAGATATGTAGGTGTTGAGGAGTATTTGTCAGACAAAGTCTACTTCCTTGTCCCTGTTTCATATCAAGAAACCATTGAAAGTGAATTTGAAGCTAACATTTTAATGATTTTCGGGCTTGCTTTAAAAAGAACGGTTCAGCTTGTTAAAGGTGTTGCTTTCAGAATTGCCAGCATGCTCACAGTTGTGAAGCAAAGTAGTACTAATTGAGTCTTACACAGACCCACTATACACCATTTTTCTGGCATGATTTTGTTTAAAAAGCTCAATTTCAGTATTCAGAAGTTAGGTGTTGAAATCTGTTTTTTTTGTTTTTTTGTTTTTGGCCCCATCTCCTGCATTCAAATATTTCACACAAGCAGCAAGTGTTGCCTTTAAAAATATAAAGGCCATGTTTTTATCCAAACTCTTCTGACATTGCTCTTTTAAGAAGGTCTTTTAGCGCTGAGACGTTCCTTCACCCTAACCCTCTAATCCTTCCTGTTACTGTGCAGAGACTGAATAAACTGTACTGTCAGGACACTAATAAATGAACTTGTTTTGCATTTTCTCCACTTCCTAAATCTCTCTGAATGGTCTGAGGCAAAGATGGACCTGTGATTGACTGTATGTGTCAGAGTGAGTCACAGCGGCGGAAGAATGACGTCTTCTGCAAGAATTAGACTTATGAAGCCATTCTTTCCACAAACACAAATGGCACTGAACTTTTTAAATTTCCGACAAACTCTGGTGGGGAACGCTAATAAACAATTTATCTCAATGAATTAATTTGTTTTCCATTAGTCAGCAGCGAATGCGTTTGGATTTTGTATGGTGCTCATCCATCTCCTGAGTGCTTACAGAAAGGCTGCTATTTTCCTCTCTGCTTTTATCAGCGTTTCTGTTTGCTAAAAAGTGACGGCTGTTCAGCGCTGGCCTGAATGACTAACAAGAAGTGTGCTTCTGTAATATAAATGCTTTGTTGGAGTTCATCTTGCAAACATAGCACTTTTAACACTGCAAACATTCCAGGCGATGGCTTCAGAAGAGCTGCACAATGCGATCTTTATCTGGAGTTTGTCTAAAGATATTAACTGACCTAAGGTGTTCAAATCAAACTTTGGAGCGAGTCTATGAAAACTTGTTTGAAGTCTACAAACTTGAAGGTTGGACTTGGTATTGTGTACATCATAAGAAACAACAAAAAACATAAAATCTTTACATTTATCTGCACTATTGAAAACCATCTGTACAAAAGCATTCAGTCGATTTCAACACAGTTTCCAGTATATTCGTGGTAACATGTCTTATCGATAGCCCTGTGCCTGTGTCTTATTTAAACAAAGGGAAACACAGAGCAAAAACATGATCAATGTGAGCTTTTGTACAACGACCAAGGAATAAGAACCAACATTTCTTTACAAAGTGGTGCAAAAAGAATAAAAACAGAGCATTGTGATATCGCAACCTAACAGCACAAGGCTAATTACAATAAATCAAGAGAGTGAACATGTTACCTACACACTTTTTGTGTTTAACATATCTTTGCCTCCTGTGACACTGTACACATTGAAGGAAGTTATTGCACAGTGGACTCCAGAACCAGCTTGTGAAGTGAAAACAAATCATAAATTAAAATGTATTGTCATGAAAATATAAACATGTCGAATATTTCGCTAGTAATACTTTTTAAATAGGTCTTGTTGCTTCAATGCCCACGGTCTGTGTGAAGAAAGCCTGCTTTGTGCTCTGTCCTTCAGGCTGTATCTTGTCTCATCTGGTCACAAGAACACAAGCTGCGTAAGATGGCCACTGTTCCTCTTTATCACACCCAGATATAAATGTCCACGCGTGCGGCTGATGTTAACACACGCAGACTTAACAGATGTTGACTTCTAAGATAAACCCTCCCACTGGCTAAACACCGCTTCATGCTCCCGTGTAGCCCCTCATCCTCTTCTCCATTTTCATGTCATTTTAAGAGAGACAATGTGAATGTGCTGTGTTAATGAACATAGCCTTATAATTATTAAACAATACAGTTACAATCCCTGCTTTCTGACGTCTGACACTTTATTGAGGCTGAAAATACTGTGCTCCAAATGGAAGCTGTTAAAAATCTCAGGTGTTAATCCCACTGTTTCACAGGTTCATTAGCTCTCAGTCTATTGGCTTGAAAGTGTGCGGAAAGCTACACGCAATCCATTTACTCAAAAACTTCTGTTACAATGTGATGTAATTATGTTACACTGTGAGCTTCAATGGATAAAGTGAGATTTGTCCTTCCTTGGGAACAGATTCATAAAGAATAGTGCTTTGAAAATGTCAATACAGCTCCAGGAGAAATGTTTGCAAGTGTTTAATGTCACACTTTTGACATTAGAGTAGGGTGTCAAACTTATTTTAGGTCAGGGGCCACGTACAGCCCATTTTGATCTGAAGTGGGCCAGACTAGTAACATAACAGCAGTAGCAATGTATGTTTTCACAAACTCACCCTCACAATAGGGTCTTGATGCTAATGCTGTTTTGCTAGTGATATCTAACTCTCACTGCTGCATCACTGAGCTCTTGGATAGTTAAAAACAGACTGTCGTTTCCTCAGACTTGCACATAATAATAAATAGAAATTGGTCCATTTTTCTTGGAAAACTCAAAGAAATTTTGGGTAATGAGGGTGGCATAGAGGGTTATTGTGACAGCAAAAGATTAAATGCATTGTTACCATCTTCTGTTGAGATGTGTTATGTCCTACTCTGACTAAAATAATGTAAATGTCTTATACGTAATTTTTTCACTTTCCAAATTCATTCAACGGACCACATTGTACCTCTAGCGGGCCGTTTTTTGCCCAAGGGCTGCATGTTTGACTCCTGTGCATTGGAGTAACTTGACTGTTCTGTTTAAAATAAAAAAAAGCAGAAATTAAGTATGTTATAATCAAAAAGTCATAGAGTTAATAGGACACTATGGTAAATATATTAGGAATCTATATACAGGGCACTTTCTTTAATACTCATCACATGCATGTTTTTCCATTTGAGAATATTTATAGTAGAAATGTCCCCTGCCTCCAAAAAGCTCTGTTGGTCCACACCACAGTGCAGATGAGACACTGCAGAAAAAATTTATATTTAAAAAAAAAAAAAAGGAGAAGCTGCTTTTATGTTTGCACTTATCAGCAAAGTTCCTGTGTGGATTAGCACTAATCCCCTGCCATTATGGCCACAGTGGTTTCATTAAATAACCCGACATATTGTAGCAAAAATATGCTTGTTGGATAATGAAACTGCTGAGGATATGCCAGTGGGGTGCAATGAAGAATACCCAAAATGAGTAAGGAATATTCAGCTTGGCTTAGCTTAATAACAAACGCACTAGGCTTGTTATAGGTCCAGATTATTATTGGAGAAGAAAAGGGCTTTTATTCTTCTTGGTATTATAAAAGATTAATTAACATTCCAACAAAAGGAAATGAAGACAAAATAAATCTAAAATGACTTGTACTACTTAGAGCATTACAGCTTTAGTCTGCTGACCATTTTAGAAACATATTACATGTCACGACTGCTTCTTTAAATATCAGTCATATTCCTTTTTACATAACTTTTACATTTGCAAGGCAGAAGGAAGCTGTAGTCACACTCTTTAAACACTTGAAGCCATGTCCTAATGAATAAGTCCTTTCATTAGAAACGTGCACTGCAGCCTGAACTAGAAGCTGTAATTATATAGTATATATACAAAGGTCATTGCTCAGAAGGTAAGCACATAACATTTGTTTTATTTTTATTGTTTAATTGGAATGAATGCTTAAGAGTTTACACAATTACTGTCTACTGTCTGTGATAATTAGAATTGCTATAAGGTTTCAGTTCTGTTTGTTGAAATATTGAGGCCAAAATGTTTAGGGATCAAGACTGAATCAAGAGATAAAAGAGTAAAATTCACACTCAGAAAGAGACCCAAGTCTAAACTGATGGAAGGGTAAGCATTTGGTGAAGACAGAACCGAGGAATACCTTTTAATATTAAAAGATAAAATAATGGAAGTTTTCATCTTATCAAAAGAATGTGGTCTTGGTTGGTCTTGATTAAAAAATCTGTCAGAGGCTGAGAGAAAAATAAGTTTGAGTCATAAAACATAAAAGCATCGGGACTAGTCTTGAGCATTGCAGTCTAATAAAATGGCTTGAGTGTTATTTTTCTCCAAATCTAATTTCATCTGAATGTTACATATTCTTATAAATGCTACATTGATTGAAATTTTAAGTCCATGCTCACTTATAACCACCAACAGTGTACAAAGGAAACATGAGCATTTACATAGAAACAAAATAAAAATAAATTCCTGTTGATGTTTTGACTGAAGCAAGTCATTTTTCCACATTAGCAAATCAAAGTACAGTTGAATCAATAGCGTATAAAGACTTGCCACTTTAAATCAAACCCAAACACATCCCAGAGCACAACAAGCCTCCTCATCATTCATTCATGTGTTAATGTTGCAGCAAATCTACAGTGCATGATGCTCAGGTAATGGCAGTGCTGCATTGCCCAGTGTGACGGGGTTTGTCCTCTTTGGATCTGCGTGATCTGTTCACAAACAGTGTGCTTTTAATGACACAGAAACCCGTAATTACACAGAGGGTGTACTTAAAGACATAGCTTGACATGTTTGGTTGAGGTACAATTATTCTGCTCTTGGAGAAATGTGAAAGGAAGAAAGTGCACTTAAACTGTCTGTTCCCAAAGGCACACATCCGGTCATAAGAAAGTAATGGAGAGATCAGGCGATGTTTCCAAAAGTTGTCACAAATGAAATGACGGATGTGTGAATCGAGCAGTCTGCAGAATGGAAACCATTTCTCCCTTTGATCATGAGCGGCGAAAACATTTTAGGAGTTGGTAAAATTGCCGCGCTTATCTTCAGACGGCTCCGTGGACCTGTAGCGTGCAACAAAACCACAAGCTGGCTGTAAGACTTTCACAGCAAATAAGAGCGAAGACACACGAGAGGAATTAGTTTACAAACATCCTACTTTTTACCTGGCATTTTTCACTTCGTCTCAGCAAATCTCGCACACACATAGTCGTGAAAACCGGGCAGTCGGCGGAGTGTAACTAACACCGAGATGTATCATTCTAACAAGGAAACAAGGCGCATGAGTCAGATGAGTGGGTCTCTGCTCCCACTCAGCTCTCAAGGTCATAATTAATTGGTGGAGAGTGGGAGTCTGGCGTGAGACTTGTTGCATTGTCGCACATTGAGCTCACTAACTAGTCTTCCAATTACTTACAGAGGAGCGAATCACTTTTAAATGAGATATAAGGGCAAACAAGGGCTCTTCGAGGGCTCCATAACTGACAGATAATTCATTGGAAGTCTATGAGTTTGATCTCCGTAAGACAGCCGAAGTGTTATAGAAGAGATTTACTTACACATATACAAAAACACTGGTTAAACTCTCAGGTTTAATCAGTGAATCCATTTGATCTCTATTACACTGGAGAGTCTCAAACGCTTTAGCCCAAGGGCTGCTGTTGAAAACTGACAGAGGGCCAGGGGCCAGTTAATATAATTGTCTGTTTTGGCAGTCAGCCTTTCAACATTTTGCTGTAATCACTGGTAGGAAAATGGTAGGGCATGTCAGCATCTGTGTGATGCCTATGGAAATCCAAGGTATAATGCACATATTAGACATTTTCCACCATCATAGCTGGAAAGAATATGACTAATAATTTACATTCCATCATAGTACTGAAAATGGCATGTATTGAGCATAATATTTATCACTTTGACTAATGAACATTTCATAGACTACAGAATGATGTAGGTAATAACAATGGTAATGGTAATAGATGGTATAAGGTGCTTATTTGGTGTCAAATGGATACTGATGATACTTTCTATATCTGACCTATGTTTAGAGCCTTACCTTGTAGTTTCAAATCATTTACTGGCAAAAGAAGAGACAAAAATCCCGACATTTATTCCCAAATTCAAATTCTAAACCATAAAGCACTTGAATGAACTCCAAGTTGGTTAAATCTTAAAGCTATGTCGCAGTTTACATTAAAATGCCAAAAGACAAGTTAACAGGGTTTGTTTTTACTCTAATAAAACTTTAAAAGTAAATTGAGTAAATAGTCCAGATATTTAAACCAGAAAGACGGACAAACACTACCATCATCCTGATGAGCCGACAGTAAAAATATGTGAGAAAAGACAAATACACACATGCATTCATGTTTTTTTTTTTAAATATAAACTGTGGTCGCTTTCATCCACAGGGTTTATCATTACATCACCAACTTTTATTTCCTTGAACGTTTAGTGGCCTGCCTCCTAAGGTGCCATCAAGCTGTGAACAAGACGTCAATGGACAGGTGCATGCTGGGAAAGTATACGGGTCTCCATTGTGAGGCATGCTGTGCACTTTGTCCGTTCACAGGGAGTTGCGCTGTTTGCCCTTGATACAAACAGATCAATGTGAAAACCAATGAGCCTACTTTCCATCAAGACAAACGTACTTCACCCTCTGTATTGCTACAAACATTAAACACGACTCAGTTATGGCTTGTGCAGTGGCAGTGTGCACCTTTAGATGTCATGGCAGAAGTTGTGTGAGCATTATCCCCTGGTTCAGTTGTGTAGAACAGCCTCATAATCCTCAGAGGCTATTGGACAAAAGTCATTATCACATGTAATGGATCTCTATTGACTAACTGTAGGGGATGCAGTGTGGCTGTACTATGCAGCACACACACTTACTGCACTCTATAGAAGTAAAGCAGAAAACAAAAACTTCACCCAATACAAATTTAAATGTTCATATTTTGCAGATGTCAAGAATATTTGTGAAATACAACTTGTTTATTGCCATCATCTTATGTGACATTTTACATTTAGGGCATTTATTGTGTAAAGACCTTTTCAAGCTTGTAGTATAGTTCGCTTTAACAGTTCCATTTGATTGCTTTGTCCTTTCTTGGCCTTTTATTCTGCAAACAATGAAAATGAATTCATCACCCTGCGTATTCTTAGCTTTAACAGGTACCTGGAGTTCTGGGCTTATGTAAAATCAATGCTCCTAACTCTAATCTTGTTACACGGGGCACATTGTCAAAATATCACCTTATAGCCTTCTGTCAAAATTGCTGTGAAACACGGCTCTCTCTCGAACGGGGCTGCAGTCTTTGCTTAACACTCTGTAACTAGCTTCCCTCACCGCCTGCTGCTGTGTGTGTCTCCGCGGCCTGTGGGGCTGGAGGATGAAAATCAAACTCATCTCTCTAGCCTGCCAAGTGTGCTCACAGATCCAGCCCCAAAACCTTGAACGCGGGCCCTCAGAGTTCTCCGGTCTGTTAGCATGACAATAGCGCAGTCACGAATCTCAGCACATAAACCAAGGAGCCACTAACAAAAGCAGCGTTTCAAGAGACCAACAGCTCAGTGACTCCAGTTTCGGGAACATGAAGATCACCCCCAAAGTCTCTGAATACGAGCCCTAAAGCCCCAAACTCATCACGTACAGGCAAAGGGGGCTTCACACAGCTCATATGTGCCCAAGATGCCAGCTTGTCAAAACCTATAGACAACCATCCAGAAAATGATCATGTCCCACTGCTGACAAAACAACCCAAACTACTACATTTTATTAGCATTCACGGCGCTAATTGTTACCATATTGATGTCACTTTCCTCAACAAGATATGGCCTCCGGTGTAAACTCACATTTCCAATTTTCCAAATCGGCAGATATGAATTCTCTGCAGGTATTTCTTTGAGTGAACATGATAACTGAAAGTTTTTTCGCATCCACCGAATGGAAAAGAATATTGGGTTGTAAGATCTGCATGCAAATCGAGTCAGTATTAATTTTGGGTTGTAATTTAGTTTCCACGAAAACGAGTCCCTTGGCTGATTCAAAGTGCACATTTGTTACATACAGTGCATTCATTGTAAGTTGTGCTATCCATCTGTCGGCACTCGAAGAATACCAACGATGATGGTTACACGTTAAGGCACACAGTCTACATTCACTCCCCTTCAACAAATGTCATAGCACAAATATTAAAGTCCAGTTACACTTCTAGTAACATACGTATTACCAAGGCATATGCTCCTAGATCAGGGGACCCCCAACCTTTTTTTAACCACTTTTCCTTTTTTTAATTTCCTCTGTCCTTCCTGTTTGTGTTGTTTTCTTTCAAAAAATTCAAAAGGCTTATTATTAAAAGTAGAGTGCTTGGTTTCTATTTGACAAAGCAGTTTTGATGGCCTCATTTTAAAGAGCCTCTGCAAATTACTTTGAGAGGGCTTGGGGCTTGTGTATTGCCTGTTGCAATGAACTCTAAATTTAAATCGTGGTGGTATTTTTTTTAAATGCAGCTTTCTTTTTGTTGACTTCTACTGTCTCATCATTGGGCCTTTCGCTCCTTTCAAGTGGTTAGGAATAGAAGTCGTTACATAGCCCTCACATTTAGCCCACATAAAGGCATTTGCTAACCATGAGGTAAAAGACATACCTACATTTACAAACATTTAAAACATGACTCTGTTACACAGAGATACCCTCTAGTCTTCCTTCAGAGTTGCTGTAAAACCTGCCTCTCACTTCATTTGGATGCCTCTGACATAAAAGTGCACAATAAAGGCTTTGATTTTTGTTTTGGTCTGAGCCAGAGATGCTGTACATTAGACCATTGCTCTATCACTAACTATTAACTTTGTGACCTGAATGTGAAAATGGTTCTCTTCTGGCTCAGTAAGTTCAATGATCTCCATGATTCAAAGTCACAATCTTTGAACTGGAAACTGAAGAGCAAAAGAAGTAAATGCACTTTATTGAATGTGGTTGTGTTCAAATACAGTAACAGGAGGTATACACTACAAAGTGTCTACTCTTCAAACCATCACTGGCCTTCACAGGCAAGTTTTTAAATTAAAAGAGGGGTGGCAGATGAGATGACAGAAACTGGATGCACTTAACTCTCTGGCACAGCCATCACTTACAATCTGCCAGATATTCGTAATTAATTGCCATGAGCAAGTGGCATGATTTTATCGCCCGGGTAAGAAAAAAAAAAAAGGAATGGTGTTAGAGGGAGTTCATCAGCTGCTATTAATGCATTGTCAGGAGTCTCTAATGAGCTGATGAATATATTATTCAGCTTCATTTGGATTAGTTGTTGGGATACGGTCACAGGCGACTGGGCAGCGGAGCCAAACATACAGAGGGAACGTGTGTGAAAGTGAAAAGGCAATTCTCTGTCTTCAGCTCAAACAACTGCAGATCGTTTAAAAATGCTAATGAGCTTTTAGTCAAATTGCTAAAAATGGTTTAAATTCTTAAAAACATTAGAGCTGACCTTCAATGCTCACCCTTGTTTTTAAGTGAAATCCATTATGTTATTAAGCTGAATTTTGAGAAACAGCATGGGAAAAGGTCTTCATTTGTAAGTCTCAGTAGAAATTGTTTGATTTTGTGTTTGGTATCCTGAGAGTTGGTAAACAAGCATATTGCAGGAATATTTAACAGAAAGCAAGCTTAATAACGCACCAGGAGATTCAGAACGAATAATAAATAGTGACTGATAATTACCATTGTGAAATACTGCTAATTAAAGGAATGCTACACTGTGCTTTTATGTCGGTGATAGTAAAGTGCCTCAGTTAAGATGGAAAAAACATGAACAGAGATGGATTTCATCTGGTGCGTTCACAAAAGGCTACTTCAAGATGCAGGAAAATGCTATTTACTCACAAAGCACAGTCTGCAATATGACATTTTTTTCAAGCGCAATACCCATCTGAAATAAAGACATAGCAGGTGAGAGACGCTCTATGTTGTTCTGAAATAGAAATTGCTTTTCAGACCTTCTTGAAGGGCTCAACTTGATTTGTTTATCAGTTTTGGGTTGCTCTCTTGAGTGGGAAAAGCCTTCAACCTCCTCCTATCTGTTGTCAAAGGAAAAACATCTTTACAAAGCAGATATTGTGCTTTGGATGGCTTGTGTATCTGAGGAGAGTGCGTGGAAATAGAAAATACAAATAGGCCTCTTGGTGTATTTTCAAAGTGCATCTTTTAGCTGGGATCAAGATGGCATGCATATGGTGTGTTTGCATGGTTACTACCTTCGAGGTTTCTCTTGATAGAAGTCATCCATTTTCATCGGTGGCAGACTAGCGGAGTGGAGAAACTTACTCAAACTGACACATCTGCCGCAGTTATCAGTCACGCAACACACATCCAAAGAGCAGTGATTTAGGGAATCAGAAATATTCAGACAGCTGTTGTTTTATTGTGTTCACAGTCAGAGGTCACCAATCACACACATTAGCCATTTTGGTATTTTATGAGTCGGATTTACTTTGTGACATGGGAACTTTCATCAAAATGTCAAAGTTGAGAGACCCTGACAGCGACAGAGAGGCAGGCAAGATCCATCATCAGGAAGAGTTTTCATGAAGTTGAAATTTTTTCGACCACCAACACTCTAGTAAGAATATAAAGTAGTTTTTACCAAATTAAATTTCCCTTTTCATGTTGCATTAAACTTAAACTCTCTCAAATTGCTGCCAACAAACACGATAGAATACATTCATTAGAGTGCACGGGAAGTTGCAGCGGCGGCTTGGGTCACCTTGAGGTATTAAGAGATTAGGGACAGCAGATCCGGCCGCGTGGATCGGGTTCATCTCACTGTGGAAGCTTCTGGTGCTCACTGTGCAGCAGCGTGCTTCGACCTGATTGGCCCTGGTGACACAGAGCGGCCGGTCAGGGGTTAGTCCCAAACAGTTCTGTCCTGTCATCCTTCCTGTCAGCCTGAAGGTCAGCGCTGTGCTGACAGGTGCACCGCAGCGACCTGTGGATCCAACAGCGGGACAGGAAGTGTAAAAGTTTGGGGTAAATCTTCACAGTCCAGTCCGCGTTCCGCCCCAAGAAGTTTCCATAAGATAAATGTCTAAGGTCACTGGTGGTTTTTGTCTGTCTGTGAACAGAAGTGAAGTTAGCTGGGAAATAAGGAAGGGTACATGTAAGTCAAAATATTGAAAAGGATTCGCCAACGGGATGTGTGCTTTTGGGTTCATTCATGTTTTTTTTATTTTTTTTTTTTTACAGATCGATTGAGCTCATAACCTTTAGGACACAGTTAAATAATTTTAAATGCCACAGACGATGAGGTTATGGGTCTGTGGTTCTCAAACTGTGGGACCAGAACCACTGCTGGTCTCGAGGAGATTTGAAATTAAAATTAAAAAAACATCTACAACAACTAAAGTGTTCATTTCAAATTTGAATATTGCTTTAATTTTATGTATTTTTTATTTTGTTTTATTTAAAATGTTTTTATTAAATGTATTTATTTACTAAAACAATCCTAACCCAACAGTTGCAACAAAAGTACCTTCCCTATATAATCCCCTATAATCCCCTATAAATAAGGGTTCATTCATTGTCTATTTCGATACTGAAACCAAAATTTAAAATGGAGGCCACTATTTTTAGTATCAAAACATTCACCCTTCTGCCAATTTATTGACGCCCCCTAAAAGTATCAATCACTGGTGTGAGGGGCAGAGTTTCCACTAGAACCATCTGCCGCTCGCTGTGGCTATGGAGCCGAATATCAAACATCCAAAGTCAAACTAACTTCACCTAAGAGTAAGAGACGGGGAATGTGCCACAAAAGTTTAGACTACATCCGAGGCCGAAGATTAAACTTTGTTAAAATGAGTTAGAAGTAAGTTTAAATGTGAAAGTACTCCAGTGTTCTCATTTCATAAGAGACGATCATAAAAGTAGCCTACTACATATAATCAATCCAAAGTAAAGCAGTTCCTGTAGTTTTCATTTTTGGCAAAAACCAAAGTGGATTTATTTTTTAATTTTGGTTTCAGTGTTGAAACAGAAAAATGAATTAGCGCAAAAGTACACAGACCTCCAACCAATTAACATTATTGAGGATTTTGTGGCTGTTTAAAAACTATTATCACACTTGCAGTATGTGATTGCCTTTGAGTTCTAAAAATGACACACATTCATTCATTCATTTGTTGGTTTGTTTGTCAGAATGACTCACAAAAAACATCAAAGTCACCACCAAAACATTTGTGCTTCTTTCATAGGTAAATCACATCATTTTAGAACAAATAAGAGCGAATAAACAGTCCAATTATATATTTCTTCCGAGGCCACTGAAAGCAGAGACTGCACATTTAAAACACCAGAAGCAAGATGTGGCTTTAAATCCACAGTAGAGTTTGTGCCTGGGGCTAGGACACGAGAAGGAGATCAGCAAAAGGGGGAAAAAAAATGTAGATTTCAAATGATCCACAGAATTGTATGCATAAGAGAAACCACAAGACAAAGGCAGAGTGGAAAAAAGAGCTTAAGGGAGGAAGAAGCTTCTCTTTACACAATGTTGTTGAATAAAATTATGTATCTAATAAGAAAAAGTAATTAAATTTGCCTCACAGACATGTTGTGCCACAGACAGAACTTCTTCACAGCAGACAAAGCTAAAGAGGCTTCACTGAATAAGATACAGACTTTATTCTGTTAAGGCCTTTTCACACTGCTGTGATAAAATGTGTATCGAATGCCACAGCGTATTTTAACAATTCAATTTTGGATGGCAGGACAAACATTGCATTTGCAAATGAGCTGTTTTCCAATGTCATACCTCTGTTTTTAACTTCTTTGCTGTCTCTGAATATGTAATAGGTCCTTTCATTTCACTTTTGACTTCCTCCAAAGCTACAAGAATAAGTGTTTGTCAATTCCACAGTTCATCCTCTGCAAATATTGTTTTCTTTCAAGGGAAAATTCAGAAAACAGGCATGGTAAAACACAAACACATTGTCCTTTATTAGATTTGTTTCCATTAAAAAATGACGACTTTCAAATGCTGTGTTAGGACGGCAGTTGTCATTTGGAGAAACTGAGCTGAGCATTAGTTATTTACTCATTATTTTATGCATTAAATCCAGCTGTCAAACATGAAAAGGCAAGTTCATTTTTTAAATTCCTCGTCCAAATGCTTCTAATAAAGCAGTTAACGCAAACCAGAGTGAGACTTCAAAACTGGTCTTGTCAAACTCATCTGGCTATTGTGTCAGGAGCATAAACATTGCATTTTACATTAGGTATGAATTAGGTATTACATTCTCTATGCACTGTATATATCAATCTCCTTATTCTTGATTGCCTTAAATTATGAAAATAGGAGTGTGGGCATCAAATACTACAAATGCCAAGAACTTTGCCAAACAATCAACAAAAGATTGTTCCTAGGGCTAATTTTGTTTAGCACACTTCCATGATTCTTTCTGCCTTCTTTTTCTTCTTCTTCTTCTTCTTATCATTTTCATTTATTTATTTATTTACTACCTTATCTATCTATATTTTTTTAATTATTCATTTATTTTTTTATTCATTTATTTATTCATTTAGGTAATGACCTTTACTGCAGCCAGCCATTTGAAGCCAAACAGTATTATAGTCACATACTGTAGACCTATTTTCACTCTTTGTCCAAGAATAAGGAATTCCATCAGAGAAGAAATCAGGAACACTAGGAGGAGGAACACTAGCACCAGAGAAACGTGGCTCGTGCTTCTGCACCGAATAGAGAGCGATAAACATTAGAGAGGCACTGATGTTTTTAACTCATTTTCTTTTATCCTGAAATCTAAACTCTTCTATGTCACTCACAGCTCACAGTCGCATCACGCTAAAGAGAAGCTGCTCGAGTGTTTACCTGGTTGTTCAATCATTCATCAAGTGTTTAGCCGATGAATTAAACATTAAGATGCTAAACCTGTCTTCCTCACCTCAGTATAAACTATTAGGACAGGAGCTGACATCTGTGTACTTTAATCCCAAAACCACAAACAAGCTTAAAGACACATACAAACACACAGAGAACTGCTGTCAGCACCACTGTAACGTTTTTGGGTTAAATACATTGACATAAAGTGGCTGTGTTTACCCCTTTTACCTTGAATATGTAAATGTGGGACTTGATTGCAGTGGCATATTTAAATTTGCAGCCCTAAAAAATCTCATCTGACTCAAAATGTCAAGTGTTACAGCTGAAGTGGAACAGATGCCAAACTCTTAAAACCTGAATTTAACTTGTGACCTAAATGCATCAGGGGAGTTAGACTAATTATACATGTGTTAAACTGATAATGCGATTGATTACAGAATTGACATTTTATGTTAAAATGTTAGACTGTTGACTTTAATAAGTCTCAAGTGTGATAGGTTTAGTTTGTGTTCCCTCTCAGTTTCAAGCTTCTCTGATTGGGCAGTGAAGCACGCTAAAGTTATCATGAGCGGTGCATCTGAATTAGCACACTTAAACTTTTACAATAATACACTAATGCCAGATGAAAACACGATGCTTCAGGCAACAAGAAAAATGACACTGTGAGTTTTCTTTGTAACGTTTTTGAAGTAAACACTATGAAAAACTAGGCATAAAAGGTACTTGGGGTCAAAAAATGTATGTTTGGATAAGAGCATAATATTGATCTGCATCCTAATTGACTGTATTTCTTACTTATCTCGGTGTAACACTGGTTTATGTCTTGTAAAATACTGTAGGTGTGTTTTAATAACAAAGCCAGTCAGTCAGTGTGGGTCCAACAGCCATAAGGCATATTATTTACAATAATCTAAACTACCATGCATTAAAAGCATCTGCAGAGGTGAGGCTGCAGCTGAAGTGATGGAGGCAGACTACGAGTGAAAAAGGAAACACAAGATTAAAGCACAACAACAACCATTTCACACAACAGAAAACACCCAGTACAAGTGCCACCGCAGCTGATAATTTCAAATAAAGTTACTACCCAAAGTGAACCTCCAGCGCCACCAGCTATCTCTACACCACAGCCCCACACCAGCTGCACAATCCTTTTATGAAACTCTACGAAACAATGCAATTGTAAGAAACGAACTGCAAACAGCACTGCTCCAGAAACAACCATGTGCACAGGCCCGCTCACAGCAAGAGGAAAGTCTGTGCACCTCTGACCTTTAAAGCCTTGGTCACATGACACTCTACCTCTGCCACATTAGTTCACAATACCTTTATCAATGAGTTAATTCCAAATCCATCACAACCCTCAACCTTATTAGTGTCCACTTATTTTACAGTACTGCACTACAATGATTTCATATAATATTGTAATATATTGTAGGACCTATTCACTGACAAAACCAGGGACTTTTACCATGTTACCACTGAGTCTGATATAACTTTTAAGGACCCTTGACATGGATTGTTCTCAAGAAGATCATTGTGATATTTTTAGGAGGGTACAGCACCTTTAATCTACTGACTGAGTGGTTATTACATTATTCAACCCCCATGACTTCAGAAGGACATGTGCTTAGACCTGGATCTGGGTCTTAACTCACAATTCTATAATCAGAATAATGTACTGAATGCTGATAAACAACATTTTTCACACATCTGTCAGTCGTGTTTTTAATAGATTATGTGAGAAACTTTCCATTTCCATAAATACAGCATGCATTCCCAAATCAGGCCTAACTGACAGTCGGCTCTTCACACTACCTTTAATAACACCTCTTCACAAGAAGAAGTGTAATTTGGAATTTGAAGGGCTTGAAAGAGACTGAGATATCACCTGGCTCGGCACCCCATGCAGAAGCCGAATATATTAGCACAGATCAACCAATCTCTCAAGACGGAGTGTGGTGACATTGCACTTTTTTTTTTTTAAACATCACACTCATGAAGCAGTGATTGTGATAAATGAAATAATAGTGTGGCAACTGCGAGAGTATTTTTGCAACCTCACTTAGTAGTAACCATCCTCCCTCTGGCAAAATGAATAAAAACATTTGAAGCACAGAGTTGGGTCTCTTCAGGATGAATTGGTTTTACCGGTTCCACAGGAATTTCCAATGAGCTTTCATCCTCGTTTCCTCTGTCTGAATTGCATTACCAAAGTATTTGGGATTCAGGGCAGCGAAAAAGTTCAGAATGGTTGAAAAGTTGAGAGACAAATTAGCATGACTCAATCTGGAGTTTCACCATGCCATGACATTAGAAAAGCTCGAGTCAAAGTTAATTCAAATTTGTCCCAAAAGCAACTGGTTTTTCAAGTGACCTGGTTTGTGCTTTTCTCACAAAATCTTTTACTCACTGCAGCTTTTTTTCTTCTTCTTCTTCTTTTTACAAAACTAATTCAAGTTTACAGACAGCCCCACAGAGCAGAGATGAGTAGTTTAAAGGTTTCTTTAGTGATGAACGGTTTTGGGAGAGTCAGACCCTTACATTAAGCTAAAACAATGTTGCATCAAATCCTTCTACAATCATTTTCATAATTTCCCACATTCCTAGGTGCTCCTTTCACCCTGCCTTTAAACGTAATTATCCCAATCTGTGTTGCACGCATGTCAACAATCAATCAATCTTTTATTTTTCTATTAAGGAAAGATTGAAGTTAGATTTAGTTGTGTGCTCTCACTGTTTCAATACATCATGTGACTGAATGACACTGAATGGTTTTTAAATCATTTTTAATATTCCTGAATCAACTAAATAAATACATTTTCCAAACTCATGATCTGGAATTTCACATTGAAGGAGCTGCAGTGAAAAGGATATCTCTCCCATCCCCTTTTTGTCTTTCATTTGAAGATTATGTTTGGGGTGCATAATTACGACAGTCATTAAAAGCCCCTGTGCTGAAACAGCGGCAAATGGGGGAAAATATCCTTGGCTGCGAGCCAACTCATTAGAATCCCCAATGACGCTTTGTGCTATTAGCTTTTTTTTTTTTTATTAGCCGCCACTATTTACGACACAGCAGAATGGAAATATTACTGTAATAACTTATAATTATGTGCGAGACCAACTGTTAATTTGAGTTGCTGAAGGAGAGGCAGATTGAGGAGTGTGCCAACAGTCGCAGAGGTGAACGGGAAGCGTGACAGCCTCCAGCCTTTTTTAACATGATCATCTGTTATTTTGGCCCAAACATCACAGAGACGACCGCGGACAGGACAATACACTTGGCTCACACTTTTGGCTTCAAGTCTACAAGAACTACATTTGCTTAACTTTGGTGTCAAAACTAAGCTTTTGGGTCATCGGTGTTCCTCATTAGATCCTCTGCTATTTTTACAAACTTTTACCTGTATCGGAGTTACTTGTATTGTTTAAAACGTCCTCACTTATATGTCGTACATGTCTATAATTTGTTGAGTTAAAAAAAAGTGGTTAAAATCAATAAAATTATACCCTTAATTTTATTTTAAAGGTTTACATGGTGGTTTTTGTTTCGATTACTGATGTGTACTTCACGCCTACAACCCAGCAGTTTTAATCTTGATTAAAACACAAACACACAAAGCCTAGTTTGTTCTTCCGCCACATGCTTCCATATTAAACTTAACATAGGTGAACTCTATCTCACTGCTAATTAAGAGTGTCTGTCCATGTGTGATATTGTTTCTCTGCTCAGTCCTCTCTGAATAAAAATAGGTTTGAATATTAAATGCAGCGTTGTGGTTCTATTTGCTTTCGCACACATCTAACCACAATCAAATGATGCAGTAGAGATAGTAGTTATTCTATACAGCTTCACAGACTATACAGGCTTCATTTTCTCACAGAGCAGCTCTGGGGTCAAATGTGTATGACCTAGCAGTGTCAGACTCATTACCCATAAGGCCAAAGTGTCAGCAAACGCATAAGCATTAAGGAAGTCAGTGAAGTGAAGTTTCCCTGTTTAAAAGCAGGCTTTAAAGCTGCAGTAGATGAAAACTTTCCATCACTCTCCCAACTCCCCACTGAGTAAAACTGAACCAATTAGCCACCGCAAAATACTGTTTTTGTTTTTTGAACTGCTTCCACAAAAAAAAGAAATAAAAGGGAATAACCACTTTCCCAGTAACAAATTTAAAATTCAATGTTGACAAGCTGTGTAAACCAAGAGCCAATGAGAGCACCTTGAAAGCAAACATGTGATTGGCCAAAGTTTGACGTGTTGAACATTCTTATCCATTAACATCCTTAATATTAAATCCTAGATCAGTTATTCTCAAGCTTTAATCACCAAGTACCATCTCAATAGATTTGTTTCTCCAAGTACCACCTACATACACAGTGATGATTATGGACATAAAAGAGGTCTAAAGTGAATTTAGGTACATTTAAAGATAAGCTTTGTGGGGTTTATGTTGGTCTTTCAAAGATTATAATTGATTATAGTTGGACAGGTTCTAAATGTTTCAGTTAGACATTAAAGGTCCCATATTATGCTAAATCAACTTTTCTGAGCTTTTAACCATGTTTTAACGTTGTTTCTACCTCAAACACATACCCAAAGTTGTGTTTTGTTTCATTCGTGCATGTTTAAGTAATTTATTTAGTTTGAGCTACAGTCCTTTCAACGAGCTGTTTCACGCAATGACGTCAATATGTGAAATAAACCACTCCTCTCCAGGAAGTGCTCCTCCACACTCCTCCAGCCCCTCTCTCCTGAACTGTCAACAAGTGCCGTGCTCTGCAGCTCAGACACAGAGAAGCATCGCTGCTACTGTGTTAGCTTACTTACTGTCAGCAACATGCACACATGTATTACTGCATAGCTCTACATATTGCTAGGCTACTTTATTATAGTTCTTTCAATATACTGCACACCAGCTACCTTAGGAGTCTCCAGGCAGCATACATTCTCAACTTCAGTAGGCATTGTACGGCCATAGAAACATACACAATAAATTGTTTCTCATTTACCAAGCAGAAACGTCTTGTAGAAGCCTTCGAGGTCTTTGTGTTTGCTCATGTTCTTCGAACTCAGAGTCAGACTCTGGGTCGAAGATATACGGCTCAGTTACTCTCAAAGCCATTGCTGAAAAAGTTATTACTACGATGTACCGTGTTTACTTCAGTCTGTTTCCAGCGGCAGCGCGTAACTCTAGCGTGACGTCAGGCAGGAAGTGGGCGGAGCCAACACGGGAGAGCTGAGCCTTAAAGTGACAGTGCCAAATCAGACCGTTCACTTTGGACTCATGATGAGAGCTCATTCAAACCGCTTGTATAAGATCATTATTGTGTGTTTCATGTTGCAAAACGTGATATGGTAACCTAAATGTATCCAAAATACACTGTATAATGTTCAAAATAGTATAATATAGGACCTTTAATAGATTTTAACCTATTTTAGCTGGACATTAATTGCCAAGTAGTAATAAAATGGATTATCATCAAAATGGATTCTTTCTAGTGGAGGATAATGCACCAAAAAATGTTAGTGAATTGGTAGATTTCCCATCTGCCAAACAATAACAAGCCTTTGAGTTTGTTTACAGGATACTTTCAGCCACTTCATCCACGTCATCTGATGTTGTGGCCTTGAGGACAAACATGTTTTTTTACTCAAAAGAATTAAAAAAAATGCAGCTTGGGTTATCATTTTTTCTTTCAGTCTGAAAAATAAAACTTCTGAGGGTCCCTGAGTACCACTCAAAAAAGTACCACCAGTTGTACAAGTACCACAGCTGGAGAACCACTGCTTAAGATATTGTCCTTGTCTTTTTTGCAGGTCATTCTTATTAAACTATAACATTAACTTATGTGCATGCTATTCTCGGACTGGCGCTGGCACATGTACACTTAGCTAAATGCTTAAAAATGTCACTCTGATTCCACATTGGCTGAAGACATGTGATTTACTCTGAATTGTTGCTGGAGCGTGGACACAGAAACAGAATGAGCGCGTTGTGCGATGGGCAAATGGAAATGTATTGTCTCCGCGGTGATGTGATTGTGAGCGTTGGGTGATAGACTGTTTAAGGACGCGGATTGGCAGTGTCTCAAGATGGCTCTGAGGCTTCACTTGCTGCCATGCTTTATGCTTAAGCAGCCAGCAAATTGGGAAAGTGGCTTTATCTAATTAGAAAACACATTCCTTTAGCAAGCAGTCCCCGAGGCAGAATCATCATTATTTAAGCTGGCTGGCCTTGAGAGAAGCAGCAAGCAGCATTCAGATACATATCTAATGCTTGCCATGGAAATCACAATGCTGGATATGCTCATACTAGAGTTATTGAGTTTTTTTTTTTATTTGTTTCTTTCTTACTATGATGTTCTCTTTCCTTCTCCCATCAACCCTTTCAGTGTTTCTTAGTCTCCCTAAATCTCTAGTGCATATTAAAAGGCTAAGTAATGCTTATCTTAGCGCCATTAGAGAATTTCCATGCTTTTCTGAAAATGGTCTTGCAGATTCTCTCTCTATGTTGTTCCATTAACATTAATGCATTGGGACTGGTGGAGAGCATGCCACAATTGTCACATAAAATTGGTCTAAAACCCCTTCAGGCTGAATACATACACCAGAATAATAGACAGACTATGTTGGGCTATAATTGAGGGATATTTTGCACAACACATTAGAATCAAACTACGATGCAGTAAAGTACAATAGAAATACACGTTCAAGGATTAAACAAAACCTAGAGCAGAAAGCGTTTATAGTCTGGTGCATTTAGTGTCATTTGAAGTGGACCGTGCTCAAAGAATTGCCCCGCGTGCATGTCTGCATGTGTAACGGCTCTTTGAAGCAGGTTTGTTCAGTGAATAGTCTCACATAATCTTAGGCGAATGTGAGCCCTTGTTGCCCGGCACTGTTAATGAGGCCCCTGGGAGTGGACATTGTGCTGTGTGTGTACACACATCAAAGCCTGTGTGTGTTTGTGCGAGGATGTGTGCACGGTACATTACAGGGACCTGGGTTACTTATGGGGACAGAAAGGGTTTACCACATCGTTTAGAGAGTATAATTCCACGGTTAAAGGTGATCATCATTATATCTTTTTCCTTTGGGCAAAATGACTTACAGAAAAGAATCAGAAATGGAACACAAATGCTTGCAAGGTTCAAATGTTTGTGTTTATCGAGCATTTTTGAATGGCTCTGTCAAGGTTTTTCAAAAGGAATTTATTGATGTTCTTGCTGATAATGGTAAAGAATTCTCTACCAAGGAGAAATCTATTGGATGGTGGTCATGTGATCCATCTACAGATCAATTCCTGTGTTCTGTTTTGAGAAAAGGTGGATGAATGCTAAAGGTGGCTTGTGTTGGGGAAGAAATGTATGGTCTTCTCTATACAACCCTGGAGAGTAAAACAAAAAGTCTGCGTTTAGTGTTCCTAAAATGGAAGACTAGTGTGACCACTGATGGTAGAGATTTGATACTTTTATATTTCGTCCAAGTGATTTCTATTGCATCACAAGATAAAAGCAGTGCATCAAGACTGAAAGAAAACATCTGAGAGTTTACAAAACAAAAAACAACAACAAATGTCCAATAAATAGTTAATATTTTTGAGAGAATAACCATAAAAGAGTCTGGTGTCATTTACTAACACTCTATAGGAGGCACTTCGGTGGTGCAGCTTCTCTACACAGAACAGTGTGTGCTCGCTCTAACATTGGGTCACTGATGTGAAACGCTGCTGGGAACAAGAGCCGGACTATGTCTGTGAAGTTTGTGGATCTGAACACTCAAATCTAAAAAGGAAAATACAAGAGCGGTGGAATAAAGTGACAGAAAGAAAGAACAAGTGAATCCAAAGGGCACAGTTTAGCACAGTCTTTACAAGTTTCCTTCTAAAAGATCAGTAAAGATCTATGTGGGATTCATGAGTATTTGTTTATAGGGGAAGACTGTATTAAGAAGAGAGGCTGTATCCGTTGACCTTGGCTTAAGATTCAATGAGTGGAAATTGTTATTATGTCAAAAAATATATATAATCATTCATCAGAAATGTGAGATTCCTATTTAGAGAAAACTGAATGCTATGAAACCTTGTAAGTGGGACATGTCTTCTCAAGAAGTCTGGTAGGTGCTGCCAATAATATTTTGAAGAGAAAATTTCAAATGTATGTCTCATCTCTGCAAACATAACCTTGTTACTGTTAAAATGTCCTCTATAATTGAAAAACATGAAAAATCAGCGACTGAAAAATGGTTCAGGACAAGTACTCAAAATGAATAAAGTTCTAAAAAATAATATGTGAATTGGTTGTATGTCATTCTGACAAACAATACCAAGCCTTTGAGTTTGTTTACAAGATACTTTCAGCCACTTGACGTCATCTGATGTTGTGGCCTTGAGGACAAACATGTTTGGAGTTTGTTTTTTTTGGGGTTTTTTATGATTTTACTCAAAAGAATCATTCTTGTCTTTCTTTAATAAAATGATCATGCACAGAAAATTAATTATGCAGCGCCTTGATTGAGTTTTTACTTTTAATCACCACAATTTCAGGCTTGACGAAGCTTAGACTGGCCCATTTAAGAAGAGGTTAATGGGTTCCTGTTATGGTGAGATTTCTCATAGCAAAGGGAGCATGCAGTGTAGCCTCGGTGACCACCTATCTGATACCAAGCATACTCTATTGACTTTGCCATTTCAAGCGCCATTACATTATGTTACTCCAAATTTTAACAGTATTTCATTTTGCTGAGGTAGTCGGATTTTTTTGCTAAGAAAGAAGGTGCCACAGCATTTACTAACACATTCGGTATTTAAGAGGTTTTAGAATTAGGTCTGAAGTCGGTTTAGTAAAAGAAAAATAAATAATAAAAATGCCAAAACAAACAGCCTCATTACAGAGTGAATCCCAGCTTATTGTTTGGCAAACTTTTCCAAACGCACCCCTTACTTCCACCAGTTTTTGTGGCGGATAATGACCGAGCACTCCATCGCTTTCACATGCACAACAGTATTTTCATCATCTAGGAGCAGTTAAGTGTGATTTCTGAGCAGACGCAGGCTTCAGTTTGAGGCTCACCATCACAGACAGGGAGCTGATAATGGCTACCAATGACACCTAAAAAGATTTGAGGAGGAAAAAACAACAGATCAGACAAAAGGTTGACATATGCAATCTTTGTTGGTGCTAAAAACTTCACTAAAGGTTTTTTGGAGGATAATAAAATGAGCTAAAATAATTGCAGAGTGAATCATGATTATTATTGCTTTTTTATAAGGCACATTAGAATTTTCTTGTGCTTGATCTACTTCTACAGTCAGTACATGAAGCACCTGCTTTCAAAATGTCTCAAATCCTTTACATTTGAAGAACTGTGTCCATGAAATAAACGAGTTCTTAGCGAAATTTATTACATACAATGTTTTGGGTTTTTTTACTTAAATGCACCGAAACTTCTTAAGTCAGAAGGTCGTGGGTAATCATTCTCTGCCCTCATTCACCAAGCGCTACAAAAAAATAAGTAATAAGTTTAACAATTTGCTGCAAGGTTAGAACTGTACTAATAAATCCCATCATGCACTTGTATTTATCTTTAAAAGTGTCTAGTAGGACACAGCACTGACATTATGCACTTCACTGAGTTTACAGTAAAAGCTACATCTAGTTTGTGATTCCAGCTCAACAGTCCGAACATCACCATCACCAACTCATACATTTGATGAACACCGCCACTTCTCGTACGATTTATGTTCTCGAAGCCCACACAGAGACCTTCATCTGCAGCAGATCAGGTACAAGTCAGCTGTAATTACTCCGCTCAAGTCAATCTTGTTTCCAAAGCTTCATAACAATTACCCACCCACAACAAGGCTAACACCCGGGGTCAGAATTAATAAAAACTCATTTGGAGAAACATCCTTCACCTCATTTACATAAAAATATTGAGCTGACCCTGCTGCATCACTCAGAAGGCAATGTAGTAGGATGTAATCATTTCAATTCCCAACAAAGTGCAAATGAATGATTAGGAGTTTTTAGATACAACTGCAGTCATTAGCCGTGCTGTATTAACTATTCAAAGCTCTGCAAAAATGTCTGTTTTCATTTATACCGAGAGCTCGGGTAGTCTGTGTAAGCTCTATTTCAGTCCATTATTGTAGTTCAAACTTGTACACTGCAGCACTTTAAGAACTTGTAGGTGCAGTCACGGTCTAATTGGCCGTATAGTATTTATTTATTAATCTATTTATTTGCTGGCTTAGACTTTTGGGGTCAGTGGAGCACAAAATTGCCGTGCAAATATATATTATTCACAACATGGCAGATTTATCATCTCCATAGAAACTAGTCATGGTTTTGTGTTGACAACGACTTGAGGAATAGTGGCCGGGTAAGAATGTATAAAAGAGTCATGTTAATTAGATGTATAGCCTTACGCTAATATGAAAATGAAATATACTCAATGCAGGCAGTTGATGCTGAACATGTCGTCCCTGAAAGACTTAAGGGTTAGCTGAGCAGAGAGGTAATGGGTCGCTTGTATAATGTCAACTGAGCTCCAACTGTTTTTCTATAATCCAGCAAGGCGCAGGTATTCAGGTTTGTATTTCAAGGAGAAAAATCAATGCAAATGAGTTGCTTCTAACTTATTACATTACTTACTTACTTATTACTTATTAAACATATTCATGTGAATCCAGCATTAGTTTTTATTTGTGATATTTTTCCCATTGAAAAAAAAAGATGACACCAGATAAATAGAACATCACAGTATACTAAATAAATAAATAAATAAATGAAGAAATATAAATAAATAAATAAATAAAAAAATAGTACACACAGAATTATGGAGATAAAAATAAAATAAAAAATGAAAAACTAATTAGCCAGAGGACGTATTCATATCACATCCAGATTATAAGATGTTCATGATCTTAGTTTATTTGTCCAGTGAGACCAAGAACTGTGTCAATGAGATCCATATTTAATACATCAGGGGCAATAGAGGGTATATAACAGAGGACCACCCTCTGGATTTTTCTCTTAGGACTTGATACTATTATTACTGTTATCACTATTATCACTATTATCACTATCACATGGCCCAAATCAACTAGGTCAACACCACAATGAAGCTGAAGCCACAGGAGATCAAGTTGCCTCGGGCTGATCAGGTAAGTCCCACTCAAGCCACAAGAAGCATTGTGTTCCATCTTCTCTTTTACCCTTCACATTTAAAGCATGTAAAGATTGAAATAGGTGAAAGGATTTTGTACCCAGTTAATTGTTGCCTCTTGTCAATTTTTCTGTTATATAATACTTCCACCGTGTTCTTTGTTCCAGATTTACTTATTCCAACCATGGCTATTGTAGAGCTGTCTGTCACTTTTAAATCATTTCAGTAATTTAATTTAGAAAAGCTTTTAAATTCTGACGTGCAAATTTGTTGTCAGTCCTGTGTTGTCAGTCACAGGGCGACATCACCAGCCCGCCAGTCGAGGCTGTCATTATTAAAGCTGAGGTTGAAGCCTTTATACATTTGTACAGGTTCTAAATGAGCAGAAAATGAATACAACTAATACCATCGTCTAATGTATTGTTCTGTATCAAAAACATTCTATTAAGATGTAATGTGCACTTCATCTTTCATATTTCCATCTATTGAATCATCTGTTTGTTTTCGTGCACCGTAAAAGCACTGACCTCGGTTTTTCTGCCGACCGTGAGCCAGTCGTGTATTTTCCGTGATTTGAAATCTAATCAAACCGAACTGTAATCCCTCACTTTCCATTTCTTGTGTTTATGTATTTTTTACTGCAGTCTGGACGTGTGCTCATGCATGTTAAACATTCAATGAATTTAAAGAAGAAGAAATTAGGGGAAACGAAATTCCAGCTTTGATCTCTCTTTTCGATTTGGAGCAGCAGAAATGCAGCGCGAGTTATGTGATTGGAAACACATCAAAATTCAAAAGACAGAGCGAAGATTTCGGCTTTGAAGTCATTAAAGCAGTATTTTCTAGTCTGCGTAACATTATTTTTGTAACACTATTGATACTTAAAGACTCTAGATAAGACTGTCAGCCAGTGAAAGAAACAAACGGAGCAAGAAATCAACTGTTGAATGAGGACTGATGACGAATACTGGCCGTGGAAAAGTGTCTGCTCACAAGCCATTCATTTCCCAATCCCCAACCTTCGCATCTGCTCAATCTTCCTCCATTAGCGTCTCGATGTGTTCCCGCTTATATGTTCAGCCCCGGTGTCATTTCTATCCGCCACTTGCTGCTCTTACCGCTTGTGTCACCGGCAAATGACAAAAAGTGGATGCACAGCAGAACTCTCTGTTCCGCGCGCCGCAGGTTGGAAATTGCCTGCTTTTTGCTTTCATGGTTACATTTCAACCATACAACTGGAGCTATGCTGTTCATTCGCTGTAAAGGATTTCTGTAATTCATTCATTCATTTTCAGGGGGTCACGGGTATCTGGAGCCTATCCCAGCAGCTTTGGCCCTTAGGCGGGGTACACCCTGGACAGTGGCCAGTTCGTCGCAAGGCTGACACTTAGATGCAGACATTGACAGACAACCATTCACTCTCACATTCAGCCACTAGGGGCACTTTAGAGTCACCAATTCACCTATACATGCACGTCACAGAAAGAGAGTTGGGTTGGCTACAATCAGCCAACGATGTTTTGGGTCGGCCGGGATTTGAACTCACGACCTTCTTGCTGTGAAGCAGGAGCGCTAACCACTCTGGATTTCTGTAATTCAAAAAGTAATTGACTGTAATTCATGACAGTGTTTATGTAATGTTTTAAGATTCAGATTCGCTTTATTCACTTGCCGTTTGCAGTTAAACACCACATTGGAAATCATCCGCAAAAGCCCGGCAATCAAAACACAAGACGCTCACTTCATTAAAGACAACGTCAAGAAAATAAATAAAATACATGATAAAAACAACAAGAGACAAGTGACACAATGAGATAAAACCCATAATCGTATTGATAAATAAAATGGAGTTTAAGTTACTTTGGGCAATAGGCCCCAAGACAAATAGAAAAAGTGCAGCAATAAAGGTTTCTACATGATCTGCTCATGTATACATTCAATAAGCCACAGAGTCAGTTCAAGGATAAGTCTCCAATACATAATAATATTATATGTATGTTTTGCTACTAAACAAACTTAGCTTTGACTTTCTTCTTGGAGTATGTTTATTACAAGAACAAGGTGACATTCTTTGCTTGGCTTCTCCTTTTTGCCCGAGTAAACACTCATAAACATATTGTCTAGTCAACAGACGGCAGAGTTAAAGGCCACTCTTTTGAAAGTGTACCAGGAGAAAGAAGACTGTAGTGTGAGATTTCCTGTTGACTTTACTTTGATCATTAATACTTTACTTGTAATAATAATAAATGCTGAGTTGAGATGCTCTTGCTAATGTGATTAAGGAGAAGAGTAAACTTCTGTAAATGATAAGACAGGACAAATAATAGTTTCATATAACTTATTAACGTTAACATCTTATTTGCTATAATTAGAATTGCAGTAACATAACTTTCATACTGTAAATTCTCAACAAAATAAAATTACAGTGGGGATCTGACAACAAGTAATAGTTCAGATTTGTAACCGTTTTCACAGGAACGTCTAAAACATGATATTTTTGTGGAAGACTAGACACTTCTCATCTGCAGTGTGGCTTCGACAGTGGAGCCACATTGTTTGTTTAGGTGTTCGTCTCCACAATAACACCTGCCCACACAAACAAATCTCCAAGCCACATTCACGAATACTGTACCTTCTCCAGAAATCTCTTCCACAAAACAGTATTTATGGGCCTGTCTTCAACACAGTTACCCCACATGTGTTTATTATACTGAACAGACACAATACGACGTTATGCTGCTGACCTATGTAAAGATATGAACTTTTAAAGTACTAACACGTTAATCAATGCTTTTAAAACTATTACTTTAATGATTTTTCAGGATGTATATTTTGAGGTAAAAAGCCACATTCTCACGAACAGTACTTTTTGAGATAGGATTTCGCCCACGTACTTAGTTTAGTGAAACAATGCACTTCTTTACTGTTCCTCAGCTTTGTATTGATATTTTTAACTTCAAAAAAGTCTGCTATAAAATAATCAGAACCCAGTATATCTCTGCATTTGTCAGAGTGTGATTGGAGATGAACCCAGCGTGGCAGTTTCATGAAAACTTAAGAATCCTCTCCGTAACCGAATAGAAATCATGGCACGTGCCTGAAGTTCACACCTGAGCAGGGGCTATTTTTAAACGTTCCTTTTGATGATGTACATCTTGCTGTTGGTGAACTCACCTGGAGCCAGCGTCTTAGCCTCTTATCTACCTCTGCCCTGATTTAAGCGTAACACGGTTTGCTCCTGTAATGGAAACTCAGCCTTCAGGTTAAAATGGACGCATGGATTTTCTCAAACCAGAGCGGACGGGAAGTAATGTGGCTGGTGCTGGGTCACTCCGGCTGGGGTAGGGATGGTGCTGGTGAGGTAAGGATAGGACACAAACATAATGCTGGGCTTTACCACTGAAATCAGGTGAATAAATGATCCACAGATGGAGATGTAACACTGTTGTAAATATGAGGCAGATAACTCTCTCAGTGTTAAAGTAAGTGTAAAAGTCTCCAAGGCAGCCTGTTATATCACTGTGTACCATTAGATCACACATGTCAAACTCAAGGCCCTGGGGCCAAATGCGGCCCTTTGCAATGTTTTATGTGGCCCTTCGATATATTTAGTAGGTGATGTTTTTGGCACTAGGTTTTAATTGGATTTGAAGATGTTTTAGAGCGATTAGATTTTTTGCTACAATAATAAATAAAATCTGTTAAAAACTACCTAAAACCTATCCAAATCCATCTAAAACCTGTTCGATTTCATCTAAACCCCGTTGAAATCCATCTAAAATCTGTTAAAATCCAACTAAAACCTGTTGAAATCCGACTAAAACTTGTTCAAATCCAACTAAAACCAGTTTCCATAAAAGAAGGAAATTACTGTTTGTGTGATAACTTTTGTAAAACCCAAAAGAAGGTGAAATCTCAAATTCAAAATTTAATAAAAGCTTCCAAATGTCACCATCTTCGGCCCCTGAGAGGATTCTTATTAACTTTCGCACCCCTCACCACTTTGAGTTTGACACCACTGCACTAGATGGAGTTGTGAGCTACTGCAGCACTCAAGTAGAGGACATAGACCACTGTTGCATTCACAAAGGCATTATAACTTTACATTTCACATAACATTTTAAATGAGCATTTCAAAACATTGGATTAGAAATCATATAAAAGAGTAACATTGGCCAAAAACTCAAAAACAGTTTTTTCAGTTGCTTTTTGTCTGGACATTTTTATTTTTTTTTTCAAATAAACTCGAAAAAGGCTGTTTCTTGGTTGCAGAGTTTGCCGACAATGGATGTATGTGTAGGATAACAAGAAGACATAACAATGCCTCAGCTGAATTTGAGACATAGACACAATGTCAATATCTGAGAGAAAACAGCAGTGAAATACACAGCCATTACATCCAGAGATATGTGGGTCCGGTTGCCTCATAAAAACTCAGAAAACATCGGACTGCTGCGAGTACGCTTGATGACAGTTGATGGAAACGTACCTAATTTGCCGTTTTTTTAATTTATTTACTTTTGCCATTGCATTATACCTCAAGGCTCTGACACCTTACTGAGCTCAGAGATTTAGTTTAGTCTTCAGGCAAAAGTTCATGAGTTCATCAGTTGCTTACTAAAAAATGGCCACAGGCAGAGGTTGTTGGGGAATTTTAGATCTACTTTAACTTTATGGTGTCCTTAACCTAAATTCTATCTATTAAGTTACGCAAACATGTTTTTCTCTCTTAGCTTGATCGATTTATATCGGTCAGAACATAAGAGAGATAGTGACGTCCCTTAAATATGGCTTTGCGTGCACACTGACCTACTATTAGACTTTATAAATCATCATTGTGCTTCAGTTCTTCTTCAGAGGCTTTTCATCTCTACTGGCCGTGGAGGTAGGTGTCACAAACACAAGGCGTTTACTGACACCGCCATGTTGAATGTTTTGCTGATGTGCGAATTAGGGATTGTACCTTGTGATGAATGCCTCGCAGGAGTAATGTGGTTCAGTGGGACATGTTCCGCAAATGCATGACGGTGTTTAAAATGATATTAGAGGCAGCAGTTCACCATTCATATCAAAGCACAATTATGCAGGTGATGATAAGCTGGAGTCCATAAATTAAACTGAAATGTAATGGCTCATATGACAAAGAGTGCTGGGAGATTGTCCATTCCTCACTTGGATCTTGAACATTACTTCTATCATGTCTTGTGAGACTGTTTTCTCCTTTAACCAATAATATTCTGCCTAATGTGGCAATAAGACAGTCTCACTGATCTGAAAAAGGGATTCTCAGAGAAAAGCGAGTGCCGTCTGAGCGAGTGTATCAGCCAGCCGAGCGTTGATAGCCTTATCAGAACGCTCCACAGAGAGCTCCCAGCCAAACTTTTCACATCACTGTGGCGCTTCTGTTGTTTTTGTGTTCAGCGAAGACAGAAATGTGTGCATGTGTGGGGGGAGACAGACCCAGATAGATATTCCATAATGAGTTTCCATAAAGCACTCCTCTCTGTGTGCTATCATCCTGGTGATTTTATGAATTCATCATAAAAAGAGTGAGTAAATGTCACGGCAGAAGGTAATAGAGCGGGATGCTGCATGCGGAATGAAAGCCAGGGGAGGATGGGAAAGAATGGGGGGAGGAGGAAATTATAGGGGCTTCAGTGATGATTCGATTGATAAGGAAAGCCAGGTTTTGGTTACATACGCCAAGGACTGGTGCTGATACGATAGGGGTTTCACCGGTGGATATACAGCTGGCCGTTTCCTCTGAATAAAACACGACATTGATTTATGAGCGTGAGCTGAACTACAAGTGCAGCAGGCCTGTACAATCACACACAAAAAATGACCACCATCTCAGCAATTCTACTTTACTTTTGAACTTCAACACTTACTCCAAAGTGTTTTCTCCCATTTCCCTCTGTGTCTCAGTTGCCGTTTGCAATGTTTAGGGGTTTGAAAGTGCTTACCTTTGAAAATGTGCTCCAAACTGCTTCCCTTATAACTATAAAGTCCTCAGACCATTGTGCACAGTGAAAACCTTAGCAAAATGCACTTTAAAAAAAACAATGAAAGAAAAGAAATCATTTTTAACCATGGCAATGCTTTGTCTGTCTCCCAAACAGAAAAGCAATCACAAAAAGGCACAAATAACCTGTAAATACAGAAGTGCTACCTAAAGTGAGAGCCAGACCAGCTGCAAATAAACTGTGAGCAGGAAGTAATAAGCTGCTGCCAAGAAGTGTCTCTTTTATAGAGTCGCAGTTATGAGCTGTTGATGCTTTATTTTTAGTGGCAAAGGTATCTAACAGTGCATCTCTGGTCACGTTTTGTTTATGTTTTCATAAAAGACAAGAGGGCACACATAAATATGACAAGAAAAACAGAAAAATCAAAGGCTCAGGTTGTGGGAAAAGCACATAAAGTCACACAGTTACAGCAAAACTAGGCTGTTTAAATATGAGAGGTGTTCATGAGCTTAATAACAGAAGAACAATTGAGTTTGAATAAATGGGTTTCAGTATAAATATGTAGGTAACTGTAATGAAAGGATATTGAACAATTCATAGTTTGCATGTTCGCTGTTGTTTTCTATCGGTGTGGCTCTAATTTGAACCAAACTTACGTTGTACAATGGGGCCCGTCTAATTACAGAAGGACAGCCAACATTACATTAAGGGTGTAAGATTTATTTACAACTGTATTGTAATTGTATGGCAAAATTACACAGTCACACAATCGGACAGCAGCTCCAGATTTCTCCATTATTTTCTCCATTGAGTCATGGACATAATCATGCCTGGAGCTATACATTTCTGAGTCCTTCCAGTTTAACATGTAGCATCTGTACATTAAAGAAGACTTTTTATGTAGACTACATAGACTGAACGGTCATTTTATGGATTTCAGTTGATAGTGAGTTGATTCAAGTGATGGTAAATTGCAATCATTCATTTCATTTGTTTAAACTGTAAATAAAATGGAAAAGAAATCCAAGTATACATTTCTAAGCATTTTAAGTCACTTATTTGAAAAGCACTATGACTGTAAAACCTAAACTAGAAGCAACAGTGTATCATGGGAAATGTTTGAAAGCATCTATTCAGGTTCATTGCCCTTTGCAGGTCACCATAAAAAGAGAGTAAAAATCCTGTATTTCATTTGTCCTTCAGTGTATTCAGTTTACACAGATCTATGAGGAAACGTTTTCAGGAAAAGGTTTTATGGAGACTCCATTAGATGAACAAAGCAACAGGTTCAGAAGTTTCCAAGCAAAGAAAAAGTCACATGTATGGATTTAAGACTGTGATCAAATTGTTTATAAATTCATGTTTAACAAAAGTAAGTGGGTGACACCAAATAAGCAATGACAAATTTGGGTCTTGACATGAGACCAGTCAAAAACACTGATCTAGGGTATATCCTGCCTCTCTTTCAGCAACTTATAGCAGAATAAGTACAAATGAGTTAATCAATTATTATTTGTTTGTATTGTGGGTTAAATGCATTACACAAGATATATATAAATACAAGAATAAATGGCAGGAATAATAAATAAATTTATAAATAAACAAATCAATTTTGAAAAGTAAATATAAACTGTTAACAGCACCGAGGCTTCTGATTGGTTGCTCAGGAACCAATCAGAAATGTTCCAAGATTGCATCACAAATGGAACTAAAGCCCGATGACATCATGATGCTTTCATATGTCACAACAGAGTTTTCTTAATGTTTATCAGACCCTGACTAGCTCAGTATCTGAAAGTAACACGAAGCGAACGCATCAACTTGACAGAGCACAGCACTCAACGCATTTTACAATGAAAACTTCAACGCTATCTTCCTGTGACCAGAGTATTGGTACCCTGCGCAGAATGAATGACTCTTTTATATACACAGAGTCAACCCCTTCGGCGTCAAAAAACACCAAACGGGGCAAAAGAGCCAAGAGGTCCCGCAATCCTGCTGGCACCAAAACAAACGTGACACAGAGAACAGAAGAGGATGTGGTCCCTTCTGGATCCACTTCGAGCCACGTTCAACCTGCAGCAAACATCCAGGAGCAGAGCCAGACTTTTAACCTTCAGAATGACTTCCCTTCTCTGAAGAAAAACCTAAATGAAGAACTTAAAGCAGAGGAGAAAGAGATCCTTGACCTCTTCATCAGCCGCACCAAAGCTACCACACCACTTTGCTTAGTTTTGGGGGGCAATCTGTCCAACACTATCCAGGTACAGCCCCCCGACGTCACGGCCCCTGACAGCTCCTCTGAAGTTACACCTGAGGTTCTGACGGAGCCAAGACCCATGATCAAAAGAGAGCTGTATGTGATTCCTGAGGTCGACGAAGAGGAAGACTTCACTCGGGAAGAGGTCCTCGACTTCTTCATGAACCAAACCAAACCTGCCGCACCACTTCGCTTCATTTTGGAGGGTAACATGGCCAACACGGTCCTGGTACAGCCCCCCGACGTCACGGCCCCTGACAGCTCCTCTGAAGTTACACCTGAGGTTCTAACAGAGCCAAGACCCATGATCAAAAGAGAGCTGTATGTGATTCCTGAGGTCGACGAAGAGGAAGACTTCACTCGGGAAGAGGTCCTCGACTTCTTCATGAACCAAACCAAACCTGCCGCACCACTTCGCTTCATTTTGGAGGGTAACATGGCCAACACGGTCCTGGTACAGCCCCCCGACGTCACGGCCCCTGACAGCTCCTCTGAAGTTACACCTGAGGTTCTAACAGAGCCAAGACCCATGATCAAAAGAGAGCTGTATGTGATTCCTGAGGTCGACGAAGAGGAAGACTTCACTCGGGAAGAGGTCCTCGACTTCTTCATGAACCAAACCAAACCTGCCGCACCACTTCGCTTCATTTTGGAGGGTAACATGGCCAACACGGTCCTGGTACAGCCCCCCGACGTCACGGCCCCTGACAGCTCCTCTGAAGTTACACCTGAGGTTCTAACAGAGCCAAGACCCATGATCAAAAGAGAGCTGTATGTGATTCCTGAGGTCGACGAAGAGGAAGACTTCACTCGGGAAGAGGTCCTCGACTTCTTCATGAACCAAACCAAACCTGCCGCACCACTTCGCTTCATTTTGGAGGGTAACATGGCCAACACGGTCCTGGTACAGCCCCCCGACGTCACGGCCCCTGACAGCTCCTCTGAAGTTACACCTGAGGTTCTAACAGAGCCAAGACCCATGATCAAAAGAGAGCTGTATGTGATCCCTGAGGTCGACGAAGAGAAAGACTTCACTCGGGAAGAGGTCCTCGACTTCTTCATGAACCAAACCAAACCTGCCGCACCACTTCGCTTCATTTTGGAGGGTAACATGGCCAACACGGTCCTGGTTGAGCCCCCCAAAGATAAGGAGCCAAAAGCAATCTAGAGGAGGTCCCACTCTCTTAGGACCCCTTTGGCCTTGTACCACCATGGCCTTGTTTCACTGAATCTGGGAAGCTGGAGGTAGTTTTTTAAACTATCTCCAGTTGTCCATGATGAATCTACGCATTAAAACATAAAAAAAAAATCACCTTGAGAGCAGAAATGTTTATTTACCTCTTAATGGGTAAATAGAAGACTACAGCTGGAGTACATTAAAACCCAGCAAATGAACACTATAAACAAAAATAAAAATATTAAAGCAATAATATTGTAACTTCACAGCTCACACCATGAAATAAATACACAAAAGTCAACATTTTATACACACATTTTGTTTCATTTTTACTAAAATCTCAACATCTAATTATAAGATATTGTTAAAATGGATATCTATTTTAAAATATCATCCATGAAATGATGTGTTAATCATCCATAGTGCCTATAAAAAAATAACTAAGGATTAGGGTAGATTTTGAAGATGCTGCTGTAAATAGTATCAAAGCCAGAGGTTAACAGTGTAGGTTACAGCACAGCAGAAGATCTTAAAATGGAAACTGTCACTGTTTTAAAACAAAGCCATAAATGCAGTAATAAGAGACAAGTGACGTGTTTAAGGTTACTCACCTCCACGAGTTAAAAGGATGGAAAAAAGCAAGTGGAATGAGGGAGGATAAGGGAGCAGATAATGCAGCTTTAGTGCAGGTTTTATAGAAGACTCACTACATGTAACTGAAAGTGGATACTTGTTTTAGTATCAGTAAAATGAATAAAAAAATATGATAGTTGTTTTAACAGCAGCTCAGAACATATGCATACAACACTCTTTGTACGTGACAATACTTTGAAAAGCTCAAATTAACAGTTGGGATAACAATAAATAAGGCTCTGAGAATAGCTTCAGAAGAGCTGTCACAAAATTAATGAACCGCTTTAGCAGTGAAAGTTTGGGAAGAGAGTAGTTAGATGCAAGGTCTGAATGGGGACAACGTTTTAAGCATAATGCATTTTACAATAATAATTTATATCATTCATTATCTCAAGTACAAAAGTCATTCTGCACAAATAAAATTCTCTGAAAGCACTCAAATCAATAATACTTAAGGAGACAAGGAACGGGCCCCGAACTGTCTGCTTAAGTAAGTCTTCAAGTAGGTTTTATTCAAATGTTGATTTGTTGTTCATTGCATGTTTTGTTTGTGTTGTCTTCATGAAATACCTCAACCTTTTGATCAAGCCCACATCATAGGAAAAAAATGAGCGCGAGGCTTTTGAGATGCACTGTTTAATGTTTAAACAGAACAGGGGAATGTAGCGTGGATAAGTGCAGAGGAAAAACAAAGCAACCTGGATGTCAACACTTCTACAATCAGTCCAGGCATCACGCTGAACTAAAGCTGGATTCTTTTAATGTTCTCAAACATTAATTGCATTTTGATTTTTTCCCAGCTTTGTGTTTCTTATGAACCAATGTTGGATGCATTACCTTGTGGCATAAAACAGATGTGACTCAATAAGCATTATCTCCATGTAAGAGATTTATCACATTTTATTCAAACTTAATGGCAACATCACCTCTGAAATGGCATCTATTAATATGTGATATTTCAAAGCCACTTCCGACAAAGGCGGTTATTATCTCAGACTCATTTTTTTCTGCCTTTTTGTAGATGGGGCTCTGTGTGATTCAAAGCGGAAAACAAAGAGATGGTGGGCTGAAAGGTCTGCACAGTTGCAGACATGCCACTTGAATAGATTGAAAAAGTCAGTACTGTCACCTCTGTACCTGAGCCCACTACTCCACTATTCAGTGGTTTAACACCGGAAAATGTCAGCCTTCTCTTTCCCTGCCTCTTCAAGAAACCACACAGAAATGATTTAAATTGTATTTGGTTTTTTGCTAATACTTCAGGTAGCGTGGTTTTAGAAAATTTCCCATGACTATTTAAACTCACTATTTGGCAAGTAGACATTCTCATAATGTATTTTGAGAAAAAGATTCAAAGAAGGCATCTGGACGTAGGTTTAAAGGTGAAGCCGTGTCACGGCTCATCCAAGGAACTTTAATTCTAAGTTCAAATGATAAGAGAGAAAATGCTGTGATTAGACAAAAAATGATGAAAGCTCGAGTGTGGAAACCCTGGTTTTAGGGTCATTAAGAGTTGTATGGGCTGTGTGAGTGCTGGTGGAAGCCATCTTTGTGAAGTTGATACAGCCTTCTCTAAACAGGCAAGGTGAACTGAGACACAATCTTTCCTCCATTTTCAAGAGTACTGAAACTAAAATGAAAGAAATTTCTTGCTATAAGGGCATTGACACCTGAAGGGAGCAGTTACATTATTGGGCCCCATGTCCAATCAACTCTTAACGACCTTGAAACCAGTGTTTCAAGATTCCAGCTTTCACCAGCTTTTGTCCAATCACAGTAGACTCAGGCTAAACCCCTCCCTCTAAGGGATCAGCTGAGTCCCTTGATTGAGGGACAAAATGTCTTCACCTTCAAACCTACGTCAAGATGCCTTCTTTGAAAGCTTTTCTTAAATAGGTCGTAGAAGACTGACAACCTCCACAGACACATTAATGTCTTAATGTTTGTTTAGTTCACCATGTCCTAATTAATAAAGATCTTTATATGAGGTCAAATTAAACTGAAATTAATTAATCATTTGGCTGCAAACTTTATTGAATTTAGAGAGGCTGTAGAGCTGGCTGTAGAGCTGGCTGTGAGCAACAAAACTGAAATTAGCAACGGTCTGGAGACTGCTCCTGGCAGACACTGATTTGAGTCTGGACTTTTGTGAGACCAGATGAATTACATATCTCAAAGCTCAATCTCTTTTTAAGGCCGTAATCTGCAGGATTATTCTTGAAACCTTTAATTAATACTCATACAATGAAAATCCCTTTTATTCCACACTTTGAGAACATTACGGAGGTGAAACTTCCCCCTGCCTTTTTAATCATTTTCCTTCTTTGTTCACATGGGAGGGACGTTTGGAGTGTGAAGCCATCAGCCAATCACAGCTCACAGACAAAAAGTAAATACAGCAAGACTATAAAGTTGCTGCAGATTATGATTGATCACAAAATATATATGCAATATTCTTATGTATATTATATTATTAGTCAGTTTTTAGGATGAAAGTTGGTACTACAAATGTATACTCTTTCTTGATTGGTCAGCATTAACACATTTGATCCTTCAAATGAAATAAACATGTTAAGTTCCACATAAAGATCCGTGTTTTTTGAGTTGTTCACATACTGTATTTCTACTGTATTTTTACTATCATTAAGATAAAGTTGTCAAAAACACTGTAAACAAGTCTTAGCTGCACTGGAGCAGTTTGAAATATTCAAATCGAGCACGCCTCTGCCTCTGCAGACGGACATGTATGAGAGGACTTTACAAAGGTTTCTGTTCAGTGTGCACCAGCAGAGACCATAAAGTGACAGCATCTGGTTCCCACACACGTCTGAAGTCTCTGCACGGTGGAGAGTTACAACTTGGTGAATTCTTGACGATGAGTTTACCTTCATTTTTGTGAATCATGTCTCTATCGACTGCATGAGTCAAACTCAAAATGATGGAAGGGCCAAAGTAGTAAATAAAGGCTTTTTTCCATCGGAGCAGTACAGTACGGGTCTTTTTCAGAATACGTGAGACAGTTTTATTTCTCTTTACTGACTTTTTTTATTTTGCCGAGAGATGCAGACAATGAGAACCAAGACACCGACCACATGGATCAACTTTCCTCCAGTTTCACACACAGCCATATGACATTTTGTTGTACAGTCATGAGGCTGACAGAGTGGTGTACCTTCACCTAAAATATTCATGCTTTTGTATTGTTTTCGTGCACACACAGCGAGGCAGAAGAGGCATGCATAATGTCAAAATAAATGCCAGAGAGAGTGTAATATTTAAAGTTTGATGAGAAAAGCCGGGGTCTAAATCATGCTGTTTAAATATTGAATCAGACAAGCCAACAAAACAAGCACTGAGGGGAAAATCTGAATCATCATAACGTGTCAGAATCGACAAAGTAGAAGCGCATAATCACTTGGTCGTGGGCTCTAATGGGGCGCCACAAAACACAATATAGCACTTAAAACCAAAGCAAGTCAAACAAGTCACTTGAACGGGATGCTCCACAATTTTCTGCAGACTACATGTCGTTGTCTGCCAGCCTTAGCTTTTCAATCAAAGAGCTTCAACGTAAAGCCTACAACAACTGCAATCATGCAAAAATAAAACAGCCATGCCCTTTAGCACCAGAGCAAATGTATTTACACGCAGCTGGCAGCGAGCGAAGAGCCAAATGTTTACTCCTAATACAAGAATGAGATTAGATATTTTGTCCGAGGAGCAGGGTGTATTTAAAGTAGCGGATTATTTTGTGCATCACCCCTCACCGGTTCCTCTCTTCTCGTCTGCTTGTCTTGTGAGCGCCTACACATATGTGAACACAGCTCTGAGGGTTCACTGAAGATCACATCTCAAAGAGGAGCCACTGGAGCATGCGCTATCAGGTTGCGGCTCCGTGTGTGCCGCGATGTGGCATTTGGGGAAGAAAGACGGCGCTTGCGTGTTAAAAGAAAAAAAAAATAGTGGCAGAGATGGTGACGGGGAGGGAAGTGGGGTGACAAAAGTACGCCATTGCGCCGACAAAGTGCCTTGCTGCCTGGTGCGGGGAGGGATCGGCGACCTGTCAGTGAGCGAGGGGGCAGGCTGAATGACTTCACATCACCCTTTCAGCTCCAGCAACTTCCCATTTATATTGTAATGCAAATCCACGGCCCTGTCCCAGATGGTGCTTTTCCAGCATCGTGGGTGCATGGAAATATGATTATTTATCCCAAGCACTCCTCTTTAATGCACCTTCCTTCATCTGCTTCCTTCTCCTGCTTTCGAAACTGCTCATGTGTCTCTCCCTCCCAGAAGAAAAACAGTAGATTTGTAAAGAGTTTGGCATTAAAAGACCAGAGAGGTTATGGGAAAACAAACCTGCAAAGCGCTCACGTCGGGGAAAGGGGGGAAAGATAGAAAGGTAGATTTTTGACTAAGAGGCCTAAGCAGTAATTTTCATGACTCAAGTGCGTTTTAATCACCTCTGCTGGGCAAAATATAGTCCAAAAGCTCGCATTAATGCTGAACATCATCCTCCTGAAAGCACACACACAATTTAGCTTGAATAAATTTGCTTATGCCTGCCGGTGTGGAGCAAGGAAACAGCAATTTTTTTTTTACTCTTTAGATAAACCAACTTGCAGTGTGCGTTCAGTGCAGATGCATTAAACATTAAAAAAAGAGTAGAAAGAAAAAGAAAAGTGCACCAGATTAATACTGCTGTGGAAAGGCAATTGTATGTAATTTCACTAATACTACATTTGAGACAATGCGTTGGACTAGAATCTAAGCTGAGTGAAGGACTTTTTCTCAGTTCTACATGCAGTCCTTTTTTTCTTGACTGTAACTGCCATCTTGCTTTTTTCCTAATGAGACACTACATCTAAAAATAATACATACATTTTCCAGTTGCTTTATGGTTCTGGATATTGTGTAGATTTTATTTCACCGCTTTATGACCAAGTTGCCCCATGATATTTTCTTTCATATGTGGTGACTCTATGAATATTTCATGTTGGGAAAAAGTGCTGTTTTTCTAACTTGAGATGTGGTTGTTGTAGAGATGTCTTTGGCTGCGTTACAATAAGATTAATATGCATCACAAAGGAGTCTGAGTCTCATTCATTTCTTTTCTATTTAGGCGCCTTTATGTTGCTCATTTGCCAGACATGACGTACATCACTGATACCTGTAAAACAATATGAATGTGTAATACGTTTTCTTTGAGTTCACAATGAAATGAACATTAAAGTGATGACAAGATGTCTGAGCTGTGCTTTCACTTCTGGCAGAAAATGACCAGACCTCTCCATTTTGAGTAAGTGTGACGGAGCACGCCCGTCAATGAGTAGTGAGCGCACGCGGTCACAAAGGAACCCACGAACGCGCGCTGGCCACGCACACATACACCACGCAGACCTTTTCATTCACACTCGCTAATTCCCCGTTTACCCCGCTGGTTCACTAATACGCACCCAACACACAACCAACGCCTTTTTCCTGTTTTCCTGCCGCTTTTATGCTCCCAAGGGTGCACACTTGAGAGCGTTTGCTTGGGTCATTCATACATGCTAGCACTTACCTGTTTCTCTGTGTTGCCTGATGCTGCGCGTCTCAGCCAAACCGAGCCATAACTTCCGGGTAGTTTAAATGGGCGCTGTTCGCGCGCTGGAGCTGATCACGTGATGCGCATTAGATAACCTGAACATAAAAACCTATAACCACCCTTTCAATCATCTTTTGTTAATTATTATTTATATATTGTTATATATGGGAACAGCCCACATGTTTATGTTTCAACTGTTTGTTTGTTTGTTTGTTTGTTTGTTTGTTTGTTTGTTTGTTTGTTGATTCATATTTTTAGTAATACTGAAGCCCAATGGAAGGGGCCAGACCAGTATTTAGAAAGCCATTTCAGGCCTGTATTCAGTCTGGTCTTGAGCAGTTACAGTGCAGGCAATGTTGGCTGGGAGCACTCTGAGCTTTGTGTTTGAGTTATTGACAGAACTCTGACTTTAGACTTTATTGTTTTTGTACATTTGTAAATACAGTTTTGATCACATCACTGTATATATTTTTGCACTTTTTGCCTGTTTTGCACTTTGGACACTGGCACAATAAACATCACTTGAACACGCATTTCTGACTTTGCCTGGGTTTGATTAGAGCCCCGCCACAGTAAGTTAAGCCTTTTTGTGCCATGTTCTGCTGCTGAACAATGAGCACCAGTCTTTGGACACAACCTAACAGTGAATTCACTTTACGCCAGTTGCCTTGTGCTTTAGAAAATCCGTCCTACAGTTCATTTTAAAATCCTTTACTGACATGAAAGACAAGAGAACTTTGAGGTATGTGACTCCACACCTGGCTTAGACGTGATTGCGCTAGCTTTACAAATACTCTTTTATCCCACCTTAAATCTTTAGGCGTCCATTTTCGGACAGCTTTTTTAACCTGACAGCACTTTGTAGACATTCTTAGTGGGATCATCTGAGTGGGGTTAGGCACAATGGCAGCGACAGCAGGCCTAAGGGTTTGTGTGTTTGAAACAGGCACATCCTCGGGGACTGTAACCTGCTGTGTGCTGTAAGTCGCTCTGCTGTGCTGTCAGCAGTCCTCCCGCACTTTCATCAGAACACCGTGAATGGATCTGCGTCTGCCTCCGATGTATTAAGGTAACACTTAACTCTGCCAACGCACGGTAATTAAATTACAATCTAGTGTCAGACGTAATCTTCCTGCCCTTGCCACCTCATTATATTCTGTATTCTGATAGGACTTTGCATCGCTTTCCACACTTGCCTAACTTAAATTTTGAGCGAAAAGCATAGTTTATTTGGATTTTGGAATATAGCCTTACATTGTATTTTTCTGCAAGGTCACCACGAAAGGCTTTTTTTTTTTTTTTTATGTTTGTATCTCTTTTCTGCTGTTGTCCATGGATCTTACTCAGCTTGGGCAAAATAACACCAACTCCCATGTGGTCACACCGATACACTATGGTGTTCAAATGTTTGCTGATAAAACATCTCCAGTGACCCTAATACATCGGGGGTTAGTGGAGTTTTGTTTTTCAGGCTCAAAGCACTCGGAATCTGTTTGAAAAGCTCTGCGGCAAATGCTTTCTAGAAACAAAGTCTGGCTTACTCAGAGATAAAATCCCAATGTCAACAGTTATCATTGTAATCATGTCCTCAGCAGCAAGCCGTCCCTTAGCTTGGAGCATCATCCATTACCAAAACAATCAACACTAGAAGTACATTAGACAAAATACTAGGCAGGTCTGGATACATACCTTCAAAAATACCATCAAACCTGTAAACCATCAGCCTGTGTTTGTGGCGTAAGAGTTTTGATTGAAAGGTCCTGGCTGCAGTTGAGCCGTTGACACAACAGAGATGTGAGCTGTTTGGTGCATCTGTATGCACTTGGCTTATCTCCATTATACATATGCCTTTAATTTTCCCAAGCTCTCCAAATAGAGCTAATTAAAGGCAATTTAACTTTTGAGCAAATGTAAATGGCTTAATGGAGCCATCCCCTGTAATTGCTCCACTCAGTCAAGCATTTATTAAGTGCCAGGGTAGTTGGCTACACTCGTGCCTTTTTATAAATAAACCACAACAGACTTTCTCCAAGAACAACTTCTACTTCAGTCTTGAATGTCTTCTATATTGAACACACTGTACATGCTAATAAAAAGACTGCAGCACCTCGCAGGCCTTAGATCTGTCTTTGCTGTTACTTATGTTTGGTTTCAGATATTAAAATCACGGTGGAAAAGCAGTGAGCAGCCCCCGACAGTGCCCACTAACGTTCATTTGTGCTCCCTAAAAAGAAGAGAAAATGAAGACACACAGACGGTCACAATAACCTAAAGTAGTCAGGATGGGTGGCGCACACAATCACACCCATTCGGAGAGCTTTCCAGGCATATGATGGCAGTACAAATTGTGGAATAAAACACTGCGGAAGGCTGCCACAGAAATCAAAGGCTTTCCCGCTGTTCAGACGCTCTAAAACAATTGCTTGTTTTTCTCAAGAGCCATGATGAAAACAAACATCTTTATTCAATGGTCTGGCCGTCGGGTGATATTGTATTCATCATGTCTGGCCTGCTGTCATTCGGCATCATCCGCCACATCTCCAAACAGTTTACCTGCCCACACAAAGAGCAGCAGTTGGCCATAAGCCTGGATGGTCCCCATAGTTTCATGTTGCTCACCATCTGCGCTCGAAAAACCTCGCTACGGCCATTACCGAGAAGGACCAATGAAAGAGATGAGCCTGGGAGGTGACTGGGAGGTTAATGCACTGGCTACACTGTGCTGCCCGTTCACAGACCGAGCTGGAAGTTGGAGAGAAGATGGAGGAAAAGAGACGGCAGTGAAAGAAGCAACCTTTTGGTGAAAGCAATTTGCCTAAATATCTGGAAGAGTCTAGATTTGGGCAGGGAGAAAGATACTGCACGAGAACAATGAGAAAAGATTGAGGTGCAGGCTGGGTTTACAGGCAGACAAGTGAAATAATGAAACATCCGTGCACCATGAGGTGAGAACATCAACCTTTGACTACACTTAACTCTTCATTTGTTACTCACTGTGTTTAAGGTAGGCTTTAAGTGTAATCACGGGGAGTTGTGGGTAGTGCAGCATCGCCATCTATAGTCCAGAGCTGGAACAACGCAGAGAAGAGCCGTGACAACAGACACAGCACGGCCTCCAAATACGGCCTTCAAAATCAATTACTGACATGCCCCAGGTCAGACAACACATTATTACTGTTCAATAACCAGTCAGTGTTCCCTTTACAAGAAAAGTTTAGAGCCAAGAGAACAACACTATAGTCTAAAGTCACTGTGAAAAGAGCAGACAAAGAAATAGAGATGACTGCAAGCTATGTTTAAGAGAGAATTAGTCACTTTTGGCTTTTAAATCAATCAGTTTCTGTGACTCCGGCCGTACACAGACTCAGGTCAAGGCTCTCCATTATTTCGAATCTGCCCAGATCTATTAGTAGACTGCGACTTGTGTTTATGTTTTTTGCACCAGTGTAACCTTCTTAACCGCACTATAAAAAGCGTCATATTTTAACTCGTACAGGTAGTTCGTTTTAGTCACGGCTTCCCTTTGATTACTTGAGAGACAGCCTGCAGTGCTGAAAGTCTCTGCTGTAGCTAATTAGGGCACACTTGACACACCTTTTCGCTTCGTTCTCCCGGCAATTATTTCAGTCTGCGATAAACACAAAGTTGACTCTTTTATTTGAGCACTTTTTTAAGGTATTTTTTTTTCCATTTCTATATGCCACTTTTCCGTCTTCATCCTTCCGATTCCCCAGATTACACAGTTTGCCTCCCGAGAGGAAAAAAAAAAGCCACAGCACTTGCTTAGGGTTTCATCACATTGAAAATTGAAATAGGTGGTGTGAAAATGAGAGAAGGAAATGGAATGACAAAAACATTTCCAAACACTGATTGGTCCCCCGTCGATGATTAGAAGACCCCCGTGCACTTTTTGCCATTTACAGTGATATCTGTGATGGTTATTATACCGACAATCCTGCAATGTTGTTAAATTGTGGTGAAATAAGCAGACACTAGTGGCTATTAGGTAAATGAATCCATAAATGAGAGTTTCACAGATGATGAACAACACCCATTGTCCAAAGATTCTCCAGCAGTTACATGTATTTAGCAATAATACAACAATGAACTTGGTCCTTCAGCTCATATTCTATTAAAAAGAGAATGAAGGCTTTCACATAAGTCAATCCAATGTTTTGTGCTTCTGTATAGCTCAGTGTTAGCAAAAGTCAGTGAGGAGACATAGACTAAAGCACGAACAATAATAATGATCTCGAATTAGTTCTCATTATCTCTCTAAATGTACTGCGTTACTTAAATAAACACATCGCGTACATTACAGCGAGGAATCCACATGATGTCCCAGTTAAATCCAATTGAAAAATATAACATTTGAACCTGTCATTGATCATTATGGAATGAAATGACAACAGACAGGAGCAACAGTATAGGCTTTGTGTTTGTGGGAGCTAATGGGAGCAGTGAAAACAAACTTTTAAAACAGCTAACAAGGGTTTTAAAAGAAAAACAAAACTGCAAGAGCAAGTTTGTGTCAGGAACAAGGTATTTACATGTATTTATTCTGTTTTTCAGTTACACAACACGAGAATGTAGCTTTAATTTGTTCTCTCAGCAATGTATTGTGGAGATACTCACTGTGGACCATACATTTATTAAGTGGTCATTGGAGTTTTACCAGGTCTGTTTGCGGCAGTACATAGTGTAGTCTCTGTGGCGTTGCTCTTGTCTGCTTCTCCAAACTGGGAGAGTGCTGACTACTGTAGGGAATAAATTAGCTATCCAAAATAGTTCATAGTTCATAGATACAAAATACCGAGCTGTCTCCTTAATTGGCTGAATGTGGCTGCCTCTTCAGCACTTAAGAGTCTAGACATCACATCACTGTGCACGGGGCAGAATTTCACTGCTGTTTCACTGCTGCTACATTCGTATGAACATGGCCTCTTCAGGAAAAGTGTGTATTTTTACAATAAAGACGAGGATAACGGGTCAAAAGCTTTGTAACATAAATATATCCCGAGGCTCAGAGATCAATGAAAACTAAAGTCTCAAATTCTTGCCTCTGAATTTTTGATCTCAGCTATGAAAGTACAGCATGGTCTCACAGAAAGAAAAAAATACAAAAGACAGAGCGACAAGAGAAAGTTGGCTGACAAGTACCAGCTCCCCCGGCGTCTTTTTCAGCACTCAGCCAAGATGGCCATATTGTGTCTCTAAACAAATCGAATGGTTGGCTGTGTGACAAGCCCGCTCTGTGGTGTACAGATTCACTGAGTCAGCACGTCTGCGCTCCTTCATTCTCAGGTCACCGCATGCAGCCGCCAGCAGGGAGCCGCACTCGGCTTTTCTCTGCTGTTGGACCACAACTGTGTCATTAGTCTTTTGGCTGCGAGTTAAAAAACATATAGAAAAAACAAAAAAAACAAGAGACATTGATTACTTTGTGAGTTTTTAAACTAAATGCACTCAGTTCTTTCCAATTCATTAAGCTGCATTGTGACTATATTCTCCTAATAGCCTCAAGCCAAGTCTGAAAAAGTAGGGAACTGGTATTAATCTGCAAACTCAGTTTAATAGAGTACAGAGTTTAGTGGAGTGTATTAGACTGTCTGTCTGTCCTATAACCCTACAGGATGATTGAAGGTTTATTAGCAGATACCAATCAAGGCACGATGTGAGATTTTATGCGGCCCTCAGTTTCTATGATCAAATGTATATATATTGCACATGTTGCCAACAGCCGCAGCTCTGTCACACACCTTTATACAAACAAGTTCAAACACAATTTCTGTTCAATCCTGTTCAAATCCATCAAAAACCTATCAAATCCAGTTTAAACCTGTTCAAATGCAACTAAGATCAGTTCAAAGCTATCTTAAACCTGCTCCAATCCCATATAAACTTGTTCAATCCAACTAAAACCTGTTCACATACATCTAAAACCTGTTTAAATCCAACTAAAATCAGTTCAAATACAATTAAAACCTGTTGGAATCCAAATAAAACTTTTCAAATCCATCTAAAACCTTTTCCAATCCCATTTAAACTTGTTCAATCCAACTAAAACCTTTTCATATACATCTAAAACCTGTTAATATCTAAAAGTAAGGAACTAAGGAACTAAGTATTTCAATCGGCGAACTCAGTTTTGTAGAGTTTAGTGGAGTGTATTAGACTGTGTCTGTCCTATAACTTTATATTAATGTCTTATTAGGATGACTGAAGAATTATTAGTTACATAAATCAAACTAAGTGTACTAAGTGATGCATCCTGTCTTCACCGAACATCAAAATATGCAGCTATCCAACAAAAATACAGTACTGTGGAAAAGTTTAAGGCTGGTGTGGATTTAAGTAAACTATAAAGTATGTTTATTTGTATTAGTTTACAAAATGCAAATGAAAAAACAGAAGACAATTGTACATCAAATCAATGTTTGGTGTGACTTTGCCTCAAAACAGCAACAGTTTTAGCACTTCCACTCTCCGGCAGATTCTGCTCAAACATTTGGAAAATCCCAGACAAAACCAGGCCAAACTGGACTAAACCAGACCATGAAGGAACATAGCTTAAATCAGACCATGTAATCCTATATAGAACCAGTCCAGACTCCATGATGTTGGGTTTCGAGTTACACCATCACATCAGGAGGACTTCTTGCTCCGGGATCACTCTCAGTATTTAAGTTTTTCACCTTTTTTACAAACGCCAAGTGAGTGAAGAAACAAAATACTTCAAAAAAATACTTTATAGTTTACTTTCCTTTTTTTCATATCCACACCTGCCTAAAACCTTTGCATAGTACTGTATTTATTGTGAAGAAGACACCAGAGAAAGTGTCCACATTTTATAAGTAGCGCTGACAAAATCATTTCACCAGTAGGATTGTCTATTAAACATTATCTTGTCCACATCAGCATCTGTCTTACGACCATTACAAAAATCATATCCTCTGCAATGATAAACAAATTGATCCATATACATACATGCTTACAATGTCACTGTTATATAGTTTATAGATTAAGACCTAAAGTTGAAGCTGACTGCGCTCAGATTGCTTCAGAGTTGCCTGTGAGACCGAAATGGCTCTAGTCTCTGGTGTAATGAATGTCAGTTTTTTTACAACAATGCGCTAAAAGAAATGTCTCTCTGGCACACGCCCACACAAACCCCATCTTATACACTCACAAACACACCCCACATACGCACACAAACACACACTTGACAGTCTCCGACACATCCATCACCGGCTTCCTAACAATGGCCCTTTACAGGCAAAATAAAGGGCATTAGTGTAAGAGCTATAAAATCTCTCACACCTCCAGTTATACGTGGCAGACATTCAAAGGCAGCAGAGAGAAAAGCATTTCCAACTGGGGATAAAAGGATCGATACACAAAAGGAGAAAGTGTAGAGGCAGTCTGTGATTAGCCACGTAGTGCTGTGTACTCAGTGAGATGCAAGCGGGCTAATTGTTCAGGGACCGACTCGGGCACTGGGACGGGGCGCAGACCTCATCGATCTTTAAGTTCTGCTGATGTGTGTGTCTGTGCCGAAATGGGAAGCAGCGCACATGTGGGCTCCGTGGATGTATGCGCAAAACTATGAGCAGAAATCTGTACCCTTTATAAGGATTTGAAATATCACACTGAAAAAAGAAGCATTTAAAGTTATTATCAGAGGTCTACAGCCACCTTATAGTTTTGCTGTGCTTTCTTCATATTTCCCTGGCAGGCCCCCTTTTACAGTGTTATAGTGTGTGTACTAATGTTTTATGGAGCTCACCAACAACATGCAATGTAGCTGGAGCTAAGTGCTACACCCCACGCTTCCTCCTTCAGAACCCTTTCCCAAATATCATTATCCCTTCAGGCTCCATTAACTGCTCCACTTCCTCCACTTTATGTTTGACATCAGTCACTTTATTTACTCTGGATATAGAGGCGTAATATACAGTAATTATGTATTACACAACTACATGTTGTTTAAAGGCTGTTAAACGTTCATAGTTCTTTGTGAACAGGGTTTATTGTGCCTTCCTTGACTATTGTTACAATTACAAAACAACTGCAATTCTCTTGGTTTACAATGACAAGGACAATTCATTATATCTCATAAAGTTGGGACTGAGGACTAAGACAAGCCATAGAACTGACAGGAGAAGACTCACAGAGGGCAAATCTTTTACTGTAGGGCATGTCCAAAGTCAGGCCCCAGGGCCAATCATGGCACAAAGTGAGATTTCATGCAGCTGTCAGCTTCAATGATCAAATTGATTGTATAGTATAGTATAGCAGCAGAATCTCTGTCACACACCTCTATACAAAAAGGTTTAAAATACAACTTCTGTGCAAACCTGTTCAAATCTATCTAAAACCTGTTCAAATCCAATTTAAACCTGTTCAAATCCAACTAAAACCTTTTCAAATATATATAAAACCTGTTCCAATCCCATTTAAACTCGTTCAGTCCCTCTAAAACTTGTTCAAATCCAACTCAAATCTGTTCAAATCGAACTCAAATCTATTTAAATCCAAATTAAACCTTAGATTAATTTAAAACCTGTTCCAATCCCATTTAAACTTGTTCATTCCAACTAAAACTTGTTCACATACATCTAAAGTCTAATCAAATCCATCTAAAAACTGTTCAAATCGAGTAAAACCTGCTCAAATCCAACTCAAAACTGTTCATATCCATCGAACTTGTTTAATGACAATAAAATCAGAAGACACTGTTGGCCCTGGGAAGTATCCCTTTCATCAAATGTGGCCCTCTTTCCAAAAGTCTGGACACCCCTGCAGTAAATTAAATCTCAGTTTGAGAGTTCAACATGCCGCCATCTTGTTGTTTAAAACAGAAGTCTGCTTCCTGAAATGTTAGATGTTTTAGGGAAAGTTTAATACTTTCTACAACAGTTGGCTCATGATTGTGTGTCTTGTAGGATGTATGTCAGTCACTATGGAGGCTGCTCAGGTATTTCAAAATAAAAGCCCTTACCAGGTCATCAAAGAGACGATATTATCAGCTTCATTGATTATGTGTCATGGTATGAAATAAAATGTGAGCTGTCTCATCTGTTCACCATTGTACACGGAACAGAAAAACATCATTTACACTGCCACGATGAGCAATGAGTATTGGCTGTAAAAGATTATACTTGTCATTTTGAGCAAGCTAATTCCATTTATACACACAGATCAGTTGTATCAGTGGCAGCTCATCCTTATTTAAACCCATTATAATGACTTTTCTGCCGTGGATTCAGCACAATGCATGTGATCATTTTGTCCTCCTTTTTGACGGTGTCGCTGCACAATTTATTTGCACATACATCAGCCTGGAGTAAGTGTTTAATTATTGTGTTGTGTGAGCTGTGCCACAGTGTGCTCTGTCAACATTTGCAAATTGAAATGAGCAATGAGCAACTAAGCATTCAGCACCCTTATTGCTATAGGCCGTGTTTTTGGTTTCAGTGCAAAGGAATCGAAATGATTTATAAAAAACTGTGTCTTAACTGCAGCTTTCACAGATCAGGAGGGGGAGCAGACTAGACAGGAAGGCGGGAGTCGAGGGGAGACTATGAATCATCCAGTCTCTTACTGCCTCCAAGTGGAAGATAGAATTATACTGTGATTAAGTGTAGAAATGATGGGTGACATGTAAAACTGTGAATTCATTTACGGAGATTATTTAACTATATCAAATGGATCACCAACAGGTTAGAAAAAAAATAGATCTATGTTACTACTGAGAGAGCTCGGAACATGAATCACTGCCTGAACATCTGCGTCTGTCACAAATCTCTCACTAAAGCCATAATAGTGCATTTCAGGTAATGGACCGTATGTCTTCTAAATGGAGAAATGCATTATACTTCTCAAAGGATTACACAAATGTGGTGTTCCTTCTGCTGTCTTTATGTAAACTGATTTTAGTTTAATGGCTTACTTCAGCTCAATGTCTCAACCGCTTTTTGATTTCGATAGAGATATACTGCCCCCAGGTGGTTAGGCACGGTCACAACTGGTCAATGAACTGTCCTGTAGAGGGCCCCCTTTGTAAAGTTATGAGGAAGGAAGGAAGGAAGGAACTATTTCTTATACTGAGCTGGGGCAGATGGCTTTTCATAACCAATCACCATTTTGTGTTCTATTGCCCAATCAGTTTTACATTTATATGTAAAGTAGTCCACTTCTCCAGCAGATCAACAGATGGTGCACAATGTATGCGCTACGATACTTAGCTCAAGATTAGATGGTTTATGTTCTAATTCTGTGCAAAAGCAGGTTTAAAAAAAAAAAAAGAAAAAGCAAATAGTGCTGAAGATAGAACACGTCTGGTCATGTACCTCTTTATGTCAGAATATAAAATTAATGACTAACAAGTTAAGGCATACAATGTAGAGGATTTTTATCAAAAGCTAATTACCTTCTGACATCGCTTTTATTCCACATGACAGAGTGAAGGTATATGGACACACACAATGCCCAATACACTAATTTCATTGTTCATTTCACTTTTTTGTTGGCATATACAGGGACAGTTTTGAGTGTGATGCCTTCAGTCAGCAAAACAACAGTGGATGCAGTGTCAACAAAAAAAAAATTAAAAGCAAATTTAAAGAGCCAAGGGTTAGCCATAATAAGTGAAGAAGGCAGAATCCAGGACTAATGTGTTATATTGATTGAATATTTTGGTCTCACCCTCTAAATGTGTTAAGATTTAGTGAGTTGTGTCTTGTGATGTGTCTTTAGTAAATATCTGATTTCAAAGCACACTCATTTTTTTTGTTTTGTTTATTAAAACAAACTGACATCAAATTTAACCATCAATAAGTACACACCACCTTCCTTTCTAGAAAACAAATCCTCTCCAGCAGTTTTGGAAGTTTAAAAAAAAACAAAAAAAAAACTGCTACATACATCTGTGCTACATTCATTACATTTGGAACCATAAACAACATGACAAGTAAATCGCTTCATAATTCACTGAGCTAAAAAGCAAGATATCTCATGTGCTTGCTCTGTCAAAGTTCTTTAAGGCATCTTATATAAATGACATCATCTAAATATGGCGTGTGAATAGGGGCAGCATAGAGTCCATAGAATCATAGAAGAACTTTCACTGATCACTAAATAATGTTATTAAAAAGAACTATTCACAACACAAATATACAATGCAACTTTTACTTTTAAGAAGTGTACGAAGTGTATGTTTAAAAGCTTTTTCGCGATGTCACATAGCACTCATGCGTTCACATTTTGTGCAATACATTCTTATGAGCATGCACTGCACTTTGGCGTATACATGCGCGGAAAACTGTTAAATCACTATCACAAATCTTGGCAAAGTATAAAAGAGTCATTCCCATACAAATACAGTTCTCAATAGCCTCAGAAAAAATGTGAGCAGATTCTTCAAACATGCACAAAAGATGTTAGAATCAGGCTTGTCTAAAGCAGCTGTGTGAGGAGGGTTAGGGTTTATACTGATGATCACTGACGGTCAACATGCTTCCACTGAGCAATCTGAACTAAGCAATCTGCTGATGTATTTGATGTCAGTATCGTTTCGATGGCACAAAGGGCCCCACATAAACCCTTTTTAGATATATTGTATGTAATATTTAGACTACATATTAGTGCTTTTTCTTGCTGTCACCTGACCTTTTATAAAGCAGAACCTGTTTCTGTTGTGCTGTTGCTTACTGCTAGTGGTAACAGTAATAGATTGGCTTTAGTGCCTTAAAAAAAAAAAACTTTATGAAAATACTTGTAACATCATTCTTATTTCATCTGGTTAAAGCTACACTGTGTAACTTTTTTACCAAATGGATGATTCATTTGGGAATGATTTAAGTGTGGAGCCTCACAGTCATTTTGATTGCTCCCTAAAATGAAAAAAGTAAACTCACCCTTCATACATACATAGAGTATGGTCATCTAACTAACACTGCACTGTGTAGCTCTGAGTGATGTTAACATATCATGACAACACATATCATCAGATGACCACAGCTCCCCACACTTCTGATGTGTATAAGATACATACTGAGACAGTCCCATGTGACTGTGCAGCTGTCCTTAGTGGATTAAAATACTAAAAAGCTATATTGTGTTACTTTTACATAGCTACTAGCACCATCAACAGCAGCCAGTTCTTTTGCCGTCATGTCTGTGCCTATGTCTGCTTCACCAAATATAATATAATAAGATAATAAATTTCAATTCAAATTCATTCCAGACACATTCAAAACAAACCTCTTTACACAAATGAAACTGTCCCCAAAAATAGTTTACATTCTATAACTCTTCTTTTTGCTTTACACTGACTTTCTCCTGGAACGTGAAAGATGGTGAAAGCTGTGTCCAGGTGACATGTCGCTGGCCGGTGAGGAGAATCCAGTGTTGTCTCTGCAGCTTTCAATCCTATAAGACACAGAGTTGTAATAAACAGAGTTCAAGTGGCATACATGGCGCTCAGTGCTAGACATGAGAGGACTGTCACATATCCCCAGACGATAACACACACAAGAGCAGAGGGAGCTGAGACTGGACTTGGCCTGTCTGCCTGCTGAAATGTGGAGGTGCATGTGGGGTCTGCAGGGACTGCTCTGCCTCTCCTGGTCCTCCGCTGGGGATGAGATCAAGTTTGTTCGGCTCGTTCCCTCCTCCATTGGAAGAAAGAGTGTGCTGTGGCTACGACGGTGCACTGCATTGCTTTGCTGCTTACGTTCACCTAGAATGCGAAGACCTCCATCCAAAAGGCCTCGGCCCCTCTTTAATGAAGCCCGTTCTTGGGCATCCCTCCTTTCGTCCTCAGTGTTCATTGTAAGGAATCGGAGCACAACCAGGTTGAGGAAGGCCCCTATTACAGTTAGCCCCACAAGGATGTACATAAAGCTGAAAGCTACATAAGGTGTTTTCTCCTGGAGATCCTCCTTTTTCTGCAGGGCCACAAAATCCCCAAAGCCAATAGTCGTGAGTGTAATGAAGCAGTAATAATAAGCATGAAAGAAGCTCCATCCTTCAAAGTATGAAAAGGCTGCGGCACCCACACACAGTGTACCAATGCAAGACAGGAAGCCCACTAGGACCATGTTCTCCATGGACACATCTGTGCATCTGAAACCTAGGCACTGCTTCATCTTGTGAAGGAGATAGCGCACAAATGTGTTCATTCTCTCTCCCAGGCTTTGGAACATGACCAGGGTAAGAGGGATGCCGAGGACAGCGTAGAACATGCAGAAGACCTTCCCTGCATCTGTGCCTGGTGCAGCATGTCCATAACCTCAATGCAGATAGATAGAAATGAGTGAAAACACTGACAACATTCTCACAATAAAGCAGGGATTCACTTCATTAAATATAGTTATTTGTAAAACGATTGTTGACCAACCAAAATGGTCAAATGTGATATAAACTTACCAATAGTGGTAATAACTGTTATTGCAAAGTAAAAAGAGCCTGCAAATTTCCACTGCCTTCCAGCGCGATGGGGCTCAGCTTGAAGCACCACTCGCTCGATCTCACGGTAGTCGTCTTCAGAGAAACGATACTTCTTCTTCATCTCGCTGCGCTTCTGCTCCAAAATGCGTCTGCGAGAGCTCTCTGTCTCGGACTCGAGCGCGTCAAACACCGCGGCGCCAACCAAAAGGTACGAGAACATGCAGAGGATGAGCGACAGCGTCCGTACGTTCTGCTTTTTCATCTTTGGGTTGCGAGCTATCAGCAGCGAAGTCACAGGTGGTAGCCTTCTCCGCCTTGTGCCGTCCACATTGGTGAGGCAGCCTGTTGCGTAAAGCGTAGCGTTTGGTGTGTGCAGGAAGCTCAACCTGGAGGTATACGCAGATAGTTAATGTGAGAATATGCACTGAAGGCGACCCGCGCTCTCCATTCAACTGTCATCTGTTTTAGCGAGTGCACTTAGCTTGGCTTCGCATGCGCAAAGAACTCTGATTTAAAAAAAATCCATATGAAAAAAACAAACACACGCACAAAATCGGCCCTGTTGAGTCTTATCAGCTGGATGTGCAACAAGTTGAGTCCCATCTCGACCTGGCAGATACCAACCTGACTCGAGGAGAGGGGGGTCAGCACCACGGACAGCACCCAGCAGCTCTCTTACGCATGACTGATGAAGCGCACTGGGAAATTTCTCTTCACATGGCATGATTTTATAACTAAGACACATTTGTAGAGGGGTCCACACCACTACTTAACGCCTGCTGCATTGTTATATAATCCACATGATAAGAGTGTCGTGTGAAGGAGTCCAACAACGACAACATGCGCCACAATACAAACAAACAATGTTTTAAATGTTCCAGGTGTTTTAAAAGGTTGTTCACCAAGCCTCCATCTACTGCCCTATGCAACTGTGTCACGTTGGTCCATATATAACTAAAATTAAAAATTAAAATTAATACAACCATCTAATAAGAACAAACCACATCAGTAATTTATTTCACATAAATTGCATAACAGCATCAATAGTTTCCTATAGGCTGTATTATAGTTATATTATACTTTGCATTATTCCATACTTCTGTAAACCTGCTGTAGGTAATATGGGTTGCCATGGTTACTCACACCAGATGCACTGGTTTCAGTTGTTAGTGAGGGTGATGCTGATATTAACTTAAATTTCTTATATATAAAAAAATCATGTAATCCTACAGCCTCCAAAAGGTTAGATTAGGCACAAACGAATACAGAAATGAAAAAATAAATAAATAGAAGTTATGGAACTACATAAAGCACTTTGACAGATAAAGATGTCAAAAAAGCACCTTGGTGTCACATAAGGTTTCACAGGCAGATTAGCTTGTTCTTTTGTTCTTGTCAGACGCAGCGACCTCCTCTAAGTGGCCCTGTGCTTCTGTTAAGTGGCTAAATCAGCACGCTTACATCCCTGTGAATCAAGCCAGCGCTCCATAAATCAATTACATCTCGCCTGTTAAGAGAATAACCTGAAGCCACAGGAGCCAGCCACCAATCCATGTTGTTTGCATCCTTTTCAAAGCCTGAGAACTGGAAACAACACAAGAGGGACCATTAATCTACATTGGGCCGTGACTCAAGCAAAAGTAGTTCAAAGAGGGGATAAAATTGATTATGTTTTCTTTGTCTCCTGATCTCCTTCTCTCAAAGAATTTAATTGAATATGTTATGCAAATTTCAAGATTTGTTATGTTAATATGCCCTTTTGTACAATCTTACTTGAGACAGTGCTGCACACAAGGTATTTCCATCTTTATCTGTGTCTGGTTAACATTGATAAAAGATTGCAAGCAAGAAGCACCTACGAGAAAGCACACTGTACAAAACATAATTTCGTTTACAACATAGTTTTGCCAGGTGTGCAGAATCCCCCTGCTGCTCTTAAGCTCATCTTCCGTGTACAATGAAGCCATTCTACAAAAACAGCATCACACTTGGAGAAGCACAGATCAAAAATACAGCTCTAAAGTTACCCAATTTCTAGCGCAAATTCAGTGAGACAAGACACGTATATCCTATTGCACTGAAACCAATCATATCTATTTTGAAATCAGCGGGTAATGGAACAGCAAATTCAGTGGCACTAAATAGCAACACCAAATACTGGATGCCTGCAGAGCCCTCTGGTTTCCACAGTAACTAAGACCAAAAATAGCATCCCACACCAGCGGCCATTCAACACTGAATCTCTTGTGACAAAGCATGCTACTATTTATACCTTTTAATGGTTAAGATGCTGCCATATGAAAGCACATTTGTCTAATTAGTGTCAATGGATGGACATCAAAGTCCAATTAGGCTGTCACATTTCTATGGTCCCCATACACACTGAATGAGATTTATGATAATAAACATGTCACTCTAATGAGACACCTCTCACCAGAACCTAAGAATTATTGAATTGTGTGCTTTTGTATAGGTTAGGGTTAAGTTTAGGATAGGGTTAAGAATAGCTTAGGGAGCGTTTGTTCGCCTTTTAGACTACTGCATACTAAACTTGAAGCAATAATAATTTTAAGCCTATTTACACGCACATACATAGACCTAAGAAAAGACAAGTTAAATGCATTTGTGCTATCAAAACAAAAATGTAATGTAAAAATCTATTTCATACACAGTTTTATTTTAAAAAAACAGATTTGGCTTATTATAGTTGGTTGGAGAGAAAAAAATAACATATTCGTTCAGGTGTGAACCATCTGCTGGTTTGCTGCAAATAATAAAATTTGAGCTGAACTGCAGATATTTAATCAACGTTTCCGTCATCTTGCGTGCTGCCTTCACTTATATCTGAAAATATGCGTTTGAAAGTATGTGTAGGCTATATATATATGTATACATGCTTTCCTTGCTCGTGTCTATTTATCAGTTGGACATCATATTCATTTAGGCCAAAGTAAATCTCTGTACTTCCCAGGTGTTCCTGAAGGCATCAGCAGTGCTGCAGCCGCGCGCTCAGTGCCGTTGTCTGACGATGGAAGGCTGCAAACACAGTGGTCAGGGCCGTCCAAGTCAACCCCCAGGATGCCAGCCTAACTTGGTCTATGCCATTTATTCGCGCTAAACCCAGCTGCACGTCGGTTTGGCTTTATACATTAATAAAGGTTTTTTTAAATATGGAGGACGACAGTGTCTGCGAGTACGATTCGACGTGGGACACAGAGAGTGATGGAGAGGAACCGGCCGGAGAGAGCCAGAGCCGGCGGTCAAGCCAAGACAAAAACAAGTCAGCTTGGACATTAGTCACTGTACGTGTTGTTATCATTCTTGAGTATGAGATGTTTACGATCTTCCGTTTGATGAAACATACTGCTCTCGGGGTGCACTCCATGCTGATTTCTCTAGTCGCCAAAGCTTTCCTCATATTACCCCGACTGGAAAGCTAATGTTAGCTATAAGCCAGACTGCTGTTGGCTTGCTAACTAGCCTACTAGCATCTATGTTAGCTTACCTCCGAGGGGTCAGGAGTGAAGATGAACTAATAAAAGCTAACACACGGGGAAAGGTGATTCTGTTGATGTCCACTTATACTTAAGCTTTTGCTTAAATCTAATGGCGTTGGTTTAGGCTTAAACTTCTGCAAAACTCTGTTGTCTGAGGCAGATGTAGTAGTGGACCTGTTATAGAAGGATCATAGTATGGTGTGTTACTAGATATTATGTTGATTCTGGTCACACCCCTGATATGGCTTTATTGTATGTTTACTTGTGTGCAGTGGCACTATACGCCCAGAAATATGAGGGCAGCAAAAGACATGCAGAACTACAGAAGAGGATATCCAGTGAGTCCTATCATATTGTCAGAGTTAACTCAAAATTTTTATCTCTCCATATTAAATAACACATATCTTTATATTACAGAACTTAACAGATGACGAGTGCTCTGAGGACAAAATGAACAACTTGCAGTTTTATCTTAATAAATCCCCCTCTGCTCCAGATGGTAATACATGGTACCATTTACTGAATGGGTATAATCATATGAGAACGACCGTAGTAACACAAGATTTCTTCCCACAGATGTCTACATTGATTCATTTCTTAAGGAATGGAAAAATGACTACAAAAGACTGGAAAGAGTTCATTCCTATATTCAGTGGTATGTCATGTGCTAATGTGTAATTGTTTAGTCATATTTGAAAACATTGCACAAATGACTATCTTTTAATGAAATTATTTTGTCTTTAAGGCTTTTCCCACTGCGAGAACCAGGAGTTAATTACATGGCTTCAGAGCTCACCAAGAAGGAGATAGAGGTCGGTTGGACAACTGCATTAGTTGCACTCCAATATTTTCAGTTTGTGTATCATCCTTATTGGCTTAACTGAACCTCTGATTGTTATTGCATCATGTTGCTTTATGATTCTTAGGCCTTTAAGAAGAGCGAAGATGCTAAAAAGAGACTTGTAGAATCCTATGAACTTATGCTGGGCTTTTATGGTATACGGTTGATCAACAAAGAAACAGGTGAAGTAAAAAGAGCAGAAAACTGGAAGGAGCGCTTTGGAAATCTTGAACGGTAAATACTAAAAATTCTCATGTGATCGTCCTCATGTGTCTACGTGTATTTAAAATGTCTGTCTCTTTCTTTAGAAATATGCACAACAATCTGCGCATCACCCGCATCTTAAAGAGCCTGGGAGAGCTGGGCTTTGAGCATTATCAGGCTCCACTTGTACGCTTTTTTCTTGAAGAGACTCTGGTCAAGAAGACCCTTAGCAGCGTTAAAAGAAGTGTGCTTGACTACTTTCTGTTTGCAGTCCTGGATAAGCAGAAACGTCAAGAGCTTGTGCGCTTTGCCTATCTTCACTTTGAGCCAAAGGATAAGTTCGTGTGGTGTCCCAGAAAGATTCAGAGACAATTCCGTAAGGCAGAGAAAAGAACTGAAGCTGTTGGGAACGGCGAAGGAAAGGAAGACCTACATTCACGGGCAAAGGCTAAAGATGTAGATACACAGCAGAAAGAAGACGGACTGGAAAGTAGTATTAAGGCTCAAAAGGGAAATGATAAAACAGTGAGTAAAGACAAAAACAAATTACAAACATCCCCTGAGCCAAAACATGCAACTCAGACTGTAGAAAATGGGAATGCAAGTGCTGACAATAACATATTAGAGAATAGAAATGGTTGTACAGATGAGGACGGCATGGATCATTCACCCAGTGCTGAAACTGTGGCAGCTAAAACTGAGAACAGTGTAGACCACAAGGACAGCATCCAGGAACCAGACATTATGCAAACAGAGGGAGGGACAGAGATTAAAAAACCACCAAAGAAGAAAAGAGAAGATGACACAGACTCTGCAGGGGATATGACTACTGCGCAGACAGAAGGAAGAAATGGTTGTAATAAAGCTGCTGGTCAACCCGGCCAATCAACGCACACCCCAGTCAAGACTTCCAAACTCTCACCCTCTCTTCTGTCAGGAAGGGAGGAAAAAATCCCAAGGACTGATTATAATCCAGGGACAGACAAGGATGAAGAAGAAATGTCGCAGGAAAGTGTGTCAGCTGTAAATGGGTCACTGATGAGCCCTGATAAAACAGTGGATGAACAGACAAACGGGAAAGAATCGGAGCCGATGGACACTGATTCAAGCGCCTTAAATGGAGACAAAACATGTGGGGACTCATTAATAAGCTGTAAGGAAACTGATAGAACAGATAAATAAGAATATGTAAGGTAGTATACGGACAGATGATCACGTGAAAAGACCTTCTGGCCTTATTTCTGCTATGTTTGATGTTTATATAATTTTGTTTTTGACTTTAAAGATATGTATGAAGTCATGAACTCAGTCTTCTCAAGGGCCAGACAGATCATATTTACAGTAAGTGTCAATAACACAGAATGACTCAAGCATTTTAAACTTTGCCACTCAAAACAATTTTGCACTTAAAATGAATTCAGTGGAGTTTTTGTCTTCAGTGTGAGTAAAAGCAATGTTGAAACGGACTAAACACTGAGTATCACTTAAGCTATCTTTCGGTAATGTTGCACAGAGTCTGTATGCTCTTTTGCAGATTTGGGAAGTAGACGTTTTAAAAAAGTAGAATCTTGCCAAAAAATGTCATAGACTGGTTGATTGTAAATTACCTAAGTATGTCTTCTAAGCAGAACTGAAAAGACTTGGCTGTAATTTTTAAGATCTGCTGTACTATATTGACTTAAGATGAGAATAGCTAATGAATTTTCCAAGCCAGGGTGATGTTTTGGTCTTGAAATTTCATGATGCATTTTTGTAACTGCACTTCATTTTTTTCCATGTTGTAAGTTGTAGTATTTAAATAATGAAAAGTTAATACTTTACAAAAGTGCTGAATACTTTATATACATTTTCTTGACTGAAAAACTGGCTGTTGACCAAGCATAATAAAAGCTCTATTATTTTCTAAAATCTTTGTTTTTAATATCTTTGTCTCACCCAACTGGCCTAGCTCCTACCTTAAAAAGTGTAAAGTAAATCTCTGTGTTGTCTCATCAAGTTTATTTTTGCAGCAAACCTATCCTCAATGTAGTGACATGACTCATACATAAGGTGGGAAGGATTCAATACTTCAAGTTGTTCAAGCCTGAGGGTGAGTGTGGAGGAAGATACTCTTCTCCTTTTGGTGCTTAGAACAGCTTGTAGTCCTTAAGATGTAGAATTAAGAAAGTTTCTGTTTGAAGTACACTTTCCACTATTGCTCATTTGGCAAATAAGCAGTACACAGTAATTTATCCAACAACTAACACTGTAATGTGGACTCTTAAATTAGCCAAAAACTTAGACATGAAGATAAGTTTCCACACAAGTGTCCCAATAGTAAGCACAGTTTTCAGTGAGAATCCTCCATAGCGGGAGCCGCATACCTTTAACTTTTTGGCTCTGCCCACTTTCTCCTGTCCGAAATGGTTCCCCTCAGCTTGTTGCATCCCTTTGCAGTCCCATTCTGACCCCCCTCGTCCCTGTGTGCGGTGCGCCACTGTGAGTTCAGCCCCTTCGGCTGGAGACTCGGGTTTATCTGGTACCAAAGAGGACGCCATTCAGGTGCTGTACGCCGCGACGTCTAGAAACTCCTGGTAGCGGACGCCGGGGGGAGTGAGGGCCGGGTACCGAGGGTTTGACCGTATTCCTCGTTAACTCGGTTTTGTGAGGGCGAGCGAGGAGCCATGGCGACGTTCTCCGCTCTGTGGGTGCTCTTACTGTGCCAGCTTTTGACATGGTCCTCAGCACAGGTAACCTCACTTCTGCAAAATCTCTATGGAACTTTTAACAAGGGACTTTGATGGTTTCACTCAACTTTTAGAAGTTACTTATGTGATGCGGGTTGTCCAGCTGACTTTATCTACGTTATTGGGGCCTTTGATTGAAGTGGTGGTGAGCTTTTGTTGAGCTGGTTTAGGCCTAATCACAGGTGAATGTTTAAGATTTATAAAGTGAAAGAAATGTATTTGTAAACCCTGCCACATCTCACCTAATTGTGTGCAGGTGGCTGTGCCTCTCACACCAGTTCAATAAGTTGGGGGTATGTTTTCTCTGAACCTGTGGAATGTGCGGACCGACGATCAGCGCAGCAGCGCACAATGCTGCTTCTGTTCTATCAGCTCCGAGACTGAGGCAAAGCAGAAGCTTACTTGAAGTATTTTTTGTTGAAATTTAAATAATTAAAACATTTCAGCAACAGAAAACGGCTCAATCAAGCGTTAAAGTTATTCTTTCAATTGCGTTTTGTGTTTGTGCCATCTCTTTGAATATTGGAGGGATTGCGCGTCTTTACGCACAGCGTTTACGCATTTTGATGTTGCCAATAATGTCGTACACTGACAAGAACCATAGTTAATTCTTCTCAAAACATATTAATTACCAATTGTGTAACAAATTGTTTGTTTTAATACAGGTGTCTTATAGGAACTAAACTAAAGAATTTTTTAAATTATATTTATTTATTTTTTTTTTTAAGTGGATTGTTGTGATGATTTTTTACAGAGGCCTGGCCCTAAAGGAGCTAATGGGCTTCCAGGACCCCCGGGACCGCCAGGAAAGGATGGCACTGATGTGAGTTATCCACTCTTAGAGGGTTTTTTGTTGAAAAACCTGGAGATGGTTGTAACTTAACCAAACACTGCTGAGAAATTCAAACCCCTTTTGATGCAATAATCTAAACAAAAGTGTTTTTCCACCACAAATATAGCTGAAAAACACCAAACATTCAAAATGTCGTCACGGGCCAGATCTCTTCTAGGTCTTATTCAAGTTGTATGTTCAAGTTGCTTCTTAGCTTCCTTTGAAGAACATGTTTAATAAAAATGAAATTTGGCCAAAAAGCATCTAGTTGTTGGATTTTTATCTCAGTGACTCCTCCCATAAGCCCTCCTCCAAGTATTAAATAATAACTGGGATTGTCAGATGGGCAGGGTTTATCTAACGGATGCTGTCCACATGTAAAATACAAAATTCTTTTCCTCTCCTTTCAACATTTTGTGTTGTCTAACTTTGAGTAAAAATTCAATTAAAATTATTCCTAATGGTAAATGGAAACATCCAGTTCAAATGTCCTGTCTTATTTCCTCCTTAGACATCACAGTGGTTTACTTGTGAAAACACAGGCAAAGATGAAAATTGGATTATGCATAATCCAAGTAAAAGACTATTTTTCATGAACTTGCTCTACAAGCAATGCATTACAGTCAATTCTCTCTTTAAACAATAAAAACTGCAAATGTTTCATGAACTTACATCTGCAGAAACCTTTTTCATAGATATGTAGATATTATTGTTTCTTGGTAAAGTAAGTAAGGCACACAGAGGGTCCATTCATACATTCCCCAACCCTGTGAGAGCATCTAGAGTTTCAGCTCACACCTCCTCCCTGCACCTTCCACCTCCCCCTTGTCCAAACCAAATGGAGGCTTTTATCATGTGACCAGCCAGCACTGGGTCAATTGCACTGTGTTTATTTTTGACCAGACTCTGCAGAAGCCAAACATTCTCTATTTTACTTGAAAACAGGCTTATTAATCAAACAAATCATTAAACAACTGCATACTGTTGTGTTGTTCAATTGTGTGCTTTAGGGTAAGACTGGCCCTGCTGGACTACCGGGAAAGCCAGTAAGTATTTCAAATGTTGGGTCATATAAATTTACTTTTTTTTTTTTTGATGGATAAATGATGGATATATCTCATTTTGTATAGGGACCCAAAGGGAAAGCTGGAATTCCAGGGAAAGCTGGAAAACTAGGCCTTCCCGGACTACCAGGAGTTGATGTAAGTGTTCAAAAATAAAAGGAATTTTTAATTTAGGAATCAAAAGTGTGAAATAGTGAATAGTAACCATTTACTATAAAATGTAGAATAACATGATGTAAAATATTCCTCTTCAGGGTTTGACTGGTCCTGACGGCCCAGCTGGAAAGGATGGACCTGCAGGCGAAGCAGTAAGTAAACTGTAGGATCAATCAAACACAAAAATAGTGGTAGGGTTAATAGGGATAGGGCCAAATCCTCCTCCGTCAGCCCAAATTTGTCAAGTAGGCTCGCCCTCGTGGTGGGAACATTTTTAATGAGGGATCAAAATCGGATTTATTTCCTCTAATCCAGCCCGGAATGCATACGGCTTCCCACAAATCTGTTCAACTGTAGGGGATGATATGTGTTGTGGCAGTCTCAGGCAGAACAGGTATTATCCTCTGAGAGATTTAAGCTTCTACCAAATCATCATTAGCTAGCCATCTTAACAGGGCTAGACTTTACACAAGTTGAAGAAAACAGTGAGGAATCTCTACTCAAAAGCTGCCCATTCAGCGTCAAAACAGATAAACCCCTGGGCAATTGGATTAATTAGCCAAACTAATGAACAAGTATGCATCTACTAGTGTTCCTAATTACTCACATTACCACCGAATTATTGCCGGCTCACAAACCTGAGAGCAGAAATATGAATTCATTCAGAGTTAGAGGTCTAGTACACTGAGACTCCTATGGGGAACTGCATCGTCAGAATGTAGGGCCTGTTTATTTGGATTCTTTTGGCCTCACACCTCCAAGACAACACAAATACAGCTGTGAGGAATAAACAAAGATTAAGACAAGGTGGAGGAACAATGGCGGAAAGAGCAAGCAGCACAACAGTTGTTTAAAAGCAGAAGTGGAAGCAGTATTTGTTTTTTATCAAACTGCAAATCCTACATTTAAAGAAAATGTGTCAATGTAATGGGATCAAATAAGTATCAAAGTAGTGTATAAAAATGGCTTTACACTTGCTTGGAGTTAAACCCATATAATGAAGATATTTTGACTAGCCTTAAATTGTCTAGAAAAACAGCACCCTTTATCTTTAATGTGCTCATTTTACTATAATATTTACAATATAAGCATTTTAAATAATAAAGGACGTAACAAAAAGCACCAGTCAATGCACCAGTTCAATTACATAGAATATATCTAATTATAATACACTCTAACTTGGTCATCTAAATGGTTTCATGGTACATAACTGGTTCATACCTATTTTACACTGTTTGTTGTGTGACAGTCTGTCGGATGCTTCTCCACAGGGTGAAGCGGGACCTCCTGGACCAGCTGGACCTCCGGTAAGTATTCCTAAATGCTAAAAAGTATTGCACTGAAGTATAGTGTTTTAATGCTTGTGGCTTAAAGACCCTTCTGTGTCTTCCGTAGGGTAGAGGGAGAACAGGAGCTCCAGTGAGTATAAAGCACTGCACTCATAGACCACTTTGTGTCAAAAGATTTATTTGCTTCATAGGCCTTTTATTTGTTGTTTGTATAATACACTTTGTATGAGCTTAAGTTGTTTTCCATAATAGACGGTTTGTTTTGTTTCTAGGGTCTACCTGGAACTAATGGTTTACCGGGTGGAGTCGGACCCCAGGGTCCAGTAGTGAGTACCTGTTCAACTTATCTTTCACTATCAACACATCTTTTGTGGCTAGATAAAAAAAAGATACAGTCAGGCCATTGCACTATAACAATACAATTTGTTTAGCGAGCTGCTAAATAACTGTTTCAACTGTTGTTTAAGAGCAAAGAGGAAAGCAAGTTTGATGAGTATAACTAGTGTCAGGCAGGGTTTATACTTCATCACACCTCAGTCAGCTTCAGTTTAGTCAAAGTGGGTCATGTACAGTGAGCTCTGTTCTGATGTGTTAATGAAATGGTTTAAAGAGGAGCAGAGGTCAATGTCACATTTGTTACTAAGCATTCAGATGTTAATCTTCCTCTTTATGCTTCATCAGGGTGCTGAGGGTCTTCCTGGACTTCCTGGCCCACCTGGTCCTGATGGCCCCCCTGTGTGTAAATTATTTACTTTATTCATGCATTTTTACCACTAGAAGAATACAGTCATGTTTGTTTACTGCCACCTAGCGGACGGTTTGTTGAATGTCACATTAACTGAAAGACACCACAAAATATGAGGAACAAATGACGTGAAATAAAGAATAACCAAGATCAGAGAGACATTTTTGCTCTTTTTGTCCTCCCTCTGTCAGGGTCTGCCTGGTACTCTTCACGATCTTAATGGTGATCTTTTGGTGAGCTCTCTTAATTCATAATAATCAGAAACTTATAAAAACACCATAAACAAACCAAAAAGATATCTACTGATATGGCTCTGTCTTTTTCTACTTTAGTGTCCAGCAATTTGCCCTCCAGGACCCCCAGGCCCACCTGGGATGCCAGGATTCAAGGTAAACGACAGCCACTGCTCATCCCTATTTGTTATACATTTGTACCACGGGATATACCTTAGACACTGCCTTATACCTGTGCTCACCTTTGACCTCTGTTTATGTGTCTCTGTGCAGGGTCACACTGGACACAAAGGAGATAAAGGAGAGCTTGGGAAGGATGGAGAGAAGGTGGGTGAAAGAAGATCATTTGTAGGTGCTGTTCAGATTCATCTATGTATCATGGTAAAACTGAGTATGCTGTTGTGTGTAGGGTGACTCTGGTCCACCTGGTTCTCCGGGTATTCCTGGGACTGTTGGTCTGCAGGTGAGTACAGTAGACTTTTGCAGACTACTTGTATTTTACTTCTTTGTTTCTTGGTATATTAATAACTTCTCAAAACATATCAGATTCCTAATCTTGAAATGTCTTTCTTTTAGGGCCCACGTGGTCTGAGGGGGTTGCAGGGTCCCATGGGACCAGTAGGAGACAGAGTAAGCTACTTTTAATACTTTAGTCACCCTACCAATTAACATGTTTTAATCAGAGCATGAACTTAATGTTGACATTTTCTAAACCCTAGGGTCTACCTGGCTTCAGAGGTAAACCAGGTATTGCTGGCATCATCGGAAAGACAGTGAGTTCCTCTCTGTTTGTTACTCATTTGACTTAAATGTAATATTAGTTAAGCTCTTATAGCTAATAGACCTTTGGTCCCATCAATGAATAGCTGTGTGTGTTTCATCTGATGCTTCCAGGGTGATGCTGGAGAAAAGGGACCACAGGGATTTAAAGGACCTAAAGGAGAAATTGTGAGTAATTAACTTTTTTTATTTATATGATGACATATAAGAAGAGCAAAGTGTTGTAGTAAGGATGTGTTTCTCTTTCAGGGCAAAATTGGTCCCAAAGGAGCACCAGGTGGACCTGGACCTAAAGGGGAGCCAGTAAGTATATGCATTAAACATCTGCATCATAAATTTACCTAACCTTGTTCTATAACAATAATATCTGATGTCATCAGGGTATTCCTGGCAGAGATGGCAAAGATGGTACACCAGGACTGGACGGAGAGAAGGTAAGTTTGACCATTTCCCTTGTGTTTAATATTGAATTTTACTACATTGTCAACCAGCTCACATCACAAAGCTAGTGTTTGTTGTGTTTATAGGGTGATGCTGGACGCCATGGCGTTGTTGGAGAGAAAGGACCCAATGGGCTTCCTGTAAGTATATTTTATTTTTTTAATTATAAAGGGCTCATAACAAAAGCCATTAAAATGTAAATTTGTCTCATGCAGGGTCTACAAGGAAAGGCTGGTACAAAGGGATCTACTGGAGAAGTTGTGAGTATAATCTAATGTGGACAGGTCATAATCATCAAAGGTCAAAAGGTCAAATGCACAATAGATAAAATGCGTTGTGACTGTTGGCTTCTTCTTCTGTTTGTCACAAAAGGGTGATTCAGGAAAGGCTGGTGAAACGGGAACATCTGGAGAGCCAGGTATTCCTGTATGTATCTGGTGGGCTTTGGGTATATTATTAATCTTCACTGTTCCTAAACTAACATCACATGAGTTACATCTGCTTTAACACGGCTGTATGTCTCTTCCTTCAGGGTGAGATTGGTATCCCAGGAGAGAGGGGAATTCCTGGGCCCAGAGGAGTAGCTGTAAGTTAAAGTTGAGCTTATTCACTATTCATGCACAGCCAGTGGAGGGAGTTTAAAAACAATCTCTGTCCCATTTATTGGTCTTGCAGCAGCACAGATGCTCAATTAATTGAGACCAGTTTACTTACTATGAAGCTATGGTGTAGTTCAAGTCTCCACACAGATGCAAAAATAAAAAGCCAATATTTAAATCCAAGAAAAACTGGTTTCAGTACTTTCTTGCAAACTTTTGTACAGGTTATTCACTAAAGTGAAAATGCATGCAGGCAGCAGTCCTCATAGCTGATTTCCATTAAAAGGAAAATTCATAAACAGAGAGTTCTTTATTAACAGCAAATACTGAGAGAAAACAGTGCTGATTTAATGTAATCTCAACATTATTACAAATCAGGTTTATTCAGTGATGACATTTACAGCTAGAAACATGGTGCCTGCTCATACTTTTACCCTGCTCCACTGACATGTTCCCTTTCATTATAGCTTCTGTATGTATAATTCTGCCATCTATTTCATGAGATTGTACACTGTAATATGTGGCACTTTGTTGTGTTCCTGTTTTAATGTTAAATAAAAATCTGTGTGCAACAGGGAGGGATTGGAACTGTAGGCAACAGTGGGCCTCAGGGAATTAAGGGCTTCCAGGTAAGTCTCAAGACATTAATGAATATGACAACTAGAAATACAAACACAACTACTTTTATGAGTTATCTGACTAACTTTGTTGTGTACTCCAGGGGGTGAAAGGAGCAATGGGTGATCCAGGTCTGGCAGGTCCAACAGGAATTCGAGGAGAGTTTGGCGAAAGGGTAAGTTGGATATGTCACATGATCAAACGGTGTAAAAATAGCCAACTACTTGTAACTGAAATCCACATGATTCCCTAAAAAGACAAAATAACACATACCCGACCAACTGTATTAACTGTAGGTGGTATCAATAAGCAGGTCATCATCTCACTCCTAGAGGTACAAAGTCAAACTGCAGCTGTGAAAGGGCTCAAACACAAGCCTCTTGTTCAGAGTCTAGGACAGGACAAAGCCTTCTTTATACCTCTCTCGGTTTCCTTCAAAAAGCCCACCTCATGCTTGTCTCTCCACATCACTCTCCTGTGATACATACAGTAACTCTGTTTTTTCTCTTTTTACTAATCTATAGGGTCCAGTTGGCGCTTCTGGTGCTAAAGGAGATATGGTAAATAACTCAATAATAATGTCAATTAAAGTCCAAGCCAGATGGAATGCCTCCTGATAGTATTTATCTATTTCACTGTAGACACTGATAAATAATTAGGACTTGTGTCTTTAGGGTGTAGCAGGAAGTGATGGTCTACCTGGTGAGAATGGAGAGCCTGTAAGTATTACAAAAGGATAGGCCTAAAGAAAATGATTTTTGTATCAGCTAATTGTATCGTGTGACTAAAATGAAATCTTACTTCCAGGGTCCATTTGGTCCAGTTGGTCAAAAAGGAGAGGTAAGCCCAAGTCAATTGTTTTGCTTATTCTGTAAAGTTTTTTTTATACAAATTTATTCATATTGAGGTAGTCTGTAGAGGCTAATAGCCTCAGACATTGTTACGTTACTAGCTGTAGGAGTCTGCCTCCTCGCTATTTTTTTTATTTGGTGTCCATCCCAGGTGTCTGCTGCCCACTTGTCACTGCACATGGTTTTATGTTAGATTCCAGATTTAAAAAAATAATGTGCTGTCATATCTTTGTTGACCATTTAATTGTTATTGTCAAAAGGAAGTGATGAGTCATGGGAGGTGGCCACATGATTTATTTAGTTGTAATTAGACGCATAGCTTCACTCTCTTAAGTCTCATTTACAGAAATTAACAAGCCATAGCACTGAATCTGACCCAGTCTTTGCTGAATCAGTTTGTTCTCTTTGGTCTAAATTTATATCTGGTAAGTTTTTTATATTATTATTATATATTATTATATTAATATTTTTTTTCACTGTAGCCTGGAAAACGAGGTGAACTGGGACCTAAAGGTGTGACTGGACCACAAGGTGAGCTTGGAGCAAGAGGGCCCCCAGGAAAACAAGGCCCAATGGGCTTCCAAGGAGAACAGGGCCAGCCTGGAATTGCAGGAAAGTCTGGTGTACCAGTAAGTCTTGTATAAATCTTCCATTAAAAACTTCCATTACAGGGGGAGAACAATACATAATATATTTACGTTTCTTGACTTGTTCAGGGTAAACTAGTGAGTGAACAGCACATCAGAGAGCTGTGTGGCTCAATGATTGATGGTGAGTTTTGTAACTAACAAAAGTTTATATGTTTAATTCATGTCACTTACTCTAAAGAAACTAACCTTCTGGTGTTTGTCTATCACACAGATCAGATTGCACAGCTGGCAGCTAATCTCCGACGACCCCTAGCTCCTGGAATGGTGGGCCGACCTGGCCTCCCTGGGCCCCCAGGAAAACCTGGTGTTGCTGGTTCCATAGGACATCCAGGGGCCCGAGGCCCTCCAGGGTACACAGGGCTGCCAGGTGAACTGGGAGACCCTGGCCCAAGAGGTATGGAGCACAAACCCACAGTGCTGCAGCTACAATAGCAACAATAGACTAACTATTGTTCTCTTTTTAATAACAGGTGATGTTGGTGAGCAAGGTGACAAGGGACCCATAGGCAAGGCTATTGAAGGTCCCGCTGGAGATCAGGGTTATCAAGGTACATCATTTTTACAGCAAATTAATTTGGTCTTGGCCTTTTTAGTAAGATTGGTGACAGCAGACTGATGACTGATGGCTCCTAGTGAACTGTTTCATGAAACAGACCTCTGCCTACCAAGAACAAAAATATAGGTTTTGTGAATTTTTTATTTTTTCTAATTTTTTGAATATTGCATTGACAGGTCTTCCTGGAGTGGCTGGAATTGTCAAAGATGGACGTGATGGATCTCCAGGAGATCCAGGTGAGCCTGGAGAGCCAGGCAGAGTAGGAAGGACTGGACACCAGGGATCCCCTGGAATCTGTGACACATCAGCCTGCCAGGGGGCTTCAGCAGCTGGGAAATCCTCAAACCCCAAAAAGCATTAAACTTGTGCCAGGTGACTCCAACCACCCAAACTAAAAGGGTGGTAAGAAGGAAGATGGAATGATCATGACAAACACATGATACTTTGAGGGGAATAAATATAAAAACATCAAAGGAGCAACATGAATACCAGGACTAAGAGACAAAAATCAAGATGAAACCAATAAATAACGTGGACAGGAAAGTGCAAGAGAACAACTGCAATGCTCCTGATACTGTTTCATGACAGGACTTGACAATGGATGAATGGGGATTTTCTTGTGTGTAAAAACTTGTACATGTTTCTTTATCCCTTGTACCTAACATTGTATAAAAACACAAAAACAAGTCTCTGAGGCAAATGTGCATGTATTGTGGCCCTTTAATGTAAATTACAGATGTTACCTCAACAAACAGTACAAGCTTACTTTGTAAAATAGGAAAAAGAGTGTCAAAACGCTCTGGCAGAAGAGTTGTGTATGTAACGTCAATCGAATAAAACAAATACCCAGGAGCCAAGAAACTGTGTACATTAATGAAAAGATTAACTTGTTATTGTCTTTTTTACAGTGTTGTTTTATCCAGTGAATCTGAATATCTGGCTTTGAGAAAAAAGAACAAAAGTTTGTGCTTGAAGAGATCAAACATGTAAAAGAATCATAGCTGCAAAATGATTTGTTTTTCTGTTTCAACACTTCAGTGAACACGTCCACTATGTACTACCCATGCTGTAACTATTAAATTTACATGACTTTTAATACTATTTATTATTTTGGGTGACTGTTGTATGTACAGTAAGATGATACGGCGACATGTTGTAAGAAAGAACAAATAAAGCCACTTTTCAGTAAAACACTACTCCTTTCTACATATGAACAGTTTATACTTCAGCAGAATGCTGTAAAGATTCATAAGCCAAATCCATGTCCACAAATATATATATTTATCTAAAACATTGTTGAACAACTTACTATAAATTACATAAAAACATATGTAATTGGTAACTATAAAAACACATACACAAGTTAACCAAATGTAATAAGAATCAACATTATGTATTCAAATAACCTAAATGTGTATAGGCTAAAATCTGATCATTAGAGCCCTATTTTGCAACTTTTCATAGAGAAACACTGCCACCTGTGTGTGACATCAGAGCCCTTCTGAGTCAAACAGACAGAAGAGGATCTCTCAGAGATCTTTTGTCCCTAGTAACTGTACATAAAAGTGAAAATACTACATAAAATTACCAAATACCTAAGAAATTTCATAAATAAGGTAGTTTGGGTTCACTGTTCAACTGCCAGGGGGATGTCAAGTGTTTCATCAATGTCCTGGTGGATTTGGTCCGGCCCTGAAGAGGGGTTGGACTTTGGTCCTTGTTTATCTGTAAATGACTTCTCAAACTCCTGCAAAAGTGTGTCACAAGCATCACTAAATATACACTTGTACACATAAAAATGTAATTCACTTGTATTTTCAAAATGTTTCAACTGCTAACCTCCTTTAGGGTGTCTCCATACATTTTATTGATGTATCTGAGATAGGCAGTGGTCCATTGCAGCGTAGTTACTTTGTCAGTGTCTGTCTGACAAAATGGTACCAGCATGTTCAGCTCATCGCAGCACAAACGAATCCTTCCCCTGAAAAGCAGTACACATAATACTAACACAATAATCTCAACAAAAAGGACTTTATCTGTCAGATGAAACTGTTAATATGTGTGTACACATCCTACTGAATCTGTATGTTGGTGTAACATTAATGGTAATCAGCTCACAATTGGAAATGATAGAAAATGTAATATAATTATGATTATGCACACCTGCGTTCTCTCTCCTTACAGTTATGTCTCTCCCTGCGCTGGCTAAGAGAAACAAAACACGGTGCTCTTTTCCTGGCACCACTCCCTGACGCTCCAGCTGAATCTGGAGCCACTTTGGCTGCCCTGATGGCTTTAGCATGGTGAGCCACACCATGCCTTTTGGGCACAGCAAGTGAGGTCATTTTATCTACAAATATTGAAGACTGCATGATTACAGCAAACATGAATGTGCACAAATAGGGTTTACTATCAACTCATCTACTTCTCACCTTCTGCTTGGTTGTTGCCACTTACAAAGTGAGCTTTAGCTAGAACCCTTTCTGGGTGAAAGTTTAAAGGAAAACCCTTGGGAATGATGATGCCCTGATGTGTATTTGGTTCCACATGAGAAATATGGCCAATTACCTGGGATTATTCAAATGTATTTAAAAATATGTACTAAATGTCACTTATAACTATAAAAAATTCAACAGCTGTTTTTATCATACTTGTCCACACATGTTGTTAACTGGGTTGTAAATCCCAATGTATGAGCCTGACAGCTCAACAGGATTTATTCTGTCAGGTTTCATCCATTTCTGCATTTGAGGATATGTACCTCCTGCCTCCTGCATCTCTGAAGATTGCTGAACTATGGTAAGAAAACTAAAAGACAACATTCAAACGTACTGTGTCTGAGAAAACAAAGATATACTTTTAATATCAAAGTAAATGACTGAAGCTTACTTGCTAAGAACAGAGGATTGAAGATCTTGATGTCTCGGAGTGCCGGAGATGGAGTTAAACCTTTTTTCCAAACAAACTCTGGCTGTGGAGCAAGCTCTTGTCTGTGAGGACATGCTGATGTTGGCAGGCGGCTCTGCTAAACCATCCTCACCTCTAATTCTGGCCAACACAAAACCTGGCACTTCTCCATAAGATGGTGGTGTTTTTTCTCCAGGTAAAATAACATCATGCCCATCAGATGAAGTTGAAAGGTCAATGGCTTGTGTGGCTGACAATGGGGACATTACTGTGGTACCCACTGCAGCACCTGGATGAGATTGATCAGGTGGCAACACTGATGGATCTGCTTGTGTCTCCATGTGTGTTTGAAAAAGATGCTGAAGGTGGGAGTATTCACCTTCTGTCATCTCTGTTAAACTAAGTTCAGATCCTAACATTTGCCCTTGGTCATGTGACATAAAATCACTTTGGTTCAAAATAGCTCCAACAGAATCATAGCTGTTCTCTTTGGGAGAAAGTGGCATGTGGCTGTTTTTACAAGCTGTTAAAAAGGATGACATCCTTCACTGTAGGCTGAAAAAGACATTAAAATAATTAAACAGATACATTCGTGAGAACATCATTTTTCAAGCACTTTACACTTTACATTAAATCGTTAAAATAATATATAATAAAATAAGTAGTAAAAATGTAAAAATCTAATGGAATAACAATATCTAACTCTACCGACTACAAACATGTCACTCATTAGCTAATGCCATTAGCCACCATACGGGTTACGTCAGCTAATAATTTACAAAAGTTTATTGAGCCAACGTTAAGACATTAAGTACATAAAAGGGTTTTAGCAGTAAATAATATTTAGTTGAGGTTCATCAGTTATCACGATCAGTATGCTTTCCTACAATTAGTGGCCTACCTCCAAGTGTTCAAATGCAGGTCTTCTGCCGCCGCTGCTGGGGGCTACGACGTCATTTTGCGTAAACGGTAGATTGTGGATGGTTCTGAAGAGTCACGTGATTACTCCAGCCGCACGGGTCACATCAAGTCTATAGAATTGTGTGTATTATTCATTATCATTTAAAAAGGGTATAAATCACACCACTTTATTACAATATGATTTAGTTTATGAAACCCACCCAACCGTCACCAATTACTATTCTCTTCAAAAAGTGGAAGCAGTAGATGCACTGCTGTTAGGTCACGTGAATGAGGAAGAGCTACACCGTTGTCAATGATTTTAACCTGTACTTTTTAACTGTCACTCTATGAATAATCATGTTAATTTATGATTGCTAAGTGTTTAGAAAAAAAGTAAGGCAAATGTGAATTTAAAGTAAGAGCTCAGTGGTTGCTGGTGGGGATAATTCAGGTAATTGATTGGCTGGTACTGTTATATGACTTATGAACATGTATGGGCTTTTACTAGGTTTGGCTGAAATACCTCTAGGTCCAGACTATAGCTACTGTGTTAGTAGTTATTTGTAGGTGAAATATCATACAAATAGCTAGATGACACAAAAAACAAATGTAGGTCATCTGTCATTTTATTGACTTGAGTATTGTAAAAGAACAATTTAACAAGCTATTCAGTTATCAGCATACAATGTGTGCCAATGCTCATACATCATTGCAAAGAAATGTACAGTACAAAACCTTCTAGTTCCACTTATCAGTGATTCAAGAGACAAAAACAAGCTTTTAGTCAAAATAAAATAAAAAATAAAATAAACTTGAAACAACCTTTAGGAATTTTGGCATGGCTCTGCCATTATGTTACACTTAACTTTATACTGATACACTGAACCACAATCACTTTGTCATTCCTTATCTTCTTGGTCTGCCTCTATCCCGTGGCTTTCCTATAGGATGGCCTATTCGCTTTTGATCAGGGTTAAAGCTATCATGTCTGCTAGCCTGACCGGGAAAACATATGGGACCTTCTGGTGGGGTGGGAAGTAAAGCAGCTTTGTGTCTCTGAGGTGGTAATACTTGCTGATTCCCAACTGGACTTGTTGCACTATTAAAAGGAGAAGACTGTAGATTACTAGAGCCTTGTGGTCTGGTAGTCTGATGCCTTCTGTTATTGATGTCCATCTCAGGTCTGGTAGCACCTAATCTTGGGCTAATCGAGTCTGGCCCTATCCAATGTGATCTGAGACCATCAGGGTTAGGTCTTCTAGAGTCAAATGTCACATCGTCAGGTTTTGGACCTGCTAATTCACCATGACCTCTTCTCTCAGGACCTTTTGTCATGTTTGGGCATAAATTCATTGACTCTTGATCCTCTCTGTGCACAGGCCCTTCCTTGCCTGGGCTTCTCCTACTCTGATGTGGTCTCCAGTGACTGCTACTCATGTCATGCCGGTTTCCTCTAATGCCACGACCACACCCTCTTTCCCTTGTGTATGGTTTTTGATCTGTTCTAAACAGTGGTCTATCTGGCCAGTCTTCATGTCTGTCTCTATCTGGCTCACTCCATTCACTTTCAGGTCCCCAGCTTCCAGGCCTCTGATCAACAGGCCTTGGACGGCTACAATCACCCCTACTCCAGTCATCCCCTGGGCTGCCCCTTGGGCCTTCAAATGATCTGTCCTGGGTTAAACCTGGCCCTCTGTTACTAGGTTCCACCCATTCATTTTGAGCAGCATTCAAATTTGGAGCTAATGTATGAGGTACAGGCCCCTCCATATTTTGATATTCCTGTGTAGGCCCAGACCCTCTGAAGTCACCTCCTTCCCAGTTTGCTCCTCTATCATGTTGTGGATCTTCAGAATTGACACCTCTAAAATTAGGACCTCTCCAGGCAGGGCCCCTATCCACATTCTCAGGACCTCGAGTTTCACTTCCAGGCCCAAAACCTGGACCACTTGGACCTGTCCTTTCCGCTCTTAGGTTCATATCTGGTCTAGCTGGCCCTGGACCTCTGAAATGATTGTTTTCAAACCCTCTACTTTCATGTCCTGCATTCCATTCTCCTGGATCTCCACATCCCCTCACTGGCCCTGGGTCCTCCATCCCCATTCCTGGTCTCTCCATCCCCAGTCCGGGTCTCTCCATCCCCAGTCCTGGTCTAACAGCTCCTGCATCAAAAAAGGGCGGTCTTTCCTGTCCTCTCCTATCAAACTCTGGGTTCTGTAATAATGGGCCTGGCCTTTCAGCATCTGGTCTGCCAGTGTGTGGGCCTCTGCAGTCAGGACCCCTCACTAGAGGACCTTGATAATCTCCACCATGAAGTCCTGGACTCTCTATACTTGAACCAAATCCAGATTCAGGTCCACCCATAAATGTGTCCCTGATATTTGATTTTTCTGCTCCCCTCATGCCAGGGCTTGGTCCATTTATGCCCGGGCCTCTACTTACACATTCTCGTCCTCTAAAGGCTTGACCTAAGGGTCCAGGTCCAGGACCCGGTATGCCCTCTTCTGACTGATGTCTTCTTAGATTGCTACCCCCTGTTCCTCTCCTTTCATGTTCTTCATTATCAGGATCTATCCTTGCTAAACCAGGTCTAGTAAAACCTGAAACATTCGGTCCTCTACCATCAGGAATGGGACCATCCATAAATGGGCCTCTCCCACCAAGTTCTGGTCTTCTGAAGTCTGGCCTTCCAGGTCCCCCACTATGTGGTCCTGGCCCCTCCACTGAAGAATTTCTCCTTTCCTCTCCTCTAGTAAAACTTGAACCTGTAGGACCACCACTTTGTGGTCTTGGACCTTGAATTGGAAAACTTCTCCGTTCACCTTTACTGAAATCAGGCCCTGAAGGTCCCCCAATGTGTGGTCCTGGCCCTTCCAGAGAGAAGCCTCTCTGTTCATCTCTGGTACTTAAATCTGGACCTCCAGGTCCCCCCCTAAATGGTCCAGGACCTTCCATGGAAAAGCTTCTCAGTTCATCTCCTCTACTCAGAGCTGGGCCTCCATGCCCCCCCCTATGTGATCCTGGACCTTCTATAGAGAAACCTCTCTGTTCATCTCCTCTTCTGAAATCTGGCCCTCCAGGTCCCCCTCTGTGTGGTCCTGGACCTTCCATGGAAAAGCCTCTCTGTTCATCTCCTCTAATCAAATCTGGACCTCCATGCCCTCCCTTGTGTGGTCCTGGACCTTCTATAGAGAAACCTCTCTGTTCATCTCCTCTTCTAAAATCTGGCCCTCCGTGCCCACCCCTGTGTGGTCCTGGACCTTCCATTGACAAGCCTCTCTGTTCATCTCCTCTTCTAAAATCGGGCCCTCTAGGCCCCCCCCTGTGTGGTCCTGGACCTTCCATAGACAAGCCTCTCTGTTCATCACCTCTTCTAAAATCAGGCCCTCTAGGCCCCCCCCTCTGTGGTCCTGGACCTTCTATAGCAAAGGCTCTCTGTTCATCTCTTCTACCAAAGTCTGGACCTCCGGGTCCCCTTCTGTGTGGGTCTGGACCTTCCATAGAAATATCTCTCTGTTCATTTCCTCTACTAAAATCTGGACCTCCAGGTCCTCCCCTGTGTGATCCTGGACCCTCCATAGAAAAACCTCTTTGTTCATCTCTTCTACAAAAATCCGTACCTCCAGGCCCCCCACTGTGTGGTCCTGGACCTTCCATGGAGAAACCTCTCTGGTCAGCTCCTCCTCTAAAACCTGGACCCCCGTGGCTCCCCTTGTGTGGCCCAGGACCGTCTAAAGGTAAACCTCTACTTTTATCTCCACTGAAATCAGGACCTCTAGGTTCTCCTCTGTTTTTCCAAGGCTCATTACAATCTGCTCCAGCTCCTCTCATTTCAGGTCTAGGGCCATCTATAAGTGGATCATTGCCTCCAGATAGTTGCCCTCTAAAATTTGGGCCACTAAACCTTCTATCAGACTCAGAGCCCTCTATGAATGAGCCTCTTCCTCGAGGCCTTTGTCCCATGAAATGTGAACCTCCTGTTTCTCCAATACCAGGCCCTGGCCTGTCCACAGCAGAACCTCTCATTTCAGGTCCTGTACCTCTAAAGTTTGGACCTGTAAAATCTCCTCTTATGTCATGCTTTTGTCGATCTGTGTTTAGGCTGCTATTTTCAAGTCCTGGTTCAGTAAAGTGTTGGCCTACAGAATACCTCTCGGGGCCAACAATCTGCATGTTTGGCTCTCTCTGATTGCCCATGCTTTCCCTCTGTGCAAACTCCTTTATACCAGGTCCTCCACTTTTGTCTTTTGGATTTGATCCTGGACCAATCATATCTGGATCCCCCATATAATGTTGATCTTTAATTGTACCCATATCACAGTGTTTAATAGGGGTAAAAACACTACTGTCTAGGCCTCTTTTATATTTATTTTCTCTGTCTGGATTCGTGTTTTCTTGACTTTGATTTAATCTCCTACCTAAGGGTGGACCATGCATTCCCTGCAAACCTGAAGTTTCTCTTTCTGTCCTAGGTTTGCCAGAGGTATCTTCATGCATATTTTTTGAGTCTTGTCTTGTGTTTTGTTTGATGTTACCTCCATGGTGTCTGAAATCTTTTCTATCAGCATGTCTACTTCTTGGAGGATGTTGCCTTTCATCTGTCATAGCTGGAGATAGTCTCTTTGGTATGCATGCATCTACACAGCCTATGTTTGAATCTTTTCCACGTGGGTAAAGTCTAATTCTACTATAGCCCTCTTTTTCAAATCCTGGGCTGTCACGACTTGATTCCCAATGGTCTTTTTCTGGCTTCCTGAAATCTGGGTCTGAACTCTTTTTAGATGTATGCAGATTTGCTACAATCTCTCCACAAGCTCCTTCATTCTGCTTTGTCAAATTTTCACTCACATGTGATTTAGGAACATCCAGTTCTTTAGCCAAACCAGTCTTTGCAACTAACACTCTTTGCGTCCCTGGACCTATCCCAGCAGGTCCTGTTTTTTTCTCGTGTAGGGCACAACTGTCATCTCTGATATGTGCCATGTTTTTATCTTGGACACCTGGGCTGTGTAAGTCTGAGGTTGCAAATGTTTCTGCTTTAGCTGGAGCACCAATTGGCAGAGGTTTATTTTCAATTTTAATATCTACCATTTGGTCATTAGTGTTGGTTTCTGGATCTGTGTTACTCTCTGTCTTAATAAAGTCCATACTTTTAGTTACAACTGGTTTCACAAACTGTGGCTCTGGGTCTGGACTCTGGGGAGAATCTCTTGTAGGAGGGTCAATCTCTCTTAAGGGTATTAAACTGTCAAGTTTTCCATCCATCATTATTTCCAGTTCGGAGGCTAGAGTAGCCTTTGTATGATCACTTTCAGTCTTAGAGTTGCATGAGAGTTGCTCTTGAACTGAAAGGGATATAGGAGATTCTATATGTTCTGTCTTGACATCACTTAGAATATCACGAGAACACGAAGCCAAGTTCTCACCATAGCTTTTCTGTTGTGTAGCTGGGACCGGATCATTAGTTTCACTTTTAAGAGGAAGTAGGCTATATGGGGAAGGTTCTCTTTTTTGGGTTGGTGAAAGAGAGACAGAATTTTTATTTCTCTGAGATGAAGATCTTCTCTGCCCATGCAAGTGACGATGTGAAGTATGCTCCCTTCGATTACGACCGTGCCGTTCTGAGCGGTCTCTAGATCTATGTCTTGAACTGTTTCTTTCACTTCTACGGTGTCGATCCTTTTCTCTGCGCCGTCTGGAACGTGAAGAAGAACGTCGCTGTGATCTCCGTGATGGACTCTGATGTCGCCCTCTCTCACGATTACTCCTTCTTTTAGGTGACAGTTTGTGCTTCCTGCTATGGTAGGAACTTTGTCCGGTTTTAGACAAAGATAAATCCCGAGATTTAGACTTGCTCTCTTGAAATACACCTTCTTGAATTTCATCAAAAAGTGATTCATCCTCTGGATCATAAGCTACATCAGAATCCCCAATCTCTCCAGCAGAGGAATATTTGTCACATTCTTTTAAAGCTTGCGTTTCATTTTTTTCGTTATCGTTATTAGCATCTGTATCGCTTTTTAAAGCAGATACAGAGGTGTCATGTTCTGACATACTGTCTACACCTGGACTCTCAAGACTGCAGGCCTTGACTGTTTGCATTGTGCTACTTTGCAAAGTCACACGTTTACTCAGAGGCAGGGCCGCTGATGGAGGAGACATGAGAGAATCAGAAACAGAAAAGTGAGCCATGAACATCCCAACAGCCTCTTTCTGTTTACGTAGGGCCTCTTCCTGTTCTTTCAATTGTCGTTTTTGCTCCTCAATCTGCTTATTCAGTTCCTCAAGCATTCGCTGCTGTTCAGTCAGTGTTTCAGCTGAGACAACCACAGTGCCCGTGGGAAGGCTGTATGTAATAGCAGGTGGATTAGAAGTTTGAGTTGGAGTAGAAGGTGGAGCTTGTGTCACAATGGGGGAAACTGGAGCTGGGCATGAAGTTAAGTTTGGTGCCTGAGCTGGATCTGAGCTATTTTTTGAAACATTGTCCTTTTGAATATCTTCAAAGATAGTTTCATCCTCGGGGTCATAAGCCACATCATTGTCAGCATGCTCAGATACTACTGCGTTAAGTTCCTTTGTCTTCTCTTTGCTCTTTGGAACAACCACTGAATATTTTATTGCAGGATCATACTCCTCTTCTGGGTCATAAGGTCGATCAAAGTAATTGTCCTCTTCATCTAAGTCTTTGACTGTTGTTTTCTTCCCATACTGTTGAACTATTGGATCCACAATCGACACCGGACATTTTTTAGAACTAACTGTGGGTGTTTTGGTCATTTTTACAGAGGAGGCTTTACTCTCAGGTTGCTTAATGGGAAACAGTTGTTTCAATATTGTCTGCAGTGGTGTGTTACTACTAGAGGCTGTTGTAGTGGTATTATCACATTTGGTTTTGTTGGTGGTGGACTGGGTGGCAGTTCCAGATGTGGTTGAAACAGAGGCGGTGTCTGGTAATCCTGGAGGTGAACCAGGAGGTGTGGTTCTGATAGATGTCTCTGGGTCATAGGGTTGGAAGACCTCCAAGTTGTCAGAACCATAGAGACTTGGAGGTTTTGGTATCCACATGGGGTCTGTGGACATAAACATTTTGGGCCGTTTTTCTTCAACTTCTACGGGGAAGCTTCCTGAACGTTTTGTTTTCTGGACAATTGCTAATCCCAGAAGAAGATTTGGACGGTTCTTCTCAAGCCCTGTAATTAAAAAGTTACATAAAGATATTATTCCAAAATATTTTACAATTCACTTGTATTGTTATGGGTAAAATACTATTACCTATTCTATTGAAACAATGTAAGCATTTCTTTTTTTGCTTTTCAGAAAAAATATATTTTTAATAGATAGAACCCAATTTATTCTACAACCTAAGCCAATTTTATACATGCATTATCTTCCAGGTTAGGTAATAGGTTACTGCCGGCATCAATGATCCCTGATTAAGTTTAAGCATGATCACACCTGGTCCTTCAAGTGGTTGAAGCATCGCTGGTACTGGTTCTTTTGCACTGAGTGGAAAAAGGTACATGTCCTTAATGGAACGGTTGTTATTTGCTACCACACCAAAACGTCCTCTGCTGCTGAAATAGGAGAAAAGGGAAACATAGGCCACCTCTTCTTCATCAGTTGCTGGATGAAACCGGATCACACACAACTCCTAGAGAGGAAAAAAAGTAAATAATGACAGATAAATTACATATATACCAAGTTATACTCCTATATGTTTGCAAGACCACGTACATGTATGAAAGTGGGAGAGAAAATACATGTAGAACTTACCTTTGTAACAGAGGTCTTCAGTTTTGCAACATAGTCCCAAACTGTTTTAGGTAGAATTCTCCCTCCAATTTGTATCGTATCGGGAAGATCCTGAAAAAAATAAAACAAACTAATGAACAAACCCCCCAAAAAAACAAAAAAACAAAAAGTGTTATCACTGTACTGTACCATACCGCTTTCAGGTTTTCACCAGATCCTGAAACCAGATATCCTTTTGTGACAAACTTGGCTATTGTCAGCATATTAAGGAAGCCTTTCCACAATATTTCCTGCTTAGCAAGAAATGGGACAGTCCCACCATCAGGAGATTCAGATGGAGGATTTCTGAAACAAAAAGGCATGAGACATGACATGAGGATATCACAGCAATTTATTTTAATTAATATGAGGAGCTTTTTATTACCGTGAGGATGTGCCATAAAGTCTGGGATCTGCTGAAGAAGATGGCTTCATTAAGATTGATTTTGGCATTACAGTGGCAGGTGGGAGAGAGACAGGTGGAGCAGAGGGCAAAGCAGAACCAATGTCTTTTGATGGAATGTAGAGGTCTGTTTTGCGATGGCCCGTCTCACTGGGAGGAGCTGTGCTGTTTGTCACAGAAGAGTATCTGTTTGCTGCAGTACGAGGATCACGCCTGGTGATAGTTACTGTGGACACAGCTGGAATTACAACCGGTGTGTATGATTTTGTTGGCGCAGATTGATGATCATCAGAAGTTGGGGATGCAGGGGACTCCATGACAGGGGAAGCAGGTGTGTCTACAGTAGGGGAGGCTGGAGAGTCCTGAACTCTGGATAAAGCAGGAGATTCTGCTATAGTCAAGACAGGAGAGCCCATTGTAAGGCGTGAAGACATGACGGAGCATGGTGAATCCAAGTCCGGCGAGTCAGGAGGCGCTCGCAGTGGAGAGTCACCTCCCTTAGAATTTCTCCAAGAGTGGTCACACTTGTCTTCAGAAACCCTCTTTTTCTTCTGTACAGGTTCTTCCAGTTCCTCAGCTGCCATTTGCCCTAAGAATAAAACAAATAACAGTGATAAGAAATGGTGTAATGCTAAACAATAATTATTACATCTCTTTCTAATTAACCTGTGCAAATCTTGCATTTGAGATCAAAGAGGTGTTTCTGGTGTTCTGCAGTAGTGTCCATGAGCATGCAGGTGAGAATATCTGGTAGAGAACTCCCTTCATGGCTTGACTGACTTCCTTTGGTCTTCAAAATGGGGACAGGAACAGTTTTCTTTTGTTCCTGTAAAGGCACTCTCTACAAGAAGGACATTTTTATTACTCACGTGTAGATTTATAAAAACAAAAATACTGATGTGTATAGAACAGCACAAATTATATACATTTTTTCAAAAACAATGAATGCAGTAGATATTCACACCTTTATCTTGTCTGATCTTGCTGGAATCAAACTGGGCAGATCTAGTTTCACGGGTTCAGGCTTTTGCAGTGAACTTATCCCCAGAGCCGCCGTGTCTTTAATCTAGATATGTATCAAAAATCAAAGAATAACATCTGTCACAAGCATTGTTCGGCCTTTCAGAGTCCAAATAAAGAGTAAAATAAAACAAAAAAGTAAATATAACATTATAATACATAATATATTCAGTCCATGTTGCACTACAACAGAGTAAGTTACCTCTGTTGTTTCCTTTGCATTTAGATCTGGTGGCTGTATAGCTTGCATATCTTTCTGGCTCATCCTGACCAATCTGAAGGGGCTGATCTCGCCATGTACAACCCGATACAACAAGCCCTACAACAAACAACAAATGTGGATTTAAAATAAATGGAATTAGTGTTTTGTAAAACGTCCATGCACAAACATTGAAATTTGGTACATTTAAGTGAACCATGAAAGAAAATCCATTATAAAACTGACCTTGTTTTTTGGATCTTTTAGGTTAAACATTATTGTCCGATACTTATTCATGTATTTGCTGTCTGTGTTGCGAAATATGTTGAACATCTCCATCTCAATGCTTGTGACAAGTTTTCCAACGTCACTTTCAGACATCTCCAACTCTTCAGAATCACACACCCTGGACAAATAAAAAGGCATTTAAGAAAAACATTACAGCTCCACTAGCTGATTTTCTTTCTGCTGTCCGTGTCTCAGACCACCACTCACCCCCAACAGGAGATTAGTAACCTTTCCTGCTTCTTTAATTAAGAAAAAGGTCAAAATACTAATACATTACATTAAACAGAAGTTTAGAGCTTACCTTGAACTTTCAACTTTAAGTTTACCGCTTAACTGCGTCAAAGCATTGCCAATATTTTTCTGTTTAAAATGCTTTCCTTTTCTCTGATTCACTGTATAATAAGACGTATACTACAACGGAATAACCAATTCCTCTCTATTAGGTAGACGTTCCTTGTTCACATCAGTGTCGACCAACGGGAGCATTCCTTTTTCCAGATGTGAGCATGTGATTGGCCAAATGTCATTCTCATATATTAAATCATTCAACAGATGATTCATGTTTCAATAAGTTATTAGGTATTTAAACTGTCAAACAACAAAATGCAAGAGGAAAAAAAAATAAAATAATCCCCATTGAACTTGAAAAATCTATTTAAAATGCATGAAAAATGCAGCAGTCAGTGTACTTCACACTGTAACACATCAATAACATCAACCAATATTCAGCTTGTCTGTGTTCATCAGGACTATATATTCCCATCAAAAATCAAATATAAATATAGCCGCAAGCGGCGATGATCGGCCCTCGCCGTCGCGACCCGGTGCTGGTGCCGAGGTCGTGGGGTCGCGACCCGGTGCTGGTGCCGTGGTTGTTTCCTAAAAATTCTGACGGGGCCCTTTAAGAAAACGATCAAACATTTTAAATTTGAGCCAAATCGGTAAAAGTATGTGTAAGTTATGTCAGAGTTTGTGGCCAATACTCCAAAAATAGCCAAATTTGAAGGGTCGCCATGGCAACAACGTTTAATATTCTACAAAACCTAAAACAACTTTTGATCAGACACTTCTCGGGATTATTTTCACCAATTTTCAAGTCGTTCGGTCAAACCCCCTCAGACGAGTTCGTTAAAGTACGAAGGGTGCAAATCGGTTGCTCACATGATCAATCCAAGATGGCGGACTTCCTGTTGGTCAGGGGGCGTGGCCACAATATCATTTTTTGTTCATCTCAGGATGTTGCATGTATGTGCCGAATTTCGTTATTTTACGACAAAGTAAGTTTTGGGACGTCCCATTGGAAAACGGGAAGATTTTGTGGCGTTACCATGGCAACACGATTGGAGCTGGGGTATGCCCATCATTGGCTTTTTTGATCAGGGTCATGAGAGGGACACATGTGCCAAATTTCGTTTGTCTACGATAAAATAATTTTTTTTTGCCCCATACAAACATGTTTTTTAAGGTTTTTTTGCTCTGCAGGGGGCGCTATCGAACCTATCCTGAATTTTCCCATTTAAATCTGTTTAGGGCCCGGGACTGAGCAAACGATTCAAATTTGAGCCAAATCTGACAAAATTTGTGCGATTTATAACACTTTCATTTTTGGTGGCGAGCAGCGAAAACGTAACGAAAAGTCGCAGCGTTGTCACGGCAACACCGTTTAATATTCTACAAAACCTTCAAGAACTTTTAATGGGCCACTTGTCTAGATGATGTGGAGCGAGTTTGGTGTCGTTGGGTTAAACGCCCTGGGACGAGTTCGTTCAAGTTCGAGGGGAGGGATTTTTACAAAAATCTTATTTTGAAAGTTTAATCCAAGATGGCCGACTTCCTGTTGGTCGCGTCGCTCCATCACAATATAATTTTTTGCCCGTACTGACATAACGAATAATCGCTCCGAAGTTCATTCGTCTACGACAAACTTGACTCTCAGGACATCCCATAGGGGTCTCACTACAGGGGGCGCTGTCGCGCCACTTTTTATTCGTTTTTTCTGTTTTGCACAAAATATTCGATTTTTCGCCGGGACGGCGGTCCATGCCAATTTTCGTGAGTTTTCATTCACGGGAAGCATCCTAAAAATGGGCAAATAGAGGATGAAAAAAAAGAATAAAAATAACAAAATATTCGATTTTTCGCCGGGACGGCGGTCCATGCCAATTTTCGTGAGTTTTCATTCACGGGAAGCATCCTAAAAATGGGCAAATAGAGGATGAAAAAAAAGAATAAAAATAATAATGAAGAACGCTAACAGATCCAATTATGCGTTGCCGATAGCAACCTATCTATATATAGAGAGAGAGCGCACGAGTCGACGAACGTTCTCGTGAGGTCCATAGTGAATGACGAGCGCGTTGCGCTCGTCATTCACATGTCTAAGTGTGCTTCACGCATTAAGTCATGTGCGCTTCGCGCACGTTTACGATCTCAAATATGCGTCGCCGACGGCAACCGAGAGTTCGGAATGTTGCGAACACAGTGCTGGTGTGGGCCATGGTGAATGACGAGCTGCGCTCGTCATTCACTTAGTTCATTAGTGCGCTTCGCGCATTTAGTTCATTAGTGCGCTTCGCGCACTTTTCAGTTCCAATAGGCTCCTCGCCACCGGTGTGGGGCTCGGGCCTAATTCACATCATCTAAATCTTTACAAAACAATATCGTAATTAATATACCTGCACAAAATGCCCTACTTCATTGTTTTTCTTACTTTATCATTTATGTGAGGTAAATTTGATTTTCAGCAATCCAAAAATGATACAGACAAGCCTATTCAGATCATCCATACAATTTTAAGCCACATTTGTTGCAGTTATGGAAATGTGTAGATTAAAGCTACATTTTCAATTATTTTGTGGAAAAAAGTGGGGGCTATGAAGTTACTGAGTGTATTGCACAAGGATGCTTCCTATATGTGACCTGGAAGAGCCATGGATTCAATATTCAAAAGGGGACAGAATGCTTGCTTATGATGTATGTGTTTTGTGTTGTCTATGTGTATATGTTGTTTTTTTTTTAAATAATGAACTCTTTCTGGTCTTTGTTAGCTTTCACAATTCCTTACCTCTTAAACAGGATGCTGATGAGGGAGCGCTGGATACTTTGCCTGACTTGGTTGTTGGGCTGGGGTGGTCTAGAAGAGGGGGCAATGGGTGCTGGGGGCACAGGCAAATTTCTAGTTTCATTTTGCGTTACAGGGACTGTAGATGACGTCTGGCTTGGTGCAGAGGCTGAAGCTTCACTGGAGAGAGGTTGGGGTCCAGAGAGCTTCTTTGGGATGATGTATGAGGTCTTTTTGACCATAACAGCCCCTGTTTCGTGAAGTCTGGTGGCAGGAGAAGTTTGAGATTGAGTTTCTAATGAGGTGCTTAGTTTTGTTGAGGTGGGTGGTGATTCACAGGAATTAGTTTCTGTAGAACACTGCTGAGAGACATCACTCTTTATTGGCACTTTAGTTTCTTCTGGAGGTGGCGAGTCTGAATCAGTGACAACCACAGGAGTGGGTGCAGCATCTTTAAGTGGTGGAGGAGGCTCAGAGAGGGCTGATGCAGCAGAAGCAGCATCGGTGAGAGCTTTCTCTGAAGGCTGTTCTGAAGGAGCTACAGCCTCACTGTCATCTGCAACTACTCGTTCACTCTCCTTGTCAGCTGTGGGAGGGAAAAAAGAGGAAGGATTGCACCTTGAAAAGGTTCAAACAATATTGTCTTACAGTGCTAAATACTCAACGATTGTGAACTTTGATTGAAAAATTGCCATTTTAGAGATGCAGCAGTTGTATACCTCAGTTTTATTTCAGTTTTGTTTTTATTATTTGATATATTAACAGGTCTCATAATGAGTTCAAAATAATGTCTATAAAATATATAGTGCCTTAACCACTATACTATATTCTCATTTAAATTATGTATTCACGTGTAATGTTGATAATATTTTATTATTGCAAAACCAAAAGGAAATACAATTCCACTTTATCATCTGAAGGCAGGTCCCTGCAAATTAAGATAAAGGTATGACTCAGTGTCAATAAATAAGTAAATAAATAACTACATTTTATTATACTTTACATTGAGTATTACCTGTAAATAAGAAAATAAATGATCTAATCAGAGAGCTACTTCAAAAGGGAGCAGAGGAAACTCAAAGTCTGGGTTACAGGAGAGAGACCAGGTTATGTTCACACAGGGAGTTAGTGAACTGATTTAAGGGGCCAACAAGTATAATTTATTTGGTTCTGTTCAAGCTGACAAATGAAAATCCCTGTTGTGGCAGGTATTTTCTTAATTTAATTGTCTGACTTCGTAAAACAAACTTTGAAATAGAAAGTTGTCTGACTTTAGCTAAAAAAAAAAAAAAAAAGCTATTAAATTGATATGCAGTTTGTTGGACTGCAGATCCATTCAATGGCTATTTTTCTCTGTAAATAATAATTGTTCTACTAATTCACCAGTTAGGGCATAACATTCTTCATAGAAATGACTCTTTAACACGTCTCCTTGGGTTAACTGAAGCCATACCTTAAACAACCTTTTTGTCTAGAAGTGGTGCTTATTTTTGACAAGTTTTGTCACTTTAATATCAAATGTTTAAAGCTTGATGAAAGGACTTGAAAAATAATTAGTCTAAATGAAAAATGACTACTGTACAGGATACTATTCCCCAGTTCTTGCTTCCAGTGCATTTTAGGATTCATTTTAACATCCTGCAACGTCAACCTCAAACTCAAGCCGGAGCTGCCAGTTCATGCTTGTGAGCAGAGAGAACAGAGCATTCTCAGCAGCCATTGAGCACTTAAAAACAATGTTAAAACTCTAGATTTACTCAATGGCATTTAACACCCAATAAGCAAATTTCTTGGCCTTTACCACAGTTTTTAGTGCAGCCCACCTGCATGGAAATTGTATTTTATTTGATTTATTTATTTGATCTTGTTTTTATGAAGTGTGTTTGACATGTTTTTGGTATGTACGGGTAAACGGAGGTTGTTTTTAAATTTAAATAAAGGTTTCTCACAAAAGCACTTGGTAATAATGACTCAGGAAAAAACTCCAGAAGGCAAAAGTAGATGATCTGGAAATCTCCATCATTACTGAGATAGTGTGAACAGAATGATGGGTAACAAAAGAGGGAGGAACAACTGTTTTTCAGTGCCAGACAGTCATGAACCTGTTCTAAACTAGGTTTAATTCAGCGAGAGAAGGTAAGAGGCCCACTGTCCTGGATGAACTCCCATAATGCCAGGCTTGACTGTCTGCTTGGACGTCTACTGAATGTCTTTTCAGTGCATCTGGTTATCAATGGTGACAAAACTCAAAACTGATTTAAAATAATAAAGAAATAATAGATCAACAACATGAAATTTGAAGGAAAGCTACCTCCATCATCAGAGACTTATATCCAGAACTGACACTGAGGTATTCAAGATGCCTCTGCAAGATGCCTTTAGTGACTTTAGTAACTCTAAGGAGCCATCTGTGCCAAATGCACTCAGCTTACTAAATAAACTAGAGTATAATTAAGGTTTAGGTTTATTTATTTCAATTTTTTTACATATAATAGTTTTAAAAAGGCGTATACAGCCAATAGTGTTAAACAGGAGAAAAGCAGGTGTGTGCCTATTGAGGAGCAAGAAGCAGCAAGGGGGTACAGGAGAAAAAAAATTCTGGTTGTAATATTGTAATTGTAAATGTCTACGTTTAAACTGTACATTTCATAGGGTCACATGAGGATAAAACCAATTGAAACATTCATAACCTCAACATATTTCATGCCATTTCACTTGAGTGTAAATTGTTTCAACACCGTAAATTTGAAGTGTTACTAAAGTGTTGCGAAAAAGATTTAAATCATTCCTTACAATACTTATTTCTAAAAGTTCATGGCAGTAAACAAAAATAAAAACATTGTAAAAACTAAAACAAGTGAAGAGTCCTCTTCATTGTCCGTGAATGCAGACTCTTCTAAAGCCAAGGTGATGTTACCCGCTAAAAACAAACCACCTTCTTGAGCCAGAAAACTGAAGAGTTTATCTGGTTAAAAAAAAAAAAAAAAAAAGCTTTGTGCAACGCCCCTCTTGTGTTTCGGTCATATTTTAATATGAGGACTGCTTGCAGTGTTTATGTATTCATTCTGTATTTTTCTCTGTCTGACTGCTGTGTGTTTGGGGAACAATAAAGATGAATCGAATATCTTCTAATCTGTCTTTTGTGTGACACTTAAAAAATGAATTGTAGACAAGACGAAACAGAGATGTTGACCATAAAGAGGTTCAGTGGAAATAGTAAGATGAATGCAAATACAATAGTATGTTGAGTATGCAGCCATACACTCAGAGGCACTAGGTCATAAACCTTTTTGTTATGTCACCTTGTTAAAGAGGAGAACTCTCTCGAAAAAAGGACTCAGGGCTGACAGAATCTGTAAAAATACTATTTGTGTAAATTCATGTGGAAACCAGAGAGACCTTGTCTTTGTCAGCTTTAGACTGTGTGAATATATTCCTGTTGTATGAGCGTGTAAACTCTTGTCTTTTTTCAAACATGACTTTTTGTTTATTATGTGAGAACCAAAACAACCAATGTAGCAAATAAAAAGTGTGTGGTGATGGAAATATGAATGGTTTATTGTGGAAATGTCCACTGGACTGATATTGAAGGAGAAAAAAGAGCTTAAACAGGGAAACCAAAGGAATACCGGATAAATGGCACCATTGATTTGACATTTCCTATGGAAAATATGTACGAGGCAAAGGACAAATCATACTAAAAGCCTCGTAAAGAAAACAATCCTGAGCTAAAAAAGTTTGTGATTAATACTGATGAATGAGGACAAAGAATAAAGACGCTCTTCAACTGGCTTAAGACGTCATTACTGAAAACTGCTCATCTGCTTCAAAGTGTCAAAAGGCTGTGAATCAATGCCTGGAACAATTGACAACCCTGACTCTTCATAAAGAAGAAAAGCAGTAACACAAAGAAGCAGTCTAAGATGATTGTATCAATCCTTTTGTCACTCGTTTATTTTTGTCCAGCTTTGTGGCTAGCTGAAATGCTAGTTTAAACTCAACTACATTTCATAGTCTTATTCATTGTAAAGTATTGCATCGGGTTTATTATACCAAGGCTCGTTTGGCCAAAATTTACCCAAATACTTCACCAAATTGAGAAAGGTGCCTACACTCAACTGCCGTTTTAATACATATGTTTTGGCTTTATCCTCAACTTCCTAATTATTGGGCCAAGATTTTCTCTATTTTTCGTTGGTAAAAAAGGTACCCAATTCTTTAAGTGCTTTGTTTGGGGTGGCGTCTCCTCAGCTACATTTATCTTCCTCTCAAAGAATAGTATTGGCTTTCATGACTCTTCTCTCATGTCAAGTTATATTAAGGAAATGGAAATCGCCGATACCCACTTCTTATGTCCACTGGCTACGAGATGTCCTTCTTTTTTAAAAAATTTAAAAGAATACTTCTCTCTTGAGGGATTCCTCTGATAAATTCTCCTTCACATGGGGTCCTTTATTTTTAGTTCTTAAAAGGCTGAACTTTCCCCATATTCCAGATTAAACTCTCATTACTTTTTGAAGTATATTGCTGGTAACTATAACACTATCAGATCAGACTTCTTTGTCACTGATAACTGTATTCCTTGGCATCTTTTTTCCCTTTCTCTCTTTTTAATTGTGTACATTGTTCATTTATCTATTTTATATTGGTATATTGTTATTAGTTAAATTATTGTTTGTTAGATGGTGCTATTACTGTCTGCTCTGTGTGTGTGTGTTTGAGAGGGGAACTGTTCTTGTTTTGTTTGGTTCTTAGGTTTCAAATTGGTACTTGTGAAATGTATATTGTATGCGTTTAAATATAAAAATAATAAAGTTAAAAATAAATAAATTTGTCAGTATAATGAATGAAGTACAGAATACAGAGGGAGAGGACTCACTACAAATCACTTTGATGACTGGGGAAAAATCAATGTACATCTTCACTGATCTGGAGTAAACTTGTGTGAAAACCATCAGCCCAAACAAAGGTGAGAACATGCAATGCTGTAGATCATGAGCTACAAGACAAGCAGCTCACTGCCATATATTTTGGATTTGTCATAAGATATCAGATTACTGGGGAAAAAACAAGCATAAAATATGCCTTAAGATTTGATTCTAGGCAGGAAACCAGACTATGTCAAAGAGTTTTGTCAAAAACATTTGTTCAATAATGTGCTGCTAGCTAGTAAGAAGAATTCACGAGGAGGAAGAAGACTGATATGATGGCCACAGTGAAAGACTGGATAGAAGAAGTTAAGAACTTTCACAAAACACTTTGATAAGGATGGACTTTATGAACAGTAGCCATTAGCCCAAACAAAGACAGATAAAGACAAATGACATTCTGTGTTTGTTAGCTACTCTATTTTCATCTTTTTTAAATATATATACTTTAAATCCTGTTGGTCATATCAAAGTTTTTAAAAGGTGCATAGTGGGAGGTATGTATGTAATGACTTTATATGCACTGTAAACAGGAAATATTTTTATATGAGTTTATATCGCTTTCCTCTTGTCTACTCCACAGACCAGTGCTTTGTGTATCACTGAATGTTTTATGGCACCCCTCAACAAAAAGAGTCTGCACCTCATTTCTTGTGTTGATAAGACTCAGTTAACCAAATTTATTGCTAATATGTTTTCCATAGATAGAAATTAGTCACTTCTTTCACTTTGCATCCTACGCCTAAAATGAATCAACCCATTTCAAGACGAGCTTTGCCACATTTTTCTCAATCAAAATCAAAATGGAATGACTCTAAGACAGTGGCTCTAAGACAGATGTAGTGCACTGTGTGGAGGTTTATCCTTAATACCCACCCATACATTTAACAGTGAATGTGTTTCACCAGTGCATAACAGGGATTGTTTAACCAAATGTGTATTATCTCAAAGGAAAATGTTTGGGTGTATTTTTTGTTTATACTGGTTCATATCTGTATAAGACAACATTGGCTTTGCTTCACAACAGTTTAGACAAACTTTATTAAAGGGTGTGATTCGGACATAATTCCCCTCTTTAAACAGTCAGATTATCGTCTGTTTATTGTCTTCTGAGAACTTCATTGGATTAATAAAATGTCTTCAAACCTAAACCTACCATTGAATGTTAATTTATATTTGAGTGTCTTTAAAATAAAAAGTCCATGTTTAGTTACACCATAATCGTCAAAAAAAAAAGTATTAAAGTTGAGAGAAAGGGTCTTTTCAATCATGTCACATTTTCAGATTAAACTTGTTGTTGGATGTTGTTTGAGGAATGTAACTTTTAGCTTTTAATTTCAAAATTATTTTTATTCTACATTAGTGTCTAAAAGAGTTAAATAATATCCCAAATGATGAAGTGATAACAATGTGTGCTTTATTAAACGATCTGCCTGTATTAATAGAGAAAAAATATTTCTCCCAGTGACTGATCAAGCATTTAATGCTGCTTGTTCAGTTCAGATGTGCTGGCCCCTGGGTTGTGGAAGAGACACACTTGAGGTTGCACATTTTTCAGAGACCGGTAGGGGGTGCTGGTGTCTTAAAGATTTTATGCCTGGACAGTAAGCTACACATTACTGAAGTTGGAGTGAGGACACTACAGCCTAAGAGAGGCAATGAAGGCTTAGAGAAAACACAGCAGAGTAACTGATTTTTGACATGAATGTGAAAATACTGAGAACATTTTCTAAAAACTGTCCATGAAGCATACCTTGGGACTGTGTAATTTGCTAAACGGAAATATGAAAAAATACCAGGCTAGTCAATTATATAGATTCTCTAAAATATGTGAGTTGTCATCATGTGTTTTCACAGACATCCAAACAGAACACCACGGAGTGGCCTGAGAATCATCACAAGTAATGAAGTGAAATTAAATGATAAAAAAGTGTGCAACCAAACCAAAGGTGAAAGGATGTGACATTTTCCAGAGAGAAACTGACTTTGCATTGAGACAAATGTGTATGGTCACTTAAGTTTGTCTAATTATAGACTTCTGGCTCTTATTCAACAGTAACGCAATGGTACATTGTGTGTTAGGGATAGTGTCATACTGCAGAGTGCTTTGAAATCACGGCCACAAATAGTAAAGACTGTACAAACAAAATCCTTTTTACAGCAGCTTGTTTGAAAAGGCACAAGTCAAAGACCAAAAAGTATGACTGCTGTCATGATTTCTGTGACATCAAAAACAAGAAAGGCAATAGTGAATAGGGTGCTATCAGTGGAAAACTGCATGTCATATATATATATATTTACAAATGTAAAATAAATTGTGAACTAAAACATAGGAAAGCCAGTGAACTGAAGTTGTGTGTTTGAGTTGAATGATAAATTCTGCGCTCAAGCACCAGAAATACTGTTGGTCTAGTCTAGTAAGATTCCAAAACCATGGAGGAGTCTTGCACAACCCTTGGTTCAAAAACTAAAGCTACTGATTCCACTGCTGTTCCAAATGTCACTTTACTGTGAGCAAAAGTTGCACTTGTGATGCTAAAAAAAAACATGTAGCAAACCAGCAGAAATGGTCTTGGTTTTTTCCTCTTACTGAGACAAGGTTGTGTGGGGCAGTGATTTGCAGCATACACTGTATTAACAGAGAAATCTGGAAGATGTAATGTATGAGACTGTAGTTCCCCACATATATATGTTATCACTACTTTTTTGTACTTTTCACTAACTAAAACTATGACTTGTACTGTTTTTATGTTAAGACTAAATACACTGCCACTCTGTTGGTTATTTAAAGCTCTCCCTTGATCACATACGTTTAATACTTCCAGCCAGTTGAGAATTATCAAGTGTGTTCCACGCAGACAAACGTTCTTTCACAAGGGCTCACGAACCATCTCATCCTCAGCCCCCAGAGTCATTGATGTCCCTGTTCTGCTCCTTCAGGCTCAGCTACCCCTGCTTTAGGCTTTCTTGTATGTTGAAAGGTATGCCTTGGAAGAGCCTTCTGCTAACAAACACAAACCTAACCTTGTGTAAAACTATTAAGTAAATTGTGACAATGCGGTACAGAGTGAAGTGGCAGTACAGAGCAAATTTGTCTGGTGGTATGTCTTTGGTGAAGAGTACAGAGATCAAATCTCCCTTAACCAATGACTAAATGCTTCTCCAGATGTATCCCAAAAATACCAAATTTACCATTTCATTATCTCTCTCCTCCAGCTCACACTAGAGAAATTATAAGCACACATGACCCAAGTCTCCAATTCCCTTATTGGTGGACTCCAGTGGGAACCTCATTTGTGTTTCTGCACTGGTGAATCCTCTTGTTTCCATTGCACTTCCACTGTACATGTAGTCAAGTCGTCTTCTTCCACCTCCTCACTCCTCATTCCAATGTCAGAATGCTATTGAACTTGCTTTTGTATATGTAATGTATATGTTTTATATTTGTAAGTCCAGGCAATTGGTGTAGTACATCAATAAGAACTGAACATTATGCAGTGCATGGTCTGAGGTTTGATGATCAAAGCCAGGTGCTGGCCAAAGCTGGAAAATGCATGTCATTCATGCATCTTGTGGACCATGTCAACCACTGGCACTTCTACCAGGTCTCCTGGAAGTCAGACCACTTACATTAAAAGTCCTTTCACAAGTGGCCCTGCTTTCAACCTGTTCCTTGCCCTGTTGTATGCAACGTCCGACAATGTTTATAAGTAAAATGATGTCTCAAGAAGGCAACTCATCATCACATTAGACTGGAATGTCTCTGAAACAACTTCTCTTTTCTAAAAAAGTGATTTACTCTGGTTCTTGAACAACCAATCAAATGTCAGCTTAATACTAAAATGTTACATTTCGTTTGACAGGTCCAAAAAAATGGGTTAAGTGTTGGGGACTTGCTGATGAGCAATACAAAGGCACTGAGGGAAAGGCAGGGTCACTGAGACTAAAGCAGGTAAAAAATGTTGTGTTCATAACTGTTACAGGAAAGAACAGAAACGCAATATCCACGTTTAGGCCTATTGTATGAGATGAATAAAATTTTAATGTAGAGATTTGAGTAAGCCATTTTAAGGTTATCAAATATAAAATTCTATAAACACAGAGGACCACCTTTTACTCGTTTTGAAACGAAAACACTGCGGAGCTACCCCTTTGTTGGGTGAATATTGTTTGATTAAACAGTGTAGGCATAATTTAGTGTTTGAGGCTAGTGTTTGTGCTAGTGTTTGAATTGATTTTGATGTTTGTAACAAAAAAATCACTACTTAAATCTGCAGTTTCATTTCCTGAACTTGTAAGGTAAGGTAGGATGAGATAGGGATGTTCTGTGTGCTTGAATACACAGCAAGCTGCATTCAGAAGTATGTATAATTTGACTTCATCTGGTTGAGCTCTATCCAGCACTGGGTTGTGAAACCCTAGTTTTTCAAATTGTCATGTTGTGCAGTACTTAAAAACATTTCACTTCTTACTGAATTGTCAACACAAAAAGACAAAAGGAACTCAGTGATAAATTCTCTTTTGGTATTATGCCTGGCACAAGGCCTCTTCAGGGTTTAAATTGCTTGGGCACATTTGGGATGAATAAATATAGAGTTGATGATACTTACCTAATGCTGAAACCTGTTGCATATGAGACCCTCCTCAAACATAGTTGTGGACTTGTGTTAGATATTGTATTGTGAAATGCAAAGTGCTTATGGGGAGGGAATCTGTAAAGCCAATAAAGGCTTTTCTGTATGATTTGCTGTATGTGTATGAGTAGTTGGTGGTACATACAGGCGTTACACTTAGGTGACGGTTTAGCTGTTGCCTGAACTTCTGTGAGACTGGGGTCACAGGCTAGGCGGGATTCTTCGTCCTCTTGCCCAGCATCCTCTTCCTTCCTCTCCTCCAAACCTTCTGTTTTTTCTGCCAGTCTCTTAGACATCCTAGATGCCCTCTGAGTCTGTAACAAAATATTTACAGAGACTCTAGAATAAAGTAATACAATTGTAGGTGGTTTTGCTGAAAGAGAACAGATTTTAAAATAATGAAAGGTTGAGTTAAAGATTCTAACCTTTGCTGGGGCTCTGGCAGCAGTACCTTTTCTCTGTGCCCGTCCTTTAGATTTGGGTACCTTAGGACCAGAGAGCGACTTGATAGTGACAGCTGCATGCTGAAGAATACAGTCACTGCCACAGTAAACAGAGTCTGGTAACGCATTTTTGGAGCAGCCAGGTCCAATGCACATGGGGGAGGTTGTTTCGGACATCATCACAATGTCAGATTCAGTTTTCAGGCTCATTAAAGAGGCCTCTGCGACCTCCATTATTTCCAAAGTGCTCTGAAACCAGATTCTCATGTCAGAGCCCAAAAGCAAACAGGATCCGGTATTACAATTACCAAGCCCCTTTTTAATACAAAAATACAGAGAAATATCAAAGAATCAAATTAAATCTTAACCTGTGTTTGCTGTGGAACATGTTCCTCTATGTCTTTACAAGATGGATTCTGTGATAGGCATTGAGGTGGGCTCATCTGTAGCTCTGGCTGGAATTGGCTCTGTTTCCTTACAGTGCAGCCTGAGCATATATACTCCTGCCCTTCTTTAGCCATTTCAGAACCTAATGCCTCACTAATGCCAACACAATCACCATGGAAGCAGTCCTGGCAACAGTCACAGCAAATCATAAACCTTAAAGACAGTAAAAAAACAGCAGTTAGTAAATGACATCATGCAAAGTTGGTCTTCGAAATCTTGAGACCAGAAAAAACATACCGGTTATAGTGACTTTGTCGACAAACGCAGCACACAGTGTTTGAGTCATAGCCCACTGTGTTACATGACATTGAATACTCTTCTATATCCTTATCTTCTATCACAACTTTCTTCTCTTCTTCTTCTTGCTCGCATGCTGCATTATCATACCGGCCTGGAGTTTCACCTGCACTCTGGTCTGGGTCACTTTCTATAATTATGCAGTCTGAACTTGATTGCTGAGCAGGACTGAGGGGAATATCAAAGCAATTTGGTGGATTAGCGTTTTGTTCTTCCTCTTCCAACTGCTGCAGCTGCTGTCGATGTGGATTACTGATCATTAACTCATCATCCTCCTTGTTGATGGTCATGTTTGACACTAGCTCTGAAGCCCGGCCCCTTCCTCTGCCCCTGCCTTTGCTTTTTCCCCGACCCCTTCCCCTCCCTCTCCCCTTTGCTCTAGCTTTCCCTCGTCCACCTCTCACCCCTCTAGCCATTGTATGTTCCTGTCTTTCTGAGGATGCCTGTTGTTTCTGTTTTATTTGCAACAGAGTAATGTCATCACTGTCCTCTTCTTGACTACAAAATAACACCTCATCTTGATCCTCTTTTGTCTCAAGGGCAAGCTGTGAATCCTCCGTGTTACTGACAGATTCCAAATGATCTGGAAGCTCACTCTCATCCAAAGGCTCTGGAAGGGGGGCTTCTAGGTCATCGGTGTCTTCTATAAGATTAGGGGTAGCCACTACCTCTGGCATGTCCATTAACAAACCATCTCTGCCACCAAGCAGTGAGAAAGCAGTGTGGAAAGCAGAGCCAAAATCTTGCCACAAGCTGGGGTCTAGGCTCCCTCCTGCAGAAGCCTCAGAGGCAGGTTTGCTTTCCTCTGAGGCAGGTGAGGATGGAGCAGACCACTCTAAGTCATCAAGAACACTCCGAGTTGAACATGTTGCTTTCTGGGTGTCTTGGTTAGCAGCTGTGGCCTGTGGTGCCTTGTTTCTACGGCCTCTACCTTTTCGTACAAGTGGGGGGCTGTTGTTTAAATCTCTCACTTCCTCCATGAACTCTCTCCTAGCAATGGTTGAACGCCTGAAGCCCCATGATTTTTTAACCTGAGACAAGCTTGGTCTTGAGTCTGACTCAGAACCCTCTGGTTGCTGTTCCACTAAAGTAAAGAAGAGACAAGATTAATAGAAGTAAGAGTGATAACAGTTGATTTGAGATAAAACTAATAAACATGTCAATCAGTGTTACCTGAATTATTACAACCTGTAGCGCTGTCCATTTTACCAATGATCTCTAAACAGAAGAGGGATTTAGTGACGATGATGTGTTGACCCACCTTAGCTATACACAAAAATACATACATAGTGTCTGTTCTTACAAAATTAAATACATATATGATTATGTGCATATTTCGTTTTCAAACCACAATTATGCAAACCTGTTCGAATAGGGATATTATTTTCTTATATATGTATCAAAACTGAAACTATCTTAAAACTACACAATTTGCATATGCTGATAGAGGTAAAGGTGAATACTATTTAAAGAATTACTGCAAAACACTCAGCTTTTTCTTCCATACGACTTAATAATGCGTGGCTAGTCCGCCCTGCCTTTGCAAATAACAATAAATGCGTCGTGTACGAAACAACGACGCAACGCAAAACATACGGTGGACACATTGTTCGCTGCAGCTTATTATGGTAGCTAAAAGTAGCGTAGCACGTTTATGTATGTCTCATGCATGCTGAATAAATACAACATAAGGGCTATCGTCTAATACCATGGACTACATGTTTATTCGCGTTCATTAACAAACATCTCGAAGAAAATTAAAAGAATACCTTTGATAGTGTTACACTTTTCCGCTGCGAAGTCATTTGCTATGCTAGCGTGCTTGCGCCATCTTCCATTTTCCCTACATAGTAAATATAAACTCTCGCGATAGTCTCGCGTTGGGAGGGATTGTTTTGCAAGTCATATCCTGGTCATATGCTGATCAGTCTCTATGTCCTTTAGATTCTGCCAGATTTCAGAATATTTGAATGGTTTGACTAATATAAAATTGCATTATGCACACAAAAAGTATTACTGAGAGTCTCAACATAGCCCTTTATGATTGAGGTTTTGCCCACTGGGGGCAAAATCTTGAGTACAGTTTTATTTAAAACACAGTTTCATTTATTTTATGTACAATATGTAAACAAGGACATGAACCATTTAAAAACAGACATGCTCACAAGAATCAATATACAACCAAACTGCAATCTCTTTACATACCAGTTCTCAAACAGAATTTACATTACTTTGAATAACTGGCTGAACACAGAGTGCTGCTGACATTCATAAGTTTATTCTCAAATAATTTTCAGACACATAGAAATATGATTTAATTAAACACTATAAAACATACACTATAAATATTGTTCATGTATTTTCTTACAAAAAATGTACAGTTTACATTTGTAATTTTTTTTTTTTTTTATAAATCACAGATATTTTATGTATACCTATATGCAACATGGAACTACAATACAAAACTAGTATCATCTAAATGCCATGACATTAAGATGATATGGTTACAAACAATGTTTTAATACAAAATACATAAACATTGTTTAAAACCATATAGTGAAATTGCATAACTTAAAAGTAAAATGGCACCATGATTAGTGATTCACAAACTGCTATTTTAACCACTTTGTCTAAGTTGGCAAAAGAGTACAGCAATGAATTACTTTTGCAAATATCTTGACTTTTGAAATAAACAAAATAAATCTTTGATAGAGCCACAATAAACTATTTGAAAACTCACATTTTCACCAGATTATTTTACATGGGTATTTCAATGGAACATAGACTTGGGGACACTGTGTATAAGATAAATAAAAATGTCCTGTCACAAGATTGAAGGGAATGAAAAAACAAAAGTGATTTGTCACAGAAGTGCAGGCCCTCAAAAGTTGAGTTTGGACAACAATCCCAACACTAGCCTTTTAAAATTTGTGAATGTCTTCAGTGTAGCAGTTAGGTCACAGTAACACCCGCACCATCCTTACTTTTGTCCACATATGTAGGAGAGTTGTTTTTATCTGTTACAGGTCCAGCTGCTGAAGGCAAGTTTTGTGTGGCTGGAGAGAGGGATGCTGATTTCAGTGATGGATCTGAGCTTGACTCTGCCTCTGGCTCTTGCTGAGAGGCTGTGGCTGAAAAGAAAAGTTTTAAATTACATTAAAATATTCATGATATTTAAAATATTTCTTTACTCTTATGTAAATAGAATTTTCTCATCTTCACAAGACTGCTTGTTGCAATTAAAAAGGGCTATAAAGCAATAGTACAAGAAGTTGAAGAATATAATAGCATAAAATTTATTAACCTTTTATTTGCTTACAAACTAAACTGTTGATATGTTGATAGTAATTTGCACTTTACACATTAAAAAAATATTGTATAATATATATTCCAAATGACTGTGTGGTTACCTGACTGCGTGCAGGACTTCATGTGTTCTGGCCAGTGGGCTTGCTGGCAGGGATAATCACAGTAACTTGTATTCCAGCAGCAGTAGAAAATGGCCTCCTTCCTGCAGTTGGCGCACCACTGTTTCTTTTTGGTCTCATCAACAGCCTGCTGCTTTTCCAACTCCATCTGTTTTTTTACTTCTGCCACCAGACGTTCCCGCTCCTGTTCAAGACTTTGCCTCATCTCTGCCATTGTCAATTCTGAAGTGAAGACAAAAAACACATATATCATGAATTTAAGTCCTCTGTAAATTTGTAACTGCTTTTTCCTTATTACTCAAGAATAAAAACGTACCCAAATTGTGTTTCATCTCTGATAACTCTTGCTGATGTAACCACTGCAGCTTCTCAATCTCAATCCTTAACCGTCGAATCTGGTAAACAAATACAGTCAACACATGGCTTCAATACTTGCAAAGTTAAAAATGTATCATAATACATACCTCTGCAATTGTGTTTCCTGATGTGCTTTTTGAAAGGTCATTGTAGATTTCAGTCATTGTTCCTTTTATTGTGTCCATTATCTGCAATTTGTGCAAAACCACACAAATGGGTTATAGAAACCTAAAGTTTATCAAAGTACAACATTTGTTTGCATTTGGACTTTGACGCACTTTATTTGTATACTTGGCTATATCTGCAGCTACATCAGCCGAGCCTGTTGGGATCTGCAAGTCTGCGAGCGAAGAGCTACTAGAGGATGTCTGGTTTGATGTGAGTGAATTACTTTGAGGAGAGTCTTTTTGTTGTCCTGTATGCAAAAAAGACCAAATAAATTAAACACCATTAAAACATGACTCTGTTATATTCGAGACATGAGCGAACATATGTACTGTATACCCTTGACTGCTTGTCTGGTCTGATAGCGAGTACTTGATGAGGAGTTCTGCTGCTGGGTTTGCAAGTGCTGTGGACTGCGTGTCTGGCCTGCAGACTGTTCTCCATGCTGCTGCTGCCTCTGTACTTTCTGCATGTGCCATTTCTGGGAGGAAGTCTGGAATTTGGTTGGATTCCACACTACTGCCTGTTGCATGGGTTGTGTTGTTTCCTTAGGCAGAAGAGGGCGCTGTTTCTTTACAGCTGCAGGTGCTGGAGATGACGAGGAGATGGAAGCAGGAGAGGGAGTGCTGGTTGAATTATTAATGGTTGTGGAGGTTGTGGCCGCACCAGGAGCTGCAGTCGAAGCAAGGCCTAGGGCTGCAGTGATGACTGGTTGTAAAGATTCTTTTTGACTGGAGGCGGTTTCACGTACAGGTGCAGCTGTATTAGAGAGAGCGGATTTAACATGACAAAAAAGACTCCTTTTTTAACATAATTAACATTATATAAGTAATAGTTTTCAAAGCTTAACCTTCTGATTTCATAGTAGTTTCTTTTTTGGCTGTTCCTGGGTCTCTTCTTATTCTTTTAGAGTCACGACTTCCATGTTCCTCACCAAGGTCAATTACCAACTCTCTTTCAGAGTCTGAGTCTTGTTCAACTGCTGATGAGGCTGCTCTTGCCTCTTCTGATGCCTTGGGCTTGTCAAGTGGAGAATGGGGTGTCTTGATTTTGTCCTGGGGGTCCCGATCTGTGCCACTACTACTCTGCTTTTCTTTGATGTCTTTAAGCGGGGGTTCAGCCGTGATTTTATCGCCTGTGCCAGTATTTCCCTCCTTATTTTCTCCTTCTGTGCTTGCTTTGGGCCTCTTTTTCTCCGCTTTGTCCTTGTTTTGCGCAGAGCTCTTTGGCTTGTGCTCTTCATCACTGAGATACTCACTGTCACTTGAGTCTGATTTCTCAGAGTCCTCAGAGTCACTGTGATCCACATCTTTGTACACATCTTCAGAAATCTCATCTATCCCTGTGTACATCAAAATATATTTGAATGAAAGAATAGAATATTTGTTACTGATTAAATTCATGGCTTCATATTTATGCTTTTAGACTAGACACAGACTAGAACAATTATATAAAGCTATTTTATTTATACCCAGCTGTGCCTTGCAGCTTTCAATAGTCTTGTCAAGGCTCCTTAGGGGTCGCTTTGGGGTAGGTGGGGCAACTGGTGCTCCCTGTTGTTGCTGTTGTTGTTGCACAGTTTCACTTAGCTCCTTCAAATCCATCTCAGCCTTAACTCGGTCTTTAAGAAATATTTTAAAATAGATTAAAATGAAATGCAGATTTTGTTATTTGTTTCTTACAAGCTTATAAGTCCAACTACTGACCAAGGTTAAGATTCAGGATGCTCCCTGTGCCTGCGGTCTTCTCTTGTTTAGGTACCACACCAGGACTGAAAGGCTTTGGACTGCCTGTCGTGCTGCTTGCAGGACCCATCTTCCCTGAGACAGGGGATGCTGTACAAAAAACATAAACCAACTTAAAAATATTTGCATCACATCGTTATCAATCTTAAGCATTTCCTATGGAGAGTGTCTAATAGATGCAATACTTTGGATGGAAAGGAAGCTATAATAAAAAGGTTGATTTTGGCATTATTATTATTTACCTGTACAATCCATAGATTCTTCTCCAGTGCTGTAGTGAAATGCAGGGTTCCTGCTGGCCTTTTCAATATCCTGCTCCCCATCAGATCCAGTGTGCACTGAAGAGTTTGTGCTCATTGGAGATCGAGGCATATCTGTCATTGAGACCCTTCGGCCCAGGCCGCTCGGAGTAGAGCTCTTACTGAGGACCATCTTAGGAGACGCTGTAGTATCGAAGTTTAAACGAAGTTTTTCAGGCTTCTCAGTTTTAATAGTTCCAGCACTGGGGTTAGATGGGTCCAGCAGCATCTGTAGCTGATTGTTGGGAGTGTAGGGAGTTCTGAAAGGTGCATAGTTGAAAACTCCAAATTTCTTGCGAATGTTCTCCACATAGACCTCCATCTCTTGCATGGCACTGTTGAAAATGCTCTTTGTCTTCTTCACAGAGAAAGGGATTTCTTTGGACATCAGGTAGCAGTTGTTGATAGGAACCCAAGCCCTGCAATGACACAAGTTTAGGCCAAAATCTTTAAGCACAAAGACCCCTTTCCTTCTCTCCAAAGCTGATTTTACCTGTCATGTTGTCCAAAAAAGCGGGCATCAACTTGGCCATCTTTTTCCCGGAGTGCTTTTGCTGGCCAAAAGGGGAATCCTTTCAACTTTGCCCAGACCAGAGGATGAGGTTGACTCTATTAAGAAAAAAAATTGATAGTTTCACAATTCTTAAATGTGAATCTTTAAAAGAAGAAAAGAATTATGTGAACACCTACACATGGCTCACAAAACCAGTTGTCTCTTTTCTGACAAGACGACAAGTAACACTCTGGACACACTTCAATCTCATTCATCTGAAAAGGCACAGTAAATTATAAACCAAATAAACAATAGAAATACAAAAATGTTTTGCAGTTGGGTTTGTAAAGTGACTATACCTCATGTTCACAAATTTTGACAATAACCTTTGCAGTTGCAGTTAATTTGTGATTAGCTGGAAAAACAAAGAAAGATATGTATTATAAATGTCCTTTTTAAAACATGTCATTAGTACTTTATCACCAGCCTACCTCCATTATAGATGATGCAGTTGTGTAATATCCATTTCATATCAGCAAGAAAGGCTTCAGTGCAGCCATACATTTTTTTCTTGATATTCTATTGAAAAAAAGAAAATAATGAGTCAAAATATCTTTTTGTTTTACACGCAGAAAGGCCCTATTTGAAGTATTCATGCTTATACATGGACATCTATACATCTTCGGTTTAATATTCCCAGCAGTTTTTATTTACCTTTTCTAAGGTGCACAAATCCATGGGGTGGAAGATGTACTCTGCATAATCTGGATGTTGTTCCAGAGACACAGGCTTATGAAAAGGCTCAGTCTGCTCAGTTGCACAAAGAACATGAATTATTAACTACTAACTACTTGTTTTGTCTTTGTTTTCTTTTAATCTAAGACATAATGTGGTTTAGTAAATAATATTATTTTTTTAATGCATGCTTGCAAGACCTACCCCAGGCTGTTTAATCTTCTGGAGTGCAAATTTAAGTAAGTAGGAGAGTTGGTCTATGTTCAGCATAGTCATTGCCTTGCTCTGGGTTTCAATGCATTCAGCAACCGTTATTTTCTGCAAAACATATTTTAAGAAATAAAGGAATGTTAACAGTCCTTTCTTAAACAAATACTAATAATTAAATTCTATCGGTTAAGACCTCAGTTTATTTTTCAGTTTTATTCACGTTTGTGAAATAATTTTCTATGGTAGTTAGTCATAGTGCTTGATTTAGCTTAAATTTCAATCACAAGATGGAATTACTTATTCACATAGGTGTACATCTAGACATGCACACGCGGAGAGATACCTCACATTCTGGACAGAACCAGTCGCCCTCGGGCTCAGCTGGTAGTTTGAGGCACTTGGCGTGGTACACCCTGGGGCAGAGCTCACAGCAGAGCACCTGGCCCTCTCGGTGGCACAGCCAGCAGTAGAAATCATTCCTGCCGTCCTGCGGTACAACATCAACAGGGTCTGTGGTGAGTGCTGGCTGCTTCATATAGTAAAAGGGACCATGTCTTAGCTCTGACTGAAATGCAGGCAAGAGAAAAAGGGGGGTAGGTTTCAAAAAACACGCTGGAACACAAAAGGTGCAATGCAACAAAAACAAAGCAGTGGTGAGGTTGGGCAAGCAGGGAAAAGCAGCAAAGGGAAACAAAGACGGTTTCCAACAAGAGTTTTAACACTAATATGTAATTCTTTTTAACAGCCTCCACAAGGCTCAAAAGAGACACACAGAGGAAACTCACCAAACAGGTTTGTGGTGAAAGTTTAAATGCATGCTTTTCTATTTATGCTACAATAAACTGCACTGACCATACTGTAGTATCTGGTGAGCCTGTTGCACTGTGTCTATAAAAAAGGGGGCTATTCTTTTCCATCAAAATGACTTCTGACGCATTTAATGGTTTCAGTGTTGTGTATTTTACCTAGTGTTGCTTTAAAAGCTTTATAACAGATAATATCAATTAAGACATAGAGAAAAACAAATGACTCTTATCACATAAAGTGTATAGGGGAATGTGGATTTAAATTTGTTCAGTATATGGTGAATCATGCACATGGTCACAGCCTCTCACCTTAATACACATCTGTCGGTAAAGATTCAAATAGATGTGTAATAGTAAATATAAGGCTGTACTATAAGTGAAATATAAACAAGGCCTAAATTATTTTTAATACGGAAAATGTCTTTTCAGTTTGTGCTATCTTTAACATCTTTGAATCTTGGAAAACAGACATTAGTCAATAGTCAGTGAAAGAGGGCACTGCTATTGCCTCCCACACAAACCTTATAAAAACACACTTTTTGAAATGAGTATACTGCAGCTTACCTGATCTTTGTTATTACTGTTGACAGCTCCAGGCTTTTTCTTTTTCTTTAGGGGGCTGGGTGATGTGTCTGAGGGTGAGTGCCCATTGGAGGAATGTGTGGGACTTGACACCTTCCTTTTCTGTGCTGCAGACCCAGGTGGATCGAGGACTGAAAAACAACAAAACAAATATGTCATCATTTACAAAGCTTAAAATATTACAAAACTGCGAAACCTACTGTATATCCAATGTATATTGTATATATGTATATTGTAAGTGTAGCCTCACAGATACCCCACACATTTTGTATTATTACTTGTGTCGTACAGGGCTTTCTCTAAAATTACAAAGCTGTGTGAAAGCAGTTGGGGATAATGGATTGTGTTTGCACATCTGAGATACCAGGAAAATACATTAGCCTGCATTGTAACACCTGGCACTAAGCTGTATAAGGAAGCTTCATTTGAATTGCACTCGGCCTAATAGAGTCTTACCTTTGGGTCGCGTTGATGCATCCATCCCCTCTACCACATCAGACTCCGTCTTTATCTCCTCTTCAGCCAGACTGCAGAGTACCGAACAAGAGCACACACAAACACAGAAAGAGAGGCAACACTCAGACTCAGGAAAGGTGCTCAGAAACCACATCAGCATAACAGTAAACAAGTGGAACACCACCTAAGGCACACAGTTCCCCAAGGATCTGTCAATAGGGACCCAGCAGCCATCTATTCCTATTCCCATATTGTTTTTATTTCAGTAAATCTATTCTCACGTTGTGTTCAAGTCAAGTTCTACTCCTTTCTTTATACTATCAATCACACACCAGAGAGAATCTGGTCGGTAAGTACCAAGAAAGATAATGGTAATAATCACCATGGCAACACTCCTCTCAGTTAAGTACACGTTGACATTCACAATAACACACTGAGCCATACACTGACACTGGCCTGCACCTCTGTCGAGAGAACATTTGTTCTTAGTTTTGTCCTTCTTTAGTAATGGATAGCTGAAACACAGAAAGCCTGAGGGAATCAGCTCCTATACAGTCAGGCAGCTCTCGGTCCCCTTCTTTGACAACAATGTAACCCCGTAGGCTTTTGAGCTTACCAATAGCAACTAAACTATCCAATAACTTCAAATTAAGTTCTGTTTAAACAATCTTTCTTACAGAAACAATAATTTAATAAATAGACTCCTCCCTTCAGCAGCAGTGATTTCCTTACAGTTTCATTGATAATAAATCATGAATAGGGCAATTCCTTTGGTGTATTTTACAAAATACTGCATTTTTTCCCTTATTTACAAAAAAATAATTAAATAAATTAACTATGAAATAATGCTAAAATAAAGACCCCTCTCTCGTCATCTTTTTTCCTCTCAGAATAAAAGGGGAATAAAGGCTGTTTGGCGATAAATGAGGGTCTTTTGAGCATTTGACTCCTCCTTTGTCAAAGCCACACAGGGCCTCGTTTCAAGGATGTGGCCTTTATTCACAAGCCCCAGGGAGAAAACCTTGCATAAAGTCCCTGACAGGACACACACTTGACCAGTTCATAGCTTTGGATATCGCACTGGTAGCCACCAAGGAAGACGGTTTTACAGGGTTCAAATCAAAGGCCAGTTGCATTTGTGGGACAAGCCTTTTTTTTTTTCTCGTCAAAGTAAAGGAATGCCTCCTCCTTCACCCAAATAAAGACATTCCACACAAATTTGATCAAATGTCGGCTCACAGATAAACAAAGACAAGGCTGAAAGAATGATCAAGAGATGACCAAAATTGTTAAAGATTAATCTAATCCTAAAACAAGCTCCTTCAAACATTCAAACACCAAATCTCTTTAGTTTAACAATAGTCTTTAATTCTACAGAGGCCAACTGTAACACAGCATATTGTGGTTAGCATGGCTACATAGCAGTTGTCAATAGCAGTGACCTCTTTACCATTTCTAACTTAATGCAACTTGTAGTATCCATGAAATACAATAGTTTCAAGAAGAGTACTATGCCGATATGACATTTGGCTATCTTGTTTCAGCCTGCCAGCAATTACATACACACACCACAACCCCTGCAGGGCCTTCCTGTTCCAGACACAGCAAAAGAAAAAACAAGGCCCACATACAAAAAGACATTAGCCAAGTTGCTTACTAGATGCAACAAAAAACTGAACGGAACACATGTTCTCCTGGACTTCAGAACAAGCACAGACGTATTCATACCTATGTTAAGACCCTGCTAAAAGCTAATAGCTAACAAAGTGACCAGCAGTAATTTGTATTTTCTTCCAAAGGGCAATCTCAAGTTCTGAAGCTGTTTTCCATCACACAAGGAAGGTTAGGCAAATATATCCTCAGCAGAGTCTGGGGATGTATTCCAGAACGGCCCAGGTTCAAGAAAACACTGTCAGTATTCCTCTCTGGCAGCAGTAGTACCTGATGGATAAAAAGGAAACAACACTGACTCAGTTCCCTCAGATTCCACTCCTGTGAGAGACGAGCAGGGTTCTCTCGTCACAGAAAATGGAGGCCACAGCTTGCTCCCCTCCCCCCTCTCCCCCATCCCCCACTCCTAGGCTCAGACTCAAGCACTGGCACATCCAAGCCGAAGGACCAGAGAGATCTGTGGAGATTACAATCTAGCATTAAAAAACAAAAAAGAGCACATCAATATCAAACACACCATTACAGTGTCAGGAAGAACACAAGAAAATCTCAAACAAGGAGACAAATTGCCATTATGTAGCTTTTTGCACTTTCCATTCACTGTAAAGCCTCATATTATATGATGATAAAATTTGAAAGCATACATGGATCCCAGGAAAAAGCCACTGTCTGTACTTAAAACATCAAACGCATACAATACCGGAAATAAAAAGATTTGTTCTAAATGGCATTCTGTACAAATATTGTAATCTTTACTGTTAGAAAAAACTGGGGATTAATACGTCCTTTACTGATCCCACAATACATCCCACCCCAGAGATGAGCAAATTTGTATTATAAAAACCTTTTTAGGAAATGAAGAGATAGGTCCATCATTTACCAGATCAGAAACACAGCCAGATTTTCATGAAATGAAAATGTAATTTGTATTCTAGTTGATGCTACAGACTGTAATATCTCACTGAATATACCGAACAAAAGAAAGGTTTGACCAGGTTTACTACTGGGCTGTGAAGGGTGAATCAAAGATGGCTGTGGAATTTTCCAGAAGGCCGCTTTCCCTGCTGCTCTCCCTCTGATTGTCAATCTTTAACCTCGAGTGCAGCTGCAATTGGCTGGAGGGCCAACAGGGTGGAACATTATTGGTCGGCTGTGCTATGCCGCATGGATAACAGTATGCAGGCTCCCCTCTTCCTCTTAAAAAGCATTTTTGCTGCAATGCAGAGATTTCCCTCGGCTTTCGAAATGTATTTTACTTTACTTTAGTGTGCCTATCTTGGTTGTGACTATTAGTGCATGTTTAAATGGGGTCCTTGATTGTAACCTTGGTTATGGCGTAACCTTCACTAGCTTGACAATTCAACCTTGGCCTTCCTGTTTTCTAGCTATGTTTTCATCATTTTTGTAATGCCTAATTCTCTGCATGAGAAGAAATACTGTGGGATAGAAAAGTGTGGTCAAACAGATCCAGCATGTTGATGTTCTGTACTTATATTAGTATCCTTAAAGGGAAAAAAAAACTATATCATTTTGACTTAGTGCCTTTCTTATGCCTTGCCATAACAAAATGTCATAATGCACAAAACCTGTAATTTTTTGTTCATTTCTTATATTATTATATAGTGTTACCAGTAACAACTGGTTTCCCATCTGTGTCACTGTCTGGTTTGTTCATGTTCATACTTGTGTATACAAAATGGCCACTGTCAGAGACAGAGAGTAGAGGAAGTAGCTTCACAACACAGTAAACATAACCTTGTGATTTAAAGTGCATGTGGTCATAACTGATGGCACTTGAAGATTAGACTAGAAAGAGGCAAGCAAAACATGACATAATATGTTTTTGCGGTCAAAATGTGTAAACTAATATCCATCCAAATTATTATTCAAAATCTAAATAAGTAAAGTAATACTCCATTGCCCTGTCACTTCCTACTAACCACATCTGCTGCCTTCCATGTTTGTTGCCTGGCCTGACACACAAGAAAACCACACATAGCCTGACTACTTACAAAGGGTACATAACTCCCCCTCCTTGTTCTCCACTGCCCATCCCCCACTCATTCTCTGCCAGTCACCTAAACAAGGCTGCCACAACAGAAAGGAGGTGTGGGTACCATTCTTAATTCTCACTATCCTTTGCATTACAAAAAAGGAAAAGGATTTGCCATGGTCCACTCTGCCTCCTGTATGGCAGCCTGGTTGTCTGGGCACCCATGTGACCCTGAGATACAGAGAGAGAGCAAGGGTGAGAGTCGTTACCCAACCCCCCACCTTCCTCCGCACTGTGAAGCATAGAGGCCTGTCGAGGCCTCCAAGCCAACCAGCTCCTCCTCCTGCACACTAAACTGATTTTAAGGTGTGCAACATAGTCATTATAAACAGTCACCACCACAACAACTAGGAAGCCATGTTGTTATTAGAGATGAGATAGTAAAAAGTCAGAGCTTACCTCTGTGGATGCATGGCTGCCTGACACACTGTTATATCAACACTTATAAAACATGGAGGACACTCTCAACCCTCAGCCGGGAAGGCTCCGCTCTTCAGGCAAGGCGATCAGGCCTGGAGATGTTAGCCAGATCCTGACTGGCTGCTTTCAGAGCAGGCAGGATAGAAGGCGCCTCCTGATTGGCTGAAATATTTCCTGAGTAATTATCTTTGTTCAGTGCAGGCAGGGGCAGCACTGTGAGTGTCAGAGACAGGGGAAGAAAATCAGCAAAGAGCTGGGCCCAAAACGCCAAATAATACAGCTTATCCGAGTAGTTAAAGTGTACATACCTCTTATACCAGTGTCTCCATATGTAGGCTGTAGACGTAGTGTCTTACTAAAAGGGAGGAAATGGCAGCCTTCACACAGTGACAGCTCACCATTACTGCTCTGCACAAGCCTCCATTTTTTTCTGTGGAGAGGGCCTTTGTTTAACTCCTCCCTCTCAGCCAGAAGAGAATCTATACCTCTTCACCTATTTGACAAAAGATATAAAAGAAAAGCTATTAGGTTGACAAATATTGACAAATACAGTCAAAAAGACAAAACCATATATAGGCTATATATTGCTGGGGCAAAGTAAATACACCTGGGTAAACAACCTACTGTAATGACAATTATTGATGTACTGCATTTGTACACATGACCTTTCTTCTACCAACACATAATCACTTATAATTGATAGTAATAAAGTATTGTAATAGTCATGCATCCTCTTCAATCAAAAGGGCATTACCTAAATCCAAACTTTTTGGTCTATAGATTAAAAATAGTTTTGCATAACATAACATAGCCTACTCTGGACAAATACATGTGTCAAACAGGATTAACATTTGACATCATTACATTAGCTATAGGCTATTGGTAGCCACTCTTGTAAACTATTATATTGCATTGAAAAGTAGGCTACTATCAAGTTTTGTTAAAAAAAAAAAAAATATTAAAAAAAAAAAAGAAAAAATTTTTTTAAAAAGTGTGTAACACAACACGTAATAATGTGTTATTTGTAATGTATCAACTGCTGTCACTAAAAAAATCCTGTAGGCCACAGGCTCTTTCTGACTCATTATCTTGTACTGACCTCTACTGGCCGAAATTTGTATATAATATAAAGAGAGTTTAGTTCAAATATTCTACAAAAAATACATTAATCAACAGCGGTTACCTCATTTAATTAGTCAAATAAATTATCTTCAAAACGTGTAGCAGCATGCGGTAGCTGGGTATGTTAGCATAAACCTTATGTTGTTGTGTTAGCCATGGTTGGTCGCTTCTACAATGACAAAACAATGCGTTTGAGATATTTTAGATGTTAGCCTGTCATTTAATCAAGGCATAGGCTTACAGAGACTTATCATCATTGAAATGGTAAAAAGCAGAAAATTAATCGCTTTGAGTAGGCTTATATTCATTTGGGAAAGTGAATTGGAATCAAAGTAAAAAATATACACCCAAACTAAGGTCAGACTAAACATGTTGGGTTACTTATTCAACATTTACAACATAAAAAATGTTCTACTGAGACACAAATCTTACCTCAAACAACGACTTAATTAAATCGATGTGCTGAGTCTGTCAGGGATCTTGCGCGGCCCCTGACGCTTTTACCATTGTTTACCAAACAGTGGCTGGGGCCCAAAGGTGAGTCGCTATCGATTTTATTCTTGTGTTTGTGATTGCACGTTTTATTAAAGACAGACACAAAAAACAAACAAACCAAAAGTAAAATTAAACAAAAAAGAAAAAAGTAACACTAAAATGGTCACCTAGTCATCCAAGTTATGTTGGTCAAACGTGTTAAGGCAACGAACTGAAATGTGATGTACTTAAAATAAAAAGATAAGGAAAGACTAACCTGCCAAAATGCAAAATGGGAATGAGGGGCTACGGATAGTACGTGAAGGCAGCGCGGCGCTGGGTTTTCCTTCCTTTGCAGTCTTGTATTTCCTTGTACGTCAAAGCTACTGGGCGGTTCATGAATGGGCTTTTTTAGTGGGAGGGCCCTCTTTGGACTTTACCAGGCAAGAAAAAAGTGGGTGTTGTGTTGGGGTGTTTGCCTTCCCTCGCGATGTCTCTTCATGACTGTTTTTGAACACATGAGTAGCGGTGCACTGTGCTTACAGACTGCAGCGGAGCTAGCAGCCCCCAGCAGAGGTAACATCCATCAGCTGAGACGTGAAGGCCAACAGCAGCACTATAACAGCCCGGGAAAGCTAGCGCCAGCCCTGCTAGTGTCAGTGACGGCAGCCTGGAGCCTGTGAGGGAGAGTGGTGCTGGGAAATCATGGGTTTCCGTAAGAAGAACAAGAGTCCTCCGGTGCTGAGCCATGAGTTTGTCATCCAGAATCACGCCGATATGGTTTCGTGTTTGGCCATGATAATCCTCCTCGGCCTGATGTTTGAGGTAAAGTGTGAGTGGCTTTGGTTAGCCGTGTAATGTTAGCTGGTGCTAACTAACGTTAGCTGACATGACAGCAGCTCACTACAGAGAGCTGCTAGCATGTCTTTCTGCTTTCCTTCTTATGTGTCTCAATGTTTGCTAGAGGAGATGTAGGAGATGTGGAGGGTCACAGGTACTACTTACAGGTTATATGACTAGTCAGCTAATGCACTGTCTGCACCACAGCCAAGCAATGACCCGAACAAATAGCATGATTACTAACGTTTGCATTGTCTTTTGCCCTATCCCACTTGTGTTATATTCACAAAATACCCCAAAAATATACATTAGCAATGTTAAAGCAACACTATGTAACTTCTTAGTATTTGCACCCTCTGCAAAAACTGCACTGCTGCAAACACATGAGATTGTCCTTAGACAGCTTAATATTCATCATGCATATAAAATGTGTGTAAAGTTGTTAGAGAAATTCCTGTTGGTAGACATATTCTCTCAGAAGTATAGTGTGTGTTATACTTAAAGATAAAAAAGTGTTATTGTGTTGCTTTAATACTGTTGCTTGAAGATTGAAAGCTGTCCTCAATGGCAAATCGTAATAAAAAAATGAAGTATTCCATTTGAAATGCTGAAGGACCTATGCAATGCTCTCCAGGCAGCTTCTGAATGTCCCCAGGCCCCAATTATGGTACTCAGTAATTAGAAAAGTTTGCCATGACACAGCAATTATCACCCTTAACATTGTTAAGATAGAATTAACATACTTAAATGTGTACATAAAAGATCTCATGTATTCTCTGTTCAGTTGTTTGTCACAAGTTATTCATAATGTGCAGTATAATTAAATAGGCCCCATACACACAACCTCTTTAGGTCTATTTAAATTACTCAAACTAATGGGATGTTATTTTTACAGGTGACAGCAAAGTTTGCCATCATGTTCATCACAGTCCAGTACAATGTAACACAAGTTCTTGGTAAAGTTCTTTAGTCATCCTAGTGTTTTGAATTTTAGTGACTGCTCAGCAGTCACTAAAATTGCAGTCTTTAGCAATTGTGCTTTTTTTTCTCCTAGGTGAAAAGCAAGAACCAGTGAACCTTTACCAATATGGCCCTAAAGATGCGGCAACCGTGTTTTTCTACCTTCTTATTGCAGTCATTCTTCATGCCTTGATACAAGAATATATTCTTGATGTAAGTATAAATGACATTGACCTATGTTTTCTGTCATTTTGATAATGATATTATGTCGATTTCACACTGAGCAAAGTTGTTTTCAAGAAGAAAGACGTAATGTAATATAGTAATATAATTTTGTTTTGACTCTAGAAAATGAACAGGAGGTTGCACTTGTCAAAAACCAAGCACAGCAAGTTTAATGAATCTGGACAGCTTGCAGCATTCTATCTTTTTTCCTTCATCTGGGGCTGCAGCATCCTAACAGCGGTATGAGCATTGCAGAGTTTAGTACTTTCCCAAGACTGTGGTATCGCTCGTCATGACATTGTACACAACATACTTTTTTTATAGGAGGATTTTGCTACAAACCCTACTTTTCTGTGGGAGGGGTACCCACACACCCACATGGTGTAAGTAAATACAAAAGCAGTTATTTTTTGATCATCACAAAATGTGTTGATTTTGAATTAATATTTGCTATAGAGGCAATGCAGTTGAAGCCAAAGTTCTGAAAAGGCTTCATACAACACACATTATCTCAAGCTCAAGATTTTCAGGTTTTCAAACCCAAACCATTAAATTTATAAAGTTCCAGGCTTTACTACATTTTATCTGCAGGCATTAATTCTAGTCTTTATAATGCTGTCACAAGTTTCAGCGACTGAAAGTCTTTGTGACTTGTACATTGCTATAACCAATAACCAATATCAAACATTATATAATTCAAAACATAATAATTTGTACAAGACATATTGTGTAGATCTAATAGTATTACTGCAGCTGAGATTTTATCATTTGTTCTCTGTCTAGTTTTCAGGTCAAGTTCTTTTATGTTTGTCAAATTGCCTATTGGCTTCATGCACTTCCAGAGCTGTATTTTCAAAAAGTCCGAAAGGTAATATACATTGCCATCTAAATTATTTTATTTAATTTTGTATTTTATTTTAATGTATCACACTCTATTCTTTTTATTTTCTGACAGGAGGACATACCACGCCAGCTCTATTACATTTGCCTTTATGTTGTCCACATCACAGGTGCCTATGTCCTCAAGTGAGTACAAGCTTGTATCAAGATAGATTACACATTTTGTCTGGTAATTAAATTAAATCTTGTTTTGTGAAGCAGTATCATGATAATTATCATTTAAAAAACGTTAAATAAGTATTGTTGCTTGGCCTTTTTTGACTTCCTTTGCTATAATTTTCATAGACCCTGTGTGATTACACGCTATTCTGAGTTTGGCACACTGCCAACTGAAAATGCCAGCACTTTTTACGCATGAAAACATAAAATACTAATTTGGTATTTGAAAAGCACTTGTGGGTACGTGTATATTGGCTTTTGATCCAAAGCCATGCAAACAACACAAATAATGTATTGTCTTCTCTCTGTGTTCAGCCTGCACCGACTGGGCCTGGTGTTGCTAGTCCCTCATTACCTGGTGGAGCTCCTGTTCCATGCCTCACGCCTCTTCTACTTCAGTGATGAGAACAAGCAGAAAGGGTATTTAATGTGAAACTAAAGTTTAATAAATGTAAACATGCATTTCTTTTCTTATTATCATAATGCCCCATGTTGTATTTCTTAACTTATCTGCAGTTTTACGCTGTGGGCTCTGCTCTTTGTGATCGCCCGTCTACTCACTCTCACACTCTCAGTTCTGACTTTCGGTTTTGGGCTACCCCGTACAGAAAATCAAGGCTTCTCCCTAGCAGAAGGCAATTTTAATGTGCTCACCATAAGGCAGGTCCCGATAACAGCTGATTTCAAAAGCTGCTCAATAAACAGAAGTGGCTGTATTTTCTTGTTTACAAGTCACATCACAAGTTTCTTCTTAATTTGCGTCCTTATCATGTAGGATGAGTTGTCTGGCAGCTATCTGCCTGACACAGGCCTGGATGATGTGGAAATTCATTAACTTCCAGTTGAAAAAATGGCGGGAGCACAGCCAGAATCAGGCATCAAAGAAGAAGACAGTCAGCCCAAAGAGCAAGCCTCCAAAAAGAGAGCTAACAAGGGGTGTGTGTTTATTGCATCTTCTCCTTATTTGGTCATTCACATTGGTGTAAACACTAAATTGAATTGTTTCTTTCTTTTGTTTTGTTAGGAGGCTCTGCCAATGGAGTTGTGAAGTCAGATGACAAAACGTCACCACGGGCAAGAAAAGCCAAAGCTTCATAGAGTTGGAGAATTTAAAAAACTGAGTAACAGAAATCTGACAATGTGATGATATGTCATTACAAAACTTAATTTTTTAATCCTCTTCAAAACAAATATTAGTGCACAAAGAAACCCTGCTTGAAAATCTCCTTGGGGTTGAAACTCCTTCTGAAAGTTTTTAGTGTTAATGTCTGCATAAAAAGATTTATAATTCATCAAGGTTTTGTGTAGATAAGACATTGCAGGGCAGTATTGGTTTTGATGCTTTAACAGGTAAATTTATCTATTCAAAGTGTCCTTTTATGTAAAACTATGATGACTTGTCGGGTACGGACTGGCTTTTCAGTAATTAGACATTGGACCGAAAAGTATCAAGACATGAAAACTTTAATGTACAGTTGTATTGTACAGCTATGATTCTGAAAATGGCCTTAGTTATAAAATACACACCAGGCTTTAACCCAAAAATAAAGCTTGTTGTGATATTTGGTAATGCTGCGAGAAAGAGAAAGAATGAGAAAGCTGAAGCTGAAGTCCCCGACATTAACTGCCATTATTTGACAGTACCTGCCTTTGAAATCCACACAATATAGGATGGAGGCGCTTCTCTGATTATATTTGCTGTTTTAACACTAACCTGGTGTTAATATTGCCCGTCACATGGGCTGATCCAGGTTAGATTTCCATGAAGAAACTGTACTGTAACCTGTAATGCTGTACTGTATCCATACAGTCAAACCTTTCTACTGGCATGATTGGTCTCCTGAGCAAGAGGTCTTTGAGGCTGCATTTCAGTCTTTTATATGTTAATGCATGATGGTTTGAGGCTGAAGACATGGCTAGATCCTACCTTGTGGTGTTGAGTTTGCATCTCTCTCACACATTCGGGACACACAGATAAATATACTATATATAATCTAACACACAAGCATTCAGTGGCCTTTTTAAAATTGCTGCAAGAGGTTTTTGTTATTTATTTTTCCTCATAATACAAATTATTTTCTATGCTTTGAGAACGATAACCAGCAACACAGTGGTACATAACTGCATTCAGTTTAATCCAAACAATACAATCTTACTTCAAGTGTCCTTATAACATCAGTAGTTTGTATCATTTGTTGGTTTGTGTTCTGTTTGCCTTCTCTGTAATGCTTTCCTACTCTGGGGTATCAGTGGACAAGTTATTCACATATTCTAAGTTGCATCCCATAATGCAATGGGAGGTGTGTTTGAGTGGATGTTGTATGCTTGTATGTTGGTACGTTTGTGTAGGATGTTGTTTTTCCTGCTGTCGGTGTTTGTGTATTAATCAGCCCTGGATTATGAATATGATAGTAACAACAGTGTTTGTTGCTCATCTTGTAAAAATGTATTGCTTGTGTGCAAGCATGAAATGTGACAATCTGTTCATTGACTCCTGCCCTGTTGGTTGTACCTCACAGTCACATGTTGTGCTTAAGTTCACTTTGGTTGGGCCTCAGCTGCTTGTGTGTAACACAGTGAGTTGTGGATCGGTGTGTGCTCTATGGGTTACTAAATGCTTATGTGTTTCTTGTCTCTACCTGCAGATGATCTTGGCTGCGAGAGATATTCTGTAATTTCATTTTGCCAAATATGGCATGTTTTGTGCTTCTGTCTCCACCTTTTCAATGATTCTGACATTGCTACGGAGCACTATTGTATTGTTGGCTCTTTTCTTTGTTTTCATGGACCAAGTCCTCTTCTAGTACTTAACCACTGTGGATGTGAATCTCTGTACAGACGAAGGCTGTTCAACCTGCCTGCAGACAGTTGGAGCTGGGTTCATAGTCTAGAGCAGGTAGAAGATAAAGATGCCATTTGTGATTGTGCCCTTGAGCACACCTTTTTGGGACTTTGGTGGTCATTTTAGGCCTTTTTCTGTGTATAGCAGTGTCATAGGAGGGAAGGCGGAGCAGAAGACTTATGTACCAGCCTGTTGCTAAACTGTCTCAGATTTAAGAGAAAAAAACTTAACCCTACACTGTAGTATGTGTCAGATTTTTAAGCTATTTTTATAGAGGGGAAAAATATTAAAAATCACTATTGTTCAGTAAACGTGATGATTTGTTTTGCATCCATATTGAATATGAATTATCTTTTTATAAAAGAACGAAGCTTGCTGGACTGTTAGTGTGGGTTAACATTGTAGTGTAAGTGTTTCCTCAGCTTAATGGTTTCTTTATTTCCTTCATTGCCTTATTAAATTCATGTATTACAGTGCCCTTCTACTGCAGGTGTTCACTGCAGCCTTCACATCTACAAAATTTATGAAGTCCAACATAACATTGCATTCGAAATTGGAAAATTAATTAAGAGAAAATGGTTGTTTAAGATTAAGTTTGATTAAGTTTGTCATTTGTTCCTCCAGCAGGTGCGTTAAGCTGGATGCAGACATTGCACATTTTGTCTTGTTGGCCCCCTGATTTAGACACAAACACTTCTATGATGCCACAAGAGTGCACTTTTTTTTTTTTTTGCATATTATATGTGTATCAGAGCACTGCAACACTTCACAGCTTAGGCTGACTTTGTATTAATTCTTGATAACAAGTAGAAACATTGAATTGCTCAATTCAAATGTGTGTACTTAGTTATTGCTGAAATATGCTACAGTTCACAGCAAGGAATTTATTGTATCAGCAAAAACTGTTAATGCATTGTACATGAGATCACTGAAACTGCACAGCACACATACAATTGTATGCATCATGTGAATCCATTCTGCAGTTTGCTTTACTGTGCTGCTTCTTTGTAGATTGTTACATTATGTTGTTATTTTGTTCATGCTTTGATGGTTTATTTATGCAAATTCTGATTCTGTTCAGTTTTTCTTGTCACTTTTTTATTTTGTTTGAATAAAGCTTTTATTCATTTCTACGCCTCCTGAAATATATAGTAGATATGCAAGCAAATGAGCCGTCAACCTGCATTCAATGTAGCACTAGGGTAAATAAATGTCACTGCACAAAATGTTATATATGGTTACGCTGGCAAACTTATGTTAAGGCATTGGAGACACTTAGATGCTGTTACTTACCACTAGAGGACAACAATGAGCTTTTAGCCTGAGGGAGAGAGGTTCTCTGCAGGGGCAAAGCTGCATCCAAACCTGCATTAATAAATCAGTGAGTGAGAAAGACAGAAAGATTGTCTTATCACACTGTATGCAGCACAACATTTACAAAAGCATAGGCAACAGTATGTTGAGATACAGTCCACACTATTCAAATTTGTTTCAGTAATGGATAAAAACTTGGCATCGCGATACCAACTGTAAGCTTCTGCATCTGCGTCTGGTGAGGACAGAGTAAAAGGTAGAACAAGACACCTGCAGCTCACTGGTAAAGCTTTGTGTTGTCTTGGTAAGAGTGGCAGAGTAATGGTTCTTCTTTGGGGAGCCAGACGGCATGATGAATCAGTGGGAACCAGAGAGACTGGCTGGAGCTCAGCAGGGTCAGCACAAGGACAGGAGTCCACACACATCCACACACTGATGGTCATACTCTAAACCAAAGCACATCTGAACTAAAGTTTGTGAGACTGGGCTTTAAAAGCAAACTTGTTCAAAGCAACAAGGACCTCCTATGACAAAGAAAAAAAAAAAAACGCTACCCCTCCCCGTCATCCAATGAGGATAAATCTCTTGCTGAATTGTCAGTATTATGTGTAATTTCCATATAAATTAGCTTCATTAAAAGCAGAGTACTTTCTTATTTAACCAAGCTCATTTGAAATTCTGTATTTAATAAGACATGTAATCCAAGACTAGTAGACTAATAGCCAACAATTAGCAGGATGGGTGTGTATGTGTGTAATCCCTTGAAAGTGTTGTGGTCCTTTCGTATTATTGATTGCCTTAACGGAACCAACTGGGCAACAGCTGCTCTCCTATCCAGGTTTACCCACAGTGATTCAAGAAGCACAGTGGAGGTCTAAAACAATGACCGAGAGCAGGTGCACACATGAAGGAAGTAGATGGTAGACAGAAGAAGAACTTTATGTGTCATGATGGTTACAGTAAGTACAGTATGTGTGAGTTGAAAAGCATCAGACGCAATAAATGCAAGATGGAGCCAAGTCCAAAATGGTAAAAATAAAAAGTGTAATTTGGATTTTAAATGGCTACTGGAAACTGTGTTGAATTTAAGATGTTTGTCTAAATTGACTGAAAATGAAAGCAGGGATATTTCTAATAGCTGTGACCTGTAAATAATGTGTTACACTCCACAGTCTAATAACCAGCTTCCTCCTCATTGTGGTCCAACAGCTTTCTATTTGGCCAGAGGCATCAAATAAAAGAAGGATATCAGCCAGTACAGCGCATGCATTTTCTCCTGCAGCATGTGATCCAAAACTTTCTCTTCTAATTCTCAGGAGCACAAACTTCTTGGGGAATGAAAGGAAAACAGTTCTTGTTGTTGTATGCTCAGGATTTGCGAAAGATTTCCTCTCCTGTCCATTTGCTGACAGAGTTTGCTTTGTGTTAAGTGACGAGTTGCATTTACAATTAAGCTGTGCATCTGAGAGTCATAACATTGCGTGTGTTTACAGTGAGAGCTGCAGTCAGGACAGCTGACAGCATTTGCAGGGTCACATGTGTTTACACAGTCTTGCCTGTTCTTTTGCAGCATCAACTCTCTGGCAAACATGGCCCTGTGCACTCTTCCACAGCAACTGAATAGAAAGACTATTCTAGCACTTCTTTCTCCTTATATCTTCACCTTGGTTGGCTTGGGTTTTCAAATAGCAACTTTATTGTCCCTTGAGGCGTCCAAGCCGATGATTCTCAATCGGCCCTGTTTATTTCTTTGTCTGCTCAATCATGATGTATTGATTTTGTATTGGATGATGCTGAGGTAGGTATCACAAACAAAGATGGAGGCAGGGGGTAATAGTATCATGGGACTGGGCCATATGGTGCATTCAGAGAACCTAAATGCAACTTTAATTTACTTCACATCATTGGGCTATGGACAGAGTAAGCAGCAGGGCTCTAGGGATGTTAGTCAGTCCAAAAGTGAAGGATAGAATAATGTCTGTCTTTTCATTATTTTACACAGATCTATGACAGACTTACATGGTTCACACATATTAACATCTTTGGTCACTGTCTGCTCTTTGATAGATACTACAATGAACTAATTTGACTGACATGAAGCCATTTAATTTAATATTAAATGAAATTGAAACATTTATTCACATTTATTTTCCGTGCAGTGTAAATGGATATGATGCACATGGTCTGGATCTTTCCCCCCTCGATGCCTCACATCTGCATGCATGAGTGTGCATTGTGGTCGCTGTTCCACTAGCCTCCTACCTGAAGACTCGTCTCTGCCTGTTTGGAATTTTAAACAGCTCCTCTGTTCCTCTCACCTTCCCCAAAACTGCCTGCAGTCCCTAAAATCATGCTCAGTGGCAAATGGAAACAGTGGGGAAATAGAACTAAATTAAAAAAAAACAAAAAAACATCTGCTTTTTACCTTTTGCTCAAATGTTGGGTTTTGATGATTTTATTTAGTTTAAAACAGTGTGTAAAATTAATAGTGAAAATTTACAAATGACATTGAGTACCAAATAATGTAATTTCAAATGTTGTAGGACGGCAATAGAATAACATCAAACCCCTTTTTATGTCATAAATAAGACACATCAAAGGCATCCAGTGGTCCAAGTCTAATTTGTTTTAAAGGATTAAAATGTCTGTGACTTACCTTTGTGTGTGGCACTGGTAGCTTCTATGAAATACTTGCACTATGCATTTTGGTTCAAAACAGTCTGTAACATATGTTCATTTGAACAACCCCCATGACTGCTATTCTAACTATGTTCTTTTTAGTTTTGCCTGACAAATCATGCCTGACCCATGAGGCTAATTAATTTAAACCTTTCCACAGGCTTGTTTCAGAATTTTCGTACTCGCTCTTCATTTCCTCTCACACAGTTCTCCCTCTAGTGCACCCTCCCACCTTTTACGCCTCTCCGGTTTAGTTCTACCTTTTTTCACTTGCAGTGTTACTTTCCAGTCAAACTGACAGCTCCACACTCTTTTTTTCCATTTTTATTCTTTATGGGTTTTTTTGGGCTTTTTTTTTTTTTTTTTTACACCCAAAGGTTTTCTCTACTTCAATTCCTTTCAGGCAATAGGCACCATTTATCATTATCTGTGATCTTGTCTGTTCATCTTCCTAAACTGCCTTAAACTAAACTTTAGCTCATCATCTTGTCTCACTTCTCTCTCACGTAGCCTACCCCTTTTCTCATCTTCTTTCATTCCCACTGTCACTGACACAACAGGAGCCTCACTCGCACTGTGTGTGTATCTATCCATCTATCTGTGTGCTTGTCTGCCTGGTATCACCATGGTGACGGATTTGGTGTTATCTTCTCCTGCCTTGTATATCTTGGCAGCGGTCAGGGTGCAGTGTTATCCTGTCCCAGTTCATAGGCCACACAGAGCAGAGAACAGTGCCTAATGCTGACCCTGCCAGTCTGCATTCTGTGCCCTCATATGGGCCTCATCCATAAGAGATGTGGCCCCAAGGAGCTGCATAGCCTCCAGTGAAACAGAAATGCCTGGCTCTTGCAAAAGGTTGCAGGATAAGGAGAGACATTTCGTTGTAACTCCTAACAACAAATCCTTTCACAATGCTTTATATGTAGAACGATTTTATCCACAATCAATTAAATTGTAGTATAGGCTTTGTCAAACATTGTCACATACAGCATAAGTCTGGAATGAATCTAAAAAACAATTCAAACTTTCATAAACATAATGCTTTACGATAGATCAAATCTTTGATAGAGAACAAAAGGGGATAATAATCTCTTTACATGCGCTTCCCAGAGTGTTTAATGTCTATTTAAGAAAGTCTTGTAGAAGCAACTCAGAATTGTACAGTCAGCCCCTCGTTTTCAGACAAGGATAAGACCTCCGCGACCTAATTTGCTCCCGAGTTAAGGCTGTCTACTTTAGTATCACTCTTTTCGATTCAACGCCTGCTTTGCAAAAAAAACTCATGTGGGTGAAAGCTCTGTTAGCCTTGGGTCGTTTCGAACAAACTATCAGTGTTTGCTCTTTGTTTCGTTCTGGGTTAGAGTGTAAATACAACACCGTGGCTTCTCTCGGCTGTGAAACAGTCGCTCACATCCGTCTGTAGACTGCTGCTAGACAGACAGCGCTGCTCTCCCTTGCACCTTCCTCCGGAGTGCTGCTGCTGCTGCTAGTGGAGCCTGATCTGTAGTCCGCTTCCGGGTTGGTCGATCAAGCCGGAAGCGCAGCATTCTTTCGGAGCAAACTCGTTTACCCAGAAGCTCTAGCGACGCACTCAACTTACAGAACTGGCTTCTTGGGTTTCGGCAGTGTTTCCCATTTAAACAAACAGTGCTGAAGATGGCGGAGAGTTAATGGTGTAAAGAAGAAATTATCGACCCGGTACAGGGATACGTCTACCAGGTAAGCTAATGTTGCACGTTTGCTAAGACGCTTTACTAAATTAACGCACTTTGCATTTAGCTTTACCTTTCGACTGAGCACGGAAATGTTGTCGGTGAATGACTTGGGTTCCCAGCGCCAATGCACACACAATATTGGCATCGATACGGAGGGCACAGTGCATGGTCAATTACGTGACAGTCAAAATCGTGTGTCCTCGTCACAACAGCACCTGAGTGCATGTTCGCTTTCTATTATTTGCGTTGATTTTGGTTTGTTTATACCGCTAAACTTTCTTGCCTTTTACGCACGGACAGATTAAACTGGTGCATCGCTGAAGTGTTTCCAGTATTGTTGTTAAAGTTCTAGTAAGATACACACCCACAGTGCTCTTGAAGAGAGTTTTAAACTGTCACATGGAGCATTTTAACACAATTTCGAGCCGTCATATTACCGTCCGCTTAAAAACTGTGTGAACGTGCGACAGCTGAGCCTCCGATGTCGCAACATATGGACACTGGGACCGGACTGATATGTCAGCGAGGAGCGCGTAATAACGATATAATGGACGACCAGTGGGTCACGTTTGTCGACTTTTTACGCACACTGTTTCAAGGTGCTGTTGTGCTTGTTTTAGTGCAGCAAGCAAAAATGCGATGCGGAAAAGACTGACGACTGTCTTGTCAGCCAAGCGCCACAACCTTTTAGCTCTTAGTGTAACCACTCTCGTGTCACTTGTGAAATGGAGCAAGCTTCACGTGTAAAATGTGAGATAAATATATAATAGTGCTGTGCTTTTTCCGCCAAGTCCCTTTCCTTCATATCTTTATACCTGCCATCTACCTCATTCTCAATTACGTGTCTCACTGTACATCTGCAGGGGGCAGCAACGTGGCCCCGTGTCCATGCGCTGTCCTGTAACCCCTGAGGGTCTACGATTGGATCCTTGTAACAGCCAGTGTTTGTGCATAGAGCACTCTGTCCTTGAGGATGACACCTAAGTCCTAGCTGGGTACCTGCTCCGATGAAAAACAGCAGTCTACCCTTCTGTGTGGGTAAACAGAAGTTGAGTGGAAGTGGTGCAGACAGCTGTTAGGTCAATGTGGATACAGGCTACAACTGAGGAGTCCTCTCATTAGTGATTTGTCAGCATGTGATTGTTCTTATTTTGGAGCTGTTCATGATAAAGATATTAATTTTCTTGATCTTCATTTTGGCAGGAGAAGGCATGTGTTTGTGGTTAATTCTTTTGAGATGTGTTTAAATTTAGATCTGGTGGCAGCTTTGTATCCAGCTGTGTGACGCCTATGTGAAGGGGTGTGGCAGCAAGGAGCCCATGTCTCGTTCCCGCTCTCCTGACAGATTTAAGTCGACTCCTCGACCCGAGTCTCAGCACACGTGCACCCTATGCTACCAGCTTTACTGAGGAACTTGACGTGGTTTTGGTTGGGGGGGATTGTAAAGGCGGCTCGTGTGGGGTCCATGCTAAACGGACAGCAGGGTGAGTGCAGTGGCGAGGAGGAGAACAGTGACAGTGATGCATGATGTTTGCTGAATGGTAAAAGGGGACGGAGGTTAGCAGGGGATGCTGGTGACTAGGTCAGTGGCTGGGGGCAGGGCTTGCAGTGATGGATCTCGCACACTATACACCCTGGGAAACATGGGACTTTGTGATGTAGACATCAGGTGGACCTCAACCTAGACTTTGTACCTGTTGAGCCCATCCTTGTTGTTTTGTTGAGGTTGTTTTGTTCAAACCCCAGCCTTGTTTTCATGTTGCATGGAATCAGGAAGTTTTCAGAGCACATTCTTTGCCTTTTGCTCGCTCTCCCGCCTCTCCTGCCTGTGGTATGTCTCTTTCTGTCCCCCAGCTGCAGTGTCATGAGCTCCACTGTTGTCTTGTTTTTGTTGGGGCCCCTCGTCCATGTGTCAGGATGTGTTAAAGAGAAATTAATCTTCACCAGCTCTTATTGATTTTGCACTGTGGAGGAGGGGAACTTTTTATCTCACTCATTTTTGTCCTCTCGTCTTATTGCTTGAGCATCTCCAGTCTGAGGGTGGTGGCCCCCGTGCCTGATTTGATGCGGTCTCACTACCTATTGTTGTTGTGGACTTTTGAGCAGTGAATAAAAAAGTTTTCATATTTTTGAAAACTAATTTCTGGGTTATTTTTGTTACTTTGTTTTGTACGCATTCATTCTCATGACTTGTTTTGCTTAAGGGTTATTGAGCATCTAACACGGCAACAAGGAAAACCCAAGTCCTTCGTCATGCTTTATTTAAGGAAAGGAACATTGACTCTTGAATGGAAAACAAGTGGCATTTAAGTTTGAGTTCTATCAATTATGAGGTAGACCGAAAATAACAGGAGCAAACAAGACAGAGAAAAGTACAGGTATGTCTGGTGGTTGATGCAATTTGAAGAAATCTGCACCTGAGAATAAATTTTAAATAAACCTCTCCAACAGGGATAGATATGGATAATGTAGAACTGTCTACATTTCCCTCTGTACAACTATTAAACTGATTAAACCCTGAACCCCTAATTGGCCCTGAAAAGAAAAAAGCCCAAAGAAAGAAAATACAAAAAACTTATGCCACATATTTATTTTAAAAGACCAGTGTGGTAATACTGGTAGTCGACATGTGAAGTCTTGATGATTTTACTTTTAATCTATTTTAAGCTCAAGCTGTGTTATTGAGTCGAAAAGTGCTCGCCTTTAAATAATCTTGCTAATGGAATAACTAAAAATCAATGTGAGTTTGAATGATGAGGAATGACGGAGAGAGAGATGAGTCGATTTGCTGTTGACTGTGGATCTTATTTCAAATGCCTCAGTGCGGCTCATGTCCTCTGCTGCTTTATTTTTCTGAGAGAGATTTCTTCTGTGAGAGGAATGTCAAGTGCCCATCTCTATGTTCTTTCTCTCTCTGCTCTGTGTTTTGTTTGGTTGCAGTTCACTTTTGATTTCCTTGTTTTTTCCTCATTGGCGGGACTTATTCATGTGAGCCTTTGTCTTTTGCAACAGCCGCTGTGTCGAACTGCTGGTAATTAGCTGGTGCCATCTCCCCTCTCTGCCTGAATCACAAGTTAAGGTGTTGATATCAAACACAGGCTTTCCTTTGTGTGTGTGAACGTGTGGGGGGGCTCAGAGTGAACAGAAGAGGAGGAGTTATGGAGAGTCATTTTATTAACGTGGCAACTCCCGCTAAAATTCAGGGAGTGCTGTTGCATCCAGCTGTTACTGGTTGCGTGAGGCTTCGTTGCCATGGCAACACAGCCCTGCGCGCCTGCTCAAGGTCGTTCATCCAGCTCTGAACTGAGCAGCGTGCGGGCACACAGGATGCACATGGCGAAGGAGAAAAGGGGGAAAACGAGAAGAAGTACTTCAAAGTGACCAATCAAAAACACTCGACTAGCACCGTGGTCAGTGAACAAACTCTGTCCTTCCATACACACAGTCTGCTTTAAACGAACAAGCAAACAAAAAGAAGCCCTGGCTTTGGGGCTCAGGAGCCCTTTAGCCAGCTGATAAAATATTTAGCTGGTCAGTTGGACAGTGGGATAGTGTGGCTGCAAACGAGGTGAGCTGCAGAGATTGGCTCCATGTTGCTTTTATTTTTGGTGTAGTGCTGCGAGGAAACCTGGAGCTTCCTCCATCCACAACTCCAGTGAGGACTGCAGCATTCCTCCAGGATCTGCTGCACGTTCGTTCGTAGGCAGTGACGGGACAACAACACATGGCACCAGTCCTCACCACCGAAGACTGTGTGATAACAGGTCTCTTCCATGTTACTATGACCGTCAGTCTGAATCATCGAGCACTGTTAGTGTGTAAGTTAGAGGGCTGAGCAATGGCCAGTCTTATGGCTGAAGGATGTATCCAACTATGGTCAAACATCAAACAAGTCTCCCTTTTGTTAAATTATGCTCCGCACTTTTATGTTTTACTGTATGTAGGTTTGTAGCTGCAAAGTAATTTCCCTGGTGAGGAGTACTGCCTCACAGTGTTGTACATTGTGTACATTGTGTCTGCAAATGTGAATGCAAATGCTGTATTGAGACATCTCATCTAGAGCTATGTGTGAAAATTCTCTATCTAAAAAGGAAGTTCAGATCAATTTACATCATTTGAAGATTAAAATGAAAGTGACTTTTTGTAGCAACACTTTCTTAGCTCTTGATGAATGTGTGGCAGACATCATGTTTTCTTCTTGCCGACTTTCATTTGTGTGTGTATTTCCAGGGTACAGCCTCCGTATCCAAACTAATTTTTTTAGAACTGTTTGGAGTGTTGCGTTTTGTGTTATGTTCATGTATAATGTTTTGAAAAGAAACAGAAATTGAAAAAAACAGGCTGTCACCTTTTTGGGAGGCCCATGCAGATGCGGGCATAGGAAGGGGGTAGTTTCATGTTTCTCCGCGCTGAAAGCTAATAGTTGCTTGTTAAAGGGGTCCTGCAGAGGGGTGTGTATATGTTTGTAGGGAGGGCAGCTCTGTTTTTTTACTTATTTTCCATTGTAAAAAAAAGCCAGGCCCAGTTTATGTGTTTAAGAGCAGCTCTACACATGCGCACGTCTACACTGGTGCATTTACGGGCTCTGAGTCGAGGTAAATGTTACCAGCTGCAGCGCTGAGCGAGGGGCTTCAACTCTGCGTGAACCCTGTTACGTGACCACCTTCTCAACTTAACTAAGCCCTGGTCTGCCTCCTTTTTCTGTCAGCGCCGCTCTTACATACAATGGTCAGTCCATCACCAGTCGTCCTCTCCAGTGTCACCAGCGACATCACTCATCTCCAGAGAGAAGGGGCGGGGGGGCACATCAAGGTCCAACACCCCCACTCCATCACCTTGGTGAGGAAGCAGCAAGGCGGCTGAGCAGGTTTCACATGATTGGCTGCTCTGACATGACTCTTCTACTATGATGTCACTTGGGTTGTTTTGTCATCCATATTCAAGTATCTTGCACTGATTAGACTCAATAAACTTGGAAAAAAACTTTTTCTTCACAAATCAGAACATATTGGAGAGTCAATCAGAGCAGTGTTATACAAGAATTTCTCTCTTGATGGAAGTAACCTGGATAATGCAATTCATAGTTGGGCAATTGCTGTATGAATGCAACTTTGAGCTATAAGCACTCTGAGCATGCTTCAGAACCAGTGGCACAGAGAAACACAAACACATGGGAAAAAACCTGAAGACCAGTGTTTACTGTGCTGCTCAAATCTGTAGACCAACAAAGGCACACATTTTTAGTCACTCTACCACTGGCTGAACTTGTTTGTCAGAAACTCATTACATAAAAAAAAGGTTCCATAGCCTATGATACATTCATGTGCCTTTTGAGAGTTGCTTTTGTTTCTGTGTTCACATGCTATCAACTCATATTCGTAAAGGAATTAATGATCTGAGCAGGGTTTACTTCTTTCTCGTGCATGAAAACTCAGAGACAAAAGTCCAGTTAGACGGCATAATCAAACTATGAGTGTAGTCCATCTAAGCTGGGCATGTAAACATTGTTCCACAAACTGTGCGTAATAATGACGAGGCATAATTCAGGTGGAAAACCTGTTGCACTGACCTAACTTCTCATTCTGTGACTTGGCAAAATTTTTTATAATGGTTTTCTGGTCTAACTGTAAAGTGGTGCTTGTGGCCTGATTTCACCCTTGTATATCTGTTTTATATAAGAGATCATATCACAGCAACTCCCACAGAGAAGTTTCCCAAAAGTGTAATTTTCATGTGAACATACTTAATATACACTACCACAAAGTAATAAAGCAATTTCAGCTCGTCATATGTTTCCTGTTGATGGCATGCTTAATCAGCTCCAATAATAGACATGACAAAGGAGATTTTGAAAAGCTCCATGTGACATGCAGCAAAGACGCAGACTCAGGTTCAAGTCAAACTGCTGAATTTCACATTCACTTGGGGAGCTGAGTTTACTACCCTTTACCCATCTGTTTCTGCCCGAGCTGGGAAGTGGAAACAAGTCCCTCCATGCATCAGGCACTGTTTGATTGAATCAGCTCTTCCCTTTCAAGCCCCACCACAAGACCTCACATCTTTTTTACTGCCCGCCTGGCTCCCTCCAAATGAATCAGCTAGCCCTTTAAAGACATCCCAGTTGTAAACAGGCAGGGACATCCACATGCTCTCCTCAGTGGAAAAGGGGCAGAATTTAAATATTCATTTGATGTAAGATAAAAAATAATTCTAGTTTCACTTGTCTTGCTGTCACATGTACAACAAATAGGAGTTGTAGCGACCCTGTATGCGCATGTCTTCATTTGTTTGAGTTGAGCTGTGGTAGGTGCAATGCCCCGGATGAAATATCATATCCTACTGGACTCAGCTGTCCACTCAGGTAACAATCAGGTGAGCATCACAGCTTCTATTCCAACACTGTTCAGGCTGGCTCAGACTAGTCAGTACAGTTTGAAAATATTTTTGGATTTTTGTATAAAAATGAAGTAAATGTAGTACTGTGCTACTTAAGTTATATCTCTGAAGAGTCCCGTATACCAGCGGTTTTTTTTTTCATCCTAAAGGCTTCCCCATAGTTCAAGTTTTGAAATGACTACATTGAACCAACTCATGTGACTATCGATCTCCAGTTTGTCAACCCAATTTCAGTCCACGTTTTACTTGTGCGGAAAGAATGCCTTGTTTGTCTTGTCTCGTCTTATCTTATATCTTTTTTGGTGCCACAAATGCAAAATCAAATGTGTCACTTACAAAATAGGTGCAGAAAGCGAGGTTATTGCTTACAGTGAGTCATGTGACCTATGCTTAAGCTCTGTCAGCGACACTAAACCCACCAGACAACTTTATTTAGTTTTGGTTGAGCAATCCGTCAAGACACGCTCCAGCTACAACTCCCCAAAGTTCATAGAAGAGCAGTTGCAGCTGTAGTACCCCCAGAACCCAAAATAGAAGTGTCCTTAGACAGCATTGTTTGGAAACCCCTAATATTATACCTGGAGACACACTGTGGACTCGAGAGTTGCTTCTTCATGAGAAAAACTAAAGCTCACATTTCTAAGCTTGAATGAAGACAGAAATGTATTAAAAGTGTTCAAATGCCTGCCTGCAGACAGATTCAGTGTAATGACTGCATGATGATCACCTCTTATATATCTGCCAAATAAAATTATAAGAACTGTTATAACTACATGTTTTCAGTATCATTGTGGTTATTGTTTTGTCTCCAGAAAAGGAGGGAGCTCTGTACTATTCATGTGGAATCCTTGTGGAAGCTTTGTAATCGTCCTGCACAGTTCCCCCTCACTGAATAAAAGAATGGCCACACTGGACCAAAACAATAAGAACAGAGAGTGTTGACGGACAAGAGAAGGAGCTGGGGACAAAAGGAGGAGAAATTAGAAGTTCAGGCAGAAAAAGCAAAACAAGTGATTAATAATTTACCTGGAGGACACTTTGGGTTCGACCTATTAGATCGGGTCAGCGGTATTGAGCTGAGGAGCCGAGGCCATCTTTTGTGTTTGCATTGTTTGGAAAGTCTTTGATAGAGGTTCTCAGTCATTGTGGTTAAATGCAACTAGTATTTGTTGTGTTCGTGTCCTTTTAGAATGGAAGGTTGAAGTGTTATCGATGATATTGTAGTAAAGAAGCCTAGGATATCCGTGTTTAAAGAGGCAAACAAGTCAGGTTTTCTCTGTTTCACAAAGGTTGAAAGCTATTAAATGCCAAGAACTGTGGACTCAGTAGTTCGACTCTCTGTTGTGCATGTACACTGACAAAAACACAAGCCCAGACAACTTAATTGAGCTACGAGTGTAATCTGATTAAGCAGAGCATGTAAACGTATACTTTTGATTGCACTTAGCAGCAAGTTGGATAGACATAGTACAATCGGTAAAAAAAAGTCTTGCATTAACCTATTACAGGAAATACTATCGGACAGGTGAAGCTCCACTTTACCTGTTTTGGTTGAAGTACTGCACAGCCTACACTTAAGCACCAAATCATTCAAATGACTATAACGACACACAATGCCACCCAGTATCTCTCTTCAAAATATTGTCAAACAGTCATCTGAAATACAGCCCCGTGGCCATGACACCGACATGAAATTTTATGACTATATTCAAATATTTGCTTTTTATTTGAGTGTATTGCTTAATGCTGTGTTTAAGTGCTGCTCTAGCCAGTGTATTGGCAGTTTGGCAGTTTAAACTTGCAAATTAGGATGTGTACGTTGTCATAAGTTCTTCACCCACAATAAAGCCGTAGGATAAAAGTGAAAGTAATGAGCTTTATTATAAAACACCCATCATTTAGTATAAAAAAGCTGAATGTACTAAATTACTGGTTGTAAGAGGTGTATGTGATTCGTGCTGTCTGGAGTCATGGCTTGTCCTTTTGACACAACGCGTCTCTGCGACACTGATATATTCATCTTGGACTAGTCGGGACTAATTTGTCACTTCTCTGCATTTAACCTTTGTCCTGACACACTCGAGCGGGACACAAAAGAGCAGAGTTATTGCCGGAGGAGTTACGAGGGAGGAGGGAGAACCTGTTGCTGCGTGATTACTGAGCTATGACAAACACTGCAGCGCGTGTGTGTAACTGAAGGCCTTTATTTGTGAACAAATCGAGTCTTGGATTAGACTTAGGAAGATGGATATTATTCACTGGATCATAATCATACTTTTAAAATGAACATTGTTTATACCAAGGGGGAGAGTTAGTGTTGACAGTGTTAAATGCAGTCCAGTCCACTTAGCGTGTAACTTTAGACTCTTGGGTAACACAAACCTCCCTCTTAGTGTATTGAAAGTTTGCAGCTAGGTCATTCTGAGGTTTTGCAGAGCGTTGTGTGCTTAAATATGTGCAGTAGGTAGAATTTGTTTATTATCTCTTTACTGTCTACAGCAAATCTAAAACTAAATTTGTGTTGCACCAATTTCATCAGCAAACCTGCATCCTTGGCACGATCAAGTGGAAAACCGCCGGATGAAACATCACTTGAGTGACTGTTTTTTGTTTTTTGGATGAAGCTTTATCATTGGATTGTTTGAAAGGTTTGACTGACAGTCGGAAATGTAAAGTGTGAACAGTGTCTTTTTGCAGTACTCCCACAAGCACAACACCTGTTTTGTTTTTTTTTTATTTGAAAAAAAAGTTCTTTCGTAACCATTCAAATCAGTCTTGACTAGTTCTCTTAGAAGTTTAGATGTGGTGAGATATCTTCAAGTCGTTAATCCAGAACATCTGACTTTCGTTTGTGTGTGCATTAATGATCACATTTCAGTGGCTATTTGAGAGCCTGAAAAGCAGCATTTGAGGATTAGGCATGAGACAAATACCGGTTTCAAGGTGTACCTTAAAATGTCACAGTAGTCACATTATAAAAACCTTAAAAAACCGGGCCATGCAGTGACATACCATTCTTGTAATTTGAGCTGAGAAAAAACTCTTCAACAGGACTATAAAATGATTGGTGTGAATGTCTCGTAATGACTTTCGACTGAGGCTATGTTGAAAACAAAGATGGCAAGTCTTTGTTTTTGGACTGTTGTGTGTCTGGATCAAAGTCTTTTCAATAAACTTGTGGATATTGTCATTAAGTCTTAAATTCTGCTTAAAGGGAATGTATTCATTTATCTGGAGAAGAACCTTCTGCCTGACTTTTCTCGGAGAGGCTGTAGAGACACACAATAATGGCTTTGCTCACTTGCAGAAGCTCCAAGCCATTCTACTACTTCGCCCTCAGCCTCGCCGACTCTCTGCTCGCTCTATTTGCAGAGGCGCCCCTCCCCTCGCTGATGCTATGATCTAACTGCAGCCTCCTCCCCCTTTTCGTCGACGCACACTTCGCACTCTCACATGCCTCCGCTCACACTGCCCTCATGCAGCGAGCAGCGAGTGGGGCGTGTCTGTCACACCAGGGCTCTGAGTATTTATGTCTATGTTGTTTTGATCAAGTGGCACAAGCACGGACTCTCTTCATTCTCAAGAAAGAATGCCTGTTGTTCCTGACCCAACAAGGTGGTGTCCTTTTCAAGAGAAGTGAAATGCAAGGAGGAAAATCAACCTCTGTAGAACAATAACAGTGTTTTGTTTTGTTTTTTTTGGTTTTTTTGGTGATTGACTTTGAATTAAACATGTAGGATGGGGGTGGTTGAAAAAAGAATAGTAAAACAGTACAAGGTATTGGTAGAAAAGCATTTGCACGCCTTAGATCTTCAAAAATTCTCCGAGTGGGTCAAAGTTCCCCCAGCAGCCAGAGACGCGCTCTGATTGGCTGCGGAAAGGTGAAATTAAAACCACGGTAAACTTTTGACCTCACAGGAACAGGGAGAGGAACGCCCCTTCGCTGGAGCAAGCCTCTCCCCTCCTTCGCTAGCTCCACCATTTTTTTTTTTTCCTCCCCTTATTCCCCCTTGTTCTTCCTTTCCCATTCGTTCTTCATTCGTTTTGCTCTCTTTCAGCCCAAACCACCTCTCCATTTGCAACCCCCTCTATCCGCACTTCTTTTTTACCCCCCTGATGAATTTGTGCCTTGCTGCATGTAGCCTGATGAGAGGCAGGCAGGAAAAGAGCTGGGGGGGAGGGTGTAGGGCGAGGGGAGGGGACAGCAGCGAGAGGGGGGATGGTGATAGAGACAGAGGAGCAGCAGTAGAAGAAGAAGACACAGGGAGGAATGCAGCCTCCTTGACTGGGTGCCATGCTCGGCACAAACTGCGCCCTGTTTGAGGAGTAGAATGAAAAGAGGAGTGAATGTATAAATAGACGTGGTGCTAAGATCTGTTGAGCAGCAGGGCAGGGAGAGCCCGCTTTTATGCTAATGGCTTCTCTCATTACACTTCACACGGCTGGAGGGAGTGTGTTACAGGATGTGGGAAACGGGATGATTTTAGACAGTTTCGTGAAAAAAAGAGGACACCCCCCCATGAGTGTAGCATTAATTCGCCAACGTAGACATAAGAATAGTTTGTTAAACACATTGTGGCACAGGGTTTGCTGGGACCACTGTTTGCTTCCAGTGTAAGGACACAAACGATAACTTTGAGATTTCAGTGCAATATATATTATTTTTGAGGGTTTGGATTCAGCCGACTATTGTTGGTCTTTTGTTGTTTAAAAGTCAGACGTGGATGTTATTGAGTTAACCAGACAGAGAGAGGGAGGGCAGCACAGTGGGAGCTGAGAGACTGGTTCGATAGACGAGCGGATGAGAGCAACGGTTTGGTGCTCCAACTGCTCCTGGCGCTCAGTGGGCACCATATGGTCTCATAATGTATGGAATACACGTCAAGTTTGTCCTGCCTACCCGAAAACTTCTGTGCCTTCCTCTGCTTCTCCACGGAGGTTTTGAGAGCCAATTACTTCACCCAAGAGACAGGCCATTAGACAGAAAACACACTGTATGCATCCCATTAGGTAAAGAGCACCCCACTGACATGCATCCATACCGTCTCCGAGCTGCGAGGCACCCCCACAAACACACACAAACAGTTGGATAGCGGCCCATCCCCCTCTAATGGGGAAAAAGATTGATACAGACAGAAAAAAAGATTTCTCAAGATGTCGCTCTGCCCTGCTTATCTCCGTCTGCTTTAAATATTTAAAGTAACCACTTTTTCCCCTATTGTATCCTCATCGAATTTGCACTGATGCCGTTGTAAGGATGCCGAACAACGTGCACATGCTTTGACTGACACTCATGTACACGCCAGTTGATTTCGGTTTTGTGATCATCCTGTGAGTTTGAATAAGGTATGTCTGGTTCCTGGGGTGTGTGTTTATTTGTGGGTGGTTCTGCATGTTGCTGTGCAGTTTCTGTGCCTCTCCAGCATGTGCTTTTGTCTGTGGGAGTGATGGATGGCAGGGAGGCAGCTAATGTGATTTAGATGCTCTACCAGGACTGTGTGCGTCCCATCCACATGCCTGTATCTGCAGTGTATATTTGTGCATCCACCTCCCTCCGCTCTCTTTTCTTTTCTTTTTTTTTTTTTTCCCTCCACCCCTCCCACCTAGCATTTTCCCTGTGCTGTGCAGTTTTTGGACTCTGTGCAAATAAATACTGGGTAGAAGGAGGGGTACATGGTGAATCTGCTCGTTCCCTGTCATCACGGAGAATCTGAGTGCCAGGAAGGTGGAGGAGGAAAAGATGGTGCTCACTTCACTTGCTATAAGACCACACTGAAGGGGTTTTATTGTGAGCCAATTATGCCCCACTAAGGAAGTCGCTGAGCTTATTCCCACACATACTGTCTCTCTTTCACTCATTACACGCATGCATCAGCAAAGAAGTGCTTGCCTCAACTCAAGCAGTCACGTTCTTGAGTTCTATCTGCATGCAATTAGCTTTTTGAACAAACTAAAATCACTTTCACACTGTCACACCAGCACCACTTTCTTTATTAATTTAACCTAGTCGCCAAGTTTAAGTCACCAAACTTCTTATCACTTAATCTTCTGCAACTTTCACTTGCAAATCCTTAGGCTGTCCCTGAATTTGGCTTGAGGTTTTATAGGTCAATCAAAGCAGTGCTTGCTTTCTCTACTTTTTTTGTGGCCAAGGCAGTGCCCATCTTTTCAGCAGCCAACAGAGTGAAATACGTGTAGGTGTAAAGTGTGCCTGTCGGAGGAGTGACAGAGAAAGGTTGGTACAATTTGTTAGGTTTCTTTTATCTATAGGTACCATACCACATTTGCTGTAACATGCAAAATATTCTACAGTAAGTGACGTCTGATGTGGATACTGGGTCATGTTGTGAACTGATTTTGTTTACTGTGATGAAATAATTTATTCAAGCAACAGAAAACTGAAATAGGCCGCCCTCTTAACTCTAGTCTGTGATGCTGGAGACACGCAGCATGGATATGCTGTTGGTTGCCGTGGCAGCAGAATGCCCTCTGAGGCCGTGAAATGGGATGTAGAGGAGTATCATCTTTGACCAGTTACACTAATGAATTACAGTTTTCTATCGTGAGCCTCTCCATAAGCCTCTTTCTTCATACATCTTTAATCACTAACCTAACTGAGCAGGTGATGGCTGTAGTCATGCTGTTTCTTTCCTCCATAACCTGGTAATTTATTCTGAATGATGACAAGACATTGCAGTATTTACCGAAGCGCCCATCATTTCAGATATGACAGGCTCCTGGTTCATTGTTGATTAACTCGGAGAAATGGCCCTCTGTGCTGTGATAATGCATAGCCGCTGCATAATTGATGGCTTCCAATGAGGCGTTTTATTTAATCTACTTCTATGCTTGACTGAGCTGGCATGTTTGACTGTGGGCTTGATACATGTCTCACTTTAGGACGCTCTACCCTCACAATGCAAAGCATGAATCACACACCTTAACAAAGTTAGCCTGCACGTGGCTATTTGCTTGCTCCTCAGTTCAACTGAAGGTGACAGATGAGGGCGCGTGCCATTTTACAGTTGTTATCTTATCAGTGTAACTCTGACAAACAGCACTCATCACTTAACCCTCAGAGAATGTGGCTGTTCCTTCATATAGCCTCTCTGCTCATGCTGTCTTTGCACATGGCAGGGATCAGATTTAGTGCTATGGACAACATAAACTCCTATGCTCAACAGAGATTGGTTTAAACTCAAGATTATAGAGTTTACTGTTCACTTTATACAATGGAAGAACTGTAAAGACAACAGAAAGAATTTTATTTTAAACACAGTTACTTTAAACAATGTCAGGCAATTTTGCAAATTCTGGACCAAGACCAACAATCTTTTTATTTAGGCAGTTTAATGGGTGGGCATGGAACTTTTTCTTTTATTTTTTCATTTCTGTAGCCGAGTAACACAACAATAAGATGAATAATCATTCACTACAGTTTAACAATCAAAAATGATTTGGACTGTGCCTGCTTCTTCTTCTTCATGCTTATGAGAAGTGTAGTATCCATCATTACACCAACATTAAAAATGTGACTGCAACTTCACTGACTTTGCTTATTCGGCTTCAGATAGAGGCCTCCAAAGAGTTTGGCTGCATCTTTGTTGCTATCAAGAGGAGTCCCTACATTGAATGTACATTGTGTGTATGTTATGTGTGTTTGTGCTCACGCCTGAGTAATTGTGACACAAAGTAAAGCATGGGTGTGTGGAGGCTTAAAGCACTTACATTAGTCAAACAAGCCTGACTTTGTGGAACATCCATGGCCTCAGTACAGCCAAGTGACCAAGCGTTTACCCAATGTATATTTTATAACTTATCAGACATTTCTTAGTCTTGCTGATTGTATTTAGATGTCTAAAAGCCTCAGCTAAAAAGCAGGACTGTGCTGCGTGTGTGCTGTGATCCTTAAATCTCTGATCTTTTAATGTGGTCTTACAGTATATACACTGTCTTACTGAAGAAAATTGCCTGTTTTATTACACTGAGTGTCAGTGTGTACTCAAAGCAGATGTTGCGCTGTAAAGTCATTTTAAAATGGCCCCAAGCTGTTATCCCAAAAACCTGATACTATGATGCTGGTTTTATATCTTTTAGAGTTGCCTTCTTTATTGTTCCTCTTTGTGAGTTCCTTCAGCGAGTGGTGTGACTTGTAGACTTTATCATGTTGTGTGGTTTCCTCTACCTTATTGGAGAGGATGAGTCATGCAAATGTCTGTTTCCTTTTTAATATGCAAATGTATGTTAGATGGCAGCCTCCAGGAGGCACACCCTGGATGGAGTTTTTCGCATGAGATCTGAATGGCCTATTTCTGCCCTGTACCAGACGTTTGTCTCAGCCTTTCTTCATCCTCCACCCCCTCTTTACCCGACTCTCTAAAGTGTGAGGTTTGAAGCAGCAGTAATTGGTCTAAAGATGGAGAGTTCACTTTCACTTTGCCTCTGAACTAAGAAGCGATTTGTTTTCAATGAGTGCCTCTTTAACAAGACAAATTAAGAACAATATAGCATCAAAGCTATATTTGACTTCAAAGGGGGTCAGATAATGAAGACAGCACAGAGATGGGCACTTTTGCTCACTCTGAATGCACGCCTTCTTGTTTTGTGCAGGTCTGGTTAAGGCAGCATAAGGGGAGCACAGAATGGCTCCCCTCTCTGGTACCCCCTCATCTGTGCACTTGGAGTTTTTTATTAGCCTCTGTGGTCTGATTTGTTTAAGGGCAGGCAAGAAGCCAACATGTGGCTTGGCTCCCATTTTGCTCCAATGTGAGCTCTAGATTTGTTGGAGACGGCTGAGTAAAGTGGAGTCACTCAGAGTCCACTTACACTTACACATATAATGTGCTTTATATGTGCTGCCAGAGGTCAAAAAGCAACCAGTATGTTACAGAAATTATGGCTTTGCTTTTAAAACTTTGGGGTTGACATTTGTTCATTTTCATTGGGATAAGACTGCCATTGGCAAAATATGTCACAGTTCAACTTGTTACTGAAAAGTGGTGAGCATGGAGGGTTAATTATGATAGCGTACCACCTGATAACCAGCCTCTGCATTTTTTATTTTACTTAGGAAAACCTTAAAAATTGGAAGCAGTTTCTAAGCAATAATAATCCACGACTATTCACAACCAAAAGGCCCCAAAACAGCAGAGTTCACCAGAGTGTATAAACTAGAGCTTGCATTACACTTCCTAACTTGAGTGACGTTGTAGTGGTTACACTTTGTTGAATGTAAAGTGTCAAATAAGGGCACTTGGGCTCCACCAATTTTATACAAATACTGCCACAACAAGTCTTTAAAAGATACTCTGAACTTTAGTGGTGGGTACAGGTTACAAAGGCTGGATTAAGATAACGCAACACAAATGCTTAAGAAAGATGCAAAAACAGGAAAGACGCCGTGTGTCCACACTTCAACACCAGAGTAGACCAGCACCAGTGACTTATCTACACAGAATTTGTCAAAGAAACTCCAGGATAAAGGTCAGATAAAAGAGGAAACAATTTGGACTGTAATGGAGAATTGCTTGTTAGCACTCTTCTTGCAGCCTTTTTGCAGTTACAACATACTGCGCTGTTCAAGTTCATGGGGTTAATGGCTTGTGAGTGAGTGTCACATCCCAATTCACTGTCTTTGTAACATGTTGTGTAAGATGTTTATTGTGTTGCTTGTGCGTCCATACACTGGTAATAAAGGAGTATACATAGGAGAGTCGGCTGTTAAAGGCCTGTGCTGCTAAAACATTTTTCTTTTGACTCCATGTCTGCATCTTAAGCTCATTCACACTGCTTTTATAGTCAAGGCTTTACGCTGGTATGAGCAGCGCTACATTCCTTTAACAGCCATTTTTATTCACTCTGGTTCTGTGTCAACACAAAGAGCAGCTATGATCTCGATAAAAGCTCTCTTGTCCCTGCTGCTCACACATGGCATAAATTTAAACCTCTTTGCTTGGTTTCTGGGACATCTTAGCACTTTGAAGACCAGACATTATTTTTTTATTATCTTTTTAGAACAATGCTTTGGCTTTTTGGTTCAGTTCACCACCAGCGCAAGTCTTTACAATGGGGTTACTTTGGACACAGAGATGAATTAGTCTGACAGGTATTATTAAATGATGAAGCTAATTTGGCTGTTTTGCTTAATCCTGATGCTTGTCTTGTTTTGTTCATTATTTCGGAAAGTATGCAGTAAACAGAGTACAGTGAGTGCCATCTTACTGAGAGACTAACTAACTCCGCTTCTCAGATGCTAAAAGATGAATTAACCCCCTAACAACAGCATAGAGGCCTTTCCTGATTTTATTTTATTAAAAAATGTAATATACACGACCAGGTTGCCTCTGTAAAATACTAATAATTTACATCAAACCTGAAGTTTAGAGCTCACCTTAAACTTCTCTGTGTTATGTGTAGCCATTACTTCCTTGTTGACATTGGTGTAGACGAATGGGAGTGTGAGCAAGTGATAAACCAACGCTTGCAGGTTTAGCGTGAGCATCTTATTTATTAAAACCCTCTACATGACATCTTTATATGCCTTTTTACAGATGATTTCTATTGTAAGACATTAGATGATTTGTATTTTCTCAAGTACAAGAAAAATAAACACTGTAATTTCACTTTCAAGGACTGTTGCACCTGATTCAGTGAATGTAGGGCTCTGCTGCCACTTCTCTGTTCTCTTTTTATTTATGCATATTTAGGGTTAGTTACTTTTTAATTTGCTGTTGTAATTTGAATTTACCTTGTGCCTGATGAGTATCTAATCCTTTCATCTTAACTTTCTAAAAAAAAAGACCCACTCATGGTCAGTGCTATGCTATAAATTCTTCCCTCAAGCAGCTCTCTTAAAGCTCTGTCTATTTTTCTCTCCTTACAATTAATAGGAAACACATCATTTGAAGGAGGGTCTTTGTTGTAGTGTGAGTCCATACATCACCTAAACTAGAGCAGTCCCCTCCTCCTTCCCCCGTAACACACGACGGCCCCCATCTGCTCCCAATCATGGGTGCAGCCAGCGGTCAGGGCACTGGCAGTGAATGGCCCCTGCAAACACACACACACACATCCAGCAAAGACGTGCGCGTTAGGCATGGGGTCAGACCAACTGACAGCCACAGCGTACAGTTTGGTGGCGAACACGACAGACTCACACGTCCTGGAGATAAAAGGCACTGTCACAAGCACAGTGACAGATGAACATGAGACATCCTGGTGGCATGGCTCACAGATGACAGGGTGTCATGGAAACGCCCAGCATTCTCCATGGTTACGCACTCTTTACCCCACGGGATACTCTCTTATGATCGTCGAGACAGAGCACTTGAGCTACTACAACAACACATGAGCGTGGCCAGCACACACAGACACACACATTGTTTCTTATCAGGATCTAAATGGACACAAATTAGTCTATTATGTGCTTTTGGGATTAGGGCAGTGATTTGGGCTAATGGTCTGTTTTCGAACTCTTGCGCTGACTATATTAAGCACAGAGCATATTTGCCAATAAGTGCTCAATGCTTGGATCCTTTAGTATAGATTTGCATTATGTGAAACGTGGAAGGGATATTTAAACTGAGGAGCCTTAAGAACTGGATATATTTCAAGTTTTGATAACTCAACGTCTCATTTTGTGCTGAATATTGCAACACAGAGTAAATGTCTCTTTGCACTGTACCATAATGAAGACAAAAGCACATATTTTGCCGTAGCTCCCTCACTGTTCCTGTTCATTAAGCTGTTAATACAGCTTCCTGTGTCTTCAGGCCACTGATTAATAATGCGGCTTGTTGCCTAATAACAAAAATATCCCTGTATGCACGTGCTCTGGTTGTAATGTTTAGTCTTTCCTTTTGTTTTCCAGGTTCCACTAGCCAGATATCATAGGAGCACACCCCCAAAGTTAAAGGGGGTAGGGTAGGAGCTGATCGTCCATCATCTTGGCGCCATCACAAGGTGGGCTAACATCCTGTATTGTTGTCATGGAAACGGCCTGCTGGGTTTAGGTGGAGCTTTTTTGCCAGAGACAGTTTCTTGTTGTTGCCACATTCTTGCAACATCCTTCTGACCTGAACGCAGACTCGCACAGTGTGTTTTCTGTTGCCATAGGTGTTCGAAGTGAGGCGTTTTGGATTCAGATTGAAAGATGGTAATGATAGGAAGCAAACAAGTAGTGTTAAGAGGAAGAGTTTCAACCACATGATACAACAAGTAAAAATACAACGAGAACATGAGAAAATATCAATTTTCTTCTGTGCACGGCCTGCCACACAAACTGAAAAAGAGCATTCATCTTTTAGCTCTGGCTGCAGGTGACAACATCTTACAAGTACATACACATATCCACTCACAAATAGGACCAGACCAAACCCAACCACAATGTCTCTTTCAGTCAACTACATGCTTTAGCAGATAAGCTGCCTGTGCACACGTAGCAGCAGTAGGAAAGGGAAGGAGAGTGTAGTTTAGGGTAAAGGCAGAAGTAGGCTTAAAAGATTTGTGAAGGTAAAATTTAGTGGCATGAACATAAAGATAGAATTTAACTTCCAGCATAATTTAGTTACAGTGAGGCTATCGTGTGTATCGTAGACCAGTTTATCATTAACAGTAGGGCCGTCTCCACTGAAGCGCTACAGGTCAGGTAAATACAGGTAAGTTTCCGTTTCCAAAAGCGGTCCCAAAAAAGCATATCATGCTACTCTTGGAACCTTTTCGCCTTTGACCAGAGTGGTCTGACTTCCAAAAGGTGGAGCTAAACACAGCAGTCTGTTGATTGGATGATTGATAAAACAAAACTAAGAACAAAAAGAAAAACACAAAATGCAATGCAATTTTTTTTTCAAATTAAGATTTTCTTCTTGTGCTAAAAAGTTTAATTTAAGAGAGAACATGCTAAATATTATACATACATTAAACAATGATTATAGTGAATGCAGAATTGGCAGTCGTCTGAATTTAATGTTTAGAATGTTGGAAATAAATCAGAAATAGTCTGGTAAGCAGCATATGGCTGTACCTTCAGCCTGTTACCATAATTATCTGCAGGATCTGACTTTTGTTGCACTTGTGTGACGTCACTGTTTACGAAGGAGATGTCCCCTGCAAACTGCATAGTGAAAACCTGAGCCTCTTTATGAGTTACCCATACCAAAAGTGTGCCGTACTGTATCGCTCAGTGGAAACTGTAGATTACTTTTTTCCAGCGTGAAGTTTTCTTTTGGCACAGCCAGAGTGTTGCAGCTGCAGATCTTGTCACTGGCGTGAGTTTCCATGGCCAGACCAGGGCCGTGTGCCTCTGTTTTGTCAACAGAGATTATGAAAGAGCAGCCGGCTGGCAGACGGGTGGGCGGGTGGGTGGGGGAACCAGCATCGCAACTATTTTCATCACCCAGTATCAGTACACCCACTTGGCTAGCTCTGTCACCTTCTTTCTTCTTGTCTTTCAATTTTGTTTCCTTGAACAAACACCTTCCAAAAATAGACTTGCTATTCTAAGCCAAAAGATAAGTTTGCGACCCTGAGTTAAGTTGACTGGTGAGATCCACTTGAGGAATACCGGGATGATCATGGATGATGTTTAGACAGGAGTTCACGTGCTTGTGTGCAATGTGTCTAGTCCTGTTTGATCTGGCTTATTTTTTTCCACTAAATCCATGTCTACTGGCACTAAGTCTTTTCAACACATTCATGTTTGTCGTACTGTTCAATTTCCCCCCACTGCTGTGACTCACTGAGCTGTGGGAGGCCAGTCATCTGTACACTTTGCTTTTTGTTCTACCAGAAGGGTGTCAAGATGCTCATCATATATTTAGATTCCATCATAGTAACGTTCTGAGTATGTAAAAGATTTAGGAAAGCTTTTTTGTACAAAGCTTTTTGTCTTTCTTAAAGCCTCAGTCAACTGTAAACATTCGAAAGCACCATCTAATCTGGAAAACAGTGAAGTGTTGATCAAAATGACAATATGGCCATGCTGTGCAAGAATTGATTCCTGACTCTTGTGTGACTCATCCCTAAGTTCATCCTGTTGCATGTGAAGTTAACTGGGATTGGATTTCTGAAGCTTCCTCTGTTTTAAACGCACCGTAAAGCTGTAAACTTTGTGGTCCCATGGAGTGCACTTCTCCCCGCTGGGCTTCAGGGTCAACGGCAGGGTGCTGTCCCGCGGAAGACCTGAGCAGTGTATTTTCACCCGGTGATGGCACTGTAGTGTGATCCTTATTACACACCCATTTAATAACCCTGAAAATATGTGGGTCAGCTGCGAGCGTGAAAGCAGCGACCCCTTCCAATGACCCGGGTCAAGATCAGGGTTGAGGAGCAGGTCATGCCTTGCCCTTCCTGGTGTAAAAGTTCACTGTTGTTTACCTGCATGGCTGCACCCACCTGTTTACCCCCTCATCCCCTCCCCTCACAATCCTTAGTACTCTTCATATCTTTAACTCTGCAGCCAAATCACTAGCAGCTGCTGTTAAGTGGCCGCTCTGATTAACAGCTTCCCGCAATTGGCTCTGGCTCTGATTAATGCCTTTGAGTCGTCTTTAACTTTATCACTTAGCCCATGGACTCTATTGAGCATGCAGCTGGACTCAAGCTAGTTTGAGGAAAGGGTTGTTTGTGTGCAACAGCTGTGATAGTGTTAAGCTCTCTTCTGTCATCAGTGATTTACATTTATACTTGTAGGACATATTGGGAGATTTTGTGTTGATAAATCCATAAAATCTTACATTACTATTGTGCTAGATCATAGGTAGAAATGTAAACATGCGCTTGTCCTGCTGATGTTACTATATCATCATGTGCTATGTGACTTTTTAGTGTTTACACAGTTACATTGCTCATTACTCATTATGCAAGCCTTGTTGATTGGGGTAATTTGCCTCCCGCCATCTTTTTTTCTTGAAAAATTATACCTTTAATGTTACAGTTAATAAACCAAGCTTAGAATACAGTACATATCTTACACCATGACTATTAACAAACTGAAATATGAACTACATTGTACTTTATCTCATCACCCAGCCTAGAAAATGTTATAGAAAATTATTCTAGTCATATCTACCCATATTCAGTATTTTTCTTCTAATATTATCTGACCTTTTGTGACAATCATGTACAGTAAATGTGTGTCACTTAAATTGCACTGTAACTAGTTTTCTATCACTTTTGCTTTCCTCTCTACTGTACAAGATTCTGCTTTCAACTGCCATCTCCTTCCCAATCTTTCCCCTCCATCTTCCATTGGTGTATACTGCCATGAGCCTCTCTGAATTTACTCGTTGTAAGGCTCATTCCCAGTGCCTCCTGCTGCTACATTGTGCCCACCACGGCCCTGCTGCCTCGGTGACACCAGGCCCCACTGCCTGTGGCGTGTAATTGACTTTCTCCCTACCCTGGAAAAGCGGGCGGCCTGCGCCAGGCTGGAGGTGACCCATTTCCCTGGGGCATTCAGCAGCCTTCTAATCAACCATTCTCTGGGGCCGCCTCATTCACTTCGCAATTAGAGCAACTCCCCCTTTGAGAACTCTATCAATAGGCTGGCAGGCAGGCGGGTGGGCATCAATGGTGGAGGAGCAAAGATGGACTTTCACTCAGACACTTTGAATTTGGAACCCCCGAGAAATGTGTGGTTTAGAAGAAGTCTTAAGATGGGGTAGGCAGGTAGACAGGCACACAAGAGGAAAGATGGGAGAATGTGGCAAGATGAGCCACAAACAGTAAGACAGGTAGGCAGGCAGACAAAGAGCATGAGACAGTTAGATGGGATGCCCTCACGGGAGAGATTAAAGGAGAAATTTGAAAGAAACCCAAGGCAGGAAGGATGAGGCATGAGGACGGGTGCATCTTCACAGCACCTCTTCTTGGCATGTTGTTTTTAGAAGATGTATAAGTATTCCCTGTTCTTGTTTTGAAAGAGAATACACACTCAACTTCCTGATGTTCAAGAGGTGCATGAAAGCACCGATCTTATTGATTCTATCTGACTATGAATGTGCTTTCACTCTCTGTTTGAGCCAAGTATGATCTTGCTTTAAGCACCCCACCAAAAAAAAAGATTTGAAAATTTTCTATCCAAGAATGCAATCAGATGTTTTAATGGATTGCTTGTGATCCAACCAGAAGGATTCTGAGATGATGGAGCGAGATGATTAAATAACAGACCAGCATCGCTCCCCTGCCGTTGGCCTGATTTGCTATGCAGCAGAAGCAGTGCTTTGGTCAGGGGATAACCATGTAATCAATGGAATGAAAAAGCTGCTCTGGCTGTGAAGGTTAAGAGGGGTACAGGAGGCTCTCAGCTTGTGCACAACACACATGCGCTCCAAACACACACATCACAGTCCAAACACACACAGGATAGTACAGGTTTGATATAAAATGACATGTGCATGAGGTGTGGGGACCATTCTAATTGATCCAACTGTGGCATATAGATATTTATCTTTATGTCAACATTTAATTGTGTTACTTAATGTTACATAAAAAATATCAGTAGTACTGAACTGTTAACAGCTTCATGAAAACCTCAAATTCTCCTGAACTCTAGTTTGTTTAGCGACGCAATATGAGCAGCAGCATTTTGTGACAAAATGCAGCTATTCCCTATTAAAGGTCATATTGGATTGCCTTTTTGCTGTCTCGTTCTCTTCTGCTTAAATGGGACACAGGCACACTGAGATGGGATATTGGTGGGACAAATTACCACAATTATTGTGAAATGGAACTTATGCGAACCCTTTTTTCACTGTTCATTTGCTTTCCTTCCTCTTCTCTACCTTTCCTCACTGTCCGTTGCTGTCACTGTGGCAAAGAATATGACCAATCAGAGCTCAGTTCACTGCACCAGCTTCTCCCTCCCTGCCTTATTTTTCTCTTCTGTTCCTTCCCATTCCCCTTCTGCTACTCCTCCTTTTTCTTTGCATCCCATCTGCCTTTCTCCTCCGCAACCTTTATCAGCTCACTTCCTGGAGCCTGAGTGTGGTGCATTATGGGAGACAGACGGCTGTCTAACGGGGTTAGTCGTGCAGCATGGCTTATCATCTGAGACACGGCTAATCCTACGCGTGTGGGTAGGAGGGGGTGTACCATATGAGCTGATGAACTGGTATATGCACAAGGCCCACACACTAATAAACACAAACTCATGCCCACCTTCATCACTACAGAAGAGGAGGAGGAAGACTAGTCATGTTTATATTAGCTGTTGCCTGTCAGGAGAATATTAATTGGATGATGTATGCATATTTTATTCCACTTTGCACTGTTGCTGTCTACTTAGTTCTTGTTATTTCTGCTCCTGATTCCCAAGATATTTTTTAAAACTATAATGCATTTAATTATACTAAAACCTTCTTTCTTATCTCTGGTCTTGTTGTTCAGGTGCTGATATGTGTACACAATGAGTGGTCTGGGGGAGAACTCCATGGAGCCTCTGAGCTCAGAAAACCGGAAACGCAAGCTCTCCACTTGCGACACACCAGGTCTGGGGTAAGTTTGTCCCATCAGTACCATCCAGGAAATGATACGAAAAAGTGGGCTACTGGGTCAGCCCAGGCTGGTGTGAGTTAAGCTGTGATGAGTAAGACTACTTGTGTATGGTGCAGCAATATAAGGAGATGACGTCCTTATATGAACTCCACAAGGGTTGTAAGATTTGGTCAAAAGAAAAAAAATATTGTAGATATTTCACATAGATCATCATCTAAATTGCCCATGATGAATAAATGTGTGAATAGTTCTCTGTCTGTGCATGTCCCTAACTTTTAGCCCTGCAATTTACTAGCAATTAACCAGGTTGCACCACACCTTACACCTAAAGCAGTTTTTTTTTTATCACAAGGAAACTATGTAAAACCACACTACATGGTAGGATTGCAAAATTTTGTGTTGACTCTATTGCAAACCAAGTAAAAATAAGAACATAACATCGTTATCCTGTTTCCTGGTATGACTGCAGGTGTGAGAGAAAGCGGCGAGAACAGGAGAGCAAATATATCGAGGAGCTGGCCGAGCTGATATCTGCCAACCTCAGTGACATCGACAGCTTCAACGTCAAACCAGACAAATGTGCCATCCTCAAAGAGACGGTGCGGCAGATCCGACAGATCAAAGAGCAGGGTGAGTGGACATTTGTCTGGGAGCATGAGGTGGGGTGCTGCTGCAGCTGCACAGGTGCACTGCAAGTCAGGCCTTCATCTGAAATGTGAAGAGTTAAAATAAAGGGAGTGGAGATAGCTGGGATTAGCCTTATCCCAAACCTACAGAGCTCCTCAGAGCCCAGGTGCAAGGACGAGTCAGTCATTCATCTCCCACAAATTTCACAGCCTCAACTGTTTATGTTTGAGAGGAAACATTGGCAGTGCTTTGTGAACCTGTCATTTGAGTGTGTCAGTGTCTGTGTGTGTAATGGGCATGCACAGCTGTGTGTTGGCCTCTCTACGGGCTGTTTAATTGGACGTTTGCAGGTAATCACATGCCCATCCATTCTGCTGAACTGCCAAATTATTAGTTCTGTTACAGCTGCTGTTGTCATAACTCTGTCCCTGCTTTGCAGCGGTCATTTCTATAGCTCACACTTTAAAAGCCCTGGGCTGAACTGCTCACTTTGCAGATGCAGAGGTGGACACATGAACTTTTGTGTCAGTTTAAATTTTTGTGTTGGTGATTTTTTCAAAGTAAAACTGGAAAACTGGTGGCAGATTTAGTTTGTGTTTCTTCTTGGCTCAGTCGGTGTCTGCCACCTCAACAGGAAGGGGAAGGGGCTACAGCTGGCCCTGACTGGCTGCTGACAGGTTGCCATAGTTACAGGAAGTGAAGACAGAAATGACACAGGGGTTTAGGCTTGTTTCTTGCTTTTACCTGTACTTGCCAGTCTTCACATTGCTCTTTTTTTCAGTCAATCATTGAAGAGTTTTTATTGCATCTTCACATGTTTTGTGTGAACTATGGTATCTTACTTTATGAGTAAACTCTTAGAACACACATGCAGGTTTTCTTTCTTGCTTCTCTTTTACATTCTCTACCTAACTTCAGAAAGCCTGGCTGTAGGCAGCAATGGCTTCCTTTGTGTGAGTATCTGTGCCCCTCGGGAGATAATCATATAAAATGATTCCTGTAGCCAAGCAGCCCCCACCTCTTTTTCATACAAACCTCTGCATTAACAAAACTACAAAACAGAAGCCCAGTTCCACCTTCATCCTCAGCCTTTCCTTTTTATAGTTCTGTCCCAGTCTCAGATCCTCTGTTTATTAATTTGGTGCCTGAGCTCTTGCCCCTGCACCATTACTGCATCCAAAGCCCTCAAGCCGCTCTGTTCTCACACACTCTCTCTCGCAGCCTCAGCCTACCAAACAGTCCCTCTGAGTCTGACACTGAATATAAAGCATGAGGACGGCTGCTGCCTGCTCCACATGCACCCAGCCTCTACTGCTCTTGACAGGTTCCTCGGAGAAAACTGCCTATGTCTCCCTTCTTACCTGTACTTTAAATCCCAAAATGTCAAATGAAGATTGAGAAACGCTGCCCCCTGCTGGTGTAGTTTGAGTAGTTAATATCTGGAAGTTGCAGGTATCACTCCGCAAAGCCACATTGTTCTTGCCAGCTCTGTGAATTGTAATGTTCTTTTGTTTCTATGCTTACAGGAAAAGCTTCATCCAGTGATGATGACGTCCAAAAATCGGACGTCTCTTCGACAGGTCAAGGGGTCATCGACAAGGATCACCTGGGGCCGCTCTTGTTGCAGGTGAGTCCAGATATCTGCTCTTATATATTCAAGCTTAAATTGATAAAGCTGACATCTCATCAATGTGCATCTCCCAGGCTCTGGACGGCTTCTTGTTTGTGGTGAACCGCGAAGGCAACATTGTATTTGTGTCAGACAATGTGACGCAATACCTACAGTACAAACAGGAGGAGCTCATCAACACAAGTGTGTACAACATTCTCCATGAGGACGACCGGGAGGAGTTCCACAAAAACCTGCCTAAGACCAACAGTGAGAACTAGCACACACTGCTGACATCTTTTACAAAGCCAAGTTCTGAGAAAACTTTAAACAAGCATGTCAGAGTAAACTTATTTATTTATGCTGTTTGGGTTCTAACTTTTTCTCATTTTTAATGAGGAGCTCTCGGGAAACCTGCTCATGTGCACAAGAGTTTTTCACTGAGCCACACACACACCTGACAAAGCACACAAGTACATAGAAGCACCCACCCACTTGGTGCAGCAGGCAGAGCGTAGCGCAGCTGTCAGTCACACTCACTGGTCCAGACAGTGTAAAACAGGCCTGAGCTCTACTCAGATCCCACAGCAGCCATCTGGAAACTAGTTACTGCTGAATAATGCACCTTCTCTCTTTCCGCTATTTAATTCACAGCACGTTTGCATCTACACTCTGTCTCTTCCTGATTATGTATATTTACAGGTATGTGGTAGCAATAGAGTAGCATTTTTGAAAGACTAAAATTCGATGTGTATAATCCTCGTTTATGTGCACGGGAGAACACTATTTATGAAGCTGATTAATTATGAATGTTATGTGTGTTCAATTGAACCTGCTACTCTATTAACTTTACAGAAATGTTCCTATGCTGTGGCAGCTCCTCTGTCAGTGACACTTTTGCTTGCTTGTCCCACACTCTTCCCTCTACCTCATTCATTCACTCTCTTTATCTATTTATAGCATTTTATAAACTTTTTTCATTTCTTCCCTTTATTTGATGATCCCCAGTGTGCCTCTCAACTCACTCATTCTTAGCCTCATTCATACTTTATATGGCTGCCTACAAAGATGAATATTGTGGCTGTCATGTTTCTCTGCCAGCTTCCCTCTGCTCTCCCACCCCTTATTGTGACTCGCTCCCCTGCCCATCCCTTTCATTATCTGCGGACCCATCAATGAAATGTGCACTCAGTGCACATTCCTGTGGGATGACCTCTGACCACGCCAACTACAGTTAAACACACACAACCAAAAGACCAACATCATCTGAGCTTTTATTATTGTAGATGGCATTTTTTACTCGTTCTTGGCTAATTGTGTCTTGAGGGGGGGATTGTAGGCCCGTGTGTGTGCTACACTGCTGCTTCTCATAGTCAAGCAGTGAAACCCAAGACCTTGTTAAATCACCTCACTATCAGTGAGACAGACACACTTCTTATACCCCTGATATTCCTCAGTCTCCTGGGTCCTCTTTTGTATCCTCCCTGCACCAAGCAGAGAGAAACCTCCAGCCATCTCAAGGCCTTCGATAAGGCTTCACTCAGACCTTGGAAGACAGTTGGTTGTCTCTCTGAAGTTTAACTCCCCTTCCTCTCCTGCTGTCTCCTCTATGAAGGTGACCCCCTCTGCTTGTGTATGTGTGTGAGCTGTGATGAGGAGTCAGGGCCTAAATGAGGATAGATTGCTGAGTGTCCCTGGCCTCTGCCCGCTGCAGAACAGACTGAGAGGCAGAGATATTGGAAATCGACACCCTGGTTACATTAATCCCATGGTCCATTTAGCCAGAAATCCAAATAGCAGGAATGGCTTCTGCTTTTCCATTTCAGAAAGGAAAATGTATGTTGCATAGTGGCTTGTTGTTTGTTTTTGTCTGTTGGTGGTGATTTGTGTGGATCTGTTGCAGGATAGGGTGAGAAGGATGTTTTGCTGTTAACCATTGGGAGCTTCAGGCTCTTTTTTTCTTTTCCAAGTAAACATCTCTTATGCAGACTTATTATGTTTTGTGTTACATGTTTTATATTTCTCTGTTTTTGTTTGTTCCCTTTTTAGTAAACGGTGTGTCGTGGGGTAGCGATGCAGCACGGCAGAAAAGTCACACATTTACCTGTCGGATGCTGGTCAAGTTTGGCCACACTCATGGCCCCATGGAAGAGGGGCCTGGAGGGCCACAATATGAGACCATGCAGTGTTTTGCTCTTACCCAACCCAAGGCCATGATCGAGGAGGGAGAAGGTACATTGGCATAACAAAATAATCCAAAAATAAAATGATGAAAGCACACTTTGACAACATAATTATGAAATACTACATTTCAGTCATTCTATTTAAAAGGGTGACTTTTGATACAGTAATGCAGCTTCTCATTAGCATGTTTCATTGTAAATACATTTATAGTCTAGTTATAGTATAATTATGCAACACGTGATTTTTTCTTAAACAAAAAATAGTAGGACCTAGAGACTGCGTGATATAAGTAAAAAGATAACGTTGAAACGTTTATTTTACTCTTTTTACTTTCTCTAACGAACAGACCTACAGTCATGTATGATCTGTGTTGCCCGTCGAGTGACAGCCATGGAAAGAACAGAGAGCTTCAATACACGGCATGAGCTTTCAGGTGAAGCATTTACTTTAGTTCAAACAAAGCATTTATCATAAACAAGCTAGTTAGTAAGTTATCCCTCTTCCCATCCTGCCTGGCAGGTAAACTGATTCAGATCGACCAAAACTCTCTTCGAGCGTCCATGCGTCCGGGCTGGGAGGATTTGTTGAGGCGCTGCATACAGATGTTTCTTCAGCATAGCGATGGACAACCGTGGTCACACAAACGGCACTATCATGAAGGTGTGTAACTGGGAAAAACTGATACCTAGATATATTTCATTCATAATATTTTCTCTTTGTGTCATATGATATGTTTTATGTCTCTATGCAGCCTTCCTGCAGGGTCATGCTGAGACACCCCTGTACAGATTCTCACTGTCTGATGGCACTCCAGTCACAGCCCAGACCAAGAGCAAACTGTACCGTCACCCCATGAGCAATGAGCCTCAAGGCTTCATCTCCACTCACCTACTGCAGAGGTCAGTTACTGAAAAGGCAGGAAAACAGCAATGAGATCTATTTAATTTGAATCTATTAACAGATAAGTGTTTAGGGGTTTTTTTTGGTAATTTTGTTTTTTTACACAGAGAACCAAATGGTTACCGCTCAACTCAAAGTGGCAACATGATGCCGAACACTATGAGACAACAAAGCATGGCTGGACCTAATCCAAACAATCAAATGAACATGAACTCTAGTGGCGGGATGGGCATGGGTGGGATGGGCAACATGAACAGGGGCTTTGGCTTAAATGACCAGAGCCACCTTAGTCACATGGGTCCTATGGGGGGAGGGTCCATGTATGGTGGTGGTAATGGTGGAGGAGGTGCTGGAGGCAGCATGGGCAACCGTATGATGCAGATGAATCAGATGGGTCCCATGAATCAGGTGGGCAACATTAACCAGATGAATCAAATGGGGTCCATGAATCACCCAGGCCAAGGGATGCAGCAACAGCCCCCATTTCAGAGCAGTGGTGGATTTGGCCTGAGTGGCATGAACAGTCCCTCGGGAAGCCCTCGTATGAGTGGACCCCAGCAGGGACTCCTGATGTCTCCCAGGAACAGAGGAAGCCCTAAAATGGGAGCCAACCAATTTTCACCTGGAGGTTGGTTGATAATTAATACAATATATGTAAATGAAACAAAAAACAAAGCCAGTGACAATGTGCTACCATTTTGTGTTATTTTATTGCAGTAACAATTCACATTTTTATTTACTTCTTTGTTCAAATTTCCTGTTACTTTTTTCAGGCCTTCACTCTCCTATGAGTGGTCTTGGCAACAGTGGAGGAACTAGCAGCACTACTACCTTTTCCAGCAGTTCTCTAAATGCACTCCAGGCTATTAGTGAAGGGGTTGGAAGCTCCCTCCCTTCTACTTTAACATCCCCCTCTCCTGCTCACAAACCAGACAGCTCTCCCAGTGTTCACTCCTCATCGTCTCAACCCAGTCAGCCGGCAAAACAAGGCCAAGACGGGTCCAAAAGCCCAGCAGGAGGTTTAGGGCCTGGTGACCTTCATCACCCTTTGCACCATCACCACCATCATCAGCACACTCAGGCTGAGAGTTCTGCAGAGCGGCCTGACAGCCAAGCAGCGGCAGCTAAAGAGTCTGTAGAAACTGGCTGTGAGCCTGGAGTAGGGAGCTCTGAGCCCCCTCGCAGGGTGCCAGACAGTAAGGGCCATAAAAAACTACTTCAGTTACTCACTTCTCCAACTGAGGAGCTGGGAATTGGCGGCCCAACAGGACCCCCAATACCTGCCCCTCCAACCAACAACAGTACTCCTGCAGGCTCTGACACTAAGGATCCTATTGCTGGCATGACAAGCCCCTCATCTACAGGTGTGTCCTCGTCCTCTTCAACCACTCCCAATCCAGGCCAGACAACTGGCCCCGGGGCGGGGTCAGCATCACTCTCCTCAGCCCACTACACTGGTTCTCTCCAAGAAAAGCACAGAATCCTGCACAAGCTTCTGCAAAATGGAAATACTCCAGATGAGGTTGCTAAAATCACAGCAGAAGCAACAGGAAAGGTGTCATTGGGCAGTCAAGAGGCTGGTGAGGTGGGAGCTGGAGCGCAAGGTGCTGGAACAGGACAAACAGAGCCCAAGCAGGAACAACATAGCCCAAAGAAGGAGAAGACCCACGCTCTACTTCATTACCTCCTCAACAAGGATGACTCCAAAGAGCCAGCAGACGTCAAGCCCAAGCTGGAAGATCTAGATGGGAAAGGCCCACCAGGGGCTGCAGGCGGCCCTCAGAGGTGTGGCCCTGGATCTGGGGCTGCATCTGCACCAGAACTTCCTGAAAGCAAGATCAAGTCTGAACCACCTGATGAGGTTTAGTTTTTAACCATATATTATGCATACCATGGCAATATGAAACTCTACTCACTATTTATGTTTTTATACAGCTACATAACCTGGAGTCAATCCTGGGAGATCTGAGAGGTTCAAGCTCTGACTATTACCCAGATCAAACAGGAGCCGGAGGAGCTAACGACACAGGAAACAAGGGCTGCCTTGATGACAGTCTGCAGGGTAAGTCATGTAAGGAACAAAACCTATGCAAAGCTACAGCTACATGCAGTGATAGCATGATAGCACTAAATTAAACTGTATGTAAAAATAATGACATCTCACTAAAAGTGTATGGGAAAATGTTATTGTCACTTTTATTATTCTCTTATTTTACAGTATTTTACAATTATAACAACATTAGAATTGTAGTCTTAAACGTATCAATACATATCTTATATGATATTGTATATATATTATATATATTATCTTATTGTGTGCAGGGAGTCCAGGAATGGCTCTGGGACCTCGGGGGCAGTTTCAGAGGACGTTGTCCATGGATGGGAAGCCTTCTGGAGCTGGGAGGCGTCCTATGCTTATTAAGCAGGAGAACATGATGGGCAGTCCAGACAGCTACCCAGGAAATATGGGTGGGTGTTTGATCAATGTCCAATGCTTTTTCTCACTACACTTTACCTCAACGCTTTTTTCATCAACAATACTCTATATCACTAAAGCGCACATTTCCCTATTTTATTACAAACCAAATCTGTTTATTTATTATCAGGACCAATGAATAGGGGCACAGTTCCTCAAAGATCTCCAATGGGAGGGTCAGGGGACTGGGGAATGCCCAGCTCCGGTGCCAGCCCAGTGGGCTCAGCAGGACACCCCTCTATCATGCGCCAAGGCATGGACTACAACAATGGCAAGGGCATGATGGCAGGGCCTATGGCCAGTCGCTCCAACAGTTTACCAGGAGCCAGGTCAATGTTACAACAACAGCTAATGGATATGGGTATGTGGGAAACACCGTTTTTATTTATAACTATGTTATAAATTTTGCGATAGGTATGCTATCATATCTGTCTATTAGTGCCATACAATTTATGTCTACTTAAAATTATTGTTTATGTAGGAGGATCCGGGGACATGGGCATGGGTATGAGCCCCTTTAGCCAGCAGGGGCAACCAAATCAGTCTCCTTCTTGGCCAGAGACTATGATCAGCATGGAGGGCAACAGGTATGTGCATCATTAATTAATGTCAATAAATATGAATAACATATAAAACAGTGTAATGTCTTTTAAGGCGTCAGTTTGGCAACTCTTTGGATGATTTGCTGCTGCCTCCCACCACCAGTGAGGGTCAGAATGATGAGCGGTCACTCCTGGACCAGCTGGATTCTCTGCTCAATAACACAGATGGCATTGCACTGGAGGAGATAGACCGGGCCCTGGGCATCCCAGACCTCGTCAGCCAGGTATATTAGAGGATGAAGTAGGTTATATAAAACTGCATTCAACTTTGTGCTTTAAGACCTACCTGCATTTCATTTGTAAAGCACAAGTCATCAATTTATTAGAGCCTTGCATCGGAATTTTTAAAGTGTTAATGCTGTTCCAGGTGTAGAGAGATAGATGCACCTGGAGAGATATGTCTTTATTGTTTACCACAATTAGTGGCAAACGTATTGGAATTTAGTCAGTTACAGGTGAAGTCTGACTATTTTGCACTCTTGTCTTGTCTGCTCTAGAATCATGGCGGAGAGCAGCAGCTTGAATCTTTTCCAGGACAGGACCCCTCGATGATGCTGGATCAAAAGCCTATCTACGGTCAAGGCTACCCTGGACCTCCTGCCATGCCTATGCAGTCTGGTTATGGAGGGAACCCCATGCAAGGACAGTCCCAACAGGGAGGCTTTGGGCCTATTCTTTCTCAAATGGGCCAAGGTGGCAGCTTTCCTGGTATGGGTGGAATGGGTGGCATGGGACACCCCCGTGCTAATATGATGAGACCAAGGATGATGAGTGCCAACAAGCCCATGAGACTGCAGTTACAGCAAAGGTTACAGGGGCAACAGGTGGGAAAAATGCATATGCAGTATTTTTACTCTTTTTGGTTACAGGTTGTGTAGTTTTTTGAGGATAATACAGTTTCACTTTTTTTTCCTTTTGTCAGTTTATGAATCAAACACGACAGAGCATTGGCATGAAGATGGAGAATACTGGAGGTAACCCTGGGATGAGGCCTGGTATGCAGCCTGGCATGGGAGGACAGGTAAGCTTATATATTATAACATTATTGATATATTGTTGGAATACTAGGCATAACATTTAGTAATAAGTAAAGGCTATGTTATGCTCTTTAGCTCATGTAACAGTTGTGTAGAGAGCATACCAAAAAATCTTCATGATGTACATTTTTTGCAGCCTGGTTTTCTCAATGCTCAGATGATGGCTCAACGCAGCAGGGAGATGGTCACATTACAGATGAAGAAGCAGCGCATGATGATGCTGATGCAACAGCAGCAGGCGGCTGCTGCAGCTGCAGCTGGAGGTTTCAGTCCTCCTCCAAATGTCACCGCCCCTGGTGGCATGGATAACCCAATGGGGGGGCCAAACATGGGCCAGCCAGGCCCCCAGCAGTTTGGTTATGGTGGAAATTATGGTAAGCCATAATCTGCTGCCCCCTGGTGGTCAAACTGGGCACTGCAGTTTTAGGCTTAAGTAAAAAAAATCTGATTAACATTGGTATTGAGTGAATAATTACCATAAGAAGCTCCCTCATTAAAAAACAATGTCTTTTCTCATTTTATTATATGATTCTCATATTTTATGATTTATTACTTGTTGGATATTCCTTCATGAACACAGGGATGGGTCAACAGCCAGACACTTCATTTGGCCCAAATGGTGGAAGCCCTCCTAACGCTATGATGGCAGGACGCATGGGACCACAAAACCCTATGATGCAGCAGCACCCACAGAGCAGTCACATGTACCAAGGCACAGACATGAAGACATGGGCTCAGGGAGGCATTGGACGCAACAGGTCAAAAATAAATGGCATTTACTCCAAATGTTAAGCTTTTGTCAGACATTTTATTTTCAACTAATATTGGTTCCCCCTTAACAGCTCATACCCTCAACAGCAGTTTGGACAGCATGGGCCTCCAGGGCAGCAGCAGTTTGGATCACAGGGCAATCCAGGCCAGTACGGAGGCATGATGATGAATGGGGGTATGTCAGCCAGCGGTGGAAGCCACATGGGGCAGATGGGAGGGCATATGGGCATGAACCCAATGGTCATGGGACGTATGCCCATGGGGCCTGATCAGGTATGCCACTTCATTTTCACATTTTTTGCTTGAAATAAGTGTTTTGAGCAGAAAATTTTAAATTCATTTGTTTCTGTCTCCTCAACCTAGAAATACTGCTGAGTATTGTGATAGAAGCAGTCACCTCACTGTGATCTCCATTCAGAGATAAGACGTAGCTGCAGTACAGGATTGTGATGAAGACCAATTTGTGTCTGGATGTACTGGAGCTCTCTCACCAGACTCGGGGTATAACCTCTCTTGCTGACTGAGCGGCCGGTAATGGCAGCTGTGGCACCTGAGGAAAACTGTTTTAAAAGGAGCCTATACATTCACACAGCATCCAAATAAACACTGTGAGACGCTAACACACTCAAACAACAGGAGCTCTTCTTTTGGCTCTTTTATGAGACGTGTGTTCCTCAGCTAATATACACCGCATACTGGACCAAATGGAGAAGGTCGAAAAATACTTGGAACATTGTACTTGTTCATGGTCAAACATGTAAAGATATCCTTACCTGTGTCGAATGTACCATGAAGCTGTGTTTAGATTTTAAATCTTCTCTTCTATCTAAATTTCATGGGGTTTTTAATCCACTGTCTCTTTGCTGCTCCTATATATGTACAGTGTGTGGCGTACAGTACAACATGGTTGCAGTTGATGAGTCACCAGATTGTGACACACAGATGAATGTCATTAAGCAGTAGCACATTGTTTTGTCCTTCAGGAATGGCTGAAGTACAACTGTTGGCTGAATGCACTTTAAGGAAAGGCCAACAGCTGAAGGATTGTGGCAATACAGAGGCCTTTACCCACAAACTATTTTACGCTGTTGATCGAAGAAGTTTGGAATGGTGTTTTTTTTAAAGTGGGAACCATGAGAAAGGTATTAAATTCAAACTTTATATAAACATATTTACAATTGAATGATTGTTGTAATAAAAACACGTAGACCTATTTATTTGAAGTACTGATAATTTATAGTTGGTCTGGGTATCTTTTAAAATTCAAATCTGCAACTACAGAAATGAATTAGAATTTGAATCCTAATTTTAAGCATATAAACGTTTTAAGAGGCTATGATTGGATTGGATTTCAATCATTGCTTCAGGTTTCCCGCTGGTGACTAAAACATCACTGGCTCATATGGTACTGCAGTATTAAGACATGAAGTCTTGTTTGGAGCATTTCTTTTTCTGTAAATTTGAAATTGTATATATGCTTTAAATGTATTATAAATATACATATATATATTGTATAAATATAAATATATATGCTTTTGTAGGTTGCATACTGTTTTTGCACAGATTGCAAGGCTTGATATTTAAAAGTGTAATTTTTTATTCTATCATAGGTCAGCTTTTATTTTCAATACGTCAGCCATTGGTGTGAGAGGATAGGCCTCCTTTTGTAAGCCAAACATGTCCAAGTTTAGACTTTCATTGGGCTACCCAAGCACTTTTTATTTGTGATCATTACAATTATACAAATATATTTTTCTCTTTCCGGAGACTGTCTTGGCTAATGAGGTGCTAGTGACTCCACATGGGACTCAAACGGACACAGTTTGCCTAAACAAAAGACTTGAAACATGAGTGTCATTTTTCAGGGCCCAGATGTCTTACTACTTTATGGATTGACATTTTTCAGTTTGTCTAAATTTCACTGCTGTGGAACTGCTCTTGGTCATTAAATTAGATCTGAGGCTTTCCTTTATTTGTCAGTATGCCCTACTCCTTAAATATCCAGTCAGAAATTGCTCAGATGTTGAACCCTGGTGGAAGCAACAAACATGTACTATAATATCCTGATGTTTTGAACGACATTTAACTTAGCCTTTTTAGTATTTTCTTTGTTGTTGGGTTTTTTTTTTTCCAGGAAATTTACCTTTGAATATATGCTCAATCCAAAGATTTTCATTTGACATTCTGCAGTGCTTAGAAACTGTTTCTTAAGTAGATTGTGCAAGTACTCACATGCTTTTACGGCTGCACATAACCTATTGTATAAATTGAGCTAAAATGTTGAAATACATATATTATATTCCCATTCATGTAGCATAGATTAGAGCTGAATCTTGTTCTGCTAAGATGGTCAGCTTATGTTTGTGATTGTTTCCTCTCTATGATTCTGTATGATTTAAGGCCAGTGTAGTTTTGGTGCTGCCAGAGAATGTGTCTTAGCTCAAATGGAGGTTTTATCAATCATGTCATTGCGTCACCAGTTTGCATCACCCATTTCAGTGATGCGTCTGGAAAATAATGTACAACCAATCAATGTTTGTTTTTTTTGTTTTTGTTTTGGGGTTTTTTTTGCTTTAAAGAAGTGCATTGTTGAATATTAAAAAACACACCTGGGAAAATTTGTCATTACAAGATGTAAAATACTAATGCATTTTCCTAACCTGTTCCTTGATGTTAATATCAATGTAAATACAAATTTATATTTAAACATTATAACATCTGAGCATTCTTCTTGCATGGGCAAACAATTGCTTCATATGACCCAATATGTTTCATGCAGCGCTTTCATTATGCACTATGTTATAAATTTAACCCTGCAACATTCCCTATGAAGAAAGGATTACTTAATTACTCTATTCATGTAGTATGGGTGTCCCAGTGCTCCTCTGCTTTGCAACATATAAAGGTTTCTGGTTTCTCGTATCCTTTTTATCCAAATGGAAACAAGTAATTGGCATATAGCCTGTCTGTGAATTTATAGGCCTTATTACATAAGCTGTACTTTACAGAAGCCATGTTGATGTTTGTTAACTCATTAGAAAAGGTTTACTGTCAGAGTTAGCTTTTATTTCTCTTTTGCTAATTGAGATAAATGAGATGTACAATTTTTATAAACAATGTTAACTTAAACAATGCCAGGAAACCGTAAATAATGGAGTCCAACACTTCTACTTATCATTATTGGTTTAAAAGTCCATGTCAAGTGAGAGATGAAGTGAGGCAAGGTCATGCAGGAAATATGGAGTGAAAGGAATCTGTGGCAACTCTTAACAAGTAAGACAGCCATCAGCCATCTTCTCAAGCCATAATCTGTCATTGATTTTCTACAACTGGTCACCTCCTATCTATGTGAGCTTTTGCCATTTATCCACACACTTTTTCCAGACTTTAATGATCCCAAGGTGCCACCTTCCAGTCCTTGTCACCCTGCAGATGTGACCTGCACCTAAACTCTAAGCGCTCTCAGTTCATATGCCTAACATCAGATGAAAAGCTCCACTACCTGATTTTCTTTCTGCTGTCCCTGTCTCAGGTTGCACTCTCCCCCAAAAACAGCCCAAGGACTTCTCCTACTTTTCTTTTATTAAAAATAAATAAATATACATTTTCTCCTACAAAATACTAGTACATTTCACCAAACTGAAGTTTACAGAGCGTCTGCTTAGCTCATAACAGCTTGTTAAACATTAGGTGATTGAAATTGATAGTATTTCGCTGCTTTTACATTGCTTCCCTTTTCTCTGTTAATGCAATTGTTTTTTGAGCTGTTTCTCTGTGTTAAAACACATATTAGGCCCTGAAAATACACTTTATTGGTAACTAATAAACTTCCTGGAAAATCATAGGTGAAGCTGGTGTCGACCAATGAAAGCGCTTCTTTTTTGAGCATGTGACTTTGTGAGTATTTGATTGGCCAAGGTTTTTTGTTCCTGTATAAAGGTTCTCACCTTTAAAAATCCTTTAGAATAAACAGTAGATGGCATCATAAAGCCTGTTTCTAACAAACTATTGCTTTTACAATATTCTATTTGGGGTTTATTCTATTTTCCTCAACGAGAAGAAAAATTTGCATTACATTCATTTGGTATACTTCTGTTTAAACTGCGTACTACGGTGGCCTGGAAGTGCAAAATAAATGTGCAAATACGAAACATATTTACAATGTATGAAAAATTTTAACATTTACAAAACACATTTTACTGAACAAATACATTTAGGTAAAACATTTTCACCAATGTCAAAACAAATTTACACGATACAGACACATTTACAAGCACTAAACAAATTTAGGAGAATTTTTATAAACAACAAAACAAATTTACAAAAAAGCAGATCCGAATTAAACGGACCAACGCTTCAGCTGACAGAAGTGACTGTGTGTTCGACCAATGACCTCGCTGCTTTTCAGATTCAGGATATGAACCAGAGAAGTAAATTATGTACCGAGCATCAAATTCTGAAAAAGGAAAACACCCACACACCTTCAGCAAATCAACAGAATCTATTTTTTATTGTGAAAAACATTAGTGTGGCCCACGCCCTAAAACCTTTAAAGGACATTGGCCAAACACGCTGCCACTTTCACTTTGTGCGTTCCCATTGGTCAGTGGGTTTTTAAGTTTGTCTTGGTGCTTGTTAAAATGCTCCTAAATTTGTTCAGCGCTTATAATTGTGTCCGTGTTTCGACATTGGTAAAAGTGTTTTGTTCAGTAAAATGTAAAATGTAATTGTGTTTTGTGCTTTATAAATTTGCTTTGCACTGTCAGCCTTCCTCTCAGTATTAGCAGCCATGTGGAGTTTGACTGTAATGAGGGAGAAGCAGGAGGCGGGAGGCACCAATAAGAAAAGGACGCACCGCCCGTCCATTGGACCAGAGGGCTGTGGGCGCATGCAAGACGCGCCTACCCAAGCTTGAAGACTTTGCTTTTTTCCCGGCCAGAAGAGAAGAGAAGAGACTCCAAGACACCTGACAAGAGGGTTACACATCCTCAACGCTGTGGCCACCGGGAACCTGACGATGGAGGCGCTGTTATTATAGCATTCTGGAAAAAAACATCTCCGCGTCTGGAAGTTATATCCTGCTGCCCTCTCCTTGACCTACAGCCGCATGAGTTCGCTCTTTTTGACTCAGCTTGTAGGGTGTCCCTTAGAAATAATGCACTCCATCAACGAAAAAGACACCACCTACACTAAAATATTCGTCGGCGGGTTGCCTTATCACACAAACGATGCTTCGCTGAGGAAATATTTTGAGACTTTTGGGGACATCGACGAGGCGGTGGTGATCACAGACAAGCAAACGGGCAAGTCGAGAGGATACGGATTTGTGAGTAAAGTTAAACTCTGGATGTGTTATTTGATCACTTGTAAAATGAATGAAAGAACAGTTGCCAGTAATTTAACATATGCTCTTGTGCGTAATTGTGGCACGAGAAGCTGAATACTGCCACTTTTGTCCCGATAGTGTCCATGTGTAGAGGGTCTAGTGTTGGCAGTCACATGTTTAAAGCATGAGTAGCAGCTTATATCTGATAAGTGTGTCATCCATTATCTCTGCAACAGATATTCACACAGTGGGCAGTTGTTTCAAACACAGACAGACAGACAGATACACACTGCACACAGATACTGTTTGTTGCCATATGTGTAGGGCTGATGCTAGAATAGACTTGGCCACAGAAGGTGTGACATGTCAGTTGGTGCTGCAAGATAAGCCACTAGTATACTTTTGACCCCTCCTCCCTTAAGGTTATGCACTAGTGTCTAACTATTATCTGCAAACGCCAGAGAAAAAAACAGTGCAATAAGAGAAAGAACAGTAAATAGTCTCATTTGACTTATCTTTGGATGTTGAAAACCAATGAACCAATCAGCCGAGACGACCACTGCATGTTGAGTTGTTTCTGTGCTTTGGGACGGCGTGCTCATTTCATCCCTGACTTCCCTTAGCGGCCTAATTCCCCGCAGGACCCCGGAGATTTTAAACCATCTAATGCTTCTGTTCACGTAAGAGTGTGATGCTGTGAAATGAAACCAAGCTGTGTCCCATATAATGACAGGAAGGAAGTTTTGAGCTTCAGTTGGCTTATTTCACTGTGTGTGTGTGTGTGTGTTTGTTTCTCCCTTCCCCACTATCTACCCACTCCTCCTATAACTCCCCTCAAGGTAGGTCAACAAGAATCTTGTATATCTTACTTGGCAAACGCAATCTGACGGAAAGAAATACAACCGACCTCCCACGTATCAGCCCACACTATCACAGACAGGTCCACTCTGCTAAAGCTGTGTTGGATCCACTCTTCATATCTGTTGTGTTGTCACATATATTTGGTAAAAACTGCCTCTGGGTCTGTTACTTCTCAGTGATCTCTGCAATAAGTGTTGTTTCCATGTGTTACTGTCAACAGGTGACCATGGTGGACAGGGGAGCAGCAGAGCGGGCGTGCAAAGACGCAAACCCAATCATCGATGGAAGGAAGGCCAATGTCAACCTGGCCTACCTGGGAGCCAAGCCTCGCAGCTCACAGACAGGTGCGTTTGGGAATTTGATTCAAGAGGCTCACAGTCAGTTCCTAGTTCTAGATTTAGCATATCAAACAAAAATATGACCTGCTACCTTTATTAGAACTTACACATTAGTCTGGTAGTATACAATAAAAAGGGTGAATTAATAAAACTTATTACTACTTTGCTGCCATGTTGAGCATGCATAAGACATAAAGTTGGCAAGACGGAAACCATATTTTTTTCAAGGTTTGTGAGTGACTTTTGCAACTTGAGCAAGCTTTCATGTGCATTTTCCAACTTGAAAAAAATCCGTTCAAGTTCCGAGTCCCAGTGAATGCAGCATATATCCGAGAATCTGTTAGATCTATGCAATTGTCCAGAGCAGAGCTATAAAATAACACTATTAAAAGGGATCATTGTGATGAATGTAAAAACAATGGCCAACACTAAATGTATGGTTAGTGGGTTAAATATACAGCTTCCTTTGATTCATCTAGAGGTCTGTAGATTCAGTGTTGACCGTATGCTCCACAGCCAAGTTCATGTGGAGATTTCAATCCGTTGGGCTTTTTCTCTGTTAACCACCAGCGTATAAGCTCTCCCCTCTGACATCTCCCTTCACACCAGACCTTGACAGCAGCTCCCCCTCTCACTGCCTTGTTTATATAGCTAGATGGCTGAAATGCTGTCGTGTAGGTGTGATTGACAAACAGCGGTGCCAACAACAAATGACTGTGTGTCCTTATTTCTGGGCCAGCCCTGCGACGCAACTCCCCAAGCATGCAGCTGATGGGAGATGGCAGCGCTTGGTATTTTGTTATTGTGTGTGAGAATAGCAAGGGCAGAGGAGGGAGCAAATAAGATGTGAGAAAGAGGATGGGACTGTTAGGAGCAGGAAATAACAGTGTGTCTGTCTGTGCTTTGTCCTGGTCGTGCACGAAGGAGGGAAAATGTACGCTTGGAACAAAAGAGGAGGGGAGATGAAGTCATGGTGAACGGTAAAAGGCAGAATGTAGAAATGAACTCGGAGGAGGAGACAGTTGAGGATTGCCGCTGAACTCTGGAGGGAGCAGATGTTTGTGTGTAGTTATTTGTGTGAATGTTTGTGTTTGCACGGGGCAGATGGGGGGCACGATGGAATAACATTCAATGCGCAATACCCCCCATATACATGTTCACATCAGACATAAACACGCAGAGACAAGAGAGCATGTGAGTCTGCTACGTCCTTGTCCGCCTGTCTCTTTCCTTGTCTCCGCCGGCCTATTGCGAAAATATCTCTCCTCACCATATTCATTTGTTTCTTTGCATCTTTGTCTGCAGGTGTCTCGGTAGGAGTTCAGCAAGTCCATCCTACGTGGGCTCAAAGACAATACGGGTAAGACCGAGAGAGGAATCAATAGCTTTTCTTCTCCACTATTCTCCTCCTCTGGCCTTGATGTGAAAAAGACTCTCTTCACTTCTGCTGCGATGGTGCCGCTTGGCCATGTGCACAGAAGTAAATATCCCATGTGCTTGTTGTTTGTTAATTAGGCCCGTACTGCTATCACTCCATTTGATTTGCCTTTATCTTTCTGCTCCATTACATGAGACGCTCCGTTCAAAATTTTTACTCATGAATAGCTCCTCTGAGGCACCAAGCCATTTAGTCAATGTCTTTACAAACAGGCCCTGCTGCCGTAACGTCTTTTATCCCTGCTCACTCATGCATACAGAGATAACAGCACCTTTAAAGGAATTATACCTAAATAATGGTTATTTCATAAAAAAGAGCATAGCTTTCAAACGTCCTCTGAACATGAAAAAGTTGAAAACCAATGTGCTGCAAAAATAATGCAGTATAGGTTATAAGATTATCAATTTAATGTGCTTCTTTGGATCAATCAAGGTTAAGCTGGTTGCTCTTTCTCTTGCGTAACACACCACTGATCCATTATCACGATTTAGTCATATTAACTGTGGGCTCATGGGTGTTGTACTTAGTGGTTTCTGTGGACTTACTGGGTTCAGAGCTGCTCGGAAAACACATTGTAATCCAAATGTGACAGCTCTTTCCTCCCTCTGTCACTGCCCTTTAGTTTCAGTGTGAACACAAGGAAAGGCCGGTGACTCACGGCCAACGTGAAGCACCGAGGATGATACGTTCACAGTGCGGTTACAGCAATGCCAAAAAGTCTAACCGAGAAGCCTCTTGTTGTGTAACTTGAGTGTGAGTGACTCTTCACACAACTCTGAGTCAGACGTTGGTGTATTACTGTTGCTTAAGTCAGCTCAGGCCAGAATCTTCACACTCAGGGCTCAGGGCTACTCTGAGGTACTGCTGATATGAAGGATTTGTATTTTTCATTAAAGGACAGGTAAATTACATGTTTTGACACAATACGGGTTCTTTTTATTCAAATGGATGTCACTTTTATGGAGTAGTCAATAACATGGGTCTACGAGTCTGTCGTTTATCAGAATGAGAATCAGAAGTCTTTTATTTATCCCCTAAGGGAAATTCTTTTTTTGTTAGAGACAAGAGTAGTGAAAAGATAAGAATAGAACAGAAATATAATAAATGAATATCAAAATACAGATCAAAATACCCCAGGAACTAAAAACAACTCAGTAAAAATAAACAACCATTTTAAAATAATATAAGGAAATAAATAAGAGCAATCTCTTAAAAAAAAAATATATATATATATATATATATATATATATATATAGGACATATCACTCTCAAAAAATATTTACTTTTTTGTGTGTGTGTGTGTGCGTGCGTGTGTGCATATATGAAATGAAATTATGAAATTGTCCTGTTCTCTTTTATTCAATCAGAAACAAGAACTCTGCACATAAGTTGTCTTGACATACAGACAGTTTTAATCAATGCCAACCCAGCCAACCACTGACTGGTTAGTGGTTAGGTTTGTAGGCAGTGGTCGTGGCTGTCTCATGAAATGCAGTCCTCACTGTAAAAAAACCGACAGAAAGTTAGCTAAAATGACTGAGTCACTTACTGATCCTTTCAAACAAGCTATGGTCTTTGCATGACAAAATGGTTCCAAGTTAAAACCTGGAGCTTCAATATTTTAAGGCTTGTCTAAGTGATATACAGGATCTTCAGAGCAGAATGGCAGGTTCGGATCTTGCGGTGACCAAAAAGTCCATTAAAAACCTCAACTGTTCTGAGCGCTATTAATATTGCAGTCCTCAATTTCTGAATGAGTGATGAGGGAATTAGGGCTGACCCAGATGAGTCTTTGAATGAGCAATGATGGCTGTCTGAATGTCTCCCAGAGTGGGTGTTTAAAGCACAGGGAGTCGCTCTTAATCTCTGCTCGCAGTCAGCTCCCAGTCTGAAACAAAAAGGCCCAACATCAGCTGGCACGCTAAACACACCCAGAAGGCAAACGCACACAGGAGGAGGCAGCTTGTTTAACTCTGACAAAGCACCTGCAAATGAGCGTTTCAGATTTCTGATGTGTTTGTCCACCCACCTGTTACATGTATTCAGATGTGGAGGCTGTTGCTTTGAGCTGCTGTCTTGGGGCAACACATATACCACGTTTTACTGTAAATATAGTTCTCCTCTTTGTGCAAACACTGAGCATGCTTCGACCTTAAATTTATTTATGACAATAGTCGATATAAACACGACACATAAAAATGTACAATGAAAGTGCTTGAATTTGATCTTGTAAATTCAGTTTGAACCCGGAATTAGTTCAGTCTTTTACATTAAAAGCATAGGACTCTCGATTCTTTATAATGAAAACATACTCATGTATTTGTTGAACTTCATGTTTGTTATTCATCTGCCACTCAGTTCTTATAAATATCACCTTTTAAAAGACGAAGTGAAACACGCAGCTGTTGTAAGATTTCATTTTCTTCCTTCAAGAAACCCTGTCTAAAATGAAGAATGATATGTTTAAGCATCGTTGCCCTTTCGCAAAATATTTTTTAACATATAAGTCAGAGTATTAGGGCCAGCTGTGCATCATCTGCTCCCAGGCTACATGTGTCTTTGACGTGATCAGTATGACTCCAGTCAGTTTTGGGCATTTCTTTGCAAACTGAAGGACTCGTATTGGTGTAACATTCAAAAGATAGTTTCATTATATATTAACGCGTTTCAAGCATTTGTTACCATGGTTTTTCTTCATCTCTGAACTGAAAAGTCACCCTCTGCGCTGTGGGGCTCCCAGGGGACTGAGGCTCTGGCCCTCACACATGGTGCTGACTCTGACTGATAAACAAAGTCACAGATAAACAGCAGATGAGAAAGACCAACTCTGTTTTGCCCTGTCTGCTGGCAGTTTTAAATGGTTAAAGGACAGGGTAAACCAAATGTGACTACAGCTGAGATGGGGGGAGGTTGGGTAGATGCCTCTGTTGCTATAGCGGCCGCCTGCTGTCTGTCTTTACTGCCCAATGCCACTGCGGTCCGTCGTTAGAGATGACAGGCTTCTTGATGTTTGTATGAAAAGCAAGAATCATAAAGTCTTATTGTGTTTATGTTTTAGAGAAAGGATGGAGAGGATGTGTAGGCAGAGAGTTGGGGGCTATGTTTCCTGTAGAAGCAGAGGAACAGGGGAGGGGGTGCCACCTACCCACAACTGTGCCTGGGTGTAGTTGTGGCTGGGTTCAGTCAAGCTTTGCAGATAAACACTGTAACTCCTTTTTGAATGTGAACCACTTTCAAAGCAAAGCAACAGCCTTAACATCAGGGAATCATGAAACTGCCTCAATGTCAGTGTGTTTTTGCCCTTAATTTGTCTGATTTTACCACACTTTTCTTCATTATCCCTATTTTTTTCCTCTCAGTTATCATTTTTTGTCTTTTGGGGCTTTGTCAGATGACAAACCCTCAGGTTTAGATTCTTTTACCCAGGGACCCAATTAGAGAAGGCTCTGCTGTCACACAAAAGCTTAGCTAAAAAAAAAAAGATTGTATTACAAGCTTTTCATGGCACAGAAATCTCTTGTTTTGTTCAGTTGTTTGATAAAATATGACTCACTTTATCTGCTGTTTATATCTTTGTAGATTGTCCTGTGAGTTGCTAAAAGAACAATATAAGACATCTTTGTACAAATGAATCAAAAGCAGACTGAGAACAGTTTTTAAGGTTCCATGTCTTACTACTACAAAAGCCTTATCATTATCCCCAGGATTTATGTTAGGTCTTATTGAAATTATAATTGAAACTGCCTTGATTTATTTACAGTACAGGACTGAACATAAACAGTTGAATGACTCGTCCCACAATGTCATAATGCTATTTGACAAATGTATCACTTGTTATCTCCATATTTGCTCAATCTAATTTGTATTTGTATAAATCAAATGTAGATACATTTGCAGATGACTGTGAGAGCTGAAAGGTCAGTGCTGATGTTGACCTTCCCAACCATCAGCCTCCCTCCAGCTGTGTGTGTGTTAGTGTACGGAGCGAGGACGGAGGGTCGTGTGTGTCTGTTTGACTGACTCATGTGCACTATTAAAAGCGTGGCTGTCCTGAGGCATGAGGCCTATGATGGATGATCCTTCACCTCTCAGCATCTTTCCCTCCCACTCGGGCCCGGCCTGAGGAGCTCCAGACCCTGCAACAACTGAGGATATTTCTGTGATCATTGGTTCTTTTATCTGGTCTGCTTTGAGGAAAGACTTGGTGAGGCAGATTACTGCAGAAGTATTTGTGAGGGAGTGAACCGTATAAAGGAGGCAGGGGCTCGGTACGTGAGTGTACACCCGTACAGCTGCACCAATTAGCCCTGCTTTAGCTGGACCCCACAGTCTGCTTCACTGGCTGCTCACATTCATTCTTTGTACATTATACGCTCATGTGATGTTTCAGTCTCCTATTCTGTGTGTGTGTGAATGCTGGGGAATCCAAGTTTGCGTGTCATTGTTTGTGTGTATATAGATTACAAATAAAAGTATGTGTTTGACAGCCAGCGATGATGCCGGGCACAGGGAGGAGATAGGCGAGGCACAGCTCCTTCTCGTACGATGCTGCTGTCACATTAGATCAGTCATTCCAGTGCACAGGCAGCCAGGCAGCGGCACACAGCCGTGGGAATGACACTGCACTTCTGCTCTAGGAGACACTCGGAGAGCACCAACGGAGTGGGATACAGAAGGATGCTGGGTCCTAGTGGTGATCACTGCTGTTTTTTGGTATGAGCTGTTGGTTGGATACATTTTAATGGATCAGTTTAATTCCTTCTCTTCTCACACAGGCCAAACAAGTCCGTGTGTTGAGTTGCTGCTCAGAGTCTGACCAAATGTAGTTTTAGGTCAGGCTTGTCCAAAGTGTTGACAATAGGTCTGTCAGAATCCAGTCCAGTCAGATGATATGTTTAGTCAACACTATAGACAGCTATAGACAGCTATAGACAGAATGTTATTGATAGACACAATATGCAACATTTTCATCTCAAATGACCTCAGTCTCAGACCTCAGGCATACTCTAAGCTCTACTTTCTTATTTCTCCTTTTTTTTTTTTTTTTTTACAGGCTGAAGATTAATAGATAAACTCAGAAAACTAAGATTTCTTTTACTGATTAGAAAAAAGGATCACCATTTTTAATTAAATCAATGACAAACTCATTGTGAATATTGTGGATATGGGAGATTTTGGCAAGCATATGTACAGTAAATGCCTGTGTGTTGTGTGCACAACAGAGGAGTGTCAACAGGTCCAGTCAGTGTTTGTTGTGTCACCAGGCCTGGCCCGTGTCACTGTTTTGGGGTAAAGCATCTGCACAAGCCTTTTCTGGACACTACTCTTTATACGTCACTTTGAGTTACCAGCAGGTTAATAATATGTGACTCAAGACACTGAAGATGGCAGTGCAAGTGTTAAATACTGTCATGTTCAGTTGTTTTTACTTAAGCCAAGCGTAACCCACTTCCTCTGATATGATCTCTGCTGCTGCTGCCAGATGTAACTGAGACAGTTCAGGTTAAGTGGGCAGCCCCAGGCAAGGGCATGAGTGAATGGAGAGGACAGTTTTTCTCTCATTATCAGTGTGACTGGTAGTACCGCAGATCTAATAGGTTGTATCTGTTGTGGCAGTGTGTAATGTATACAGTATGTGTAAACCAATGGAAATACACATTTTGAAATAAGGACGTTGTGTCTGTTTTTTGTTCTTCAGTTTTTCAGTATTGTCGGAACAAAGCTTCTTTTTGAATGTTGAAAGGCTGCGTGCTAATTAGCCCTAAACACAAGGGACAAGGGCTATTTTAAGGCAAAAGCAACAGTGCTGCTAATTGCTATTAAAGGAGAGTGCTTTTAAAGAATTCAGTTGGGATTATTAAGGCATACAGACATGGCACTGTCATTAACAAAGCATCTGTCCTTTTGCTTACATAAAGAATGTAACCCACACCATGCGTGTCTCATCTTGAGTGCCATTAATTATTCTTATTAATTCGGATTAGATTCACTATAATAGATCAAAATGCTGATGTAGGTTATACTGGTATACTACCAAAAATTCCACAGAGTTTAATGTTTAATTCTTCTAAATTAAAGTATGTTTTTTATAAAGAAGTGCACAAAAAGTGAAGTCAAAATAGATGGTAAGTTTAAAGTATTAAAATAAAGCTGGAAAAAGTGACCCAGTCATTTGGCTTTATGTGTGTTTATGCAGTTAGCACCATATTTACGGTAAACATCCATGGACCTACTGCACAGTTGAATAGAGTTCATGTGCTGCTAGTTTATACCTGGTTCACCGTCGTCTGAACTCTGTGAACATGCAGACTACCTTTTTGCTGAGTTCGTACTTACATGCTTATGTTACTCAATGGCCACTTTATTAAAGGGCTTTTTATCTCTTTTGTGTTCTTTCAGACTGGCACAGCATTACATCTACCCTCAAGCATTCCTACAACCTAGTCTGGTGCTCCAGTCCCCGGTGAGCCCCACAGCAGCAGCACTTGCCTCTCCGTACCTGGACTACAGCTCCCTTTACAGCCCCTATGGCCCGACTGGACTGGAGCAGTACCCCTACACCCCGTCACCTTCACCCTCTGCTGCCTACCTCAGCTACAGCTTGTCTCCTGGGACCTCTGCCACAGCGCTGACTGCACCCACGAGCCCCCCAACTGCCATCCACCCGTCTCTGGCAGCACTCACTACAATGTCTGCTGCACCACCCACTTTCCTCCACTACCCCCTTCACCAGCCTGACCGCATGCAGTAGGCCGCTCCCCATAGGCCTCGAGGTGCTGCACTAAGGACTCAAAAAAAGTAGAATTGAGACTGCTGCAACCTGTGACATCATCAGGATGAGACAGGACAACAGGGATAAGAGTGTGATGTAATCATAAGGGCTTTTCAGGTGCACTCACAACCCTGTTTTTTTTCTATTAATGTTACTATAAAATATTCTACTGATGTTACCATTTTATGAATGTTTTGAAAAAGATGGCATCACTTTTCTTTTTTTTTTTTTCTTCCTGACCCATAGTGTAAAAGTTGGACCCAAAATGGCTGCCGCAAATGATAGGTAGATACAAAATATATGTCTGTTTGACGTGATACTGTGGCTGTAGTTTCGGGTGAACTACTGGAGTGAATGCTGGATACTTGCCAAGCTGGGAGCCAGTTCCCCTTTCAGAAATGCAGTCCCAATTACCTCCTCTTCAAGGTTACCCATCTGTCTATGGCCTTAGAGATGTCTTACGTACCTGGTTGTACCACTTTGTCAGATTTATTAGCCTTTCATCTAAAATGAACAAAACTATTTATTGTATTTTCTTTCTTCCCCTTTATCTTCTGCTGGCAGGTTATTACACAGTGATAATCACAGTTTAACAAAATATGCAATTATAATGATATAGGATGACCATTGGTACATTGATGTTATAATTTTACTGCTAGAACATTACTCAGAGGAAATGAAACTCATTGTTATACAGCAGCACACGATGTACAGATTTATATATATAACAGGTGTCTTACAAGGTAAATGGTTGACAAAACATATCAAGTAAATGTAGATGGATTTGTATATGTTGTTGTGCTGATTGAGTGGTTTTGTGTCATTGTCTGTTTGTTTTTGTGTGACTGTGTGAGTGGGAGACAAATAGAGAGAAGCAGTATACAGCAGTGTCAGGACCCCGCTCCTATCCCACTCCATTGTTCTTTGTTTTTCCAGCTGCTGAATACACAAGCATTCATATCGGAGTCTGTTGGACCAATGGCACCACCTTAGTCATCCTAAAGCCATCAAATTTTCAATAAATATGCAAAATAAAAGGAGATCTTTTTAAACAGTCTGGATGAATTGTGTGTTATGGAGATGGAAACAACACATAGGCTGACATTTGTAACCTCTCATGAAATGTCTTTGTGAGTGGTTGTTGGGTGGAGTTTATCAGCTGTGATGCACAAGAACAGAGAACATGACAAGATAAGTTTTATGTCCTGTCAAAAACAAGCTTGGGACGGACCTTTTCTTTCCTTGACAAAAACAATATGGATTGAATGATATAGTGATTTTATTCAGGCTTTAATTTCATTGTAACTAAAATTAAATAGATTTTGGTATAACATTTATCTCACACAGTAATTTAAACATTTCTTAATCTTTGTAGAAATGTGAGTGGGAGTTCTTTTTCTATAGATGATCTTCTGGTGGCATGCTGGAGTGCTGCTGCTGACCTGCGCCACCTTCTGGCTCCAGTTATGTATCGCAGTCTATACTTTAATGTGAAAAGCAATGTTTACAAAGGGCAAAAACTGGCGCAAAAACTTAACATTATTGTGCTGATATCAACAAAAAATTATGTGCTGATTACAATGTAACTACGAGTAAGTATAAAAATATATGTTTTTCATAATTAATTACTTTTTTTGGCGTTCATTAGCATTAGCACTATTAGCTCTATGGAGGCTAATGATACACTGCTAATTTTTAGGAAAGTATGAACTTTTTAATATTTGAAAAGGTCCAGAGAAATGAAACATGGCAAGTATGGAAGTAGGCCTATATGCTAGTATTTTAAAAACACAAATGAACCAACCCTTGTATCATTTTTTATGTTTATTATTGAAATGAAATGTCATCGAAATGCCTTGTGTTGCCAGTAAGGATCAAATAATAATAGGAGACTCAATGTAAAGCTCGCACAGTTGATCTGCAGGAAACAGACCATTCCATGTCTGGGATACAACATTTCCTTATTGATTGTGCTGGTTCAGAACAAAAAAGCAGATGGTTTATGTAAAAATGAGTATCATATAGCAAATACCACAGTGAGGGGAAGAGGAGAAATGGTTGGGACTTTAAAAATGGATGACAAAATTCAACGCAGTAATGGTACAAAACAGCTGAGCGGTAAAATAAAACAAAATAAGTAGTACTGAATCTGCAATCTTGGTCACACGTGCACATACACGCATATACACACTCGTACGTACTCGTTCACTCACTCTCAGGCACACTTTCTGCAGAAGTTTCCAAACACACAAACACAAACCCACAGATAAAATGTAGTGAGTTGAAATAATGAAACCCTGGTCAATCTAATGGTATCATACATCCACAACTTGTGTCTGAAGTGCAGAAAACTTAAAAAGAATTTAAATTGAGATAAATTCAGATGAATAATGTAAAGCATGTCCATCTTCACTGGTCTAATCCAACCTGAAATTACTTTAAACCCATATTGTTGCCCTCTTGCTTGTACCCTGCCCCCACCCATTCAAACTTTACCCTTGTATACCTACATGCCCACCTCAACCTTACGCTTCCCCTATAACCTCTTTGCTCCATCTCAGGCTTCCCACATTCCCTTTGGCAAAAAAAGCAGTCAGGGATGTAATGCAGCTGCTGGTTCAGGCTCTGGCCCATCATTTATAAAAAAGAAATAAAATAAAAAATAAATTAACAATGAATGTCCAGTTGGAGCATAGTGAAGTCTTTGTTGGAAGTGTATGTGTAGTTACGTAATTACAGATGGGATGGTGCTATCTGAATGGGGAGGTGGGGTCGCTCAGGGCCTTGTCCCTCGTCCCCTGAGTCTGACTCGGGGCGGGTTTATAGGGCTTGCGTCTTGAGCTCGATGGGCTCTCCGCGGGTGTCCTGCTGGGTCTCGCTCTCAGGGGGCCGGCTGCCCTTCAGTGTGGCAAGGCGTTCGGACAGACCCCTCATGCGTGGGAACAGCATGAAGTCGTACAGCAGGGCGCCCATGGCACCTCCTATCATGGGACCGACCCAGTACACCTGAAACAGGCCGAAGGTTGTAAATGACATTTAAATGTCCATATAGCAGCTTAAGAAAGAGCGGGCAATCTTTGGGCTCTTACCCAGTGGTTGATGAAGTTTCTAAAGAGCACGGCAGGAGCGAAGGACCTGGCTGGGTTCATCCCAGCACCGGTGTAGTACATCTAAAGACACATTTCAGTTTGATTGTGTTCAAAAAATGTATCTGCAAATGTTTGTTTAAATCTGTCTTACCCCCATGAGATGTCCAATGGTGACAGAGAAGCCAATGGAGAGGGCTGCAGATCCCAAGCGTCCGTTCCTTCTTTCATCAGTTACTGCAAAGATGCACACCACCAGTTGCATGGTGAGGAAGACCTCCACAGTGGTGGCCATTCCCAGACTGATGCCAGGCTGCAGCTGCAAGATAAAGGTAATTCACTGAATCAGAACTCCTACTGGCTGCAGTTCAATAGAACATTTTGTCATTGTGATAACTTACTGTGTTCATTGCCATGTTGCCTCTCATGTTTCCTGGTGTGACCCCGTACAGCACAGCAGCCCCAGCCACAGCACCAAGGCACTGGGCAGCAATGTAGAAGATGGCACGGAACAGCGACATCTGAGAGCCGACCAGGTAGGCGAAGGTGACCGCAGGGTTGATGTGTCCACCGCTGATGTGGCCAATGGACTGGATGAGGGTGGCAGCCGCCAGCCCAAAGCACAGGGCAACATGAAGGACATGATGAGGCCCTGTGGTCCAACGCAAGGCAGCGCCCATGCCAAAGAATACAAAGAACATGGTCCCGAAGAACTCTGCAAAGACTGCCCGCCAAAAATTCATGGACCTGAACTCCCACATGGTGACTTTTTGGTTGTGGCTCTTCACCAAATAAAGGTTTGTTAAGTGAGTCAAGAAAAGGTCAAATAAACCTTTCCAGTCCTCTTCAAGAATTAAAAAAATAACAAAAAAGAGATCTCCCAGTTATTGTCAGCTTTCTGAACTGACCAAATCACAAATCAGTCAGTTCAAATACCAACCAAGATCTAAAAACAGACAAATCCACTCAACAAACCGTTACCAACCGTAACCTGGGCTGGTAAAGTCAACTGTGCTGCACTCGCTTGCCACCTCTGTCCACCTGTCGCAAAGACATAGGTGTGAGTGATGTGGGAGATCTCAGGTGGGGTGAGTTGTCAAGACGAGGTGGGCATCAATGCTAAAGGGGTGTTTCTAAAGAAGAGACGGGGATAGACAGAGTGTCTGGTGGACTTTTAGCCTCTCTGACGGAGGGTAGAGGGCCAGACATGGGCTTTATAATACCCCCCAGGGGCCCCAGGTGACGCCATAATCCCCTGTAGAGCCAAGGGCGGGGGGCGTCCACAGTGAACATCCCAAATCAAACAAACTTAACCCCTCTGTCGACCCCCTTCACACAACAAGGCCAATAGGGAGGCAGAGGACACCACAATCTGCGCTAATGTAAACTACTGGAATATAGGTTTTCATATAGACAACAACAGTGTGGATGTCTTTTACTTTTAATGGAAAATTATACTGAAAACAAAAGTTGTAGCACAGCTGGTGTCAAGAAGTTTTATTTGGACATATGTCATATGTTGACATATCATAACACTCATAATCGTGGGGCACAAATGCTGATGGACAAAGCCGAAGCCACACTAACACAATAATACACATGTAGATAATACAGTTGGGGCCCCGGACGGACGGAAGTGTCCAAAGCTAACAGCGCTGAACTGACCCATACATTGAAACGCCTGACCCTGTGAAACCATTGTCTGCACTGGGCATGTGACATTATGAGATAGAAATAGGCTAATATAGAAAACATCAGCACAAGGGAAACATCTGAAAAGTGGTCAGCGCTTGTTTTGACCATGCTAAATGCTAAAAGCTAAGGTAACAGCCAGTGTTTCTGATTGATAAATTTGTTGTGAACACTGAAATAATGGACCTTAGACATTTTAGAAGGTCTAAGTACTTGAACTTGACATAGAACTTGGCCTCATCCCAGTCTGGAGTCAAAGCAACAAGCTGCTGATCAACAAGGTTGTGTTTGTGTTTTGGTGTCGGTGAGAAGAGTATCTTGGAGTTGTTGGGCACAGGTTCACAGTAGGACCATACCATAGCATGTGGTGTCACTGGGCAGCACAGAGCAGGGCATGGTGCTGACCAGTCCAGAGCCCTCTCTGGAGGTAGGGGTGGGGGGGTTAGCAGGGGAGATGAATGCAGAGCGCTGAGCTTGTAGTTTTAACTCCCTTTTATACATGTTAGAAAGAACACACAATGCAAAATGCTGGCAACAATGTGGCATTTATAGCTATTGTGTTCATTGTGTGTCTGTAGATCATCTATTCAACATATACTGTGACTGCTGGCACTTTGTAAATTGAAATTATATTTCTTTCAGTGCTACAAATTCAATCTTTCTCAACAACCATTTATTGGCAAGAATGTTTATTGGAGTGGTAGAGGCGTTACCGTTATGCTATGTAGTACCATTTTCTTTCCAGCGTCTATGTGAAATGATATGATAACAGCATCCTTGCTTTTATATACATATACAAAAAGATATCATGATTTATTAGATACATCAAAAGCAAGTTTATTTTACAATTTTGATCCATTTGTAAAACTCTTTCGTATCAGAGCTTATTTTCACGGTCGGTCTTCTGCCATTAAAGCGGCATGGTCCATTTGATAGTGCTTATCTTGAATAGAATGGACATGAGAGAGATGTTGGACTCACTGAGTGCTTCATTGAACCCTAGTCACAAGGGCCTTTTTACCATTTCAAAGAGCTCACAGATACAAGAACCCATCGCTAAAAATGATGAACATGAGGCTATTTTAAAGGGAATTACAATCAGTCATTAAATATAACAATGATGTGCAAATAGAAAAGTATCAATACTGAATGACAGGGAAAAAGGATCTCATAGATTACGTTTAGCAATAGTACATGAAAAAACAAAAAACACATCTTTCATAAAAGCAATACACAGCAAACTTTGTAATTACAATAAATAATGGCTTTCATTTATCGTTTTGACTACATTTTACAAATAATACTGGTTACACATGACAGTATGTTCTCTACAATGAAGCTTTTAGATATTAAGCATATGGATAACAAAATATTCTTTCTCCGTCTTTGGTTTCTATGGAATGTATTTATAGTATAATATCACATTGATTATGTGTGGGATGTACATAATGCATCACAGAAACACCACTGTCATGGTCTAATATGTGCATGTGATTATGTGTGTGATTTTATGCACAGTTCCTCAGTTGTTGTCTTGCTTGTTGGCCTGTTTGGCTCTCATGGCGTTCTGTGTCACAGTGGACAGAGAGGAGCCCGTCATGCTCGCTGTCTCCACAATCTCGATGTCCTTACACGTTAGACAAGCCACGAGCTTGTGACGTGAAGCCGTTGGAGCAAAAAAGAACTCATGAGACATGCCGGCGAGTATGGCTCCAAGCACTGGTCCGATCCAGTAAACCTGAGAAAAACATGACTTCAGTAAAATGGAAGGTTTATAATGGTTTAGAGGACAGCATGCATTCCTGAAAACTAAACTAGACTCATGCAGTGAACTTTCCGCTGTGGAAGAGCACAGGTGCGTTTGGTGTCATTAATGAAGGCTCTCAGCAGGAGACAGGGCTGAGTCAGCAAACACACTGACGTACATGGACTGTGCACTGTAGCTGCTTTACTCTGTGTTTGGCTAATTAGACCAATAGACCATTCCCTGAAAAATAATGATAATTGTTGCTGAGTGGTTCCAAAAAAATTGGTGAAATTTACTTAAACTCACCCAGTGATTTTCCCAAAAGCCTGTGATGATTGCTGGGCCCAGAGCCCGGGCTGGGTTCATGCTTGCCCCAGAAAACCGTGCCTGACAGTAAAACAGTTTTTATTTACTTGAAGTTTTAACATGTGCTACATATTCTTTGCAAATTGCACCTAAGTTGTCCTTACACCTATTAGCACACCAGCAGTGTGTGCAAATCCAATGGCAAGGTTTCCTGGTTCGATGCTCTCTCTTCGCCGCTGGTCCTCCACTGAGAACACAGTGAAGACCATCTGGAAAGTGCACAAGACTTCAATCCCCAGAGCTTTTGCTGCGTTTAACTCCAAAGGCACCTGAGGGAGACCAGAGGAAACAGTTTAGGCTCCAAGACAGGGACACTCAGATACTAGCATGGTAAAATAAAAACATACCTTGTTGACAAAATAATCTGCATTATCTTTTATTGGTAGAGCCAAGTAGAGGGCTCCAGCACCAAGAAAGGCCCCCACACACTGTGCAGCGATATAAACAAGGGCCCTGAGAACGTCCAGCTTCCGAGTAGCCAGCAGAGCCAGACTCACCGCAGGGTTCACCTGACCAATGAACATTCATTTACGTTTAAACAGTCAAATAAGACAAATCATACAAATCATATATTTGAATATGTCATGACATTCACCTGTGCACCGCTAATTTCTCCAAAACAGTGTCCCAGTGAAACAATAACCACACCCACTGCCACTGCTGGGTACAAGGGGCCCCCAGGGGCCTCTCCAGGGCCTGGAACAGAAGCACCCAGCACTGCACTCACTAACACCAGGGTGCCGAGCAGCTCTGCAAACATGGCACGCCAGAACTGCCGACTGCGGAGCTCCTCAGAGGAAAAGGGACACAAAAACAACATCCCCAAAGAACTTAAAGAATACCTTGAACAAGAGAATGTTTTAAAGAAGGCATCTGGACGTGGGTTTAAAGGTGAATCTACGTCCACATGCTTTCTTTGAAAGCTTTTCTTGAAAATGTCCTGGATGTCTAAGAACCTCCACAGACTATAACAGTTTGGCCACACTGCTAAATGTAGCAGTGCACAGTTTTAGTGCCTGAATAGGGTAAATTAATTCCTCATAGTTTGTTGTATTTAGGAAATCTTTATATAAGCCTGATATAACATTATAAAAACAAACATACCGACACATGAACACTGATATTTCAATGACTACTTTACCCAGTGACTAGTTCTGCCATAAATTCTCTCTTAATAATGTAATGTAATGTAATGAATGTAAATTTAATGAAGCTGAAAATTGAATTGACAAACAATCCTGTGCACCAACACTGAGTTGAGGTTACCAGGCTATTAAAAAATCTGTAAAAATGTCATTCTTCATAAATAAGCTGCTTACCTCCCGCCAAGTCATTTCAGTGCTTTTTCCCTGTTGTTGTGTTTGTCCTTCGAGCTGTGCGTCCGTCAGTCCGTACACTGAAGCTGAGTCTATAAAGGTCCCTGCTACATCCTTCATTAACTTGAATAGAGTCTGAGAGGTCCTCCTCCTCCTGTTCCCTCTCTCACTCCTTAAACCTCAGACCAGATCCACACAGCTTTACACATTCACTCTTTAAATATTTACACTTTAGGCCCTCCATCTTTTTTTTCTGTAACTTTAATTTACATAAAAAAAAGCAGATAGCAACTATAAAAAGCATATAAAGTAGTTTAAAATGGGAAATGAAAAGTAATAGCCTACTTTCTAGCCTACTACTACTACCACCGAAAACATACAAACAAGGTTATGTTGTATGATTTCTCTTGCTGTACAATCTAGATGTAGCTTTCATATGTGGTTCATCATCAACGAGGTCCATTGAAGTGTTCATTGGAGCACCTGGCACTGCTCATTTTCATATGAATTATAAGAGAAAAGGCCCATTAGTGAGCAGCAAGCAGTAAGAGATGACCACAACTCAACAAGCAATTAGAAGATAAATACAGCTTGAACTAATGCTTTCAGCTGGATTCATGTTGGGTAAAGGAGATATGCTGGATGTTGAAAAAGCAGAAAGGAGTGGTCAGTCACTTTGTCCACTGTCACTCGACTCAATCAGCCCATTTTCCCTCCACAAACAACTTGTTAGGTGGATCACCATGGGGACAAACTCTTTCATGATGCTGTTGCCATAGTGCCTTTTGTTCCAATAGATCTGTGCGCCCTACTTACCTGCTCTTTGATTTCAAACAAGCATAATATGAAGATGTTTTTGCAAGTATTTCTCTGAGAGTAAAGTAAGACTATCCTATCTGCTTCCATTCCCTTCAGTGTTTTTGTAATTACAGTGTAGTCATTACACAAGTGTTGCTCTTTATTGAATTTATGAAACAATGTCACTTATATTTAGACATGAAATATGTTTGAGGAAGTGTGTGGCATGGAGCTGTTTGGAGCATGAGGGGCCATGATTCCAACCAGAACAAACTGGTTAGAGTGAGTGCCATTATTTCGTGGATTACCCCCCTCCTTCTCGTGCAACTGTTAAACTATTATCCCACCTTTTGTGGGGCTAAGCCAAACTGTGTGTAGTGGGACAGGCGAAGCGGGGTGCACACTGGAACCCGCTGGCGTGGGGACTTTTCGGGCCCCCTCTGCTCAGAGTGCTGACGCGGACACTATTTTGCACACGCACAAATGTACACACTGATACAATGTGCCAGCTCAGGGATTTGACGAAGTGATAGAGAGCAGTGGGAGACAGCACACAAAGAGGAATACTGCACTTTTTGAACATATATTTTGTATTTTCAGATGAATGCTGGGAGCCATATTTTACAAAACGTATTGGACTCTAACTGGACTGTAGCGGGGTGTGCTTACGTACTTCTGACACTGTAGAGCACCTGGAAGTGAAGCCTGATCTCACCAACAGCATGTGCCTCAGACAGCACTCTCAGATTTGCCACATTGCCATCATCTTTTGATTGGTTCAGTGTCAAATGATTTTAAATTGGGCAACTGTGAACAAGGTTAAACAAGCAGGTTTAACCAGTTTTTAAAAACACTTTCACGGAACACTCCATGAGTGCACAATTAACTAAATTTATGGAATTTAACTTTTTCCATAAACTAACTTTATAGTCTACCAGAAATATATCAAAACAAATGTAATTGTATAATTAAAATAAAATTTATTTTTTTGCTCTCTAAAACAGAATCTTATCTTTGTTAAATACCGATACAGATGACTGGTCTTTCAGGTGTGTGGTAGAATACCTAAAATTTCATGTTTACTGTGATTTTTTTTAAAGATGGGATTGGGCATTTTTGCCTTCAAAAGGAAATATGCAAATAACACATAAATAAATCTACTTAAGTCCATGTGATACATGGGCACCATGGCACGCAACAATTTTTTTACATAAATGTGTTGTGGGAGAAACACCATCCAGAGAGCTTTACAATAAGCAGATGCTAATGAGAAACAGATGAGGCATAACACAGGAGCATACTCTCTACTAGATGTGGTTTTTATTCAACTCACAGTACATTCTACAGATGCACACGTTACATCACCTTAATACAACATTGTCTTGTAATACCTCCTCTTAAAAATGATGAATTGGTCCTAAAAATATAAAGGAACAAATTTAAAGTCACCAAAACTGTACATTATTAAAAAGTCACTTAACACCACATTTGGTTTTCGTCTTTTTTTTTCTTTTTTTTTTTAAAAACAACTGTCCCTTTAAATGTGAAAAGGAACATCAAAGTTGAATTCCTATCTATGGATTTGAGTTCAGTGTAAGAAGCACATTTAAATAAAAGCCAGAGTGTGGAGTCGTCCTGTTGCCTTCATGAGCACACCAACCATACCATGCAACATGTACATAGGCCCAGAACAAAGTTGAAATCAAAAAGGAATGTAAGACAAAAAACCAGGTAGAAGTTTACCTAGCACTTCATCACATTTATGTCACATTAGACTTTTTTTTTAGCTTTATCAGACAAGCTCAAGTGTCACTTTCAGTTGGTGTAATTCAAAGCTGTTAGCTGCAACAAGTGCTTTTCCGCATTTCAGTCCAAGCCCAGAATGACCAACTCTACATCCTACAGTTAAAAAAGTGTCTTTCACACCACAGCAGCTTGAGTGTGAAATTGTGTACAATGGTCGTGCATGTGGGTAACTAGTGTGCAGGTGTGTGTATGTGTGCGCAAGACTTTAAGTGGAGGTTATACAACGTCTACTTGTGACAGTCCGACAACAGTTTCTTTTTAACTGGCCATTTTGTAAATCGTCTAGACATCTCTATAAAGGTAGTCTGTACACATTCACTACAAGCTATTGCTATTAAATAATCCCAGCTATTGTAATCTGTATATAGATTTATATATAGAATATATAATAAAAAATATATTGAGCAAAAAAATTACTTCTAGGCATAAGACCACATTACATTGCCATTGAACAGGTTAAAAGAAGGCCCAATGTCTGAGGAGTTCACTGAGGCTGTATTTGAGTCTGAGAGCTAAAACACAATTCTCCTAAGACAAACCTCAAGGCCCACGGCATAGCCTCGATTTTGCATGGGTAAGTGAAAAAAAGATGTGACAAAATGCAAAGAGATGCCAAAGTGAGGATGACAACATACAGAAGCAGATAAGGGGAATGAGTCCAAGTACAGTTCAGCTTTGGGCCCTTAAAGGTAGGCCATAAGGATACAATAACAGACAAAAGCCAAATCTATACATTTATACCTATACATTAAAGAGTACACGTGGCTGGAAGAGGCTCCAGACAGTCTTAATAGTAATGGAGAGTGTGACTGGGATGGTGAAAAGCACCAAAAGTCTACAGGCCAGACAGAAGGAGAGTTCCTATTTGTCCTTGTCTGAGTAAAACTCCGCCCAGCGGCTTTCAAAGAATCGCCTCATGGAATGTCCAGCCATTCCCACCTCTGATGTGTCCTCGTTAAAGAGCTCGCAATTGTTAAAGACAAGCTGTGCGTCAGCCGCAAACTCTTCACAGCTGCAGTACCTGAAGAACCAAGAGAAACAGAAACACTCAAACATAACATCTTTGTGCACACAATACAAATCACACAATGAGAAATCTCCTTACACTCCTTGTAGCAGGCGTTCTCTCATGGTGAGGAAGTCCATAGGATTTTTGATAATGCGGCGGTAGCCAGGTACCAGCCGTGGGTTCACCGGTTCGAGGAAAGGCCAGGCATCTGCATGAGCTTCCATCTCCATCAAAATAATCCTTTAAAAACACAAACGTTACAAAATAATTAACATGGACATATTAAAGAGCTTATTGTTTAGTAACAACATTAGGCCTATAAAACTAGAACTGACTCGCAAAATGTGAGGTCTGGCTGGTTGCGGGTCATCATACGGCGACGTTTAGTGCTCCCAGATTCTCCGGGGGAACGCGATGAAGACTGGGCTGCTGCCATTTCCTTGTGTCGTGTTGTCATGCCGCCACTCCGTCGTGTTGACATCTCATCGTCTGAGCTGTCGTCTTCATATCGTCTCTTTTTTACCCTTGTGCGCTTCTTGGATGAGCGACAATTAGATTCAATCTCTCCGTTCTGAAAGACAAAGAAGAGGGAGGTATGGTGAGCTAAGCAGCATAACATTGATAACCACTGAAAACCTGATGGTATTTTAACCTTTGCCACGCAGGTGGGACAAAACCAGTCTCCTTCTGGAATCTGAGTGATTTTAGGCCTCAGACAGTACATGTGGCAGCCACGGTCACAGCCATCACACAACAGCAGGCACTCGTCGTTGTCTCCCTTCCTGCAAACCTGACAAGTCTAGAAAAAAGCAGGAAATGCTCATTATAGATTAAGATGGTCTGAAAGTCTATGAACATTAAAGCTACTCACCACTTTAGTCACTGATCTCTCCCAGGCAATGGCCTTCTCCAACTGAAGCAAACACAGGCAAAGCTGAGGAGCACTGCGGCACCGATCTAGACCTTGACGCCAAGTGCGTAGCCGGGACGTGATCTCATTCTCCAAACTGTAAGATGCGTTAAGAAAAAATTTGTTAAATGTAAGACAAACTATTAATCTAGTCTAAGCCAGGATTTACTTACCTAATAACATCCATTGGTTGCTCCTCTCCTGGTGTAGGTGTGAGTGGAGCGAGGCGCATTACTTCAGCTGGATTCCACAGTGGTTCCTTCAGGTATTTCCTCTCTATATTACGCTCAAGATTTGTGAGCCGTAACACAGCTAAGTCCAGTGGATGTGTGGGGATACGTGGCAGGCCTGACCATTCTTTTTTCGTTCGTACAATCCAATCATCTCGTGGGTCAGTGTCGTGCTCGTAGTACTGGAGGTCATCCCGTGTGGAGTCTGGATCTGGGACTGTGTACGGCTTTAAGGAAACAGAACACATGTTGAGTAACATTAAACTGTGTCTGATAGACAGCACTGAATAACAATTAAAAAGTTATTCTACCTGAAATTCAGGCAATGGTGTATCTGCAGCAGATTCCGCATCATTCAAAGCATTCTGGGGAGGGGCCTGAAAAAAGATCGAAAAAAGAATTTTTCATATAAAAAAAAAAAAAAAATCCAATTAGGTAGCAGTTCCTAATCGTATTTTGGTTGCCATTAACGATTTAATTAGAAAATAGCAGGCACTATTACCCGAAGATGAAGATCAGCAGCAACAACCTGCTGCTCCAAGTCCTCCACCCATTTAAGAGCACTGATATCACTTTCCATGGCTTTCTCCTGGACTTGCCATGGCTGCTGCAGAGCCTCAAACAGAACATCTTTCTGCTCTATCTTCATCTCAAAAAGTGGGTCTATTTGGACATATATTTGAATTTAGCATCAAAAGTAGTCTTTATTGAGCCAAGAAAATACTTGAAATCCTATTTCATTGTACTCTCACCATAGATTGGTTTGGTGCACATTTCGGCTAAGTTCTCCATATGTTTGGCCAAGTGCTTATGGAGCACCCTCTCCCTGATCCCTCTTGGATGGAGGGCCTGTAAGGTATTATACAGCTCCTCTGGAGTTTTGATCCACCACCAGCCGCGCACCATAGCTGGAAAACACAAAGGAGTGATTAAGTTAGTCTTCCCACTGAACAACAACAAATGAATAATTCAATAAATAAATGAATGACATTTGCATAATCTGTAAACCTTCTGTTAGATGAAAAATAGTTGGAAATCAGTGATTATAAGATTAACAAAATACTAACATGCTGGTATTGGTTTGGCCACCATCTGAGTGAAGTACTGCTGTTCAAGCTCCTGGAACACAGAGTTGGGAGGGCGACCTCTGCGTTTGGCAGCAGCTCCTCGAGCCCCTCTGCGAGCTGGACTACTACCTCTGCTTCCTCTCCGACGTCTACGTCCCGGCCTGCTGGGTGTATGAGGAGCACGAGCAGGAGCACGAGCAGGAGCAGTAAAAGGAGTCGCAGGAAAAGAAACTGCAGGCTGCTGTGGAACACCTTCAGGCATAGCAGAAACTGGGGCCGTAACAGGGGTTATAACAGCAGTTATAACAGAGGAAGGATCCTGTGGTGGTTGTGGTGCTGGAGTCTCCGGTTCAGTGGAGGCTAAGTCAGGCAGCAGACCAGACTGAGAATCAGTCTGAAGATCAGACTGAAGAGTAGGCTGAGGACAAAAGAAAGATGGGATTTTTTATTTCATAAAGATTTTAATTTCATAAAAGTTAGGTGGAAATGAAGTTTTAAATGTTTTTACTGGCCAGACCTGTGTGTGAGGTGCAGCCAGTGCAGGCAGATCACTTGCAATCTGAGGGGAGAGCCTTGGGGGTGAATGAGGTGAAGCAGGTGCCTGGGGCTCACTAAGAGACTTTTCGTCACATGGCTGTTTGGGGAGCAGATTAAACCACTGGCCCTGTTTCTCAGCCATCTGCTTGACACTTTCCTCCAGACAGTTTCCTTCCAAACCGTCTGCTGTAGCTAAACTTGTGCCATTAGTGAGTGCCTCTTGAGATTGGCTGAGCCAGCTCTGGAGGGCAACCTGTGTGAGGTCACCGTGTGGTGACCCTGGACCCTCTTCTGCCCCAGACCTAGCACTACTTCGACGTCGGCGGCGAATCTTAGCCGTGCGAAGATGAAGCTCCACTTCAGGCTTGATTTTTCGCGGGCGGCCACGGCCTCTCGGTCTGCTCATGAGGGACGCGGTGCCTGGGAGAGGGTCCTCATCTGGAGAAAAGGCCTGTCCTGGAGTAGCCAAGGATGGAGAGGACGGCAGAGTGGAAGAGGGAGTGGTAGGCACTGGGGTCTCTTCTGTTTTAAACTCTTTTTTGGGCTCCTTTTTGAGGAAGGTCACAGGAACCTCAGCTACGAGCACTTCTCCTGAAGCTGTAACAAGATAGTGTAGAAAAATTACAGGTGACAAGAGAGTAGTTAAGAATTAATATAGAGTTAAAATATGTTTTAAACTCACTTAAGATTTCCTCTGGGCCTTCAACTAGAACAACACCGAGGTGAGGCAGGGCTAAGTATCTCCGTCGATAGCGATCCTGGCCCAGCAAAATGGCCCGTGTGGAATGAGATGATTGCAGCAGCTTTTTACGGAAAAATGCTTGACGCTGTAGAGGTGAAGGACTGCATAAGAAAGCCATATATATGTAGAAAGTAGTATGCTAGTCTAAGCCACCCTTACCTTGGATAGCTTATCTATCTGCCTTTCAAGCTCTGGAATGCTGGCATTAGTGGGACTCTCGCTCTGCAGTAGATAAAAAGGACATTAAATAAAGATAAGGATTTCCTTTGAAACAACAGTTAAGAAAAAACATACATCACTGAGTTTGGGCTCCTCTTTGCGTCCTCTGCGATTGCCTCTTTCAAGAATGAGGCCACTCTCCTCCAAACTGAGGTTTTCTTCCTCTGCCACTCGGGCACTGCGCCTTCTCTCTTCAAAACACAGCTCTTCCTCAGAGCGGCCTGTACGACGTGCTAGCGCCGCCTTCAGTCTATCAGAGAAAAAGCATGTTGGTTCTATCACTTTAGCTTTATAAAGACACCAATCTACTTAATCAAATTGTACTGAAAAGAATTGTCTTACTTCCGCAGTTTCCCCTCAATTATCCATTTATTCTTTCTGTAGGTGGTCATATTTTCCAGTGTATTGTCAATGTCACTAAAAACAAATGTTTAAAAGTAATGTATAACAGTGTTGCAGTAGTAATAAACAAAACTCTATCTCAAACAAATAAGCTTTTGTTCTAACCTGGTGATAATGTTGCTGCCATTCAGCTCCTCAACCAGGAAACCCAGGATGGATGCTTTGGTGTCAGGAGGCAGGGCATGAAATGGTTTGGTCCTTAAAGTGTTGCACACTTCGGTCTCGTATCCATGTGATTCTAAAAAGATGCGGAGCACTTCTGAAACTGTGTTGCGGGTCAGCTCCAAGTCAGCCAACTTGTCTCCAAGGATCTTTACAGACTGAAGAAAAAGATAGAAGAAGAAAAAACAAGTCTTATTATCCTGCAAGTATAAAATTACAAGAGGTTTCAGGTGTATTACACATACTTGATAATAGGAAGGCAGGCCTGGGTCCTGAAGTGCAGCTTCTAGCAGCTTAATCAAAAAGTCCTGGACCTCTCCTTGACTGTCACCCAGACCTAGCAGGCCCTCCTGCAAGGCAGCAAGGCTAGGGATATCCTTAGGTATGTTAAGACCTAACAGTTTTCCATAGCCATGCAAGAACTCCACTACAGCCAAGCAGTGTGCAAAGGAGGTGCCAGAAAGAACCACTCCAGGAATACGGGACAGTTCCGGCAGAGGCTGTAGGGAGCAAAGTTTAAATGTCATTATATTATGAACAAAACTGGAAAAATGAAGTGAAAACTCTACACTCACCTTGTGGTCAGTCAGACACATGTCCTCTGTGGGTTTCTTTAACTCCTCTGCAATCATCTGCTGTCTTTTTCTTTCCTCGAGACGTCTCTGGGCCTGAGCTCTCCTCTCTGCTGCCCTCTTCGCTGCCAGTGCAGCTTGAGCTGCTGCTTCTGCCTCTGCTTGGGCTTTAGCCAATGCCTTGGCTTTACTGCGTGCTCCCAGCACTCTCTTGCCCTGGGCTATCCTCTCCTCATCTGTTTGTTGAACTACTGGTGGAGCCTCAGTCTTTGCTGACCTCCTGCGACCAGGCTTTTTAGGCTCTGCTGAGTCGGTCAGGCCCTCAGGTGCTGACTCCGTCTTACCTTCGAAGCCTGTGGCCTCTTGTTCAAGCTAAAGATCAGTTATCAGTTATTACGGAAGAGGTGGTGGTGCCAACACACAAAACAAATTATTGCTCTAACATTAATAGTACTTTGTTTATACCTTGGTTTTCTTCTTTTCTTCTTTTATCTTTCTAATCTTAGCATCCTGCTTTCTCTTCAGTCTTGCCTAAAAGATTTCCAGCAACAATATTAAACAGTAAACAGAGAGACACTAACATTTTTTTTAAATAATAAACTACCAATTTACCTTTCTCTTTATTTTCTTTTTAATTTTTGCAATTTTCTCCTTGTCTTCCTCTGTTAGAGTTTCTACAAAAGAGAAACAGACATTATAATCTAAAAAAGGTAAGTAAAACACACTTTTCTGTTGCATTGACCTACCCTTGGCCTCAAGTCTCTTCAATAGTTTGGCATCAACTTTGCTGAGAAAGTCCATCATCTTGGGTTTGGGAGGTCTTCCTGGACGACGAGGTCCATCATTAAGACCACGAGCTCTACGGGGCTTTTCTTTATCAGGGTTAGGAGGACGGCCACGCCGACCAGTGATGGCCATGATCATAGAGGGAACTTCTTCGTTAGCCAAGAGAACCCACCTCACACCCTATTAAATTAAGTTGCTTAAAATTAGTTCTGTAACTATGTTTTTGACTAGATTGTACATAGTAATCATCACTATACAGACCTCAGGAGTTTCCCTCTCTTCAAAGAAATCTCCAACAGGCATGCGGGGGCTAAAGCTGAAGTGCTCTCTGGTCACCACACTGTCCTGGTGTTTCTTCAAGTACTGGAAGAAAAAAATATAAAAGATTTTAAAGTTTTGATGTTTGATATCACTTTTTTTCAACTAACAGATTTGACATTTACCTTGATTATTTCAGGAAACTGCTTCATTCTTCTTCCACAAGGTGTGTAATACCAAGTCTCACCCCTCATGCGGTTCTCTATTTTCCTCACTCGAATCTCCCGCCTCCAGCTACATAACACAAAGTAATGAATAAAAATAATGCAATCTCATTTAAACAACATTAATTACAAAAATCTTCACACCAAAATGGAAAACATTATTACCCATGTAAAAGAGGAAATTGGACTTGCTCTTCAGTTGCAACCCTACGCTTATTGGATTCTCCTGTTAAAAAACATATACACAACCAGAGTAAGAACTTAGAGTTATAGAACACTTCACCACATAATAAAACCTTGTCTGTTTACAAAATCTGCACTCATTACCTGTAGTAGAGCCGTCGTCTTCGTGGTCTTCAGCATCATTAGCAGCTGCATCCTGATCAGTGGTTTCTATAACACATCCATCTTGATCTTGTTTTTTGACCCTTTTTATCTTCTTGGGTTTCTCTACACCAGTGCAAAGAGCTGAGGCACTGGCCAAAACAGCTTCAATTGTGGCTGCAATGGGATCAAGCTCATCTATGACAGAGCCGGGCACAGCCAGTCCATCACTGGCTTCGTCCTTAAGAGACTTTTTTCTCTTCCTGGTTGCTCCTTTTTCTTTGGCTCTGTCCTCTTTGTTTTCACCTTCCTCATTTGTCTTTATTTTTGGGGTTCGGCCTCTAGGCCTTCGCTGGACTTGCTCTGGGGTTTGAGAATCTTGGAAAAAAGAAACCAGGGGGAATTACTGTCACATCTTCAAGTATTCACCTTTAAGTTAAAATTAGATCTATGAAGATAAAAAATATTTTTATGTACCTGAAGTCTGGATCCACATGCCCTTTGGAGTTCGAGGTTTACGTAGTTTCCCTGGGCTTTTCATCTGACCTTCAGTGTTTAACACAACCTGATCATTCTCCTGGTGCTTTGAGTGTACTGCAGAGCTCTCTGCTGGGGTACTGAAGGCAATAAACTCATCTCTCATTCTGAAACTTTTTGGAGTCATTATGCCATAAGTGCGTCCAGCTGAGTCTGGAGTATCATGTCCTTCAAGAACCCACTGATCTTCATGACCTGGTGAAAATATTATGATTATAGTTACTGATTAATAAATATAGGCAAATATAACTCATACAGCTTGATCGAATAATAGAATACTGGAAAAAAATAACCACAACAATTTCCAATTGTTATTATTACAGAGTTAAAAAGTACCTTGATGACTTGGCTGTGATGATACAAAAGAGTGTGACATAGACACATCACTTGATTTGATAGAGGGCTCTTCCAGCTGAGAGGTATTGTTTAAAGAAGACTCAAGTGCAGACTCATCCCCAACTTGGAAACTTTCCTGAGAGGTTTCCCCTGCTTTGGAGGAGGCCGATGTATTGTCTCTGGAGTCTTGAGTCGAGAAGCTGCTTTCTCTAGTGGTATTATAAGGGGTAGATAGTTCTTCAGAAGTGTCTCCTTTTAAGAGGGAGGTGTTAGAGTCTTCTAAGAATGAGGTTCTGTCAAAACTTTCATGCTGCTGAGATTGATTCACAACTGAACGTTCTGAGCTGACGGCACTTTGCATGTGACAGTTTTCAGTCTGTTTGTCACTGGGTTTGTGAACAGAAGCAACTATTGTCTGCATGTGTTTTACTGGAAGATCAGGTTTCTCAGCAGCTTTTATAATATGTGGTGTCCTTTGGGTGCCTGAATCTAAATGAGGGAGATTTTTGTCATCCATGCCAACTGTATTGGCCAACTCTTTCCTGTCTTCATTGTGGCCATGGTGATCAGGCTTTGGAGACAACTGCTTCTGAACATGAGGAGGAGTGGCATTAGGAGGGTGCTGCTCAAAGTTAGAACTTTGGACCACTCCAGACAGTGTACCTTTTGCAGGAGGCACAGACATAGTGTCAGCTGGGACGGACACAGGTGCAGTCCTGGAGGCTTGGGTGGTTAAACGAGGTAGGGTAGGCAGAGGTTGGGTAGTACAGCTTTCATTTGCTGCTAAAGATAACCCATGTGTTTCCACTGAAACAGCTGAAGTTGTAGGAGACATGGGAGAAAGCCCAGTAACAGAGCACATCTTCTGATGCTGAGGTGGGGTTGCTACTTCATTACACAGAGATGTTGACTTGGCTGGCAACAAGGCTGAAGCCCCTTCTGCACGAGCTATGACAGACACTGATGAATTAGCTGAGGTTGTAGATGGAACTATAGGCTTTTCATACACACTGTCTGCTGAATCTGGGAAGCATGCAGTCATCTGAGGGACCTTGGAACCTTGCACCATTTTTGGAAGAGTTGACAAGGGTGTTAATACCAAGGGAGAAGAACAGGCTGAGGAGGGCACTGAAGGTCCAGAAGCAGCCTTATTCTGATGAACAACAGATGAAAAGAATGGCCTTACTGGGGATGATCCAGTCACAGAGTGGGTGGAAGAATCTGAGGACAGGTTTGTTGAAGCATCAATAGTTGCTTCAGTCCTACTAGGAGGAACAGGCCTAAAGGGAGGGGAGGAACATCTGGGGGTATCAGCTGGGGTCGGAGCAGAGAGCAGAGGTGACATTTGTGGTGAAGTGGGGTCTTTGGAAGTTGATTCTGCTGAAGGCTGAAGGGAGGATTTTGAGGAGACAAGAGCTCTAAAGGCCTGGGGAGGAGTTGAGACCTTGGGGAGAGAAGTGGACATTACTGTAGGAGACACAGATGCACACAGTTGAGGCGACGAGGTCTGAGGAGGGACATTTGTTGCTGGCTCTTTTACAGGGGATGGCATTTTTGGACCATGACTCGCAGAATTTTCGGAGTGTGGACGATAATCTTTTTTAAGTTCCATATGTGAAGCAGCCTTTTTGGGTTGGTCGTCTTTGGGTTGGTTTTGACTTCCCCGTTCCTTGTCATTGTAGGTTTTGTCCACATCTGAACAAGAACAAAATAACAGTAAATAAATATGCCTTTCAGAGATATACAATTATAAACTTAAAAAATGTATTTATTAAAAATAATTATATAATGGAAACAGTGTAGCTTCACAGATATAAATTAAAAAGAAAAAGAAACTGAATGCATGGTTTGTAATAATTAAGTTGTTGTGTATGTGAGTACTCAATTGTTAGTACTTCAGTAATTTGTTTTAACAAATAGCTAGAGAAATTCAACAATTTTAAAGGAACAAAGACAATACTGATAAATATTTTATATAGATTAAACCAACTTAATATAAAGTTTAATAGAATGGTTAAGACATTGTTTTAGATATTACTTAATCACTCAAAAAAGACTGCACCTTGTATGACATTAGATGTTCCTGCATTGCTCGACTGTGGACTTCTCTCCCTGTTGTGCCTCTGGGGTGAGACACTGTCTTGTGTGGACAATGGTGACCTCATTGATGCTGAAGACATACCAACAGGCAGGGGGCTGCCGGAGCCCCCTTTGCCTATACTATGACGTTGTGGGCTGCCACGGGGAGGGGTATAACTCTGTGCACCTGGTGGCATCATCTGAGCCTGGTTTGGGGGCTGGGACTGCTGAGGCGGCTGCTGCTGGTAGTAGGGCATCCCATTAGGCATCAAGCCATAATGTTGTTGTTGCTGGTGTTGATGAGGTGGGTGACGATGAGGATGGAGGTGCTGCTGGGACGAGGCCTGGTGTTGGGGTGGTTGTATCGACTGCTGCTGGTGATGCTGTGATGGTGTAATTCCAGGATGTGCCTGACTATGATAGGTTCCGTATATGTTACGTGAACTGTAGTTTATCTGCTGAGGGTTGTTCCAGTATTGCCCCCCACTAAGAGCCATGTTTGAAGGACCTACCATAGGGGGCTGGCGGGAGCCTTCTATACTCCCATTTAACTGGTATTGTCCACGACCCTGGTAGTGATGCTGTGAATGAGGTTGCCCTAATCCGGGTGAGGACTGCTTCTGATGTATCCCGTGGCCATGAGGGGAGCCCATTGATGAACCATATTGAGAGTGCCCTCCCCACAAGTAATCATAGCTCCTGTTGCTCTGATGGTGGTTGCCCATGTGTGGGTAAGGAGCTGTTGGTGGTTGGGAACCAGACACACCGGCTCCAACTACAGTAGTGATGCCATTCACATTCAGTTCCCCATTAATACCTGTCAGAGACAAGATGAAAGTATATTTGTTACACTGTACTTTGTACTTCAGAAATACAACTTTGAGCATACAATTAGATTATGATACTGATATAACAATATAAAAAAATAACATGCTTACTCTTCCCCTGTTGAGGTAAACTCATGGAGGACCCGTTCGTATAAGGAGAATCCCCTGAGGAGAGTTTCAGTCCTGAGTTTGCTGAGGAGTGGGGGCCATATTTGAAATGATCATTTGCCTCCATCTAAAAACCAAAAGGAACAGTACAACTACACATTAGGCCGTTTTATTAAAGCCGAGTCGCTCTCTATCTCCGCCTATGAATTGCTGTATAATTACGTAAACTCCTTATGCCAAGCTGTATGCGCATTATTTCTCGCTACGCGTATCTCAAATGCTCATTTTAATGTTTTACTTCCATGTTCGACGTAAATACTCAGTACTGTTAGACAACCCAATTTATTTTGCAATTGTAGACTGTATCAACAACATTTCTGTCCAACAACAACCTCGAAATGTCGCAGCCAGCTCCGACAGATGCCAGGCCTGAGCAATGGACATGCAAAATATTACGATAGAAGCTGCTCATTACCGCTGATGAGGCGCTGCTAACAGAGTACAGCCTCCCGGTCTACCATCACGAGAAATGTACGGCCCAGGCGCTACACGCAGCTTCTACAACTAACACCAGGACATTTGAGCACCGTTTACACTCATTCAAATATACTGTATAATACTGTTATTTATTGAACAAGTTAAAATATCTTAATCGAAACCCGCCCAGTATCAATGCCTCGTTTTTTTAATTAAACAAGGCCCTTACACAGACAGACACAGTGGTAGCTAGTTACTTAAGCTAACTTCATTCTCAAATGAACAATTTACTTAGATAAGCTCGGCTACACAGCTGTGCTAACATCTAAGACCTAAAACTGTTAGTAAAACACTTCGACTTTTAAAAAATACTTGTTGATATAATTTAAAGAATAGTTTAAATTATCAAAACACAACACAAAAAATGCATTGCCTCAAGGTTATTGAGCTAAATCATCACAATAGAACCTAGCTAACAAATGTTAGCGTGATAGCTAGCCGATAGCATCCCCGTAACGAGTAACGCTAGCAATGGAACTGAAGCCGTGGTGGTAGCTCTTAGCCAGGTAGCAGGTACTGCAACCACGCCGGAGTAAATTCATGATGCTACCAGACGACCGAGAGCATCACGAAAGATAAAAATGATCAACCAGCTTAATAAAAGTCGATATTAACTTACTTGGACTCGCACATATTAGTTTCATGTGTGTTCCCTTTTGTTCAATGGCTAATGTTAGCTAGCGAGCAGATGAAGTTACATTGTTTACGGTGCACGCACACAATTTTTGCAGAGCATCATCCTCCCACACTCCCTCAGTCAGAAGTTTCGCTTTATGTAAGTTAAATATATCAAACCTTTCAATCCTTGATATTTAATGGTGCCGATGCTTCTTAATCTTCGAATTATCGTATTTGAGCATTAAGATGGAACGGCGATAAATAATAAGCAACTATTCCCTAACCTTTGGGTTTTAAATTAGCAAACATGGCTGGTGTGGTCCAGTGCAGCCATGATCACAGAACAGAGCGAGCGGTGGCAATGTAAACCTCTCAACATTAACCACTTACACATCCGGCTCAAAAACTTCACGTTATTATTTTATTATCATTATGATGATTATTATGATGATTATTATTATTATTGATGTTGTTATTATTGTTCATCTTTGTACTTGTCGTAAGATACACAAGTTTTATATTAGATAAAATTAACAGCCCAATTTAGTTCATTTTTAGATCTCCTTTAGTATAATAAGTAATTCGATTATTTAACCAGCCTTTTTCTTTAATGTATCATAGACCTATAGGAAACAATGTCTGATACACTGATTCAAGAATTATTTGTTGCAGCAAAACATTTATTTTTCTGTGATTCACTGTAAAACAGGAAAATAGCATAGCAGATTTGTCATCTCGGAAATGGCAGTGTAAAAAAAAAAAAGGCCTGAAGAGGAAGTATGCAAATTTTTTGGCCCATAGGCCTTAAGATTTCTAGGTCCTAGTGCCTATTAACTAAAGTATACATTATATTGTGACTCCTATTAATCGTAAACATAATATAATCTATACATTTTACTACCAGTTTACACTATACATACATTGCATGCATCACAAGACTTAAGCTTCACTTGCTTACTAACACAAGCATTTAGGTCAATCATTCTACATCAATCATTCTACATCTTTTAGGAGTTAATGCAAAGCTAGAAAAAAACAAATGGGCATTTCAACTAATCTTAAACAGTTTATTAGAAAGATGTAGACAATAAAAAAGAATTTTCACTGAAATTCCACATTACTCAAATCCCCTTACATTTTATTGACATTGCAAATATAGTTGGATCATTACACATCACCTTATCAACACTTTGGGTGAATGAACAGACCTGAAGGATAGCAACAAACCACATACTGCTGATGGCTCAACAGCACTCATTTTCAGCCACAACACACTACACCTTGATTCTGCAGTCTTACATTAGTGCATGTGTTAGATGGTTTTGGAAGGAGAGAGATTAGATACTAAACATGTGGAACTCATTTGAATTACTAAAGCAGATATCACTGAGAAGATGTAACATCTGTGTAATCATCCCAAATTTTACAAAGACAACAAACATGTGATCAAATAAAGAGACACATGTAAGCTGGTTGATAAGCCACAAACAATTACTGGTCTCCTGGATATCTAATCCATAGTAAATACATTTTTAGAGGAATCCAATCAAAGAGTTGTTCTAATTTTTAGATGTATATAAGCAGTGTCTAACTACACTGATAAACTCAAAACTACATTTGGAATGGGTGGACCCAATAGTATAAAAATCACAATTTATTTGAAAACAAACTGTAAATCTCTTAAACACATATTGCTCTGTTGCAAACAATTATACAGTTCTTACACCAATTAATGTGTGCTTAGTTATAATATTTAACAGTTAACAGTAAAAGAGGATATCCAAAAGGTGCAGTACAGCGAATGGAAGTGGAGATAGCTGCTTTGTACAATACCATGCATAACAACCTTCAGTGGACTGATCTTTTCGAGTCTGGAGCTGAGGCTATTGATTTAAATATGGCTACTGACTCATATGTACAGTTGTTTTCATTGACTTCATGGTGTATATTTTTAATCCTCTTGCCTTCAGTTCTTCCATTTTTTTCTGGAACTATTCAGTTGTCTATTCCAAATCTGGCATTTCTGGAAAAAAGAAAAAAAAAATGTCTTGAACCATATTAACAATCAATAAAACTGTTACCTGCAGTATTTGCTAATGCATTATGCCATATTAGAGGCTATGTTTTGAAGCACTTACTCTCATCATCACTATCATCCTAAAGAAAAACACACAAAAAGAATGTTATGAGTAAGTTTAGAAAACTGTACAAATCATACAAATTATTATAAAGCAATTGAACTTGGCAAGGGAAAGTATATAATCAGTAAAAAATGCTTACATCTAGATCTGGTATGTCATCACCATCCATGTTGTGCATCATCTGAAAATCAACCACATAGTTTAAAACCAAGCCAATTTTTATGCTGCTAAAAGTTATATTCTATTTTCAGCTCAATAGCTATAATGACAATTATTATTGCATTATTCTTTGCGTTGTTATTGTCGTTTTAGTGAGACAAGAAGTAAAATGTTACAAAATAAAAAAATCTTTTTAGTGATAAAAGAAGTAGATGTCATTTTAGGGGTCTGAACACATTTCAGTTGTTAGAATAAAATGTGCAACAGGAAATGCAGTGCTTACATCTGAGAACTGATCATAGTTCTCCTCATCTGAATCATCAGCCCAGTCTTTCCAGTTGTTGAAATCAACTTTGAGCCAACTCAACTGTCAAAAAATAAATAAAACACTTTTAATTGCATTATATAGTAGAGTTTTATATATACTGTGCCAACCTAATATTGTAAAACAAGAAGCAAATGGTGTTGTTTCACCAAAACTAACCTTTTCCTTCTCTTTTGTTAGTCTAGGCCATGGCGTGCCTGGCTGTGCTTTTCGTAAATAGCACAAAACTGATCGATCTGTGCGTTTATGTTTGGATTCCTGCATTTTGGTGCACAAAAGCAAAGACAACAAAGATGACATTTAAAGCAGATACATACAAATAAAATATAGACCAATCAACTCAACTTACATTTTCATCAATGGCTTCAAAAAGATCAATTTGGTTCTCGTGCCTAACATTGTCTGTTCCTCCAAGACAACTGTAAAAATTAAATAAATCAATAAATCAATAAATAAAATGGAAAAAAGTAAATAAACTACCATGACCATTGACATTTACCTGAAACCACACTTTGTTTTATCAAAATTGACTTTTACATCTTTGCTGTCAGCTACACAAAACTCTATGAAAACAGAGTCCCTCCTGTCGTACCACTTGGCAGTTGCTGGGTTCCTATAACAAAAAACATAAAATACCTGAGTAATATAATATAATAAATATAATATATAATACTAAGTTGTTAAAGAACATGCATAATACATGCCACCAGTAAATGGTGACAGACAGGCAGCCGAACGTTCAGGCACAACAGCTTGCAATCAAAAAGCCTTTGTATTAGATTACTACTAAGTGTCTAGTTGCCAACTTGCTCTAGTGTCATGATGTTACTGGCAAAGGATCACTGTGCAAATAAAAGTGAAAACTGAATGATCATAGGCATATTAAAAGGTTTAAATGATTATGAACAATTTGGTAGATATGTGGAGGTCAATACAAAATACAACTTAGATCTAAATACAACTTAGTGAAAAAAGACGAAAATTATGTTTTTTTTAAAGTAATTATCCTGTATTTACATTATGTATGTATGCTTTTTATGTAAAGAGTCCTTGATATTGTGTTCTGCCCTGCTGGACTGACATGGTCAGATGAGGTAAATCCTCTTTACATGACAATAGTCCAAAGAGGGCAGTATAACACTGTGTACGCAAATGATAAATGCGAATTAAATATGGACAACATCCATGATAACTTTGCCATCTTAATTTCTTCAGTTACAGCAGTATTGAAATGGTATGTTAAATAATACTTAAGTGAATCACTAGGGCGATTTACTGATGCTAAATAAACTCATCCAAGGAACCCAACAGCGTTGTTAGCCACTAGTTAAACCACGCGGTACACACCGATCTAAACCAAGAACAAAAAGCAGTTCCTCTTCATACTATAGAATAAGTCATACAGAGTGTTCCCATTCTGTACTTTAGTAGTGTTTTCATTCATTTTTAGTCTCTATATAACGTTATCCTCTAGTTAAGGCCATCCTCCCGCCTTCACGAAAGCATGTATGTCCACGGCTACCACTTTACTAGCTCCACAAGCTCCACAATTGTATGTTCCATTCATTTAACCTAGACTTGGTCTTTTGAAAACTTACATGTCTCGTTCTGCAGTAGGCTTCCTCTTCGCAGGCAAGACTAATATGGGAAAAGAAAGGCAGTTTCAACAGAAAGAGGAAAATTCAGACGCCTCTTGCCGTGGACTCTTTTCCGGATCTTGTTGCGTATCTGTGAACAAGAATGACGCTATGACGCAGTTCACGTACTCGACGTTTCTAGAGCTTTCAGGCACATCCGTGGTCCAGCCTCTCTACAGCTGTGGGTGATGTTAAGGACTCCACAAATAAACAGTTCTTGTTGGTGTGGTTTAGTATGGATTTAAGTAAAACTATGAAAATAACTATACAATAAAAAATATGTATGTATAATATAATGTAGGCTTTGTATAGCAGCCTGTATAGACATACTTCTCAACACCATGTTTATTGTTTATTGTAGCCTGTTATGTTCCAGACTTGTTCACTTTAACGTGGATTTAGAAACCCCACTTTATTCTCCTGTCATACAGTTTTGTTATTTTTTCCTCCGTGAGATGGGATTGGCTAAGAGCAGCATATTAAAAAAAAATCGAGGGCGAATAAAGTTTGGTTTTACAGATGTATTCATCTGAATTGTTTTTCAGGACTGTAGGTTTGGAATACAGAGATTTCCATTATATGATTACTTACTTACATTCTGCAACCATCTTGGTTTACTCAACAGTTCATGTTCCCAGTTCCTTAATTCTCAAATCCTTTCCTTCTATCATACACCTATCAGGCATAACATTATGACCACTGACAAGTAAAGCTGAATATCACTGATTATCTGTTCTTCATGGCAGCTTTTAGTGAATTGGATCCACGTGATGACATTTGCATGTTTATTTACATACATCTTGGTGCTAGATATCATTCTCTTCGGGGGTAAAGTTTAGTCCATGCATTGACTAGTCAGTGCTGTTTTACGAGCAAAAGGCCATAGCCAGTATTTAACAATCCAGCAATACCAGTCAAAGTTGTCACAATGCTTTCTGATACTGTTAAATACCTATTATTTTAAGTGTGATCAATAAGCACTAGACTAGATAAGACTAGTTAAAAGGCTACCGAGCTAAGTAAAAATTAAGTTTAAATGCACAATTAGTATTAGTGGGGTAATGGCATGTGTAAAGTTTGACTACCCATGATGCCACAAGATTATAAGACTATATATACACATATATATACACAGACATTTTTTTTTTCCAAGCCACAATTTTATTTCCATCTTGGGTATAAATTGTATAAACGAGCTTCAATTTATCAGCAACATTTCTTCAACTCTTAGTTGATAGGGTCCCATTACATTGTCAACTCCTGCAAAGTAAAAAGGAGAATTGTTAGCATAAGTAAAAACTAAATTTCAAAAGTTTTATTAATTTTCTCTTCTCAGGACAGAAAGGCTGGCTTCAGTGAACTCAGAAGAACGAAAGTCACTGTGTCAATCATCACTGAAGAGTTTACTACTTCACTTAACCAAAAGTTCAAGCCATTACTAAAGGTCAGTTACATAGACCAATTTTTAAAAACATACCATAATAGCATTGACAATATCGTTGTTGTTGTTCTTTAGGGCGCGTACAGCCTTCGCCCGCGACACGTTGGCTTGTGACATAACGAGTTCGATGTCTTTAACCTCAACTCCAGTCTCATCAACCTTTAGGAATCAGAAGCATGGTTACTTTCAAGCATATGATAAAGAAAACAAGTCAGTTGTCACCTGAAACAATCCCTAGCTTACCTCTTCTTCCTCGCTCTCCTCCTGTACTGTTGGCGTCTGTGTGTTTTCCTGGATATTTGAAACTGCTTCTCCCTGTACCTTGAATTTTTCTGCGGCAGCCAGCTGAGCTTGCTGGGAAAGATCTTCAATCTGGGGGGGAATTTCATAGTGCAATGGAATAAACAAATCATGAGGTGGCATTATTTTGGCAAACACCGAAGTAATCATCAACAAACAGCATGCTTTTTATACCAGACATCATCAAGAGGATGCAAACAAGCCATATAGTTGTACCTTAGCTTCACCAAAGACTATGTATGTGTCTGATGCAGGACTCTTGTAGACATCTGGTTTGGTGATAACAAACAAGATATTCTTTGACTTGCGAATGGTAACCCTGGTGACTCCTGTAACCTGCCTGAGACCAAGCTTTGACATGGCCTGCAAGGAGAAATGACATATTTTTAGTTGTAGCTTTGTATTGCTACTTTCTCAAAAGCATAATGCAGTATTAAAAAAAAAAATACTGATACCTTTCGTGCCTTCTTCTCACTGCGGCTCTGTTTAGCTTTGCTGACTGGTTCCTCATCTATTTCAGCCGCTGCTGCAAGCTGCAAAATAAATAAATATTCTTTATACAAGAGCTAAAGTATACTTGCATACACCAATATTACATCCACAAGTGAAACACTGGTCATGAAAATGATTTAGTTTCTCTTCTCAGGACAGGAAAGCTGGCTTCAGTAAACTCAGAAGAACGAAAGTCACTGTGTCAATCATCATAGAAGAGTAAATTTATATAACTGGAAAAAAAAAAAAATTACAAAACTCTTACCTGTGCTTGCTGCGTTTGTGTCTGTGCAGAGTCCTGCTCCTCCAGCTCAGGAACAGAGTCATCACTGTCTGACTCTGTGCCAGATCCTACAAAGCCATTGATAGGACACATTTAGTCAGCTAAACATTTCCCTACTGTTATGTACAATCTTCTGCTCCATCAGAAAATATACAAATCAACATCGTGAACGTGATAATATATTATGCTCAATATATTTTTAAAGAAGACAACCCTCGGATTTATGACCATGAGACAAACTAAAACCAACTGTTAAATTTTACCAGTCCAAAAGCAAGATTGCATCTGTGTGGCTTTTTATTTTTTAACATTAAAAAAAGTTTGCATTTCAACAGACTGGGACTGACAGTGTCCAGTCAACTAATTAGTCATTGAGGTTACAGTAAACTAAGATCTCATTGGTAGTGTAGTCGTACATTACTTATACAAGAATTATTACAGCTGGGTCTAATGTCAGTGAAAGCACTACAGCACCAGCTTGGATCGAGCTTGGACACATACTGCACTGCTTAACCATTTACTTTAGTTACATATAGTACAAGTAACATACATCAAAGGCGGTGAGAAATGAAATGTTGGAAGAACTGAATGCCGCAACGACCTTTCATGACCGTTCCCTTATCTTTTCATTAAACTCACTTGAAGCACAAGGGCATTACAAATATGTGTTTAACACACTCCTGGTGGGAACTGCACTTAAGTCGCCAAGGTGTCTGTTGCTCGTAACTGTTTATTTGCCATTGCCAGTCTGATCTGTGGTGTGAGGCAATGTACTACAGGATGCTTAACTGTCTAAACGGAATACCACATAAAAGTGGAAAACACCAGATATCCAACAAGCAGCGGTATCAGGCTTCGTCAGGCAGGGGCTGTGACTTTGTGCTGTGGTTGCGCTTAATTAACTTCTTAACTTCTGTGGAAAATAATTTGTTAGACATTTATGTGATGACATTTTAATAAGTAGAAATAATATGCAGCTCATGGTCATATTAAAGTATGTGACATCATCTAGTTTTAGTAACCTACAGCCTTACAAAACATGGAAGAGTGGTGGCACATTCAGAAAATGAAGAATACCCTGGTCATTCTTGATCACAGGCTCCACCTTGGCAGGGGCTTTTGCAGGTGTGGGAGCAGGTTTGGGTGAGGAGACGGGCTCAATAGGGGTTGTATCGATTACCTCAGGCTTCACAGGGGCAGGCTTAGAAACAGCCTCAGCAAATGTGAGTTTGCGAGGAGTCGAGGCACCAACAGCAGGTTCAACAGGAACTGGTTTAGCATCCAAAATATTGGGCTTTGCATCTTCAGTTGGTGTTGCCTTAATATCAGGAAGTGTGATCTCAACAGGTGCAGCTTTAACAGGGACTGGCTGGGGCACCTCAGTAAGTTTAGGTTCTGACTCAACAGGGGCAGACTTAACCTCAGTTGAAACTGTGGGTTTATCAGCAACAACTCCTGGAGGAGCAGGTACAGCCGGAGCAGGTTTGGGTAAATCTGCAGCAGGGGCAGGCTTGGGTAAATCTGCAGCAGGGGCAGGTTTGGGTAAATCTTCAGCAGGGGCAGGCTTGGGTAATTCTTCAGCAGGGGCAGGTTTGGGTAGATCTTCAGCAGGGGCAGGCTTGGGTAAATCTGCAGCAGGGGCAGGCTTGGGTAAATCTGCAGCAGGGGCAGGCTTGGGTAAATCTGCAGCAGGGGCAGGAGCAGGCTCGGGTAAATCTGCAGCAAGGGCAGGAGAAGGCTCGGGTAAATCTGCAGCAGGGGCAGGGGAAGGCTTGGGTAAATCTGCAGCAGGGGCAGGGGAAGGCTTGGGTAAATCTTCAGCAGGGGCAGGCTTGGGTAAATCTTCAGCAGGGGCAGGCTTGGGTAAATCTGCAGCAGGACATTTATCATCCTGAGGCAGGACCTTCTGGGCCATAGGCAGTTTGTTTTCAATAAGTGGTTTATTACCTTCAACCAAAACAGGTTTTGGAGATGCTGCCTGAACAGTCTCATCTTTGGCTGAAGGTTGGGGGACTTTAATGGGTACAGCCTCAGATGGAGTTGGTTTTGCAGCCTCAAAGAGGGCCATTGGTGCCACTTTAATGGCCTCAAATGGGACAGATTTTACCTCAGCTGGCACAGACTTTGGGGGCTCACAACAAGGCTTAGGTGGAGAAGTGGCACATTTTGAAACTTCTACAGCATCAGGGGGCAAAACTACTGGGACTTTGACTGGCTTCTCAGGTGGAATAAGTGGGGGGAGATCATCCTCGACAATCTTTGGTGGCATTGTCTTAACCTCAACTGATTTGGGAGGGCTAGTTGCAATAGTATCCGAAAATGAAATGGGAGCTGCAACCGCAGGCTTTGAGGTAACTTTAAAGGCAGGAGGGGGCACAAGAGGTTTTGCAGCAGTTGGAGAGGGGATTTTTTCAACTGGGACAGGCTTAGCTTCAACTACAGCTGGCTTACAGGTAGCCTCAAGAGGGCTTTCATCTGCGGCTTTGCGCTCAAGTGGAGCAGGCATAAATTCCTCATTTTTAGCCTTTACTTGTTTGCCAGCCTTGATGACTTTTGGAGTAGAGTGCTTATTCTGAGCAGCAGAGGCACTGCCAGGTGAGCAAGCAAGAGGAGAGGGCATTGGTGAAAGGTGTGCAGAGGAAGAAGTAGACTTTGGAGAAGTGGGAGAGGCAGAGGAGGCAGACATGGAAGAGCGTTTCCTTCTGCCAGGGACAGCCTTTGGGGCAGAGGTACCCGGGGCAGTCTTAGCATCTTTGCCTTTGGGGTTAGCTGTACCAGCAGCCGCCTGCTCTAGCTGGGTGGCAGCTGGGGCAGGAGGAGCGGCTGAATAATAAAAAATATATATTTTTAAATTGATGGCAAAGTAAAAAGTCTTATTCATGCGGGTTAAAGGTTCACAAATCATGTCCATCCTCCAGGTTAGAAAAGGACACACCTGCCACCCCCTGAAAATGCCCTTTTACAGTACTATTTTCACACGCACACAGTCTATTATATAGCAAGGATGCACAACATTTTAAAAATTGAAATGCACTTCCAAAATATTAAGTCATAATAAATGTTGTGTTGTTGTGTTACTATGTTACACTGCTAGCACTGACAAATGCAAACAGAGTGTGAGATCTACTGTCAACACTGACACCTAGTCATTATAAAACAAAGCTTATGCTGTGATTGAGAGCCACCAGAGAATTTGTAAACCATCAGAATCTGCAGTGCATATTCTATTTCTGTCATCTCAGGTTGAATTTACAGCTTAGCCATTTTTCCCCTGGACTGTGCCCTAACTGATAATTTAAGAAGCACTCATGTTAAAGGAGTGAAGGCTGTAACTGTAATCAGAAAAAATATAGGCATCCTTCATGGCTTTCATTGTCACTGAAAAAAGTTGTTTGTTTTTTTTTATCTTCATCTTTATCAGCCAATTTCAGAAAAATATGGTTATGACACAGGTGCTCGATCATCTTCAGAACTTTAGAGGAAATACACTTAACAATTTGGGTGGGTGCTTCTAAAACAGTTGTAAATTCTGACTCAGAAATTACACCTCGTGGTAAAGCAGTAGTTTCTTCAGATTCATACTTTATTTGTTTGGTCATTTTAGTCCTAAACCATTTGGACCTTTACCTGTATTAGAAGTCTTCTTGGGGACCTAATTTTATAAGCAGGATGAAAGCTTTCTGGTGGCATTGGGCTTTCCAAAATAATTATTCACTCCAAAGAAACAAAAGACTGCAAATGACATGTGAACTCACTGCAAGTGTATGTGTGATTATAATAATCAGTGTCCACCCCTTATACTCTCCTTTATTTTTTTACCAACGGCAACTAGGAAATAATGCTACTAGCGTCTTTCCAAGGGAGCGTTGTCATAGCCAAGTGGATTATGGATCAATAAACTTGTTGATTTTTATGTCATTATAAGGTTTATTTATGGCTAAAATAGTGATGATGCAGTGAATCAACGTAAAGGAAAACTGATGTGGTGTAGTGCTTTATAAACTCTGATGACAGTAAATAGTATCTCTGACCAACCAACTTGAGCAGGACACACAGTTTACATAACATGCCACCAAAGTTACAAGACACACCTCACCATGCATAGTTTGCAAAATCCCACTGTCATTGCAAATCACACACAGGCTATTGAGAGATGCCAAAGAGGGGTTCTGGGTCACTCTTTTAAGCCAAATTAGACAAAAGTCTGAGTGACCAAATATCTGCAACAAATGTCTTAACAGGTGTCAGGTGTTGGATTACCTCAATGTCTTGACATAGACCTAATTTACAACAGATCCACTAACAGCCAGTGTTAAGTTAGGTTCCTATTGTGTCATTTAAGAACTTGCTGCTGGAGATACAGACCCCCTTTTTGGTTTAAACAAATGCAGAAAAGCAAATGCATACGCACCAGTCTCTGCTTGAGGCTGCTCAACTGGAACAGTTTCTGTGGCTTCGCCAGGCATGTTTACTGCTGACAGAGAAAACATTTGGTTATAATTACTGTTCTACTACGACCGACATCCACTCTATCTTCTGCGTATCAGAGTAGCTTGCAGTGTTCATGACTGGACAGTGCCGATTCTGCGGGCTCAGCTACAATTACTGTTGGGCTAGTTAGCATTAGCGTGATAATGCAGCCGCACCAGGGATGCTTGTAGCATTAAAATGTCATTTAATTAAATTATCATAAGCAAACGCACGTTTCTCTAAACAATTTTTCAGTTGTCACGAAAATATCACACTATCTGTGCTCTCTCTGCTTCGGCCCAGATAGTAAGCACTTGTCTCGTGTTCCCCCATTTTGAGCCGGCAATCACTTCTATATCGACTCAAATTTTAAAACCACAGAACGCCGAAATGTCCTTAATAACTACAATCACCAGTTGCCCGTATTCTTCTGAAACACGTGAAGCCTTTTCTTTAGCAGAAAGATGCAAAAATCTGTTTGGATGATGGTGGATTATCAGCAGAGGTACTCACCAACTTGGGACGTTATATCCAAGATGGCTGTAAGAGAGAACTACTGACCCCTGTTTCTCGGCAATATCCGGTTTGAAGAGGCATCTTTTTACTTCCGGGTAATTTAAAGGGGCCTCACCTTTTTACGTTATGAGTTACTGAAATTAACTGCAAGTTTTGGATTTGTGTTACCTAATTCATGTTTTATAGGGTAATAAAATGCTACTATAACTCAACTTCAGCTTTATATGCCATTAGAGCTTTAAAATGTTTTGGACAAGTACAATAGGTGTTGATGGCAATTTAAGATTAGTCTTTTTCTTCAAGTGAGACTGTATTTTATAATTCTTTGATGAAAAAAGCTTATTGACATAGTGCTACAGTAAAATGTTATGCACAAACAAAAAAAAAAAATTAACTCATACACTGGATACTGCTTTACTGGGCTTGCCTGGTTGAGTGTGTGCTACATGGTGTAGAGTGACCCAAGTTTGCTCAATTTCTTTTTCCACCTTATTTCTTGTCTACCAACTGTCTATCAGTAAAAGCAAAAAGACCATAAATATCGAAAATCATTTATTTTCACAGATATTAAGACTTTACAAAATGTTGAATTAGAAAAGGATTACAAACATTATATTACATTGTACTGAATTATGCGCCTTTAGGTGATAGACAGTTCCTTTTATGATTGAATGGCCATTTTGATCAGTAAGCCAGTTTAAAATTCTTTCTGAAGATCTAAACAAAATAAAAAAACACAAATAGTAAAAATGAATTACATTTAAGCTTATAATTGTGATGTAGCTTTTTTTTTTTTTTTTACTGTCTTTAACTCACCACTCCTTCGGAGAAGTTCTCCTTTCCATGAGCGAGCCATTCCATCTAGAAACTGATCAAAGTATTTCACATACTTTGCCAGGCTGGTTCTTTTGTAATCTGCAGGGAAAAAAAGGAAGCTAAACTATCTATTTCTTTACAAGTTTTCATTAACAACCACTCAGGTACCACTCAGGTACCTCTGATTTTTCGTCTTTCAGCAGCATCCTTTTCATTTTCTTTCTCCTTGTTGTCATCTGCCTTTTCATCTTCTTCGCCTATTTTGGGCCGATCCAGCTCCTCACAGATCACACTAGGAAAGCGTTCGGAGTCAGGTCAAACTTATTCTTCTTACAGTGAAGCTGAGTACAAGAAACTTCTCCTACCTGATTGTAGGCACTGCGAAAGGATCAAACTTTTCTAATTCTTTCAAGTCAATGGGAACAGAGATGCGTCCTGGACAAGTTAAACAAGAAGTTTCAATGAATACAAATAGTTGTGCCTACACTTATCAATTAATTATACCACAGTTAACCTGTTTTGGGATGGACACTGAAGGGGCTCTTCAGTAAATGGTTGACTCCTTTACTGACATTCACATCGAGCCGTGGGTAGCAATACTGCAACATGATTTCTTTTTCAAAGTGGTGACCCTTCTTGATAACACGCTAAAGAAAGATTGTCTCAGTAAATAAATGACTTTTTAAAGCCTCACTGACTACATAACTCAAATTATTAAAACACAATTTCTCAGATAATGTCATGTCAGAATTAGCAACCTGTTTCTTGGCATGTTCGCTGATCAATTTCCAACGACTTTCAGGTTTCTTCTCATTTTGGAAGTCCTGCTGTAGTTCCTTTCTAACATTTATGGGTTAAGTTAAGGTCTAGTTTCTATGATTAATGTGCTTACATACATACACACACATATATATATATATACACACACATATATATATCATGTTTTACATTAGTAGTATTTTGCAGTATTCATAGTTTGTTTGTAAAGAGGATATCTTCAGGCACCAGAGCCAGTACTTTGTGCAACGATTCCTTGCGGCCCAGGATGTCTTGTTCCTGTAGTGCATATTGAGTAAAGTATCGCTCCACTATCACCAAAGACTCTCTGTTGAGATACAGGTATAGGTTTTAAAACAACCTAACAAGAAAGACAAAAAGTTAGCAGTAATTCATTTACAGGTCAGCATAGATATACCCGATAAAAGGATGAATTGGATCAGACAGAATCACTTTCTTGACTGTTTCTTCACCACCCTGTAAAGCCAAATTGAAATATTATGATAATTTAAAGTAATCAAGTCTAGTTCTATACACTAGTCCCTGTCAAATGGAAAAACGGAACAACAAAAATGTATGAAGTAACCCTAATTTGTCAGGCATATTATTAGGCTACCTTCACCAAGCTGAGATACTCTGCCACTGCAGAACGTGCAGCAACAGAAAGCTTCCGGGCATCTTCATCACAAACCCAGCAATGGACTCCTCTTCTTCCAGAATAAACCCACAGCAAGTGCTGGAAACCAAAATCCTCTGGAATATCACATAATAAAAGAGCTCTTATCATCAATCTAGCTCTTTCAACCACAAAAAATATTAAGCAGTGACTCACACCTCGAAGAGCTCTGTCCAGGATACGGATTGCAATAGTCATTAGGGTCCAGCACTTGGAGCAAATGTCTGCGGCACTGAATAAAATTTTAGCAAACATAAGTATATATATGAAAGCTATTGTAAATTCATTATATTTTACCTGCAGCAGCTTCGGACATCATCATAATCTGTCATATCAATATCAAACACCAGCTCTTTCTCCAGGGCCTGGAAGCTCCCCGACTTCACAGTGTTGTGCTGATTAGGCTGTGGGTTACAGTAAATTCAATTAAATTCAACCTTTTTTTCGTAACTATCATTGATATTACCAATTACAAATATTAAATTTGTTTTTTTAGGCAAACAGTCACACTAGAGATGACTATATATCAACCTTTTCAGCATTTGCCGTTTTCAAGTTTGCTGAGTGAGTAGCAAAGTAATTGCATATACATAAACTAAAATGGATCTTTGGCTGTATCCCATGCAGTTTTGGTATTGTATATTTTATATTTTATATATAATGCCTTGCATGGACTTGATCCACCTCTTCTGAGTGAATGTTTATTTTAAGATGATGTCTGGCAGTGGGATTGGTACCAGTGCCACGACTCCAAGAGTCTGTGAGGTGCAACACAGACACGCTACATTTGGAAAGTCTGTGCTCTGTAAAAGGAGGTAAATGTTGAAATAGCCTTTGTAATTTACACATTCCACTGCAATAATCACATACACTTACAGCACAAACAATGCATGTGAATAGTTATAATAGCATTATAGACTTTCATACCCTGTGGCTGTACACTGCTCCAATGTCAATTTTATAAGGATTCATCTTCTGCATCTCCTTTTCCAGCTCACTCTGAGTAGTGAAAGACTGGTAGCGGACGTAAATGTCATCCTTAAGAGTGAAGGAGAACTCTCGATTCTGGAAATAGTTCTTTTGCACTGGCAACAAAGGGAGGGACAGATTTATGAATGCATAACCACTGGCTATTAAGCTATTATCTACAAGCAAGCTAAAGCATCAACAGTGCACCTGATGAACAGGTTCGCTCATAGTCTCAGATAATCTTAACACTAGCCAACACAAGTCATAAAAACTACAATGTTTCCAAAATTATCCTTTACACGAACTTCGCTGCTGTAGGACACTTACCGCCTCCATAGTTGAGCCAACGATAATACTGAGAAAAGGGGAACAGCCGTCGATAGTAAAGTGGTAATAAATCCGGGAGACAAGCTGAGTCGTAATCTGAAGACAGCATTCTCTGTGTTATTAAAACGTCCTTTAACCAACTTAAAACGAGGATCCAGGCTGACAGTGAGGTGTTGTGTTAAACACTCAATGCAACGCGGGAAACGTCCCAAGGAAGAGAGGAAACCAATGAAATGTGTGTTCAAGGCACTGACGTCACCAAACCAGGAAATGGTTTCGAAGAATTAAATTATTATTATTTATCTTTTTGCCTGCTGCTATATCTCTTGCTCAGCTTTTTTTTAAAAACATGATATGAGTCCGTTTATTTTTAACTCAATATTTTTCATTGTAGACCTACGCCAGTCTACATCGAGGAGAGAATTCTGGGACTTGTAGTGTTTGGCTGCCAATTTACAGGGACTACACGGTCGTCACCAAATATCAATAAAAACAAATTGTGGCTACATCCACGAATGGTAGTCAATGTGCCCATAATTGTTAGTTATCCTAATTTATCTGTCTGGCCAGGCTACAATCGTTCCAGCTGGACTGAAATACCTTTTGGCCCACAGGACTCTGAAGTGGTCTATATGGATTGAACATTAAATAGATAGAGGTAAATCGAAAGGGATTTTTTTTTTTTTTTTTTTAGAAAAGTATTAAATTCCTCTTCTTTTTTTTCTAATAGTCTTATTTGATTATGTTTGGGCTGCACTTTTTTCCTACACCTTTGGGGGGCAGTACCCTACAGCTGAATAAATAATACTCATATACTTCAATGAGTATGATTTATGAATCATGTTTTCAGCAGACAGACACAGAGGTTATAGGCTACCCATAGGCATTTTGTAAATTAAAGTCAACTTTCTTGCAAAAAGCTAGAATAGATAAAACCTGTTATTGTCACCTCTGTTTGTCAATGAATGCAGCTTCATCTCTGGTCAGATAATGTCAGGTAGGTCATGTGTGTGAACCTTGACATTTGAAAAGGGCATTTTGTGTTCAATATATTCAACTTACCTTATGGTTTTCACCAACACTGCACAACATTCACATTTTC